>CM057454.1:969727500-972127500 GCA_016271365.2 Neoceratodus forsteri | reverse complement strand
GTTTTAATCCCTCCAGCTAACTTCCGGTTTCAGCACTATAAATACAGCCCTCTGAATGGGGCGTTTCTTAGACCGAATTGCAATGTGTTTTGACTGTTCTCATAGCGGGCAGACGCCCTTTATTTTAAAGCTCTCATCTGTTATTCTGACAAATATACTGGAGCCCTATAAAGCGAAAGTGTGCAGGAAGAGTAGTTTGTAGTTTAAAACTACAACTAAGTGTTACAACTGTGTTTTTAAACTTATTTTTTTGGGCAGTGTGTCTTATGTTAAAGTGATATAACACCACGCATGAGTGGTATAAAACCATTTTATTTATGCAAACTAACACTTTAAAACAAACAACCTTGTTTTACGAGGTTGTGTTTAAGTCCCTCCAGCTAACTTCGGTTTCAGCACTATAAATACAGGCCCTCTGCGTAGCTGGGTGTCGCGAAAGACACGTAAGCTCAAGCATGTTTGCATGTTCACAGTACCGAGTGTACCAGGACCTTTAATGATAAGTTCCAAATATTGTGGGAGTACATTGAAAATTAAAGTGATTACACAGAAGTCAGAGTCTGTTTGTAATTACCTAAGTAGAAACAATAGTTCTTTGTGTACAAACATGGACACCATTATGACCTTAGAAGGTAACCTTGAGTCAAATGTTCTGAGTGTAACATGTTTCTCATTATGGATACAGTCCCAAAAGAATTATTTACATGTTGTAAATGTTTACAGAACATAGAATTACTTAAAGAAATCAGCTTATTTAACAAAAGATTAGACCACTTAGAAACAAGTCAAAACAAATGGCATCAAGGTTTATGGAGGGACAAAATGTAATAAATACTGATTCCTGTCAACTACCGAAACACCAGGTACCAATTTAAAATCAGGGATAGCCAGATACAAGTACAACCAGAAATTGGAATAGCTCCCACAATGCAGTCTGCAAAAAAAAAAAAAAAACAGAGGAGGATTGTGGACCTCTCTTAAACGAGGGATGGTTTACAGTGCAAAATTTTCAGGTTTCAAAAAAGGAAGAAAAGCTGACACTTTTAATCTTCCTTTATATAATAGCTATGATGTTCTGTCCGCTGACACCCTGACTTTGTTGTAAATAGTCACACTTCATTTATTTCCACAGACACTGATGTTAATACTCAGCCTACAATACTCAAAACACTGAAACTATGAAACAAAATATATTTGTCTTAGGTGATTCAATAATGAGGTATCTTGATAGAGCAGTGTATCCTGACAACGCACTAGAGTGTTATCAAGCTTTAGTGGAGTGAAAATAATGGAGTATAGTCACTATGTTAGAAAAAATACTAAGTAATGCTGGCCCAAATCCAATTGTTATTATACATCTGGGAGAATAACATCTTTAAAGACTCAGAAAATAGCATAAAAGGACTTTGTAGTACTCATTAATAAACTTATTGAGTTAGACTGTGTTCTTGTACTTTCTGAGATCCTACAATTCCAAAGGATCTTATTTTCACAAATCAAAGATTAGAAATATAAATAATTGGATGAGAAGATGGTCATTGAGACAGGAAATACCATGCATTACACATTGGGAGGAATTCACTCACCATGTAGAACTCTTTTCCTGGGATGGACTGCACCTGAGTAGGAGGGAAACCATTTGCTGGCAAAACAGATAACAGATTTCATTGCCAGTATTTTAAACTAAATTCACTGGGGAGGCGTTTTCTTTATGTCCTCCTAAAACTGATACATCACCAGAAAAATTAGTTAGTGGCACTAATTGTAATAATATAAATTCTAAGAAATCAAAGTACCAAACAAAACTAAAGAATAAAGATCTAGGATTTATCACTATACTATTAGTTAATGCACGTAGTCTGATAAAAAAAATTGAGGAATGTTCTAGCAAAGGAAAATATAGCTATATGTGGAGTCACAGAAACATGGTTTTCTGACCAAGAATGGAACACAGAAATTCAGGGCTATAATAAGTTTTCCAAAAATAGAAGTAACTCCAGAGGTGGTGGTGAGCACTATACATCTCAAATAAATATACAGCCTATAGTATAACCCCAAATGAGGTACTAGAAAGTAAAACAGAAGTAATTTAGGCTCAATTAAATTTACAGAATGAAACACTGGTGGTGGCCCTTTGTTATAGGCCCCCCAGTTTATCTCAAGCTGAAAATATAGAACTTTTGTCAACCCTGAATAATATGGAAACAACACATAATTACATATTAATGGGAGACTTTAACTTCCCAAAATAAACTGGACTATTTTGGAAGGCCACGGACTTGTAGAAACGGCTTTCATTGAATTTACCATTCAACAAAACCTAATCCAAATTGTGACTAAAGCAACTAGCCAGAACAATATACTTGACCTCATATTAACTAATGTAGAAGATAAAATGACTATACCAACTATTAAAACACCACTGGGATAGTGACCATAATATGGTATCAGTGAACCTAAATTTTTGTAGTAACATCAATAAAGGTGTGACAGTAATAAAAGATTATAATAAGGCAGATTTATAAAAATACTAAGTTTTTAAGCATGTGGAACTGGGAAAATGAGCTTAAAGATTTAGACTTATGTCAAATATGGGAAAATATATGGAATAAAATTAATTATTGTTTGAAAACTTGGGTACTCAATAGACCAAAATATAACAAGGGAAACAGAATTCCTCTATGGCGGAATAAGAACATAAAAAGGCCATCAACAAAAAAACCTATTATAGGAAATATAAAAAATCCATCCCAATAACCTGGAGATCATATAAAGAAAAACAAAAAAAGTCAAACATTTCATCAGAAAAGCAAAAAGTAATTTTGAATTAAACTTAGCATCTAAAACTAAGGATAACTACAAATCTTTCTACAACTACATTGGTTCTCTTAGAAAAATAGTTCTACAATGGAACACTTGTCAACAATAAAGGTCCTATTATTAATGAATCAGAAATAGCAGCGAATTTAATAATTATTTTGCTAGTATATTTATTTCAGATGATATCCTACCAATATTTCTGGAGCAAAATAATGAAGAGTATATACTACCTATTAAGGAGACTGAGGTTAAAACTTTAATACAACAACTCAAAAGTCATTCTCTCCTGGACTTGATAATATACATCCTAGATTTTAAAAGAAATAGCAAATGTTATATGTGGACCCTTGACAGTTTTGTTTAATGCATCACTTAACCAAGGCAAGACAATTCAATCATGGAACAAAGCTATAGTCACTCCCATACATGAAGCTGGAAATAAACAATTAGTATCCAACTACAGACCAATTAGTCTTACATCTGTTATTGGTAAACTATTTGAAAGAACTTTATTAACAAGAATTGAAGCACATATTTTCAGAAACAACTTACAGGATTTAACAACACGGATTTACTGAGGGTAGATCATGTATGACAAACTTGTTAAACTTTTATGAAAATGTAAGTGCATCTCTTGACTTAGGGTTACCAGTGGATGTTGTACTGCTCGACTTTTCAAGGCCTTTGATAAAGTTTCCCATCAAGTTATAATACATTATATGTGTATGTTTGTTTCACCCCAACATCATTAACTGGGTAAAATCTTAGCTACAGAATAGGTATCAAAGAGTCACTGTTAGGGACATTTTCACCATGGGTAAGGTTGGTAGTGGTGTTCCACAGGCATCTGTCTTGGGCCCTGTACTGTTTAATTTATTAATATCAACAATGCAACCATCCAATAAGGTATGGATGCCGAAATGTCAGACGATTGCAAACTTGGCTGTATTGTTAAGAACACACAAGACGCAATCCTTTTCAGGAAGAACTAATGAAATTTGTAGATGGGCACTAGAAAACAAGATCGTTTTAATGAACAAAAATGTAAGGTCATCCACTTTGGATACAACAATCAAAACTTTAATTATAAAATCAATAATGTTCCACTTGTTATAGCTACAACTGAGAAAGATTTAGGGTCTTGGTTGACAACAACCTTACATTTGATAATCACACCTTGGTTAAAGTTAAAAGTGTCATAAAATTATGGGATGTATTTTAAACATATTAAAAGTAGAGAACAAAAAGTAATACCACCACTCTATACAAGTATGATTAGGACTAAGCTTGAATATTGTTCTTCTTTTGTGGTCCAACTACTATAAAAGGAAAAAATTAGTTGAAGGGGTACAAAGGAAATTAACTAAAAATTAGAGACCTGGGACCCTTCAATATAAATCAAGGTTACAACATGCGGTCTTTTTCCTTAGAATACAGACAAATACGAGGAGATCTATGCACAATATATAAAGCTATTAATGATCGATGTCTGTTTGAAACTTTAGGTTTAATGAAGAATAATTCTGATAAACTAAAGATCTCATAAACTTAGAGGGATAAACTGTAAAACTCAAAAAGGATTAAATGGTTTTCACAAAGGGTTGTAACACAATGGAATGCCCTACCAAGGAAGTAGTGGAGAGTACTAATATTGAATCTTTTAAAAAGTTAGATATCTATATGGGTAACAAAAAAACATCATATCCATAATAGAATTACTCCACCTGGCTGGTGGTGAGCTCATTAGGGCATTTTTGCCTCCTGAGTTCGTATCTTCCTATGATCCTATGAATAGATATGCTTAAGTGAAATGTCATTGTAGTTCTGTCAGTAGCTTGAAACATCTATACGACTATGTATTTTTTTTTTTGGTTTTACTTGGTCTTTGACTCAGAAACACATACCCTTTCAGTAACTACGTGGTAATGTATGCCATATGATTTTCCACATTGCCTGATTTTCAGATTGCCTCCATGTCTTTTATTAAATATTTAAAAAGTACTTTAATAGTGGAACCTAAAACAACAGAAGCACACCCTTGGACCAATGTCTATCAAACCAGAAAGTTTCAGGTTTCAGTCTCTCCTATTTTTTTTAGTTATTGGGTGGCAAAAAAGGCTTAGCATTAAAAAAAACTGAGACTTTGCATTTCTTTACACCTCTGTAGCTTTGCCTCCTTGAACTGATCTAATGGAATTTACAGAATCCAGAGTTCCTGACACATAGGGTGTGCTTTCTACAGTTCATGTAAATCAGTTGAAAGGGGGCAAAGTTATTAATGTGCAATGCTGGGTGTAAAATTCACAGATAAAAGATGCAAGTCTCAGTGTACTACCATCTGTAGGTCGGCAAGGAATTGCAGCAACAATTACCAGAGCTCAACTCTCCTCTGCATTTAAATATATGCATTTCCAATAATGCACAGCAGCCTAATTCCAAACATAGCAGAAAAACAGAGAAGAATCCACAGTTTACAAAACAAAGTCAGTCAAAATGAGCACATATTCTGAAATGCTGATCACATCTGCATGTAATCAGTAATTGTTCACGGTTGCAGCCACAGTATAAAAATTAAAAATGTGGTTTCTTCAGTCAGGTGCAACCTCCTTTCTCTTTCCCATGGTAGGAACCTTAATATCCTCCGTAATTTTACACTTTAAAATTACTTTTATAAATGTAACATGAGGAAGAGAACATATAAAAGAGTGCTGAACCCTTTCTCTTCCCCATGTTACAAGAGGATTAACCCAGTTCGAATGTGGGTCTCTTAGTAAAGCTACCAACTTCCGAGGCCTAAAACTGGGACGGTCCATCCTGATCATGACCCCCACCACCACCATGTCGCTCCCCACGTGCTGTAGACAATGCTGTGCACAATCAATTACATTTGCTGCTTGCTCTGGCCATACCGCCACAGTAACACCAGTAGCAAACATTCAGATTAAACAATACATCATTCTGCTGCAGCAAGTTCCAAATCACGATGTACAGAAAGTTCATTAGAAGCAAACCTGGGTTAAATTGTGATCAGACATTCGAGTGTTGCTCCTCCTGACAGTCCCATCCAACCTGCTTACACTCACCTCATTTGCTGAGCAAACTTCACTTCAGTGACTCCCACCACCACACCCGATTGTTTTCATACACTTCTCTGCAGCTGATCAGGTTTGGGTACCTTAGTTCCCTACTGCCGGTGTCTTCTCTGTCTGAGTCCCTCTCAGCTGCTGGCAGGCAGACATCCACATGTGCTTGTTTGCACTACTACCCAGTCTAATCTAACAGGAAGGAACATGCTTTACTGTGCTCCCACTGGCATGCCTGCGTGCAATACAGGCACGGGTTGAAGTTGCAAACTGCTGTCCAGCCCGAGCAGTGCCACAGTAGTGCTGAAATAACTGTCACTCAAGGATTAGCAGTCAGCAACAAAAAAAGGGACAAAACTGGGACAAGTAAGCAAAAACCAGGACAAAAGTGACATTTTGCAAACTTGTGGGGACACTGGGACATGGCTGCCTAAAATAGGGACTGTCCTGGGGAAATGGGGACTGTTGGTAGCTTTATCTCTAGGTATCAATGTATGGTTGGGTGGTTGGAACATCCAACCCCCCACCGCAAAAACATTAATCCCTGAGAGACCCACGCCTGTCGTGGGTTAATCTCACTTAGTACACTGAGTGTTAGCACAGTAACAACCCCTCACCTTCCCTCCCCAGTATGCTGGCATATTTGGTGCCTCTGCAATTAATGCACACTGTAATTAATTATAAGATAGGAATCCTTTCACTCTTGTTTACCCTGAGCTGCCAGTGTGTTTCTCATAAATTAAAAAGGGTTGACATAGGTGTAAGCTCTACAGTATCTACAGAATCCCTAATTTTTGTTTTGTAAATTTACTTCTCTAAGTTTTACATTCTTTAACGGCAAGTCCCAGACATATCAAAACAAATGAAATGCAGCATACAAGTGTTCACCAAACTCATAAAAATAAAAATAACATGCTCAGGCGTATACACTGTATGCGCAGTGCTCCAGATAACGCTGGCATTCAAGAGTAATGTACTCATCTTTGATGTTAGGTGAGTAAAATATCATTTTGATGAGTAAAGAGCTTTAAACTTGGGAAAACCACTCATGTTGAAGTATCTATGGAACATTTCTAAGATTTGGAATGAATATTAGTACTCATCAAAATTGTTTTTTAAAGAATATTCCTTAAAATCTGGTAAGTAAAATAGGCCAGCACTCACCTTATCTGGAACACTATAAGTATGCAAATATTAGCAGTCACAGTGAGCAAGTGATGCTGTAGACCAGAAGGATATATATTCCTCATCCTACCATGCAGATGCTTTTATGTAATTGTTTTCAGCCTTATTTATGGATCTGTCCTGCATATTCAAGTTTGGATGCCCTGCACTAAACTGTGAGTGTCCCACACGTCATTCCTTAAAAGCCCCAGCAGAATCTCTGTTGATGAATATTCCTTAATAAAGTCTTGCTGTGGATGGTGCTGTAGGGAGGAATCCATTTTAGCTGAGTTCTGCTCTGTTTTGAAACCACAAGGGAGTGGGAGAGGAGAAAGTGTTCTAACCACTTGGCCCTTAAGTTCCTCCTTATAGAGGGCAGCAGAGTCCTTCCAGTCCCATACTGAGTCAGACTGGAAGGAACGTGAACTAGGGTACTGACCCTACCACCCCCTCCCATCAACTTTTCTAGAGGAAGTCTTACTTATCGGCCTTTTGGGATTGGAATGTTATATCTGGCACTATCGTAAATGAATGAAAAACAGATTAGTAGTGGTTTGTGATGGATAATATGCTGGGATCCCTATCAGAAGCAAATTCATAGCTTTGAGAGATTTGTATGCTGTAGCACTAAAGGTCAGTCATTTATAGCTTAAACACAATGTAAAGTGCAGTTGATAACAGTAAAGTGGCATCAGAAGAAAAATTTGTTTCTCTATAGCACAACTGGACTGTATGGGCTAAGATTCAGGGTCTGTAATTCTCTTACTGATACATTCTGTACTATTTGATTTTAGTTACAGTGTGGCAGGGTGACGGACTTATGACCTAAAGTTCATCGCATTGATGGAACAATGAAGCAAAGTGCTTCTTCAGTTTTATCTTGTAAACCTCGGAGCAGGGAAATCACTCTCCCACTTGGTGTACATTTTGCAGTTGCTAATGCAAAGTGATTTCCTTGTAGCTGTTCCTGTCAATGTAAGGATCTATCATGGCTTTAAATTTTCAATATAAGGAGCCAGACATACAGTAGCAGAGCGGGGCTCGAAATTAAGTGACTAAAATATGCCACTGTGGCACCAGTGTGGTCTAGTGGTTGAAGCACCACCTTGGGAACCAGGAGACCCAGTCTCAAGCCTCGCTAGACCTAAATACTCCCAGTGCTGCAGTCCACCCAGCTGCAGAAATGGGTAGAAGCAGTACCGACTGGAAACAAAATGTTGCATCTCAGCTGAGCTGTCCTGGGAAAATAAATTACAAAAAGTAAGTAATTCAGGTATAAATTAATTTATGGAATACAAAATGTAATATTATTTATTTGTCCAGGTGATTTTGAAGACCCTTCATTTGACATCAGTTTTCTTGAGGTTAACATGAGCTAGCATGTAAGACACTGCCCCTTGACTTTATGAAACAGTGGGCGTACTGAAACAGCTGAGAATTCGACCAAAAGCTGGACATATTAATAGGAGCACACTTTTTATTTTGAAGGTAAAATGAAGTGCTAAAGGAGACTCAAAATTGGAACAAGAACAAGGAGTATATCAGGGTTTTAAATAAAGTGAAAAAATGATTAGCAGTTTGATGCGTAAAATGCTAATCAGTTGTGAAAATGAATAGCACTTGGAACAGAGTAGCAACATTTTAAAATTGTATAGTTTTATTAATGTTTTGTGCTGTGTCATGGACTCACTCAAAAATGGTTAGCAGTCTACTGCTAAGCATTTCTGAAAATGGTTAGCATTACCCCTGTTTTGCGTAGCATTTTGCAATGCTATACCAGCTATTTCATACCCTGGTATCTTACAAGGACGGAGATAAGTTGCAGTCTAAAACAGAAAAAAAAGCATGGGTCAAAAATGTCACCATAACATGCACTATTGCTTTAAATAGTCCTTATAAATAAATACAGTGTTTGTTTCACTAGAGTGACTTTTAATAAAGTTTAATGTTGCTGCAGTAAAAACAAAACTGACCAAAATGAAATATTTGAATACAGTATGACTAAACAATGCCTGACTTTAGTGTGTTTCCTTAAAGTTTTATTGAAGAATCAAGAAACCACCCAATAAAATACAATTTTATTTTATGTAGTGCCTTTCACACATACAGTACCTCAGAGAGCAGGGATTGTGTATGTAACATAAAGGATAATGGCTGGGGATCGGGTGTTAACCGCGCTATAATCACCTCAGTGGTTGCTAGAGGCAACATGGTAAACCCTCGACAGCGCACAGCTCAAGAGGTTTACTGCAGCCCTAGCAACCACCAAGAGGTGATTTGAGCGGGTTGTCACCGATCCCCAGCCGCCATCTTTTATAGCGCATGGTCAAAAACACTGTTCTGATTCTATGTGTGAGAATTATGGAACTCTGGTGCATTCTTTTCTGTTATGCCTCTGTTTGGAAGTTCAAGTGCAGTTAACAACTTTTAAAATTCTAAACAGTGCATAACCAAGCTGTGTGACTGCTGATTATGGTGGTTAATAGGCACTTACCATACATTAGAAACAAGGTAACCACTTTGAGGTGCACACAGCATTCACATAGCCACATAATTGCAAGAATTTGTTTTATTGAAAGGGGAAATGCTGGCCAGGACACTCTGATTATCATTTACCTCTAGCATGTTTCATGGGCTCCACATCAAGCAGGCTTGATAGACAGTAAGGCCTTCTGCTGGCACTTTCATATGTTCGTATTTACCATCCTTTACCATGAAAAGTGCCATGGTATTCTTCTACCATATACTGTAGAAATGTACAAGCACATGCGATGAAAGGGTAGACACCAAGGAATTTTTTCCTTGACCTCAAATGCAGGTACAGGGAGGAATTCACTTAAACTAGCAGGGAAGTTTCAAAAAGATGAACAGAAACACTTTTCATCGAAAGAGTAGTAGACAAGTGGAACAAGCTACTGGAAGAAGTGGTAAGGCCAAATCATAGAAACATAGAATGTGATGGCAGAAAAGGACACTTGAGGCCACCCAGTCTGTCTGGTATGCCTAGCATGTGGCTAGGACTTTGCTACTGCCTCCGCCGGCCCCTCCCCAAATCTAACAGACCCTTTGTGTCTATCCCATGCTCTCTTGAATCCCCAACAGTTCCTTCCCACCACCTCCTCTGGGAGTCTGTTCCAGTTTTCCACCACCCTCCGTAAAGTAGTAAAGTAGAACCTTCTGATGTTCCCCCTGAACCTTCCCCTACTATCTGCATATCAGGCCTCCTCATTTTTGACTGCTCCTTTAGCTGGAAGATATCTCCTACTGGTACCCTGTTGATACCCTTGATATATTTGAAGGTCTCAGTCATGTCTCCCTTTTCCTTCTTTGTTCAAGGAGTACATGCTGAGGGCCTGTAACCGTTCCTCATATGACAGATGACTGAGCCTCAACCATTATTGTCACCGCCTCTGGACGTGCTCCACCCTATCCACATCCTTCCTGAGGTATGGTCTCCAGAACTGGACCTCATACTCAAGGAGAGGCCTGACAAGTTGCCTGTACAAGGGCATTATGACCTCCCTCTTCCTGCTAGGTATTCCCCTACCGATACATCCCAGCATCTTACTGGCCCTTGCCACTGCCTTCTCATATTGCTTTGCCATTTTTAGGTCCCGTGACATGATTATGCCTGGATCCCTTTCCAGCTTGGTAACCTCTAGGGCATGCCCCCATATAGTATTCTGCACCCTAGTTATTTCTGCCTAAGTGCATAATCATGCATTTTTTTTGTTGAAGGACAGTTGCCATTCCCTGGACCATTCCTCCAGTTTCTCCAGATCCCTGCACATGCTGTCAAACCCTCTGGCATATCCACTCTATTGCAGACCTTCGTGTCATCCGCCAAATAGACACACTCTTCCCTCTGGCACCTCTGCTATGTCCCTATAAATATATTGAGCAGCTTCCCTCCCGAAGTGGTGAAGGGCTCTCGTGGAGAGTCCCTCTGGGTGCATTGGGTGCGTGCTTGAGGAACATGTGACCTCAACACGCCCTGCACGCCTCCACTAGGTCGGCCACCACCATAGGCTGAGAACATGATGGGAGGTGGAGAAAATGGAAAAAGGTGCATCGGCTGTAAGATGGCCACCTGGCTCTCGCCGCCCGGAGTGCCCTGATGCAGGCCAGAAGGCTAATTCCCTCCACAGGGAGGGGGATGCTGCCCGATGAAGGATACATCGGGTTACCCTGGCTAGGCTGCGATGTGGGAACGGTGGGATGAGGGTCACCAGGCTGAGTTAAGTCCATGGTGGCCCAAGGTGAGAACAGTGGGTGGAAGCATAAATAAATAATGCAAAAAAAAAGAAAAGGAACGGCCCCAGCACCGACCCCTGAGCACCCCACTGGTGACCCCACCTTCCCTGAAGGTACCCCATTAAGTTACCTCTGCCTCCTGCTCTCCAGCCAGTTTGGTGCCCACCTAATCACAGTGGTCCCAGCCCAAGGCATCTCATTTTGTGCAGTAGTCTCCTGGGACAGAATCAAATGCCTTTTGAGCTCTAGATCGCAGTGTCTACGACCCCGGATCCAGTACCTGGTGACCCAGTCAGAGAACTCTATTAAGTTTGTTTGACATGATCTTCCCTCAGTGAACCCGTGTTGCCACGGTCCTGTGAGCCATTGGCCTCCAGGTAGCTAATGATTCTCTTTTTGCAGTTTCTCCATGAGCTTGCCTACCACTGATGTTAAGCTCACTGGCCTATAATTGCCTCGTCCTCCTTGTCTTCTCCCTTATGAAGGGGGACCACATCCGCCCTTCTCCAGTCATCAGGATCTCCCTGATTCCAAGGATTTGTTGAAGAGGCTGCTCAGAGGTTCTGCTAGGACCCTTCTAAGCTCCCTCAGTATCCTGAGGTGCACTCCATCTGGTCGCATCGCCTTATTTACCTTCAAACCCTCCAGTTCCTCAGGACCTCTTCCTCCTGGAACGGACTGGAGTCAACCCTACATTCATTAATTGTCGCATTCCTCTCCTCCTCTACCATGAACACTGAGCAAAAATAACTACTGAGTATTTCTGCCTTTGCCGGTCATCTTCCACCAGCTCCCCTTCTCCATTTTTCAGCCTGATTATCCCTCCCTTGACTTGCTTTTCGCTCACATACCGGAAAAAGGTTTTATTTCCTCCCTGACTGTGTTGGCTATTCTCTTCAGTTCTTACCTTCACCCTCCTGACCTCCTTTCCTGCTTCCTTCTGCTTCTCTTGGTGTATTGCCCTATCCTCCTTCCTCTGTGTCCTTTGTGCTTCCTGAATGCCCTACTGTTTGCCCTGACCTTCTTTACCACTTCTCTATTGAACTAAAGTGACTTCCTCTTCTTCCTATTTTTATTTACCCTCCTGACTCAGAGGCTAGTGGCCTCCACTATTGCCCCCTTTATTTGACTCCACACTTCCTCAACCCATGTAAGTCCCCCCCAAAATCTACTAATGCTTGTTGAACAGTTTCCTCCATATTGCGAAAGTCTGCATGCCTAAAATCCTGGGACCTTCACTCTGGGCCGATGGACCTCGGCAGTTGTTATTACAGTGAACCAGACAGTTCTGTGGTCACTTGTGCCCAGGTTCTCTCTTACGGATATCTCCCACCCATTCCCCATTTGTAGAGATCAAATCTAGGATCGCCCTCCTGGTTGGTTCCCTAAATAACTAGCTGCTTCATGAGTGCCACCTGTAGAGTCCACGATTTCCCTACTACTGGTGGATACTGCTGATGGGGTGCCCCAATCTACATCAGGCAAGTTGAAGTCCCTCATCAGCAGCACCTTCCCTCTGTGAGGCATCCTCTGGATCTCCTTCAACATTGTCCTATCTACTGCCTCCTGCCGTGCTGGTGGCCTATATGTCACCCTGGTACATATGACCCCTCCGTTCCCCATGTCCAGTGATACCCCACAAAGCCTCAGCCTCCCGCAGTTCCGTGGCTTTATAGTGTTCCTTCACATACAGGCAACCCCCTTAGCCACCCTGTCCCTCCTATAAAGCACATACCCCGTATAGCCATGTCCTAGTCTTGGCGATCATGGCCTCACGTCTCCATCATGCCCACGATGTCCAGGTCCGCCTCAGCCTTGACCGCTGCCAAGTCTGGGATCTTATTGCCCAGGCTTCTGGCACTGGTGCACATGACTCTCTCTGGGCCCACTCTGCTGTCCTCTGGTGCATGCCTCCTTCCCTACTCCTCTAGCCTGGTTCTTTCCATCCCAGGGGGGAGGCTGGTAAACCCCATTACTCCTGTTCCAAGGTGTGGCTCTGTACCCACTCCACCCCCGATTTAGTTTCTATTATAGTTTAATTGCATGAAATCCTCCAACTTGCTGTTCAGAACAGCTGTTCCTTCCTAGTGTAGGTGGAGTCTATCATGGGCAAAAGACTCTCATCCCCCACATTGTTCCCCAGTCCCCTACTAACCCATACCCCATCTGTTCACACCAACCTGACAGCCACTTATTAAATTCCTCAATACTCAGTCTCCTCACTGTGCTTGCCCGCCATTATGGGCAGCACCTCAAAAGCTGCAGACCTGAACCTCAGGCTGCTGCAGTACTCGCATGTGCCCTAAATCTCCAACAAGCTATGCCCCACCAGGTCATTTGTTCCAAGGTGTAATACCAGGTGAGTTTTATCATCCTGCTGTATCCCCGTGGAGGAAATATAGTGAATGACCTCCGCCACTGTCATACCTGGTAGGCACTCAACCCATATTTTACTGCTTCTGCCCCCAGTGAATTCCTTTATTATTGAGTTCCCAACTATTAACAGTCTCTCTCCTTTATCTTCTCCTTGTATTTTTTCTCCGTCGTGTTCCCTGTCCCTTGTATTGCCTTTATTTCCCTATTCCACTTCCTCTTTTCCTTTGTTTTCTCCGATTACTTAACTCCTTCTTTCCACTTGTCTCACCCCCGGTAGTCTCTTCAGAACCACCATTCCCTACCCCTCTCTGCTAGTTTCCCTCCCCCTTGCCCTGCCCTTTCCTTGCCCTAACTGAGGTTTCCTGTGCTTGGGTCGCTTCCTATTCCAGTCCTGTTTGGCCCCCTTGAGTCTTCTCTGCTTTTTCCTCTCTGTTGAGGGTTTGCCCCTTTTGGGTCGAGTTCGCCCCAGTGCACTTGTTCTTCCTTTTGCCCTCATCCTTATTTTTTTCACGAAGGGACGACTCTTTTCCTCCTGTCTACTGCACCTTCCATCGTGTCTGCCTCTCCTGTTCCTCGAGTCTGCTTCTGCTCCAGTTTCTTTATTCTCACCCCCATTTTGTAGCACTAGTGGTGCAAATCTGTTTCGTGCTCTATGCCTACTGCCTTATTTCCTCCTGCTTGTGCTCCTACCCTACACTTCCCCTTCATGCAGGCTTTGGCCCTTTATACCTTACCTCCTGCTAGTACCCTTGGCCCCCCCTCTCGTGTCCTGTGCTGCCTCAGTCTAGGCCCCCTATGCCCACCCCACTTCCTTCCCTGCTTAGTATTCCGCTTCATGTTCCTGACTTCTGCCTACACCAGCTTTTGCATCTAGACCCCTACTTCTCTGCCATTTCTCTCTTCTGTCCCTACCCCATCTTCCTCTCAGCGGTTCCCCTGGCCTCCCACCACCCTTGCCCATTCTAGCATCCATCTCAACCACCTGACCTCTTCCTTAGTTGTACCAGCTGCTGACACACCATGCAGCCCCATTCTCCTAGCCATAGCCAGTACCATGGCCGACCACACCCCACCCTACCATCATTCCAAAGATGCCACCTGTCCTTGCAGTCCAGGGACCATGCCATAGCTCTGTTCCCGCTCTGCTCCAGCTGCCCCTCCCAAGTCGGTTGCCCTTCATTTTCACAACTGTACTGTAAAATTCAGATGTTTTAGCACAGCAACAGTCCTATGTTATTTCACCTCTAATGCCCTTTGCTGAACACGCCTTTAAGGACACCTTGTAAGCCTAATTCTCAGTGAACAAGCACCTCCAACGCCCACTGCTGAATGCTTTTGAGCACCCTGAAGCCCAATTACCTCTTAGAAGTCTGTTACCTAAATGAACAAGCTGCGAAAGGGTTAGAGACCCCCTGGTTAGAATTTCCCTGCCGAAAGAAAGAAAGAAATAGGTAAACAAACAAGTGAAAGCAAACACCTTGGAAGCCTATGTCCCAGTGAACATGCTCCCCAATGCTTGTTGCTGAACACTCTTTAAGGACCCTTGAAGTCTATTACCCAATGAACAAGCAAAGAAAGAGGCACAAGCCCACTGGCTAGATTTTCCCTGCTGAAAGAAAGAAATAGATGAGCAACCAGTCAAAATAGTGCAGTCTAGACAATTAGAACCATAAGGCCATGCAAGGAAATGCCAGTAAGTCAAGGCAATTTTCTCTCACACTAGTAATTTCCCACTGCAGTCACAAAGGACTGTACCTCACCCAGCTCTCCACCTTTTAGGATGAGTCAAGGCAGTTCACTCACACTAGTAGGTTCCATCTGAAGTCACAAAGACTGTAGTCCAGCCCAGCATTCCTCCTTCTCACCAGTCAACCTTTTCCCAGCCTGTGTCTTCCTTCTTGCTCCTCCCTCTATGAGCTTTTAATAGAGGTCGGGGCCAGGGTGAGTCTTGCGGGACAAGACAGCAAGTACAGCTCTTCCCTGGGGGATATCCACAGCATCTGGGCTTGCAGCCTTTTATAGCCCAGCCACTTTGTTCAAAATGCCCCCCTCAATCCTGATTGGCTCCGGTCCTTGGTACACCATCAGTGCATTCAGCACACAGCTGTCCAAGTTCAGGATCTTTTGCCGATGATCGCCACTGATGTTCAGGCTCTGGACACCCAGTGCAGCTCTCCACCGCTCTCGCCGCTGATGTGGCTGGTGCTGCTGTCTGCTCCTCTCGCCCGCTGATGTGGCTGCCTCTTTTCCTCCTGGCCTCCAGTGTGGCTGCCATTCGATCCCTTGCTTGCCGCCGATGCAGCAAACAGCAAGTACAGCTCCTCCTGGGATTTCCAAATTGGTAAGCAGCTCCAAAGGAATGAGAGGAACAGCTATATTGGCGCAGTCTGATGGGGGGCTGAGTCTAAGGTCGGGACAGCCACTAGGGCCAGATCAGAGTAGTCAGGTAGGGTGGGAAGACTGGATTGGCTGGTAGGTCTTTATCTGTCAACAGTGTCTGTGTAGCTACTGTATGTAACATCTACCTGGAAACCTACCAGAGAAGGAGCCTTTTAATGTGTCATTTGAAGGATGACACCCCAGCAATTCTGTTGTGTGATGCCTTGAACCCCTAACCTTAGCGGCCCAGATGCGAGACTCCCCATGGAGCCACACTGACAGTGGTCATTGATGGCAGGTGACATGCCACCTGAGCATGATGGTGTGATGGCAGTACTGTGTGCTGCCACATGGGACCTGGGTTCTGTCCCAGTGTGACACGTTTGGGATAAGACCCTGTCCCATTTTTTAAGCAGAGAGAGTTAAAACCAAGGATCTGTTCTGTCCTCTCCTATCCGGTCACTTGTCTATTTCTTGCCTGTCTGATTGCACAGTCAAATTTTCCTTGTGGCACCTAGGGACTGGTCACTCAGACAGTTCCACAATTTCCATTGTTTTCTCCTTCCTTCACTTGCTGTTTCTATTCTTTCTTTCTTCCTTTTTGTGGCTGCAGTAGGCAGAGCCTGCAGACATTTTGCATATCTAAAAGGAGAAGTCATGTTTTCTGTCTGTGGAACTGACTGAAGGTGTAAATAGTCTCCTCCGCCTTACCCTCCTCCAAAAATGTTTTCCATCCTCAAATAAATACGCTTTCATGTTAGTCAATGGTTGCAGGGTACTATTTTTCTTCTTAAAGGGCAGTACAAGAACTGGAACCTGAGTAGTGGAGGCTCCTAAATATCCACCCCACCTTTTTTTGATTCGTGTGGGAGGGGCATGAGGTGGATCTATCATGTTGAAACAAGTGACACTAGTTTATTTATTTATTTATTAGCTTTTGTTGACCGGGTAAGTGCGCTTAGGCACGAAACCTGCCTATTTTTAGGCACGATCCAAGAGAGTACAGATTACTGTAATACAGTAAGGACAGCAATGAGGTAACAAAGGCAAAGAATACTATCAGTTCACACAACTCAATTGGCATAAACAGCGTAAGAATAACATGAAGAATACTTTAGTAAGTTTGGGATCTGGACCAAGGAACAGAACAGGTCTGTGGAGTCCCTGCATTTTATTAAGGACTAGGAGAACATAAGATACTTAATGCCTTCAAATTGACTTAAAACTCTTGGAACAAAGATTATCAGAGCCACCTGATGTCTCAAAAGGAAAGAGTAATTAAGAAGTGTCTGAAACTACAGCTCCCAAGGAAAACAGTAGACATAGCGTTCTGGTTGAGCGATCCACAGGTTTTCTTAAATATTTATATACTAAAAACATAAAGTTCAGCTTTTGAGATTAACAATACTTGTTTACCATATTCAGTATATATATATATATATATATATATATATATATTATTTTTTTAGTAGTTTCAAAACTTTGAAAGCATTGGTGTTAGTAATGCATTTAGAAATACATTTTAATTGTCTTCACAGTTAATCATGCAGTTTCATGTGAGAGCACATTTTTGGGGAGGGGTTCAAATTATTTTAATCATGGGCACAGTACTTGGTACACAGCCTTTGATGAAGTGCATTTTCTTTAAGTTTGTGAAGTGGAGTTGCTCACATGTTAAAAATACCAGCTGCAGTTAACAACTACTTGTAGAAACAAAAGGCTGTTTTTTTCCTACTTTCTTTTCACTGAAATAAATTGAGCCAGGAAAAAGTAAGACTGGAACAACTATCAGAGCTACCATCCCCTGGATATTCCATTTATCACTCATTTAAAATAACACAAATGTAGATTCACATTTTTACTATGAGGAAGCAAAAGATGAACCAGCATGGTTAACAAATACATTAATTGACACCTGTGAATAACATTCCTAGTGGTTATAAAGTCCCTGGAACCTGCTATTCAGGTTTTTTATTGCATTGTGTCCCAGGCAGTCTTCCCAGAGTGCAGTTTGTCTGTTGTTTAATATCTCCAGTGGAGGCCAGTGTCTTGTTACATTGTCTTTGTTTCAAATTAACCACAGACATCCTGGCAGCCAAAGAGACACACTTTGAGTCTTAGGATATGTACAGCAAAATTAATAAGTTTTCATATGCAAAATCTTTCCATTCATGTTATTGCTAGACATACTGCAGCTAGCTTGGCTTGAGGAAGGGTGAACATGGTCAGGACCCTTAGCAATTGAGATGCATATGCAGCAAATAAGTCCAGATGTGCTAACTGCCTGCTGAATAAGGAAGGTTTGCAGGAATCCAGGAATGATTACGGGGCTGATGGTCATCAAAATGGAAAGGGATTTTGGGGTAATGATATTGGATGACCTAAAGGTGGCTAAGCAATGTACCAGAGCTGCGAGGAGAGCCAGTGGAATGATGTGCTGCATAGGGAGAGGTGTTACCAGCAGAAGGAAGGAGGTGGTGATGTCACTGTGTAGATCACTGGTGAGGCCTCATTTGGAATATGGTGTCCAGTTTTGGAAGCCGCATTTCTGTCATGCAGCTTTAAATCACAAATGGGTTAAATGGTTCTATTTTAGATTCCTGTCCCTTTCCCCTACTTCTCCCACTGGTTAGCCTTATGGAGCATAACCAGAACATATGTTGGCTAGCATGGAGGAATGCACCTACAAAACTGCTTCTTAGTCTACAGCACTGCCTTTTTAAAATGCTAACTTATTGATGAAAATATAGCATAATTTTCCATCCATGTGATTGTTAGACTTACTGAAGCTAGCTTGGCTTCATGAAGGGTGAACATGGTCAGGACCCTTAGCAATTGAGATGCATATGCAGCAAATAAGTCCAGATGTGCTAACTTACCCTATAACTGTTAAGTGTCACAGTTTGCATTTTCTTCTTGAAATGGTTACTTTTGCATTTATGTTTATTTTAAAGGTTTTATATTCTGACCATGTGGTTATGTCACGGGCCATAACTGATCTCAAGCCTTAACCCCCGCTCCAACTTGCATAGAAAACAATGCTTGTAGATAAATCTAATCATTTTGCCGCTGTGTTCTGGGCGTGTTCGTGTGTGTGTGTGTGTGTATGTAAGTGTTTGTGTTACTGAAGCAAGAAATGTACAGCTGGTATTTTTACATCCTGTTCAAAACGTGTTTTTGCACCTGGAGAGCAAATGGCACAGTCACTGTGCAAAATCTCCTTTCAGCTAATGAACTGATAGTGTAACTGTTCATGCGGTGCGGTCTAAAAAGCACATGTAAGGGACTGACAGACATCAGGGGTGTGACTTGGGATTGTCAACAGTAATGCTCATGCCATTCCACCCCATCCCCACCCGCCAGTGACAGGTATCGAGGTGTGCCTTTGACTCTTCAGCCCTAAATTTACTCCATCCTCTTATACTGTACCCATTTCAGCGTATTTCTTTATGGAATGTGGTGAGTGTAAAGTTTGAAAACCCCAAGGCACCTCGACTCTGTCTGTGTCTGCAGGGTAGGGTGAGTGAAATGGCGTGGCGTTATGGGCAGTGACCCAAGGCACACTCCAGTGCCTGTCCATGTCTGCAGGGTGGAGGTGGGGTTGGTGTCACTTCAATACTTCAGTGCCATTCCTATTCTTCCTGTCTGTCTGTGTCTCTCTTGCTTTCTGTCTATATGTCTATGTAATTATCTATCTTTCTATTAATTGCATGTATCGCTATTTTTACCTGTTTCTAAAACAAACCTGCATATCATATTTGCCTGCATTCTGAGCACATACTTACAAACTGTGCATGTTTGTACTCAACTTCTGCGTAGACCTCATTCTTTCCTAATATTACCGTTATCACAAGCATAACTACCTTGCCCTTATCAAAAGCAGCCCTCTGATAGTTAATATCACATTTTCTGTAATAGTCCATCATTAACACATTGCTTAAATATAACTTACATCACCTCATGGACAAAAACCCTGTTTCTCTTAAAAAAATAAATACATAAAAAAAAATGTGTAAATAATCCCAAAGCTGAACATATACCAGCCATTACTTTTCATGTACTGCTACCTTCTGTACCATCATGGAGATTTGCATATGTTTCCTTGATGCTTTGTGTTTCTGGGATATGTGCAATTATGTTTTCTTTAAAATTTGGCTATCTGGCCAATATCATCCGGGATAACACATACATCAATGGCATTTGCTCTGGGGTTCTTTTGTAAGCTTCCTATTCCTTCCATTAAAATGTACACCTCCATATATTTTCCTAATAGTGTATGCCTTCCTTAGAACAGAAACTAAAACAAATCTTACTACTTACAAATCATTGTGTTGTTTCTTCATACCACCGTAATTCCACACAAACACAATATACATAGTATGCCTGCATGTGAAACTGGGATCTCTTGGTTTGCATATGTGTATAATTATACTCTTGAAATGAATGCAGAAAGCTATTTGTATTTCTTTTAAAATTGCAATCTGTAATATAAGGGGTTAAACTTTTTCATTTTATTCTTTTGGTAACCTGGTAAGGCCCACTAGGCACAAGTGCCTGTTTTCAGAGGCGACATTGGAGCACTGGGGTGGTTAAGTGACTTGCTGAGAGTCTCACAGTATGCAAGTGGAGGTTGTGGGTATCAAACCCAGGTTTGCTGGATGTAACAAGCTCATTCACAGCTCGTTACTTTACTCTCTAGGCTATTCTGCCAGCCCTACCTTGAGCTGTATTTTGACCTCCACAAGCTTGTTTGTAGAATTATTAATGGGAAACTAGCTCTGGGATGGGATGTCTCAATTGGCAGACTGGATGGGCCTTGCGGTCCTTATCTGCCGTCAACTTCTATGTTTCTATGTTTCTAATTGATTGTGCCTGTTAAGAAGACTAATGTACTCTTCAGGCTAATCATAGGAAGGTCAGTGAAAAAATCTTTTGCATTTTGTGAAAAGCAGTAGATGAAACTTACAAAGAACAGGATGCAAAGGTTAAACTGCCAGGCAACGCATCTTGTATAAAGAGAGCTATATTTGGTTTGTAGTTAGAGATTGAGATTTTAAAGAAACTCTCAAATGTAGGATTTTTATGTTTGTGCTGCCAGTATAAGGAGCTATCTTGTACAATTTTTGTTAATTTTTAATTTTAATGTTGATAATAAAACGCTACTTGTGAATTTTGTAACGCCTCCTGGTTTGACTATGCTTTCTGACCTGTGGCTCGACGACACCCAGGTTTGGGCTCCCTTCCCACTGATGAAATTCAAGTAGCATCATGGAGGTTATGCTGTCTGAATTCAAGGTTGAGGAATGAGGCTACCTTCCACTTCAGTGGTGACCAGCTTGGAGCTGGATATCAGATATTGACAGTGGGAAAGAATATTGGTGTGTGGTGAAGGGATAGTTGAAAACCTAGTCCTTCCAGACAGTTGTCTATAGATCTCGTCACTGTACTGGACAGCTGCTGTCTAAGATATATACCATAAGCAGGGACAAAACTAGTGAGGTGGAAGGAAGAGCCTATCTAGAGTTTGGTTGCTGTCAAATACAGATTTAGGACAAAATGTAACTGTTGGTATGTCAAATCCATATTGCTTTATCATAGTAAAATTCAGTTATGCATTTGTATTACACCTACGAATTGTCAACAAAAGTACAGACAAGTGGCCAATTCTCAGTCCTATATTTCTGTCCCAAACTTCGCAAGAGTTGAGTTTGTTGCTATCCTTACATGCAGTCCCTTGAGCTATCCCCAGAGGTGATCAGGGGCTTCTTCTGCAGCAGTGCACATTGAAGTGTGTTGATGCATGGAAGGGAATGGTTTCCTCTGATGTACCAGCACATACATGTATGTGCATGGCACGGCTCATGCTAATACATTTATTTGGCAGTATTTAAGGTCATTACTGTGCTCAAACCATGTTTGCACACAGTAGCATTTGGTCACCCTTGATTTGCATATAAGCAGGGTTTTATTTAACTCTTAAAAATTGATTAGCGTTTTGCTCATAAAAGTGCTAAACATTGTGAAAATGCATAGCACTTGCCTCACTGTGTTTAACAAAATAACACTTCTAGAAAATCTATATAAATACGCTCTGTACAGTTAGTATTGTCACAAGAAAAAACTGCTAATCAATTATTTAAAACCCTGAATAAGTACAGTGAAGTCCCCCAGGGTGAAGCCCAACTCTGCAACATTCTGCAGTAGAGTTACTGCAGTAAACAATGCAGTTTCAATGGGAGTTAATTCCATTTGTCATGCAAGAAACCTGTGACACTGCATTTCATTCTGGTGGGCTTCACTGTATCTGTACTGGGGTGGGTCTTCGCTCTTGTTGCACATCTGCAATTTTGTTTTCCCCAATAAACTGTTTCTACAGTAGTGGCATCAGGTGGGCTAGCAGCCCCATCTCTGCCTCCCCTTGACCAGCAACCACCTCCCCAGAACAGTCTGCCCTCCGAGGATCCCCCACAAATTTGCCCTAATGGCAGGGCTGATAGAGGAGGGTTTGTCCTTCCTAACCCCTGAAGAATACTGGATTGGGTATGGCAGTCTGATGGTGGCATGGGCTGGGGAAGGCAGGCAGAACTTCATGAAGCCTGCATCACTTTTCCTTTTTCTCCCTGAAACCCTGCCACTGCATGGATGACAGGACATGCTGTATGGAGGCATGCACATCCTGTGTCAAACCAGCGGCACCCTCCATTTGATGTTGCTCAGTCTTGCACTGCCACCAAGCCTTCACTCAGTGGTAGTCAACAACAGGGTGATGAACCTCACCTTCCCAGGAGAGGAGAGCCATCCTCTGGATGCTCAGTCCTCTCCCAGCCAACCTCTGGCAACCCGAGTTTGCTCCGAACCTGTGTCCCTGGCATGGCAGCAGGTGTGGTGTCCAGCATCTCGACCCTCCACGCCACAGGGCCTGCCTCAGTATAGCAATTTTTGTGTTGGCATAGTGGGAGCACTAATTTGTCCCATTCACTTGTGTAAAAACTGAGACTCAGAATTGGGCCCTATGTTTCTACATTTGTACATTAAACCCCCAAATTGTAATTGCTGGGAATAAATTTGTGTAATTAAATATGCATGACCTTATTCAGGCTTGTTATTGGCTACCAGCTCTTTCATTTTCAGTATTATATGATCGATCCTGCTGCCAACCTTATGTTGCATGCTGCGCAATTTGTAAAACGTAAAATATCCTGCTACACTGCTTACTCCACAGTGCTTTGCTGAGGGAAAAATGGCAAAAGTAAGATGAAAGAAAACCTCCGAAAGCAAGATTGTTATTGCATTTAGTCTTATAATTGCAATAACGGCCTCACAGCTTGTCATTTCCTTGAAATAATAACCGACTGGTGGAGTTGGCCACCTCAGGTCATGCAAATGTCTGGCTGCTCAGTTTGTATTGCCTATGTATCAGATGAGTAAGAATTAGAGAAAAGTACTTGGCAGTGAAATTTCTTTGCAGCAGGAAGATTGCTAAATGGGGCTCCTGTTACAGAATATCATCAAGGATAATATAAACAGTTTTCTTTGTGCACGAACAAGGTTTGATAGATAGTGATGATACCTTTGTAACGCCATTGAATAGTTTCCTGAAATATTACTTATCCTGATAAAATAGGGATATGTGATATGCTGCTATGAGATTTATTTTTATCTTTATATGTGGTTAGTGCCTCTTAACCTTCATAAGTGGCAAAACCACGAGTCAGAGTACAAGAGATAAGTGACCAAGAATGAAGATAAAACTGTATCTCATAGCCACTCGCCACATTTGCGGTCTATATAATTTGCATTAGTGCTTTAAAAACACTTTAAAAACAAAGATTGTTTTGTTTGCACCTGCTTATGTTAACTTAACCAGGCTGCTGCATAGTTAATTAAAGCCTGTATTCATGTCAGTTTGAGCTGTACAGTGGGATGCAGATTGCTGACCCCCGTGGGATAACAACTCTGAGCGAACCCTGTTAGCTCGATAAGAAAGTTATCTAGCTAGTTAGGATTCCATGTCAAAATAGTTATCTTATCTGTGTCAATCTTCACCATTCATCACATGTGGGTTAGTAGGAGGTCACGACCCCTGCGAAGACTTTTGTTTTGGATAGGCGGAGTTAGCGCCTGTCTTTGGCAGCTGCGAGTTGGCCGTTGAGTGCCGCCGACCCACCCTCCCGCCAGTTTTTCGCCTCCACATAGAGGTCGTGACCGGAGGAGCTCTTCTATCAAGACTATGGAAGCTTTAGGCTCAGTTTTCATTCGCCTGTTCGATGATTTATAAACCTTACCTGTCGGTTCCATTTCGCTCTTACCTACGCCGCTGACCGTAAGGCTGTTCTTTTATTTGTTACAACGACGCCAAGTCTGTTTACACTTTTATTTGCTGAAGATCATGTCTGGTTTGGGGCAAAGTCGCGAGAAAGCGGGCGGCCCTCTACGTCAGTGCCTGTGCAGGCTGCAAGTATTCCATTACTGACCAGCATGATCGTTGTTTAACGTGTCTTGGCCTGCCTCATGACATGGATTCTTGTGATGCCCGTTCTCTATGGGTTGCTGAGTTCTTGTACAGCGTGGAAAGTTGGACGAGCTCTGCTGACTTTAGGGGACAGGCGCAGCACTTGTTGGGTCAAGCCGCGTCTCTATGCCTTCCTCTGGTCCCATCCCGGTTCCATATGGACCAGCGGAGGAGGGGGCTTCCACCTCTAGTAGCCTCTCCATGGCAGAAGCCTCTTCTGCGGTGCAGGAGGCACCCTGGCAATCGCCCTTTCAGGGGCGAGGCTCCCCAGTGTTGTGTCCTCGGGCTCGAGGCGGGGCTGGCACCGTCCTCGACGCCATCCGTTGGTGCTGTTTTGTGCCTCGGGCCCTGTTGGCACCATGCTTGGCACCGGTCCGCCATTTGGTGCCACTTCTGCTGTTGGCGCTGTTCGCGGTGCGGTGGCACTGTGGGAAGTTCTGCGGTGCCATCTTGGACTGTTTCTGGGACGGCCCAGACCAGGGATGGCAGCGTGTCTAGCTCTGGCGCCGCTTCAGAGGTGGACTGTGGGTCTGTTCGGACTTGCTGTCTGACTCCTCAGAGTTGGCAGACCCGTGGGCACCTCAGTAGCCACTTCGCAGCCCGGACCCAGCCTCCTCTGAGGTGGGCAGTAGTCCCGAGTCTAGGGTCAGGGGTTCTGACTAGCAGGCAGTGGTCCAGGCCACTGTTGCCCTGCAACCTGGACTTGGAGGTTTTCTGCTCCTCAGTGGGGACACCCTTCCAGTGGTGTGCCTGGATCGCCCAACTTTAGGGTCGACCAGGGCACCCATAGAAGGAAGGGTGCTACCCCTGGGTGGTCTCCTCGGGACCGACCAGGATTGTCAGCTACCCAGGCTGGTGTCTCGAGGCGGAGGGCTCTCTCGGAGTCCCGAGAGGTCGAGGGGTCAGTGTTCTAAGGAAGTGGCCCTTCTTTGAGACCCACCCGGTTTGAGAAGGAGTCGAGTGCAGACCCTTGCCCTTTCTTCTCTGTCTCCTCGAGAGTGCCCTTGTTATTGGAGGGAAGGGACCATCCTTTGTGCTCACATGGTCCCGGTCACCTCATAGGGGATTCTTCAGGGCACGGTCTAGGCAGTTCCAGTGCGGTTGATCAGCTGTCGGCTGTTGGGCTCTCCGGAACTTTCCTCCCTTGTAGACTTCCGTGGGCTCTCTTGCCCAGACAGCGGACGTTCCTCTTCTGTTGTGGATCTGGCCCCATTCCTCTGTCACCATCTCTTGCTCTCCCAGGCATTCCTGGTCCTATGGGACTTCTCATCTGGGAACAGTTCAGGGTGTGGCTGCTCACTTCCCTACTTATGTCAGGGCCTTGGACGAGCGGGTGTTCCACCCACCCCTGAGCAGCCAGCCCCTGGATCTCCGAGGTCTTCCGCTTCCTCATCCTCCTCTTCTGGAGGAGAGGAGCCTTCTGTCCACATCTCCCTGCTGCTGATGTTGCAGTATCAGCGTTTCCTTGAGGATGTTGGAGGACCTTCATATCACCCACCCACCTCTCAGCACAATCAGGAGCATTTGATGGGTGCCTTTTAGGTGATTTCAGTGCGGCCACCCTTGTGGTGCCAGCCTGGCCTGCTCCTTTTCATTGTGTTTCTGACAATGACCCTTTTCTGGAGTCCCAGCCCCTAGGGATCTGAGCCAGAGGTGTTGTGCCCCTGGAGTCTCCAGGTCATATGCCTCACACTCAGGGCTGATGCAACTGGACACTCCCGATGGGCTTCATGCCCTTCACTGTGACCAGCCCCTAGATCAAGACTCTGCAATTTTGACTTTTAGGAGGGGGACCTTCTACTCATCACGGTTGTTGTTGTCGATTACTGCTTATCAGGTCCACTATGCTTCCTATGATAGGTTCTTGTGGTCCAGGCTAGGTCAGCTCCTAGCCTCCTGCCTGATTCGGAGGTAACCAGACAAGCCATTTCACTGTCTGCACGAGGCCTGAGCTAGCAAGGCACTGAAGTGAGGCATCTTATGATGCCAGTGAGGTAGCTTCCAGGGTCATAGGGATAGCAGTCTGCATTAGGCAGACGGCATGGCTGCGTCTTTCCCAGTTGTCACCCGTGAGGGTGATTTCTTCCACCTACCAGAGAACCCACCTTTTCTCCCGTAGGGTGAGGCAGCATTTGTTGGGGCAACTTCCTTCCCCTCTGGGGGTCCCTGTCTCACTGTCCCCAGTCTCGGGCCTCACCAGGCCCGTAAGGTTCTCCTCTCAGTGTCTCCCCACTGGGAGCTAAGGGACTTAGTCCTTAGGGTCTCAGGCTCCCTTTGGGGGGCTGGTGCCTACCAGCAGTGATGAATAGTGAAGATCGACACAGATAAGATATGAAAATTATGTACCTACCGTGGTTCTTGATCTTTCTGTGTATCTTCACCGTTCATTACAATTCCCACCCTCGATACCCTTGGGGCCTCAGCCTCTGGGTCCCCTCCTCTTTGTGCCCCCCTTTCC
Organism: Neoceratodus forsteri; assembly: GCA_016271365.2. Classification (NCBI taxonomy): domain Eukaryota; kingdom Metazoa; phylum Chordata; order Ceratodontiformes; family Ceratodontidae; genus Neoceratodus; species Neoceratodus forsteri. The sequence continues at coordinate 972,100,454 of CM057454.1, read as the reverse complement.
TTTGGTCGAGGCGGGGTGACCTTGGGCACACTGGGATTTTCCTCCGTCTTCTAGTGGGAGGGGTTGGGATCGGGGGCTGCCCTCCTCATTGCCTTGGCTCCACCCCTTTGGGGTGGGATGTTGGTGATGCCTCTCTCTCTCTCTCTCTCTCTCTCTCTCTTCCATCTCCCTCAATCCTTGTCCATGGGACTAATCCCTTCTCGTCATTTTAACTAGGAGATTTGTTTTTCTCCCTATTCTAATTTTCCTTGGTTTCGAGGAGGACAACCCTAGGTTCCTGTTCCCTTCTGTTCCCTTGTGGGCTTAAAATGGTTCTGCTGGAGTACATTGCCAGTAATTTCCGTGCCTTGAATTCTGGCAGTGTACTGTTGCTACTCCTGGGCAGTAACTCCAACTCAGATAAGGGACCAGATTGCAGTCCGGGTATGTCCTGTCTCCTCCCACTTCTTGTTTCCCTCCCTCCTTCCTTCGCTTTTCTGATTCCAGCGATTGGGGTTCCTTCCCAATCCCTTAGTTTTCTCTATCTCTCGTCTGTCCTCTCCGTCATTTATTTCTCCTTTAGTTCATATATCTTTCCTTTGTCTGTCCCTTGACTTCTTTGTCCCAACCCTTTCTTACTCTCTGTGACTCAGAACTGGCGGGGAGGCGGGGTCGCGGCACATAATGGCCAACCTGTGAGCCACGCAGTGCGTTGGCCCCGAGGGAGACACCATTGGCATCAACCCACCCATCAAAAAAAAAAAAAGAGCTCATAGTTGTGACCTCCGCCACTAACCCATATATGATGAATGGTGAAGATACACAAAAAGATCAAGAATTACAGTAGGTACATAATTTTCATTTTTATCCTAATGAAAACCGCTAATGTAATTTGTATAAAAAGTAATTTGTTGGTTTTTTTACCTAGAAGAAACATCACAGAGAGAGAAACTTCAGAAAGAAAAAGTGATTTGGAAAGGCAGTAAATGAAGCAATTTATAATCTCAGCATATATGCAAATGCCCACTTGGGTAGTGAGTAAACAACGTCCTGAAGAGTCACAATAAGCGGTCAGAAAAGAGACAGCATTCAGTGCTGTATATACACATAATTGGTAGAAGGATCATAAGACTGTACTTAAGGCCAGAACAGATTAATCCTCAGATTATGGAGTGCATTTTTCTGGACTGTGTGTGTAATGTATTAAATTTTTTCCACCCACGGGCTTAAATTTGTTAGTTGTTATAATGAAAATGACGCATTTTCTTCCGGAGGAATATTGAGTCAAAAGCTCCATGTTTACCTTTTGTGACATGATAGTCTATTAAATATTCATGGGAAATTGAGTTAAAAATATTTTTATAATAAGAACAGGTGAATCCAGGGATTAATGTTTAATTTTTCATGACATAATTTAGGCAATAAAGTTCATAGGCTCTTATGAAGTGCAGCTTAAGACTGTTTACTTGACTGTATTTATGCTGGATGACTTCAGGGTTTTGAGTTTAGTGATCAATACCGCTTCACAATAGATGAGGTTATTTTGAAATCTAATTTTCTATATTGCTATAATACAGATGTCTTGAAGTTGTTGCTGGTCTTGATTGAAATTTTCTGATACCACTGTGTCCAGTTTGTTTGATATTGTGTTTCTATGACTTCTACATTGTGTTCTGAGTAGCCTACATGCAATATAGTGGTAGACCACATTATTTGCAACTAAGGCACTTCACCTGTCTAGTCCATTACAGTCAGTGTTAGTGTAGCTCCACAAGTAAGCTTCTGTGGAGTGTCTGAAAGATGTCTCTCTTTGAGATACTGACAGGTTGTACATCTTTGGATTTGCCTTTAGCCACCAGGATTGTGTGTAACTAGATCAGTGGCAGAATGAGAATCGAGTCTGGCCAGTGTAGTTTTGATATTTTTGCGTGTTTGGCATATCTGAAAAAAGAAGAATTACTGTTAGCCCATCTCTTGGGCTCTGTTGTTGCAAGTTGTGATGTTACTTTATAAAGTACTGTAACGATAGTTTGTGATTTTCTGTCACAATCTGTGGTGTCCTTTAGGATTGTTCTGGTTTCTGATCTATCTGTTGCTAACTGTTTGTTTCAGGCTATCTCTCTAAATCAGTTTGCTGCTCAGTTCTGTACACTCTTATTGTTTTAATGACTTCGTAGCATCCACTCAGCAGGCCTGCCTCAGTGCCAGCACCAGTCTCATCTCTTGTCCCAAGCCTCTGCTTGCTTGGATGGACCCTTCAACAGTGCATTTCCTAACTCGTCCTCCAGCTTACCACCTGGGATGGGGTCCCTGTTGCCTGCCTTCCCATGATGTACTCCAGGAATTGTATGAGAATCTCTTTGGTGGTGCTGCAGAGGGCTTCTTGTTCAGCTGCCAGTTGAATGCCACACATCATGCTGCTAACCAGTGGTGTCAGTTTTATCCCTTTATGTCCCGCTCACCACTGTTGGTGAACGTGCACGCCACAACAGCACGTGGGGGGCAGATGACACATGATCACTCCTGTCATCAACACCGCCTTCTGAATGACCCTTGGGCGTCACTGCAGGAGCGATTAGAGCTGTCACCCATCCATGGAAGGAGATCATACTGTGGCTGCTTGAGCCCTCCCTGTTGGCCTCCAGTCCTGATGTACTGAGCGAAGGCACCAGCCCAGATCGCCAGCGGCCAGAGCATTCCCGATTATTCAATGCCGTATAGCCAGTTAATTCTACATGCTCTTAAACAAAAGGGCTGACTTGAGAATTAAGTCATATGCAATCTTGAACACCGTGCTGCAAGAAATACTTTTAATTGAGTGAATGAGATGACTAGAATTATGAATTGTTTTTACCTGTTTTGCAAACCATGATAGCTTAATTCAGATGAAGCACCTCTTTTTTCAGGAGAGTCCCCAGGGGACAAAAATAGCATCAGGTTTGCTACAGAGTATGGGTAATATATATCTTCTTCGAAATATCTCCTCCATTGAAAACATCATGGAACTGTAAGCCATTTGTGTCAGGACCACCCAGAAACTTTTATGGCTGGGGCCATACACATCATCATACTTCATTGGTGCCTATATAATGTCAACGCCCCTAGCATGCCTGAGTTTTGTTTTTGCCACCATCAGCCGCTTGTCGGTCCACAACTGCTGAAGAATGCCGTTGAACCTTGGAAGCATTTTGCTGTCACTGTGTATTTATTTCTGTTTATTAATTTAAATATATTTTATGTCATGAACAGACAAACAACCATTGTTCAGCTATTGCTGTTGCAGCTCTGTGAAAATTTACAAAGTTGGCAGCCACTCCATTTCTGTCCGTTGCCTCTGCAAAGACCATAACATTAAGGCCTGCAAGATCCTACTAGGTTTTAACCAGACAACCAGGAGACAGATGGAAAGCTTTAGAAGATTTTCTGGTAGTACAAGAAATGAAGAAACAGGCTGTGGTGCAGGCGACTTCACCATCATCATCTGCTCATGCTCCTGGTTCACCATTAGCCCATCAATCTCTGGGGTCAACGACTGCTGGTCCTGAATCCTCAAAGAAAAAGACAGGGACAAGCCATCAAAGTCAGCGGATAAACACCACCATGCTGATAAACTCCACCATGCTGATAAAGAGAAGTGCAGAAAGGAAAAAGAAGCTTCTCCTGACTACTCCCATTCACCACTTAGGGCAAGTCACTAGAAAAGATGCGCTGCGTGCCTCTCCTCCTGACTGTCTTACACCAAGGTTGGGGCTTGGCACTGGCTTGTCATTCCCATGCTGGGATTGCAGGCTATATCGCCATCAGGCATTGCTGACCTCTCTGGGCTCCGTTGACACACAGGCTTTCTATCAGACAATGTCTGAGCTGTTTTAGCTTATGATATTGCCATCATTAATTCTGTTGTCAGTGCCTCCAGCTGGTTCGTCATCAGTGGTTCCATTGATACTTCAGTATTTTGTCCTGCCTTAAACTGGCCCAGTTCAGATGGACCACTGTCGACGAGTTATCTGTCAACTCGCCTCCTACAGTTTCTCCTCCTTTCACCAACCCACAGCTTATACTGGTGGACATTGATGATGAGCTGGAAAATAATCCAGAATATATGGTGGAAGAGGAGGAGGAAGCAGCTCAGGAAGAAGAGGAAATAATAGATGTGGTTGGCACCACTGTATCCTCTTATTCCGAGGCTAGTGTGAAGAATACACCCAGATCACTCCCTGAAGTTACATTATTCCAGGCCTTCCTTAAAATGGTATGGACCAAACTATAATTTTTAAGCTGATGAGGAGGACTGTTCCAAGAGAAATCTTTATGAATTCATGGAAATCTCTGTCTCTCCTACTGTCATTATCCCTCCAATGCATTTAGCCCTTGAGGCTGCCATGCTGGCAGCCTATGCACCTAGAAAGGCGGATAAACAATATCCTGCTGCTATTACTAAGCCATATTATTCTCACAGCTTGAAACAGATTCTGTGGTCATAATGGCTGCCCATGATAACTGTGAAGTGCTCAGCACTTGAGCTCCTGCATCTGAGAAAGGAGTCAAGGAATCTGGAAATAATGGGTAAAGGACTTTTGCCTTTGCTACCCTTGGCCCAAGGACTGCAAACTATTAGGCATACATGATTAAGTATCAGAATTGTCTATGGAATATGGCTGTTCTGGTTGAAAATTCCTGAGGACCAGGAAAAATACTGGCTCAGCAAACAGTTGCTAATGGCAAAAGGCAGGGAAGTGTCTGCTGAGAACAGCATATGATGCTTCTGATGCTGTTGCTAGGGCTGCTGCTCGAGTATTTGCATTAGGCGCAACTCCTAGTTTAGGTGTCTAGTTTTTCATCTGATGTGCAGCAGTCAGTAATGAATGCTTTTTCAGAGGAAACAGTTATTGTTTCAGTGATGTAGAAAACACTTTGCAGGATCTGCGGACTTCAAGGATGACTGTCTGATCCCTGTGCACTTTGAACCCTGCCAAACAGGGAATGGGTCAGGTTCTTTTTGTAGGCCCTGTGGCCGCCCTGGCAGAGGTTATTCCAGGGGCCCTGGGTGTGGATCACAGTGGCCTCAGCCCTTGCCCTCACAGGCCAGTAACCTGCCCCAAGGTTCCCATGCCCACCTCACCAAAGATCAGACCATCACCGAGCTCCTGCCTCCCTGGTGCCTTCTGACTCCCCACCTTGCCTATGGCCTCAGTATCTCAAGAAGTCTTAGCTGAAGGCCACTTCTCCCTATTTCTAGACAAGCATTTGTCAGTGCCAAATGTTTGCTTGCTGGTACTGGCATTGGTAGTGTAGGAGTTAGAGATGCATAATAGGAATGGCAGTGAGTATTGAAGTGAAGCCAACACCACCACTCTGCAGAGACTGACAGGCATTGGGGTGTGCCTTTGGGTCGCAGCCATAATGCCCATGCCATTTCACCACACCCTACCCTGCAGACACTGACAAGTGTCACGGAGTGCCTTGGGGTCTTGTTTTATGCTCACCCCATTCCACAAGGAAATACGGTGAGATGGGTGCAGTATAAGAGAATGGGGTGAACTTTGGGCAAGAGTCAAAGGCACACCTCGATGCCTGTCACTGGCTACAGGGTGGGGGTGGGGGTGGAATGGTATGAGCATTGCAGGCGACAATCCCAAGTCACACCCCTGATGCCTGTCAGTCTCTCAAGGTGGGTGTTATGGCTGGAAACCCTAATGCCCCAGGCATTGTTGGTATTTTCACTCCAGATTTTCAACATGGTTTTTGTGACCCCACCTCATGAACTGTGGCAATATCAGTTAGTTAGCCGAAAGCTGATTTTGCAGAATGACTACGCCATTTGGCTCCACAGGTGCGAAAACACATTTTATGCAGGATGTGAAAAATGACAGCTGTACTGTTCATGAGGAGGTGTAAAATGGCAATGTTGAAAATCTGGAGTGAAAATATAAAAAAACTAGTGAAGTCATGAGTGTGCGTAGAAACTGCTAATGGACACCTGTAATGTAATTAGTTTGGGGATTTTTTTTTACAGCAGATTGTCAATACAGGCATTTTGGGACCTCTGCTCATGAACAGTGTCACTGTGATTTTCTTTAAATCTGTCCCGAACACTGATTTCACACATCGACCGCACATTGCTGCACGGAAGTGTGAAAACACATTTCAGCCAGGGTGTGAAAAATGACAGCTGTACTGTTCATAAGGAGGTGTGGAAAAATGCCAGTGTTGAAAATCTGGACTGAAAATATTACAAATTTGTGAACTTACGAGGGTGCGTGGGAACTGTGCAATGCACACTCATAACACAGTCATTTTATGGACTTTTGTCACTAAATTTTCAACATAGCCATTTTAAGACATCTGCTCATGAACAGTGTCACTGTGATTTTCTTAATCTGTCCCAAACATTGATTTACGCACATCGACTGCACCATTGTCGCTACATGCACGAAACACATTTTGGGCAAGGTGTGAAATATGACGGTGTACTGCTCATAAGGAGATTGTGGTAAAATGGCAATGTTGAAAATCTCAGTAAAAATAGTAAAATTTCAGTTACGAAATGCATGAGGAACTGTGCAACGACGTCAGAAACAAATCAGTTTCGGGAATTTTTCATTGAATTTTCAACATAGGGTTTTGGGGCTTACCTCATGAACTGTGACACTGTCGTTCATTACTTGGTCCCAAAAGGTGGTTCCACCAGTGACCGCGAAATCAACTTTTCGGACTAAATAACAATATGGCAGTGGCTAAGTTCATGAGGTGGAGTCCCAAGAACCCTATTGTTGAATATTTGGTGAAAATATTCCCTAAATGGCCAAGATATCCACCAAAGTTGAAAAATACTACATTTATGTCATTATACAGCTTATCGGTATTTCTTCAGTTCTGGGTCGACTTTGAAGAGTGCAGACGTGTTCCCCGTCCATCGAAGATCATTGTGCCAGCCTCCAGAGGTAAGTATGGGGTGTGGGAGGTGGGGTGCGTAGAGGGTGGGCACGGGTTGGGGGAGGGTGAGAGAGTCAACGAGGGACCGTTTCCTTTTGTTGTAGGTGTTTTATTTTTATAAAGATGACTTGGGACTTTTGCCACGCTGGGATGGGCTCCCAGCGTGGCACCTGGAAGTTGTGTGGGGCATTGGAGCTGATGGGAATTGGGCACCCCTGCGCCACAGTCTTTGCCACGCTAGTGGGCTTCCAGCATGGTACCTGGAAGTTTGCTTTGGGGGGCAGTGGAGCCGATGGGGGGGATTGGGCACCTCCGTTGGTCAAGTGCGAGTGTGCGGGGTGGAGGGGAGTGCATGAGCACGTTGGATTGGGCTTCAGCGTGTTACCTAGGTGTTCGTTGGGGGACGACTGGATCTGATGGGGATCAGAAACAAACTGTCTATGACAGTTCAGATGCAGTGCTGGCGTGTAGGCAATCTGCATATTGCCGACGGCTGTATGCAGATTGCCTGCCTAAGGCAGTATGCAAATTGCCTACATGTTACCACTGCTGATTGCAGTGGTTTTTCAGAACTGCACGGCATGCATCTGAACAGCTGTCATACACAGCTTGGACATTCACTGAATGCGGTGCAGCGCCGCCCTGGAAAAAGAAGAGGGCATTGGAAGTAGGGGTGGCACACCTCACGAAAACTCGTGATGGTGGCACTGTGTTTCTTGTACATGCAAGCAAACATAAAAAATGGAGGGAGGATCACATGGGTTTAAATAAGGTTTTGAAATAAGGAGCCAGGCGAGCTCCTGGGTTTTGGCACTTTCTGGTTGACCGTGAGCTACTCTGGCAAAACCAGGAACTGACATCTAAAATATAGTAAAAACATGAAAGGATGCAGTGTGGTCTACTAGATGTGTTTAAAAATTATACTGCTTGCTTATTTGATACGTTGCACCTTTTATGGGGAGAGAATTAACTGAATTATTTGAATAAACTGTGGATAGGTTAGGCTGTCTGCTTTTATAACGCAAAGGCTCAGCTCAGTCAGCACTCCATAAATTGACACATTATTGGCATTTAGCACCTCTGTGACAAATGCAAAGCATGACACAAACCCTAATAACTTAACTGCCGGCATCTGTACTGTATTAAAGATAGCTGTATAGCCCATCAGGACCTGGCAGGGCAGTAACAGAAAATTGACAGGCAGAGAAAGAGTTAAGCTAGTAAACACACTGACATAGGAAATGGAGATTTTTGAGATACTATATGAAAGAGCTAACTGAAACCGGGAGAAAAGAGGATTTTGCTGAAAGTGAAAAGCTGAAGGTTCTCTTAAATTAAATCACAGCTGCTATCTGCCCTTCTCTGTTATGCTGCTTCACTCGAGTTAAGCTAGGAAACGCACTGACACAGGAATGGGAGATTTTGGAGAAAGGGCATAGTGAAACGGGAGGAGGGTTTTGCTGAAAGGCTCTCTTAAATTTAATCACAGCTGCTGCTTCTCTGTTATGCTGCTTCATTTGAGTTAATCTAGGAAACACACTGACACAGGAAGGGAGATTTGGAGATAATAAAGGTAGACTTAAATGGGGAGAAAGGAGGGTATTGCTGAAAGGCTCTCCTAAATCAAATCACAGCCCTCTTGCCCTTCTTCTGTTACGCTGCTTCACTCACCGTAGAATAACAGCCTCAACCCATAAATATGTCGGCATACTTGACTCACCATTATCACGGGAACCGAGTCATGCAGGACATCACTGTACCACAGCCCTTTCTAATCTGTTTGTCCGCTGCCTCAGAAGCAAGGTGGTGCAGGCTGCTCTAAATGGCAACTAGCACAGCGTTCCTAACCTGCCACTGTGTGCTGAAGTAAAGCGTCTGTTCTGACATGCAGTCAAGGCAGGGCATGCTTTAATGGAAAATTGCAGGCATGCTCCTCATGTCCCTGCCCCCGCTGATTCATGATTCCTCTGGATCAGAGACAGTTTTAAGCATGCACCCTCTTTCTGTCCTCCCCATCCTTTCCCCACCCTCCGTGTCATTTCCCCGCCCTTAGACTAGTAATGCTGACTATCAAGCGCCACAAGTAAGCGCCTCTGCTTCTCAGTGAATAGGGAAATGGGCACTAAATGCATGGGTAGGAGTGCGATTCATTGCCCCTTATTTCGAGCCCTGGATCATGACAGATGCCTGGGTTCTAGAGGTTGTTCACCAAGATCATGCCCTAGAGCTCCTTACTGTTCCTTTGCTTACACCACCATTACCAAACTGGGACCCTCCAGGACATCTTGCCCTTCTCCTGTAGGAGGTTCAGTTCTTCTTCCGCAGAAGGGCTGTAGAAGTGGTCCTGGTGGCGAGAAGTGTACCAAGGTTTTACTCTGCGGTACTTTCTGGTTACAAAATTAACAGAGGATTTAAAGGAGAACTACCAGCACCTTGTAAGCCTTGGACTGCTGTACAGGTTGGGGCTTCACTTCTCCAATCCTCCCCTGCACCCACCATAGAAAATGAAAAGTTTATATACCGCAACGCCATACAATTTTGTTAAGCCCCTGTGCAGCCAGCATGTTTAAATATGGCACTCTGTGCCCGGTCCAATCTCATGCCTACTAACACAAGATGATGCTGCACTGCCCTGCCATACTGATGCCCTAATGTACGGAAAAGTACCAGTGTCCATATCTCAGATGCCCATTGGTATTTTTGTTTAATTTATTTTATTTATTGTAAAATTGAAATACAACCTTGAGCTAAGAGCTCATTTACAAAGGATCCTGGTCGAACAGAGTCTTTGGGAACATCAAGTACATGGACAGTGGAGAAAACAGAAGCAGCTAGTAGGCATTGTCAGCTGCACATCATTAAAAAGGCTATACAGCATTGCAAATAGAAGGATGGGGAGAAACAGAATACATTGCAAAAGCCATCACTTCATTACATAATACAGAGGAAAGTAGTCCCATAACAGGTTAGGTAAATAAAGTGCAGATTCCAGCTATGTACAAAGTATGAGAATTCCCAGAATGCAGCTGTTTTATAGACTGTGCATAATTGCCATGTGTACATACACATTTTTCTCTTCTGCACCACCTGGCAATGGAACCCTGTCCCTTTGCCCCTTCGAGTGCAACTCTGGCACAGGAGCAGGGTTCTTAGTGTAGCTGATCTTCTATCCCTGCACTTTAACTGTTAGCTCCTAAGGACATAGAGCCTCCCACTCAGGGTTTCCCAGCAGTGGCTGATGTGCTCTTGGTGGCTAGAAAGCCATTTACGTGGTACACTATTCACAAACATGAAAATGTTTTACTGTTTGGTGTACTAGACGTGTTGAATCCCTTTACATGTCCAGTTCCTATACTTCTGACTACGACTGTCCCTTATGTACTCAGGACTAGGGTATTCTCCATAAAAGTCCACAGCCATTCATGCCCTATCAGAGGGTAAGATAGTGCCCAGTTGGAGTTTCCTGGAGATTCTTATGGGACATTCTCCATTTGACCCCTACGGTCTGAGTTCCAGTTCTATTGTAAGATTTTAATTTGGTCTTAGAAACCCTCATTGTGCCTCCCATTGAGCCTGGGGCTGCTTGTGAGTTGCACTTCCTCTCTTGGAAGACACTCTTTCTAGTAGCTATGACGGCTGCTAGATATTTCTCCAGTTGCAGGCTCTGGTTGTAGATCCTCAGTTTATTATTTTTCCAAGGATAGTGTCACATTATGGACCAGCCATCGTTTTCTCCTGAAAGTTATGTCTGAGAGAGCACTAAATCAGGCAGTAGACCTTCCTGTTTACTTTTCTTCTCCACAGATAGTTAGGATAAACATATGAACATACAAAATTGCCAGCAAATGCAGGCTTTATAGTCTGTCTAGTTTGCTCGAATTGTAGCACACTTCAGCCATTTAGACAATGGCTCACCCTTCCTTTCCTCCTTCTGCTTCTTTCACCAACCTCCTGTCACCCTCAGTTTGGACCCTCCTATTGATCCTGTCCTACCCCTCTTGAAGCTGCTTACCCACTTCCAGGATACCGCCACCTCCGCAGCACATTCTATCCTGTAACCACCCTTTCTGTGAAATAATGCCTCCTCATTTCTTTCCTAAATCTTCCTCCTTCCAATTTCAGACTGTTACCAACTGGTTTCCTCCCACCTTTTAGTCTGAGCATACTCTGTGTTTTCTCTGTTTATGCCCTTCAGGTACTTGAAGGTCTCAACCATATCCCTCTCTCCTATCCTCCAGGGAATACATATTGAGCTCCCTCAGTGTCTTCTCATAAGGCTTCTCCCCAATCCCAGGATTGTTTTCGTTGCTCACGCTGCACCCCTCTAGTAGTTTGATGTCCTTTTTCAAGTAGGGGCACCAGTGCTGCACACAGTACTCAAGTGTGGTCTCCCCAGGGACCTGTACAGGGACAGGACGACTTCTCTCTCTTACAGGTGATCCCCTTGCAATGCACCCAAGCATTCTATTGCCTTTGCCGCTGCCTTCCTGTACTGGAATGAGTGGTTAATTTCTCCTCTTACTAGTACTCCCAGATCTTTCTCCTCCATTGACGTGGGCTACTGCATTCCTCTAAACTAGTAACTGTTCCTGGGATTTCTGGCCCCAAGTGCATTACCTTACAACTTGACATTGAACCCCAGTTGCCATGTGTTCGACCAGGCCTCCAGTTTTGCCAAGTTCTCCTGGAGTACTCTACTGTCTCCCCATTCACTACCATGCAGATCTGAGTGCCGTTTGTGAAGAGGCTGATCTTACTTTTATCCCGTCCAAAATGTCGGCAATGAAAATGTTTTACAGGAATGGTCACAGCACCGAGCACTGCTGGACCCAATTTGTTACGACTCTGAAGTTTGATAGTTCACCCCCACACTACCTTCTGCTGCCTATCCTGTAGCCAGCTCTTGACCCATCTAACCAGTTTACTTCCTGCTCCCAGGTCACCCAACTTGCTGGTCAGTCTTCCATGAGGAACCGAGTCAAAGGCCTTGCTGAAGTCCAGATAAAGGATACCCACTACATGGCCCTTGTCCAGTGCACGCGTCAGCCAGTCAAAAGCCAACCAGGTTTGTCTGGTAAGATCTGCCTGAGATGAACACCTGTCTGCCATCCTGGAGACCATTATCCTCCAGAAATTTCACCAGCCTCTCCTTGAGGATAGTCTCCATTAACTTTCCTACAATGGTGGTAAGGCTCACTGGTTTATAATTCCCTGGTTCATCCCTGAGCCCACTCTTATGGAGGGGCCACATGCGCCATCCTCCAGTCCCGAGTATGCACCCTGTATCCAGGGAGATGTTGAACAAGTTCACCAGCTGCCCACCAGGACTCTGCCAACGCCTCAGGACTCTAGGGTGAACTCCATCTGGCCCAGGCACCTTATCCACCCTCAGGGAATTAAGGCTCTTCAACACACTACCCACTGGAATCTCCCCATCCGTAACCTACTCCCACCCCACCTTCCCTTAGGCACAGGTCCTTCTCTGTCCCTGGTAAATACTGAACAGATGTACTTATTGAGTACTTATTCCTGCTGTGCCCCTTTCCACCCATCCACTGCCATTCTTTATCTAACAATCTGATCTTTACTCTTCCTTTTCTCCTGTATACCTGAAGAATCCTTCCCTGCTCTGATCCTGTGCTAGCCTCAGTTGTCTTGATGCCTTGGCTGCCCTTACTGTTCCACACACACCTCCTGGTTTCCTCACATATTCCTGTCTGTCCTCCGCGGTTGGATCTTGTAAATCTCCTAAAGGCAGCCCTCTTTCCCCTTACCTAATCCACAACCTCTGTTCATCCAGCTCGACTTCTTGCTCCTGGTTTTCTTGTTCTGGTTCTTTGCACATGTGCTAGTGGCCTCAAACAGTCCCTGCTTGATGACTGCCACTTTTGCTCGACATCCATGCATGGGTGGATGTTAGCTATGCCCTTCAGTATACTTCTCATCCTGCCAAAGTTTGCCTTTTAAAGTCGAGAACCTTAGTCTTTGTTGTAGCTACCTCTTTCCCTAGATTGAGGGAGAACCACACCATGCGGTGGCCGCTCCGCCAGAGGTCCACCACTCTAACATCCTGGACTTGTTCACTGTCCGTCAGCACCAGGTCCAGAATGTTCTCATCTCTAGTTGGCTCTGTTATGTTCTGTGTCAGGAAGCCCTCCTGGATGGCCTCCAGGAGGATCTGCTCCATAGCACATGTGGTAGCTGGGATGCTCCAGTCTACCCCTGGCAGGTTAAAGTCCTCAACCACCACAGTGCTACCTTTGTCATGAAGCCTCCTTAACTGTTCTTCCAGCTCCTTATCAGTTATCTCCTTCTGCGATGGTGGCCTGTATACAACCCCAATCAACCTTCCTACCCTTTGTGCTGTGGATTTGCACCCACAAGGCTTCCGCCCTACCTTCCTCCTCCTCTTCCCTATTATGCTATCCCTTCCCTAACATAGATGGCCACCCTCCTCCTTTCCCTTTTTCTCTGTTACTTGTATAGCTTGAAACCTGAGATAAAAGTTCCCAGTCATGGTACTGGGTTGCCCATGTCTCAGTGATGGCGGCCATATCCACCTCCCTTCTGCCATCAGAGCCTGCAGTTCTGCAGTCTTGTTACCCAGGCTCCTAGCATTCAGTGATGCCACCCTCCAGTATGATCCTAGCTCCTCAGTACCTTAGGAGGCAGTATAGCGCAGTGGTTTAAGGCTCTGGTGGCAAACCTGAGACCTGAGTTTGAATCCCACAGCCCCACTTGCATACTGTGACCCTAGTAAATCACTTAACTTCCTTGTGCTCCCAGGTCACACCTGTAAACAAGCTTCAACTTAGTGTCTCTCTCCTGGTTAAAAAAAAAAAAAAACCTTTCCCTCCCCATCTTCTCTCCCATTTGAATTCGCTGCTTCCCTAGGTCTGGTGGGAGGCCCAAAGGACCCCTCTCCTGGCGATTGCCCACCCTTCACATGCACCCTTTCCTAGTTTAAATTGTACTTATCCTGAATTAACTCCCCAACCTCTGTTTTAGGATCTGCAAACCTCTCTGCTAAGGTGCAACCTATTCAGTGCATACAGGTCCTTATTCTCCCATTTCTTGCCCCACTCCCCAACCAATCCATACCCAATTGACTGGCACCATTCCCCGAGCCATTTGTTGAAATCTGAGAATCTCTGCTTCCTGGCTGTACTAGCTCTTAGTACTGGAAGAATGTCCGAGAATGCTGCCAACCTTCCTACTGTACTGCATTGTCTTCCCACTTCCCTGAAGCTTTCCTTCACCTCTTCTACCCCTTTTCTCTCCAGGTCATTTCATACCCAGGTCACCATAATGTGTTGTTTCTCCCTCCCTACATGCTTGCTAATATACTGACACACCTTAGCTGCTATCATGCCCGGCATAAACTCCACCCAAATGCTGCTTTTCCTGACGCCCTGCCTCCCATCCAACACCCTTAAGTATGGAGTCCCCAGAATGATGACCCTTCCTCCGTTATCCTTAGCACTCTCCTGTTGCATGCAGTTCCTCTGCCCCACAACTCGATCCCCTTCCTTACTTCAAGCTTGTGACCCCTTGCCTCCATTGATCCTTGCTTATCCCCTATCCTTTGCCCCTTCTCTCTTGTCTAACACCCTGCCCGGTCCGTCTGATTCCTTCCTGTTACCAGTCCCCATCTGCTCTTCCTTTCCCTTCCTGTGGCTGCTACCCTTCTTCTACATAATACCCCCCTTGCCACAGTTTTCCCATGACCCCCTGATTTGTTTTTTTCTCCTTCCTTGGGTGCCCCTCACCCCTGTACTGTCCTTGCTTGGGATGACTGTTGCAACCCACTGTCCTTTCTCTACCTACCCCACCTTCCCCCGCCAGTAACTGCTGCTTTGCCTCCTACCTCCCCCCACCTCTGCTACCTTCTGGACTACTGATTTTGCCTCCCACCTCTGCTGTCTCCACTGTCCTTCCTACTACCCTCCTCCCTTACATTCCTGCGATTTCTCTCTCCTTAGCCTGCTCCCCAGGTTAGTCAACACTGAGAACCTGTTCCTGTACTTATCACCTATTTTCTGATCTACCCCAGCTGTGCTTCCCTGTGTCTTACATCCCAGCTCTGCTTCTGTTTCCATCCTCCCCAGATGCTTGACCACCCTCCAGTTGTAGGCCCTTGTACTCCAGCAGCTCCCAAGTGGCTGCTCTGTTTGTCCCTCTCTCTCTCTCTGTTTACATTAGGTTTGCCTGCTGTGACATCTGGGTAGCACGTCCTCAGGGGGCCCCTGTTACTTGGTGTTTCCCCAACCCCACTTCCCCTACTCAGTTCCTTCTCAACCATCCAATCTCCTCTCTCAATTTGAAGCTAGAGGGGACGGCTCAGAGGTAATGTGAGGAAGTATTTTTCACGGAGAGGATTGTGGATGCATGGAACAGCCTTCCTGAGGAGGTTGTGGAGTCAAAAACAGTGGTAGAATTCAAGAATGCATGGGACAGACATAAGGCAATTCTAGGGGTGGGGTAGGAAAAATGGCTGTTGGTTAGCTAGGATCTGCAGCTTATCCATTAGGTAGGGAAATGGGCAGACTGGGTGGCCAGCGGTCCTTATCTGCCGTCCAGATTCTGTGTTTCTATATTTCTCTCTCAGTTGCCTGATCTGCCTACACACCATACATCCCCCTGCTCTCCATGCAACCCCCAACAAAATAGCTACCCCACAACAATTACAACCTATCACATGTCCTGCCTCCCTCCTCATGGCTGCCTGCCATGCCATCCTCTGCCCATCTCCTTGCCTGCTCACTGGCCCACACCCTAGGATCCTCCATTCTCCCTGTTCTCCCTTTCAAGTGTTAATCCTGCTCTGTATTCTCTTTGGTCCAGCAAATCCACCCTCCTTATACTATAACTCCCTGCCTCCTTCTCTCCCTCTCCAGCATGGCCTGTAGCCTGTGGTCCTCCCTGTGGACACCCTGCAGATGCCACCAGTCAGGACGGCACTCTCCTGCTAGGTGGCACTCATGCTCGGGGTCCCTCAAGCTTCAGGACCGCTACACTTGGGATGTATATATATATATATATATATTCATTCAGGCCCACCAAGTCTGCCCATTTGTCCAGCTATCTGTTTGACCTGTGCCTCCCCTTTAACACTCCCATGTGGTTGTCCCATGCCCTTTGAATTTCTCTACTGTTTCCTCTCCAACGACTGCTTCTGGAGTCTGTTCCACTTTTCTCACTCTCTCTGAGTAATAGTATTTTCTGATGTTACCCCTGAACTGTCCTCTCTCCACCTGCAGTCCATGGCCCTTGTCTCTGCCTTCCTTTCATCTTGAAGATGCTCCCCGGCACCCTGTTTATGCCCTTAAGGTACTTGAAGGTCTCGATCATGTCCCCCTCTCCTCCTCTACTCCAGGCAATACATGTTCAAATCTCAACCTTTCTTCATAGGATAGGTGGCTTAACCCTTTACCATTTTGTCGCTCTCCTCTGAACCCTCTCTATCCTTCCTGAGTGTGCCTCCAGAACTGGACTCCGTACTCCAAGTGTGGTCTAACAAAATGGGTGTACAAGAGTACTATGACCTCTATTCCTACTGGTGATCCCCTTCCAATGCATCCCAGCATTCCACTCCCCCTGGCCACTGCCCTTCCACCTTCAGATCCCCGGATATAATGATGCCTAGGTCCCTGTCTTGCTCTCTCCTCCAGCTCTCTTCCTCCCAACAGGTATCCTGCCTTCTGATTTCTGTAGCCCAGATGCATGATTTTACACTTTTCTGCATTAGATTCAAGCTGCCACCTTTTGACCATGCCTCAAGTCTCCCAAATCTCTCTGCATTTTTTCCACCCCTTCCTCAGTGTCCACCCTATTGCAGATTTTGATATCGTCTGCAAACATACTCACACCCTCAAGGTCCTCCACGATGTCTCCTCGAATATATTGAACAGTATGGGCTAGCACTGATCCCTGGGGACCCCACTCGTGACTCTTGCCTTCCTCTGATGCCACCCCATTTATTATGACCCTCTGCCTCCTTTTCCCCAGCCAGTTTCCCACCCATTTGACTACCCCCCTGCCCCATCCCAGCCCTGCCATTTTACACAGCAGCCCCCGTGAGGCACTGAGTCAACGCCTTTCTGAAATCCAAATGGCTTCATCTACCACTCTACCTTGATCTATTTCCTTGTTGACCCCATCAAAAACTCTTATCAGATTTGTTTTACAGGATCTGCCCCTAGTAAAACCATGCTGTCTTGGATTCATCAGGCGTTTGTCTCCAGGTAGCTGGTGATCCTGCTTTACTAGCTTCTCCATGAGCTTGCCTACCACCTGATGTCAAGCTCACGGGTCTGTAACTTCCCACTTCCTCCCCGTTATGCAGAGGGACCACATTTGCCTGCCTCCAATCCTCTGGCACCACCCCATTTTGGGACTGATTGAATAGTGCAGTCAAGGGTCCTGCCAATACCCCTTTAGCTCCCTTAACACCTTGGTGCACCCCATCGGCCCCATTGCCCTGTCCACCTTCATGCAGCCTAGTTCTTCCAATATTTCTCCACGAGAACGCCTCATCTCCACCCCACCTTCCCCAGCCATTTCATTACCTGCTCTGCTGCCCTCTTCTCCTTCTTCCTCCTTTTGAACACTGAGCAAAGTAGATGTTTAGCAGGTCTGCCTTTTCTCTTATCTCCTTGTAGCACCACCCCTTCTTTTGTTCTTAACTGGAGAATCCTGCCTAGTCTTCCTTTCTTCATTTATATCGAAGAAAGTTTTATCCCTTTTCTGAACCCTCTCGCTATTCTCTCCTCTGTCTGTGCCTTTGCCCTCCTTACCTCTACCCCTCTTCTCTCTAGCACACCTGGTATTTTACCCAGTTAGCTTCTACTAGTTGTCTTGAACCTCCTAAAGGCTTTCCTTTTGTCCTTACCTTTTTGCAACTACCCTCATATACCACAGCGGTTTTCTCCTCCTCTTATTTTTACTCTGTCGTGGGCACGATGCCAGTGGGCCCCTAATAGCTTCCTTGATCTTCCCCACTTTGCCTCCCCACCCCCAGCAATGCCATCTCCACTATTTCCCCATTCTCCTGAAGTCCATTCTCCTGAAATCCAGGACCCTTAACCTAGACTGGTGAACCTCTGCAGTGTTCCTTATTCTAAACCTGACCGTGTTTTGGTCACTTGTGCGAAATGTTCCCCCACGATAACTCTTCCAACCTCGCCTCCATTCGTCAGGACAAGATCAAGCATAGCTCCTTCCTGGCTGGCTCCCTGACCAGTTGATTTAGGAGGGCCAACTGTAGGGAGTCCAATATTTCCATGCTGCTGGTTGAAGCAGCGAAAGAGTATTCAGTCTCGTCCGGTAGATTTAAGTCCCCAATCAGCACCACCTCACCTCTTGCCGCCTTTCTCACGAACTACTCAGCCATACTTCTATCCACAGATTAGGTACTGTGCTGGGGTCTATACACCACCCCTATTTGCACTGACTCCTTCCCACTGCCGAGACCCAGAGTCCTTCTGGCTCTCCCCACTTACCCTGCAATTCTGCTGCCCTGATACCCTCCTTTACATAGAGCGCAACCCCTACCCTTTCCCTCCCTGTCCTTCCTGAACAATTTGGACCCTAGTATCTCCATTTTCCATCCCTGCTCTTGGTGGCTACCGTTTCTGTTACCCCCACTATGTCAAGGCCCTCCTCTGCCATTATTGCTCTTAGATCAGGGATTTTCTACCAAACTTCTGGCATTCATGCACGTCCATGCAAGGCTTGCCTCTCTCCTCCTTCCCTATGTTTGTCTCCTTTACCCTTTTGCTGAGTGTGTGGGCTTCCCCCGCCTCCTGCCTCAACGGCCGGGCTTTTCCCTCCCCTCCCTTTGTTTAGTTTAAATTGTAGCTTCTGTCCTCCATAATCATCCAGTTTACATTTGAGCACTGCTTTCCCTCCCTGTTTAGGTGCAGCCTATCCGGGTATGTAGGCTTGTGTCCTCCATGTTTCCCCAATCTCCTATCACACCATACCCCTTCTGGGCACACCAACCTACAAGTCAATCATTGAATTCCACAATATTCTGCCTTGCCTCCATGCTTGCCCTTGTTACAGGTAGCACCTCCGAGAAGGACAGGGATTTGAAGTCAATTGCTGCAGAACCTGGCCTGCACCTCCATCACGCTGCTCTTTGCTAGTCTGTTTTGTGCCTAGGTGGAAGATCAGATTCGTTTTCTTATCCATTCCTCCCCTCGAGGGATCCACTGGATAACTATGGCGGCCTCATACCTGGCAGGCACTCCACCCATATTTTTTCCTCTCTCTTCCCTTCTCCCCATGTAACTCCTTTTATAATAGAGTCCCCACTACTAAGACACTCTCCCCTTTTTCCTCCTGGACACCCCTCCCTGCCGCCATTCTTCTCCTTTTTCAAATTTCTTTTCCTCCATCCACTTACTTTCTTGCCCCTGAATCTACCTGAGCCTTTCTCCCTCATCCTCCATCTGTACCCTTCCTTGGGCCCTTCCTGATTTCTGGTTTCTTCGTGCTGCCCTTACCCTCCTCTGAACCTCTTCCATCCTCTTTCTCCAACTTGCTCTTCTCCTTCACCCAAATCTTGGTTTTCTGGCACTTCTATTGTACTACCCTTTCTTGTGCATTGCTCCTTTGATCTCCACCCCCATGCTTTTCTCTCTTTCCTTGTACCCGACCTCTATTGCTGTGCACTGCTCCACTTCTCTTCTGCGAACCCCCTTTCCCACTTCCTGCCTGGTTCTATTCCACCCCACTTTCTCCTTTCCCTTTTTATCTGTTCACGCTCCCACTCCCGGTCCCTTGCTGCTGATCCTGGGTCCCCACTTCCCCTGCTACCCTCTGCCCTCCTCCCGTACTATCCTCTCTCTCCAGTCTCCTGTGACCCTCCCTCCTGGTGTTACAGGCACTCCCACATCTTGGGCTCCTCCTGCCAGGCTGCCCCTGCTCCCCAGCCCACCTCCCATTCCTCTCCTTGTGCTTGAGTTTCAACCCCTGTATTGGTTTGCGGCCATATACATATATGGCCAGCAAACTATATATATATATACTGTATATAGATATGTAAATACTGTATATTTATTTCAGCTGCCTGATTTGCTGGACCAAGTCACCTGCCCCACGTCTTCCTGTCTCTCAAGTCCTTCTCTCACTCTCCCTCTATACGCTTCCTGCTACCTCCCAGTACCTTCAAATTATACCCTTCGCTTATATTCTGCCCCACATCAGTTTTCAAAGCAGTACTCCTTTCAGTGTGGTCCTGTTTAGTTAAACACAGAAAGAAAACTTAACTGCCCTCTATCCTCCGTCGGCGCTTCTCAGGGTGCTGCTGCTCCACAGATTACAGGACTACCGATATGTTACCCTTTTTATGTCTGAGATTCCAGCCACCTGATTGGCTGGGCTGTCACTCTGCACGTCTTCCTGTCTCTCAAGTCCATCCCTCTATCGACTTCCTCCCACCTCCTAGTATCTCCAAATCACCCAAAATGTTTGTTTATATTTGGCCCCATCAGTTTTCAAAAGCAGTACTCCTTTCAGTGTGGTCCTATTTACTTAAACACAGAAGGAAAACTTAACTGCCCTGCATATTCCATCAGTGCTCCCCATTGTGCTGCTGTGTAGTACCTGGATCATATACTAAGGAGTGTGAAAATCCTCTCAACTCTTTGTTGCTTTTGTCCCCAGAATAGTGGGCTCACACATTTTCTAAACAAAGCCTATCCAAACAGCCAGCCAATTGCATTAAGTTTTGTTACCAGAAGCGCAGTAGGCAGCCGTGGTCGTCGTGTCCTGTTCATGCTCATTCCACCTGAGGGTGGCTACCTCAATGGCTTGTTTTCCTGATGACTCTGATGCTGATTTTTGCTGCTGCCACTTGGAGTACTGTTAGTACATCACTAAACGCTACAGTCTGGATGTCGCTTCTTGTAGATGTGCTAACTTTTGGCCTCAGTGTTCTGCAAGGCCTACTCACTCAGGATCATTAGGTCCTGCAAGCCTTCCTCAGTGCTTGGTACTGGTTCAGAATTGTTCCATGATGTGGCTTAGTGGAAGGTGTTATCCTCTAAGAAGATAGAATAGTTACCTACCATAACAGTAGATCTTCAGAGACTCTCTCGTAGAGCCATAGTTCTCCTTTTCGCCTTCCTTCTTGTCACTTGATGCATGACTATACTGTCTGCCATCGAACGCTGTTTTCCTTTAGTGCAATTAAGGCATCTGTAATCAGCTTTCCATATCCTCTCCTGTGTGCCTTATTTTGGTTTTGGTTACTTCAGTTCCTGCCAGTCCAGTGATCTCCTGAGCTTGTGCACAGCAGGAACTAAGGCATGCTGGGTTGTCGATGTTTTGTAGATGCTGGACAAGGCGCATTGACGTGGCTGCCCCAGCCAGAAAAGTTTCTGGTGGTCCTGACACTGACAGCTACAGTTCCATGATGTGGCTCAGTGGAGGAGAGTCTCTCAAGATCTACTGTTATGGTAGATAACTATTCTTTATGCAGTCAATTCCACTTGTGTGCCATTTGGATGTGTGCGCATTCTCCGACCCCAATTCCTTTTCTATTAGTTCAGTGTTCAAAAAAAAAAAAGCGGTTGTGTGCACTTAGAATTTCGGTTGTATGCACAATTCTGACAGCATTTTGCTGTCAGTAACAGCAACAGTGAGTGTTAATTGAGGTGTCACTGACAGTAGACACCTGCTTTTGTTAAGTGCTTAAGAGCCTTGAGCTGTCAGCCTGCACAATCATGTGTTAATGAGCATCTGATCTCCATCAGGTGTGATTAGTGCAAGAAGGGGAGTTTGACATCACAGCTCATGGAGCACATTCAGATTTGTAACTACTGAGAACACCAGCATGGATAGGTTCAGCACTTTACCTGATTTCTGTGGTTTATGATGTTTATGCTGCTGGCTTATGCTGCTCAGTACTGAAAGCTTTTCAGCACTTCTCTTTAGCAATGCTCAGCACTTTACTGCATTTTTCTGTTGTTTTAACAGTACTGTTGTTGTTTATGATGTTTGGAATGTGTATGCTGCTCAGTACCGAATGCTTGTCAGCACTTCTCTTTAGTAATACAGTACTGTACCATTAGGAATCAGGAATTACAGTTTACAGTATAGCAAAGTTCTTTTATTTATTTTACATTGGATATTTATTAAATATACTGCAATATTTTTACATTTTAACATAAGTAAAGCATTTCTACAGTGTATGATAGTGTTTCAGAAACTAATTGTATGATTTTACTGCAACTGATTCAGTCCCATCAGTAATATGGCAAATTGGGAGGCAGTATAGTGCAGTGGGTTAAGGCTCTTGAGCTGCAAATCTGGTGACATCTAGCAGACCAGACCTGGGTTTGAATCCCATAGCTTCCACTTGCATACTGTGTGACCCTGAGCAAGTCACTTAACTTCCTGTGCTCCCAGGTCGGCTCCTGTAAAAAAGCTTTCAGCTTAGTGTGCTACTCCTGGTTAAACAACTAAAAAAAAAAAAATTTGGTTGTGTGCATTTTCAGTTGCGTCATAAAATTCGCAGGTCCATGTTGTGCACAAAGCGAGAATTGACTGTAATTCAAAAACCAGAGCTGGTTGGTGCCAACAGTAGCTCATCCTGCTATTGTGAAAATGGTCTAGTGAAGTGGTTATGTATCTAGTGGTATTACTGCAGTCAACCAGAGTAATTGTTCCACCACATTTAAATAAAATTGGTACTGCCAATCAGATGGAGGCAAACTGGGATTTGTTCTGGCATGATGTCATCCTGTCCCATGACTTCAAATGCCCTGGCTATCTTATGGAAGGTTATACTGGAACAGCTAACCCATACTCCTTATTTACCAGATCTGACCAGTGAGACTACAGTTTACACCCAGCTTTGAATACACATGGTATATAGGCAAACAATGTAAAAATAGCGGCCGGCATGGGAAATAGGGAGATTATTCAATCTCCGTGTAAGGTACAACACAGGAAGGAGCAGTGGACTGTCAGCATTTCCACGTTGTTTGCAAAACAATCTCAGATGCTCCGTGCCTACCTGTTTGAAAATGCAGCTGCACCTTGAGTTACAAAATTTCCGACTGTTCAGATAAGAAAATGCTGCTCTGTGTAGTGTGAAAATGCTGCTCTGCATAGTGTGAATACAGGGGACGTTGGGGTACTATTGTTTCGAACTTTGCAGTGATCACTGCATTAACTGTGCCAATACTTATCCTTTAATAACACTATAATAAAGTGTACCCAGTTGGTGAACAGCAGCAAAATACAGGGCAGGTGTGTTAATTGGGAAGAGTACAAATCTGGGAACAAAGGTAGACCTGTATCCAATTAAAATATACATATTTTAAACTAAATTATAGATCATGACATCATGTTTATCTATTAAAGATTGTTTATTTTGAACATTCCAGGTACTCTTATAACCATAGAGGCGTCTCATTCAAACAATTCTAAAATTCTCAGGATCTAATAGTTGCCACAGTTATTTCACTCACAGAGTTTCTCTTATTTTCTACAAAGTAAAACATTTTTAGCATCTGAGTTCCATTTGTTTAAAAACAGTAGTATTAAGCATGATTTATAATGTTTATATTTATAGCTCCCACATTTCTTAAGGTTGTAAGAGTGCCTTCTCAAATCTTTTGTGTATTTGAGTTGCTTAGCTTTGCTTCACAGTTTCCTAACCCAAAGAACACGAGAAGGCACTCATATAACCATAAGAGATTTATTTATGTAGTTTTGTTGACTGGAAAAGATGCAAAACTGTCCAAATAAACATATATTACAAGAAGTGCAATTAATAGATCAGGAAACGGCCAGTGTTAAAACATTAGGAAGAAATTCTCTTCTGTGTCTTGGCCTCCTCATGGCCCTCTAATGGCTGATGGAACTGTTCATGGCTTGTGTTGTGGATACAGTGTTTATTCACGGTGCTACTGTATTTAAAAACAAATCCCTTCCTGTCCTAAAGGGAGTGTAACTCATTGGTAATGAGAGGTCATGATGTTGGGGTAGTGTCAGAATTACCACACAGACCATTTTCTAAAATGTCAGTTTAATTAAAAATACCTTGGAAAGGTGTGGAAGAAAACGTTATAAATACCTGTAATTAGTGATTAGATACCATTGTTTTTGAGACTGCAGTTCCTCTGATCTGCTACAGATTGCCCTGCAGGGCAGGGTTGAAGCATGTTTCTGTTTGGGAAGCTTGTAATATAGCTTCCACGTCCACACCTGTCATGACACAGAAAATTAGTTTTGCTGCCGTATTGGTCCTTGTGACAAAAGATCAGCAAAAAGAGATAATTTGATGCCTTTTATTGGACCAACATAGATGTTACAGAAGAAAATAGGTGCTTGAGTTTTGGATTATCTATCAATCAATCAAAAGCTTTATTTAACCAAGGGGCACATTGAGCAGAGCTAATTTTCAAGGTGGACCTGGGGTTTACAGTACAAAAAGAAAAGTTCACACAAGCGAACAGCAACAGATACAAATGCAGGGACATAACAGCAAAAGGCATCTGTAAATACAGGTGCAGATATAAGTGCAGGATACAGTACAAAATAACATTATACAGTCAATCAAAATGTACAACACAAGTGTATTTGAGAACTATACAACAAGCAGTGTTGCTGGTGGAGGCCAGGCTAGGTAAATCCAATCAGTGTGTCCAAACAAAAGAGCAACTGAGGTGCAGATATCGACAAGCAAACAGTAATGCGGACCAGGACCAGACCCAGATAGATCGCCCAGGTCCCACAGGAACATAGCAGGAAGATGTAGTAAAATATGGAGGGAAAGAGAGGCAGGGGAAGTGGATAGGAAGGGGCAGGGGATGAGAATGAGAAGCGGCAAGAACCAGGAGTAGGTGAAACCTGGAGTTAAGCCAAGTCCATATTTCAGGTGATTAATAAAGGAAAGACATAGGAGTACTACAGGGAGGGTGGGGAGAAGGGGACCAGGCAGTGGATAGGGATAGGGGACGAAGAGATAGAGGCAACAGATATTCAGGGTGCATCTAGAAAAAAGGAATAAGGACCTGGGTATAAGGGATTACATAGAATCCTTCATCAGAAAAATGACAGTTGGTTTGGAAGAATACACTTTCTTAAAGTCCAGATCATACATAAAAACAGATGATAAATTTTTTGAGAATCCCATTGGCCAAAACTGCTTTTAAAAATCATCATGGAACCATATAAAGGCAACACAGTTCCATCAAAAGAAAGGTATGTTGAGGTCAAATGTCATAGAATAGATAAACTTCTTCCCTGAGAACAGCCATAAAACATACAAAAGCTACATTTGTGCATCTGTGTATACATTAGTAAATGTCCATAATTTTAAACCACAAGACAAAATAAGCTGAAAAATACATAGTATGTAATGTTAAAAGTCTTTTAAATATGAAAATAAAACTTTGTGTTAGGCAAAAGTGGGTTAAAGATAACCTGTCCTAGTGTAAATTAACAAATAGTGTAGTTGCCGTGACTGGTCCTTGTAAGAACAGATCCAGAAACAAATGATTTGATACCTTTTATTGGACCAACATAGATGTTACACAAAAAGAACAAAGTGCTCTAGCTTTCAACCAACCAGGTCCCTCTTCAGAAGCTTTATGACAGTTATTTAGAAAATCCCATACTATTAACACCCAGATAATGCATAAAAAAAACAAATAATTCTCATTGGTTTAACATATACATTTAAAACATAACAGAAGATAGCATCAGAGAAGCTAATTAACACCAGTATGCTTTAGCTGAGAAGCCCCTGAAGGGCAAAGGTTATCAAGAAATATCAACAGGCAGAGAGTTCTTCTCACATAAATTTTAAAATGTCTCGGTATGCTTCAAGGAAGCATTCTACTGATTAAAAAAAAAAAAGAAACCTTGGGATACTGTTCTCCCTAAATCATGTAAATGAGTCAACTTTTATTGCAAGTGTCCTTATTTTTAAAGAACAGACAATGAAAGGCAAAATACTGAAATGAGGTCTAATTGCAAGTTGAAAACAACCCCAAATTAAACATACATACATATACATGCTTACATACACACACACATATATACATATATACACACATACACATATATATGTGTGTGTGTGTGTGTATACATTCATAAGTATACACGCACATACATATATGGCATACAGAGGGTTTAAAGTGAAGTTTACTCAAAGTGAGCAAATGTTTAACACAAAATGTAATATAGGACTTGGCTTGAGACATTTTCCCAACTATACTCTCAACCAGTTAATACATTGCATAAACTTTAAAGCCTTCAGTGTTGTAAAGGATTTAAATCATTATAATATCAGTTGCACGTGTAAGTGCCAAATGAAAAAGCAACAAAACTACTTGTCAGGGACCCCAAGAAAATGAGACCATGAGTCTGATATGTACAAATTTCAAAAGTGTATGACAAGCATGTAAAGTATCAGTCTGAGGAACATAATTAAAGCTGATAGGAATAAAATCCACCCCACCCCTTTTTCTGGGAAAGATAACTAGTAGGAATGAGATTTATGTATGAGAGTCCTAGTACATCATCATTGACACCAATCTTTGCAATAGTTACCCAAAGGAATTAAACCTTTTATGAACCCCAAGTAAATGAGATACCATATTAATATGAACAGGTTTAAAAATGTGACCGTATGTAATCCACCGACAACTAGTAGAAGGAAGTAAATGTTCACTGTATATGAGAACGAGTCCTAGCCACTGTAACATCATTATGTCATCTGCTTGAATAAAAGCCTACCTGAATATCACCACAATAACCACACCCACTATACCCCAAAAGCTGCCACAACACCCATAAAAATTGCTCCATGCTTACTCCCCACACATACATGTGTACACACACACCAACACACAAACACACACACACACACACATACAACAACACATACACAACACACACACACACACACACTGCTAAGGTGAGAAGCCAACATGTAGATAACCAGAAACTAACAAAATCAAAGGCTCGCTGAAGAACTAAAGTATTTATGCCCATCCTTTAAAGTAAAGGTCTGAGGAAGTTTAAGTAGAATAATGTGTCATATAACCGACATCAATGTTCATTCCATCCGTCACCATATTGAGAAGTAGAATAATGTGTCATATAACCGACATCAATGTTCATTCCATCCGTCACCATATTGAGAAGTAAAATAAGTCTAATTTCAGAAGCCCATCTCTGTTGTGTACTGTTGAAATGTCCTTTTAAGACCATCACAGATGGTGTAAGGATATTTCTTGCATTGGATGAAATAGACACCATTATTTGATGTACATGTATAATTCCATGTATTCTGAATTGTCTGTTTTGTGATGTAATCACACAATTTGAAGTGGAAATGAGCTTACGTCTTACATCTCGTTGATGACAGAGTCGTGTACCATATGATGTCATGGTACTCTGTTCTGGTTCAAGTTGACTCGTAATAATCAGGTTGGCTAAATTAGGTGGTTGTTTAAAATATAGTAGTGGTAGTTCTTGAAAATACAATTAAGGGTTTCATCTTCACTAATTATTGGATGGAGGTCTTTAATAATCTTCGTAGAAGATCAAGGTCAGGATGATGTGTGACTACTAAGGGTATTCTGTTGGTAGAGGTCCTTTCCTTATAGTGCAGTAGTTGTTCTCTTGGGACCTGTGTTGCACATTCCATTGCTCTGTCAATTTCTCTGGACAAGTGTCCCTGCTCAATAAAGGTGTTTTTCAACATTGCAAATGTGTGTCTCTGTCTTCCTCATTTGAACAGAGGTGGTGATACGAAGTGCTCAACTATACATGATACATTTTTTTTCTGTGGCTAGGGTGATTGCTTTTCCTGTGTAAGTTTATCTGTCTGTTGGTTTTCTGAAAATAAAGGTATGTAGGGTTCCATCTGTAACCTCCTACAAATGGGGTTCCTGAAAACCTTCCTTGGGTGTGCCTAAATGCCCTCTGCCAGGCTGGTGTCCTGTGTTTTAGCTGTTTAAAAGAAATTGAAAGAGGTGCCTAATCACTTCTGTGCCTGTCTCTGTAAGAGCTGCCAATAATGTGGTGCTTATTTAATATGGGAAGGGGCTGAGTGTTTCTGTGCTCGAGTCCCTCTCAGGCTGCCAGATAATCGCTTTGTTCTGCCATCGCGATTTAAGAGAGAAAGCTCTGTTAGAAGCTGTACTTATTTGCTGATTATCTATTAGCATAGTAATGACATTGTGGTTTGTCTAACCTGCCTTCTTTGCAGCATGGACAGTTCTGTTTATCACCACCATTTTGGTTTGGACTGCCAGTCAGCACTAGTTGGCACCTTTGGGGATTCTAAAATGGAGCCAGTCCCAGGGGTCTTGTGGGAACAAATTTCTGTAGGAATTGTAGTTTTGCATTTTGGCGCCAAAACAGACCTGGAGGGAGCCTTTGCTTTGACAGACTGATGGATCAACCAACCAGAACCTTTTGGATCGAAGAAATTCACAAGCTGCCTGCTGCAGTCTGTCAGTCTGGAGTTAGAGTTTGAAGAGTAAACTGCTTGAGTGATTCAAGCAGCTGCTTTTCAGCCTATCTGCCGCAGTCCCTCGAGAGGAATCTTTGAAAAGGCTAGCAATTGGACTGTATCCGAATTGGAGTGTGACAAAGCCACTGAAGAGTGACGGATTTGAACCTGAAGAAGACTGATGATTTGGTGTACACGATCAGCCTCTCAGGACATCCATTTACCACAGAATTCCCAGTTTTGTTCAGAGACACTGATATTGCGGCCGGACTGCCTTCCGCATTGTGGTATGGTGATTGCTTTACTAGAAATGCGCTGTGTGCTGTTAGTGGGTCACGATTTGGTTCCCCACCGTGTAAATGTGCTATACTTGCTGGAAGCTGCATCCAACACTACCAGACTCAAAATCTGAACTGTTCCACCTGGCCTGGGAATTGCCACCTGGTCCAGCCAGCTACTTCAGACAGAGAAACCATCATCGACAGAGACTGGCCCAGGGATCAGCCCCCTGCTCAACCATCTCGAACAGGAACAATACCTCGCTGATTCGTTTGGGCCCTGCTTCTCCCGGCAAACCAGTCATCAACCCGCAGTCTCCATTTCATCTAGCCTCGTCTCCTGTTGGGTAGCGTGAGTAACAATCAGGGTAGCTCCCTGCAACAACAGCTAGATCTCAAGTTGTCATCTGATTGCATTGTTGTTTTCCTTTTATGAACTGAGCCTTCAGGCTCTGGATTTAAATTGTGTGTGGTTGTGCATGCCTTTTCTTTTTCATCACAGGGCCCCAACCTGCTGTGGCGCGCCTACCGGGCAGCATTCCAGGCTAGCCCACCTTACTTCCAACTGGGTACCCAGATTGTGTGACTGTGTAGGAACTAAAGTGCATGCATAATTGCCTGACTAGATCAGTTTTCAAATCAGTTGACCTGATTACGCCCTGCCTTGTTCAGTTCCCTGAATAAATCAGAACTAACTTTTGTTTGCATTTAATCTGACTGTGGTTCCAGTTTGTACCAAAAGCACTGTACTGTTATTTGCTGTGCCTAACCTTGTTTTACAGGGGTTCTCCAGGGTCAAATTGGTGGAACCAGCCCTTGTGGTAAGTGCAAACAGTGTGGGGAATTGTATACTGAATAGGGGCTACTGTGAAAGTGTTTGTTGCATATGTCTAGGCCACTAGAGGGGGAAGAGGAGGGTTACAGTGTCCGGAGGCTACCCAGGTTAGCCTTGTTACTAACAACCCTGTCCTCTGGATGGGGCACCTGTTTCAGTACCCAGGCCCCTAACCTGTAACTAGCCACACAGGCAGGGGTAGTAGGCCTTGGGATAGCACCATCTAGGGTTACATCTTGGAGGCACCAGCGCTGGGATTTGTGCCTTCTAGTGGTCAAAGTGGGTACTACAACCCCGCTGCAAAATCGTGGGAAAATGGAGGCTCACTACTCTTGAGTTTAAACTTGCTCCCCACAAGCTACTAGTACACCGATGATGGGGTAGAGCAAGGCAGAGGGGTGGACCCCGGCAAGCTCTGCTATTAATGGACATTCCCTTGGGGACCGATAATGCCATTATTGTGGAAGTGGTTGAACAAATTTAGTGATTGAGGAAGGCTGAAGTAAGGGAAGGGATTCCGACCTGTTTGATCAAACTATGGTGGCCTTTACTCCTGCAGCCTGCCCATTGAACCAGAGAAGGTACCCCTGTCATTTGCCTGAAGGGTCCCAAAAGGGTTCAGGCTCATTCATTTACATAGCGGCCGGCTGCTCTGGAGGTCCCCAGCATGAGGGGTTCAAGGACAAGCTGTTTAAACTGTTAGCCTCTGAGGGGTGCTCTGCTACAGAACTAGTGAAAATGTTAGAAATTTCTGAGGATGTCACTCCCATGCAGTCCCCATAGCTTCTCTGCCACCCTTACAATTGCATCCCCCATAGTGATACCTACAGTACATTTGGACTTATACCGAGACTTAGACTCTATTCAGGGCATGGTCCCGGTGCCTGTGTGGAGGACAGTCTGGAAGCGTGGATGGACTGTGCCACCCCATTGGTCCAGGAGTGGCAGTGTGTTGAGGGGAAAAGAGGAAGAGACTCAATGGAAAGCTTGATGGGCCCTGCACTGGAGGCCATTTATTTCCTGCGATCCACCAGCCTAGAGGCCACAGCTGCCAAGTACCTCTCTGCCCTGGAGGGTATTTGGTAGCACCCGAGTCGGGAGATGACCTGATGTGGAAGTTTAAATCCTGAAAACAGTGGAAGAATGAAAAATTGTCAGTGTTTATTACTCGAATTGAAAGCGAGCTTTGCAGCGGGCTCACGGAAAGGAGGGTGCCCACCAGTGAATTGAACAGGGTCAGGCTAGATAACATCTTAAAGTCAGCAAGGTAGCCTAGTGTGATATTGTTGAAGCAAAACTGCAAGACAGAAGGGGCAATCCCCACCAATATTGTGACCTAATGAAAGAAATCCATGACATTGAGAATGACGAAGGGGATGGGAGCCTATGCTGGGGCTGCCTACCCCTGCCAGACCCCTGAGAGAGGTGAAGAGGCCAAGTGCAACAGATGAGAGAACTGATCAAGGAGTTAGCAGAGTTGAGAGTCCAGTCAGCAGATGTTAATTCCTGTTCAGCGCTCTCGAGACAAAGAGGGAAATTCTGCTGGGAGGGGTGGGGTACACATTGTGTCTTCTGAACCCCAGCCTGAAGACAGCCTGTGGGAAAAGTATGAGAACGGAGAGCTGTGGTGGAAGACCTACTATGAGCTACCCAAGACACTGACCCTTGGGGAACTCAGAAAGTCAAGAGAACAAACCCTGATCAGAGAGAAACCCAGAGACTCCCCACTGTGTTCAAGCAGGGGAACAGCTCCTCTTCCCCTAGGGACTCTAAAGACCTGTTTCTGTTACCACTGTGGAGAGGATGGGCACACCCAGTTCACCTGCCGTTCGCCTGAGAATCTGAGAAAAGTTACTACTAGGCTGCTAGCATTGATTCAACGAAGCAACATCTGACTACAAGGTGGGGTTGCCCAGAAAAGCTGTTTATCCAAGGCAGCTGTAAAGCTGACGTCCAAGTCACCTGAGTGGTCCGAGGTGGTGGGCCCTTCAATGGAAACTACAGTGACAGTGAACAGTGTATCTACCGGGCCATGCTTGACAATGAATCTCAGGTGACCATAGTATTTCAAGATTGGCACCAAGAGCATCTGCCTGATGTGCCCTGTATGAAGGTTTGCACATGTGGGGGTTGGAGTAGAAGTCCTAGCCGTACGGGGGGTATATCCGATATGGGTGTCATTCCCTACTGCCGTGGCTGGGGTAGATGAACAAGTTGAGACACTTGCCCTAGTGTGTCCCCCCACCAGACTGTATGATGGAGTTCCCTGTTAATTGGAACAAACGCCCACATGTTTGGGAGACTAGCACAACTCTGCCATGAGAAACAAGGGCAGTGGACTGGACGGCCCCTAAGAATTCCAGCATTAATCTAAAGGGCTTATGACTTGCAACAGAAACCCAATGAAGTAGACTGAGATGAGCCAGTGGGAATAGTGTGGAAAAAGGATCCTGACTCTTTGGTGTTGGCCCCAATGCCCAGTGTTACGATCCATGGAGAAGTCCACCTAAGGAGAGATGTAAAGAACAAAATACTGATGATAGATGCCCTGGTGAAGGAAGCTGCCAGAGGAATTGATGGTTAATACTACCTGCACACTATGCTGGCTGAGTGATGGTGCATGTGAGAACTGTATCTGACAGAAGTTCATGTGAACTGGGAGTGACCCCAAACTTATTTGACTTCAGTGATTCCCCTTGTCCACGAATGGAAGACCCGAATTAGCAGGAAACTTGCTCAGAGAGACCAGTGTTCTCACTAAGCGAGTGGGACATGGGGTATATCCATGGTGCCGGGCATAACATACACCTGCATGATGATGGACCATCTCGAGAGGATCCGACGCCTTGCCCCAGCGGACATAGACGATGTTAGGAGGCACCTACAGGAAATGTTCGCTACTGGTATAATTCAAGAATCAAGAAGCCCATATGCATCCCCCATCAGTAGTGGTGTGTAAAAAGCGAATCCATGAGGATGTGGACTATTGGACCCTAAACCGATGGACTATCCCAGATCAATACACCATGCCACGCATCAGGATGCCCTGGATTGCCTGAATGGGGTCAGTGGTTCTCAGTACTGGATCTCATGCGGTTATTATCCAATTCCGATGGCCCGAACAACCGTGAGAAAACAGCCTTTATCTGTCCTTTTGGGGTTCTACAAATCCTGAAGATGCCACAGGGATTTCAGGTGCCCTGCCATCTTCAGAGAATGATGGAACATGCGGTGGGAGACATGAACTTGCTGGAATGCTTAGTGTACTTGGATGATGTCATTATTTTCGACGCACGCTGGAAGACCATGAAATCAGACTGTTCAAAGGCCTTGATCATTTGGAAGAATTCGGCCTCAAGTTATCCATAGGCAAGTGGCAGTTTTCAAACATCTGTGAAATATGTGGGACACATAGTGTCTGCGGAAGGATACAGACAGATCCCAGTAAAGTTGAAGCTTTGACCACTTGGCTAGCCCAATAACCTAAAAGAGCTACAGTGTTTCCTGGGGTTCTGCAGCTACTACTGCAGGTTCATCAAAAGACTATTCAAAGGTGATTCGACCGCTCCTTAACCTTACCTAAGGCTACCCCCACCAACCGCAAATACACAAAAGGGCTATCAAAGACCAAAAATGTATTTTCGAACAGGTGAGCCCTTTTGGACTTGGTGGACACCTGAATGTGAAGCAGCTTTCTTTTAAATTCATATACCAGCTCACTCACGCCCCAGTCCTTGCCTATGCTGATCGTACCAAGCCTATGTTCTTCCCTTATGGACGTTAGTTTGCAGGAGCCTTGGGGACAGTAACCTCCTTTGAACTATATGAAGATGGCTTGAGACCTGTAGCTTTAGCAGTAGGAGCTTGACCCGTCAGAGTGGAACTGTCTAGTCCACAGGTTGGAATTCCTAGCCCTAAAGCGGGCCATAGTTGACCAGTTTCATGAGTACCTCTATGGGGCAAAGATATCCTGGCGTGTCTATACTGAATGCATGAACCTGAATATGAACCTGCTGTAACCACTGAATATCGATGCTGATGTATATTTGTATATCTGTTGTAACTACTGTAAATCGTTGCCAAAGTATATTTTCTCTGTAACTAATTCCGGGTAGCCCTGAAAAAGGGACCTCAGGTCTCAGTAGGTTTACCGGTTACCAAAATCTAAATAAATAAATATTAGTGAAGACTTACAAAAACCCACTGACCTATGTGCAGACTTCAGCTAAATTTGCGCCACTGTGCACCATTGGTTCTCTGCCTTATTGACTTATGATTATGCTGTGGAATACAGACGGGACTAAACCACATTGATGCTGATGCTCTGTCATGAAGGTTAGCTTCTAAGAACAATTGGGTCAGACTCTCTGAACCTGACATCAAGAATTATTCAAAAGTTTGATAAAGATGAACAGATGTCTGTGGACACAGTGGACTGCCTAGTAGATTGCTTGGGCCCTCCTGAGACCTGCATACTGGCTGCCTATTGCCATTTGTCTGCTCTAGATATTGGTGCACTACCTCAGTTTGATAATGACAGTATTCAGTGGGCTCAATCCCAAGATCCCATGATTCAACCAGCACTTGGCGCCTCTGCATGTGGGGAAAGATGTGTCCAAGTTGCGTTCCCTGACATTCAAACTGCTCTGTTGTTCAGGAAGGCCCCAGGTTAAAGTTGCATGATCAGTTGTTATACAGAGAGACGGTGGATCATCGTGGTCAAGTAAACATGCAACAGTTGGTTCTACCATGGCCTTTAAACAGCTGGTACCAAGTTCCTCCACAATCGCATGGGGCACCTTGGTATGATCCGATTCTACTGGCCAAAGATGGGGGCAGATGTCGAGCACCCTGTAAACACCTGCAGTCATTTCCTCCAAAGAAAAGTCCTGCCTCAGAAGGCTGCCCGCTTGTCAATATCACTACCAAGCGCCTCTAGAATTGGTCTGCATAGACTTCTTGTGCCTAGAACCCGACCAAAGAACACTGGCAATGTGTTGATAGTTACTGATCATTTTACACGGTATGCACAAGCCTTCCCAACTAAAAGATCAAAAGGCCTCTACCGTAGCTAAGGTGCTGGTGGAAAAATTCTTTGTCCACTATGGTGCCTCCAAGCGGATCCATTCTGACCAAGGCAGAGACTTTGAAAGTCAGTTAATCCACTGACCCGGTGGCGCAGAGGCCAGTCACTTACCTTGAGCCATGCGGTGACCCGGTTACTGGAACAGACTCGGGACACCGGGGGCTGGCAGCGGAAGGAGAGGACTAAGCATCTGTAAGACTGCTGTCCTCTCCTGGTGTGGAGTAGCGAGGATGCGTTGCTTGCAGCGGCCTCTGGTGGAGACCGGGGCAGAGAGCAGATGCAACGCAAGAGGAGTCGTCACCAGAAAAAGTGGAAAAATGGGTCTGCTTTCAGCCGGATGACAGCCGCCTGGTGATATGATGCTGTCAGTGTCCCGGAGCTCCTGGTCCCTCAACAGTTCCCTGAGGGCAAGTATTGTGCTAGCCTGCCCTCTGGTACCTTCCCCTCAGAGGAGGACCCGCCCAGCGAAGGGGGGTTACCTTGGGAACAACTGCAATATGAGGGTTGAGCTCAGAGAACAAGACAGATCAGATGCAGCCTTGGCACAGCCTGAAGAAGTGCTGAGGTGGTAGCACCTAGGGGCGAAATAAATAAAACAAAAAAAGAAAGGTTAATCAAAGAAATGCTCTCACTGTGGGAGGTGCAGAAGTAAAGAACCACTCCCTATCACCCTAGAGGACCCCTCAACCAGAACGCTTTAACCGCACCCTTCTAGACATGCTGGGCACCCTCCATCCAAAAGACAAGCTTAAGTGGAGCCAGCAGATTAGCACCTTAGTACATGCGTACAATTGCACCAAAAGTGGCGCTACTGGGTTCTCTCCCTACCATCTCATGTTTTAGGAGGGAGGCCCGACTGCCAGTTAATATCTGCTTTGGGGTCTCTCCAGATTGGGTCCGAGCCGAAAACTACTTGCAATGCATACAGAAACTGAAAGATCAGTTGAATCATGCCTATCAACTAGCTCAAACTATGGCTGCTAAGAGAAATCTCACCAACAAAAAAGACATGAGCAGCAGTAAAAGCCCAGGAGTTGTTGCCCGGAGATAGGGTGCTACTACGCAGTTTGGGACTGCATGGAATACACAAAATTGCTGATAGATGGCACCATCTTCCCATGTAGTAGTTGGTAAATTGGATGATCTGCTAGTGTACAAGGTCGTCCAGAAAACAATTTCAAGCTCTGAAGACCATGCACGTAATCACTTACCTGCCCATCGGCCAGTGCTATTGATGCTGAACCAACACCTGACACTTCTGCTGGGCCAGTGACTCGTGCTGCTGCAAGAGGAAGCAGAGGCAACCTGTCCATGTTTTCCAGAACTAAGGCCTTCCCTAAACAAGCCCAGAGTGACAGTGATGACTTTTCGTCTGTCTCTGATGAGGTGACTGTGATAATACCTATTATCCCTCATATTTTTTTTTTTTTATTCAGAAAATCAGTTTTATAGACCTTTGAGTCAGGGACTCATTTACAAAGGCACCTCATCATGAGAGACAGCATCATTACATTAGTACAATTCATACACGAGAAAATGGCTTAGAGAGCCGACCAGTGTTACAGATATCCACTGGTGGTACAATGGTAACAATAGTTAGGATACAGTGGAACACACTTTAGGTACATAAGTACCACGTCAAATGATAACAAAGTGACAGTATTTACAGTAGACAGTAGCTGAGGTAATAACCATAGGAATTCACCTGAGGCTCACCCAATGATACCAGTGAGGCTGCAGGTAGTCAGAGCGACCATGGCATACCTGAAGGTGCTTGCTCGGGGGGGGGGTCATGTGCAGTTGCAGCAGCAGGAGTTAGTTAGGTGGCTTCTGAGGCAGCCTTGAAGGGACCTAGCTTGATGGAATCAGATATGTTGGCTGGGAGGAGTTAAACCAGGTGGGGAGCTCCGAGGCTGAAAGATCTCCAGGCCATGGGGTCCCTTACCATAGGGACAGTAATGGAAGTCTTGACAGCACTGCGGTGGATACTGAGGGGATGCCCATTGGAGTGAGGTGGAGACCCTGGGAGGGAGCGCTCTAGTAGGGTCTTTTTTACAAGGAGGCAGGTTTGGGCGAAACTTTTCTTCTAGGTTGAGCAAGTTGGTGGAGGAGTACAGCAGGCACGTGGAGGTGCGTCTTGGGGCATCAGTCAGAAGTCTGCAGGCCTTGTTTAAGGAGCTGGATTTTAGCATGGGCAGAACTATCGGCAGCAGCATAAATGAGACCATAGTCTCACTAGTGACAGGACGGAGGAGGTGATTGCTAATCTGAGAGCCTCTTGGGGAGACAGTACCTGTGGCATAATAGCCCAATCCTGATACTGGCAGCAGCAGAGGCACTGATGTGGGAATGGAATGGAATGTATGAGGCCGAGTCAAAGGCGATACCCAGGTACTTGTAGGAGGAAATCTGCTCAATGGGGTGTGAATGTGTTGAGCAGGATCACAGGGGGGCACCACTGGCTTTGCTTTTAGTGATGTGAGAAGAGCATAGTCTTGGTCTTTTTAGGTTCAGGATTAGTCTTTGGGCCATGAACAAGATTCCGCTTTATGAAATTCATGTTGGAGAGTAATCTGCAGTCAGTGGGGTTGGGATCCGGCGAAAGCACTGCATCATCTGCATAGAGGAGGAGGATCTTACTAGAGCAAGTAGATGGGAGTGAATTAAGATAGAGGAAGAGGAAGGGCCTAGGGTAGAGCCTGGAGGACACCAAGTGGACAGGACATGTGTTAGATAATGTACTGTTGACTTTAACGCATTGTGCTCTGGCAGAGACATAGCTGGTGAACCATTGCGAGGGACGGGGATAAACCAGAGGCATCTGAGGGAGTCAAGCAGGAGGGATGGCAAACCATGTCAAAGGCCTTGAGAGGTCAATGAACCAGACCCTGGGCGGGTTTGCTGGCGTCAAGGGTGGAGTGCAGAAAGGTAGGAATTCAAGTAGAGCAGTTGTGGTGCTGTGACCAGCTCAAAGCCATGCTGCTCAGGGCACAGAATATTGTGCTTGGCCAGGTATACAGTGAGTTGGTTGGCTACTATTTTTACCAGGGCCTTAGAGAGTAGGGGAGGATGGAGGTGGGTGGTGGTTACCAGGCATGGACCCGATCACCGCTTTTAGGATTGAGTGATGATGGCAGTTTTCCAGGTACTGGAGAACTGCCCCAATACAGGGAGCGGTTAAGTAGTTCAGTGAGGGGACCAGGATGTCATCCATTGTTAGCCAGAGAAACCCAGTGTCCAAAGAGTCAGTGCCTGAGCCATTACTGTTGACAGCTTTTAGGATAAAGGTCTAGCCTCCAGTGGGAGATGCAGCAGGTAGAAAGGTGGGTGATGGAGGGTGGGCAGCGGTGAGACTGGGACAGGGTCAAAAGAAGTTATTGGGTAGGATGGAGCTTAGATCTTAGAAGGTGTGGTTCAGGCAGTCTGCAGTGTCACGGGGTCAGAACAGATAGTGTCATTGATGGATAGTTGCGGGGGAGAGCAGGTCTTCCCATTCAGCTCTTTTATGTTATTCAAAACTTTCTAGGACCCCAGGAGGAGGCAAGTGTGGATTGGTAGTACTGGGCTTTTGCTTGCCGAATGGCCCAGGTGCACTGTTTCATTCTGCATTATCGCTTGCCTGTCACTTGACTTGCCAGATTCCACGGCAGTGTGCCAAGGTTGTCTCTCTTTCTAAGTTTAAGGAGGAGGGAGGGTGACCCATAGTGCGTTTGGCTTTTTAGGGCGCATTTGGCATAGGGGCAAAGAGGTCACAGGCTGTATTAAATGCATGTGTGAAGAAGTCCAGGCATCGTCGCTGGACTGTGCTAATCTGATGGGGACCAGTCCAGCTGAGCAAGGTACAGTTTAAGGTGTGAAGGCATGAGGGAGGCGGCGATGTCATTCGATGGACCAGGAGAAAATGACGGGGTGTGGTCACTAAGTAAATTAGAAAGGACACTGATATCTAGTACCTTCTGGGGATGGTTGGTAATAAGGATGTCCAGGAGGTGCTGGTACCGGCAGAGGGTTGTGTCTAGTAAGGTTGGAGCCAAGCTGAGTCATATCAAGGGTGGCAAAGGTGTGTCTGGTTCAGGAGGCAGCATCTGCGAACAGTTAATGTTAATCTCCAACAATTCTGTGGCTCGCTTTGGGCGGTAGACCAGTGAGATAGTCTGCAAGTACCTGAACAGCAAGGTCTTGTTTTCTGGGGGTAATACAGGCAACAGTGAGAAAGAGTGGGCCCTTAGCAGGGTTGAGTGAGATTTTTAGCGTAAGGGCTTGCTCCACCGTCTAGCTTAGGGGAGGTAGTGCATGTCCAAGGAGGATGTCACGCATGTAAACAGTGCAGCCATCTTCACACTTGCCCACCATTCTTCCCTGAAGAAGTATATCTTGGGAGGGACATAAAAGAGTCAGGGGTGGATTTGGATAACCATGTTTCAACAAGGGCAATGATGTCCAGCTGGTGCTGAGTGACCCAACATTGGAATGCTGCAGCCTTTTAAGGGGCAGCAAATATTCATGGAGGCTATGTGGAGACCTTGAGCAGGAGGGCTTGTTAAAATTGGTGGGCATGGGGCGGGGTTAGGATGAATGTTCCAATAATAGCAGTAGAAATGTGATAAGTCGAACTAAGGCATAGTAGCGACTGCGGCACTGTACAAGGCGTTTGGGCAAAGTGCCTGGCGCTGGGGTGCAGGGGTGGGTAATGTGAGGAGGTGGGGATGGCATAGAAGAAGAGTCCAGGGCATGTGGGAGGAGGTGGTAGCAGAGGTGGTGGTGGTGGGCGTGCGAGAGAGAGGGATGTTGTCAGGTGTGTGGGGGGTCTGGAGGAGGAGGCACAGAGAAGAGGGGTACTGTGGGTGTGCATTCTGATTGAGGTGGGGCTGGTGTAAGAGAAGATGATGACCATGGGCAGTATCAGTGCCCTTGGTGTGTGAAGCATGAGGGAGGATAGAGGGCGCAACACTCTGATCATGAGTGTGACTGCCATTATGGAGTAGCGGTAGGGTGCTGGTCTTCAGTTGCAAAGTACAAGGTTCAAATCCCAGTGCAGGAGGGCAGGATTATGAGCCTGAGGGAGCGCAGTGAGGGAGATGGCCTGATTGGTGTGTAGTCTGGAGGCAGATTAGATGATATAGGTAGCGACTCCTGGTGGTCAGCTGAGGATAGTGCGGGCTGGGGGTTAGGCAGATGGGGAGGATGTCAATGCCAGAGAGATGGCAGGGGTTCACTTTAAGGGATGTGTAGGAGCTAGGGTAGTAGAGAAGCAGTATAACAAGAGTGTCTATAGGGAGGTAGAGATCGGAGGAGAATGTCGGGTTCAGTTAGCAAGTGAGTTTCAGGTGTGCACCCTCTGGTGGGCATTCATGATAAGCTGCAAATGGAAAAGTGGGGACTTAGAAAAGTACATAGAAGACAACATATAATAGGGAGGGCTATAAATTAAGGGTCGGGCTGGGCGGGTGGGGCAGTCAACGCACAGCGATGGCGGCCAACACCACCACCACAACAACAGTGTGCAAGCAGGAGGCAGCTGCTTTACCTCTTAAGCCTAAAGCCTGCAGTCCTGCCCTGGGAGGCTCCTCTGAATCTGGGATAGTGACTGAGTCAGTTGTTTGAGGCAATCCTCTGCAAATCGTGGGGATAAGCTGGGCCTTCAGAACTGCCTAACCCCCAGCTTCTTCCATGGATCCAATGCCCACTGAAACTGAGGTGCAAAGTATCATGTTTGAGGTTGCAGATTCTCTGTGTCTTGTAGAACTGTTTGACTTGCCTGGAGAAGGGCTGATGTTCTGAGTCTTCCTGGCAACACACCAGAACAATATGAAAGTGTTTGCAGCCCCTTCAGTGCCACAAAGCCTAACTGTGCCAGAGTCACCTCAGAATGAGCAACCTGGGCCCTCTTCAGAAGATAATAATGAGCAAAGTACTGTGGAAACAGTCTGCAGAGCCAGGAGCTTGTAGTGTTCCCAATCCGGACATTTCAACCAGAGCAGAGGCATCCCTCATTACAGGAGAAGAAATCAGTGCCAATGTTGACTACCCAGAGCCTTCGTCTCTCCCCAAGAAAATCTGGGTGACCTGTTAAGCCAGTGCTACGTTTTAGTTGTGATTCTCCTGGGAGGCCTGTGGACTTGCCTTTCAGTGTGGTCCATAAAGGTGTCTACATTTCCAAAGCTCATTGCCCAAACTGAGCTTGACTGCCACCTCCGATTAATTGTTCTTCCTTCAGAACATGGTGTCCCCATCCCATCTAGCCCCAAGTTAGCTGATAGGGAAGGGCCCCTTCTGCATTGTTTATTGTACAAGAAGTTATAAAGTGAAGTCATAGGTAACTGCTCATAGTATGTTAATCCTAATAGAATCAGTATAGAGTGTATAAAACTTGCATAAGTATTGTCAATGAAGATATGGTGTAGTGAAATTTATAGTAATGTGATAAGTTTCGTTAACTGATGCATCAGATATTATTGCCATAGTATGCTAATGTCATGTATGTCTTGTATATATATGCTTCTTCAATATTGTGATGGTGTAGACTTGACGCTGGATGCCACATTTTTCCAGGCAGAGAATGGTGTAATCTCCCCTACAAATGGGGTTCCGAAAACCTTTCTTGGGTGTGCCTAAATGCCCTCTGCCAAGCTGGTGTTCTGTGTTTTAGCTGTTTAAAAGAAATTGAATCAGAGTGCCTAATCGCCTCTCGCCTGTCTCTTTAAAACTACCAATAACATGGTGCTTATTTAATCTGGGAAGGGCTGCGTGTTTCTATGCTGAAGTCCGCTCCAGGCTGGCAGATAATCGCTCCATTCTGGCATTGGTATTTGTGCAGAGGGAGCTCTGTTAGAAGCTGTACTTTTATTTGCTGATTATCTGTTAGCATAGTAATAAAATTGTAGTTTGTCTACCCTGCCTTCTTTGCAGCATGGACAGTTCTGTTTATCACCACCATTTTGGTTTTGGACTGCCAGTCAGCACCAATTGGTAGCTTTGGAGAACTCTAAATGGAGCCTGTCACCAGGGTTCTTGTGGGTACAAATTTCTGTAGGAATTGTAGTTTTGCATTTTGGCACCAAAACAGACCGGGGGCTTGCTTTGATAGACTGATGGAGCAACCAACCAGAACCTTTTGGACCAAAGGGAAATTCCCATGCTGTGTGCTGCAGTCAGTCGGTCTGGAGTTAGAGTTTGAAGAGTAAACAGCTTGA
This sequence comes from Neoceratodus forsteri, assembly GCA_016271365.2. Taxonomy (NCBI): domain Eukaryota; kingdom Metazoa; phylum Chordata; order Ceratodontiformes; family Ceratodontidae; genus Neoceratodus; species Neoceratodus forsteri. The sequence goes on along the minus strand of CM057454.1, from coordinate 972,058,660 downwards.
GTGATTCAAGCAGCTGCTTTTGGCCTGTCTGCCTGCAGTCCCTCGAGGGAATCCTTTGAAAGGCTTAGCAATCGGACTGTATCCAAATTGGAGTGTGACAAAACCACAGAAGAGTGACCAGATTTGAACCTGAAGAAGATTGAAGATTTGCTGTACATGATCAGCCTTTCAGGACATCCATTTACCATAGAATTCCGGTTTTGGTCAGAGACAGTGATATTGCGGCGGACTGCCTTCCGCATTGTGGTATAGTGATTGCTTTACTATAAATGTGCTTGTGTGCTGTTAGTGGGTACGATTTTGGTTCCCTACTGTGTAAATGTGCCACACTTGCTATAATCTGCATCCAGCACTACGGACTCAAAATCTGAATTGTTCCACCTGGCCTGGGCCTTGCTACCTGGCCCAGCCAACTACTTCAAGTACAGAAACCATCATCGACAAGAGACTAGCCGAGGATCAGTCCCTGCTCAGCCATCTCGTACAGGAGCGACACCTCTGTGATTCATGTGGGCCCTGCTTCTCCTGGCAAACCAGTCATCAACCTGAAGTCTCCATTTACGTCTAGCCTGTGTCTCATATTGGGTAGTATGAGTAACAATCAGGGTAGCTCTCTGCAACAACAGCTAAATCTCAAGTGTTGGCATCTGCTTGCATTGTTGTTTTCCTTTCACGAACTGAGCCTTCAGGCTCTGGATTCAAATTGTGGGTGTGGTTGTGCATGCCTTTTCTTTTCATTACTGGGCTCCAGCCAGCTGCGGCTGCCAGCCTACCCGGGGCAACTTTCCAGGCTAGCCCACCTTACTTCCAACTGGTTACCCAGAGTGTGTGACTGTGTAGGGACTAAAGTGCATGCATAATTGCCTGACTAGTTCAGTTTTTGAATCCATCAACACAATTCGCCCCTCCTTGTTCAATTCCACTGAATAAATCAGATCTAACTTTTTGCATTTCATCTGACTGTGGTTCCAGTTTGTACCAAAAGCACTGTACTGTTGTTGTTGTCTGTGCCTAACCTTGTTTTACAGGGGTCTCCAGATCAAACTGGTGGAACCAGCCCTGAGAAAGTGCAAACAGTGTGAGAATTGTATGCTGAATAGGGGCTGCTGTGAAAGTGTTTGTTGCATATTGTCTAGGCCACTAGAAGGGAAGAGGGGGTTAAAGTTTCCCGGAGGCTTACCCAGTTTAGCCTTTTACTAACAACCCTGTCCTCGGGTGGGAGCACCTGTTTCAATACAGGCCCCTTAACCTGTAACTAGCCACACAGGCAAGGGTAGTAGCCCTTGGGAAAGCGCCACCTAGGGGTTACACATCCTTGATAGTGACAGTGGTATCAGGAAAGTTTACACTGGTGTCAGAATATTCCAGGAAAGCTTTATAGTTGGGTGGAATTATTACGTTCTGATGAAAATCCTTAAGTGTGTCAAGCGCCTTCTGTCCAAATTATAAACAAATCATCAATGTAGCGAAATAACCAAGTAGTTTTATGTGCACAGTGTCTTAAAGTTCTCCTTCAAATTCACCATAAAAGATTAGCATACTGTGGAGCCATCCTGGTGTCCTTTGCTGTTCCCATAGTTTGAACATAATGTTTACCATGAAGCTGAAGTTATGTGTCAGAATAGATTCAGTAAGTTTCCCCATGACTTCAGGGTTGATGTTGTGGTCAATCCTTTTCATGCAGGTATTTAAGGCAGGCTGATATGCCATCTACATGCTTCCTAAATACATAAAGCCTGGTAATCCGGGTAGACCCAGAGTCTCAGGTAATGGTACCTGACAGAGGGGATATCGGGGTTTGTAAACTATTTTAAAACCGCTGGTTATACAAAAGGATAGTTGCAGCTAGGACACTACACTTCCTGTGTAAACTTTCTGGTTATAAAAACTTACCACCAGATACCCTTTTAGCCATGATGGATGTAACATCCCTCTACACTAATATTCCGCTTTACAGATGGCATTTCAGCCTGCCTTGGAAAGGACCACTACCAACAGAATACCCTTAGTATCCGTACCATCCTGAACTTGAACTTCTCGTAAGATTATTAAGGACCTCCATCCAATAATTAGTGAGGATGAAACCCTTAATTGTATTTTCAAGAACTACCACTACTATCTTTTAAACAACCACCTAATTTAGCCAACCTGATTATTATGAGTCAACTTGAACTGGAACAGAATACCATGACATCATATGGTACCGACTCTTGTCATCAACGCAGATGTAAGGCGTGTAAGCTCATTTCCACTTCAAATTGTGTGGTTACATCACAAAACAGACAATTCAGGATACAGAGGAATTATACATGTACATCAAATAATGTTGTATATTTCATCAATGCAAGAAATGTCCTTCCACAGGTTATGTGGGGAGACAAAGCAACAACTTACACTAGAATGAATTCACATAAGGCATTCTATTAATATGAAAATGACTGACAAACCAGTAGTGCAACACTTCTCCCAGGATGGCCACTCAATCTCAGATATGTCTGTGATGGTCTTAAAGGACATTTCAACAGTACACAACATAGATGGTCTTCTGAAATTAGACTTATTTTACTTCTCAATATGGTGGTGGATGGAATGAACATTGTTGTGGGTTTTATGACACATTATTCTACTTAAACTTCCACAGACCTTTACTTTAAGGATGGGCATAAATACTTTTAGTTCTTCAGCGAGCCTTTGATTTTGCTAGTTTCTGATTATCTGCATGTTGGCTTCTCACCTTAGCAGTGTGTGTGTGTGTGTGTGTGTGTGTGTGTGTGTGTGTGTGTGTGTGTGTGTGTGTGTGTTTGTGTTGTGGTGTGTGTACACATGTATGTGTGGGGGAGTGTGGCATGAAGCAATTTTATGTGGGTGTTGGGGTGGTTTTGTGGGTATAGTTATTGTGGTGATATTGAGGTAGGCTTTTATTCAAGCAGCTGACATGATGTTACAGTGGCTAGGACTCTGTTCTCATATATAGTGAACATTTACTTCCTTCTACTAGTTGTCGGTGGGTGGATTACATACGGTCACATTTTTAAATCTATTCATATTAATATGTATCTCATTTACTTGGGGGTTCATAAAGGTTTAATTCCTTTGGGTAAATATTGCAAAGATTGGTGTGAATGATGATGTATTAGGACTCTCATACATATATTCATTTCTACTAGTTATCTTTCCCAGAAAAAGAGGGGCTGGGGGCTGGGGATTTAATTCCTATGAGTTTAATTAGGTTCTTCAGACTGATACTGTACATGTTTGTTAACACTGACACTGTGTTGAAATCTGTACATATCAGGCTCATGGTCTCATTTTCTTGGGGGTCCTTGACAAGTAGTTTTGTTTTTTCATTTGGCACTTATACTTGCAACTGATATTATCATGATTTAAATCATGTTACAACACTGAAGACTTTAAAATTTATGCAGTGTATTAACTGGTTGAGAGTATAGTTGGGAAAATGTCTCAAGCTAAGGTCTATATTACATTTTGTTGGAAACATTTGCTCACTTTAAGTAAACTTCACTTTAAATCCTCTGTATGCCATATATGTATGTGTGTATATGTATGAATTACACATATCTGTGTGTGTGTGTGTATGTGTGTATGTTTAATTTGGGGTTGTTTTCAACTTGCAATTAAACCTCATTTCAGTATTTTGCCTTTCATTGTCTGTGCTTTAAGCATAATACACTTGCAATAAAAGTTGTAAGCTCATCTTACATGTATTAAGGAGAATAATATCCCAAGTTTTTTTGTTTTTTGTGTATCAGTAAAATGCTTCCTTGAAGCATACTGATATATTTTAAAATGTATGTGAGAGGAACTCTCTGCCTGTTATTTCTTGATAACCTTTGCCCTTCAGGGGCTTCTCAGCTAAAGGCATACTGGTGTTGATTAGCTTCTCTGGCGTAATCTTCTGTTATGTTTTAAATGTATATATTAAACCAATGAGAATTATTTCTGTTTTTTATGCATTATCTGGGTGTTAATAGTATAGGATTTTCTAAATAACTCATAAAGCTTCTGAAGAAGGACCTGGTTGAGTCGAAGCTAGAGCACTTTGTTCTTTTTGTGTAACATATATGTTGGTCAATAAAAGGTATCAAATCATTTGCTTCTGGAGCTAGTGTAAATTAAGCATTAACCAGCTACTTCCCACATTTATACAGTGTAAGTACTATTCAGATACAGTATGCATGTCTTAAAACCAGTGTACAATAAGTCATTATTCATTAATATTAAAACTTATACTGTTTAAATGTGATCTGTCTGCAACTCTGTAACAAGTGACTAGTGTTTCTGCACATTCAACACCAAACCTAACACAGACCCCCTTGTAACTAAGATGCTGCTATCTTAATATGTCCATATATCAACATGTGTCCATATATACCAGATATTCTGTACTATGAAATAACTGTTCTAGCAATCCAAATCAAAACTGAGGAATCACCACCCCCACCCAAAGTATTAATGTATCATTAGAAATCAAACCTAACAAAGACCCCTAGTAATTGAGATCCTGTATCCTAATATTTTCATTGTTTTATAATGTGTCTGTATATAATCAGTCTCTGTATATACAGTAATAGTCCTAGAAATATGAAACAAAACTTAAGGAATCAACCTCCCCCTGGGGATCACCAGTGTTATTGATAACTGGTCAGACGGGATCATATATCCATTTTGTATGTGAACCAGTAGTCATCACACAACTTAACCCCATTGTGTCATGTAGTAGATGCCAGAATTTGTGCACATAAAAGCAGGCACAACACCAACTACGTAGTAAATGAGATGCTGTACCTAAAATGTCCATGTTTGAACATCTGTCTGTATATAAGCTTTTCCCCATACCACCAACCTACCCCACACCCTCATTTTTTTTGATGAGAAGCCAACATAAAGATTACCAATTAAAAGGATTCTATATCCACGTAGTATTAAAATGTACAACAAAAACACAGTGTACTACCATTATACATCTATTTATTGTTCCTGAAGTAGGGAAAGTTTAAGTAGTGCAATGTGACATAAATCCTAAATCAGTGTTCATATTGTCTCCCACCATATTGAGAAGTAAAATTAGCTTGATCTCAAAAGCCCATCTCTTTTATGTATTTTTGAAATGTCCTTTCAAAACCAGGACCGACATATCTGAGATGGAGTGATGAGACTGAGAGAAGTGTTGTCCCACTGGTTTTCAGTCATCTTCATGTCTGTGTGAGGTCATTCAGGTGTGGAGAGGTTGTCCTGTCTCTCCCACATACCCTGTTTGTGGACATCTCTTGCATTGAATGAAATAAACAACATTTCGAGATGCATATGTATGATTCCCTGTATCCTGAATTGTCTGTTTTGTGGAGTATTGATGCAATCAGAAGTAGAAATGTGCTCTAAGTCTTACATCTGGTGAGACTGCAGGGTCTTGTACCATTTAGTGTTATGTTGTGTTTTTCTGGTGCATTTTACTCCTAACAATCAGGTTGGTTAAATTAGGTGGTTGCTAAAAAGACAGTGGTGGTAGTTCTAGAAAAATGCACTGTAGGGTCACATCCTCACTGAATATTGGTTGGAGGTCCTTAATAATTTTATGTAGAGGGTCAAGGTCAGGATGATATATGATTACTAGGGGTATTCTGTTGGTGGTAGTCCTTTCTTTATACAGAAGTAGTTGTTCCTTTGTATCTACGTTGCACGTTCTACTGTTCTGTCAGATTCTCTTAAAGTGTCCCTGCCTGATAAAGTTTTTTCAACGTAGCCAAATGTGTATCTCTTTCCTCCTCACCTGAACAGATATGGTGATAGTGAAGCACTTGACTGTACATTACAGATTTATTGTGTGGCTCAGGGGATTACTATTTGTATGCAAGTATCTTTGTCTATGGGTTTCTGTAAATGCATGTCTGCAGGGTTCCATCTTTGATGGTGACTGTAGTGTCAGAAAAATTAACACTGGTGGCAGAATATTACTGGGAAAGTTTTATGGATGGGTGGAGGTTAAGTTCCTGATAGAACTCCTTGAGTGTGTCTGTGCCCTCTGTCAAATTACAAACAAAACATCAATGTAGCGGGAATAAATGAGAGGTTTATGCGTGTAGTGCCTTTAAATAAAAAATCTTCCTCCAAATTCACCATAAAGAGATTGGCATATTGTGGAGCCTTCCTGGCGCCCTTTGCTAGTCCCATAGTTTGAACATAAGGTTTACCATTGAAGCTAAAGTTGTGTGTCAGAATAAATTGGTAGTGTCCCTACCACTTCAGGGTCGATGTTTTGGTTCTGTCCTTTCTCATGTATGTATTTAAGACTGGCTGAAGTGCCATCTGTGTGTGGAATATTAGTATAGAAAAGGTTACATCCATCATAGCTAATATGGTATTAGGTGGTAAGTCCTTATAACTAGAAAGTTTCGCAGGAAGTGTGTAGTGTCCTGGATGTAGCTGTCCTTTCTAAAACATGTGGTTTTAAAATCGTTTCTACAAAACCTTAGATCCCTTCTGTCAAGGTACCATTGCCAGATAGTTTAGGTCTCCCTGGATTTGCAATGCTTATGGATTTTAGGCAACATGTACAAAGTCCTAACCCGGGTACAACAGGGATGAGGTCAGTTAGTTTGTCTTGAACATGATTTGGAAAAGATCCAATTCGTCCCATTAGTTCCCTTTGTATTGTGTAGTCATAGTGGGATCCTTCAGCAGTTCCCTGTAGTAGGTATGGTCTGTTAGCTGTCCGTTAGCGTTATAAACATAGTGCTCACGGTTTAAGAACACCACAGCAGTACCTTTATCAGCTTTTTATGACAATGTTGTAGCTCGATTTCAGTGATTGTATTGCCCTTCTCTCCAAAGGAGAGAGGTTCTAACATGTCTGTTTTTGCCCTCTAAGGATGTGACACTTAACTCTCTGGCGAAAACAATGAATATAGTTGTCCAGTTTCACATTACGTCATGGGCATACATGTGAGGCCCCCCTGTTTTTAGGTATAGTCATTCTGGTATCTTTTATAGGTATTAACACACAGTCCTAGTGAGATAGAGGGAAATGATATGTATAGTTAGATGCTCTGTGCAGTAATTCAGGAGAGTTAATGTAATAATGTTAAAGAAATTGTAGGTAGCAGGTTCCAACAAACAGTATTTACCGTGGAGTGAGTCCTATTCATTGACGATTATTGAGTGAAAATAATACACAGACATGCATATTAATACATGAGGATACACCAGTTGTAATGAGAAAGAAATTATGTGACCAACTCAATTGTCTGTTGAACCCAGAACCCTAAATGCCGTACTGGTGCTCTACCGCTGAGCTGTCAGAATCACGTGGCAGTAGCTCGAGGGTCCCACAGTTACTGTTCTTTCTTTGACTGCATATCTTGCAGCTAGGAACAATTGAGATGGTATAGAATGTAGTATTTGCCACTGGTAACTGACTGGCACACAAATTGTAATGAGAAGAAAATAATATGGCCATTAAGATGGGAATGCATCTGCCTGTCTGATCATGAAAGCAAAAATATGACACAATAAAGTGATCCCTAGAACCTATGTGAGGAATGGGTATATTAGCTGTAAAAACCGGTAGCTCATGGGTGTATGTTATAGTGACTGATACATTTTCAAAGATGCTCTTGTAAGAAATAATGAATACAAGAATAATCCTGCCTAACAAATGCATTTACCATACATGAAGGCCAGGTTTTTGTCATTCTTGTCAAATCATTTTATGTTCAGCCAGGATTGTGAAGCTAATGTGGGGACTGCCACATCAAGGACCTAGTTACTAATAGCAGTTGACATCCCGTGCAGGCGGGATAAAGAAATGGTCAAAGTCTGTATAATTTCAGTCTGACACTGCTCTAGTGCTGGCCATGGTTACACACTGCCTCCTTAAAGCTGAACAGCAATGAAACTGAAATCTACTTTATTCGGGTTATAGAGGAACTTTTATTGGTTCTGATTTCTTTATTGTTCCATCACTATTTGATATTTACAAAACTCTGCATCTGTTTCTGGATTTGCATACTAGTGGTTAGTACCATTTTAATACAGTATAAGGTAGTTTATGTCCACCTTAACAGCAGAGTTGTATAGCAGAACAGTGATGTATTGTGCCGACAATTTAAAGAGCTTTGAGAGCTAGTGTATTGACTAAAACTGATATTAGTTTTAAAGCAGTCAGAGGTCTCTACTCCAAGCCATACTGTGGGCCCCCTCTGTATCAAAATGCTCAAACTCAAGGGCTGGGAAGCCTATTGTATGAGGCCCTAAGCCATGGCTTAATTGGCATAATGGTTAATCTGGCCCTGGGTGTGATGTGTGTGGAACAGCACTGCTGCCTGGCAGCTGGCATAGCTAGCTCTGCTCCTCAATTACACCACCAGCATTGTGCCCTCACTGACTGTGACATCAGAGCTTCTCAGGAGGAGCCACCCAGCAACTGTCCAGTCAGTCCCCTGTGATGTCATTGTCAGTGAGGTCACAGTGCTGATGATGTACTCAACTCAACTCAGAATTTATTTATAAAAGCGTAAGGCAACAAGTATCCAAGTGCTTGTACATTCAACACATAAAAATAACGGTTAAAAACAGCATAAATTACACTTCATACACATATCTAAAATACAGTATAATCATCAGAATTCAGTCATATTCTGGAAAAGCAAGATCATATAACTATGTTTTAGAGCAGATTTGAAGCACTCCATAGTCAGACACTCCTTATCCAGAGTGGTAGAGAGTTCCACAGGGTCGGGGCCATGAACATGAATGCCCTGGAACCTGGGGTCTTCAGGCGGACCCTGGGAACCTCTAGCGATCTCTCATCAGCAAGCGGAGCAGGCAGGAGGGGTGGTAGGGGCACAGAAGTTCTTGCAGGTAACACGGACCCTGTCCTGGCTTTATAGGTCAGCAAACCGACCTTGAAGGTGATTCGCCACTGAACCAGCAGCCAGTGCAGTCTGTGGAGCACAGGCATGATATGGTATGAACGAGAAAAGCCAGTCAACAGCCTGGCAGCGCATTCTACACCAGCTGCAGCGGCGGATGTCTACCTCGCGGAAGTCCTAGGTACAGGGGTTGCAATAGTCAAGGCAGTGGTCACAAAGGCATGGACCAGTGCTGGAAGATAGTCAAGGCGGGACCAGGTGTTTAGTCTGGGTGATATTCCTCAGATGATAAAAGAGGACTTGACTGACGGATGACAGCTGAGATTTCGATGTCAATCCCTCATCAAAAATAACACCCAGATTGCACACCTGGTGGGAGATCACCAGCTGAGCACCCCGAGCCAAAGTCCAGAGGCAACCCAGCTGAAGGCCCTCAATCCGATGACCGGGTCCACCACCAGAGCCTCGGTTTTGTCCAGATTCAACCTCAACCAGTTGGTAGTCTGAAAACAGACTGGAGAGGGTCGTAGATGTAGTGGATGAAGAGATGGTCCTCTGGGTGCAGTCCGACAGCCTCCTCAATAACCTTACTCACAAAAGGAAGGTTAGAGATAGGCCTGTAGCTGACTAGACGGTCAGGGTCAGAGAAGATCCACCACCTCCTTCTGGGTGTCCGGAGACACACTTGACTCTAATGAACACCTGACTATCTCTTCCAGGACCGGTCAATGACCTCAATGCACCCCATTAAGAGGTGGGTTTGGCCTTGGTCCAGACTACAGCAAGTCGACCGCATACTCTGGATGATCCTCACGACATCCCTGACTGCCAACCGATATAAGTCGGACGGACAACCTCCACTGACCAACACAATCCCCATTGGAGCGGGCTGCACAGATTTCAGACCTGATGTCAACAACCTTAGCCACAAAGAATTTAGCAAATTCGTCACATTTCTCCTGTGACAATGCTCTCCGTGAATGGAGACAGACTGAATTGCACAGTCTGTCAACAGTCCAGAATAGCTGAGCTGGTTGATTCTGTGCAGTGGCGATCTCCTGGACGTGAACTCTGCCTTCTTATGGGAGATGGCTGATTGATGATCCTTATAATGGGTCACCAATCTAGGCCTGTCGGCATCACAGCTGACTTCCGCCAGTGCCGTTCCAGCCTTTGTCCAACTCTCCTCAACTCCTCAAAGTCCCATCAGACCATGGGGACTGAAGGTGAAGAGTGAGTGGATGAACCTGGACAGGAGCAACAGAATCCAGGGCCTCCACCACAGCCTTATTATAGGCCTGCAGTAGAGTCTCTGGATTCACGCTTACACTCAGAAGGCCCGATAGATCCAATGCGCCATCAGGTCTTCTGGGTCAAACCCTATAAAGGCGGTATCGGACAATCTCCACAGGGGCGGGCCTATAAGGGGAGCCTGGAAATTGAACCTTATAGTGTGATGGTCAGACTAACTGACTGGCTCCACCACCAGATCAGAGATCTCCATCCCAGTAGGAAGACCCACGTCAATGAGTGACCATGAATATGGGTCGCAGAGGTAATAACTGTGTGAAGCCCAAAGAAACCATTAATTGGAGGAGGTCCTGACCAAATTCGCGAGAGTTCATTGTCTACTCGGGCATTGAAGTCCCCAGAACCATCCATCTGGGAGACTCCCAACATCATGTCAGTGATGAAATCCGTGACTTCCGCAGGAACCACTTCCGCCACCAGGTGGACGATGAGCGAGAAGCATCCTGCACCCCACACCTGCACCAGTGATACACTCAGAGGACTTGGTCTCACCCAGTGGCACATCTACAAGACCTAATTCGTTCTTATTTATTTATTTATTTTTATTTATTATTATTTGGAAGACACCTTTGAGCAAGGCTCTTTTACAAAGGTTCCACGTCAGGAAACAATACAGAACATAGTGAGGACAGTAACAAGTACAGTAGTTTTAAGCAGTCATAGGCTTTGTTACGGTACATTAAAGCTTTCATATGGAATTACTGTAATATGTGCAGTGATTCACAGCATGTATGTTAAGTTACAGTAATTTGTGTATATTAAAGACCATATGTACAATAAAAAAAACACACTTGTAATGTGGTCTGCCAGAATAAATTGGAAACTGCTAGGAGATGGTAGAAAATGTAAAATAAATGGCTACAAATGGCTGCAATCCATCCTCAGGCAGTGTATCACCGAGAACCCGACGGAACAGCAGACTACAAAACTGGGCTGGCATTCTCATCCAGCCAGGTCTCAGTGGTGCAAGCCAGGTTGGATGACTCAACAAGATCAGCAGTTACAGCTGTAATGTAGTGGGAGGTACAGAACTAGATATGTCAGCAGCTAGGCAGAGTGCTGTTCCACACGATTGGCACAATACTGTCACATAAAAACATTTCTATTGAGCAAAGACAAAAAAAAACAGTTCAGAGACGAAAAGTTACAGCTGACTAAAATGTGTAACATTTTCCTGCTTGCTGTTTTTGGTTGTACTCCTCTTTAACAGGGATTTAAAGTGTTTTCACATATCCAGGAAAACATTTAAAAATGTAATCTTCAGACACAATTCTGTTTAATATTTCTGGGGAAAAATTTAGAAAATATTTTGGTTTGGGAGATGGAATACAAAAATCCAAATTTGGTATTCCATCTCAAGGTTCAGTATTCCACCTATTCAAAGAGCAGTGCTATAGAGTGAACTGCAGAGTGGAGGCAAGGAAGACTAGTGTTGCAGTCTAAAGGTGCCAGCATGGCTCAGTTGGTAACACATCCACCTCCTGGACCAGAAGGTCGTGTGTTCTCGTCCCACACGGGATTGGACTTGCACCTAAAAATCACTGGCATCCGAGTGCAGTATTGGGGAACAGCACTGCTGGGGGCGTGCCATCCTTCGGATGAGTTGTTAAACTGAGGTTTCTTCTGCCCATCCTGGTGTTGTCCTGGTGGGTGTCAGGTGGAAGTAAAAGAACCCAGGGCACTCTTCTAAAAGAGCAGGAACATTCCTGGTGTCCTGGCCAACATTCCCTTCCATAAACCGGTTCATGCAATTATCCAGGCTGTGTGTGTGTCATGGTGTGCGATGTGGCCACCACCACACATTCAGTCACTTCACTACCAGTCTAACATTGCTTATGAAACGCTTTGGGATACTGTTTATGAAAAGTGCTATATAAATGCTGATTCTTTTCTTCTTCTTAATACTAGCATGATGAAAATGATATTCTTCTTGAAAACTGATATGCAGTGGAGAGCAGGCACCATTTCTAGCCCTGTATTTTATTAATTTCTGTATTTAATTTCCCTACTTCTTTATTTATTGTATTAATGAGAAATAGGTTTGAGCAAAAGTACCCATTTTCAAAGGCTCCACATCATAGTACAAACAAGAAATGACATATAATAAAACAATACAGAGATTGAGAACACAAAACAATTTAAATAATTTGATCCAGTGTTACTGAGGTTGTTTACATGAAAACCGGATCTTTGGGTCTCAGACTTCATCTCTTCCTCCTGCTGCTTCCATTCCACTATAGTCATAAACCTCTGTCTATGAGATGAGAATAATTTCCAAAGCTACAGACTGGGATGTTACAAACAGAATTATGACATCAGTGTGTGTATGTGGAGAGGGGCAGCAGGAGGATGAGATGAAGTCTAACTATAAAATAGTGTTTTCATAAAATGTCTTCGATAATAAAAATGAAGGCATAAATATAAAAATGAATGACATATATGTGGAGTTGTCTCACCTTAGCTCCTATACCATATCATTTTATTATTATCCTGTATTATCTATACATGCAACATGTTCCACTGTATTTTGAATTGTACTCTTTAATATAAAGTCATTGCCTGAAAAGGCATCTTGGCGCCAGTGCACCTACACGATTATCAAAATAAATAAATGGCTATATTTAAAATGTTTTCCAAGATAATGAAAACATTTAAGCTACATCATACAGTTCAAAATGGTCTTTTACTACAGTACTAGAATGTGTTGGAAACATTCCACTGGATTTTCTGAAAGCGGTCAGTAAAATGAAACAATAACATAATGCTAGCCAGTATTAAAAGACAGCTTCTACAGAAGGTGCAGACTTGTATTTTAAGAGTAGTTCTCCTTTAAGGAGCAGCTGACGCTACAGAAGAACTTTAACAAACATAACATTTAGACACAGTCTGGCTTATATGTCACATTAGTTCTATATTTTTCATTCTCATTATTTATTGCTGGTGTAATTTGCATGAAAACAGGCTCTTTGCTCCTGAAGACATCATCTATTCCTATTGCTTTCTCCTTACCTGAAGTCATAATGCACTTCTTATGACATCACAATTACTCCCATGGCAACAGATTGTGATGTCACAACAGAGGATTATGACATAAACTAGGAGTCCGCTATAGAGGCAGATGAACTCTGAGGTATAAAGATCATGTATTTATGCACATTTCCTCTGTAATAAATAATGTGCAGGAGAAATCTATAGAATATATATATGGAATGCAAGCTGAATTGTACCTAAATATTATGTTTTTCAAAGTTTTCTTTGAGGCATCAGCAGCTCTTTAAATGAAATATCAAAGATTATCTTCTGAGCTTTTTAATGCCATAGCATAGCCCATTACCTGATGCTGGCAAAAGTCCCTTGAGCAATAAATAACATTTTTAAAGTTGTCCTCTTCAGTAGGGAAGGATTGTAAATTGAGCCAAACAGACAGACAGACAGCCAATCCCTTCCACTTCCTGGTCTGCTGGCCCGCCTCTGCACTCAGAGGTTTTGTGACTCCTAACTAGGGAGAGCATGGGGCATGCCGATTGAAGTCTGTAGGGGAAATTCTGAAACGACTTTATGTATGTTTAAGCTACTTTTGATATTGGTGAAAACCATTGCCTAATAGAGCCCCCTATTAGTTATGCCTAGTTGTTTCCATCGATTTCATAGAAACCTAGAAAATGACATCAGAAGAAGACCAAAGGTCCATCAAGTCTGCCCGTAATTTTCAGAGGCCTTCTACATGTCCCAGGACCTGTCCCATTTCCTGATACTAACTTACATTGTGTACATTGATAGTTCATACTCAGAAGTAGCTTTCACTGTTGTGGGAGCCACTGGATGTTTGTTTATTTTGCTGACCAGGTGAGCTAACTGGAACAGATAGTCCTTTTACATTACATTTGTAGCTCAGGAGAGGTAACAACAAATTTAAGGAACATAGAATAAAAACAAAGCACAGGGCAGATGAGGTAGACAGAGTATCAGAGACTGTAACAGGTGGTATTCATGGAGAGATGTTCCTGAAGTCTTGATTTGATGATTGTCCAAATGTGAGGTGGCAAGAAGTCTCAAATGTTTAAGGACTTGTATCCAAAGGTTTTTGCTCTATGGCTGTCTTAACCTGTGGAACATTAAGCAGATTTGTGTCTGTTGAACAAACAGTTCAGGTTCTAGCAGGAGGTGTCAACTGGGTGGCTGAGGTTGACCTTGGTACCCATACGACATCGCTTATGAACAAGAGAGCAGACGTTGGACATATTTTATTGTGCAGTGATACCAGTTTAGTCTGGAGTACTGGTGGTAATGGAAAATTCAGTTCAAACCATGCAATACAGTTGTGGAGTATTGCTTTCCTCTGGGAGCTTAGAGGCTGAGCCCAGATTACAGACTTAGGGACCCATATTAGTAGAAGCAGTGTCTGTTACACAGCACTGACTCTGGCTTCAGGAGCTGGGCAGTTGCTGGCTCAATATAACATGCCAATTTCTGGTGGACTTTTTGTAATAACATAAAGTGTTCAGCATAGAAATGGAAGAGTCAGGATGTATCCCACATATCTAAAGCTCCCAAACATGTTATTACAGTGCTGTCAGAAGTAACCAGTGCAGAGCACCCTGTGCTTAGTACCTTAAGCTTGGAGCCAAAGCGCATAGACATAGTTTTGCTTTTATTAAGCAAGAGCCTTTCTGTAGTGCTCCACATTGTTACTGGGAAGTTGTAATACATGTAATACGCTCCCCTGCTAGGGACAGTGGCACTGCTCAAAGCTATGAAATCAGCAGGGAATGCTGGTGGCATGAAAGTTCCACAGCCTCTAACTGATCAGTCTTTGTGCCTGTGTTAACAGGGACAGCAGCAATGTGCAGGCTCCTAAATTCTTCAGCTATTATGTTTCTCCCTATAAAAGTAACCAACAAGAAGACAAGACACTGTTGGTTTCTATAGGCAGTATTCTCAAAATTCAGTTGTGCCTGTTGTAGAATTTAAATTGATAAGTTTGCAGTTTCTGTCACACAGCTTAGTTTGTGGAATGGTCAAATGTATGGCAGTTTAGATTCAGCAAAGAAGTGCAAAGTAATGCATCTGGAAACAAAAACCCAGGGAAGAGTACACAGTGGGGGGTGAGATGCAGCAACAACAAAATGGAAAAGGACCTGGGGCTGGTCACATATCAGACAACCTAAAGGTGGGCCAGCAATGTGAGAAAGGCAGTAGGAGGGCTGGGGGATACTGGGATGCATATGGAGAGGCACCACCAGTAGAAAACAGGAAGTTGTTGGCCCTCTGTACAGACAGTTGGTAAGACCCATCTGGAGTACTGTGTGCAGTTCTGGAGACCCTATCTCCAAAAGACATAGACAGGGTGGAGGCTGTCCAGAGGAGGGCAACCTATATGGTGCAGGGTCTGCACCAGAGACATATGAAGAAAGAATAAAGGAGCTTAAGATGTATAGCCTTGAGGAAGGAGGGAGAAGGGGACATGATAGAAACTTTCAAATACCTCAGAGGAATCAACAAAGTCCAAGAGGGTAGCATCTTGCAGAAAAGAGATGTGCAGAAACAAGGGGCACAATTTGAAGATAGAGAGGACAGCTCAGAGGTAATGTGAGGAAGTATTCTTCACAGAGAGGTTGTAGATGTATGGAGCGGCTTTCCTGAGGAGGTCATAGTCAAAAACAGTGGGGAATTCAAGAATGCATGGGACAGACATAAGGCAATTCTAGTGGGGGTAGGAGGAAGTACTGTAGGCTGTTGGTTAACTAGGATCTGTAGCGTATCCGTTAGGTAGGAAATGAGCAGACTAGGTGGGCCAAGCGGTCCTTATCTGCCATCAGATTCTATGTTTCAATGTTTGCGAAGGTCTGTGTGAGGCCACTTGCCTTCTCTGATAAATTACTGGAGGTAGATTAACTCTAAAAGCCGTTTTAGTCTTATTTGTTCTGTATTTTCCTAGCCCAGATCCTAAGTCTGTGATAAGTTTCCTTTCTAGACAGTCAGTTTCACGTCCCTCAGTGTCAACCTGTAGCTTGGTGTGTTCCTGTAGGTAGATTATTTCAGTAGTACTTTTAGGCTACTTTGTGATTCTGATAGTGGGGTGACTGTTTTGTACTTAATGTTTAATTTGTCTGAACTGCTTTTTAGCATGAGCTCTGTTTAAGTGTTGGCTTGTTAAATGCCCAAAGTGGCGCTACATTCATGCATCTTTTTATGATGCTGTCTACTGCATGCATGCTTTTCAACCACCTATGTTATTTTTATTTAGCAACTGCCTTGTGTCGTTTTTACGCCTGCACTATTTTTACAGCTACACAGTGATTAGTTATGCAGCGTATTGCTAACAAGAAGGAGGAGACAGGGCAGACAGGAACAGGAACCATTGGATGTTATTTTCTACTTCCGCAGTGGCATTTTGTCACCTCATTGGTATGTATGAGGTCCCTGCTCTTCTGTGCCTGTCTGGGCCTCCATCCCCTCTCACTTCCTTGCTCCAAATCTACTTTATTCATGAATCTGTAGTTGTGGCACTTTTTCCTGATTTCTGTGCCACCTATACAGCTGGAAGAATGCTGCTGAATGTACACAATGCTTAACACAGCAGGGCAAGAGTCAGTGACAGAAGAACAAGTCTATCATCAACTAATGTAGATCTGACAACATAAATATTTTTTAACTTCATAGTTTGTATTGTACTGAGAGAACAGACAAGTGGTGGAGAGACTGAACTAGGCAGGAAGTCAGTATGCTGATGACTCAATTTAATAGGTATGTAGGGAGTGGCAGTGTAAACTGAAATCTGAGCTCTGGATTCCTCTGCTGCCTATCTGATCACCAATGAACACTACCAGCTACAACTAATGTTGGTCAGTTAGAACTGTGATATTGGCCTGTGATCCCTGTCATCAAGGAACTGTACCAATCCAAAACCATAATACAAGTAGTTACACTCGTTGTATCAGAATAGATGGGAAAAAAACATGTTACATTTGGTAATGCTTTTATTGAACTTCTAACTGTTGAAAGCTAGTCTCAGACAATTTTGTTAGGTCAGTAAAAGGTATCACTTGCATTATATATTCTTTCTTTTCTATAGCATAGAATTGACTGACATGACAAGGCAGCATGGTTTCACCAGGGAGGTCATGTCAGACCAAACTTATTGAATTTTTGACTGGGTGACTAGAGAGGTGGATCAGGGGAGGGCAGTGGACATGGCCTATCTGGACTTCAGCAAGACCTTTGACACTGTGCCACAAGAAGACTATTACACAAACTGGGAATATGGGTGTGGGCAGGACAGTAGTGTGGTGGGTAGGTAACTGGCTGGGTGACAGGACACAGAGGGTGGTGGTAAATGGCTGTCACTCCACAGAGGGAAGAGTGACCAGTGGGGTACCACAGGGATCAGTCTTGAGGACCGGTCCTATTCAGCATCTTCATCAGTAACATTGCACAGGACCTAGAAGGCAGAATTTCACTGTTCGCTGATGACACAAAGCTCTGTAACAGAGTGGACATACCAGAGGGTGTAGACAGAATGAGAAGGGACCTGCAGAAACTTAAAGAATGGTCAGGGTTTGGCAGTTGAAATTCAGTGCAAAAGTGCAAGATAATGCATATGGGGCACAAAACCCTGGCACAATATATCAGTTGGGGAGTGAGGATATAGCATGCACCGAACAGGAAAAGGATCTTGGGGTTATCATCTCTGATGACCTCAAGGTAGGAAACAGTGTGACAAGGCAGCAGGTAAAGCAAATAGGATGCTGGGATGTATAGGCAGGGGCATCACCAGCAGGAAAAGGGAGGTCATAATTCCGCTATACAAGACACTAGTGAGGCCCCAACTGGAGTACAGTGTACAGTTCTGGAGACCATACCTACGTAAGGACATAGACAGGGTGAGAAGGTTCAGAGGAGGGCAACAAAGATGGTGCATGGATTGCATCACAAGTCCTATGAAGACAGGTTGAAGGAACTGAACATGTACTCCCTGGAGGAGAGGAGGGAGAGGGATATGATAGAGACATACAAGTATCTCACAGGGAGGAACAGGGTGTAGGAATACACTATTTTTAAGCGAAAAAGATGTTCCAGGACTAGAGGGCATGGGATGAAGTTGGAGGAGGATGATTCAAAGAAACATGAGGAAGAATTTCTTCACAGAGCGGGTGGTGGACAAGTGGAACACCCTGCCAGAGGAAGTGGTGGGGGCTGAAACAGTCACGAGGTTTAAGAATGCATGGGATAAACATAAAGGAATTCTGGAGGTCAGGGGTAAGGGGCAACAGACTTCTAGGAAAACATAAACTGAACTTACAAGCTCAAATGGGCAGACTGGGTGGGCCATAGGCCTTATCTGCCGACACTGTCTACTGTATCTATGACTGCCATATTTCTCCATCAGAAAAGACCAAACTAGATCTACATTGTCATCTGCAGAAATCGGTGGCAGCAGGGAGGAAGAAGAAAGGATAACAAAAGTGGGTACAGTAGTTTTGCACGGAAAGTACACTTCAACCAGTGTTCCCCATTCACTATTTTAGCACGGTTACCACCCTATATTTTTCACCACCTCCCTATATTTTTTTACCGCTGCCCTATATTTTGTTTACTACCATCCTATATTTGTAGCTATCAGCCTAATTTGTTTTTATAAAATCCCCCAGATTGCCTTTAACCACCATCTTTTATTGCACTACTACCCTTGTTTTGATACCAGTGTTCTAAGCCTTACTTAAAACTACTTGTATACCTGTTCAGTGTGTATAGGAGGCCATAGGAATAATATAACTGCTGCCCAGATTGCCACAATCACCACCCTATATTTGCAGGTTATGGGGACCCTGCTTCAACAGTGCTTCTTAATAGAAACAGAGCAGACCCCAGTATAACCTGTTGCAAAACACCATACTAGCTCCTGATATGTTATGAATCTTGCTTTACACTTTGCTACTGCAGCTTGCTTGGGAGAATAGTAAGCAAGTAGCTGTGGTGGGATTTGTACCTGAACTTGCGGTTCCCAAGCCTGTGATCTAACTACTACTGCCCAGTACCATCCCTGTCTCACAATTTTTGAGGCTGCTTAGTAAAGCTTAAAGCAGTCAATAGTGGAACTGGGGAATTCAGTTCTGGGAGTGAATTTAAAGTCTGACTCATTTCCAGGAGTAAAATGAGGAAGGAATGGTTCTATGTAAACACACGCCCTCAAGGCATAAAATTGACTACAGAAAGTGTAAAAGTGCAACATATAATGAAAAGCTCTACCCAGACCCCTGTCAGATATGTTCAATACTAGATCACAAGTGATGGGTTCCCTGAGTGAATTCTTCCATTTCCAGCAGTGAAAGCAGACTTCTTGTTAGTGTTCTGCTGTCCGTGGCCAAAACCGGATCAGGTGAACTTTGCTGATTTAAACCCTCTGAGGGGAAAAAGTCAGCGGGTGCCAATCACAGTAGAGCTGTAATGCAGTGCTATAGATTGCATAGGAATATATGATATACACCATTATACTCTGGGGCCCCCAAATATTACTTTGTGATCCAGCTAATGGTCTTCTTTTGTGAGTAAATCCCTGCATAACCCACATGAAGGCAGTGAACCTATCAAAAAGAAAAAGGAAAGCAGATCAGTACTCACACCAAATGTTCTAAATATAAACAATTTTGCCACTGAATTGCTTCTCGCTAACATACAGTATTTATACTAAACATCACAAAGATGTCCAGTTTAAACCCCAGTTTTTCCTGTTTGTTTTCAAGTATTTGTACATGACATACCGCACATTTCCCACATTAATTTCAGCCAAAATCCAGCACAACCACTATAGCATCCACCCTCGTATCTGCCCAAACTCCTCTTGCAAACTGCTCCGCTCTCCAGCCTCCTCTGCAATGTCTGCTGTGCAATTTCTCATAAAAACAGCTCTCCTCTCTAACGTGGAGGTTGAGGGTTAACAGTTTGCTCATCGACCATCTTAACTTGGCAGTGACCACTGATACCACGGAAGCCCCACTCCTAAAAGAGTTCTCTCTCTCTCTCTCTCTCGACCGTGGAAGTGGAGGTCAACAGCACGATCACTGATTCTTTTCTCTTGGCATTGACCCTCAATCCCATCAGGCAAGCTGCTCACACCACACTGTCTCTGCTCTCTGCCAAACTGCTGCACTCCTCTCTAACATAGAAAGAAAAAATTAGAAATGATGGTTAAACAAAAATCACAAAAACATCACAGCAGGGGTGAGGAGATGGCTTCTTATACCATAATCTGCCCAGCAACAACAAAACTTATATCATGTAGGTAAGAAGGTTATTTTAACAACAATTAATAAAAATAATTAAAATACTACTTGCCCCCTAAGTAGTTCCTGGAGGTACCTGAATCCACGTCCCATAAACTTTTTTCCCTCTTGTCCAGAAAATGTGGCATTTTTTCATCACAATAATAGAACAAGTAAATTACAACGAAGCCACACATTATTTTGTATTCCTTATCAGGCTAATGCACTAGCAGCCATGTTGGCTCTGAACAGAGTTTGTTTATTTAGCTGGTGCACTCATAAAAATATTGAGCCCTTTTATTTTTTATACAGTTTATGTTTGACATAAACCTGTGAAGAGTCATTTCTGCTTCTGATTATTTTAAGTCATTTATACTCCCGAGTTATTGTACAGGGAAACCATTTCTGGTAAAACCATGTGTTATTTGGCATTATGGCTTTTTGCAGACTATTTTCTTTTAAAAGTGCAAGGTATGCCTGAAAAGTATTAGGCAGTCTCAAGGGTTGAAACTGGAACCAGTCCACCAGCCAAGTACTGTTAGATTTTGTATTGGACTAGTAAGATTCTCATTTAACTAGCCCTGTGTGTTTGCACTAGAGAAAGTAACATTTCAGTGAGTACATCAGCTGGGCTAGTGGAAAAGTCAGTGGTGCTAGTGGATTTTCCCAGTCACTAGCCCTGTTGGTTAATGGCTGCAGAACTTAATTTCAACCCCTGCAGTCTTTTTACAGTACGTTCTGCTTGTTGTGTACTAGTAAGGTTTATGCAGTTTTTGGACCTAACCCCAGTTTGCTGGTGGAGCAGGGAAAGAACATCCAGCTTGATACCAATAGGCTTTAATAAAAAGGTAGAAGAGTATTGGGCCTAGAATTGGGGAACGCTGTGTGTTTTACAGGAATGGGGTTTGGGTGGAGGATAGGGTAACTTGGAATGTAATAAATTCTTTATTTTTATACAGGAATATGATGATACAATCACACCATTAGGACCAAGGTCCTATTTTCAAGTTGCTCCTGTTTACAAATTAAAATACAGTAATATAAGTATGGGTACAGTCTGGGTGTAATTGGTTAGGCAGTCATGGAACCAGGTAAGGACTAAGTGACCAAAACCAAGGGCTTCGTGTTTAAGGAGCAGCAACATACTGACAAGTTCAGAAGCTTTACATCTATCTAAAACATAGCTCTTGTCAGAAAGCCTTTGTCCATGGCCTTATAAAGATCATCAGTGAGAGTAACCAGGACAGTAGCTTTCCATGGTGTTTTCTGAAGCTGTGCTGACTAGGGATCGGAGAGTGGGAATTACTGTACTTTTTTTAAATTCTTTGATAACCAGGTAAAGCCCAGTGGGCCACAAGGACTATTTACAGACGTGACCAGAAGCACTAGGAGGTTAAGCAACTCTCAGTCACACAGTATACAAGTAGAGGTTCTGGGATGCAAACTCAAGTCTGCTGGATGTATCAAGCTTGTTCATAGCTTGTTGCTCTAACCTCTAGGCTATACTACCAGCCAGTGGTTTGTTGGTATACTAGCTTTCCAACAGTTTTACAAGTACAGGTAGACAAGAGATAGGTCTGTAATTACAATATGGTTTGTAGGGCCCCTTTGTGGTAGGAACCATAGTGGCTTTTTCCAGATATTAGGCATCTGGCCAGGGCAAGTCAGTAGTTAAAAATAGAAGCAGTTGGTTTAGATATCATCAGGGTAACAGCTATGAGCAGTTCTGTAGTCTGCTGTTGCATTTCTGTGACGTTCTTACAGCAGACTGGCAACTTTTTATATATAAGAAATACAAACTCACACTTATCCCAGTATTGGAAAGCATCATGGCATGTATATTCAAATCCCCAAAGAATAAAATGACTCCATTTCAATCATTAGAAATATCTTTGTCTTTATTTTTAAATGGCCACTTGTCACACTCAGTGTTTCTGCCAGCAGAGCTTAATCATGAGCAGTGGCCCTGAATATCGTATAGAAAATGTTTTTAGCACACAGTCTATTCGCATAAACATTCATTAAATAGGATTTATGAATAAGGGATACTGCTCACAACAGGATAAGGGTACACTGATCATAAATACCTAATGTGCGGTCCTAGTACACAATTTTGGTTTTTTGTCAGCTGTCTGTTTCTACCTGTATATGCTGCAATATAAAGAGTGTATATGCACATTTTTTTTGGTGTCACTTATACTTCAAATCAGAATATATTTCATGCAGATTTAAAATACAAAACTCTCCCTTTTAATTGCACAGTCTTCCTGTGTCAGAAAATTCTCCTGGTTGTATGACTATTGAGAAGTTACCATCTACAAAGACTCCCTTGTGACTAAGGTACCAGTACCAGGACATAATGTGGATATTAACATGATTTATCCCCACAGTTCGTTTCTTGCTTACTATGACTGTTCAGGCATGGCTGACCTCTGTAGTTCTGTAAATGAAATTAGGCCCTTACAGTAAGTAACACTCTCCTGAATATGAATTATGTTCAGCATCTACATATGCAGATTAATCCCCATTTGTAATTGACTTCAAAGAAGCTAAATGTGCAAACTGTTTGTGCACTATAATGCATGCATTTAGAAATCAGTGGCAGTTAGTATGTCATGAGTTTTTGCAGTTTAAAATAGTTCTCATTTTTACTACTCGCACCCCGTAGTCATTCATAGATCAGATTGGCACATGATGTATCATAGCATTTTACTCACTTCTAGTGCACACTTCAGATTGATAATATTAGTAAGTTATGTGGTGCTAATACATCATAACACAATTGGCTTCTCACTTCCATGAAATTATTATATTTTAGTTTGTCACCCTAGGAAAGCTCTCAGTGTGGTATTTGTAGTATGCTACTACACTCTGTGTCTCATATCTGGTTTTATTAGTGCTCCTGCTCCTTGGCTGTGTAATGATTAACTGCATATACAGTGTCTGCCTTAAATATGGTTACATACTTCACTTACTCTGTTTGTCTTTGAAATATAAGGCCTGGGGTCTTTTCACTGCTCTGATTCCAGTAATTGGCCCTCTTTAATAATTTTTCTGAACGCTGTTAGACATTTATTGCATTGCTTCCTGTTTGCATATCCAACCACTGAATTATGTGGAAGGGTAATCTTATGTAGTCACTGTGATTCTACGTACCTGTTCCTTTCAGAGTGTCACGTGCTGGTCGACTGTGCCTCTGGTCTTTTATAGTACACACACTGTGATGTCACTGTTGCAAAGGTATTCTTATACCAAAAAAGTGCAGTTGCTTTGTGGTTGTTTGTTGTGTCCTGAGATTAAAATTATGCTTTAGCATGTAGTCTGCATTTTGGATTCCTGGTATTTGATCTCTGTTACACTTCCCAAGGGTAGCATATAATAAAAGCCTGTTAATTTTGCTTTACACAAATGTCAACTCACTGCAAGTGGCTGCCAAGGGAGGGATTGCTTTGATCTGTACTGGGGTAGAGGGACTGGAGATGTGGGGCAGCCTAGGGTAGAGCTATCTTTGCCTCTATTCATGTAGCTACTATATGTAGCTACTATCGGCTGTCTTCCCTCAAGTAAAACTAAGATCGTATCTTAGTGTTTCTGTGTCTAATACAAACGTAGGGTTGCAGAGGTGCTTGGCTGCTGAGCAGAGGGTTGTGGCAGCTTAAGTTCCCCTTCCCAGAAGTTGCAGATAGTTCAGGACATTTCTACCATTTTTCAGCCAGTATAATCAGGAAATAACTCGGGGGGGAGGGTGTACATGTGGTATATGAGGGTCTGTCATTCTCTGCTCCCCTTCTTAACTGCTACGCGTGAAAAGGGTGGAAGATTAGCCTACATAAATATTACAAGTTAGCTTCCTTATTTATACCCTGGTTAGGGTCCAGTGTTCTTAGTTGATGAATCCAAAATAATTCCTCTCGAATAGAGTTCTGTCACAGTCTCTTCAGTTAAAGGCTTGGATACCTGCTCGAGTATTCAGAATGTCAAGGATGCTGGAGAGTGCCCAGCTTTGTTGAAATATTTAACTACTGTAGACTTTGGATTCAATCTTCTGATATTGCCCTTTGTTACGTTATTCTAGTATGTAGCTGTCTGAATGTCTTCCCTATGAACAGTCTTATCATAGCAGTACATAATCTTAACGTGGTGCTTTGGCATATTAAGAATAATCCACTGTCGGTTGTATGCGGCACTTTTATAATAACCAACATCCTGGGTGGGTTGTGAGGGCTGAGGGCCTTCAACCACGCAGGAAGTGAGCTAATTACAGCATCAATGCACACTGGCATTGATTATCACATTCTAACATTAGTAAAATGATCGGAAGTATTATAAGTTGCGTTATTGTGTACTCTTTCTGGTCATGTGGGTTCTCAGATATTTCTTCTTGGTTGTATTGCACTGCCCACATCTCCTGCAGGGTAGCTCCCAGTCTGAATGCCCTTAGCAGCAGTTGGGTCCCTTGAACCCCCCCAGCATAATGGTCCATATGCACCATCTCAGGACTCCTCATTATGCCTCATCTGTATCTCAACTCAGGGAAGATGAACCAGCCCTTATGATTGTCATATGGGTTTAGGTCATTTATTTATTTTATTTAAGTCTTTGGTAAGTGCACTGATCCAGGGGACCATTTTCGAGCGCGACCCACTGGGCCATAGGCGGCAGTTACAGAGGAGAGACAAGTTATACAGTTAATACAAGCCATGTGGATATACAGACATCATTGGTGAATAAAGTGGATAAACAAAGAAAGTGACATAGGAAAGTAAAATTAATGATCAGCTGAAAAAACAGTCAGTACATCATGGTAAGCAACAATTATTTACTAATGATAAGTGGCCAGTGCAAATTAAATGCATGATGTAAAACAAACAACAAAAAATACAAGACAACATCCAAGTGGGAGAGCCCAAGGAGCAGGCAATAAAGGATGTAGGACAGGAGTCCAAAGAAATGAGAGAGCGGGAGGCCAAAACAGCCCAAGAGTAAAAAGTCAAAAAGGAAGGGAGGGTTATCCAAGCTAGCAATGGCATGTGGCCTCATCAAGCAGCCAGGATTTGATATGTGTGTTGAAAGTGGCATGGAGTCCAGAGGCGGATGGGCATGGGATTTGTGCTCCACAGGTGAGCTACTACAGATAACACTCTGCTACCATAGCTGAGGAGACTTTCGGGATATCCATGGGGGACTGAGGATGAACGCAGACACCTCGAGGCAGTTCTGGTCTTGAGTAGAGATGTATAAGGAGGCTTCACCATGCCTGGTGGTGCTGTCCAGAGGCAGCCAAGCCCATAATCAAATCTGCAGTGTAGTGGGAGCCAGTCAAGAGTCTGGTAGAGGTGGCAGTGGTGAGTGGAATATGGTGCCAGGAGGTGAAATGACATATGTTGTCGTGGGCAATGGCCTTTGCGCAAGGCTAAGGATGTGTGTGAGTAAATCTGGAGCAGTAGTCAATCAAGGGTAGCAGGTTACCTTGGGCAGTGGCTAAATGGGCTTCCTTGTTCAGGAGTGACTTTATCCGATAAGCCGCCAGTTTCTAGTTCATACAGTGGATAAGAGAGAGATATGATCGAAAAGGAGAGGGACGGGTCCAGGATAACTCCCAGATATTTGAAAGTTAGTTCATTTTCAAGTACAGTGTTGTTCGATGAGACTACTGAGAGGGTGGACCCAGCCTTAGTGACCTTAGATAGGAAGGTTTAGATCCAAATAGCATGGATTTAGTTTTTTTAGCATTAACAATTAGGCGATGTGAGTGGAACTAGGTGTGCCTACAGAGTAGTTACTGGATAAAGCCCTGGATATAGTCTCAAGAGCCTTATCAGTAGTGAAGAAGACAAGGTCATCTGCATAAGATAGGCATCACAAGTGAGGCAGCCAGAGGGAGAGAGTTTATAAACAGGGAGAATAAGAGTGGGCCCAGGATGGAGCCCATGGGTACACTAGTAGTGACTGGGAGGGTGGGGTGTGTGTGGGGGGTGGGGTGGAAGGTCCTACACATACCGACTGAGATCTATCTGAAAGGTAACTTTGGAACCACCGTGTGGTTTCAGTAGAGGAAACCAAGAGTGCGGAGGGAGGAGAGTAACAGGATGTGGTGCGACCAGGTCGAAAGCTTTAGAACAGGTTGACAAAGACTGCTTCCATTGCTCTTCCAAGGTTCATGTTCCTAAGAAAATGATTGGTAAATAGGGCAAGGGCAGATGTGGTGGAGTGATGTTTATGGAAGCCATGTTGCTGTCTGGATAGTAGGTTGTGTGTGTCAATATAGTCAGACAGTTGTCGGTGGATACTCCTTTCAGAAGTTTACTAAGGTAGGGGAGCAAGGCTATAGGCGTCATGGTCAGCCAAAATAGAACAACAGTCTAAAAAGACAAAGAACCAGAACACAAAAGCAGTAAGGCAAGGGTTAACCGGAAAGGCATTGGCAACCATTTCTCAGTGCTTTTGTGCTGAGGTTCTCTGTCTGTGTATCTATAGGATACATAATGGCCAGATATGCCATTTATCATCATGAGTTGGGCAGGACTATACCATGAGTGAGTTATGAAAAGTCTTGCCCCTCATATAAATGTATATGATGATAAATGTCATATTCTGAGTGAGGCCAATGTGTGTCCAGTTTATACAATGCATTATAATGTAGAGCTTTCAGATTAGTTAATTTAATGAAGAATATAGAGAATACTGGTTGGACAACCATGCACAAACTAGACTATGCTGCCACAGAGATTCAGATTACAGCAGATCTTGAAATCAAACCTTGACAGGTCCATTACAGTCTGAACCTCAAGGTGGTAGCAAGTCTGGTTGGGCATGGTTCTGCCCAATCAGTAATTTTTTATAGTGTATAGAGCAAAAATAAAGTTTTTTTTTTGTTATTTTTTTAACTGTTTAAATTGTTGTCCCGTTCTCAGGCTGTTCTCCTGTTTTCAAGTACAAATGTCAGTTGATATATAGAAACAGATGATTTTTAAATAAGATTCTATAAATTAACATCCGTCCAAAGGTTTCTTTTTCAAAGTTTTTTGAAAACTGAGTAAACTAGCAAAGGTCAACATTGTAGTGTTCCGTTATATTGTATCTGTTGGAGTGCAAAATATTTTTTTAAACTGTACTTTCATTAGACATGGTCTCATGGGACATTGTGGTCAACTGTGTGGAATGTTGTTGCACCACAGAAGGGTACAACTAAGTTCCATGATCTTTGCAATGTGGCACAACAGCGTTCTGCTCAGGATGAAAATCCATTCAGAACAAGCTTCTCTATATACTATAGAGAATAATGGATGGGAAGGGTTTGATATGAGAATTTAATGCACACCGGTTATGGATGCTACATAACCCCGAGGTGAAGCCCAAGGGTTTATCAAAGCATCCCACAATGAGGGTGTGCATTAAATTCTCATATGAAACACCCTCCCCATCTTTTATTTTTTATAATAACAGGCCAGCAATTTTTCTCCAGCAGTTTGTGAGACTGTTTGCCCCGCCCACATACAGAATTTTGGCCAATGAGGCAGCAGCATAGTTTGACTGGCATGGCTCATGAATGTCATAACAACCAGTCGGTTGTTATGGAAAATATCAACCTGGTCAGTACATTGAGAAAATTGCTGACCAGTTATTATAAACTGTTTTTGTTTGGTTTCACTGCTCGTTTTTAGTGCAGCAAAATTCATTGTGATGTCATCAGGCATTGTTCGAGCTGCTCTTCCATTTTGCCAAGAGCACATTTGTGTCCAGCCAAAATGATAATGTATGGTGATAACCCCAAGAGTGATGATAAATAAATTATCATTTTAAGTCTAGAGGCCATAGAAATATAGAAGATAATATATGAGAAGCAGTTAACAACCACGGTGTATTTGCTTTGATGGGTTACATAAGCAGTAAGACACGACGGTGGTACATGTTGAACACTTTAACACTACGGCTGGGAGGCATAGTGAGACCCAGGCCACCGGCCGAGTGTGTCCAGCTCTAGCCGTGGTGTTAAAGTGTCTTAACACACAGACCCTGGAGTGGCTTATTGCACTTGATGAAATGGGCATCTAAATTATAGATGCATGTGAAAGTAAAATTACTTTAATAAGTAGTATAAAAATTAAATCTGTTTCTTTATTTAATATAAAATAGTTCCTCCGCCAGTTTACTGTATGCCTTTTTTTTTTTTTTTTTTTTTTTTGAGTTGAGGATTTTGACGAGGCAGGCTGCCGTGACTTGTAGTTTTTGAGTTGTCATGACATTGCCCACCTCCTGCTCCATTTCTGTTCCCCTTTAAAAACAGTAACGGGTACAATAAGGAGGTACTAAGCAGGTGGCAGCAGGGCTTGAGGAGGATTGTGATCGACAGAGGGACGGGTGGCAAGAAAGGGAAGAGATCTCGGCGGTGGAGCGAAAGTAAGCAGGCAGTTGAGTGCAACAGGAAGAGATCGCGGTAGTAATTGATTTTTTTAATAGTCTCGCTGCTTACTGCCATTGCCAGTAATTGGGGAGAGATCTTAGCGGGTGGGAGCGAGCAAGCGGATGGTTCAGTGCAACGGAAGAGATTGGGGCAGTTATTGTAGTCTGGCAGCACTACAGTGATCAGGTGGGTTCACGAGTGAAAACAAGATGGCAGCTTTTATTTTTTAACATTCTAATTTGGAACACTGGCAGAATGGGAAGATCAGTGCCCACCTGGCATAGCACAGCCTGGTCTTTTTCTGTGGTGTTAGACATATTAACACATTCTTACTAGCCAATCAGAATGCTTGATTACCAGCCATTTCATAAAATGTTTTTACAGTTACCATGGTAACATCGAGACATAAATTCACAGAGGTTAACTGCTGCCCATACGTTGTCTTATATAGTGCATGGGCACCAGAACAGGAACATTGTTCAAAACAGTTTAAGTGGACTACGGCCACCATTTTTAATATGCCGGTTTACTTTTTTAAAACTGCAAGTTACGAATCGCCATTTGTTTGAATGCTGCTGAGTGGTGAAGACAATCGCAAAATGCTGGTGTGGTAGAATGAGAAACTTGGCAGCATTCTTTCTTGTTATGGCATTGATGTGATGTGCAGACAGTGGTTAACAACAACGTGATGTCATATCGATATAACAACACTGGCATTACATCAATTCTATTAATAATAGCATATTACCATACACTATAAGTAATTTATCTGTAGGTTTCATTCTCGCCTACATCATATAAGAAGTGTGTATGTGTGTGTATATAGCAATAGCTCACAACAGGGCATGTGTTTCTAGTAAATTAAGGAAGCCCTGGTGAATTGAAAGGCACAAGGCCAAAGATCTTTGAACAAACCCAGGAAGTGCACTTAGTTTGGAAAAAACTGTGCCCTGTTGTGGCTTTTGTGTTTAAAAAGTGGAAATGTTTTTATTTCAATAGATAAAAGTTTTATTTTCATTTAGTGTGGTTGTTGCCAGGTAGATAAGGGCAGGTTAGTAACAAACTGTTCCTACACCAGAAAGTAAATGAAATGTCTTCACTTTGCCTATGGACTAGTAAACTTTTTTCAAGCAATAAGCAAGGTTAAAAGTGAATTATTGGGAACCAACCGGGATAAGTGCAATAACTGAGATTGTAACATGGCCAAACAAGGTCACCAAAAGCAAGGAAAAGGAATGGTGGAACAGCGTCATGTGGTACAAGACAACATGGCATTATGGCACGATAATGCCGTGTTGCCATCGGAGCGTTTAGAGGAAAAGAGTGGAGCAGTGTTAGCGGTGTGGACGAGATGGAGAAATGTGGAGCGTATGTGAGGAACTGAGGATGGCATAGATTGACTAAAGTGTGACCAATAGATGGCGGTAGAAAGCAAGAAGAGAGGCAGCGGAGCACTGTGTTGCCCTGGGAGCAAGTGTGAAGTAGGGAGGTACCAAATTAGGGAGGCAGTACAGCGTAGTGGTTTAAGGCTCTGAGCTGCAAATCTGGTGACATCCAGCAGACCAGACCTGGGTTTGAATCCCACAGTTTCCACTTTACATACTGTGTGACCTTGAGCAAGTCACTTAACTTCCTGTGCTCCCAGGTCGCCTCCTGTAAAAGCTTTCAGTTTAGTGTGCTACTCCTGGTTAAACAACTAAAAAAAAAAAAAAAAAAAGGGGGGGGCAAATGTGCGTTTAGAACCACCCAGTGAGCTGGTTGATAGTGCAAAAGGCGCATTATTGTAAGAAAGCAGTGGGAAGAACAGTTGAGAAACACATAATGGGCAATGAGAAAAGTTCTGTCAATGTGAGAAAGCACCACTTATTGGTTGTCATGATGAGCAAGATGAGAAGTAAAAGGGTGAGTCGGAACGATGTCAAATGGGACAGAGTGCAGAGAGGAATGTACAGAACACAAGTATAGGTAAATTGTGTTGTGTCACAGGTGCGGAATTGCAGGACACAGATAATAATAGTGGCAGCATAGCTGAACCGCAACAGCACGGGCTAACAAACAGAACAGAGAAGAGAAATGTTGTAGTCCTGTAAAGCGCCACCTATTGGTCGGAATAGTCAGTGCGGTGGCGCATAGTCAGAACAGAAAACAGCTGGCACTGTTGTAGTAGTAACCAATGTAGATAAGATATTGTACCCACAATGCAACAGTCCAGCAATGTAACATAGAAATGAGCACTGACAAAGACAGTAGCGCATTAGAACTATGAAGTCTGCAGCTCCTAGAATTATTGTATGTGCATATTGATATGTAGACGGCAGCTATAACCTGTAACAAACTGCTCGCCACTATATTAGTTGATGTCTGCTCTGCAAGCGTACACGCACAGTGAGATCTACACAAGCTTCAAGCTTAGAAAGTAAGACGACTGAAACCATAAATGTGAAAGTGTAGTAAGTAATTCTGCTCATTACTCCTCCATAGCAAAGAAAAGACGATATGAGTAATAGTAGCCTTGCACTTGCCATGTTACAAGTGCATTAATCCACTCAAAGGTGGCATCTAATGGAAATTAATGCATGGTTGGGCCGTTGTAGGCACCTGCTCACAACGGGTCCCAACCATGCATTACCTCCATGAGATGCCACTGGTCAGGATTAATGCTTACATACATATACCTGTGAAGGGTGTGCAATATAATCCTCTGTTATATATTTGTAAATTATTCAGTATGTATGAAGTGTGATGTTTCTGCTTATTATTGTACTGATTTTATAATAGTGTTGTCTTTTGTATGAATTGTGAAGACTTTTCTGCCATACAATAAACTTTTGATGATGTTTGTTTGCCTATCAATGCAGTTGGTATGCATATCCTTCATGGTGGTTTGAGTCAAGACTGAATGCCATCCTTTTATACCACGTGTCAAGCTATTTCCATTTACCACTTTATCTTTGTTGATGTCTCCAGGGTCCTGTTTTTTCCCTGTCCAGTTTGTCCTTGCTCTCCAATGGGAGATGGGTTCCGCTTTAGCATCCATATCACCCCACTTTGATGGTACCTCAGGACCCTGTACTTTACTTTTTGTCCAGCTCTGTCTGCTGCCTTCTCTCTCCTGCTGTATGTTTTATCTTTTCAGCAACACATTTTTTGCAGTGACACACATGAAAGATGCAGTTCAACATAAAGCTGCATTGTATTTCATATTGCTTCCTTTTCAGTATGTGATTCTCTTAGAAAGATGAAATTGTGACAAATTAAATTGTAATCTCTGGTTATCTGGGCTCCTATCTTCATTAAACTGTTTTGCATAATTAGCTGGCATTTCAGCTGTTCTTAAAATATTGTTTGGTCTTGATGGCAGTTTGTGTGGTAAGCATAGAATTGGGAACCTGAAGACCCAGGCTGGAATCCTACAACCATTACTTTATCACTCTGTAACCCTAAGCAAGTCACTTTTTTGCCTATGTTTAACCCCGCTGTAATCTCTCTGATTTATCTATGTGCTGTTTTAATCTCCCCACGTGGCTGATGACAGTAGCATTCTCTTTCCTCACTCCCATGGATTGTTATATCCTGTGGGATACAGTTTACATGAGAGGCACTATATAAGATCAGATTCATCATTTCCTTCCTTCCTTCTTGGGTATTTGCATATGTGTCTGGAAGACTGAAGGATATAGTAGCTAACAAAAGAAGACAATGGAATACTTCCAGGGAGGAAATTGTAACAGCAGTCTGCTGGCATCGCTGTCAAAGCCTCTTGCTGTCAAAGTGTTTGTCTGTTACTTTACTTTCTTTACCCCTCCAGCAGTACAACATCTCCAATACTAGCACTGTTTTGCAGTTTCACAGTGACTTCTTACAAGGGTACCAAACATAAATTTGAGGTGATTAAGTCTAAGTCACATTTTCATCTGTTACAAATGACCTTTATACTTGTATGTAATCATGTGTATCGGGCCACTAGTTATCTTGTGAACAAATGCTCCTTTTAAAATGTTTTGGTTGTCAGCAGGATATCCTTTCTTGAAGTTCTTGTTGCCCAAAGGGAATTCTTTTTTATTGATTTATTAAATCCTTTTACCATGAAAAACAGTGTATGAGAACAAGTCTCATTTTCAAAGGTGTCCTGGGGGACATTGCACAAGATCACAAAACAGAGAGGGATTGATAGATAGACAGATGACCAGGAGATTATGTGGCCAATGGTAGCGCTTCCTGGTCCAAAGAGGAGAGGCTGCCTGTCTGGCACCGCAGCAGCACCTGTGGTGGGCCAGGAAAGATTGCTTCCCTACAGGGTCTTGTTGCAACGTCTAATGCCACTCAGAATGCTACAACACTCTCTAGTGGATGGTGGGGAGAGAAGGGAAAGAAAATGAGGAAAATTAAAGTGGAGCTCCGGTATGATAAAGCATGCCTCCCACAGGCTCTGCATCATTGACCATGGCTTCAGTCTGCCCAGCAGTCTGGATCCTGGAGTGTGAATTGGGAAGACCCATGCTGGCAGGGCACACTGTTTATGGAGACTTGGTTTGTCCCAGAAAAGGAAAGTGATGTGGCTGGTGGGCGAGGGCAATGAGCTGAAGGGGCAGGTCAAGCAAAGTGATAAAAACTTTATACAAAAAGAACAAAAAAAAAAAAGAAATGCAAAGTCATGCATTTTGACAGAAACAGTTCCAAAACTGAGTATTGTCTCCGTTCCACCAGGATTTTAAAATGTTAGCCACTGTGGCTAAAAGTGACCCCAGGCTGTTTAGCCACTATGTGAAATC
Organism: Neoceratodus forsteri; assembly: GCA_016271365.2. Classification (NCBI taxonomy): domain Eukaryota; kingdom Metazoa; phylum Chordata; order Ceratodontiformes; family Ceratodontidae; genus Neoceratodus; species Neoceratodus forsteri. Next base: position 972,025,023 of record CM057454.1, on the reverse strand, counting down.
ATGAGCCACATCACGACATACACAGCCAAATTAGTTATTCTAAACCATGTACTATACTATTGCTAAAAATGGCATGAACAGAAGGTTTTAGCCTCTGTGGCTCGGGTAACTTTAAAAATTGTTATTAATTTTAGCCACAGCTTAAAAACATTCACCGGTGGCGACGTGGCGAGTGGCTGAGGAACATAGAATTGTAATGCTTGTAGAGTGTCAGGGTAGTCCAGACAGCTGAGGAAGTGATCTCTGGGCAATCATAGCTGATACCTTTAAGGTCATGATCCAATGCAACAAGACATATGAGAAGGCCAATAGGATGCTGCAGAGCATAGAAATAAAGTTCCTCACCTGGAGTACTGCATGCAGTACTGGAGACCACACATGCATAAGGACATAAACAAGGTGGAGGCTATCCAGAGAAGGGCAACAAAGATGGTGCATGGTTTGCGCCAGAAAACATCTGAGGAGAGACTGAGACCTCAATATGTACTCATTGGAGGAGAGAAAGGGTGACGTGATAGAAACTTTTAAGTACCTCCAGGGCATAAACAGGGTGCAGGTGGGATCTTTTCCAGTGTAGAAAAGATGCCATAACGAGAGGGCACAATATGAAATTGATGGGGGTAGATTAAGAGGTAATGTGAGGACATTTTCCTACACAGAGAGGGTGGTGAATGCTTGGAATAGACTGCCACAAGAGGTGGTAGGGCAAGCACAGTGGAGGGGTTTAAACATGCCTGGGACAAGCAGAAGGAACCTTGCTGGGAAGGGAGTGAAAAGCCATTGACCACTTAGGGTGAGTGGACGCATACATGTATAGGGCATATGGACAGACTCGATGGAGCTAGCGGTCCTTATCTTCCGACAATTTCTGTATTTCTATGAATAAGTAAGAGATTCTGACCCTGTACTGATCCCTGTTGAGTCCGTACCTGGAGTACTGTGTACATTTCTGAGCACTCACCTGAGAAAAGAGACTGGGGTAGGTTGGAGTCTATGTAGAGGAGGGTGACTTGAATGATTCAAGGGCAGCAGTGGAGGGGACGATGAGGAGAGGCTGGGCAGCTTAACATGTACTCAATGTAGATTAGGAGAGAGCATGGAGACAAGATTGAGACATTTGAATGTATCGTGGAATAGAAACATAGACTTTGACTGCAGATAAGGACTGCTTGGACCACCTAGTCTGCCCGCTTCCCTATCTACTGGATAAGCTGCAGATCCTACTTAACCAACAGTCTACTTCCTCCTACCCCCTCTATAATTGCCTTGTGTCTGTCCCATGCATTCTTGAATTCCCCACTGTTTTTTGACCCCACCCCTCAGGAAGGCCATTCCATGTGTCCACCACCCTCTGTGAAAAATACTTCCTTACATTGCCGCTGAGCTGTCCTCCCTCTGTCTTCAAAGTGTGCCCCTTGTTATTACACATCTCTTTTCTGAAAGATGCTACCCTTTGGTTTGATTCCTTGAGGTACTTGAAAGTTTCTATCATGTCCCCATCTCCCTCCTTTCCTTAAGGGTATACATATTAAGCTCTTTTAGTCTCTCTTTGCGATGACTTCTGGTGCAGACCCTGCACCATTTGTTTTGTACTCCTCTGGATTGCCTCCATCCTGTCTATGTCCTTGCGGAGATGGGGTCTCCAGAACTGCACACAATACTCCAGATGGGGTCTCGCCAACTGTCTCTACAGAGGGTCAACAACTTCCTGTTTTCTACTGGTGATGCCTCTCCCTATGTATCCCAGTATCCCCAGCCCTCCTTACTGCCTTCACACATTGCTTACCTACCTTAAGGTCGCCTGATATGACTACCTCCAGGTCCTTTCCATTTTGTTGTTTAAACCACAGGAAGTATTACTGTATTATGACTTCTGCAGTATGGTCTCACTATAAGACTGCCCTGGAGCCGAAAATGGTTAATAGAATCTATGCTAATTATGGAATGTTAGGCCTGAGCTTGGTTTTCAAACCACTGTCCCTGGTAAACATTCTGCAACCATCAGATTCTTTACTGCTTGCCTAGTAGAGACGCCTCGAGAGCCTTCCTTCATCTGTCTTGAAGATTTTATTTTCTTGGTTTTTCTGAAGTACTATTTGTTTCTGTTCATTTTTAAAGCAACTGTCCTTGAGTTTACAGGTAGATTAGTCTGGATTTAATTTATTCTGTAAGTTTTTCGGTTTCTTCCCGTTCATTTAACTGGGAGGAAACCGAATGTTATTACATTTTGAAGTTGAATTTATATATTGGAACCTTACTTGGGCCGGTTATTTCATTTTTGAGAAAACCTGTGGTAATCTCGGTTCTGTCATCACTAAACCGACCACGTAAAAATGTTAGAGATATTCTTTTTTGTGGGGATTTAGCTCACAGAAAACTCATTTTGTTTTTTTACTGGTTATGTCACTACCCAAGAAAAAAACGGCCCAACGCAGTTTTCAGCATTGTATAGAGTGTGGGGAACCATTTGCCCAAGCAGATCCTCACTTAGTCGTGCTGTCTGTCTGGGGTTTGACCACCTTATGGCAGATTGTGAAATCTGTAAGAATTTTTCCTCAGTCGACACTTGATGGGTGTTTGAACCGATTGAAGGAAAAATGTCTGAAAAGGCTGTTGACCCAGCTCGGATAAAACTTCCACCTCTCAGAAGGAGAAACCCTAGGAACTGGTTGAACAACCCTCTGACCAGGGTGATGGTTCCTCGGTAAAGAAAATCGCAGACACTGCCGCTGAACCAGCAAATTCTGCAGAGAAAAAGAGAAGGAGAAGCACTTGGTTAAGGAACCGCAACCAATGAATCTGTCAGTTCCATTGCAGAAGCATTAGCTAACACTGTAAGCGTTTCTTCAGGCATTGCAAACCGGTACCGCAGTTCTGGTTCAGTGGCCCGTTCACAGACCTCGGTTCAGGACCGAGTTCTTTCTCGGTTCCCAGTTCACTTGAACAATTTGCTGAGGTTTATGTGGAGGAGAGGATGAGGATGACGATGAGGATGAAGATTATGGGGAACCTCTTGAACCAGAAGTATCCCCTGATCCTCACTGTCCTGACTCCCTGAGAAGGAGCTGAGGGTTTTTCTTCCTACTTTGCTTTTATGAAGCAAGTAGCACAGACTCTGGACCTTTCCACTGAGGAATCCACAGAGGAGAAGAGGAACCAGACTGTATGGAAATGATGGACGTGCCAGCAACAAAAAGGCTGTTGTTGCCCATCCATAAGTCCTTGAAGAGACAGGCTTCCAAGATTTTGAAGACCCCAACTTCCATTCCCCAGTGGACAAGAGAATAAATAGGAAATACTGGGTGGCCAAGTTGGGAGCAGAATTCCTTTTAGACACCCCAGCCATGAAGGTGATGCTGGCTGCTGCATGTGATAAAGCAGGGATTCCCTGGCATCACATCCACCAGAAAAAGGATTCCAGGAAAATGGATTCTATGGCCAAGAATCCTATTTGGCTGTTAGACAAGCAACCTACATGGCTTATGTACGGAGGAGTTAGACAGGGAACTAGCGGAACAGATCAGGAGGACTCAAAAGGGTAGTGTGGTGATTGTGGGGACTTCAACATGCCAGGAGTGGACTGGAGCACCCCAACAACCAGGAACAGAAGGAGCAGGTACTGCTGGATGCCTTCCAGGACAGCTTCCTGCTGCAAATGGTCAGTGAACCAACCAGGTTAGGGAATACCTTGACCTTGTGCTGGCAAATGGGGACTTTGTGAGAGAACTTATAGTGGAGGAACGGCTGTCAAGGAGTGACCACCACTCAGTATGGCTCACATTGGATATGGGCAAGGAAGGAGTGGAATCTGGCACAATATTGCTGGACTTCAGGAGGGCCGACTTTGGGAGGATGGGGAAGTGGTAAAGGGTACCTGGCCAGAATTCAATCTAGTATGGACACTAACCAGAGGTGGAGCTCATAAAGCTGGGATAGTGGAGGCAACTAAAACCTGCTGCAAAGCCCAGAGCAAGAAGGCTAGGGCTTAGAAACTGATCTGGTTGAGCAAGGAGGTCATGGAAAAGGTAAGGAGGAAAAGAGCTGCCTTTAGGAAGTACAAGAAAACAGGGAGGGGGGAGGACAGGGAGGAGTACTTGACAGAATCGAAGGAGGTGACAAGGGCAGTAAGGGAGCCAAAGCATCTACGAACTCAGGCTGGCACAAAGCATTAAGAAGGGGAGAAGGACTCTTAAGTACATCAGGGAGAAAAGGAGCTGTAAGGACCACATAGTAAGGATTAGGAAGGAGGGGGTTGGTGGAAGCAGGTGCGATAAGGCTGAAGCACTAAATGAGTACTTCTGCTCAGTATTTACTAAAGAGAAGAGGGGTGACACCAAGGTGGGAGAAATGGCAGAAGCAGTGTGGGAAGTGGTGACAGATGGGAAATCATGGAGAGCAGAGTTCGAGAGGGTTTGAAGGCACTGAGGGTGGACAAGGCGCCAGGCCCAATTGGCATCCACCCCAGGGTACTGAAGGAGCTGGCAGAGGTCCTTGCAGGACCTGTGGCAGACCTATTTAATGCACTCACATTGGGGTGTGTACCTCAGGACTGGAGGATGGCTCATGTGGTGCCCTCCACAAGAGTGGCCCCAAGGATGAACCGGAAACTACAGACCAGTGAGCCTCACTCCATCGTGGGTAAGCTAATGGAGACTATCTTGAAGGAGAGGCTAGTGGCCCTCCCTAGAGGCCAAGGACTACAGGACAGCAGACAGCATGGCTTCATCGTGGCAGATCCTGCCAAACCAACCTGTTCGAGTTCTATGACTGGGTAACTAGGCAACTGGACAGGGGCCATGCAGTGGATGTCCTGTATCTGACTTCAGTAAGGCATTCGACTCAGTGCCACATGGAAGACTGGGAAGGAAGTTAGTAGGCACAGGGGCGGGTGCAAAGCTGGTGAGATGGGTAGGAAACTGGCTGCAGGGAAGGCAGCAGAGGGTGGTGGTGGGTGGGGACTCTCACACCCAAGGGCAGTGACGAGTGGTGTTCCACAGGGCTCGTGTTGGGACCAGTGTTGTTTGGGATATTCATTGCAGACATATCATGGGACATCAAGAGCAAGATCAGTCTGTTTGCTGATGATATCAAGGTAGGCGGTGGTGGATGACCTAGGGGATGGCAAGGGTTGCAGGATGATCTGGCAAAGCTTGAAACCTGGTCAGACACCTGGCAACTGGGCTTTAATGACAAAAAGTGCAAGGTGCTGCATTTTGGGATGAAGAACCCAAGGAGGTTACCAGCTACGGGGAGTGCAGCTAGCCCAGACAGAGGAGGAGGAGAAGGATCTGGATGTGCTCATTACAGGGTCAATGAACAACTCGGCACAATGTAGAAAGGCAGCTGCAAAGGCCAACAAAATGCTGGGTTGTATTGCAAGAGGTATATCCTCGAGGAGGGAGGAGGTGATTCTGCCACTGTATAGGTCATTAGTTAGACCACACCTGGAGTACTGCGTGCAGTACTGGCGTCCGTATCTGAAGAGGGACATTAAGTTACTGGAGGGGTACAAGCAGAGCGACAAAAGGCGATCAAGGGGCTGGGGACTTATCATACGAGAGGAGGTTGAAGGAGTTGAACATGTACTCACTGGAGGAGAGGAGAGACGGGTGACATGATTGAAACCTTTAAATACATGAAAGGAATAAACAAGACAAGTACAGAGGGGCTGTTCAAAGTAAGGGAGGGAGGGACACCAGGGCCATGATATGAGACTGGAGCGAGGAAGGTTCAGGAGGGAGGTGAGAGACACTTTTTACAGAGAGGGTGGTGGCTGGGTGGAATGCGTTACCTCCTGAAGTGGTATGCAGAGAACAGTGGACTGCTTCAAACGAGGATGGGACAGGACAAGGGGAGGGTTAATGAAGGGAAGGGTGGAAGGGAGGGCAGCTGCAGAATAAGGGTGCTAGCTGCACATTCGAGCAGACTTGATAGACCTCTAGGCCTTTATCTGCTGGCAAATTTCGTATGTTTGTATGTGTCCAAATACCAGAAGAGCCTCTGGAACACTGTGTTGGAGATAGCCAAGGCATGCCCTGGACCCATGGCATCAGATTTGTCCGAAGCTGCAAAAGGGCATAGAAGCTTCTAAATGCCAGTTTCGCATGGCAGTGGATGCAAATGACATTGCAGCCAGGCAAATGGCAACATCCGTATCTGAGGAGATTTGCTTGGCTAAGGACCACTAATTTGTCACAGGACACACACAAAAGGCACTGGACTTTCCTTGTGAGCCTACATCTCACTTGGTAAGCAAATGGAGGCTTACATGAAGAGGAAAGATGAGTATAAAGTGGCCTATAAGAATGCTGCTTCAAAGAGAAGGCAGCAACACCACAGATGTACCAGGGAAAGGGGCAGGGGTAAATCCCATTACAGGCCCTTCTTTCAGGCTCTGGCATCACTAGCCTACCAGTCTCAGAGGGTACTTCAAAGGCAGAGGCAGAAGGGGTCCCAGCACTCAGTAAAGTACACAGACCAAGCAGACCCTGAGGGTCTGCCAGGTCACCTCCCACTTCCAGTAGGAGGCAGGCTGCCACTATCTCCAGGCTTGGAAATCCATCACATAGGTTCATAGGTGTCGAATACAAGTCCAGTAGCTATTAAAGCCATATATAAACTTGCCACTTATCAGTGGGAAATTTCCCATTTTTGTCTCCCATGTACTGATCTAGTAAGTATTTAAAGGAAGTCATGCTGGCAGCACCCACCACTGTAGCGGGAGCACATTCCACACAACCACTATTTTTGATTAAACCACTTTCCCTTCTAGTAGTTTTGTATTTTCTCCCAGTAATTGACAGGGATAAGCTCTGAGTGGCCCTCCCTAAATTTGTTTTCTATGTAATCCTGCAGATTCTCATAGGATTTTGTCATTCATGGCTTTATATCGTAACATAATTCTCCTCTTATCTTATGATATGCCATAGAATACATGCCCAGTTCTTTCAATCTGTTTGGATATTCTTTATCCTTAACATGTATAACCTTCTTGGTCATTCTTCTCTGAACTCTTTGAATTATCTTACTGCTACCAGTAGTTTGGGGTTGCTAAGGGCACCATATTCTAAAACTGGTCTGACCAATGATCTAAATAGTGGTACTAGCACCTCTTTGCTTCTACTTCTGATGTTTTAATATATCATCACTACAGACAAGTGGGTCCTGGAGGTAGTGGGCCATGGAGGCTGCCCTCAGTTTCAAGTTCTTTCCAAAACTGAGAGGCAAGACTTTCAATCTGCCAGCCTAGCAGAGGCAACTTTGTTGGAGGAGGAAGTAGCAAAACAGATTCAAGGAAAAAGCAGTAGAACCAGTTCCTTGGCTCAACTGGGAAGGGGTGTCTACTCAAGGTGCTTTCTCACTCTAAAGAAAACAGGGGAGTGGCGACCTATACTGGATCTCAAACACTTAAACATTTGACAAAGCCAAAGTTCAAAATGGTCACTCTGGCTACCATTCTCCCTACACTCAGGCAAGGAGATTGGCTGGCATCTCTGTGCTAAAAGATGCCTACTTCCATATTCCCATCAGGCAATCACACAGAATGTACCTCAGGTTCAGACTACCAGTTCAAGACCATGCCTTTCGGCCTGACTTCTGCTCCAGGAGTGTTCACCAAGTATCTAGCAGTAGTGGTGGCACACTAAGGAGACAAAGGGTTAGTCTTCCCATACCTGGACGACTGACTGGTGGTATACCAGTTTCCTCAGCAAGTAAGAAAAGCACTGACTATCACTCTGAATACCCTGTGTACACTGGGCCTGGTAAACCACAAAAGTCAGTGCAGACACAGTTCAACTCCTGGTGTTTATAGGGAGGAACTAGATATTCTGAGAGGAGAGCCTCCTCCCTCAGGGAAGGGTAGACAGCCCGGTATAGCTGGCAAACTCTTTCCAGCTTCATACCCCCAAACCGGCAAGACATTTTCTCCACTGTTAGGTCATATGGCTGCGCCAACAGCAACAGTGTCAGGGTCAAGATTCCAGATGAGGAACATTGAGTTCCACCTCAGGGCTCACTCTGTCTCAGAGAAGGGACTCCCTGTCAAAGATGGTACCAGTCACAGGAACCCTGCTTCACGCTCTGCAATGGTGGCAGGAAAAGGACATCCTCAGGAAGGTGTGCCTTTCCTCCAGCTACGCCACCAACCGCAGTCTTGACAACAGATGCCTCCCTCCTAGGATGGGGGTACCCACCTAGGGGAGCATACTGCCCACAGTACCTGGCTCTAGCAAGAGTCTCTGCTTCACATAAACCTGCTGGAACTCGGGGCAGTTTATCTGGGCATTTAGTCTTTTCGCTTCAATGCTGCAGGGTAAAATGGTTCAAGTCAGGACAGATAATACAACCACAATGTACTACATCAACAAGCAAGGGGTACAAGGTCTCTTCCCCCCATGCACAGAAGCCATGAAAGTATGGAACATGGCTTATTCCCTGGGGATCTCCTTCTCAGCAGCTCATCTCCCAGGGAAGGACAACGCCCTCACAGATGCCCTCAGCAGGATCAACCAGAACCACCATGAGTGGTCACTAAACAGGCAGATCCTGCAAGTGGTGTTCAGAAGGTGGGGCACCCCAGAGGTGGACCTCTTCACAGCCCCAGAGCAGTCACCAACTGCCACTGTTCTGTTGCAGGCCTCCTGCACTTGGCACAGTACCTCTAGATGCACTCCTGCTGGATTGGACAGGGAACTTTCTGTATGCCTTTCCCCATTTCACCTATTGCTCAGAGTACTGAACAAGCTCAGGGTTCAACCAGTGACAATGATCCTCATTGCTCCAGATTGGGCCAGGCAGCCTTGGTACTCATGCTGCTGCCCTGTCAATCTCAGACCAACTTCCTGCCCAGGAGGCACAACCTACTGACTTCCTCCCAGGGCAGAGTCATGTACCCAATCTCCAGTCCCTCAGACTCAGAGGTTGACTCTTCAGGACTTAGAATATGCTGATCTACCCTCTCGGAAGGGGTGCTAGAGGTCCTCAGGGTATCTAGAAAACCTTCCACTAGAAAGACTTACTCTTCTAAATGGAAGAGGTTTTCTGTTTGGTGCGGACAGAGATGGATAGACCACCGCCAGGCTGACTTATCAGTAGTCTTGGACTATCTAGCACACTTGCATTTCCTGGGCCTTTGGCCTTCCACCCTTAAGGTGCACTTAGCAGCTGTCTCCGTGTACCTCTGTGCTGGAAAAGGGCATCCCAGGCCGCCAATCTGGCATTCAGGAAGTTTTCAAGGGCCTGCTGCACTTGCATCCCCTCACAGGAACCCACCTGCATGGGACCTTAACATATGTATTGGCCAGCTAATGCAGCTATCATTCAAACCCATGTCCTCAGCAGAGCTGAAGTATGTGACATGGAAAGCGGTGTTCCTGGTAGCCATCACCTCAGACAGGAGGATCAGTGAGCTTCAGGCCTTGTCCACAGAGCCATACTACATAGCAGTCCACAGGGACAAGGCGATCCTTAGGACTAATAGGAGATTCCTCCCTAAGGTGGTCTCAGACTTCCATCTTAATTAGTCTGTGACTTTGCCAGTCTTCTTCACTGATCATTCCAGTTCAGGGGAGCAGACTGCATAGTCTTGATGTCAAGAGAGCTATAAGTTACTACTTGGATCACACCAGGGACACAGGCAGATAGAACCCAGCTCTTCCTGACCATTGGAGAAGTGGGAAGAGCAAACCCGCCTCAAAGAGGACCATTGCCCGCTGGATTGTGGCCTATTTCCAATTTTGCTACAGCAAAGTGGTTAAGGAGCCTCCTGTAGGCCTCAGGGCCCACTCTGCAAGGGGTACAGCTGCTTCATAGCAGCTGCAAGAGATATCCTTTGTTAGAAATCTCAAAAGCAGCTACCTGGAAAACAGTTCACACCTTTATGAAGCACTAATGCCTGGATACCCAGGCCAGAAGTGATGCCAGATTTGGCACAGCAGTACTGTAGAGCCTGTTTCCTAAATAGGTTCTCTACCCTCCTCCAAAGGTACTGCTTGTGTAGTCTGCAGAAGTCAGAATACAGTAAGATTTCCTGGGATTTAAAGAAGAAATTACTTACCATAGTAATCTTGTTTCTTCTAAGGGAATCTTATTGCATTCTGAGCTCCCACCCTACCTCCCCTGCTAGAACCTATCGGTACTGCAACACAGATGTTCATGCTGTTCGCAACCTGTAGGTGTGTTTTTTTTGGGCTTAGTGACTTGAGTCTTAGTGTTACCCACATTTTTAAATAACGGGAATAGTTGGTGTTGGGTTGCTAATTGGTTGTTTAATTATTAGTATAGTTTAGATAGCTTGCTATTAGGTTTGCTCTGTAAGAATCTTGACGGTTGCAAAATGTTTACTAGGGACACTGGTTTGAAAACTGAGCTCTAGGCTAACATTCTAACATTCCATGATTAGCATAGGTTCTATTAACCATTTTGGCTCCAGGGCAGTCTTATGGTGAGACCATACTGCAGAAGTCAGAATACAGTAAGATTCCCTTGGAAGAAACAAGATTATTACGGTATGTAATGTTTCCTTGTTAGTACCTCTCCCCACCCCCACCCCCAAAATTGTGTACTCTTCCCTGGTTTTGTTTCCCAGGTGCATTACTATACTTCTTTACATTGAATGTAAGCTACCATACTTTTGACCAGTCCTCCAACCTTGTCAAGTCCCTTCTCATACTTTCCACCACCCCTTTGTGTATCAACTCTGTTGCAGATCTTTGTGTCATCTGCAAAGAGGCTACTTTTCCTTCTAGCCTCTCTGCAATGTCACCTATAAAAACATTAAAGAGAACCGGTCCAAGTACTGAATCCTACGGTACCCACTAGTAACCCCTCTTTCTTCAGAGTGTACTCGCTTACTATTACCCTCTGCGCCTGTTGTCCAGCCATTTTGTTACCCAGGCTACCACCCTGGGACCCACTCCCAGGCTGGCTACCTTGTTTATTAATCTTTTGTGGGACTGTGTTAAATGCCTTGCTAAAGTCTAGGTAGGCCATATTCACGGCCCCTCCCTTGTCTACTACTTGGTCACCCAGTCAAAGAAATCTATTACTAGATTCATCTGACATGACCTTCCTGAGTGAATCCATGCTGCCTTGGGTCTTGTGCCCCACTGGCCTCTAGGTACTCAACAGTTCTTTCATTCAGAAGTGATTCTATCATTTTCCCTACCACTGATGCCAAACTAACAGGTCTAAAGTTTCCTGCCTCTGCTTTGCTCCCACTTTGTGAAGGGAATCACATCCACCTCCTCCAGTTCTCAGGTACCACACTATCCTCCATGATTTATTAAAAGGGTAGTCAGTGGTGTCACTAGGTCTCCCTTAGTTCTTTTAGAATTCTGGGGTGAATCCAGTCAGGCCTTATTGTGTTGTCCACCTTGAGTTTTAGGAATTTTCAGGACCCTTTCTTCTGTGAATGGACTGGTTTGACCCCACTGTCCAGAGTGCTTCTACTGTTTGGTTTAGGTACCTCCACTCTTCTTTTGTGAATACTGAGCAAAGATATTCGCTCAGTATCTCTGCCTTTTACTGTCGCACTCTGCCCACCACCCTTCCCTTTATTAAGCCTCAATATCCTCCCTTGGTCTTTGTTTGCTCTCTAATGTACTTATAAAGGTTTTATCCCCTTCTTAACTGAGTTGGCTATATTTTCCTTGGTTTGGGCCTTTGCTATTCTGACTGCCTTCCCGCTTCCTTCTGCTTTAACTAACAGTTCTCTGTCTTGCTCCTTCTGTGATTCCTTATGCTTCCTTAATGCTATCTTTTCTCCCCTAATCTTCCCCACCACCTATTTTGAAAAACATAGTGGTTTTTTATTTCATTTTGTTTTGTTTATTTGCTTCACACAAAGGTTTGTTGCTTCTGTGATGGCAGTTTTGATTTTTCCCCATTGTTCTTCCTCCTTCTTCCTGCCTATTTGCTAGTGCATTCCTTAGGCACTCACCATTTTGCAAAGTCAGCCCTCCTAAAGTCCAGTACCCTTTGCTTTTGTATGGCTTGACTCTCACGACTGAGTTTATCGTGAACCACACTGTTTGGTGGTTGCTTGTTCCCAGATGGCTACGCTACCACTTCTAAATCTGTGATCCTTTCTCCATCCCCATTAGAGAGTGCCAGGTCTAAGATTGCTCCTCCTGAGTGGGTTCCAACACTAGCTGTCTGACGATGCCCCCATAGGGTATCGAGAATAACCCTGCTCTTGGATGTGGCTGCAGAAAATGTGCTCCAGTTAACATCTGCATATTCAGGTCCCCATCAACAATATCTCCCTTTTCTGCCATTCTAAGGATGCCGTCTATCATTTCTTGTCCATTTCCTCCCTGAGATGTGGGTCTGTGTACAACCCCGTGTGGATTTTGGTGCCATTTCCTGTCTCCAAGGTGACCCACAGTGCCTCCTCTCCTCCTGTTTACCCTTTAGTTCCGTTGCTTTGATCTCTTCCCTATATGAGAGCTACTCTCCTCCTCTTTCACCCTTCCTGTCCCTCCTGTAGATTGTGTACCCTGGTATGTTGACATCCCAGTCATGGTGCTCCTTGTACCATGTACCTCCAGGGAAGGTGCCAGATATAAATAAAGGCTATACTACTATCTTTCCAGTTAGTGTCAAGTGAAAGTCTTAATATTTGGAGATCTTCTGTGAGGTTCTCTGGGAAGGGGCATGACCAGCTTTACAGGTATCTTGTGGTGTAGGTATAAGCTGGATACCCAGGTAGGAGATCCCTGACTCACATCATTGCCAAGGGTCTTCACTGGGGTCTGTCAGGTGCAGAGTGAGTTCAGTAGAAAAACCTTTGATTTTGCGTGGTTAATGTGAAGACCTAATATTTGTGAGAAGTCATGCAGTAGGTCTAGCAAGGGTGAGATAGCTTTGGGTGCATCAGCCAATATAATCAGGATCTCATCGGCATACAACAGGGCTTGATGTTCACCTCTGCTGGGATACCCTTTATGTACGAGTGATACCTCAGGACACTAGCCAGTGGCTTAATAGCTTGGAGGAAAAGCATGGGTGAGAGGGGACACCCTGTCTGGTGCCCCTTGAAATAGGAAAGGTCAGAGGTTGTACTGTTGGTCAGCACACTTGCACAGGGATGAAAGTGTAGGATCTTACTGCTTGGATGAAGAAGAATCTGAATCCCATGCACCTAATTACCTCAAAGAGTTGGTGCCTTGGCAGAATCGAATACATTCTCAAAATCTATAGTTAGCGCCTGCTGACAGTGTGGTGAGGAGGCCAAAGGTACTGCAGGTTCAGGATGGAGTGCAGATGGTCAGAACTCACCCTCCTCATCATGGAATCAACCTGTGAGAGATGTACTAAAAGTTGGAGAAGGGGTTGGTTCCATCCTCCTTGCTAGGATCTTGGCCGGGACTTTTGTGTCGGCATTGAGCAGAGAAATTGGATGGTCGCTTCTTGGCTCAGAATGGTCTTTTCCCTTTTAGGAAGAACTGTGATACTGCTATGGACATAGTCTGTGGAAGGTTGCCCTGATTTAGGATATGCTGGAATACCTTAGCAGTGTAGGTGCTATCTTGTCTACCAGCACCTGATGGAGGTCTATAGGTAACCTGTCCCTCCCAGGATTTGTTCTTATTCATAGCCATGATTGCTGTTTGACCTCTTCTAGGGAGATCTGGGCTTCCAGCTGGCTAAGTAATTCAGGGAGAACTTGTGGCAGGTGGATGCCCAATAGGAAATTCTTGATTCCTCTCACTGAGGGAGGAGAAGGAGAGGAGAACAGCTTAAATTAGAAATCCTCATTACTCTGTTGAGGTCATTGGGAGGGTGTGTATGGGCCTGCGGGTCTCGTGGGCCTGGAATATGTCTTTCCGCTTGTTGTTTACGGAGTCTGAAGACAGGACCTTACTGGTTCGTTATCCTCCTTCCCAGCATTTGTGATGCAACCTAATTAGAGCAAGTTCAGCTTTGGGAAGTAAAGCTGATTGAGTTGGTCACATAGCTGGAGGACCTGCTGTGGGTCTGATTTAAGGTTGGCTTTAAGTGTGGCCTCTGCTGTAGGCAGCTAATTGGGATTCTAGTGGTTTGACTTCTGCTGTCCCTAAGCTGCCTTCTGTTGCCACATATCCAATAGCCCTGCCCCAGAAGCAAGACTTTCCAGGTTTCCCACAGGGTAGCGTGAGAGGCCTATTGTCATTAAATTCTTGAAAGTCTTTAAATTCTTCTTTAGCCTAGGTAAGTAAGTAAGTAAAAATTTATTTTTAAGCACTTTTCCAAAGACCAAAGCACTGTACACATTAACAATTAAAAACGATATTAAACAACAATAAAATCAATCACCATAAGCTTTTAAAATAGAAATGTTTTAATTCCGCTTTTAAAGCTGTCGACGGTCAGGCAGCTTCAGAAATTAAGAGTCTTTAGCAAAAGGGGTGTAGTATCCAGCAGGCTGATCTAGGGGTGAAGGACCCTACAATATATTTAGAGACAAAGGGCATGCTCAGAGATCGCCAGTGGTGAATCCAGATAGTGAAGTTTCGTGATCTGTCGCGAGGTAAACCAGAAGTCAGTTCTGTTGAATAACTCATGGGTCTTTGAGAAGTAGGTGTAATCCTTCTCTCTGACGGGTTGACTTTGCAAAAGTGGGGAGTATCTCAAGGAAGCCTGGCAGGGAAAGAAAGGGGGATGAGAGAAACAAATGGACTAACCTTAAGGGAACCATAGAAGAGACAACAAACCTTTGTGTTAGGCAAGTAAGCAAAATAAAGAGAAAGAAAACACCACTATGGTTCTCAAAGGATGTGACCTGACCAGGAAGGTATGAGAGAAAAGGCTAGCTTTCAGGAGGTACAAGGAAACACAAAGTGGGAAGACAGTGAACTGTATCTGGAAAAGCAGAGGGAGGTGGGGAAAGCAGTCTTGAGTGCAAAGGCACAAATTGAGGGAAAAATAACCCAGGCACTAAGAAAGGAGACCAGACCGCTTTTTAGGTATATTAGTGATAGAGAGAAGACCGGGGTGGGATTGTGAGATTAAAAAGGGAGGAAGGGGGCCTAGAAAAGCAACAATCCTAAACAAATAATTTTGTTCAGTATTCACAGAAGAAGGGAAGGAAAAGAACCACTATTGGGGGATGGGAGCACCAGTAGGGAGAGAAGTGAAATCAGCCCATTTACAAAGGAGAGAATCCTAAAGGAACTCGAAAATCTGAAAGGGACAAGGCTATGGGGCTGGATGGGATACATCCTAGAATATTAAAAGAACTTAAAGAGGTGCTGGCAGCACCACTAATAGCCCTATTCAACAAATCGACAGAGACAGGGGTGGTTCCAGGGACTGGAGGAGGGCAATGTAGTCCCTCTCCACAATAGTGGGAAGAGGGAGGAGGCTGACAACTACAGGCTAGTCAGCCTTACCTCAGTGGTGGAGAAATTAATGGAGTCACTGCTAAAGGAAAGGATTGTGATATTTCTTGAATCCTCAGAGCACAGGATCCAAGGCAACATGGATTCACAGGGAAGGTCTTGTCAAACAAATCTGATAGATTTCTTTGATTGGGTGACCAGGGAGGTAGATAGGGAGGGGCGTTGGATGTGGTATACCTAGATTTCAGCAAGGCCTTCAACACTTTCCCACATAGGAGGTTGTT
Organism: Neoceratodus forsteri; assembly: GCA_016271365.2. Classification (NCBI taxonomy): domain Eukaryota; kingdom Metazoa; phylum Chordata; order Ceratodontiformes; family Ceratodontidae; genus Neoceratodus; species Neoceratodus forsteri. The sequence continues at coordinate 972,009,416 of CM057454.1, read as the reverse complement.
AAATAAGTTGGGCAGCCTGGGAGGGGCACCAAGGTGGTAAACTCGGTCAGAAACTGGTTGAGTGACAGAACACAGAGGGTGGTGGTAAATTGTTCAGTCCGAGGATGGGGGGACCAGTGGGATGCCACAGGGATATGTGCTGAGCCAGTTCTCTTTAATGTCTTCATAAGCAACATTGCAGATGGGCTGGAGGGAAGGAATGTCTCCTTGCAGATGACACTAAGATTTGCAACAGAATTGAGCCTTACTCTGTGGGTGGAAAAAATTAGAAAGGACCCAAACATGCTTGAGGAGTGGTCAGAGTATGGCAGCTAAGATTCGTGTAAAAAAGTAAAATCATGCACTCGGTGCAGAACCAAGGAGAAGTACGAGATTGGAGTGGTACTGGCAGCCACCAGTCAAGAAAGGACCTGGTGGTAATCATATCTGATGACCTAAAGGTAACCAAACAATGAGAAGGCTGTGGGAGCAATGGGATGCTAGGTGCATAGGGAGAGGTATCACCAGCAGAAAAAGGAGGGGTTATGCTACTATACAGATCAATAGTAAGACCTCATCTGGAGTACTTTGTCCAGTTTTGAAGGTCACATCTCTGGAAGGACATAGACAAAATAAGAGGCAGTCCTGAGAAGGGCAATACAAAATGGTGCAAGGACTGCACCAAAAGTCATATAAGGAAAGAATAGAGGACCTCAATATGTATTCCCTGGAGGAGAGGAGAAAGAGGGGTAAGATAGAGACATTCAAGCACATTAGGTGTATAAACAAGGTACACGAGGATAGCATCTTTCAGAAAAGAAGGTGTACAAGAACAAGGAGGCATGATATGAGGCTAGAGGGGTAGGCGAAAGGGCAACATGAGGAAGTACTTTTCACAGAAAGAGTAGTCAATGCTTGGAACAGCCTCCCTGCAGAGGTGTGGGTGCAAAAACAGTAGGGGAATCTAAGAATGCATGGAATAGACATAAGAGTACTCTAATAATAGGGAAGAGAGGGTAAGCTGCAGATCAACTAGGGTCTGTCTCCTCCCACCAGGATTTTTAAAATGTTAGCCACTGTGGCTAAAGTGACCCAGGCTGTTTAGCCACTATGTGAAATCATGAGCCACACCACGATATACACTGCCAAATTAGTTATTCTAAACCACGACTATACTATTGCTAAAATGGCATGAACAGAAGGTTTTAGCCTCTGTATGCGGGTAACTTTAAAAATCGTTAGAAATTTTAGCCACACATTAAAAACATTTGCCGGTGGTGACGTTGCAGTGGCTAGCGGGAACATAGTCTGTGGTAATATGTTAGATAGGAAAAGGGCAGATTAGGTGGGCCACATGGTCCTTATCTGCCACCACCTTCTGTGTGTGTATATCTGTGTATCTCTGGGGTTAGCAAGCCACCGTGCATCACATAAGACATATTAATTTACCACTTGCTTGAAAGCAAGCTGTAAACCAGTATGGTGCTTGGCATGGGAGGAGGACCTATCCAGTTCTGGGTCCATAGTTAGGTTGAAGTCTTCTCTCATATAACTGGAATAGTCGATGCTTCCCAGTCAGCTATTTTGTGAGAAGCTCATGAAAAAGTCTGCAGAGTCTTCTATTAGGGGCATAGTTATTGAGCAACATAAGATACTTCTGTGGCACGGAGAATTTTCCTATGATGACCCATCTGTCCTCTGTGTCTGAGTAGGATTCTAAGAGCTGCCAGGGTAGGACTTTGTGCTAAAGGACTGACACCCTCTCTTAGTGGTCAGGGCAGTACTGTGGATTTTCTCCACCCATTCTTTTTTAAGTTTTCTGATCCCATCATGGAACAGTGTTTTTCCTGCAAGGAGGCCTACCTGAGCTCCCCAGCTTTTTAAAACAGTTTAAAACTTTTTCCCTTTATTGGGGAAGTTGGGGGATTTTAGACGCCTGCACATTCCAGGTAATGAAAGTCATTTCTGCCATCAAATTGTATGAGGTCTGTGGTGGACTGTTGAGTAAGGCTGCATGAGTTCCCTTCACTCCACAGGCCGGGTCCTGGGTGCCAAACAATCTGGTCTAGGGTGACCCTCCGATGGATAAAGCATTGCATACTTTGAATGTGTTAATTGTAAGAGTATACATTTTCCAAACAACTATGAACTGGTGATAACTAGACCCTCCCAACCAGTGCAGTCTGAAAACAGAACCACATATAAAATGATGTAACACTAAAATGTGAATACTGAGCAGATAAGTTGAATAAACAGATAACACAAGGTAAGCCAGTACCTATAGAACTAGGCTAAGAGTATCATGGCGGGTCTAACTTGATCTCCCAAGTGAGTGAGATTAGTTCTGGGAAGGGTTGCTCCTCAACACCTTATACTTTAAGGTAGTGCCCAAAATTAGTAGCAAGAGGAACTGTCTCCATGAACAATAATTACTACATAAGCCAGACTCTTGCATTTTCTATCTCATGGCTCATGCTTATAGCCAAGACAGGGAGGAATGCTTGGGTAGGTTCCACGGGTTATGAAGGCAGGGTTCATACCTCTGATTGATAATATTTCAAGTGACCATCTCTTTGGGGTGGAGCAAGAGAGACCGTGTGTGCAGAGGTGAATGGCATATGGTCAGGGATTAGCGGGGTGGGGTCAGCTCTTGAGGGATGAACTAATTTTGATCTCTCAACAGCACGCTCTAATGAGGTGCTCCCTTCCAAACCCACGGTACCTTCTAGGTGCCAGTTGTCTCAGAGCAGTCAATAAAAGTCCTCTGGTTCCGAGAGATGGTATCAACCGAGGTCTTGAAGGTGTCATTTAGGTGGAACAGATTTCAGAGGAGAGACGGCTATCTCTGCGTTGGACATAGTAGGATTCAGGCCTTTCTGTCGTGAAGATGATGGAGGAAGTGGACCGTACTTCAGCAGGGGTTGCAGTGTTTATCAGGGGTAGGTAAATCAGGTTGCTCACCAAGAGCTTGGTTCTGGCGTCCCATGGTCCTTTAACTAACCATGAAGGAAAGCTGCATCATGCAATCTGGGAGGGTTGCCCCAGCGCCGCAAGAGTGGTACCCATTTCCCAGACCTGTTTTCCTGAACTGTCTGAGAGGGCTTCTCTCTCATGGCTGCGACTCCTGCTTTGGGGCTTCCGGAGGCATCTATTAGCCTTGATTTTTTATCCCTGGATCCCCGACCCTGTTTTCTGTATGCCAGCTGCCAGGAATCTTCAGGAGGATCAGAGCTTGTTGTTATGAGCCTAGCTGGGAGAGGAGCAGAGTGGTGAGGATCAGGAGCAGGAGTTGTGTCCATCTGCTGATTGGCATGGCAGGGGGTCTCTGGGAAAGTCACTTTGGGCCAGGATCTTTCAGTGAAGTCTTCCACTGCTGCTGGAGAGGTGAAGGAGTGATAAACTCCTGTTTTGGGCTATTCTGAGGGTGGCTTGGTACCTTAAGCTGTAAGGTACCCCAAGGTGTTGCAGAGCCTTGTGTGCTGCAGTAAAAGCCGTGTGCTTTTGTCAGGGCTGGGGAAAAGTCCGGGAACATCTGGATGAGGTTGCCCTGCCAGTGAAGCGCCCCTTTCCTCTTACCAGCAACATATTTTTTTGTTTTCCAGAAAGCACAAACATTTGGCAAGGATGGGTCTTTTTGGATGGCTTTTGGTGGCAGTGCAAGGAAGTGGCTAGACAGCTTGATTTCCAGCGAATACGCCATTGATGATTCAGAAGCACTGGCCAGATGTTTTGAGGAATCCATTATTGTCTTTGCCTTCTACTCCTTCAGGAAAGTCTATGAACTGTAGTTGTTTTCTGCATCCCTTGTTCTCCAGATCTTTAAGTCTGTCCCAAAGGAGTGATTTTAATGAAAATAGAAGCTACGGCAGCTTTGAGAATTTACTCACTAGTGGTAGGTCATTTGACACGCGCTGTGTAGAGAACTCTGCTAAGTTGTTTTCAGTGTGAGCAACAGAAAGACGGGTAATACCAACACAGTAGTTACCGATATGTACCATTGATGTAAGGTGAAACACACATCACCAAACGCTTGTTTTGCTGTTTTTATTTTATCATGTTTTTTTAAACTTCTGTTCTCTTCTCAACATTCCCAGCCTTTCCTTACCATACATAAAGCCACTTATTAGGAGGCCAAGTAATTGCAAATCGCCTTATAATGACAGATTGGCAAAATGTACCTATGTTCAAAATGAAGCTCATACATCTTCCTGCTGTGTTTTCATGTTTAACTCCCCATTGTCCTAGGTTGTTTCTCCCCCCTCCACTTGCTCACTTACTTCCCATTCTTTCAGGCCCCAAAACTCGCTGTCAAACTCACCACACCACCCCACTGTCATCATTCACCAGCCTGTCCTCCAGTTTCTCCGCATTCCACAAGGCTGACATGTCCCTGCCAGGGATCTAAACTGTTCTAGTTTCTGTATTAAGCAACTCACCTTACTTCCTTTGTGGCTAGCTTGTCCTTGCCGGGACTCACCAGCCAAGCAGAGGAATATCTGTTAACCCTAGTACCAACTGGAGGGATCCCGACAGCCACTGGAGGGCTGCTAGTGAGGGGCCAATGAGAGGGTCACCATCCGGAGCACCTGTGTGGCATTTTGCTGCTTTTCTCCCACCTTTTCCTCACATTAGCATACAAGCTTAAGGATAGTCTGGGTAGTGCCTGGCAGACTGTCAATGGCAGTTCTTCTTAGTTGGGCTATCTTGGAAATTAAAGTGTTAAAAGAATTTATGAAAACTGAATTTTGTTTTGTTTTAAACCTGGCAATATACCTGTCAACCTTTGTCACTGAAATGGGAACACTGATACAGTACTCAAAATGTGAAACATTTGTCCTCAAAAGGTTAAACGGACACTGTCAAACCCCTTAGGACTCAAAATGTCTCTAGTTTAAAAAAAAAACATTATGATTGGTCACATTCTGTACAGATTGCTGATGTAAGCTGGTAGTTTGATTCTGATTCCTTTTTCTTTTCAAAAGTAAAACAGACTGCCTACCATACTGGTGTTAGCAAACAAAAACATTTTGTTTAGTCATTGATTAGTTCCACTGCACCTTTCCTGACTTGGGATCACCCTAATGCAGTCCAGCCTCTCATGAAGCAGTGAGAGGAGAGGAGACTTACATTATGAGTGGCTGCATGATCTGGGGGTATTCCTAATGTTCAAGAAGTATACAATAACAGTAGATCAAGGATTTAAAACAAAACAAGATTAGGTATACTTACACCATTGGCATGCATTTCAGTTTTACTAAGACAGGAAGTAGATAAAACCACCTGCAACATTTATGAATTTTAGAGAAAGTAAGGAGTCATAAAATGCTAGTTACATATTCATTGCCTACAACTGCATTACAGTTATAATGCAGTTACAGTATAGTTACACTGTAACTACATGATAGTTAATGGACACTTGAAGTGTAACCAAAATTAAATGATGCAAAAAGCATGGACAGTATCCCTTTACTACATGGAGCATGGAGATACAAGGTAGAACACTAGAAACTAATACTTTTGTTTGTGCAGACTTTGATTTTAGCTGCAAAGATTATTATGAATTTCTCTTCTAATGTCAGTTAGTTTACAATATGAGATGACATTCTCTTGTTGTGGGACTGCATCTTGAGCATTTTTGAGTGATAAATGTGTCACATCCATATATTGCAGAATAGTTGAGAAGAGTACGAACATACCAGCAGAGAAAGGCCTTATGGTCTGTCTAGTCTGCTCAATTGTGCAGCTTCCTATGTGTTTACCAAAGGAATTGCTCCTTCACCATTTCCTTTTGACCTCCTCTTCTACTCCCACCTTCCCCCACTCCCTCCCTTCAACTCACAATTTTTCTCTTCATCGTGTCCCAACCCTCTTGAAGCAGTTCACTCATTTTTATGGCTGCCACCTCCTCTGACAGCTCATTCCAGCTGGTCACCAGCCTCTTGGTGAAAAAGTGCCATCTCATCTCCCTCCTGAACCTCCTCCCCACCAGCTTCAGGTTGTGCCCCTAGTGGTCTTGTTATCACTAAGGCTGAAGATGCCTCTGTCCTCACCATGTTAATATCCTTATGGTACTTGAAAGTCTCAGTCATGTCTCCGCCCCTTCCTATCCTCGTGAGAGTACATGTTGGGCTCCCTGAGCCTTTCATCGGAGGTGTTGCCTTGCTGGCCCTAGATCATCTTGATTGCCCTTCTCTGGACTGTTTCCAGCAAGTTGACATCCTTCTTAAGATACAGGCATCAAAACTGCACACTGTACTCCAGGGTGCAGTCTTATCAGTGACCTGTACAGTGGCAGAATGATCTCTGCTTTCCTGGTGATAATTTCCTGGCTATGCAGAACAGCATCCTATTTGCTTTAGCTGCTGCTGTCTTGCAGTGTCCAGAGTGTTTCAAGTCACCTGTGATTATTACTCCCAGGTTCTTTTCTTCTTGTGACCTGGTTACCTGCACTCCACCCAGCCACTGCTTCACCCCTCAGTGCATAACTTTGTACTTTTAGCATTGAACCCCGCTGCCAAATGCCAGACTACTTTTCTAGTGTAGCCAGGACCTCTCTGACTTCTTGCCTTCCCTCCTCCATGTCCACCCTCCCACAGATCTTGGTGTCATCTTTGAACAGGCAGATTTTACCCTTGATCCCATCCATGATGTCACTTATGAAGATGTTAAATAACAGTGGGCCACATCTCAAACCCTGTGGGACCCCACTGGTCATAGCCTTGCTTCAGAGAATTCTCCTCCAACTACCACCTTCTGGTTTCTGTACTGCTGTCAGCTACTGACCCATCCCATGAGCTTAGCCCCCCACTCCCAAGTCCCCTAGCTTCCTGACCAGTCTCCTGTGGGGTGCCGAGTTGAAGGCCTTGCTGAAGTTTACATATAGGGCATCAGCTACCTAGCCCTTGTCCACTGTCATATTGACCCAATCAAAGAAGTCAATTAGGTTAATGTGGCAAGACCTCCTTAAACACAACGCATACTTACTAGTCCTGGAGCCCACTTTCCTTTAGAAAGCCTGTAAGTCTCTCTTTCAGGATGGTCTCCATCAGTTTTTACCCACTACTGAGGTCAGGCTGACTGGTCTGTAGATCTCTGGTTTGTCTTCGCCCACTGTTCTAGAGAGGCACCACATGCACCCTTCTGCAGTCCTGGGGCATGCTTCTAGAATCCAGAGAAGTGTTAAACAGGTCTGCCAGCGGACCTGCCAGAACAGTTCTCTAAGGACTCTCAGATGCATGTATCTGGCCCTTGTAATTTATCCACCTTTAGGGCACTTAAGCCCTTAAATATTCTGTCTGCTTGAATTTTGCGAGTCTGTGACTTCCCCACCCTGACACCCCCGACTCCATTGTAGTACTGGTCTGTCCTCTTCCAAGTGAAGGTGAACAGATGTACCGTTAAACATTTCCACCTTTTATTAAACTCCTTTGCCTAACCCTCTCCTCATTTTTAGCCTTACAATCTTATATTTTATTTCCTGGAGGGCTGTGGGCCTATACTGGCATGATGGTCTGCATCTGTCAAGGAGGGAACCAGGATCCTAGGTGATAGGTTTAAATACTTCACTGACAAGTATTTAAACTAGCCAAGGGGAGGCACTGAAAGGAGCAGGGAAACTTAGCCCTCCAAAATATCAAGATACTAAGAAGTAGACACCAACATAGAGATGTCAATAGGGAGAAGTGCAGGGGTAAATGGAGAAAGTGACAAATGCAATAAGGACAGGGATGGGGCAAAAGGGATAAGGCCATAAAGAACTGGAGGGTAATGAATACCAGTGCCTATAGTCTGGGCAACAAGCTCCTGAACTGGTGGCCTTGATGGAAGAGGGATGCCTGGATATTGTACAGTCACGAAACATGGTACACAGAGACCATGACTGGGATGTTAACATACCAGGGTACACAACCCACAGGAGAGACAGGGAGGGCGGGGGAGTAGCTCTCTATGTAAGGGAAGGGATAAAAGTAACTGAACAAAAGAGTAAACAGGGAGGAGAGGAGGCACTGTGGGTCACCTTAGAGACTGGAAATGGCACCACAATCCACAGGGGTTGTATAGACCCCTGTCAGGGAGAGGGAATGGACAAGGATATGATAGAAGGCATACTTAGGATGGCAGAGAAAGGGAGATACTATTGATGGGGGACCTTAGCATGCCAGATGTTAACTGGAGCACCTTTACAGCAGCCATATCCAAAAGCAGGGCCATTCTTGATGCCCTTCAGGTGGCATGCCTCAAACAGCTAGTTTTGGAACCCACTGTGAGGGAGCAATCTTAGACCTCGTGACTCTCAAATGGGGACAGTGAGAGGATCTCAGATCTAGAAGTGGGTAGCCACTTGGGAACAAGTGACCACCAAACAGTGTGGTTAACGATAAACTCTGCTACAGAGTCAAGCCATACAAAAGTGAGGGTTCTGGACTTCAGGAGGGCTGACTTGGCAAGATTGATGAGTGCCTTAGAAAAGCACTAGCAAACAGGCTAGAAGGAGGGTGGAGCAACAATGGGCAAATATCAAAACTGACATCACAGAGGCAACAAGCCTTTGTTTGAAGCAAATAAACAGATCAAAGCGAAAGAAAAAGCCACTATGGTTCTCAAAAGAGGTGGCGGTAAAGGTTAGGGAAAAAATATAGTATTTAGGAAGTATAAGGAAACACAGAAGGAGCAGGACAGAGAACTGTACCAGTTAAGGCAGAAGGAAGCAGGGAGGGTAGTCAGAATAGCAAAGGCACAAACTGAGGAAAAGATAGCTAACTCGGTTAAGAAGGAGGATAAAACCTTTTATAGGTATGTCAGAGAGTGTAGAAAGACAAAGGGAGGGATAGTGAGGCTGTATAGAATGGATGGTGGGTGGGCAGAGAGTGACAGTGATAAAGCAGGGATACTGAATGAATAATCTACACAGTAAAGAAGAGGAAGTGGGGAGGTGCCTAATCCATTAACAGAAGTACTCTGGGGGTTTGATCCCCAGTCCTTTCACAGAAGAAAGGGTTCTGAAAGAACTCCTAAAACTGAAGGTGGACAAAAGCAATGGGGCCAGATGGAATTCATCCCAGAATTCTAAAAGCATTAAGCAGAGAACTAGTGACACCACTGACTACGCTTTTAACAAATCATGGGAGGATGGTGTGGTACCTGAGGACTGGAAGAAGGCAGATGTGATTCCCCTTCACAAAAATGGGACCAAGACAGAGGCAGGAAACTATAGACCTGTCAGTTTGACCTCTGTGGTAGGGAAAGTGATGGAATCACTTCTGAAGGAAAGAATTGTTGAGTATCTAGAGGCCGGTGGGGCACAGGACCCAAGGCAGCATGGGTTCACAGCGGGAAGGTCGTGTCAGACAAATCGCATTGATTTCTTTGACTGGGTGACCAAAGTAGTAGACCAGGGAGGGGCTGTGGACATGGCTTACCTAGACTTTAGCAAGGCATTTGACACAGTCCCACACAAAGATTAGTAGTAAAATTAACCAGCCTCGAGTGGGTCCCAAGATGGTAGCCTGGGTAAAACATTGGCGAACAACAGGACACAGAAGGTAATTGTAAATGGAGTCCACTCTGAAGAAAGAGGGGTTACTAGTGGGTACCACAGGGTTCAGTACTGGGTCCAGTCCTTTTAATGTCTTTATAAGTGATATTGCAGAGGGACTGAAGGAAAAGTATGCCTCTTTGCAGACGACACAAAGATCTGCAACAGGGTCGATACACAAGGAGGCGGGAAAGGATGAGAAGGGACTTGGCAAGGTTGGAGGAATGGTCAGAAGTATGGCAGCTTGGATTCAGTGCAAAGAAGTGCAAAGTAATGCACCTGGGAAACAAAACCAGGGAAGATTACACAGTGGGTGGGGAGGTAGTAACAACAACAAAAATGGAAAGAGACCTAGGGGTAATCATATTAGATGACCTTAGGTTGGCAAGCAATGCAAGAAGGTGGTAGGGAGTGCTGGGGGATACTGGGATGTATAGGAGAGGTATCACCAGCAGAAAACAGGAAGTTGTTATCCCCTGTACAGACAGTTGGTGAGATCCCATCTGAGTACTGTGCCCAGTTCTGGAGACCCCATCTCCGCAAGGACATAGACAGGATGGAGGCAGTTCAGAGGAGGGCAACTAAAATGGTGCAGGGTCTGCAAGAGAAGCCATACGAGGAGAGACTAAAGGAGCTTAATTTGTATACACTTGAGGAAAGGAGGAGAGGGGGACATGCTAGAAATGTTTAAGTACCTCAGTGGAATTAACAAAGTCCAAGGGGTAGCATCTTTCAGAAAAGATGTGCAAGAACAAGGGGACACAATTTGAAGATAAAGGGACGGCTTGAGGGCAAAGTGAAGAAGTATTTTTCACAGAGAGGTGGTGGATGCATGGAACAGCCTTCCTGAGGAGGTTGTGGGGTCTAAAACTGTGGGAGAATTCAAGAATGCATAGGACAGACATAAGGCAATTTTTGTGGGGGTAGGAAGAAATAGGCTGTTGTTTAAATAGGATCTGCAGCTTATCCTCTAGGTAGGGAAATGGGCAGACTAGGTGGGCCAAGTGATCCTTATCTGTCGTCAAAGTCTATGTTTCTATGGTATGTTCCTTTTTCCTTTCTGTACCTGAAGAAAGCCTTCTTGCCCACTTTTACCCCTAGGGTAGCTGTACCTCTCTTGTGGCCTTTGCCTCCCTTACTGCCTGCTCACCTCTCTTGACTTAGCAGCGTAGTGCACCCTGTCCTCCTCCTGAGTACGCTTGTACTTCCTAAAGCCCACCCTCTTGTCCCCCACTGTTTTTGTCACCTCCTTGCTGAGCCAGCTGGTTTTTTGAAATTAGCTTTACTTTTGATTTTGGCACACTCACTAGTGGCCTCCATTAATCCCTTCTTTATTATGGCCCATACCTGTTCTACATCCATCCCTATTCTAATCACAGCATAGTGTCCTTGCAGAACATCTCCATCCTATGAAAGTCCAAGACCCTTGTCTTGGTCCTGACCATCCCTCCATCCATGTTCAGGTGAAACCACACCACATGGTGTTCACCTCTGCTTAGCAGCATAGTCCTTCACATCCTGAACATATGCGTAGTTGGACGGACCAGATTCAGGGCAGTCCTGTCCGTAGTGGGCTGCACTCCTTCAGTCAGAAAGGCACTCTGGAAAGCATCCAGCAGTACTTTTCCCTAGTGCAGGAGGTAGCAGGGTTTTTATGTCCACCAGGTAGATTAAAGTCTCCCCATTATTACTACCCAGGGATAGAAATTAACTTTTTTCGGCCTGCACCAAGGTGCATGTGGTGGCAAAACTTACATGCACCAGAGTCAGGTTACTTGCACTAGTGGGCAAAATGATAAAAGAATGGAAAAAAATGATTTAACTGATTGTGGAATTGGTACATAAAAATAAATGTATTACTATTCTAAAATTGCGCTTTCAAGCGAGGCAGAGACAGAGGGTGGTTCTCTGTCACAGAACTATACAAGAGCGTATGGTGTATGTACAGCAGAGACGATTATAACAGTAGTGGTGGATGGGCAGTAGGCACAGACCAAGCACACACAGCTGCAAAAGCACTGCAGCAGCAGATGGTAGACACACTGCCTGTAGCAAACCTCACGCTGCTTTAGCTATTGTTTTTATTTTTGCTTGGGATTTTTATAACACAGTTGTATTTCCTTTTAATGATGATTTTAAGGTTCAGGTTTTTTTCTCAATTTGAGATACAACTACTGTTGTTGGTGCTACCCTATTAACTGTAGACTGTGAGCAAAGTCACAGTAAAATTCTGTGCTGCTAATATGAATTAAATTAGATTTTTTATACAATTTACCTGCACCAAAATAAAAAGAAAAACAGTTATCAGCAAGTTAGGTATTTTGCTGCTGGAGTGCGGCTCTGTCAACTGCAGTCCGGGGCAAGGTCACAGCAAGATGTCTGTGCTGCTGATAAGAATTAAAATAGATTTTAATACAAATTACCACCACCAAAAAAAAGAAAACAATGGGCAGCAAGTTGAGGTATTATATTTTTTCCTCAAAACAATCAAGTGGGGAATCAAGGTTGAGGTAGGTTATGGTAAAAGTGTATAACCACTGTTCCTGAGAAAGATTTTCTGTCTTTCTATAATTCTTAAAACAAACAAAACCTTTACAGTATACCAAATCAGTTCTCAAAGCAACTGCTGTTCAGTTGCCCTTCTATCTCTCTCAAGTAAAGTCTGCTCAAAATCTACTAAGGGAGGTAAAACCCCAAATTGATCAGTTTGCCTTCTGCCAAGTAAATCAGTTTGCTTTGTTGAAATGTATTTTTTTTATTTAAACAAAAGTATATCTCTCAAAGAAAAGCCTGCTCAAAAATACGCCTTGGGAAGAGGTGAAATCAACGTTATCGAATTTGCCTTCTGCAAAATAATCTGTTTCTTTTGCTCAAAATATACTTTTTTTTTAAACAAACAGCAGTCTGATGACCCTTCCTAAATATCTGTAACCATTTAATGTATAAAAATGTCAACGTGGATCACAAATTCCACTCATGGAAGAGCTTCGCGCCAAATGACTGTTCACTTCAGCAGTTCAATCCAAAATGCATAGCTGACACGAGACGCATGCCTATGTGAACCTTACTGTACCACGAGGTGACAGAATGAAGAACACATGGTACAGTAAGGGTAAGATAGTATGCCAGAGCCGGATATGCCATCATTACCCCCCTGTGCTTCCATCACCCATCGCTGACTGGCAGTGTGGCAGTGACCACAGTCTCAGGCAACCAGTGCCAACTCCAGTCCCTTTATTACCAGTCACCACTGCAGCCTGGGACTTCAGCACGATTGGCTTGCCTCTCGGAGACTGTAGCCCCTCCTGATTTCCAGCCGTATGATCCCGACTCCTGTGAAAGACACTCGGAGCTCTCCCTTGACACTTCGGCTCTCTGTCCTGACTCAACTCCAAACAGTGCTCACTTCCTCGACCACGTTGCTCACTCCCTTGAGTCCTCTTGTGAGATGCGCGTATGTGTGCTGACTTTACATTAGCCAGAAAAAGTATTCGGCCTGTCTCTCCAGCACTGCACTCCTTGTGGCGGCTTGTTGTAAATGCAGCCTAAAAGAACATGAATGAGCTACATGCACCACAGTGCATGCGGGAGAAAAACTACATGCACCAGCCTGTTTCTACTTGCATAGGGAACAGGCTAGTATGTTAATTCGACCCATGTTACTACCCTATGTATGATCTGGGGAACCCAATACCCTTTCCAGTTCTTCATCCTGGGAAGGCAGCCTGTAGACCACCCCACTGCCCTTAGCTTCCTCCCTTTCATGGATTGTATCTACAACCACAAAGCTTCCGGCTTGCCCACCACGTCTTCCTTACTGGTGCAAATTCCCTCCTTCACATACAACACCACTCCCTCCCTTCCTGACCCATCCTGTATGGACATTTTATACCTGCTAACTGCTAGATCCCAGTCATGGCTTTATGTGGCCCAGGTCTCTGTTATGGCTGCTGTGTCCACCTCCCCCTCAGCCAACAATGACTGCAATTATGCCATTTTGTTCTCAGACTTCTGGTGTTTCAGACAACGCTTTGCACCTGCAACTCTGGATCTCCATTGCTCCTGACCAGCCCCATTCTATTCCCTCTTCCTTGGTCCCGCCCTTTTCCACTACCTCTCCCATCCCTCCCCTCCTCCTACTGTCCTGCTTTTGGGAGGGTTGTTGATTCCTCCACCAGATGAGTAAAGGTGCTGTGCCTCCTTCTCCCCGTCAGTTTAAATTCAGGTTTTAATTGTAAAGTCCTCCACCTTTCCCTTCGGACCTTTGTGCCCTTTCTACTTAAGTGCAACCTATCCGTGCATGCAGGTCCTTGTTGTCCCATGTCCCCACTCAGCCACCAATGTATCTGTACCGTCCACCTCCACCACCCTCTAGGCCATTCATTAAATTTGGCAGTCCTTTACAATTACTTCCTTGCCGTACTAGTCCTCTGGATCGGTGGCACCTTAGGAAGGCTACCGGCTTTCCCTTCCACCCTGCAGATTCTCCCCACCTCCTTGAACATCTCTTGCATGAGCCCTACCTTCAGCTCTGCAAAGTCCTTCACCCAGGTGCACTGTAATGCGAGGTTTCCTCCTCCCTGTCCCACGTACTTAGCCAGTAGAGGTCCAACCCTCCCTACCATCATCCCTGGCATGCATTCCACCCTTTTATGGTTTGGTCCTTCCTCCCATCTTACCCCTTCACAACTGAATCTCCAAAGTCACCACCCTGCCCCCTCATCCTGGGCCCTTCCTCCTTTCTGTCCATACTGCAGCTCAGTCCCACTCACTTCCATCTTTCTTGTCCCTCCTGCTCTCCTTCCTGCCTCTCTACACTCATTATCCTTCCCTCCTCATGAGCCTCTCCTCCCACTTGCATACCTCCTCATCCTCCCTCCCTCTTTTCCCTCCATGGCCTATCTTCTACCTTCCCTTCTGTCCCTCCTCTAGCTTATCCTGTCATTTCCTATGCCCACCACCCTTTCCTGTTCCATCTGCCTCCCCGTCTCCTGAACTCACATCCATGCACCTCTTCTCCACTTACCACTGACATCCCCCACTACCTGCAGCTTTTTCCGCTCTCGCTAGTCCTTTTCTTTTCACCATTGTCCCCCACCTCCCCTCCAGTGGAAATAATCTGTTTCTCTCTGGTAATCCTGGAGATGCTCCCACAGGCCCCCCTCCCATCCCTGCCTTGCCTTTTCCTCTTACTGTTGTCCTCCCCTCCATGCCTCCTTTCCTGTGTGGGAGGGGGGACCCTGAGACCTGCCTGGACCCTGTTTCCTCCTCCCCTCCGGATTCCTCCCCTTCATTGATTCCATCTTGCTCACTCCCTCTTACCTGCTTCCAGCCTCTGTGTCCCTCTGCCCCTCCCATTGTTGCCATATGAATCCCTCCCCATTAGTGCATCCATCTTGTGCCTCAGCTGCAAACCTCTGCCCTCAGCTGCCTGATATGATGACAGATCATGCATCCCCCCTCCTCACAGAGTACCCAGAACAGTTCAGCCCCACACCCCCTACGCTTCACCCTGCTCCCACTGCATGCCCCTCTCCACATATTAACTTTTTAGCCCTTCCCTAGTACTGTAATTAGTTATGCTTCCTTGAACCCCAATGCTAATGTATGGTGACTCTAGGTAAGGACCAGCTGCACTCCCTTGCTTGTGTTACCCATGTGGGCTGGTTCCAGATGAAACTGTCTGCCCTCTGTAGCTCATCCCTAATAAGTTATATATTTACATGTTGACCCTAGATAGGATTATCTGCAAGCCCAGCAATTTGCAACCCCTACCAACCTCTGACAGTATGTCTGCTGTTCTCCCTTTACACTATCTCCCTCCATCGAGCAGCATGCCTTGCCAAGCCCCAGATGCCACTAGATGCCATACTCCTGCTTTATGGCACTTTGCTTTGGGGTCATTTGGAATGTTGGTTCTTTGTAGGAACTAAAACTGCCTTACTGTCTGACTGTAGTCACCTGTCCACCCCTTCCACCAATGGCACCAGGTTCGTCTGTGGACTCCTACCATCTGCATGCTCTCTGGTCCCCTCCTCCCAACTTCTTCCCACAGCAACAATTACAACAAAAAATCAGCAGACCAGTATTCACTCACACTGTGCAGCAGTAACAAATAGCCAAGGAATACACACTTAGCTCCTCTTAGCTCTACAGTGATCCTGACTTATGTCTTCCCTTGCATAAACAATTGCCTTTTAAAGGCCCCATCTCAGGAAGTGATAGTATGTACAGTTTCGGACTAATAGTTGTTGACCAGCTGGGTATATTGGTCAACATGCGAGTCGGTCCTTACCCCCTGCCAAAGGCTCCAGCATATAGGAGCTGTACTGGACACAGGTCTATATCAGGCTTTTCTGCCCTGCCACAGCATTAGTGGCACAGGCACAGCTGGTTACCTCCAGGGACTGTGTGTCAGTCCACTGTCTCTCAAGACTGATCGGTCTGATGTCAGCTGCCATCCCGACATTTCCACTGGCCTGTCTCCATATGATGATTCCACAGTGGTTTCTCAGAGTGCAGTGGGCTCAACACTCAGGCGAGTTGGAGCACCTAATACAGGTCACTCATTTCTGTCGGTCCCTGGTCTGGTGGTTGGACTGCTCAACCTAGAGAAAGAGTCTCCTTCCTGCGGCTGTTCCCCCTACTGGTGATGACCACGGACGCCTTCAAGTACTGTTTGAGGTGCTCATTTGGGTCTCTTCCAAAACAGAGGGCCAGTGGAGCCCTCTTGATATACTGCTTCACAGCAGCACTCTGGAGATGAGGGCTGTTCTATGTGACCTACAGACCTTGGTTGCCCTCCTTCCAGGGAGTCTGCTATTGATTTGCACAGACAGTGTGTTGGTGATGTATTACATCAGTCCACATGGTGGAGTTCATTCACACGCCTCTGCAGAGAAGCAATGAGAGTTTGGCACTGGGCGGTGGAACATAACATATTTCTGTCAGCTGTGTTTCTCCCAGGGACCCTAGAGCACTTGCAAATAACCTCAGTCGCATCCTGTGCATCCTGCCACAAATGAGAACTCTCGAACTCTGTCATGGATGGCTTCTTTGAAAACTGTTAGAACATAAACATTTGCATCTCCATACAGTGCAAAACTGCCGTCCTTTTCTTGTCTCCTAGGCCTGGAGTTTTAGGCAAACTTGTTGCCCCTCTCCTGGAAAGGGGTTTCTGTATGCTCCTCCTCATTCCTGTAATATAGAGGGTTCTGGTCAAGCTGTAGACTGAGCATGCCATCATGATTCTCATGGCTCCATTAAATTTGGTTTCTACTTCTCCAGCAATTGTCACTGAAACCTCCTGTCCCGCTTCCCTGCAGCCAGCATTCTGGCGCGGGTGCCAGGTGCTATGGTGCACCTGGATCTTCAGTACATGCATGGTTCATGAGGACACAGAACACTTCTCCTTTGGGGTTTCCTGGCAGTGGCTGGTGTTCTCTTGGTGGCTAGAAAGCCATTTACATGGTACACGTATTCACAGAAATGGAAACATTTCACTGTGTAGTCTACTGAAGCACGCTCTGAATCCATTTACATGTCCAATTCTTAAACTACTACCAGTAAACTACCTCTTTTCCTGTAGGAGTCCGTACTAGAGTATTCCTCTATAAAGGTCCACATGGCCGCCTGTTGGCCTGTCATGCTTTGACAGAGGGTAAAACTGTGGCCCAGTTGGTGGCTTTCCATAGTTTCCTAAGGGTTATTCTCCTTCTGGTCCTCCCCGTCCATGATCCGGTTCCGGTGTGGGACTTTAGTTTTCTTTTAGAAGGACGTCACTGCACCTCCCTTTGAACCTGTGGCTACTTGTGATTGTGCTTCCTCTCTTGGAAGACGCTGTTACTAAGTGGCTATGATGTCTGCTAGACACATCTTGAGTTGCAGGCTCTGGTCTCCAGATCCTCCAGTCATTATTTTTCACAAGGATAGGTCGCATTACATACCAGCCCTCATTTTCTTCCAGGTTGTGTCTGAAAAGAACACTAAATCAGACATTAGACCTTGTTTACTTTTCCACCTCCACGATAATGAGGAGCATCGTCTACATCGCTGGACATCTGTAGGATGCTATATTGGTACCTGGATTGTACAAGAGTTGCAGAAAATCCTCTCAGCTGTTTATTGGTTTTGCCCTCAAAAAAAAAATGGTGGGCTCACCAATTTCTGAATAAGGCCTGTCCAGTTGGCTGGCCAGTTTTATTAAGTTTTGTTACCAGAAGTGCGTCAAGCAGCCTCCTGGTCCTGTTCATGCACATTCCACCCATGGGGTGGCTACCTGTGGCAGGGTTGAATAAGGCCCTGTCCCATTTGTGTTATGCAGAAAGTGTTAACGCAAGGATCTATTCTGTCTTCTCCTTTTCTGTGTCTTGACTGTCTGGTTGTTATGTTCTTGAGATGTAGGAACTGATCACTCTGACAGTCTTCGATTCTCTGCCTCTTGCTATCTCTGCCTTCATAGAATCATAGACACACAGAAATTTGTCGGAGAAAAGACCCCATGGTCCATGTAGTCTGCTCGAGTTCCCCCTAGGAAGACCTCTGCCTCCCCTTTCTGTCTGCCCTCTGTTGGTTAGGCCCATGTATGTATCCCAAGCTCTTTTAAATTCGTCCACTGAATCAACCTCCACCACCCATTCCGGCAGTCTGTTCCTTGCTCCACCACCCTCTCAGTAAATAATTTCTCCTAATGTCACCTCTAAATCTGCCCCTCCAGTTTTAATGCATGTCCCTAGTGCTTTTGTTCTCACTCAGTCTGCCTTCACTTGCTGTTTCTGTCTTTTCCCCTTGCGTATCTGCGGTTATAAAAATATATGTGACTCTCTGTGTGAAAATAAATGTGAAACTGGGATCCCTTGCTTTGAAAATGTATATATTTATATTGTTGAAATTATGGTGAAAGCTAGTTGGAATTTAGGGGGTTAATCTGAGATGCGGGTTTGAGCTCCTCTCAGGCTTGTTTGCAAACTCTTTTGCAGAGCTGGTAACAGGACGTCCGTTCTGGGACACCATATTCTGTTTTGTTGCACCTGCAAAGAAATTGACAAAGTTCTAATACATTTTATGAGAAACAGGATGTCTCACTTGAGCTCAGGATGAAGAAGTTAATTGTCAATTAAATATTTGTTATAAAAGGAGCAGCAATATTTTTGCCTGAGGGAGTTCTTGGAAACTGGAAAGAAACTCTCAGATGAAGGACTTTTGTTTCTCTGTACTGCCTTTGTATATTGCTATCCTGAACGATTTTTTTATATTATTATTGACAATAATAAAACGCTACTTGTGAATTTTAGAACTGCTCTGGTTTTCCTATGCTTCCTGACCTGTGCCTCGATGACACTACCTCAATGGCTTGTTTTCAGAATGCATCTGCTGCTGATATCTCTGCTGCTGCCTCTTGGAGTACTGTTCATACATTCACTAAAAACTGCAGTCTGGACATTGTCTCTTGTAAACATGCCAGCTTTGTCCTCAGTGTTGTGCAAGACCTCCTTACTCAGGATCATTAAATCTTGCCGTCCTCCCTCACTGCTTGGTACTGCTTGGGAATCATTCCATGATGTGGCTTAGTGGAGGGAGATAGCCTTGAGTAGATAGAACAGTTACCTACCATAACAGTAGGTCTTGAGATAATCTCCTCCATTGAGCCACAGCTCTCCTTCTCCACCCCGGTGATGGATGCTTATCTGCCTGCTGTCTCAAGCTGTTTCTCTATGATGCCCTCTGTGGCATCACTACTCAGATTTCATATCCTTTTCTTGTATGCTTGGTGTGATCCTGTTGATTTGGTCCATTACAGGCCAGTGATGCTCCGGGCTTGTCTCTGGCCAGGAACTGATGCATGCTGGGGATGCTATGTTATATGAGCGCAGCCTCAGCAGACACACACACACCCACTGGAGTCAGCCAGATGCAACACAGCACCTGCAGTAAATGGCATGTCACAAAATACATGAAAAAAGGGCTTAATTGCATTGAATTACATTGTTCCCTGCAACACAGGGCAGCATTTTGCAGTAGGTTGCCACCTTTGGCTGAGGCAAAACCGGATCCTAAGCTCCGCCCCTAGCCCCCCCTTTTCATGACTCATCATGCATTGTTCCTCCTAGAGCTCCATTTGTTATATCATTAAAAACAACTTAATGCAGCAGTTAAATAAAACATTACTGTGCCTGATTAAAGTTACTTTCCTAGGTTCTTCCTAATTATTTATTTATATATTTATTTATTGACATTGGTTAACCAGATAAACATACAGAGATAAAAGAAATCTCATTTACAGATATGATCTGGGGGTAGACAAGGCAATACTGTAAATAACATACAACAGTATACATACTTTATATCTTTTCTGCCTCCATTTCCTGTTCTTGTCCACAGTACTATTTTAAAGCCAAAGAAGTGACCATACTTTTTCTTGAGGAAAAAAAATTATTTAAAACATTTAAAATGCCTAAATTCTGTTCGAGATGAAAATGTTTACCAGCAAATGAAAGTGGAGGACAACTGGCTCTGTTACTGTTACAAGGTGGGGGCAGCTGTGCTGCTATGCTGCCCCAAGATGCAGTGGAAAGATTTGGTAAGTAAGTGCTAATGGTGTTAATGGCCATACTTTACACCTCCCAGGGTGACTACATTCACAAACAAAAGGCTACATTGACAACAGAACTTGTCTGTAACCTGGACATGTAGCTGAAACAATGAATTATATGACAAAATGTGTTTCAAAAGTATGTGAGCACTCAAAATGGCTCAAAAACCTGACCAGCACAGAGCAAAACCGGATTACCTGATAGGGACCCTGAAAACCTGATCACCAGGTAAAAACCTGACAGGTGGCAACCCTGTTTGCAGTAATACTGCAAGGTATTGCATTGCATCAAGCCAGCACCTCTATATATGTATTATATTTAGTTGTTGTTAACTGGTAAAGGAGGCTAAATACTGCCTATTTTCAACCTTGTCCTGTGTGTGTGTGTATCGGGGGCTGCAGATGCAGGCCAACTAAATTGAACCAGATTAAGCTGCTGATGGTGTTATTAGTAAATGGGGATCTTTGGCCAGGACACCAGGATTTTCCCTACTGTTGCTGCAGGGCACTACTGCTGTCACAAGCAAGCTGGATTAGCCGGGGTTGACAGTGGTGAAAATGCAGCTGTTCAGGTGCAGTAGCTGGTCTCCTGACCCATTCAGGTAAATCAGGAGGCCTCTGGTGTGGTTTTGCAGCCAGATGTGGATGTTGCAGTTTCTATGACACAGCACTGTCTGTTAAGTTACAGGAAAAGAAAATTACATTTACTGGCCATGTTGGAGGAGGAAGAGATATCTCTCTGAACTCAGAATGCCGTAAGTCTGTGTAAGGGCAGTCTGGGCTCAGCCTGCAGCTGCCACAAACGGTATTGTCCACAGTTTCAATCGTCTGCTAAATTTGTTACAGTGGCAGACTCCATCGGTGACTGTCCCATAATACCTCAAGTCAGGAGTGGCTGATGTTGGTAAACTGTTGGGCTTTAGAGGAGGTCAGAAGGACACTGCCTGTAGACTGAGTACTTGTTTGGAATCCTGGTCTCCTGAGAAAGCCATATGGGCAGCTAGCTTGGTACATTTCTAGGATGGGAAAAATGTTTGCCAAATATTTCCAAGTAGCAAGTGACTATGGATTGATGGCACCCATTGAAAGACACAGGAAACAACTGATTGGGGTAGGTCAAAGGTGGAGTCCGTGGGTGACAGTGCTGACATTTCGGGACGTGAAACAACTGTGTGCTGACCTGAATCCTTCACTGCAGGAACCAGGTGCTGTTAATTCAGCTTTCTGCTGAAACACAAGTAGTGTAACTTTGACTCAGGCTTACCAGAAGATTGTTCCTAGCACTGCTACATCTGTTCCAGTAATAACTCTGCACCTACAGTAAAGTACTGACTTTTGCCTAACGATAAATGCTCTGCCTACTCATGGTAACAGCTTGATTTTACTTGCACCGTCAAGGCCAGGACAAGATGGGGAGGGAGGCCAGGTACATTAGGACAGGGGTCCTTCAGGTTCTAGGCCCCATATGCCTAAATCCGCAGGGGTGGTGGTTGTATTGCTGACTTATTTTCTAGAAACACTGCTGAGCCTGCAAATGGAAGAATGTGGTTTGTTTATAATATAGAGGGGTTTGAAGCAGACAGACCCCAGATCGTATCTGTGTAGCCCACAAACTCCTTAAGGACTTGATGAGGTTATACTACTGAGAAATATACCATCATTCATGGGTCCAGGGAGAGTACATGCAGTGTTAGCTTTAAGATGCCAGCTATTTTAGAGTGTCTTTGGAACCAGTGTAGTTTGCAGAAAATGTCTGATCTCTGGTGCCCATTTCAGGATCCACCTGAAAAACACGCCGCTCACACTGTCACTGTACTATGAAAGAATGAGGGGTGAATGTTTTCGATGCAGAATGCTGGCTGACACAATAGTGGGAGGTGTTTAAGTAACCAAGATCCTAAATATGGATGAGGAAAACATTAGGATTGGGGGCTAGCATTTTTGGTGCAGCTGAGGCATACTAAAATGGGGTTACAACATCTCCGAGAAAGCCCAGACACAGAAAGTCTCATTAATCTTTAATTCTGACTATCCCAATATCTTCACAGCTTTTATATGTCTTCATCTGGAGGAAACAGTCTTCACTCCATTAAATATATTATCCTCTTCTTGGGGTATATCACAACACTTGTCTAATGCTGCTGACTCTGGCTGCTGTTACAGTATATACAGTTGGTTTGAATCTTCTTCCTGCCATTTCGCTTGTTCACAGGTGCAGGGATACTTCTAGTGATCTGCATGAGTACAGACTGCCCGCCTGATACCAGCTAGGTCAGCAGCACTAGACAAGTGTTTCGCTATTCCCCAAGAAGAGTGATATATATATTAATATTGTAAAGACTGTTTCCCAGAAGACATGTAAAAGGTGTGGAAAACATTGGGGTAGTGTGGAGAATTAAAGAAGATTGAAGAGGCTTTCTGTGCCTGGCTGTCTTGGCCTTGAGCACCTCCACCTTTCTCTGTGTTCTCCTGTGTTCTGAATACTGGAAGTCCGCTCCACCTCAGAGGTTTCGATATGAGTGACTGATTACCCACTGGAACTGTGGTTTTTGGTTACAGCATCTCCCTAATTGATTGTTTGGGTAAGGGAAAAGTCCTGTGCTTTTACCTCAGGTAACCAAGACCTACTTTAAGTGTGATTCCTCAGAGCATCTTAACAGCGCATGCACTAACATAAGGTGCACACTCTGGATTTTCTGCCCAGACAACCTGAGGTGCACTCAAAGAAATGGGCCATTCATACTGTCAGTGTACTCAGCACACATAATCGATAGGACAGGCCAGAACAAGATGATATCTTAGATGGTGCTCAGAAGGCCAATGTGGTTCATTCTCAACAAGCCAGGGAGGAAGCCCAGACCCCCGCCCAGCTGTGGGGACGTTCTTGTTCAGGAAGCTAATTGGACTGTTAAACCAGAACCTTTGCCCCAGATTTGGGCATGCAGTTAGTTCGCTGACAGGTGAAATAAGAAAGAGAAAAGGTTTTTTTTTTTTTTTTGGTTAAATGATTTAAGGTCCTTGGTATTATGGCAGGCACGGTGTTCTGATGTAGGCTGAGATGATGCTATATCTATTGACTGACATTTTATGCACGCTTATCAATTTTGTGTTAGTAAAATGAATAAGAATGTAATATTGTCACACTGTGTAATTGGTTTTATTCACCATAGCAAAATACAAACTGCACAGTTTGAATAAGAATGTAATATTGTCACACTGTGTAATTTGTTTTTCACCACAGCGAAATATAAGCTGCACTGTCATAACAATAAAAATAAAACCCTAAATAAAATTATAAAAAGTTCAGAGTCCACGCTGTAGCTTGCAGGGTGGAGGCAAGATAAAGGTAAAAGGAGATAAGAATGCATGTGGGTAATGATATACTGTAAATAGATTATTATATATATTCAAGCTTCCTAAAGTCACCAGAAAATTATGTAGTCACATATTCTACACAGTGCTTTTATTCAGGATAACAAATGCTATGAATCTAAAACTGTTTTATCCAAAACAATAATACGCTTTCTTGTCAGAGTGATCAGTAATTAGAGTACGTTGGTTGCTGAATGTTCTTGCAAGTACTGACCTTTCATGAGATCATAATGTGAAACTGCAGCTAAAAACTGCAACTAGATGATGCTATTTAATGATATATATTTTAATAGACTTCCTAGTTTTATCACTAAGGGTGGGGTTTGGGGAAGCCATGGAAAAAGTGGAACTGAAAAACAAGCCCCAGTGCCGCGCAGCGATGCTCCAACAGCTGCAGGGGAGGACGGAGCAAAGATGGTTGGTATAACTGCCACCGAGCCCTGCTGGCAGTAGGATGTCAAAATGTGTTTTTGAAAAAACAAGGGGGCAGCAGTCTAGCAGTGAACACTCATTTCATTGTGCTCCTGAGTAGATTGAGTGAAAGTTCTTAACTACAGCACTTTTGTGAACTAAATCATAAACCAGCTGCAGATCTACATTGGACCTTTGTGCTGCACAGACTTGTACCAAATTTTGACATACTGTAGGTCATCCTCAAAACACCACACAAAATTATTCTTCAGCTGTGGGCCAGCAGAAATGGCACAGGGCAGACAGAAAATCCTCTCGCCATGCTGGATTCTGTACAGAAGGTCGAGTGGATTTGACAAAAGCTAGAAAGAACTTTGAACAAAGATGGACCAGTATGTTGGTCACTTGGCAATAGTGGAAGGAAAATTGATGGTGTGGTGGAAAAGGCAACAGAGTCAGAGAAAATTGCTACCAAAGCAATGGTGATGGTGGCAGCTACAGTTAAGGAGCAGAGTCTGTTACAGACCTGGGTCGAACATTTGGAGAATACCATCCGATCATCGAATGTGCAAATCCTAGGTCT
The DNA here is from genome assembly GCA_016271365.2 of Neoceratodus forsteri. Classification (NCBI taxonomy): domain Eukaryota; kingdom Metazoa; phylum Chordata; order Ceratodontiformes; family Ceratodontidae; genus Neoceratodus; species Neoceratodus forsteri. Next base: position 971,984,945 of record CM057454.1, on the reverse strand, counting down.
CCTGAAGAAGTGGAAGGGGATGACTTAACAACTTTTTTGAGAGGTGGCTGCCTGAAGCAATTGGCCTGGAACATGCTGTCCATATTCAAAGGGCATATCGACTTGCCTGACTTGCTGTGGCAGGAGGAGAGGAGTCCAGGACTGTTTGATGCTAACAGCATCGATGGGGAGACTGGGATTGTATACTACAGGCAGTGAGAGACCACTTCCCCATAACTTTGGACAATTCTTGCATTCTGTACTTTCCATATTCCTCATTTGCTACCAGGCAGCGCGGTGAGCCTTCAAAGGGTGGCTCAGAAACTGAAAGAACTGGCATCGGCTATTGCATTGATTCCCGGCTTGATTACAATTCACAATTTCAAATAAACAATATAGTTTTGTAGATCTCAAGGCAGCTGGAGTCTTAGTGGAAACACACGGCGCTAGTGCGCCAGACCGAGGATGACAACCTGGATGAAATGGAATTGGTAGAGACATGAACTATTGGCGCTTTCCTAATGTATTTTATGAAGGGTCGTAAATCCTGGTGTTAATACCCCTTCAGCCTGATTCTTGCAAAATTTTGCAGTTTATTCTATTTTGTGAGTTATGTTTCTTTCTACTACTGGTAAAAGGATGGCACACACTAGCTAATATAAAATATTTTGGTTAAATGATTAAGGTCCCTCACTCAGCTCAGACAGCTCACTACCCTAGTTACTGATCTCTGGGTATTTAGTGTTGGAAATTGATATTTCTGTGTATTAAGGTAAGTGCTGTGTTTTTGTTTTTTGCCTTGTATCTTTACTGTGAAGTGTGGTCCAAGATGATGTCGAGCGTCTGTAAGATTGTGCACTGGTGCCATGGACGCCATTGCTTCCTCCGAAGTTGCGAAAGCCACTTCTTTAGAGCAAAAATCTTTGGACCAGATTGCATTCCCTTTACCAGCAACTGAATTATGCTGCAAATATGGTTCTGATAGGTAGATCTGCTTGTTGATATTAATAGCTCTGCAGTTAAAGTTAGATTACAATACTCTTTATAAATCCTTATTGAAGTTATCTTGCTAAAAGGTTACATCTTCCGGGAGCATGTTATGGGAAGCGAATGTAGTGGAATTCATAGTTTATGTGTGGTCATTAACCTGGTATACTGGGTGGGAATCTCATTTCGGACAGTTTCCTATATATGGCATTGACCCATTTCATTGTCTGCAATATGGTTCCTTTGTGAGTGTTACTGTATAGCTACTATATATTTTGTGCTTCCTCCCATGTGGTAACACAGTGAAATGTGCATCATTTGTCTCCTTAGACATCAGTGTGGTATAGAATGCTTTGAATGTATTGCCATTTCATGTAACTTAAATACAGTTGATGTATTAACGCTTTAAAAATGCAGTAACATATAAGTTAAAAAAAAAAAAAACACTAACAATAAAAGTGTTGCTGTTTCATCTGTTAATGTGTAACATTATGGGGTAATTTAACAAATATTAATTTCATGGTGTAGACAGGAAAACACTTTAACTTCCACCGGGACAGTGACCCTATGGGCAGATCTCATTGAAGGACAACACCTGAGCGGTGCAGTACACCTCCCATGCTGTACTACAGTGACACTTATGGGTATTACCCCAAGTACCTGTTTTGCGGCTGTAACCCACGACCTTCCAGTATTCCAGCCTCGGAGTCGAGCATTCTACTACTGGGCCACTGACACGGTATATATTCTTGAAAATCTGGAGTTAGGTAAGTAACTTTTTTCTCCCTACTGGTCCTGGTTATGCACCATGGGATTCACCTGTGGGTAAGTTCTATGTTATTGGTCTTGATACCACTGACCATCTTTGTGACACCAAGGTCAGTTGCTGGCATTGGGCTTGGTAGGCCTTATGCTGGTCCTTAGCTCTCTGCTAGTCATCACCTGGTTCACCAGTATTTCTGCTGCTGTCTTTTTGCTCTGTTCTTGGAGACTGTCTTGTTTTCTGTCAACATTCTTGTTGGCTCCAGCCGATCTGACTGTCATTATGACAATGCAGTCTGTTGCTGTTTGCACTCTGGTCCTTATCCAATGGCTCTCTGCTTGCAGGTTGTCACCTGGTTGTCGTCCTACTGTTATTTGGCTACTATTTTCTCTTTTACTCCAGAGGCTGTTGCCGTCTGCGCCATCGATGCTCTAGCTGTCAACCCCATTCATAACGCTCCGCCCATCCCAGTAATATCTTGATCAGTTGTAGGCTCTGACTTGAGCCTTATACTATCCTTCTGCTTTTTGCTCACAGATCATTGTCTGGCTTCACTTAGGAGCCATTCCGTCACTTAGTCAGCTGTTCTCTGTTGTACTCTACAGAGTGGATTTACCAACCATGTTTTGTCAGCTTCACATTTGCGCTGTTTTACAGTGTGTTTAGCTTGCTTTCTCCTTGTCACTACTACTCCTGCTGTTTCCGAGGGGCTCGAGTTTCTTTGTGGCAGCCCAGTTTGATGTCCTTGGGACAACTTTCTACTGGCCTGGTTGTCGTTTGTTTAAAAATCCCAACACACTGTAGTTTTTGGCCCCATGTTCTGGGTCGCTTTTGGGCCTGCTGCCGCCTGTGTCATCAATCTCAACATCAGTGCTACGCCCGCCACTGTTGATGATGTGTCAAGGCTTCTGGACCTTTGTCCCTTTATAATTTAGATTGTTGGCACAACTGTCTGCATCTCTTTATTGTGACCCCTCTTGCCGGCAGTAGCGCGGCCTCTGTCGGCACTGCCTGTTGCCTATTATTAGACTCATCATCGATGCTACATTGTCAACACTGTATTTCTTGATCGGGCTGCTGATATCATCTCTGCAGCTAATGTGTCTGTATGGCCCTTATCGCCAATGGCATCTATGTCTCTCTCAAGTTTTTAGCCATTCTTTCCCCATTGTGACTTGGAGTTTTGTTTCCTGCCTCCTCTTTCTACTGTGACTGGGATTGCCAGTGTTTCTGGGGCAAGTGGTTGTAGTATCCTACCTCTTCTGCCACCACCCAGCTGGGATCTGGCTCAGTAGCTGCTCTTGCCAGGTCTGTGGGCCTCATTTCTGTGTTGCCCTGTGTTGTCAGTGGAATGAATTACAAATGGGGAATACGCAGCACTTTCAGGGGCTCACTGGTACAACTATAGCTTTTTTAAACTGTTTTTATTATGCTTTTCGTGATTAAAACAGCATTCATAATAACATGTTACAGACATGGTACAGCTTAAGCTTTAAAAACTCTGCTTAGAAGCACAGAATGCTGGTATTGTGAGTACTCAGTGCCTCACTTCAGGCAGTCTTTGTACAAGTGTGCTAGGGCAGCAGCATTTCTGCAGAGCTCCTCATCTGACTTTTATATTTGCAAGTTTTATTGTTTATTCTCCGTATTTGAGTAACTATCTGGTAGCAGCTGTTTGTTACTATTGGCAGTCTCTCTAAATTCAGTCGTGCCTCTCTAAAAGAGTTTGAAAGCCTACTTTTTCTGATTTCCAGCTTCTCGAAGGTCTGGGTGAATCTGCCAATGCCAATATTGTGTTTCATAGTACAAGGGTGTTGTATAAAGGAAAAAGCCTTTTGCTGTACTTGGTCTGTATTTCCGCCTGGTTCCGTAGGGTAAGTAGGAGTTTACTCTTTCCTGCCTTAGTCAGTCAGCCCTCCCCTTTCCTCTGTCGTTGTTTAGTTCGCGTGTTCTGTGCTTTTTATCCATTATTTTAGCAACTGCTGTTGGTGTTTATAAGGCTTTAGTGCCTTTTTACTACATTTTACTTTGTAAGCTTGCGAGCTCTCCTCATCCGTTGGCTACACTAGCACCGATTTAGCACACTATGCGCTCTGCACATGTACAGACCCACCTAACTGAAATAGAGCATGTGCTTGCTCCCTCAGTGATACCCAAGCATCTCTTGCAAGTACTCAGCGTCACTGGTATTATATCACTCAGGCAACCATGCATGCGCGAATGCAATTTAGTGCTTTTGCATTTACTGCCTCACAACAAAGCCTACGTAAGCGTTTTTGTCTAATTTTCTCATGTTAATCCAAGCACCTGTGCCGAATGCTACATCCAGCTTTTCTTAAAAGCGTTGGAAATCATGAGACTCCACAGTTTAGACTTTTCAGAGCATAGAAATTCTTGGACTCTCAGACTTTATCAGCTTTTCTGAAGCTTGGTTGCCCCACCAAAAAACAAAACAAAACATAATTGTGGGAAACTGTTGGATTTATAGTGTGAAACTAGTAGATGTGGGATTAGCAGTTACACGTTTGAATTAAATATTTTACACTTAAGTCTTTTAAGAAATTTAGTGCAAACTGCAGAAAGAGAAAGGACTTAATGAATACAGTAGAAGCTACTTAATCAGTGCGTCTTGCTGGGAACTGATTAAGTGGGTGTATTAACCTATGGAGCCTTAAACTGCTTTAAAGGAGTAGTCCACCCAAAATTTGCAAAAGCATATGTTATGCAGAGTGTTTTGATATATATTAAGTCCTAGTGTGTCCTTCCCTCTGTCTGCTATTGGGAGTTATTCCTAAATTAGACTGCTAGCTGTATGGTAGTTTTATGACCCTGGGGATCTCATCACAAATGGGTTTATTTGCTTTCTTTCTCCTCGATGCACCTGTCTCATGTGACACTGATGTAGCCATGCCCTTAGATTTAGCATGTGCACTGCTTTAAATTGGTTTACAGTCAGTTCACAACAGCAGGTAACTGTTCTTATCTAGCGAGCACAAATGGCAATAGTTTAGCAGATACCAGAGAGCAAGTTAACTGGGGTTTCTGTAAGACAACAGCTACTAAATAGGTCTAATTCACTATTTTTTTTTCTATGTGCATCAGGTCTATGTAGCAGGTGTTTTCATTTTAAAACTTTTAATTTTATCAAACTATACACAACCATAAAAGCACGAAACTGCCCAGATCATCAATGCTACCTATAACTTATAAAGGTTCTAGCTGTTTTCTTCAGAAACCCCTCTCAGTTAGATGCAAGTATTTGCTAAACTGTAAATGTAGGTATCCGCATTCTATTAGCAGTTAGTGCTGATTTTGCTCTGACACAAGATTTTCATATTTATTTATTTATTTTACAAATGAAGTGTATGGTATGAAGTTGCAGCCTAGAAACTGCAAACTACTTTGAAGTCAGCTTTTCTCCTGCCTGTGGTATGGCATGAAAGGAACAGAATGACAGTGACTATTCCAGCTACATATTTTTTCCATTTTACAATGGTTCACTGCACTACACATTTAGTGTATCACACTTTTCAAATAATAAAACAAATATTCTCCAAACTAAATAACTCACACATACATATTTTTATACTTTATATAAAAGACATTTCACATTAGTAACAAAAAAATAAATAAATATATAAATGAAAGTGATGTCACAGAGCAAAATCAGCCCTAACTCCCAGTTCCTTCAAGTAGAATGATGGTACCTACATTTATGGTTTAGCAAATACTTGAGAGCTGAGTAGGTGTTCTGTAAGAAAACAGCTACAGTCTTTACTAATTATAGCATTGATGATCTGGGGCAATGTCTGTGCTTTTATTGTTGTGTGTAGTTTGTGAAATAACGTTTTAAAATGAAAACACTTATTACTGCTAGCTAGTCCTGACACAACCAAAACACAAATAATGAATTAGAGCTATTTAGCAGCTGTTTTCTTACAGTACCTGAGAGCAAGCTAATTGGGGTTTCTGTATCTGCTAAACTGTAATTGTTGTCATTTGTGCTCCCTGGATAAAAACAGTTACCTGCTGTTGTGAACTGATTTTAAACTGATTTTAAAGCAGTGCACATGCTAAATCTAAGGGCATGGCTACATCAGTGTCACATGAGACAGGGTGCATCGGGAGAAAAAAGCCAATAAACCTATTTGTGATGGAGATCCCAGGGGTGCAGTAAAACTACACCACACAGCTAGCAGGCTAATTTAGGAAAACTAACAGCAGACAGAGGGAAGGCACACTAGGACTTAACATACATATAAAACACTCTGCATAACATATGTTTTTGCAAATTCTGGGTGGACTGCTCCTTTAACAGGATGTCCCTGCCACCTAAATGGGAGCTTGAGAGTGATCTTGCCCAGACCTGACCCTCTGTGATCACCTGCTATTTATTTCCTTCAGTCTCACTTTTCCCAGACCTGTCCCTCTATAATCCCCTGCCAATCCTTTTATTCAGTCTCCGTGCCATGCCAAGTAGGTGTGAATTGCTCCTTCCATCACCTCTGCTCAGTAATTTAGCTTACTTCTCACTTTTCCCTCCCTCATCCCAGCTCAGTTCCTCAGCTAAGTTCACTCTCCTCCTGCTTGCCCATCACTCCCCCATCTGGTAAAATAAAATAGAAAGTGCATTTTGCGATGAGAGAGAGTACTTCCTGATGCAACTGTGACTCAGCTCACTTCTCCTCCTCACTCCCTCATGGTAGCCGGTTCCTAAGCTCATCTCCTCACTCCCCTTTCTCTCTCTCTCCCTGCTTGCCAATCTGTCCCCCTCATGAAAAAAAAAAAAAAAACATTTCTGCGATCCAGCGAGAGAGAGAAAGGACTTCCTGATGCCACTCATTAACCTCGGCTTGCTTCTCCCTTCTCCCTCATCATGACTCAGTTGCTTAGCTCAGCTCACTCACACCCCCTCTCTTCATAAAAAGCTTTAGTTAAAGCTATGCTCACGCCAATGCACACCATCCTCCATGATTTCTCTCCTGTGTCTTGAGCTATAGAGTTGACGAAAACGCGGACTCCTGCATGAGGCGGGAGGGAGCCATAAGGTAATACGCTATAAAGTTCTACAGTTACACAGTACAGTAAATAAATACAAATTATATTTATACTGTATTGTTTTAATATGATAAATACAGATCAGTATTATTTTGTTTTCAATATGGCAAACCAGTACAGTACTGAACTGTAATACAGGAATCGTGTAAACACAACAGTGTGTGATGAAGCCTGAGACAATGGGCTTCTGGTAGCTGGGATGGCTGCTTAATCAGGACGGAAAACCCGCCACCTGGGTGTTCCGATTAAGTGGTTTCTACTGTAAAGATTTGTACAGATCACAGGAAATGAGAGGCAAAGTGTAGACATTGGGTGTTTTGCTGAGAACATATTTTCTGTAACATTCAGTCTGTTTCAGGGCCCTGCATTGTACAGTACATTTCTATTTTATTTGTCTGTTTTCTTATTGTTTTCATATGTACTTTAATATTAATAACCTAAGTCTTAATAAAGTTGTTACAGGTGGTTTATTTTGAGGACCCATTTGAGAAAAGATGTTTGAAAAAAGATGTTACATGTTACATGTTACTAGAGCAATATGGGCACACCCTCCTCAGTTATCGCTCCTATTCTACTTAGCATGACTACATATTGTTTAAGGCGGATTGTGGTTTTATCATATGTGGTAATTGTTGGCCATTCTCTTTACATGGAAACATAGAAAATGTCTGCAGAAAAGACCACTGATCCATCCAGTCTGCCCTGTTATACCATGTCCTACCCAGGACCTTGTGTGTAGTCGGGTTTTTGCCTCTGTCGCCCCCCGCCGCTGTGCTTCTGAGTAACTAGTATGCTTTTACTCAATCCTAGCCATGTTTGAAACCATTAATGGTTCTTTGACTCAACACTTCTGCTGATTGACTGTTACTCCTCTATAAAATAAAACTTTCTCATGTCCCTACTGAATCTCCCCTACCAGCTTCCACTCATGTCCCAGTGTTTTTAATTTACAATTCCTGCTGAATATTTACTCTTAGTCTACCTTGTTCATTCCTTTCAGGACCTTGATGGTTTCATTTTGCCGCATACCTTCTGGTCTCCAACAAGTACATATTCGAACCTTGTATCACCCACATCTCCTTTCCAGTGGCCAAGTGGCATGTTCAGAGCCTTGCTGTGCATCACAACTGAATTTTTTTCTAACTGTTGTCACATTGCCTTTTTAATTCACACTAATAAAACATTCATTCAACTGGATAAATAACCCAAGGACAAATATCTTTCATTTACAAGATGAATCCGGAAAATACAGAAACGGGACATACAAAAAATAATAAATACAGAACATCCGCTAAATAATTACAACAATTAGACAAGATTTGCAGTGAAATTTAAATACATTAACATTCCTACATCAAACAGTGATGTGAGCGAGTTCCATTCTAAAGCCATAATGAGAGTGAATGATGTTTGCCCCAATTGTTTTTTTCTAAAGGGGACAGTCCGAGATAAATGAGCAGAGCTACGGGTGCCATATACAGCTATTCACCAGCAGATTGTCCATCTGAGGATGTGGTCTCAAAAGCTGGGAGTGTCAGTCTTCTGTGTGATCAGTTCTGGACCAGTCTGATCGATCTCTTTGTGTCCAGCGAAAATGCTCAGTTTCCCAGATTCTTCAGCCGATTTTGGTGCCCAATAACGGAAGCAGTGGATGCCCTCTCCCAGTGGCAGGACTTCAGAAGGCCCCACCTGTTTCCTCCAATTCTGTAGATTTAGCAGTCAAGAGGAAGCTTCATAGTTTAATGTGGATCCCCTGTTCATTTTCCAGGCTCTCCTACTGGTCCTTCCATCAGTGTCGGCTGATTGGTTTTAATCTGAGTATTTTCCGGTTCCTCTGTGGTTGGGTAGTCTGCAGGCTGTACCAGACTTTTAGGCTTTGTTAGCAACTGCCTTGTTTCACACAGAGTTTGTCTAGTTGCTGCTTCTCTCTTGTCTCAGAGATTTCCAGTGCATGCTGGTCCTGAAGGGTGCAGTACATTCTGCACACTGTGTCTCTCTATTTTCCCTGTGAGCCAGGGCTGCCCTGTTAAGGATTTCTTTCCTTCCTACATGTTGGGCATCTGCTGCTGGTCTCCTCAAATATTCACTCTGCAGGACTTTCTGATTTCCGTTTCAGTGTCAGTGTGCCTTTGGCCAGCATCCATATCAAGCCTGATCCTGGCCTTTTTATCTTGTTCTGTGGCCTGGTGTTTTCTGGGTTTAAGTATGCATTGTTCCTCTCCTGACTGGGTCCTTCATCTTCTTCTCCTAAAGGGCTTACTGCGCTCCTCCAAGCAGCACTGACTAGCTTGATGCTATTGGCCCTTCTGATCCTGTTTTGGTTGCTCGGGCTATGGCTCCTTCCAATCAGATCTCTTGCTGTCTTCCCTCTATGGGTGGGGCTTTTTCTCTGCCACAAGCTACCTGCAGCATTCAGACTGTGCAGCTGCCATGCCAGTACAGTGGCGGATCACCTTCAAGGTCGGGTTACTGACCTCATAAAGCCCTACATGACCAGGGACCCGTTACCTGCAAGATCTCCTTCACCCTTGCTTCCTCTCCATCCTCTCTGATCCGCCGACAAAGGTTGCTGGAGATTCCAGGGTTAGTTTAAAGACATCAGGGGTCTGGTCCTTTGCTTATGACCCCCAACCCTGTGGAATTCTCTGCCTGCCGTGTAAGAGAGTGCCTGAACGCCCAGAGTTTCAAAACAGCAATAAAATATATTTATTTAGCCCAGCATGTCCAGTTCTTGATAAACTTAATATTTAGCCTGGTATATTCAGATTTTCTTGAAGTTTATATTTATTGCACTGTAGCTTTATGGATTTTAATGTTTTGATTGTCAGTGAGTTTTTAAATTGTTATGCTTTGTTTAGTTCATGTACAAGTGCCTTGGTTTTTAGAAAGGTGCTTTTATAAATAAAGATGATGATGATGATGATGATGAGACCTTCCATCCTGCAACATCATGCCTGGCTCAAACTGGTGTGGCGCTGTTCTGCTCTGGGTTTCTCCCTGTTGTCTTGGCAGCTTGCCACCATCTCCTCAACACCCACTTTCCTTGTTTTGGCCATGTTTCAGTACTTGGTGTGTCTAGCTTCCTGGTCCCTTCTAATGTCTAGTCAGGTGTGCTTTGATCCACTTCTTGCCCCTCTCAGATTCTGTCCTTGAGTGTTCTTCAGAACAACAACACTCTTCAACTTTCATACCTTCTCCTTGGGCACAGTTGTGGCTAAGTTAATGTTATCCAACATATTCCTTCCACTGCTTGTGCTATAGTATCCTCCAGTCCATAGAATGACCGAGTTGTAGTTGGGCTCCATTCGGACCTGCTGTCACATATAGTGCGCATTTGCTTGCCTGAATGGTGTTTTATATGGTTATCATCCCTTTGCTCACCACAGCTTCAGGACCAGGCATTTGTTGCAGATCCGCAGTTCCATACTGTTGTCCAAGATGAGGTTTTCTGAACTGCCTCCACCCTATTTAGGTCCTGTCTGAGATGCAGCCTCCAAAACTGTACACAGTACTTTGGGGGGGGCAGTGGTCTCCCAGCGAGGCGATACAGTGGCAGCACCACCTCCTCCTCTTACCTGAGATCCCCTCGCTGTGCACCTGAGCATCCCTCTAGCCATACCTACTGCATTGTCACATGCCGATGCCATTTGAAAGTCATCAGATATCACTAACCCATGGTCCCTTGCCTGTTTAGTGACTGTCAGTCTAATTGCTCCCCATCCCCACCAAATGGAATATTAGTTCCTGATTCTCCCTTCCAAATTAAGAACCTTTCATTTTGGGCAAGTAATTTCAGTTGTCAAATCATAATAACATACTAAAGCAGCAGAATAGGCCTCTTGGTCTGTCGTGTCTGCTTGGTTGCCAGCCACCTACTGGGGGTGCTTGCTTTTCCACCCCCACCCCAGATAGGGCCTTCCCCAGCTTCAGTTTCCTTCTGTGCCTGTTCCATCCCTTTTGAATGCCTCCACTGTGCCCTCCTCCACCAGACTGCTGGTCAGTGCATTCCATGGCTCCACCGCCTCTCTGTGAAGTAGTGTCTCCTCGCTTCCCCTGTATTTTCCCCTCCAGTTTCCATTCGTGCCCCCTAGTTTGTCCCCCCCTTTAGCCTGAACACCTCCTTGGCTCACTTGTATTTATTCTACATATTTGAAGACCTCTATCATGTGCCCCTGTCTCTCCTCTCCTGCAGTGTGTACAGCCGAGCTCTCCCAGTCTCTCCTCATGGGCCTCCTCCCCATGCCCTGAATCATCCTGGTCACCCTCCTCTGAACCCTCTCAGCAGCGCTATGTCTTTCTTAAGGTGGGGCCTCCAGAACTGCACACAGTACTCGAGATCTGCGGCCTGACCAAGGCATTATACAGAGGGTGGACCACCTCCCTCTTCCTGGAGGTAATTCCCTGGCTATGCAGCCCAGTATCCTGTTTGCTTTTGCTGTGGTTCTTCAGCAATTTTCAGTGTTATTCATTTGACATCCACCACCACCCCTAGATCCCTGTCGCCCAATGTGGCTTGCAGTGTGACCCTCCCAAGGGTGTATACATGGCCTGGGTTTCTGACCCCCAGATGCAGTACCCTACATTTCCCTGCATTAAATTGCAAACCCATCTCCTTAACCACCTCTCCAGGGCATCCAGGTCCCCTGGATTGCCTCTCTTCCTTCCTCCCTGTCTGCCAGTGCTCCCAGTTTTGAGTCATCCATAAGAGACTCAGCCTACTCCTAACCCCTAACCCTATGTCCGAGACATAGGCATTGAACAGGGTATTTGAACCCGGACCTGGGGACCCTGCTGATGACTCTTCTGGGGAGATACTATCCACCAACCACCCCCTCTCTATTCACCCCATAAGCCAATTTTCCCCACCCACCTGAGCAACTGCCCCCATCCCCTCCCCCAACTTTGTTAGCAGGCCATTGTGGGGTACCGTCCGAACATAGAAACATAGAATTTGACGGCAGATAAGGACCGCTTTGGCCCACCTAGTCTGCCCATTTTCCTACCTAACAGATAAGCTGCAAATCCTAGTTAACCAACAGCTTACTTCCTCCTACCCCCACTAGGACTGCCTTATCCTGTCCCATGCATTCTTGAAGTCCCCACTGTTCTTGACTCCACAACCTCCTCAGGGAGGCTGTTCCATGCATCCACAACCCTCTCAGTGAAAAATACTTCCTCACATTACCTCTTAGCCGTCCCCCTCTATCTTCAAATTGTGCCCTTGTTCTTGCACATCTCTCTTTCTGGAAGATGCTACCCTCTTGGACTTTGTTAATTCCCTTGAGGTACTTGAAAGTTTCTATCATGTCCCCTCTCCCTCCTTTCCTCTAGGGTATACATGTTAAGCTCGTTTAGTCTTTCTTCGTATGTCTTCTGTTGCAGACCCTGCACCATTTTAGTTGCCCTCCTCTGGACAGCTTCCACTCTGTCTATGTCTTTCGTGGAGATGGGTCTCAGAACTGCACACAGTACTCAGATGGGGTCTCACCAACTGTCTGTACAGAGGATAACTTTCTGTTTTCTACTATTGATGCCTCTTCCTATGCACCCCAGTATCCCCCTGCCTTCCTTACTGCCTTCTCACATTGCTTTCCCACCTTTAGGTCATCTGATATAATTACCCCCAGGTCCCTTTCTATTTTTACTGTTGTCAGTATCTCACCCCATTGTGTACACTTCCCTGGGTTTTGTTTCCCATGTGCATTACCTTGCACTTCTTTGCGTGAATCTGAGCTGCCATACGCCTTGAGCCTTGCTATACTCCAGATATAGGACATCCACCAGCCTATGTCGGTCCAGGACCCCGTCACCCGGCCGTAAACTCCACAAGGTTGGTCTGGCTCGATCTCCCGGGACAAACCGTACTGCTTGTCATCCAGGTGCCTTAACCTTTCCAGCTGCCTCCAAAGCCTCTCCTTGATAATGCCCTCCATTACTTTGCATACCACAGACAGGCTGACAGGTCTGTAATTCCCCATCTCATCTCTAGACCCTCCCCTTTGTGGATGGGCACCACATGAGCCACTCTCCAGTCTTGAGGCACCCATCCTGTCTGCAGAGAGATGTTAAAGAGTGTAGCCAGTGGAGCTGCCAGCACATCTGCCAGTTCCTTCACTAACCCTGGGTGCAGCCCATACAGCCCGGTACCTTGTCAGTCTTTAGTGTCTGAAGGGCCTTCCTCACCCTATCCACTGGGATTTCTCCTTCACCGCCCACCCCTCATGCAGTCCCCCTTCTAGGTTTGGCTCAGCCTCTACCTAGCCTCTTTCAGTCCTCCAGACTCCATCTGACCTCCCGATTTTGTGGGCTCCCTTCTCTCCCATCAGGATGGAAGGATCCCTGCCTCCCTCAGTAAAGATCGAGGCAAAGTACTCATTTAGCACCTCTACTTGTTCCCTGCATCCTGAGCCCATCCTTCCCAGTCCTAATTCTGCTGATCTGTGCCCTCTCTTTTCTGTTCTCCCTAGGTATCTGTAGAACCCCGCCCCGGATATCTGTAGCCAGGTTTTGCTCCATCCTTGCCTTGGCTCCGCTCACCCTCTGGTGACCCTCCTAACTATCAGGTCATACTCTCTCGCTCCCTGCCCCCCGAGCACTTAAACAGCGTGTAGGCAGCTTTTTTCCTTCACCGCCTCTTGCACCTCCCTGGTCCACCAACACAGCTTACTGGCCCTACACGCTACGCCTTACTTTTGCACAGGACCCAGTAGCCTCCTGCACTCGTTCTTAATGGTCTCCCACAAGCTTTCAGCATCCATGTCCAGACTTATCTTGTCCAGGCATCCCGTGAGAATCCCTTCCATGCCCTCGAAGTCCACCCCTGAAGTCTACTACTGCTGTATTGTGCGGTTTCATCCCCCAGGTACAGCAGAAACCAGACCGTGGCATGGTCCCCACCTGCCAGTGGGCTGCACCCCTTCTGGCCCTTTATCTGGTAACTGTCTGCCAGGACAATGTCCAATATCCTGTCCTCCCTTGTAGGTTCTCCCACCTGCTGGACTAGGAAGGCATCATGAAAGACATCCATCAGTCTCTGCTCCCTGGCCACAGAGGATGTCATAGTGTCCCAGTCTGCCCCCGGCATATTAAGGTCACCATGACCACCCTCTACCCTTTCAAGGTCACAGTGACCCTTGATATTCTCAATTAGTTTGTCCTCAGTGCCTCCTCCATTGCTAGGGGTCTGTACACCACCCTATTTTCAGTCTTTTGCCTTCTCTCATTTGCAGGGTTAACTAAATCACCTCCACTCCCCTACAGCCTCTCCACTTCACTAATTACTATGTCATTTCTGACTATCCTCGCTACACCCCAACTCCTCTATCTTTCCTGAATATTTTGTAGCCCTCCAAGTTTCGGTCCCAATCATTCCTTTGGGTGGCCCATGTCTCACTACTTGCTCCACATCCGCAGCTCCTTCAACTAGCATAGCCTGGAGCTCAGACATTTTATTTCCCATGCTCCTGGCATTGATCAGGACTGTCTGCCACCCTGACCCCTCCCCTCCCCAGTCTTGGCGGCCCTGTGATATCCTCTGTCTCTCTTTCCTGCACATTGCCCCCTGGATGTGCACGCTGATCTTTAGTCTTCGTTTAGTGCCCTAGTTCTGAACCCTCGAGCAGCCCTCATGGAGCTGTCACTGTTTTATCCCTCACCCCTTTACAAGTTTAAACCCCACCTCCGCCCATGAATCCAGAAAGTTTCAGTTTCAGGATCTCCTCCCCTCAGGTTGAGTGTATCCTATCCTGGCATATGCCCTTATCCTCCCATGTATCACCCCAGTCCCCACTAGCCCATACCCCTCTGCCTTGCACCAGACCCTGAGCCACTGGTTTACCCTCTAAGTTTTGCTTGTTTTCCCAGTCGCCCTTGGTGCTGGCAGAATCTCCGAAGGAGATTGAGCTTCCTATAGTGTGGCAAACCATGGCCAGCTCCGTAATCTTGCTGGTATCTCTAGTTCACTGTTCCCTTCTAGATCATTTTTCCCAGGTATACTAGAGGTCTGGAGATCCCCGCATTCTCTTGCTATTGGGTATAGCTGGAATTTGGCCTTGTGTCGGATAGGCCTGGGATACATTTTGCTTTGACTTGGCTGCTTTTTCCTCCCCAACCCCTCCACTGGCTCTCCCTGGTCATGGAGTCACCCAGCAGAATCACCTTCACTTGTCCTCCCACATTACTAGTCTGTTTGTTCCCTTCAGGCTCCTTCTTCTGTCTTAGTCCCCCAGCTTGTTCCTCCCACCCCCCCCAGCCTGGGTGTCACAAGCCTGTCGTGTCCTTCCAGGCTCTTTCTTCTGTCTGCAACTCCAGCTTGCTCCTCGCCCCACCTCCTGGGTGTCACAAGTTGCCCCCCGATCTACCCTGGTCTCTCCTCTTGAACTGGTACCCAGATCCCCATCTTGGCCTCCTTTTGCTGCTTCACTTCTTGCCTCCCCTTAGGTCCTGCACTATCCACCCCATCTGCCTTGTTTCTCCCTGCCCCCTCCTCCTCCCTACTTCCCCTCTCTGTCAATTTTTCCCACCTCGAAACTGGCCTATCTAGAGTACTCCCAACTACAGCCCCCCTCGGCTGACTCCCCACCCTCGATGCTGGCCTGATGAGAGTCCTGTCCTCTTCCACCCTGACATCGTTCTGTGCTCTCCCATCTACCATACTTCCTCTGACCCATGCCCTCCTCCCCTTTGGGTCTGGCTCCTTCTCCTGTCCTCTGCTCCCCTCAGCTTGCGAATCAAGCCTAACCACTTGCTCCTCCCTCTCATCTTCTTCCTCTACCTCCATCGCCCGGATACAGCAGGGTGAATCGATTTGTAAGTGTGGCACCTGCCCCAGTTTTGCTCTCTCCTGACCCCCTTCCACCTTGGCTCCCTCTGGGCAACCCCTCCCTATGGAGTGATTGGCGTACACTGCGTGTTACGTGTCCCACCCTTCCTGAGTGACCATGTGGTCCTGGTCTGCCTGCCCCTATCCCAGGGGTATGCTCTTTGACCTCGTCTAACATCATGTCATTCTTGCCCACCTTTCCTCCCCAACTCTCCCCTCCCACCTTCCAGCTGCCTTCTTATCCCCTCAACCTCCTTCCTAAGACCCGCCAGCTGGAAGCACACTGGGCATCTTCCGAACTCCCATGCCCAATCCAATAATGCCAGCCGCCTGCACCCAGTACATACATTACCCTACAAAGATGCCTGCTTTTGTGACCCCGATCCTATCCTCATTTTGGGTGTGAGCAATTTGGCCCTGACAGCACCTTATTTTACAATTAATATTACACAATCCCTCTACCAACAGTATTACACAGCAATACCCAAGCAATTCTATTAGCGGAATCCCGCGAGTTCCTTGCTGATCAGTGCTCAGTACCCTCACCCTGTTCAGGGCTACCGCATCTAACATGCACACCAAGTCAGGCCTGAACAGAGCTGCAGTAGTCAAGAAGCACACTTCTGATCAGGCAACTCCTATCCCATGGCTCCTCCCTCACCATCCATTGGCTGGGGTGGGTGGTGTGGGACAAACAGTTACAGCTCCTCTCTGTCCTTGTATGGCTGGGCCTGTCCTTTATAGCCCAGCCACAATTAAAATTGGCGCCTGGCTCCTGATTGACCACTTCTCCTCTAATTTCAGCCCTGGCCTGCTGCTGACTGCAGCCACCGGAAAACCTGCTCCTGTGCTTCTCTCGCTGCCGATGCAGCTCCTGCACCTCCTGCCTCCGCTCCTCTGTCCTCCATGTACTCTGTTAAGCCCTCCGACCAGCCCTGGCCCACTGCTGACTGCACTGACACAGCTCCCAAACAATTACAGTTCCTCTCTGTGCCTTGTATGGCTGGACCTGTCCTTTATAGCCCAGCTGCAGTTTGAAAATTGGCGCCCTGGCTCCTGATTGCCACAGCTCCTCTAATTTCAGCCTTGGCCTGCTGCCGACTGCAGCCACTGGGAAAGCCTGCTCTAGTGCTTCTCTCGCTGCCGATGCAGCTCCGGCACCTCCAGCCTCCGCTCCTCTGTCCTCCGTGGCTCCGATCACCCTCCGACCAGCCCTGGCCTGCTGCAACTGCAGCCACTGGGATAATGTGCTCGTGCCCCTCAGCTGCCGGCGCAGCTCCCCAAACAATTACAGCTCCTGGACCACTTTTCAATATATTCAGGTCTCTTTTCAATTCCCACCTACCCTCCACACTATCCACATTACCATATATTTTGTGTCATCCAAAACTAGACACATCTTGCCCTGGATCCCTTCTTCAGTTTCACCAATGATTGCATTGAACTGCAGTGGGCCCAGGACCAACTCTTAATGGGACACTGTTCTTAACCCCTGACCTCGGAGCACAGGATCTACTATTCAGTACCACCATTTGAGTTCTTCCCATAGCCAGTTTCCAACGTATCTAGTGACTTTCTCCCATATACCTAAGTCCTCTAGTTTCTGTACCAGCTAGTGTGGGCACAGTCAAAAGCCTTGCTGAAGTCCAGGTACAAGACATGAATTCCTTTTTTTTTTTTTTTTTTTTGTGGATTTGAATTTATTAAAGCCACAGTTGTGATCAACTTCAAAATTATGGCTGAAGTAAAGCTTAAACTAAATAAATACACTTTTGCAGACTAAGGTAATAAATTAGAGTCTCACATTTCACCCTGAAGAAGACACATTATGTACATACACAAACTGTTGGATGGGAATAGATCTGGAAGGGCTTCAGGCTATATTTATTTATTAATAAGTATCAACTTATCTTGAATAGTATCTATCGATTTGGCGGGGTTCCTACAGAACCCATCACTGTCTCCTGTACAAGAAGATTAATATTTTGCCACCTGCACAATGTTGATTATATAGTAGCAGTTTTTGCGTTTTCAATTTACCGCAGCTCCTTACTTCCATGTCGTCTTAAGAATTCTCTCATCAGCACAAAGGTCCATATTCAGCTAGGCATAAATTGGATTCTCTTTTTACCCAATCTTAGTCACTAGTCATCGTTCTTTTACATGGTATGCCCCAACACTTTTAAAGTCTGTCATCCATTACCAAATCTGCAAAAATGTAAAGCATTTTAAACACTTGCTGAATGATTATTACAAGAATAATTCATGTACTTGTTATGATTGATGCACTGTTGATATATTTTAGTATATGTAATGTTTGTTGAATGTTATTCATCTGTATTTGTATTTGTATATGTATTGTATTTATTGTCTGGCTGACTGAAAAGGGCTGTGCCCAATCACCTCCTGGGGAAAAAATATATATGTTTCACTAATGGTGACTGAAAGTAAATTTTGGTTCTTGCCTGTGTGTTTTTTTTCTGTAACATATATTCAGAGAACTATGTTTGACCCTTGTCCAGTGCCTGCATCACTACATTTAAGAAATCAACAAAGTTAGTTTGAGAAGACATCCTCTTCACAAAACTGTGCATGTGAATCTGGGAAATTGACCAGCTGCTCCTTGATATTATATTTCTCAACAATGGAAGGCAGGGTAACCATTCTTTAATTCCTTGTGTCCCCCTGTCCCCACTCTTGTGTAGTCTGCTACCCTCCAGTCCTAGAAATGACCTTCAACTTGACCCAGCAGTTGGATAGGTCTGCCAAGGGTTCTTCCTGGGCCTGAACCCTACTCCTGACTACCCATAGGTTTAAACTATCTGGTCTTGGGGATTTATCCACCTGCAGCCCTTTCAGACTCTTAATTACCCTTTCCCTGTGATGCTACTCATTTCAGATTTCCTCCTCACCATACATGGATGATGCACTTTGGCAAAGATGCTCCTTGACTGAAGAAGAGCAGAAATATTAATTTAGAATATCTGCTTTCTGACCATCCTCATCCACCTGTGCCTCACTCTTCTTCTGCCTCTCTATACCTCCCTTGTTCTTTCTCCTTTCCCTGATGTGTTTTATGGAATGCCTTGTCATTTGCTCTCACCCCCTTCTGCAGTCTTGAGCTCTGCTTCTACCATGTCCCTTCTCACTGCCTTGTTAGCTTTCTTTGTTTTGACAAGGAAAGCTTCCTGGTTACCTGTACCTGTTCAGCCTTTACACGTTGATGGATGCCTTTTTCCTTCACTGCTACCTCAACCTTCTTGAAGAACCACATAGGCCTCTGGTGCCTCTTCCCTTACCCACTCTTCTAAGGTAGCCTTTTGTTACAGCTAAATCCCTCCTTCCTCCCAAAGTCTGCCCTCCTAAAGTCTAGGACTGGTGTTTGGGTCTGCTGCCTATGTGATCTCAGGGCTCTGTTGAACTACACTGTGTTGTGGTCACTAAGCCCTAGTGACTCTTCTGTAAAACCCCAAATGTTATGGTTGGTCAGAACTAGGTTCTGAAAGATTTCTACTAAGCCTGATTCATACGCTGCTTGCAGCTGGGATGCTTCAGTTAGCATTTGGTATGTTGAAGTAGCTTTTTTTAATTATAAATACTGACTTTATTGAAGAATATTAAAGAGCAGCTGACACCATGTAAAAACTTCAGAAAACAATGTTCAGACACAGTTCAGCTGTTACTTCATATATTTTCTATATATTTCTGTTCTTCATTATTTATTAGTGAAGAAATTCCCACAAAAACAAGGTTTGTATCTCTTAGAGTTCACCTGCCTCTATAGCTTATACCCTACTTGAAATCATAATGTTTCTCTTTTGACATCACAGTTAGTTGCCATGGAAACAACTGTGATGTCCTAATGAAATATTATGATATCAGGTAGAAAAAAGCAGTAGGAGCTGATGAACTCTAGAAAATTAATCCTGTTTTCATGCAAATAACCTCAGTAATAAATAATGGGGTTAAAATACAAAGGTAATAATACATTTAAAAGCTGCTTTGTGTCCAAATAGTATGTTTACAGAGTTCTTATTGAGGCGTCAGTGGCTCTTTAATCATCGTACATGCAAGCTGTATGATGCAGGTTAACGATCGTTCAGTTTTTAAAACCGGGTATGAAGGTATGAGGCAACACATTCAACTGGTACTGAAGTTGCAGTCCAATTACTTTTGTTGTTGTTTTGTTTTAAATTAAGCTGCCCTTATAATTTTAAAACAAGAAAAATATTCATAGTACTACTAACTATACAAGGCTACTGTGCATTACAATTTGTAAGCCTAGTGTTTGCTTGGTCTCCTGGTAGTGGAGGGACCTCCCTCCCATGGCATATTCAAAAAATGTTGAAGTCTCCTAAAAGGGTGATTTTCCCCTCCAGCTACTGCTGTCCTAATTTTCTTATCTAGATCCTTGTCCACAATTTCTGTCTGGTGACCTGTAGATTGTAGATGACTCCTAGGCATATAATCTTTTAAAGGGACACTGTGACCCTTAGGCCTCAAACTATCCCCAGTTAAAAAAAAAAAAAAATTTTATGATTGTTTACATTCTGTAGAATATGCTGATGTGTCTGGTACTTTGATTCTGATTCCTGTTTACTTTTTAAAGTGAAAAACAGACTTCACACCATGCTGGTGTTACTACACCAAAATGTGTTTGTTTGCATTCTTAAGCAATTCTCACTGCATCTTTCCTGGACTGAGAGCACATAGAAAAATAGAATTTGATGCAGATAAGGACTGCTTGGCCCACCTAGTCTGCCCATTTTCTACCTAACAGATAAGCTGCAGATCCTAGTTAACCAACAGCCTACTTCCTCCTACCCCCAACTAGGACTGCCTTATGTCTGTCCCATGCATTCTTGAATTCCCCACTGTTCTTGACTCCATGACCTCCTCAGGAGGCTGTTCCATGCATCCACAACCCTCTCTGTGAAAAATACTTCCTCACATTACCTCTTAGCCGTCCCCCTCTATCTTCAAATTGTGCCCCTTGTTCTTGCACATCTCTTTTCTGAAAGATGCTACCCTCTTGGACTTTGTTGAGTCCTTGAGATGTAAAAGTTTCTATCATGTCCCTCTCTCCTTCTTTCCTCAAGGGTATACATATTAAGCTCCTTTAGTCTTTCTTCGTATGTCTTCTGGTACAGACCCTGCACCATTTGGTTGCCCTCCTCTGGACAGCCTCCACTCTGTCTATGTCTTTGCGGAGATGGGGTCTCCATAACTGCACACAGTACTCCAGATGGGGTCTCACCAACTGTCTGTACAGAGGATAACAACTTCCTGTTTTCTACTATTGATGCCTCTTCCTGTGCATCCCAGTATCCCCCAGCCTTTCTTACTGCCTTCTCACATTGCTTGCCCACCTTTAGGTCATCTGATATAATTACCCTAGGTCCCTTTCCATTTTACTGTTGTCAGTATCTCACCCCCCATTGTGTATGCTTCCCATGGGTTTTGTTTCCCATGTGCATTATCTTGCACTTCTTTGCATTGAATCTGAGCTGCCATACATTTGACCATTCCTCCAACCTTGCCAAGTCCCTTCTCATCCTTTCCACTCCATCTTGTATATCAACCATGTTGCAAATCTTTGTGTCGTCTGCAAAGAGACATACTTTTCCTTCAGTTCCTCTGCAATGTCACTTATAAAGACATTAAAGGACCCGGTCCCAGTACTGAACCTGTGGTACCCGCTAGTAACCCTCCTTTCTTCACTGTGTACTCCATTTACTACTACCCTTTGCGTCCTGTTGTCTAGCCAATTTTTATCCAGGCTACCACCTTGGGACCCACTCCAAGGCTGGCTAACTGTGTATTAATCTTTTGTGTGGGACTATATCAAATGCCTTGCTAAAATCTAGGTGAGCCATGTCCACAGCCCCTCCTGGTCTACTACTTTGGTCACCCAGTCAAAGAAATCTATTAGATTCATCTGACCACGACCTTCCCATCGATGAATCCGTGCTGCCTTGGGTCCTGTGCCCACTGGCCTCTAGGTACTCAACAATTCTTTCCTTCAGAAGTGATTCCATCATTTTCCCTACCACTGAGGTCAAACTAACTGGTCTGTAGTTTCCTGCCTCTGTAATGCTCCCACTTTTGTGAAGAGGACCACATCTGCCCTCCTCCAGTCCTCGGGTACCACCCATCTTCCCATGATTTGTTAAAGAGAGTAGTCAGCGGTGTCACTAGTTCTACCCTTAGTTCTTTTAGATTCTTGGGTGAATCCCATCAGGCCCCATTGCTTTGTCCACCTTCAATTTTATTAGTTCTTTCAGAACTCTTTCTTCTGTAAATGGACTGGTATCAACCCCCGTCTTCAGAGTGTTTCTCTTGTTTGGTTTAGGTATCTCCCCTCCTCTTCCTTTGTGAATACTGAGCAGAAATATTCATTCAGTATCCCTTTTTCACTGTCACCCTCTGCCCATATTTCCTCCCCTTTATTAAGCCTCAGTATCCCTCCTTTGGTCTTTCTTGGCTCCCTAATGTACCTATAAAGGTCTTATCCCCTTCTTAACAGAATTGGCTATCCTTTCCTCGGTTTGGGCCTTTGCTACTCTGACTGCCTTCCCAGCCTCTTTCTGCTTTAACTGATAAAGTTCTCTGTCCTGCTCCTTCTGTGTTTCCTTATATTTCCTGAATGCTGTCCTTTTCTCCTTAACCTTCCCTGCCACCTCTTTTGAGAACCATAGCGTTTTTTCCTTCGTTGTGTTTTATTGATTTGCTTTACACAAAGGCTTGTTGCCTCTGTGATGGCTGCTTTGATTACTCCCCATTGTTCCTTCACCTCCTTCTTGCCTGTTTGCTAGTGCTTTCTGGCGCACTCTCATTTTCCCAAAGTCAGCCCTCCTAAGTCCAATACTCTTGCTTTTGTGGCTTGATTGTATGGCTGTGTTTATACGTGAACCACACTGTTTGGTGGTAAACTTGTTCCCAGATGGCTACCACTTCTAAATCTGAGATTCTTTCTCCGTCCCATTTGAGAGTACCAGGTGTAAGATTGCTCCCCAGTGGGTTCCAATACTAGCTGTCTGAGGCATGCCCCTGTGGGGCATCAAGAATGACCCTGCTCTTGGATGTGCCTGCAGCAAGGTGCTCCAGTTAACATCTGGCATATTCAGGTCCCCATCAACAATATTTCCCCTTTTCTGCCATTCTAAGGAAGCCTTCTATCATTTCCTTGTCCATTCCCTCCCCTGAGATGGGGTCTGTATACAACCCTGTGCGGATTGGTGCCATTTTCTGTCTCCAGGGTGACCCAGAGTGCCTCATCTGCTCCCTGTTTACTCTTTAGTTCTGTTGCTTTGATCCCTTCCTTTACATAGAGAGCTACTCCTCCTCCTCTTTTACCCTCCCTGTCCCTCCTGTAGATTGTGTGTATCCTGGTGCGTTGACATCCCAGTCATGGTTCTCTGTGCACCATGTTTCTGTGACTGCCACAATATCCAGGCAACCCTCTTCCATCAAGGCCACTAGTTCAGGGAGCTTGTTACACAGACTATGGGCATTGGTACTCATCACCCTCCACTTTTTGATAGCCTTACCCTTTTAACCCCATTCCTGTCCTTTCTGCCTTTGCCTTTTTTACATTTGCCTCTGTTCTGCTCCCTAATAACTTCTCTACCTTGGTGTTTACCTCACTAATTACCATGTTTTGTGGGGGAGGCTGTGATTTCCCTGCTCCTTTTCAGTGCCTCCCCTTGGCTTGTTTAAATGCTTGCCAATGGAGCATTTAAACCTCTCACCTAGGATCCTGGTCCCCCGGACAGTTGCAGACCATCGCACCAGTATGGGTCTGCATCTCTCCAGGTGGCTCCCCAGTGAAGCCAAAACCTGAGCTCCACCAGTGTTTCAACCACTCATTGAATTCCTGGTGAGGGTGCCTAACATCACCCTAATTCCCTGGTGAGGAGTGCACTCCCAACAGAGTCTAGCTACCCAGATGCAGTGGGAGCAGAGGAGACTATTGCATCATAAGTGGCTGCACTGCTTGGGGTGTTCCAAATGTTCAGGAAGTGAGCAATAAGAGTAGATCAAGGATCTGAAACAAAACAAGTTTAGGTATAATTACACAATTACCATACATTTCAGTTCTACTAAGAAAGAAGGCAGGTTAAGCGCCACCAACTCCAGTAAGTTTTAGAAGATTAGTAATCATAAAATGTGAGTTTTCAGCTTGAAATAGTGTGATGTAAATTGGGTTGATAGTGTCCACACACTGATTTATTTTTCTTTTTTCAGGGTAACAAAAGCATTTTATTTTATTTTATTATAAAAGTCTTTGGGCATATAATACTCTTGCAGAGCGCCTACGTTCAAAAATAAATAAGTACAATGTGCAGTTGTCAATAAATACAAATAATACATTCAGATAAAGCATGCACATTCCATAGACTGTATCAAGTTGTTCTTTAAAGCATTTTTATTGCTCCTTCCCCATGCTCCCAGCCACCTCTCCTTCTGGCCAGCCATGGACCCACTGACACCCTCACCCCAACCCCCTCCACTTTACCTCACATTGCAGCAGTCCGGGAGTAGCCGGTGTATCCCTTCACGGATGGGTCCTTCTCTGAGGGGAAGGTGCCAGGGAGGTAACCAGCGCACTATCCATTCGGTCCCGGGGACTGCTGAGGTGGCTTCAGGGCAGTTGTGGCGGCAGGGCGGCAGCCTCATCCGGGCAGCCAGGAGTAGTGTTTCCAGTTTTACTTCCGGGCGTGGTGTGCCACAGATGTCCAAGCACATGCTGATGTCTACGCCCTTGTGGTACAGTGGGGCTCGCTGAGCCTGTTGTGCTCGGCCTCCGCCAGGGGGCGGCACACTGCGGTCGCATCCCTCCCTCCCTCTGTCTGGGAGAGGCAGGCAGTCATCGGATGCTCGAGCCTTCTCCTCCTGGCTAGCCCTCCAGCGACCCAGTCCAGGTCCCGAACCCGGGTCGTCAGCGTCACAAACAGAAATCCAGCTGCTGCGCCAGGCCCACCTAAAGCATTTTTAAACCCAGCAATTTTGCAAGCTTCCCTTGATCGAAAGTGGAAGTGTGTCCCACTATTTTATTGATCTGTATAGAATTTAACCAAGCGAGGGTGACCTTTTAGAAGACTCTTTGTTATAGACCTAATAACATTTCTGCTGCTGTTTCTTGGACACATGCAGCCAGTAAAACTACATGTTTTTCGGTTCTTGTCCATTTGGGGCCATCTTAGAGATATTATCAGAACAGTTGCAGGCAAATAGCTGAAATTGAGGTGCATATGATAGACAGAAAAAATTTCTGCTGTCATAATATTCCACACTGATGTTGAAAGCACCAGTAATGGCACAAAATTAATCTTGGCACAGTTTCACTTATTTTTTATGGTTAAACTTTTGTTGTGTTTTTTTGCATCATATTTTTATTAAGGTTTTGATTTTATCAACATGACAAATCACTCATACAGTACACAACATAAGTGATAACATAAATACAAACTCATGAAACTGTACAAAGGGTCCAGTTCATTACATACATTGCTTAATTCAACTCAAATAATCTTCAACAAGTCCATTTTAGATTTGTCCACAAAAAAAAAAGTGCATTGACTTGTACCGTAGTTGAGGTAACTCCATTAAGGTCCCCGTTCCCTCTCACAACCACCCTCATTTAGTATCTGGGATTCTTCTATAGACAGGGAGTTCAAAAGGGCTGACAGGTATTACAGAAAGTTCATCCTTTTCCTTCAGTATAAGATGAGTCTTTCCATGGCCAAAGCCTGCAAGACTGAGTTTTCCAATGTTGTGTCATGGTGTAGCCCCAAAACCCAGTGTTTAGATGCAATGCCTGGCCAAAATAAGTAAACCCTTGCCGCCTCAATAAGGGTCGCTTCAGATCCTCCACTCCAAATAAGAGAAGCAGTGGAGAGACCTGCACCCTCTTCCCCATGAATCTTTCCATTTCTTTTGCCACCTCTCGTCAAAAGATTTGTAAAACTGGGCATGCCCAAAAATAGTGATAGTAGGATCCCAGATCTCTATTACAGTGTACATACTGGTGAGACAGCAGGGTTAAACTTGTGAACTATCAGTGGGGGCAGTACAGTCTATGTATAATTTATAAAATGGTTCTTAGTACTTATTACATATTAGAATCCCCATATGAAGTTTTAATATTACCCCCAGTTCTCTTCAGAAATCAAAACCCCAAGTCTCTTCCCACAACATTTTGTCTTCCTTGTTGTGTCCAGAAATTATTCTTCCCCTCCTGAGCCACTCTCCGAATAGTTCCCTTAGATTCTAGGACATGTGAGAAAACTAGTTGCTCTACATGTCCTTATAGAGAGGTATCCTCACCTGCTCCCTTCCTGTTCCCTGCAGTATGCTCTGATCTGCAGAAATCAGAAAAGTGCTGCTGCCCCAGGCCATTCAAATAGTTATTCAGAATAAGTGGACTGTGATCGGCCCCTGAGCTGCATGGTGTATATAACAGGAGTCTACAGTCCAGATTTCAAGAATTTTTTCCCCCAAGGAGGGGAGAAAATTGCCATGCTGTTTCTTAATTAATGTTCAACATGTGTATTCCAAAACTAAATAGAGCACCCTACAGAACAAAGAGTTAACAAAACTGATCATGCTCATAGAGGTTATCAGCTCTAACATTTATGTTGGCTATTATTATATTTTCTAACCAAAGAACTTAAAGACATGCATTGCTCACTGAAAAGCGGCTATACAGGCTAATACAAAACATGCTGTAGGCCTGTGAGAGAGCCTACCTTTAGGAACATGCACTCGAAATGCACTTTATCTCTAGTCCAGTATATCAGACTTAGCTCAGGAGGGATGTAACTGTGCACCCAGTTTCATTTATGTATTAAATTACCAACAAACATTTTACCTGGAATTCAGGCTTCCCCTACCCACTACTACTATACCAGTTGAACTAAAGTTCATGTATTCTCTTCCTCCGATGAGAATCTTTTCTAACCTCTTACCTGGTGCAGGTGCAGTATTTCTCTGGCTACTTGAGTGCCTCCATTGGGTCGGTAAAATTAAGATTTTTTCTTTGTGCACAATGTGAATCTAGCAGGAAAACCATACCGTTTGGAATATCCGCTTCTGCGCAGCATCGGCTCTAGTCCCATTAGACTTTCTGCGCCTTTGTCTGGTTGCATACCTAAGTCAGGATACATTCAGATCAGTTCACCATCTGCCAGGAGGCGTTTCTTTGCGCCATGCCATCGCCAAAGAGGTAATCTCTGGAACCCACTCCGTTGGTAACAATTACTACAGCTCGTGGTGCCTCCGGGTTGTTGGGCCGACCTCTAGAAGGTAACTCAGTATGCTTTCTGGAATTTTTTGGACAGTAGAGTTACCTCTTTTCCGAGTTGCTGCATTAGCCACTCTTGCAAATAAAGCAGCAGATGATCCCTTTGCTGCCCTCTGCCAGCCCAATCAGCCTCAGATGATGTGCTCGAGCTTGATTTTCCAGAGTTTCTAGTCTGGACTTTAGGTGTGAGTTTTCCTTGATGATTGTGGATACCACTCCCATGGCTGCATCCGCTTGCTTAGTGGCATCCGCCGTCACTGTATGAACTTGATTCTACCGTCGTTTCTATAGCAGCCACTCTATTTGTCAAGTTGTTAAACTTGTCGGATAATCAACTACTGATTTGATTAATCAGTTAAGTTTAGAACCAAGAGTCTGCAGGGTTTCTTGTGCTCCTTCATCGGCTGGTTCTAAATCGGCGTCCATTGTTGGACCTCGTGGTCTGAGCTCTGGAGACATGCTTGGCTTTAGCTCTGTTATTAGAGTTTATCCTTACATGGATTCCCCATGGTAGTCAATGAGCGCTTCTAGTTCAGAATAATATTAAAAAGCCAAGTTGCTGTATTATTTGCGTTAGTTTTAAATATATTTTGAAGTTCAAAAGGAGCTCTATCTACTTGCATCTGTTCTGCTCAGGCTCCGCAGCATCCCCCCAGCACCCTGTCTCTTAAGGGCTGTTAACAGTACAGTACGTTTACCAAGGTGGATATCCCCTAACATTCCAGGTTACAATGATTGGTTCTTGGGGAGTAGCCATGAGAACGAGGTGACATTTCAATTCTAAGAGCATTGTATCTCATCAAATGAGGTTTTATCCCCTCCCTCAGCCTCAAACCAACTGTGTGTATATATATTTCCGTCTTTGGACCTAAAAGATATAAACACTTAAGCGGTAAACAAGCACAGAACATATTTAACCTACACCCTCCATCTTCCCATCCATCTGCAACAGTGAAAATGAACCTGTCTTTCCCTTCCCACCTGCCCAAGGTGAATTGTAGCATCATTCGTCCCTCTATAATGTAACAAGACCTGCAAATTTGCAAATATTTAACATGATATGCCTCAATCACAGATCGTGTCGCCCGCCCCCATTCATACCCACATCTGAATTGTTTCAGTAACAGTCTCTATAACTGTGATCCTTTTGCAGCGTACTACCCTGTCCCATCCATAGGAGCATCCGCTCCGTCCCCTCCCTCTCCCCAATCCGAGAAGAGAGGGAGCAGAGGGAATGACAGCGATCCCTCAGGCAAGCGGAGTGGAAAATACCTCCCCATGTCCCTTCCGACGTCCCCAGCATCCCACGCCTCCCCAGGGCCACGAAAGTGAGGAGCGTGAGGGCCCCTCCTGAAACTTCTGTTCAGTTCCACTCTCCAACATAGTTGTATCTCAGTACCTGAAAAAAGGAAAAATATGAAGGAGGATAATGGGGTCAGCCTTCTTGAGACAAGGGCGTGGCAAGCGTGAACACAGGATCACGTACAAGCCCCCAAAACTACCTACCTCGCACCATTGGACTCTTCTTCAGCTCCTCCTCCATGCCACAGGGTACATTCACCAGTCTGTATGGATGCACGTTCACCCAGTTCTTCTTTGAAAACCGTCGAAGCCTCAGTCTCCATCTCTCTCCAGGAACAGAGTGGCATCCAGCGGGAAGACCTCTAGAAATTACAGTCCCATAATTAGTGCATGTGAGTTCCACTGCAGATTCCTCAGAGGCACAGTTCTTGGAATTATTATCTCTACCAAAACTGGAATTATATCAGAAAGGCTCTAGAGTACCAGTCCAGTGAAACATGAACTTAGGCAAAATGACAACTTTAAAGTCCATTTCCAGTAAGTGCTGGGATACTCCCTACGGTGAAGGCCTGGGTTCAAACACATAGGAAAAACAGTCTCTGAGTCAGAATGGGGTGGGCGCTGAATAAATATTGCAACAGGCAGTTGTTTCTGGTGTTCAATATTTGTTCAGCCCATTCTGACTCAAAGATGTTACTATTTCACATCGGGAGAGCTGCTTCAAGTACTTTTAAAAGGACAGTTCATTTCCTGTGGATTTACCCTTTTTTTGGTCTTCAAACACATAGGCCATGCCATGTGGCGGAATTTCTCCACAATTCTCCTTTCACCCCAACTTCTTCTTGAGCTCCTGGACAAATCCTTCAGCACCTCCCAAAAGCGAATAGATGGCTCCCTCATGTTTAAGCAGTCCACCTCTAATTCTCTGAGCTGTGCCATCACCATTGAAAACTCTCGCTTTTAAGGAGGCGTGCAGAGTAATCCTGAGATAGAAATAATTTTTTGCCCTCAAATTAGAGATTAGTAGTCAATGCGATATGCCTAGCACTGCTTCCCTATCTAAAGCTGTGGAATCTCTTGATTATTTGGCGTGGTGGCTGGTCTGGTTTCGGTCTTGACATCACTACTGTATGGGCCCTTTCTAGTTTGTACTTGCCATTCTTGGGGATGGACCCAACAGCTCAGGCAATTGTCTGGCACAGAAATCAAGGACACGCTGACCCTCCATCCCTTCAGGTAGGCCCCACAAATGGAGTTCAGCCTCCTTTAATAGTTCTCCTGATAGTCAAATTGTTCCATGAATTCTTCCAGCTCTCTCTGCAGCACTTGCAATCTGTTCCGGGCCCAGGCCGTGGCATCTTCTATATCTGAGACCCGCTGTTCACTTCATTTAACTGGGTCACCTGTGATGCATGTAGATCTACCAGCTGTTGGAGTTTTTGTCAAAACTTTTGACTCCATTAGACGAATCACAGTTCCAATGCTGCAGAACCTGTTGCATACTTCCTGCCCTAGCATTACCTCTACGCAGACAGAAAATTTAGCCCGTGTTGACATGTTCACGGAGTAGTTGCTTCCGTTGGTTTTGAGGCATTACAGAGATTTTCACGGATTCTGTATCAAAATGTAGTCCATTGTCCAAGCAGATGGTTCAGTAGCGTTTTTGCAGCTTCTATTTCGATTCAAACTGTTAAATTTTTATTGATTTCTTGAGTGAGATGGAGGCGAGGTGAAGACACGTCTTTACTTGATCCTTCTCATTAGCCCCATTTGTTGTGTTTAATCAGATAAAAATGATGGAAGCATACTTTTGCAATTGTGCGTGCATACAAACATGTAAATTTTCCAGCAGATAAAGGCCTAGAGGTCTGTCAAATCTCTTGTGAATGTCCCTACTTGCCCTTATTCTGTAGCTGCCCCTCCCTTTCACCCTTCCCCTCCGTTGACCCTCCCCTTGCCCTGTCCCAGCCCTTTTTGAAGCAGTCCACTGTTCTACTGGATACCACTTCTGCTGGTAATGCATTCCCCAGCTACCACCTCTCTGTAAAAGTGTCTCTCATCTCCTCTTGAACCTTCCACCCTCCAGTCTCATATCATGGCCTGGGTGTCGCTCCCTTCTTTACTTTGAACAGCACCTCTGTACCTGTCTTGTTTATTCCTTTTATGTACTTAAAGGTTTCAGTCATGTCTCTTCTCTCCTCCAGCGAGTACATGTTCAACACCCTCAGCCTCACCTTGTTTGATAAGTCCTCCAGCCCCTTGATCATCTTTGTTACCTCGTTGCACCCCTCCAGTAACTTAATGTCCCTCTTCAGATACAGGCGCGAGTATTTCATGCAGTACTCCAGGTGCGGTCTAACTAATGACCTATACAGTGGCAGAATCACCTCCTCCCTCCTTGAGGATATACCCCTTGCAGTGCAACCCAGCATTTTGTTAGCCTTTGCAGCTACCTTCCTACATTGTGCGAGTTGTTCATTGACCTTGTAATGAGCACTCCAGATCCTTCTCCTCTGTCTGGGCTAGCTGCACTCCCCAAGCTGGTAACTACTCCTTGGGTTCTTTCACACCAAAATGCAGCACCTTCCACTTTTTGACATTAAACCCCAGTTGCCAGGTGTCTGACCATGTTTCCAGCTTTGCCAGATCATCCTGCACCCCCTGCCATCCCGTAGGTTGTCCACCACTGCTGCCATCTTGGTATCATCCATAAAACAGACTGATCTTGCTCTTGATGTCTAATGATATGTTTGCAATGAATATCCCAAACACTGGTCCCAACACGAGCCCTGTGAAACACCACTCATCACTACCCTTGGGATGAGAGCTCCCCACCACCACCACCTCTGTTGCCTTCCTGAGCCAGTTCCCAACCCATCTCACCAGCTTGTACCTGCCCCTGTGCCTTCTTACTTACTTTCTAGCCTCCCATGTGGCACCAGTTGAATGCCTTACTGAGGTCCAGATACAGGACATCCACTGCATGGCCCTATCCAGTGCCTAGTTGCAGTCATAGAACTCCACCAGGTTGGTTTGACAGGATCTACCCGTATGGCGCATGCTTTCTGCTGTCCTGGAGTCCTTTGGCCTCCAGGAGGGCCACCAGCCTCTCCTTCAGGATAGTCTCCATCAGCTTACCCATGATGGATGTAAGGCTCACTGGTCTGTAGTTCCCGGTTTTCATCCTTGTGGCCACTCTTGTGGAGGGGCACCACATGAGCCATCCCAATCCTGAGGTATGCACCCTGAGTGTTGTGAGGCATTAAATAGGTCTGCCAAGGTCGCAAGGACCTCTGCCTGCTTCTTCAGTACCCTGGGGTGTATGCCATCTGGGTCTGGCGCCTTGTCCACCCTTGGTGCCTTCAAACCCTCAGAACTCTGCCCTCTATGATTTCCCAGTCTGTCACCCCCCGTTTCTGCTGTTCCTCTGCCCTTGGGTATCACCCCTCCTTCTCCTTAGTAAATACTGTGCAGAAGTAATCATTTTATCACTTCTGCCTTATCGCTACCTACTTCCAGACCTCCTCCTTCCTAATCCTTACTTATGGTCCCTGCAGTTCCTTTTCTCCCTGATGTGTACCTAAAATGTTTCTCCCCCTTCTTAATGCCTTGTGCCTGCCTGAGCTCCGTGAGTGCCTTGGCTTTCCCTGCCCTTGTCACCTCGTCGATTCCCTCAGGTACTCCTCCCTGTTTTCTTGTACCTCCTAAAGGCAGCTCTTTTCCTCTTAACTTTTCCATGCCCTCCTTGCTCACCCAGCTGGGGTTCTTAGCCCTAACCTTCTTGGTCTGGGTCTTGTTGCAGGTTGTGGTTGCCTCCACTATCCCAGCTTTATGAGCTCCCACCTCTAGTTAGTGCCCATACTAGGCTGAATTCTAGCCAGATGCCCTTTTACCACTTCCCCATCCTCCCAAAGTGGGCCCTCCTGAAGTCCAGCACTCTTGTGCAGATTCCCTCCTTTTTGCCCATATCCAGTGTGAGCCATACGGTGGTGGTCACTCCCTGACAACAGTTCTTCACCCTAATTTCCCTCACAAACTCCTCATTTACCAACACAAGGTCAGGGTATTCCCTAACCTGGTTGGTTCACTGACTCATTGCATTAGGAATCTGCCCTGGAAGGTATCCAGCAGTACCTGTTCCCTTCTGTTCCTGGTTGTTTGGGTACTCCAGTTCCTCCTGGCATGTTGAAGTCCCCACAATCACCACCTACCCTTCTTGCAGGTCCTTCTGATTTATCCAGCTAGTTCCTGTAAAACTCCTCCGTCTGAGAGGCGGCCTGTATACCACTCCCGTTCTGAGAGTCCTATTCTTGGAATCCTGGGTTTGCATCAAAGTGACTCCATACTACCTCCTCCCTTCCTCCTCACACACTTCAGTCCTTCCTTCGCATAGAGTGCCACCCCCCTTTCTCAGTCACCCTATTCCTGCAAAATAACATGTACCCTGGTTCAGACAGGTCCCAGTCATTGTATTGGGTGGCTCATGTTTCTGTGATGGCTACAATGTCCACCTCTGTCTCTGCCATGAGCACCTGTAACTTCAGTTTCCTCCCGTGGCTCCTAGCATTAGGGTGACCACCTTCCACCCCTCCCATCCTTCCCTCCTTTACTAGCATCACCAATAGTACTTGCCATTTGTCCTTTGTCACTGTTATGGGGTAAGCTCATATGACTTCCCAACCTGTGGTCTCTGTTCGTCTCTTGCCCACTTGCCACCCCCTCCTAGTTTAAATTCCCAACTTCCTCCATGACTCCTCCATCCTCTGTCTCAACACTTTCTTTCCCTCCTCGCTCAAGTGTAGTCTGTCCTTGACATGAGACTGTTGTCTTCCCAGGTCCCTCCCACCCCCACCAGCCATACCCTTTATCATGACACCAGGTTCTTAGCCATCTGTTAAATTCCTCTGTTCTGAGCTTTCTTGTTGTGCTTGCCTTGGGCACTGGCAGTCTCTCTGAAAAAGTAACTGATCTTCCTGCCCACTCACATAATTGTCCTTGTTCCTCATACCTCCCTTGGACTATCTACTGTCTTGTCAGCCAGGTTGTTAGTCCCAAGATGTATAATTAAATGAGGCTTTTCCCTATCCCTTCTAGCATATTTCAGAACAGATTGTCCGCCCATTCTGCTGTCATTCCTGGCATGGCCTCCACTCAAATGCACATGAAATACCACTGAGCAAATACTCAATTAATAAAAATGATCAATTAATAAAAAATAAGAACTGAACTGCAAACAGTCTGGTGACAATGACAAAGTTATCTCTTATGCAGCCATGAAATCACACTGTGATTAAAATCTCTCTGTTTTTAAGTTGCAAGGAAGACCCAGCTAACTGATGTCATGTCATGCAGCAATGTGATTGTTTCAGATGTACAAATTCCATCAAAAAAACAATTATTTCAATGTCAAGTACTTCTTTAAGCATATAAACTACAAAAGAATTACAGAGTATAATCCAAGATTATGGAACAGTAAGCAATGGTCTGGCTACTCCTAGGATACTTGCAAAATTTACTCCAAATGTTTTTTTTAACTTGCTTTCAAGTAAAAGCAAACAGATGGAAATCTACATAGAAACAGAATTTGACGCAGATAAGGACCATTTGGCCCATCCAGTTTGCCCATTCCTCCTTATCTGCTATTACCAGACTATACGGATCTACAGCTCTTTCTCCCTTCACCACTTCCTTTCCACAATTCCATTATGATTCCCTTGTGCTTATCCATGCATGCTTGAACCCCACCACTGTTTCTATCCACCACCTCTGCAGCAAGGCCATTCCAGGAATCCACCACTCTTTCTGTGAAGAAGGACTTCCTCACATCTCTCATGAATCTGCCCTCCTTCAGCTTCATTGCATGTGCCCTTGTTCTTGACCACCTTTTCTTCTAAAAAAAAAATACCCTCCTGTACCGTATTACACCAGTAAGGTATTTAAAGGTGTGTATTATATTCCACCCTCTCCCTCCTGTGTTCCAGGGTGTACATATTGAGGTCCCTTTAGTTTCTCCTTGTAGGGCTTTTTTTTTTTATTTTTATTGAAAAAGTTTTCAGACACACATCGTCATTAAGAATACATGTGGCAGTTACAGCTTTTGTTGTATTTGACATCATCTCTAAGTAATATACAGGGTGAAGTAGAGGACAGATTCTACTTCAGGCGTTGCCATTCTTTTTGTTCAATCTCTTATTCCTGTGAATGAAAACAGGTTAGCAGTACCATTTTCCTTATTATATGTTTTCTTTCCTATTCCTAGGAATAAATTCTGGATCCACCGGGAACAATGGAAGATCCGGCATCTTCATTTAATTTGGAATTGTACCCATTTATCTTGTATTGTAGCTGACATGCTGTCCATCTGATATATTTTTAATAAGATTTTGCCAATCTTCAATTGTCGTATCTTAGGTGACATCCAGCATCTGGTGATGTTTTTTTTTTTTTTTTTTGCGGCTAGTAGGTAAATAGGAACCAATGTTTTGGACCAGGAGGAAGCGATCCAGATACACTGCCAGCATCACCATTTCAGCTGATAGCTCTATTGAATCACCCAAGTAGGCCGATACCTCGATCTGCAGAGTGCTCAGTAGGGCATTAAAGAGGGCAGTTCCACATTGTGTCCCAGGTCTGACATCCTACAACCGCAATTTCTCCAACAGGTACCGTATGATTCTGGGAGGTATTTGGTCAATGCTGCGGGTGATCGAAAATATCTGGACGGCATTTCCATGCAAACTCCTCAAAGGGGAAGTTATCTTGATTGCTCAAAGCACCGATTCCAACCATTCAGGCCTGGAGACCTCGGTGTCTGAGTCTTGGTTCCAACTTGTTAGTATGGTCTTGGTGGAGTCTTCCTCCACATCTCATAATGCTATATGGATCCAATTATGTGGCCCCAGGCGTGTCCCTGTATAAAATCCATGAAAATGTTTATCATAGGTGGCATAGGGACGGTAATTTTGCCTTGATGGAGCGTTGCTGGAGGATGTAATTCCTGATTTGAAGGTAATGAAAAGTCAGCGACCTGGAGGTCAAAATTTTCTCTTATGGTGTCAAGCGGAAGAATCCCATTGTTGTCTAGAAGTTGAAACACATAGGAATAACCCTTGGTGTCACCATTGGGAAAATACCTGATCTGATTGGGATGGAATGAATAAGTCATCTTCTGAAAGATTTTACAGTAAGCGTGAACTGGTATGTAGGCAGGCCTTTTCCACATGTCATACCATATCTTTAGTGTATTAGAAGTTATTAGAGTGAAGTCTTTGAGGCGGGCTTTTGTTTTCAGAGAAAAGAGGATCTTACCTATGTCATGTAGGTCATTAATGAGAAATTTCAATGTTTTCCAAGGGCCACATACTCCCTTGACAGCCATTGGAATAGTGTTTCAAAAAGCCACCTTTGCATAAGTCTAAAATTAGGTAAATTGGCACCACATTGGGACATTGGGAGGTTTAGGATAGCTTTACAAATTTAGGCTGTTCCTCCTTCCATATAAATTAGGAAACCATTTTGTCCCAAGATTTAAAACAGAAGATGGAAGAAAAAGGGTATATTTTGATATAATATAATAATCTAGGGAGAATGTTCATCTGGATTATTTCTATCCGGTGAAAAAGAGATAGGGGATTGATGCCCATTTGGTCAGGTCCTTTTGAATGGACTGTGTTAGAGATTTGTAATTTGTGAGTTCTAGCACTCTCAACTCAAGCGGAAGATTAATCCCTAGGTATTTGACCTTGGTAATGCATAGCGTGGAGGTATTTACTGTGGAGGAGGTTTGAAGGACAAAGTTGAGCAGTAAAACTTCAGTTTTGCCACGTTCAGTTTTAGTCCAGCGGCTCCTTTGAATTGGTTGAGAATTCCCCAAACTGCAGGAATTGATGTTTCTGGAGATAGCAATGTTAGGAATATATCATCTGTAAATAAATTGACCCTGTACTCCTTTTGGCCTATTGGAATTCCCTCTATGTTTCCGCTGTCCTCAGGGCAACCGCCAGGGTTCCACGTAGAGGCGGGACATGAGGGGTGACAAAGGGCAGCCTCGTCTGGTTCATGATGTATCTGGTATGGGGACATATTCCTCCATTGACTCTAATACTGTATATGCCTTTGGGGACTTACAAAGGTTTTTGAGCCAGTTTACAAAGGGGTCTGAAATTGGAATTTTGACAGGGTGTCCCACAGAAAGGACCAGGACACACTGTCAAAAGCCTTCTCAGCATCTAAGCTTAACAAGGCTGCTGGAATTTGTCTGTTATTAATGTATTTTAGTACTCCTTTAAGTTATTATTAGTCTCAACGAGCATCTATGGGCCTTGTTCCACCTGGCTTCTATTCATTCTTAGTATGATTCTTAGTATGAATGTATTCTATTAGAATGAAGGTTCTATGGGTATTGTCTGAGGTACTTCTGTTTTTAATAAAACCGCCTGATCTTGGTGAATAATGTGGGGAGAATTGACTGTAATTGAAACCCAAATTCCATGTATATCTTATAATCAGTGTTTAGGATAGATGTTGGACGGCACATGGATGGATCAGAGGGTTTTATTCAGTTTAGGT
The DNA here is from genome assembly GCA_016271365.2 of Neoceratodus forsteri. Lineage (NCBI taxonomy): Eukaryota > Metazoa > Chordata > Ceratodontiformes > Ceratodontidae > Neoceratodus > Neoceratodus forsteri. The sequence continues at coordinate 971,948,162 of CM057454.1, read as the reverse complement.
AGGGGTTAATATGGCGTAGTCCCTTGAAGGGGGAGGCCACCTTCACGATCTCATTAAACATGAAGGAAGCTTAGGTAATATTTGGTTGGAAAATGTTTTGCACATTCTGATGGGAAGCCATCTGGGCCTGGGCAGTGACCACTTACTAATTTTATACCCTCCTGGATTTCTTCAATTTTTTAGGTGCGATCAGTTTCTGTTTTTGAGTTTTAGATAGGTAGGGAGGGTAGGTCGTTTAGAAAATTCGACCCGGGGGTGAGGTTTTCTGGGGCCCACTACTGTATAAAGATGAATAGTATTCTAAAACATTCTCCTAATTTCTGAACCTTGTAGGGCTTTTGATGCAGATCCTGCACCATTTTAGTTGTCCTCTTCTGGATTGCCTCCACTCTGCATGTGTGCTTCTGGAGATGTAGTCTCCAGAACTGAACACAATACTCAGGTGAGGCTTACCAGTGATCTATACAGAGGCTATACCACCTCCCTCTTTCTGCTGTTGATACCCCTCCTGTGCACCCCAGCATCCCACTAGCCCCCAACTGCCTTATCACACCTTGGCCACCTTTAGGTCATCCGATATGATTACCCCCAGGTGTCTTTCCTGCTTGGTGGTTGTCAATTTCACTCCACCTATTTTGCACTTGACCCTGGATTTCTGTGCTCTAAGTACATTATTTTGCATTTCTTAGCATTGAAACCCAGCTGTCATATCCTTGACCACTCCCTAGTTTTCTCAGGTCTCTTATCATCCTTTCCACCCCAGAGTGTCCACACCATTGCAGATTTTGGTGTTATCCACAAAGAGACGGACCTTCCTTCAGTTCCTCTGCAGTGTCACTTATAAAGACATTAAAGAGGACTGGTTCCAGCACTAATCCCTGAGGCACCCAGGTCACCTTCCCTTCCTCGGAGTGAACTCTGTTTACCACCACCCTCTGTCTCCTATCTACTAACCAATTTCTTATCCAGTTTACAACCTTTGGGCCCACTCCTAAGCTACTCATCTTGCTTACTAGTCTCCTGTGTGGAACAGTGTCAAAACTTTACTGAAATCTAGGTAGGCCATGTCCAGCACTCCACCCTGATTTAAATCCTTTGTCACTCAAAGAAATATATCCGATTAGTTTGACATGGCCTCTCCATGGGAAACCATATTTATTGGGTCTTGTAACTTACTGGATTCAGGATATTCCACAATCCATTCCTTCACGATGATTCTGTTAACTTTCTCACCACCAGTGTTAGGCTGTCTGGTCCATAACTGCCAACCTCCTCCCTGCTACCGGTTTTGTGTAGTAGGACTTCATCTGTCCTCCTCAAGTCCTCCAGGACCACCACTGTTTCAGTGAGCTGTTAAATAGAACTGTCAGAGATTCAGCCAGTATTTCTCTGAGCTCCTTCAGTACCCTTGGGTACACCCCATCTAGCCTCATTGCTTTGTGCACTTTCAGATTAGGAGTGCCTCCAGGACTCTCACCTCCAAAAATGGACTAGTGTTCATCTCTCTTCCTCCAAAGCTGTTATTTTTGTGACCTCTCCCTTCTCGTTCCTCCATGAACATTGAACATAGTATTTGTTCAGGATGTCTGTTGCTTCCTGATCGCCATCTGCTCAGTCCTTTCCTTCCCTTTTTAACCTTACACTCCCACCCCTGGTCTTCCTCTTTTCACTTACATACCAGAAAGTGTCTTATCCTTTTATTTACCTCCTGGGCTATTCTCTCTTCAGTTTAGCCTTTGAGCTCCTTACTGTTTTCCTGCTTCTCTCTGTTTCTCCTGATACACCTCCCTGTCCTCATCCTTCTGCATCTCCTCATACCTTCCGGATGCTACCATTTTAGTTTTAACTTTCAACCACCTCTTTCAAGCTCCATGACAGTCTCTCTTTCCTCTTGCTTTTGCTCACTTGTTTGATGCAGCTGTTTGTTGCCTTTACTATGTTTCCTTTTAGCTTAGCCTGTTCCTCCACCCCCTCCCAACCAGGTTAGCCCTGAGGCATTCACCTATCTTTATAAAATCTGTCCTTCTGAAGGCCAGGATCCTTGCTCTTGTGTGGTTCGATTCCACAGCCGTCCTTATATTGAACCATACTGTATGGTGATCACTGGTCACAAGTGACCTCCCATCTTGACATCTGCAATACTGTACCTGTTAGTGGGTATCAGGTCCAGTATTGCTCCATCATCAGTGGGTTCACTGACTAGTTGCCTGAGAGCGCCCTGCACAGAGCCCAGGATATGTCTGCTTCTAACTGAAGCCATTGCTGAGAGGCTCCAGTCTACATCTGGGAGGTGTCATCTTGCCAGTGGATTCCACCAGTACCTTATTTGATTCATCCACCTGCACTGAGGTCTGTAGATCTGTCACTTTTATGCTTTCTTTCACATAAACACCACCTCCTCCTTTACTTCCCACCGGTCCTTCCCAGACAAGTATAGCCTGGTATGGCCATGTCCCAGTCATGGTGTTCAGTGCATCATGATTCAGTAATGGGCACAATATCCAGGTTGGCCTCTACCATGATGGCCTCTAAGGTCAGGAATCTTGTTTTGTAGACTGTAGCATTTACACATAACCTTCCAGATGTTATTTCCACTCTGCTTGTTACTCCCCGTTTTTACCTTTTTGCCCCTCCTTTCTCTTTTAATAATCCTATTCCTTCCCCTTTATCTCTGCCACTCTGGTTACTTTATTAATTTTCACCCTGGGATTCTTTTCCCCAGGTTCTCCTTACTCTCTACTTCAGCCTGGTTGGGGGAGCAGTTTTGAACTCCCAGATTCCTTCTGTCACCCCCTTGGCTAAATTAAATGTTCATCAAAGTAACATTTGAACCGTCCGCTGAGGACTGCAGTTCCCTCCCGGATGAATGCAGGCCATTACCCTGCATAGGTCCTTATCATCCTAGTTGGATCCCCAGTACCAAATGTAGCTGAACCATTTCTCTCTGCACTGTTCCTTCAGCCATGAGTTGAAACTCCAGGTACAGCCATCCGTCCTTTCCCCTGTCATGAGACAGGCAACATCTGACGAAAGTCACTTAGTGAGTTGCCTGTTTAAGGCTCCTCCCCAACTCCTTAAACTCCTCTGCACTATTCCAGCCCCGCTCCTAGCCAGGCCATTGTTCCCAGGTGGACAATGACATCCAGATCTCCCTCCCGTCCTGCTGCCCTGGCGAGCCTCAGATCTGCTTCCTATCCCTCCGGACCATAAGCCCGAGTAGGCACCCTTCTACCTCTCTCCCCTCTTCCTATTCCCAAATGTATCCCTCTCACAATTGGGTCCCCCACCACAGTTGCCTCCTCCACCTCTGGGGTCCTCTACCACCATCCTTGGGGTGTCCAGTATGGGCGGCCTCACATCCTCTTTGGTCACTTCCACGGGTGCCTCCACCTGGCAGTTCTGCCCGCCAGAGAAATTACACAGTTGTACCGTTTTGAAATGTGCCTCTGTCCCTGGCCCCACCCTTCCAGATCCTACCTTTGTCCAGCTGTTCCTCCTCCTGCCATCCTCTGATGTAATGATGGCTGACTTGGTGGCATCTGGGTGGGTGGAAGTCCCAGATCCTAGCCAACTCAGCCTGGAGTCTGCGACCTCCTCCATCAACCCAGGGATGTGTGTGTAGATGGGGCAGCACTGGATTCTCAGATGGTCTCTCTGAAAACTGCCACATCACAACACTGCATTGCACCACTCCCATCATTCTTCATTTCTTTTCCCCTTACTACTGAGAGGTGTTTCTGGTTTCCCTTTTTTAGTACTGTATCCTATGTTGAGATAATGATGGGCATCCAACTAATTTATATAATGGGTTTCCACATCTTCAGTAAGGAGCAAGCGCACCCCATCATTGTGAATTATTCTCAATGTTGAGTTGTGTTTTACTCTTCACTAAATATATAAAGACCCAGCCTTTCATTTTGGTACTTCCTATGTTGCCAAAAACACTGAAGAAATATAACTATGCAACTTTCTACTGCAGCTTCACTGTATAAATTCTGCCCAAGTTTAGTGTCATACATTTTGCTGAGATGCTGTGCATTTAAATTTTTTCTTACATCTCTGTACCTGTACTTCAGTGTGAGCCACATGTTCTTCCACTACAGTACAAGAATAATTTCCTGTGGTTGTCACAACTATACAATTAAGCACAGATAACATTGTCAAGATATCTGGGAATACGTTGTAACAAGCCGAAAGTGTTCCTATCACAAGGCCTAAGCAAAACTCAACTTACTGTACAGATTCCTCTCTTGAGACAGAGAAGTGTTTATGTAATGTGATATGCTTGTCACCCCAGGGAACATATTGGAAACAATTTTCTGTTTCTGCGTGTGGCTGTTACAAGTGTAAACAACTCAGTCGGATTCAATTTTTGTCTACATTTTCTTAGATTCTTTTTAACAATACATGACCACCCTTTACGCCTTTTAACCGTACTGCAAAGTGTGGAAGAACTGCCTGCCATTGAATGTCTACCTTTGCTGAGGTGCTTGCAATTTTAAAGTAGCAGTGCATGTTGCAATGAAAAGTTTGTGCAGATATCTTTTTTTTTTTTTGCACATCCCTACCCTCCAGCTCCCCTATCTTTCCAGTCTCTTATTGCCCCACTGCCCAACAGATTATGGTTACCACCTTTTAAGAAGCCCAAAGTGGGACATTTCTTACTGAAACATGATTTTCGCAGGACAATATGTAACCTCGAGCAATACAACAGACTTGTTTTCACTAAATAATTAGAATTAAGACCAAGTGTTGTAGTTTTCAGTTGCTTCTAGTGTTTCTTATCGTTTTAAGGTATTTTAATAAAGGTATTATAGTTTTTTGCAACATTTAGAGGAAAGTAAAATATTTTTCTACTATAATGTGAGGACAAGTAGTATTTTTCATGTTTTTTCACAGGACACAGCTGCCCAAATCAGGACTGTCCTCGAAGAATTGGGACAGGTGGTAACCCTACAACAGATTCACCTGTTTCTTTCTGTGTTTCCACGTCCAGACTCCTCTATAAGTCCATGCTTCCTAAGGGACCCAGTGTAGCCATTTCAAAATAAAGCTGCATAAAGAAATCTGGTGTTTGCAGCAAAGATGGCAGTTAAAACAGAAAATGAGGCAAGTGCTCACCACCATACATACAGCTGTAACTTGAGGATTGGGTGCAGCAATTCACCTTTATTGCAATGATACAGACAATGAAAGTTTAAAACAACCCTAAGGTGGAAGGTGCATCTTTGCATAAGTATGATGCTTTGTCAAACCTTGTATGTCCCTGCTGAGGGCCCACTACTGTCACCACAGGAGATATGGTACAATTAATGAGGGCCATAATCTCTGGAGCATGACTGGAAGGAGTGGCGCCAGTGCACTAAGGGGTCAAGTGGTGTAGGGAGAAGGCGTACATAGATACATAGATACATAGACAGTGTCGGCAGATAAGGGCCTATGGCCCACCTAGTCTCCCATTTGAGCTGTAAGTTCAGTTTGTTTTCCTAGAAGTCTATTTCCCCTTACCCCTGACCTCTAGAATTCCTTTATGTCTATCCCATGCATCTTAAATCCGTGATTGTTTCAGCCCCACCACTTCCTCTGGCAGGGTGTTCACTTGTCCACCACCGTTCTGTGAAGAAATTCTTTCTCATGTTTCCTCTGAATCGTCCTCCCTCCAACTTCATCCCATGCCCTCTAGTCCTGAAACATCTTTTTAAGCTTAAAAATAGTGTTTTCCTGCACCCTGTTCCTCCCTGTAAGATACTTGTATGTCTCTATCATATCCCTCTCTCCTCCTCTCCTCCAGGGAGTACATGTTCAGTTCCTTCAACCTGTCTTCATGGGACTTGTGATGCAACCCATGCACCATCTTTTGCCCTCCTCTGAACCTTCTCTACCCTGTCTATGTCCTTACGTGGTATGGTCTCCAGAACTGTACACTGTACTCCAGGTGGGGCCTCACTAGTGTCTTGTATAGCGGAATTATGACCTCCTTTTCCTGCTGGTGATGCCCCTGCCTATACATCCCAGCATCCTATTTGCTTTACCTGATGCCTTGTCACACTGTTTCCCTCCTTGATGTCATCAGAGATGACAACCCCAAGATCCCTTTCCTGCTTGGTGCATGCGCTATCCTCACCCCCAACTCATGCTATATCCTCACCCCAACGTAGACAAGCAAGCCTTCATCAGGCGCATCTGCAACAGGGCTGTTTGTCTGTGTTCAGTCCCACCAATCCCCTGCCCATCTACCACATGCATGTGTATGTCACGACATCCTAGAGGGCATGCAGTATTGTGTGGTCACACATGCCATTAAGTGTTTAACAGTTAGAGTTGCACTGGAATGCAAGGGCAGACTACAAAGATATCTTGAACTGAATAATCTTGGGAGATTCAGCAGTGTTTTATCAGGTAGTTAGTTTAACCAGTTAGCACGCCCTGATGGCAAGTGACCACTTGCCCAGCTGGAGTGCACTGGAAAGGAGGCTAAGGGCATTCCTGGCCATGGTCCTGGTGTTGTATTGGTTGTAGATGGTGTGGAAGCAGTTTTTTCAAGCAGGGGTTTTAGGCCAGGAATGCAGTTTTGGCTAGCAAACAGGTCTGGAGCTTTATTCTGCGGGTAGAGGTAGCAACTTAGTGAGTGCAAAAGAATACAACTATGAGTGCAGTTATCTGCACCAGGTACAAAACAGCATGCTTTATTACAGATTATAAAATGGGCATTAAGAATCAAGAAATCTCATTGGCTAATAGCCCTTAAGAGCGGGTTCTTATCAGAGAATATCATAGCTGACCGGCACTAATCTGCCCACTGCGACCACATAACCACACTATATCACTGACCTCTGACCACTGAAAATAAAACTGGATCGCAATCTAAAAGTCCACAGCGCTATCCCAACCCGAGTGCAAAACCGGAAGCTGGTCCTCAGCTGACTCGCATACAGATCTGGAAATATGAGCAACAAAAGTGTTTCAAAACAAAGTAAAAGCAAATGTACCCCTGCATGTATTCTTCTTTTCCGGGATTGCCGTTTCTCCATTTACCCTGCCATTTTCCTTCATGTAATCACATCCCTTTCAAAATGACAGGAACAGAGTTTTAAATGGCACAATCTCTGTCTTTCTGACCTTCTTCAGTGTTTTTTTTTTAACAAAGTCTGCCACCACTAGAAAGAAAATTATAAAGTTACCAAGTTGCACCTTCAAAATTACTGGCAAACGCCAGCTCGCTCTGACTTCATCCACGCCTCAACTGAGGACTCTTCCCTGGATGATTTCAACTCTCAGCAACTTCTTTTAAACTTAACAAACTAAAACTAACCCAAAATACAATTTTTAAAAGAATATGAACTGAGCGAGGCGCACCGTCACAAAACTGGCAGGCGTCAGCATGTACTCCCATGACAACAGTCGGTCAGGTTTGCAAGTATTTCTAAACTGTACACTCTCTTCCAGTTGCTGTTTAGCTGTCAGCACCTCCTTTAAAAAAAAAACAACAAAAAAAAAAACACTAAATCAGAAATGCATAGCTAGCCCTCTACTACTGATAAAACACTTTCCAAATGGGACTATTTTTTTACTATTTCACCTATTCAGACTTCTTTTATTGACTTTTTAATCTTTTTTTTAGTTGAACACCCATTAGTTGGAGGGCATTTTATAACACAATAACACACTTGAGGTGTGGGTTATCTCCTGATAAGAGCACGCCCAGGTGCATAAGATAACTCACACCTCATTGTGTTATTGCTTGCTCAGCTTTCTCTGTTTAGCGCCATGTCACAGGTACCTGCATATAGGAGGCATAATCTGTAAGTGACAGAATGGAGCTAGCCACAATAAGGCGTCTGGCATCCCCAGTGAGATTGTTCTGATTCTGGTGCAGGGCACCCAGTTGTCTATTAACTATGGCCACCAGATTGTCAACATGAGGGCAAAGATAAGGTGTCATCCAGAGTTACTCCAAGGTATTTGAAGGTCTCCACCTGTTCAAAATTTTGTCCATAGTCGTTCCGGATGACAAGGGTGGAACTTCTCTTCTATGGGAGGCTAGAGAAGAGCACAATCTTTGTTTGTTGTTTTGTAATTGAGGACCAGTTTGTTGTCAGAGAGCTAGCTTTCTAGTGTCCGGAGTTACTTTGGAGAGTGACAGTGCTGCTGTCAAGGTCAATTTTTTGAATAGATGACAGCATCATCAGCATAGAGTACGTTGACTGTCTGACAGGCATCGGGTAGTTGATATATGAAGAGGCCAGATAGAATTGACCCAAGTGGGTTGGCCACAGTCACAAGGAAGAGCAGGTAGAGACCAATGAAATATGTTCATTTTAAATTCAGGATCAACACGCGAGCAAAATGAGAAAATGAGGCAACAATGCAACTAAATAATGATACACACATTGAAACAAATATGATTTTTAATGGGAGAAAACTTTAAAGTAACCTAAGCAACAGTAACAGGGTTTTAAATAAGGTGAAAAATCTGATTAGCAGTTTGATGCATAAAATGCTAATCAGTTGTGAAAATAGAATAGTACTTGGAACAGAATAGCAAAATTTTAAAAAATTTTGTAGTTTTATTAATGTTGTGTACTGTGTCATGGACTCACTCAAAAATGGTTAGCAGTCTACTGCTAAGCATTTCTGAAAATGGTTAGCATTACCCTTGTTTTGCTTAGCGTTTGCTATGCTATACCAGCTATTTCATACCCTAAGTAAAGAAAAATCTCTCAACTTCTGCCTTCTCATTATTAACAGTCCCAACACCACCTTAACAAGCACTGTCCAGGGCACACAAAGCAATCAGAATGCTGGGGTGTGGGGAGACTGCAAAAGCCAAGGAGAAAGAAACATTCTTTTCTCTCTAGCAGTAAACAGCACAGCTTGTCTTGCCCAGGCTACTGACATAGTATTTTCTCTTATTGCGCTCCCTATAATCTAACAATCTGAATTGCCATCAAGATGTCATTTGCAGAGTTGCTCTATAAAGAACTGCTGTCTCTGTCCACTATGCCCCTGCACTCCCCAACTCAGAGTTCATTAGAGCCATGTAACACATAGATACACAGCTGCAACTCCCAGCAGATTTCAACCCATGCTTAAGCTGCATGTCTCAGCGTGGCTGGGCATCCATAGTGCATCTTACCTAGTACCTTTCCTAAATTTACTTTATCCTGTCCCACTACTAGAAATTTCTGCCTGGCCATAATAGATTGTGCCTTCCGCAGATGGGAGCACATCCATTACAGTATCTTTACCTGTTACTTAACGTAGGGTACCTTTAAATCCTTTGCGGATGCACAATGGCAGTTTGGTTTGCAACAAGGGATTTCTGAAGATTTTTACCGGTCAGGCGCTAATATGATGCCCTTTCTATCAGAGTCCATAATCCAGATTCCCACCTCCGCACTCATTACTGCCTTTATCACTATGATGCAAACTGGATACTCAACCATACAGAGAAACATAGAAGTTGTCGGCAGATAAAGACCTCTTTGGCCCATTCAGTCTGCCCATTTTCCCCACCCTTGTTGTGCTGCTTCCAAGATCCCTTGTATTTGTCTCAAGCATGCTTGAATCTGCGACTATTTTGGCCCCATCACCTTGTCTGAGTTTACAGTTTTATCTATCATTAGGCTAAGCTTTCAGGGCTACTGCATTTGTTGTTGGTTATTGTTTCTGCTCTTACTTCATTGTTTTTCTTGTCCGTGGTTCTTCTTTTTCAGCATGGGAAGGGCCCACCACACCCATTCCCAACCACCCCATGCTACACTCCTTTTATAGAGTACCACAGTGTGACATTTCCTGTAGCAAAGCAGGAAGGGGAGGATCAGAGGTATCCACACAGTGACCTCACTTACAGGGCACAAGTAATTTAACTTGTTATAACAAGTTATACAAAAAAAAATCAACATTTGCTTTCATTTTCCTCCTCCTAATTATTCAGACCAGGTTCGAACTCAGCAACTCAAGTGGAATGGATATTATTAACTGTAGGCACTGCAGGACACTTTTCAAAAGGGCAGTTATACAGGATTTAGGGCGCTGTCCTACATGCTGGACCATTGGAGATCTAAGGGCTCAGCTCCAGGCAGCATGGGCAGGTTGCACACCTCAAATTGCATATTCAGGAGGAAGTATATTATAAGAACGCCTTCCATTCCCCAACATCCAATTGAAGCACCTCGACTGCGGAGGGTAGTTGGTCGGGAGGTTGGCAGCTGGTTAGGAGGGGCAAATTGGTGCCCCATCACTCAGTGCTCTCCAACAGATCACCTCCCAAACCATATAAAAACTACAAACAGGTATCTGCCTCTATCTCCAGAATCAAACAAAGGTCCAGAGGATACTGCAGAGCAAGACACTGCAGCACAGGAGCTAACACAACAAAACTCACCCAAAACAGGGACCAAAACAAAAAGGCAACACAAAAACACTTCTGATCATAGGATACTCCATGATTGGGAGAGCTGATGCCTACCTCCAGCGGGGGGTAATGGTCAGATGTCTCCCAGGTACATCAGCATGGAGAACACTGACCACATTACTAAAATTGTGCAGGAAGCAGAGAAATTATTGACATCCTGGTACACATAGGGACTAATGCTGTCTCCAGCCGGTCAGTTGTGGAGACCAAGGAACACCTGACCAGACTGGGAGACAAACTGTCATCCATTTCATCTGGCATCTCCTTCTCTGAGATCCTGCCAGTCTGGGAGAGGGGGTAGATGGAAGGAAGGTCAGAGAAGGGAGATAGGAGAGCTAAACCTGTGGCTCAAGGGCTGGTGCCAGGAAAAAGGACACAAATTTGTAGGTAACTGTCAACAGTTTTGGAAGTGAAAGTTCTTTAAATTTGATGGACTGCACCTGACTAAGAAGAGTCAGTGCGTTGGGGCAGAAGTTTGACAGCTTTGCAGAATATTTGAATTAGCCAATGGGAGAAGGATGCAGCACCTGATACATTGAACAGGAAGAATTCCCTCCCCTCAGCTAGTGATCAAACAGGAGTTCAAGCGTGGTTGTAGTTCATTTGCATCACCAGGTAAGGAAAAGGTCCAGCTCCCCATCTGACCTTGGGAGAAATGCGGACCTCGCCCAACAACTAATGCACCAAAATCTGGCTAATGGAAAATCATGTACCACGAATGCCCGCGGTCTGGGAAACAAGATCCCAGACCTGCAGGCAACAATGACAGAAGCTAATTGGACATAGTAGCCATTAGCAAGACACTGTTCACCAGTAACCACACTTGGGAGACTTCAGTACCCGGCTATGTACTGTTCAGAAGAGACCGAGTGCAAAAAAGGGGGGTGGCCCTTTATGTCAATGAAAATATCAAAGCTACAGAAATGCAGAATACACATAAGGAGCCAGAAGAAATGTGGGTCACCCTGGAAGCAGGAAATGGGACAGCCATTCGAATTGGGGTTGTCTGCAGGCCTCCAGACCAGGGAGAGGACATAGACACATTACTGTTAGAAGATATACAAAACATGACAGCTAAAGGGAGGTTCTGATAATGGAGACTTCAACCTGCCAGATACAGATTGGCCAATACCAGCAAGAACATCCACCAGAACTAGACACATAGTGGATTCCCTACAGGGAGGGCCTCAAACAACTGGTACAACAACCCACAAGAGACAGGGCTATCCTATATCTAATAATGACTAATGGGGAAAGGATCACAGAACTCCAGGTAGAAGGTCACTGGGGGGCAGTGACCATCACATGGTATGGTTCAATTTGGCCACTAGAGCTAAATCATCCCATTCAGTGCAAAAATAATGGGACTTCAGAGGAGCTGACATTGATAAGATGGCCAACAGAGTTAAGCTAGCCTTGGCAAGAAGAAATACAGGTGAGGGGTACAGGCAAAGTGGGCAAGCATTAAGGATGCAATACTTGAAGCAACATCCCATTGTGTTAGGGAGAAAAGCAAGAGCAAGAAGGAGAAAACCACTTGGGTTCTCAAAAAACAGTAGCAGAAAGGTCAGAGCCAAAAGACTGGCCTTCAGGAAATATAAAGGAACGTGGCGGGACGAAAATAGGAGGAGGATACCAAACTTCCCTGAGGGAAGCAGGAAGGCAATAAGGCAGGCAAAGGCCCAAACTGAGGAAACACTAGTACAAACAGTAAAAGAAGGGTACAAGACTTTCTATAGATACATTAGTGAAAGGAGAAAGTCCAGAGTGGGTATTGCTAAGATCAGAGGGATAAGGGGAGTATGCGGAGGAGGACGGAAAAAGCATCTATTCTAAGTAGATACTTTGCTCAATATTTTGTGAGGAGAAGGTAGGGCAGGGGCCCTGGCTCAGCACCATGGACACGGGGAGGGAGGAGGTGCACAAGTCCTCACAAAAGAAAGAGTCCTACAAGAGCTCGCTAAGCTCAGGGTGGACAAGGCAATGGGACCAGATGGCATACATCCCAGGGTACTAAAGGAGCTAAGGGTGGAACTAGCAGAGCCATTATCAGAACTGTTTAGTGAGTCTCTGAGCACAGGAGAGGTCCCAGAAGACTGGAGAAGGGCTCATGTGATCCCGCTCCACAAGAGTGGTAGCAGGAGGAGGCAGGGAACTACAGACCAGTCAGTCTCCCTCAGTAGTGGGCAAGATTATGGAGGCACTCCTTAAGGAAAGGATAGTGCAACACCTGAACTAGGAGCACAGGATCCAAGACAGCATGGGTTTACAACAGGAAGGTCCTGTCAAACTAATTCATAGATTTCTTTGACTGGGGAACCAGACTGGTGGACCAAGGGGTGCAGTTGATGTTGCCTACCTTGACTTCAGCAAAGCTTTTGATGCTGTTCCACATAGAAGATTGATTAATAAGATGGGTAGGCTTGGGGTGGGTCAGAAGTTGGTCAACTGGGTGGCAAACTGGTTGGCGGGCAGAAAACAGGGAGTGGTGGTAAGCGGTATACAGTCAGAAGAGATTCAAGTCATAAGTGGGGTACCTCAGGGTTCAGTCCTGGGCCCAGTCCTCTTCGTGTCTTCATCAGTGACATTGCAGATTGGCTGGAGGGTAAGGTTTGTCTGTTTGCAGATGACACCAAGATCAGCAACAGAGCAGATGGTCCAGATACTCCATTCCTCCTAGGGTTTCAAAATTATTAGCCACTGTGGCTAAAAGACCCAATGTTTTTAGCCACCGCATGAGACCCTTAGCCACACACGCCCAATAATGGTAAAATTTCTACGGCATTAACTGCAGATCACATTCTATTTAAGTACTTAAACATGTTTGTTTACAGCACTTTGTAGTGGTTAAACACAATTACTGATTACTGAGCCAAAATTTGAAATAAAATATATTTATATTATCAGGTAGCTAAACTGTAATGTGTACAGCAATAAGCATACAAAATAAATGCATGCAGGTCGTTAAGATTGAGATGTGCCAGTGGTCACACAGCGCCCAGCCCACTTTGAAAAAAATAAAATAAATAAGCACTTTAATTTGTGCACAGTAGTTCAGACAAACAGTGAGGCATGAGACAAAACAGAATGTCGAGACATCAGTAAAAAGCAAGGCGCCCGACTACATATTTTTCAAGCAGCAAAACTCTATGAAGGTTTTGTCATTTCTGTGTGAAACGACAAGGCCAGTAGTGCCGTATTAACAGTAAGTATTTTAATCCCCAAAAAAAAAAACTGCCAAATATAGCACAGGGTCATCATGTGGAAGCCTGAAACTAAAGGCAGCCAGAAATAATTTTCACATAAGAAATTAAGCAACAGTTAAAAAATTATTAAAAGCGGAAAAATTGTGTTTTTATATTTTAAACCCTCATTGTTTGAAAAACCTTAGGCACCAGTCATGATACCTATTACTAAAATCATAAGAAAAGCAGTAAGTTATTGTTTTTATGACATTATTGCAGCTATAAGTTTGAAAACAACATGGCAGCGTGCCTATTTCAAAAATCAGCAAACCCAGCAACTTTGAATCTCAGCTCATTCAGTGCCTGAGGTGGTTCATAAAGCATGAAAACAAACCGGCAGTAAAATTAGTGTTACATTTCCACACAGCAGAAAAACTGTTTTCAGTTTAAAATTTTATGGCGACAGTTTCAAATATTAAGCAAAGCCAGGCGCCAGACTATCGTGACATTTACAATGATTCTGCCAACCACCGACAGCAGTAATTTGTTTTCTCTTTCTGTGTCTGAGCTTCATTCTAAACCGTGCCACACAAGATTCAAACAGTGCCTGTGGAGAAAAAGGCCAAAATTTTACTTTAGGTGACCAACTACCACTGAATATTAATGCATCATGGAACATGCAACCAGCCCAGTGTCTGTCTGAGATTCTTTTCTTTTAGGTCTATACAGTGCTGCGGATCATCTTCAGAAGAACTTGGAGGTGCATCACTTGCCTTGACAGTTTGTGAAACCACACCTGTCCTTCTGAATGCCCAGATTGCACTTTCAAAATCAAAGTTTCCAATGTCATCAGGAGCCTCGACCAGAAGAGTCATTAGATAGTTCACATTCCACACTTTAAACGATTCCTCTCAGCAGTCTTAATGTTGTATGCACTAAACACGCATTCACACTCCACTGACGTTGATGGGGTTGCCAGACATACTGAATATAGTTTGGACATGTTTGTCCAAGATACCTTGTTTGGGACCACAATTTTGACATTGAATTCTTCAATAGTACACTGTTTGTGTGCTGAGAATAGTCTAATATTAAAGACCATTCAAGTCGGGTTTCATCTGGGTTAACTGGCAGGATATTAGTAACTTGAGGGATACTGGCTTCTTTAAGGACACCGTGAGTGGACAAGTATGTTATCAATCTCCTCTTCTCCATAGCTAACAATATTTTTGTCCTCAGGTGCATTTATTTATTTATTGTTTGTTGACCGGGCAAGTGCACTAGACAAATTCCTGCCTATTTTCAGGCACGACCGGGGAGGATACAGATGAATGCCAACTGACCTTGAACCAGATGCTGCTGTTGGTGGTATTTTTAGTGAATCGTGGGTCTAAAACTTTCCAGTTGTCCTACAAGGTCCCTTCTGGAAAGTAACTTTATAGTTGCTCAACTGTAGAGCATATGTAAGAAGTTTGCAGATTCTTAAAACTGTTCTCTTTGATCCCATATATCTTTTAGTGTATGTGATCTAAATATAGAGTTCTCCTCCTCTGGTGGTTGACTTGGCATCTCGGACAGAAAACCTTTTAAATGTGGGTCTGGATTTTCAGGGAGTGCATGAAGTGCATCAATGGTGCTAACCAGCTGCTGCTTTGCCTCAGAAAATATAAACACAGGTTTCTGGAAAAGTTTAGAAAGAATTGCAAGAAGACCTACAGCATCTGCCAGAAGAAAACAGTGGCAACCCATTGAAAGTCCCCATTTTTGTAAGGCATCCCATAGCAAGATTTCTCTGATAGTTACCCTCTGCCATTTGTGTCAAAACAGAAATAGGTGATGCAATACAGGCTTGTAATGCCTGTACAGAATCAGAGAATGAAAGCCATCTAGTGAAAAAATCTGTTTAAGCTTTACAGCATGTTCCTGGTGTAGCTCTTTGCTCTGATCAAGTATTCGACAGAATTTGAGAGTACTTTATCAGTTCCAAGCTGATTTGCTGTCGACATAAAACTGACCAGATACTGCTGTTGGTTAGCTGCTTTCTCTGGTGCTAAAGCGAGTGTATGTGCAAGACGGTGAGTAGCAACTAAGGCCCGTCCACACTACACGCTCTGGCCTGATAGAATGCAATCCATTAGGGCCGAGGAGAGGTGCAGTCGTCCCTGGCGGTGTCCGTTACAGGACCCGGCACCGCCCGATCCGCGTCGAAACTGGCGACGTTACAGTGCCCGATCCCACAATGCAGCTCGTGCTGTGCCGGACCCAGAAGGGAGACTGTTACGCCATCCACACTACTGCGGTAATGTTGCAAAGGCGGCACGGTTTCATAACCATTGTTGAAACCACCGCATATATGGTTTCAACAGCGGATTCACAACGCCTTCTGTAACGTTACAGGTGTAAATGCAAACCGTTGCGGTAATGGTTTGGGCACTCTAACGTTACAGAAGCGTAGTGTGGACAGGGCCTTAGTATGGGTGATCTATTTTGGCTAGAGTGGTCACACCTTTTTGCTTCCTGTCATTATAGAGGTCCCATCAGTTACAAGTCCTGTCAGCTGTAAAGTCCTAGATTTTTATCAGAGATCATGTTCTTGACAGCATTATATACTGCTTTTGATTTACATTCTGCAAGTTCAGTCACACCTGAAAATTTTGACTGAACAAAACCCTTGCTGTCAATGAGTCTGATGTAAACCATTAGTGTATTCTTGTTAGCCACATCTGTTCCCTCATCAGTTTGTGAGGAAAATAATTTATAGGGCATTCTCCAATTCCTTTAAAAAGCATCCTGCACAGTCTTAGATATTGCTTTGTAAAGTCATTAATGGAGTCAGATTGTAGATGCATGTGCCTTGGAGAACAGATTGCTTGATAAGTGCTAGCAGAGTGGACTCCTGTGTGGAAAAAGAAAAAAAGGAATTGAAGTGACAACGAGCCTATGCTGTCCCCACCCCATGCAAGTCAGAAACATGACCAAATGAGAGTCATGGAAGCAGGTGCTATTTTTTGCAATTAATTCTGCCTTTAGGAAATTCAAGTCAGAAACACTTGCATTGTGAACTTGCAGTTCAAAAGTTTCTGGAGGTTATGAGTGGCAGTCAAGAGTTTTTCCCATGTAGTAAACACTTCTCATTTATGGTATAATAGCACTTTTCACAGATAAATAAGCTGTGCTCACTGCCTTTGTCATTCCTTTTTCCCTCTTTCTGCCTCCATTGCAAGTCTAACAAAAAGAAATTGTTTTAAAATCAAAAATAATTTAATAATGATAATTAAAGTCAGAAGACAAAAAGTCTGGCTGCCTAGAGCATAATTAATAAACTCACTTGTGATCTTTGGACATCTGATGTTTATTGAATCATCAGCCTTTGGCTTATTGGTTGGTTTTCCTTCAGTGAAAATATTTCTCCGACCACTTTCTTTGCAAATTTTACAATAGAATACTGCTGCGTCTTTGTCATGAATGAGCCATGTGTATGTCTTAAACCAGGAATCCTTGATTCCTCTATGGCTGTCTCTGTCATAAACTCTTGCTTTCTTGCTTGCAGTTAGAGTGGCTCTCCATGGTTATAGAGGTGCTGCCACATTTCTGGATGGTGTACAGATAGTTCAGTTTCAGCAGGACTTGATGATCTGGGCCTTTTGAAAATATCTGCTATTTTGCTTTGTTTTACTGTGGCCACCCTGCTGGTGCTCTGTTTATGAGTGTCAGTATTTGCTGCTTCCGACATTTTTTTGGAAGTTGTTCACACAAGAAATATACAGATAGACTCAGCCTTTGTGTGATGAGAATCTGCACAAGTTATTTTTGTTATTGTGTGTGAACAAAAAGTTCTTGAAAATGAAGTACTTTGAAAGAGTTTTATAGCAGTTACTTGCATATGTGATCCACTCTGTAGCGTAAATTTCTGTACACTGTAACATAAGATTGATGCACAACTGCTTTTCTATTGTGTACATTCTTAAAAATGAAGTACTCTGAGAGATAGAGTAATATTTGGGACATAACATCTCTTCAAGTGGCTGTGTTGCACAAATGTACAACACACCATAGTAGTGTTTATTTTGTGTATATAATGGAGAATGTCTGAGATGCACTGCTAATAAAGTTTTGAAGCTGAATTACTTTGAGTCTGAGAGCTTTATTTCATGGTAGACAGCAGAATTCCTTCACACACAAGCACCACAAACACTTAATGGATCAGTATATATTTTTTGGGGAGGGCGACACACATTTATTATGGCAGAATGTAAAATGTGGAGTATGCTTCAGCACTGATTTACACTTTTTCTCAAATGATTCACAGTAAATAAAGCAGCTTTTGCTGCCAGCAGTCACAGTGAGCTTGCTTTTACACAGACAGGTTCACACACTTTGTTCTTATTCTCCTCCTGCTTCCTGCCTGTCCTTAGATATGTCTGTTCTCTTTATTTGACTGTTATACTTATGCTAACTGCTTATCCACTTATCTACCCTGCCTTCGCATTTCTTTCATTTGGCACTCTTATTAATTTGGTTTATTTCTGCTTATTGAACCCTTTTGATTGTGTTTAGCTCAGTACTTTTCTGACTTTTCAGGCTTGCTTCTCAGCTTTAACTTCACTGTTCTGTTGTCTCCCTTTATTCCAGGGGCTTCTGCTTCTCAAATTATATCTCAAATGCTGCACAATCATATGTGCCACTTCTGCTTCACACTGTCTTATTTGTCTTTCTAATCTTTTCCTGTCAGTGCCTCACTCAAAATATTCATAAACATTTTTGGTTTGGCTCCTTCTTTTCTCAAATTTCTTTGTCCTGTGCCCTGGTTTTCTCTATCTGATTTTTCTTTCAGCTTGCTTCTTATATCCTCTGCTCTTACTTTCTCATATCTGTCTTGTCTTCTTTTATTTCAAGGGCTTCTGCTTCTCATACTGTAACATACAAGAATCAGTGCTGCCCATAAATCTCTGGCATCAGTTGTTGTTATCCTGCTTCACTGTTTATTTTCAGACTTTGTTCTCTGCTATATATTACCCTGCTTTTACTAGTTATCTCCCGTATAATTTGTCACAGCAATCAAATCTCCCTTTATTTCAGGGGCTGAGTTATGTTCTGCCTTATCTTTAAAGTGTTGCCAACAGTTTTTATGCTCTGTATTGTCTTTTCATCTATCTTTTCTGTCTCAGCTCTTAAAATATTCTTAAATCCTCTGCCTGATCATTTATACATTTTCAATTCATAGCCCTTTCATCATTCTATAGAGAATCTGCTTTCCTGCCTATCTAGCTACTTCTTTCTGGCTCAGAGCACCACACGCTTTAATCCCGTTTTTTTTTTTTTAAATAAAGCATGGACATTTTGTTTTCATTCCTTCCCTGCCTACCCAATATACTAAGTCTGGCTGAAAAGTAGACAAATCTGGTGCTAAAATTATTTTCAGGAGCGCAAACTGCCTACACATCCGCTTACTATCCCGCCCGCGGCGGTGACTAGCTTTCCATCCCGAGCCCTCCCAAGTCTCACGAACAGGCACTGATTGGCTGGAGGAAAATGTCTGTGCAGTTGCACCCGATCAACACAACTCACTCTGTGCAAGACTCCAGTCATGTGGGTGCGTTGGACCGTGACATCGCAGTCAGCGATCCCTGAGGTCACCGCACCACATCTCATCAAGTTTCTGTGAGATTTCAGCATGGCGCCATAGCCAGTAGTTTTATGGCCACTCTCTCAGTAGTTCAGGAGTCCATGGTGAGAAAGTGGCTGACAGCTGTGACTGACTTCTTTTTTCACCTCCGTGGTGCTCAGAGGGCATAAGTATCGCCACACAGCTTGAGAATTCACCTGCGGTGACGTGGCGAGTGGCAGGCAGGAACACAGAGAGATGGGGTGGGTAGAATGAGAAGATCTGGATAAACTGTTAAAAATGGTCGGAAGAGTGGCAACTGGGGTTTAACGCAATAAGTGCAAGATCATGCACAGAGAGGGAGAAACCTGAAGCCACTTATAGGTTGGGAGGAGTAGCTGGCAATCACAAGGGAAGAAAGACTTTGGTATCATCATCACAGATGACTTGAAATCATCCAAGCAGACCACTAAAGCAAGTAAGACTATGAGGATGTTGGGATGCATTAGCAGGGTATCACAGGTAATATGAGGAGAACAGTAATCCCTCTTTACAAGACAGTGGTTAGGCCCCATCTGGAGTACTGTGTGCAGTACTGGAGCTGCATCTTCACAAGGACATTAACAAAATGGAGGCAGTCCAGAAGGGCAACAAAATGGTGCATGGACTGCATCAGAAAACATATGAGGACAGATTAACGGACTCAATATGTATACTCTAGAGCAAAGGAGAGAGAGGTGATATGATCAAACATTCAAACACCTTATGGGCATTAACAAGGTGAAATAGTCTAACATATTTCAGTATAAGAAAAATAGCAGGACAAGAGGACACAGCATGAGATTAGAGGGAAGTTCTTTTTCACAGAAAGAGTGGTGGATGCATGGAACGCCTACCTCAGGAAGTGGTTGATATGAATACAGTGCAGGGCTTCAAACAGCCATGGGCTAGGCATAAGGGAGCAATACAGATGAGTATGAACTGATAGGCCATTGATAGAGTGAAGGCCTATGCACGTTCTTAAGGTAGACAAACAAATGGGCAGACTGGATGGGCCTTGCGGTCCTTATCTGCTGTCAACTTCTGTGTTTCTATGTTGTTCCACCTCCACCACCTCTCCATGAAAAAAATACTTCCTCACATTCCTTCTGGTCTTCCCTCCTCTAGCTTCATAGTGTGACCCCAT
Organism: Neoceratodus forsteri; assembly: GCA_016271365.2. Classification (NCBI taxonomy): domain Eukaryota; kingdom Metazoa; phylum Chordata; order Ceratodontiformes; family Ceratodontidae; genus Neoceratodus; species Neoceratodus forsteri. The sequence goes on along the minus strand of CM057454.1, from coordinate 971,927,769 downwards.
GTTACCATCCTGTACCTTCTTAATCCCTGTCACATACTAGTTTCTATCATATCTCCTTTTCCTTCTTTTTTCCAGAGTACATACTCAGTTCTCTCAGGCTTACCTTGTGAGGGCTTCTGCTGCAGTCCCTGCACCATCCTGGGTGCCCATCTCTGCACTGCCTCCACCTGATCTATGTCCTTCGAGATGGGGCCTCCAGTACTGGACATAGTACTCAAGGTGTGGTCTTGCCAATGACTTGTAGGGTAATATTTCCTCTTCCTACTGGTGATCCCTCTCCCTATGCATCCCAGTATTCTACTAGCCTTTCCCACTGCTTTTTCACTGTGCTTGGCTACCTTCAAGTCATCTGAAATGATTACCCCCAGGTCCCTTTCCTGTTTGGTGGTTTGCCAGCACCTCCCTGCCAATTGCACGTGTAGCCCTTGGGTTTCTGTGCCCCAAGTGCATGATTTTGCACTTTTTTAGCATTGAACCCAGCTGCCAGCCACGTGATCATTCTTCTAACTTGCAAATCAGTTCTCATTCCCCCCAGGTGTGCACCCTGTTGCAGATTTTGTGTTGTTCGTTGAACAGAAACCCTACGTTCATTTGCCTTAACCCCAGTAGCACTTCTCTACCCATTACCTGTTGTTATGTTTGCATTTTACTTTTTTGTCTGATCTTTATCATAGCTTTTTATGCTATTTGATAGTCCAGTTGGTATGTTTGGGGGCTGGCAGTATAGCCTAGAGGTTAGAGCAGTGAGCTGTGAATAAGCTTGGTACATCCAGCAGACCTGGGTTTGATTTCAACAACATCAACTTGCACACGGTGCAACTCTGAGCAAGTCACTTAACCAATCCAGTGCTCCCGGTTGCTCTGAAAACAGGCACTTGTGCCTAGTGGGCCTTATCTGGTTACCAAAGAAGAAGAAGAAGAAAAAAAAGTTTAACCCGTCGTTTACTTTTAATAGCTGTGAGTATGTATTACTGTACTACTATTTTATTGATGTTTCTGTATTACAGTACTACTTTTGTATTGATGTTCTGTATTGCCTGTGTCAGGGCATCCTTGCAAATAGGCATGTTCAGCGGAGCTTTCCTGAGGAAATAAAACTGAACTTGAACAGACAGACCTTCCCCTCTAGCCCTTCTGCGGTGTCACTAATAAAGACATTGAAGAGGACCGGCCTAGTACTGACCCATGAGGCACCCCGCTGGTCACCCTACCTTTACCTGAGCAGACTCCATTTACCACCAGCCTCTGACTCCTGTCGCTCAACCAGCTTCTTACCCAATTTACTACTTTCTGTCCCGCCCTAGACAGGCCAGATTGCTCACCAGTCTTTTATGTGGAATGGTGGCAAAGGCCTTTCTGAAATCCAGGAATGCCACATCTACCACTCCACCCTGATCCATTACCCTGGTTACCCAGTTGAAGAATTCAATCAGATTTGTCTAGCAAGACCCCCGTGAAAACATGTTGCTTTTGATCCAGCAATCCACTTGTTTCAAGGTATTCCACTTTCCTTTCCTTCAGTAGTGATTAAATAACCTTGCCGACTACCAAAGTATAAAGAGGGACAGCATGTGAGGAAATAGTGGTGTTAGAGACCTGAACCTGTCAGACATCGATTGGGAGGTCCCAGTGGCCAAGAGCGCCAGGAGTCCAGCCTGGCTGGATGCCTTCCAAGACTGTTTACTGGTGCTGCTAATTAAGGAACTCACCAGGCAGACCGCAGTCCCTGATGTGATGCTCACCAACTCGGAGATGGTGGGAGGCGGTGCGGAGTAGGGGGCAGCTGGGGAACAGCTACCATAACTCTGTTTGGTTTGAATTGGCCCTCTTGGCTGGCAAGCCACAATCGAGAACTGAAGTTCTTGACTTTAGAAGAGCCAACTTTGATAGGATGAGGGAACTGGTCAGAAATAAGTCAGTAGGGGTGGAGGACATAGGTGGGGGTAATAAGGGGTCATCCTCTAGGCATCTAAAGTATACATAAGAACAGTAACAAAGAAAAACAGGTTTAAGAGACCACTATGGTTTTCAGCAAGGGTCATGGAAGCAGTAAGGGCCAAAGAAGGCCCTCTATAAATACAAGAAAAAGCAGGGAGGTAGAATGGGAGGATTATTCACAGAAAAATAGGGATGTAATGAGGGTTGTTATGGAGGCCAAAGCAGACATAGAGCTGTGTATCGTGGATGGGCTCAAGAATGGAGAAAGATAGATAGTTTTTCAGATATATTAGTGAAGAAAGGGAAAAGTTTGGGGAATCATAAGGCTAGATGGGGGTAGGGTGATAGGGAGGATGGGCAAAGGCGCCATCTAAATGACTGCTTTTGCTCAGTTTTCACTCAGGAGGACAGCCAAAGAGGGGCATCAAAGCGACCACTTAGGAATCCCGAAATGAGACAGTCATTGTTTACTAGTGAAAGGGTTCTGAAAGGGCTGGCTGCCTGCGCCTGCCCTTAAGATAGATGAGACCTCAGGATCAGATGGGTTGCACCCAGGATACTTAGGGAATTAGTAGTGGAGCTGGCTGAGCCTCTGGTATGTCTGTTCAACAGCTCACTTAGGTCTGGGGTAGTTCAAGGATTGGAAGGTGGCAGACGTTGTAGCACTTCATAAAAGGGGGATAAGGAGCAACCAGAGAACTACAGGCCTGTCAGTCTAACCTCTATAGTAGGGAAGCTGATGGAGTCACTGATCAAAAAACACCTCCGGTCCTCTTCACCATGTTCAACAACTTGCATTTCTGTAGCATTTATGCTGTCTCTTACATAAATAGCTACTCCTCCCTCCTCCTCCTTCCTGCCCTGTTCCTTCTGAACAGAGTGAATCCAGGTACTGCCATATCCCAGTCCTGCTTTTATTGCACCAGGTCTCAGTGATGGCAACCAGATCCAGGTCCCTCTGCCATAGTGGCCCTAGGTCTGCTATATTGTTGCCCAGTCTTGAGCATTTGCAAGGAATGGTTGACTGTATCAAAGTCCTTGGTAAGGTCAATGTATACTGCGCCAATGAGTTGGTCTTGGTCAAGTGCATTGTGAATGTAGCTCATGAATCTCGAGTAGGGCAGTGGTGGTACTGTGCCCTTTCTTGAATCTGTGCTGCTGGGGACATTGCATCTGGTATTTCTCCAGATAATCTACCAGTTGGTCAGCCACAATTTGTTTGAGAGCTTTGGAAAGAGGAAGGATGGAGATTGGCGGTAGTTTCCATATTGTGTCCTGTCACGCTTTTATGTACTGGGGTCACCAAGACTGCTATCCACTTTTGGGGAACTGGGATAGCGTGGTGAGCAGTTGATAATCTTGGTTAGGGGACTTTATCCAGCGTATCCCCATTTGATCTGGTTTTCCGAGTCCCTTAAGTAAGTACTTTTAGCTTCCACTTTCTTTTACCGCTTTAAAGTAGAAAGGTGGATGTGTCTGTGGCTGTGATAGTTTAGCATTGGGATTAGTGTCTGAGGAGGTGTCAAAGAACTTTGAGGGAGTAAATGACTAAGATCCATGTAGGCAGAGTTAAAAGTATTAGCTATGGTTGAAAAGTCTAGTGTGGTGGTGCCATCTATGTTAAGCATGGAAGGTGTCACTTTGGGGTCCTTCCTGTGACTTCCGTGAGGTTAGACCAGAATTTCCTACCATCATTCCAAGTGTTGGCTAGGGCATCTTTGTAGTACTGGACTTTTTCAGAACGGATTGCTGTGGTACAGGCATTCCTGGCTTTTTGTAGGACTGAATATCTGCTTGTTTGCAGTGGTCCGTGCTCGATACTATAGTTGGTCATGGGATTTCATGAGTTCTGGTGTAATCCAAGGATTACTGGTGTCCCTGACCCTGTGTTTTTGTAGAGAAACGGACATCACAAGCTGCATTGAAGCTAGAGATGAAGTAATCCAATGCATTGTCCTTGTCAACAGCGGTATCGATTTGTGACCAGTCATGCTGATGTAGGAGTGCTTTTAGAGGCTCAAGGTGTCCATGTGTCAGCACTCTGCAAGTAATTATTTTAGCTGGGGGTTTGGTGAATTTATTTGACCCATTGCACTGGATGGGGAATGGTCACTAATAGAATTAGGGAGGACTTTTGTTTTAGAGGTATGTTCAGGTCGGTTAGTTAATACCCAGTTCAGTAGCATACTGGTCCCTGTTCTGTATTTCACCCTAATCGGGACACAACTAGCTGTATAAAGCTGGCAGCATTCAAGGCATCCTTGTCATTTTTTGCAGTGAGAGAGCCAATTTACATTGAAGTCTCCTAACATTTTGATTTCTGAGTTATGTCCCAGGTTAGTGTGTTGCTACGATTGCATTGACAGATTTAGGAGAATTCGGTCCTGGTTGTGCTGGAGAGTACATCTTTAAATGAATGACTAACTAAGTGTGCATTAGCCCTCTAGTGGATAACTTATAAAACTTGCAGATGGAAAACTTCGGTACTTAATCTTTGCCCCAGGTCACATGACCTATAGAAATTGTAAGTAAAGTGTCCAGATAGAGGCGGTGGGTGGGTAGGGGGAAGCCGGTGGGAAGGTCAGGAGCCTTTGCTGTATATGTCAGGAATCACAGGTGGAGGTGGCAGGGATTCAAAGAACTGCACCGTGCCACTGCTTCAACACCCATTCAGGGCAGGCAGATAGCTGGGGGAACAAGGGAAGAGAAAGGTTAGTTATACAGGGTTCGTCAGGGGTGGGGGTGAGGAAGCGGGGACTAGCGGCAGACAGTAGTTAAGTAAGACAAAGCATCGAGTAGGGGCAGGAGCCAGAGTCTTTAGAAACAATGGCAGGGGTTGGAAGCGCGTGCCTGAGGGGAGAAGTGAAAAGATCAGAGCCATGGCTGGATGTCGTAGCGTTCAGTCAGAAATTAGGAGCTGGGACAGGGAGGAGACAGGGAGGCTAGACAAGAAAAGTTAGCAGCAGGAGATAAGCAGGAAACATATCACAATCAATATTACAACAGTTTTACATGTCATTCATATTAATACAGCGTAGATTTAGTAGGCAAGTTCAAAATACAATCAAAAATAGAGTAGCAAAGTGAAACCATCAGTCAGAAGTGCTCAGGGATAGTGAGCAACCAATCAGTAGAAAGGTGCTCAAAATTCTAGCGTAAAGGTGCACAGGAAAGGTTTGGAAGAAACTTACAGCTGGGAAGAAAAGTCAGGAACCTTTCTGCAGGGGGCGGAATCCGGCGGGGAGTTCAAGAGCCGCACCATGCAGCTGCTTCCAGCACCGTTTGGGACAGGCAGATAGAGCTGGGTGTAGAAAAGTCAGGAGTCTTTGCTGCAGGTGTCCAGGAATCATGGGCAGCAGCAAGGATTTAAAGAACCGCACTGTGCCACTGTTTCCAGTGCCGTTCAAAAGCAGATAGGGCTGGGTGAAAAAGTCAGGGCCTTTGCTGCAGGTGTCAGGAATCCACGGGCAATGACGGCACTGATTCAAGAGCGCACCATGCAGCTGCTTCTAGTGCTCATTCTGGGAAGGCAGATGGAGCTCGGAGAAAAATCAGGAGCCTTTGCTGCAGGTGTCAGGAATTGTGGGCAGTGGCAGCAGGGATTCAAAGAGCCGCGACCGTGCACTGCTACCAGCACCCATTAAGGGAAGGCAGATAGAGCTGGGTGAATAAAAGTCAGGAAGCCTTTGCTGCAGGTGTCAGTAATCGTGGGTAGCAGCAGGGATTTAAAAGAGCTGCACCGTGTCTCTGCTTCCAGTGCCCATTCAAGGCAGATAGAGCTGGGTAAAGAAAAGTCAGGGAGCCTTTGCTGCAGGTGTCAGAATTGTAGGCAGAGGCAGGGATTAAAGAGCTGCACCATGCCACTGCTTCCAGTGCCCATTCAGGGCAGGCAGATAGAACCTGGGTGAAGAAATGTCAGGGAGCCTTTGCAGCAGGTATCGGAATCTGGGTGGCTGCAGCAGGATTCGAGAACTGCACCATGCTGCGACTTCCAGCACCTGTTCAGGGAAGGCAGATAGTTAGCCTCATACACCCTCTTAGTTTAAATGCAGGGCCCAATTTATGTATTCTACCAGCTTTCCTCTGAGCTCTCTAGAGCCTTACTCACTGAGGTGCAGCCTATCCTTTGCATATAGTCTTTCATCCTTCCACTTGTCCTCCCACCCTCCAATGCAAATGAACCCTCCATCATGCACCAGTCCCTTAGTCACTTGTTGAACTCCTCTGTCCTCCTTTTTCTGCCTGTACTGGCACTGGGAGCTGGATTACCTCAGAGAATGCCATTGAACTCACTGGCCCCCTGCAGCACCCCGCTAGCTCTTTAAATCTTTGTTGCACCACCCTGCTTCATTTCCTGCCAAATCATTTATTCTTAGCTGGATGATCAGGTGAGTTTGTCCCCCTCTTTATCATTTCCTTGATCCTGTCAATCTGCTTCCATCCCTGGCACACATTTGACATTCCGGTCCTGTTTGGGTCCCATTTCTTTACCCACTGTGTGCCCTTGATAATGCAATCCCCAATGACCAACACCTTCTCCGTCCCCTTTCCCTTTGTCCCCTGCATGCCTCTGGTGGGCCAGTGTCCTCCCCTTCGCTTGCTCCCTCTTTGACCTGCTGGTCCTCCTTTCTATACCCCACCACTGCTCTTCCTATTTCCTCCCTGCCTCCTTTCTTCTGTATTCTCTTGGTGTTCTTTTCATGTACTTCCTCCCTCCACTCTTTCCCTTGTCCCCTCTCCACCCCAAATGGGCCAGGTCTCCCCTTCACTTGTTTCCTGTTTGACCTGCAGGCCCTCCTCTATGCCACCACTGATCTCCCTCATTTCTTCCCTTCCCCTTTCTGTCATAGCCTCCTGGTGTCCCTTTCTCTCTGTTGCTGTCCCTCTCCTTCCTTGTTCTTCCACTATTCCACCTCCACCCTGAGCTCCTCTTTTACTGTGTATACCCTTCCCCTCTGTCTACTCTCCCTCCCTTCCCCATTTTGCTGACCTTTTCTTCTATGTTTTTTGAGACCTGATCCCTTCATCTGCCCCTGGTCTTCCAGACCTGCCAGTACTGTAAATCTGTTTGATGCTGGTCCTAGTCCCACTACATCCACACATGCCTTAGCATCTCTTTACCCTCTGTCCTCTGCCTCCTTGTGTAGCTTTCTTCCCCACCTTCTATTTCTCCTTACCTCCTGCCACTCCCCTATTCTCATACTTCTTGGTCTGTATGTGATGTTGTCCCTGAATGTGCTGGCAAATCCCTTCCCCCTTATTTTGCCATCCACCTGGCCCTTAGCAGTCTTAATTTGTTCCTCTCTTCATTGTTTCCTCCTCCATCTGCCCCTCACTCTCAAGTTCCCATCTTAATTAGTTTAACTCTGCTTTAGCTGCCCCAGTTGCCTGCACACCAGGCATCCACCCACTCTCCACGTTATTTCTAGGAAAACTGCTGGTCCACATCCATTGCACTGAACTACCCTCCCTCTCCCTCCTGCTCCACGTATCCTCCTGTTTCCTCATTCTCCACCCTCTCAATTCATCTTTCCTGCTCCAGCTGCTAGATCCCCACATCCTTTTTCTTTAAATTTGTTTACATTTTAAATGTTTAAATTTGTTTTATGGATCTTGTGCCCTAGCCCCTACCTTCTATCTGCTGACTTCCCCTCCTTCCCTGTTCTCCCACTATTCCACCCTTCCTGCACTAGATGGAAAGGGAGTTTAACTCCTCCTGTAGCACAGTTACCTCCGTTGCCCTGTGTGGCGTTGCCTGCAGGTCTTCCCTCACGGATGCCCCAGATGTCACTTAGTTTGGGCGCCACACTCCTGCTTGTGGCACTCTTGCCCGGTGTCGCTCATATGAGCAGTTACTTGTCTCCCTGGGTAATTTATAGGAGCTCCAGTCTCCTATAGACCGCCCTGAGTCACGTGGTCTCCATTGTCTACTGCTAGTCCCTCCCTCAGCCTCCCTGTATTGGCATCCTCCCTCCTCCCTTTCCCACAGCCCAGCAACAATTTAAAACATTTGTTTTCCCAGTCCCCAACAGTACTGACAGAATCCAACAAAGAAAAGCGTTTCAACAATCCCACACAGCACCTCTCTGTAGCGCTCCCACTCTGCTCAGTGAAGGAACTCCTCTATATAAACTGCAAATAGGTTGCCCGCTCCCATGCTCCAGCTGCCTATAGGCCGCTCTTGGTCACGTGATCCCCATCATCCACTGTTAGTCCCTCCCTCCGCCTCCCTGTACTTGGGTCCTCCTTCCTCCCTTTCCCACAGCCCAGCAACAGTTTAAAACATTTATTTTCTCCATCACCAGCAGTACAGACAGAATCCAACAACTTGGTCCCCAGCAGTACTGATAGAATCCAACAATTGGTCCCCCAGCAGTACTGATAGAATCCAACAACTTCGGTCCCCAGCAGTACTGATGACTCCAACAACTCGGTCCCCAGCAGTACTGATAGACTCCAACAACTCGGTCCCCAGCAGTCCTGACAGAATCCAACAGTTCGGTCCCCAGCAGTACTGACAGAATCCAACAGTTCGGTCCCAGCACTACTGACAGAATCCAACAACTCGGTCCCCAGCAGTACTGACAGAATCCAACAACTCAGTCCCCAGCAGTACTGACAGAATCCAACAACTCGGCCCCAGCAGTACTGACAGAATCCAACAAAAAGCAATTGACAGTCCCCACATAGCACTTCCATGTAGCGCTCCCACTCCACCGATGATGGAATCCTCCAGGCATATGGTCTCATTTCTATATAGGACCATAACTGACACAGTAGGAGACAACACGAATACATACTTTAAGCGATGGCAGGAGGAAATAAGTACCCTGTCACCACCTTTTCAGTGGCACTGGACATGTCAGATAACAGCGAAAATTACTTCATCCCATCAATGGCATGAGTAGGCCTGGAATCAATTTAGTATGCTATTTTTGAACCCTTGGAGTAATGGCCACTACCAGAACATGTGGGATGCCACTTGTTGGAGAACTTGTGGTGAACCACAACACACCATACCTATATCATGTGGGCATGCCCAGCCTTACACCCTTTTTTCCCCAAGTCCTGCAGGATGAGTTAGATGAACTTCTTGGTCAGCTCGTAGCCCTTACTACAGAGCTGTTCTTGCTATTGCAGTTTCTGTGGGGAATGGGATTCCTCTCATGATACTTGGTGGGTATCCTCCTCACAATGGCTAAGAAAACTATTACAAGAGATGGCTCATGTTCAGCTCCCTACCATACTGGCCTGGAACATAACAGTAAATCAGATTTAACCCATTCATTAAATAACCGGGTAGAACTGTGTTCCTGCAGATGAAATGGGTGGCTCCTGTACATAATGACTGAAGTCCTGTGATTTTGTACTTGACTACTCAGGTTCCTTCCCCATCTCCTTTCTCCCTCTGCATCCATTTGACAATGATCCCGACAGTTACATATGCACAAAATCTTCTCTTAAATGGAAGACCACTAGATACTAATGAACTCCCTCAATGGACCAGTCTGGTTGTCTTCCGCTCCCTCTGGGGTCATGGGGCTTGTTATTCCTCCGTGGCCCCCAGTATCAAGTCTTCCTTGACACTAATTAACAGACTTTAATAAAGTCACTTTATTTATAGTGGCTAGGACGCTTTTGCAGCATTGCAAGTTAACCACTTTCAAACCCCAGGAAATCCTACTGTATTCTGACAATTGCAGTATGGTCTCACCGTAGGACTGCCCGGAGCTGAAATGGTTAATAGAACCTATGCTAATGATGGAATGTTAGGCTCAAGCTCGGTTTTCAAATCACTGTCCTAGTTAACTTCCTGCAACTGTCAGATTCCTTTACTCTGCTTGCCTCAGTAAGGCGTCTCGAGAGCTCTCCTTCACTTCATCTGAAGAAGTTATTTTCTCAGTTTAAATTGTAGTCCGTTTTATTTTACCTTAATTTTTGAAGCACTGTCCTTGGTTCACAGGCAGAATTAGTTCGATAGTGTTAATTTGGTAGTTTTATCGGTTCCTCTCCGGAAGGAACCGATGCTTTGATTTGTTTGGATTTATTTCATTTAATTTTGGTACCATCTGGTAAGCGATTTAGTTAATTGAAACTTTTGATAATATTTACCGAGGTAATTCTTGGTTCACTTTGGTTCTAACCAACCGATAAATGTCACAGCCTAAGAAATGAGCAGGCCCCACAGGTTTCCAATGTTGTCAGAGTGTGGGAACCATTCGCTAAAGCAGATCCTCATTTAATTTGTGTTATTTGTTTGGGGTTTGATCACCTAAAGGAAGACTGTGAAATTTGTAAAATTTCCTCAGTCGACGCTTGATAGGTGACTTAAACTACTGCAGGAGAAAATGTCTGAGAAAACCGCTGAACCGGTAGCAGATACTATAAGGAACCGGGGACCAGCCCTCTGACAAGGGTAACTCCTCATCTACTAAAAGAGATCTGCCAAACTGGCTGCTGTCCGTGCATTCAGGCAAAGAAAAACACACAGCCGGTAGAACCGCAACGCAAAGCATTGGTTCCAACAGCTGAGGAGAATAGCGACAGCGATTCGCATAATTCAGTCCTTACAGACCAATCACATAATTCAGTCCTTGCAGACCAATCCAGCGTCGGTTGAAAATGACTGCATTTGGCTACTACAGGCTCTGCTGGTTCCCGGTTCAGGGAACCTGAAGTGGAGGTTTATGCAGAGGAATATTACGAAGATGACGATGAGGAAGAAGAGGACTATGGGGAGCCCATTGAACCGGATATCTCCCGATCCTCACAGACCTGACTCCTGATAAGGAAACTGAGAATTATACATCTCATTTTCAGTTCATTAGGCAGGATGTGCCAACCTCTAAAAGGTTTTGTTACCCACCCATAAATCCCTTAAGAAACAGGTACTGAAAGTACTGCATACCCCCACTTCCATTCCACTCCTGGAAAGAAAGGTGGATAAAAGTACTGGGTGGCTAAGGGTGGAGCAGAGTTCTTGTTTGGACACCTTAGCCATGAAGGAGTGGTGCAGGCTGCAGCCTGTGATAAGGCTGGCATTCGTTTAGTTTCACATCCGATTGATAAAGACTCCAGGAGGATAGAGTCCATTGCCAAAATACAGTATATGGGGTCTTCTCTTGCAGTAAGGCTGGCATCTTATATGGCCTGTGTTGCAAGGTATCAGAGGACTTTGTGGAACACTGTGATGGAAATCACAAAGTCAGTGCCAGCCCTATGGCAGCGGTTTGGAGGAAGCTGCAGAAAGGGGCATAGAGGCATCTAAGGTGCAATTTCATATGGCAGTAGAGAGTAATGATACTGCTGCCAGACAAATGGCCTCTTCAATATCTCTAGGAAGGTTTGCCTGGCTCAGGACAACTAACCTGGCTTGGGACATCCAGTCCAAAGCAACGGACTTTCCTGTGAGCCTCTGTCTCTATTTGGTGAGCAGACAGAGGCTTACATGAAGAAAATGGAGGAGTACAAAACAGCCTATCAGAGTGCTACTGCTAAAGAAGTCCTCCACACCCCATAAGCAGCAAGCCAGGGGTTTCAGAGGCAGGCCTATAGGCAATTCTTTCAGCCCCAAGCTTACCCCCAGTACCAGCAGCAGAGGGCTACTTTAGAGGCAGGGGCAGAAGGGTGGTAACCGGATAGCCCCTAGCACTCAGTCAACTTCCCAACCTAGCAGACACCCTGAGGGGTCTGCTCAGGCCGCCTCCCCAGTACTACTAAGGAGGCAGGCTGGCCCATTACCTCCAGGAATGGAAATCCATTACTACAGACAAGTGGGTCCTGGCAGTAGTGGGCCAAGGTCTGTCCCTCAGTTTCATATTAAAACCAAGGCTGAGGGCAAAGGTTTTCAGCCTTCTTTCCCAGCAGAGACTTTGTTGCTAGAGAGGAAATATTAAACCTCCTATTCCTAGGGGCAATCGAGCCAGTTCCCTGCAGCAGAGGGAAATGCCTCTATTCAAGGTACTTCCTCACTATCAAGAAAACAGGGAGTGGTGACCCATATTGGATCCCAGACATCTGAACAAGAATTTACTGAAACCAAAATTCAAAATGGTCACTCTGTCTACAATTCTGCCCATTTTAAAGCAAGGGATTGGTTTGCATCCCTAGACCCTCAAGGATGCACACTTCCACATCCCAGTAAATCAGTCACACAGAACATTTCTCAGGTTCAGACTGCCCTCAGGCCATTACCAGTTCAAGGCAATGCCTTTCGGTCTCACTTCTGCTCCAAGGGTGTTCACAAAATGTCTGGTTGTAGTTGTGGCACACCTAAGGCGACAAGGAGTGGCAATATTTCCTGCTTAGATGACTGGTTAGTCGTAGGGCAAAATCGTCAAGCAGTCCCTGGTGCTCACACAGGATCTCTTGCAGTCCCTGGGGTTGTTAATAAATCAAAAAGTCAGTGCTGCAACCAGTGCAGCTCCTAGAACTTATAGGGCTCAACTGGATTCAGTGAAAGGAAAAACTTTTCTTCCACAGGAAAGGGCAAGCAACTTGGTACAGTTGGCAAGCTCTTTCAAACCTGGCAGCTTCAGGCCTGCCAGGCACTTCCTACAGTTGTTGGCCACATGGCAGCATTAACAACTACAGTGCTAGGAGCAAGGTTTCAGATGAGAGATAATCAGTATCATCCAAGACAATACTAGCTCAAAGAAAGATTCCTTGTCAAAGCTGGTCCAATAACCCAAACTTTTGTGCCGGCTCTGCAGTGGTGGCTAGAAGAAGAGAACCACAGGCAGGAGTTCCCTTTACTACAGGTACAACCCTCCAGGGTGCTTATCTGATGCATCCCTCTTAGGGTGGGAGCACACCTAGAGGAGAATAATGTCCACGGTTTGTGGTCAGCAAAGAGTCCCTGCTTCACATCAGTCTGCTGGAACTCAGGGTAGTATTGTTAGCATTGCAGGCATTTGCCAGCATGCTTCAGGGAATGTGGTACAGGTCAGAACAGGCAACACAACTACAATGTACTACATCAACAAACAAGGAGGCACAAGGTCTACTCCTCTGTGCACAGAGGCCATGAAGATATGGACCCTGGCTTATTCACTAAATATCCAGTTGTCAGCTGTTCATCTGCCAGGCAAAGACAATGTCTTGGCAGATGCACTGAGCAGAATATATCAGAGCCACCACGAATGGTCCCTGGACAGTCAAGTACTGCAAGTGGTATTCAAAGGTGGGGACTCAGAGATGGACCTCTTTGCCTCACCAGACAACCACCAGCTACCAAGATATTGCTGCAGGCCACCAGTGGCAGGTTCAGTGCCACTGGATGCACTAGTTCTGTACTGGACAGGGAAGTTTCTGTATGCCTTCCCTCCGCTTCCCTTGTTACTAAGGGTTCTGATCAAGCTCAGATCCCATTCTGCCACAGTGATCCTAATTGCTCCAGATTGGGTCAGGCAACCTTTGTACTCCATGGCACTGGATCTGTCAATAGCCAGCGGGTCAGCCTTCCCAGGAGGCACAACCTTCTGACTTCATCCCAGGGCAGGATCCTGTATCTGAACCTTTGGTCCCTCAGGCTCAAGGCCTGGCTCTTGAGGACCTAGAATATGCCAATCTGCATCTCTCGAAAGTGTCATGGAGGTCCTCAGGGTTTCTAGAAAACCTCTACCAGAAAGATTTATTCTTCCAAGTGGAAAATATTTTCTGTCTGGTGTCAGAATAAAAACCTGAACCATAATCAGGCAGGATTGCCTGTGGTGCTGGATTACCTTACCCATCTCAGTTCTCTAGGCTTAATGACTTCCACATTGAAGGTGCATTTGGCTGCAGTTTCCATTACCTGTCAGCAGGTAAGACATCATCCTTGGCCTCCGATCCTGTGTTTAGGAAGTTCTTCTGGGATTGCTGCATTTGCACCCACCTTATAGAACTGCCACTCCAGTGTGAGATCTGAACATTTGCATAGCACAGCTTATGCAACCACCCTTCAAACCCATGGCAACAGCTAATCTCAAGTATGTGACTCAAGACTGTGTTCCTAGTTGCCATTACCTCTGCCAGGATGATCAGTGAACTCCAGGCCTAGTCCATGGAGCCTGATCATATGGCATTCATTTCATTTTATTTTTTATACTTGTAAGCAGGATGAGCAAACTGCCCATTTTCACCAGCGACATTCCATAGGGACAATGTAGTCCTTAGGACAAATAATAAATTCCTCCCAAAGGTGGTTTCGATTTTCACATTAATCAATCCATCAGACTTCCAGTCTTCTTTACTAACCATTCTACTTCAGATGAACATAGTGTGCATAGCTTGGATGTTAAAGAGCTATCAGTTACTACCTGGAACATACAGAGAGTCATAGAGGGATAAAACCCAACTCTTTCATACAACATGAAGTCTTGCTGTATTCTGACAATCTGCAGTTAGCCCCAGCCTTTAAACTGCCACAGAGAGTATAGGTTAATTTTCTATGCAGTGCATAGAATGTTGAGCTTGAGCTTTGTTGAGGTCTCTGTCTGCAGTATTTTGAAACCCAACCGCCAGATTCTTTATTCCGCCTCACTGAACAGTCGCTCTGGAGATTTCTCCTTCTGCTTGGTTCAAAGTCAGTTAAAGTTGTCGGTTTATTCCGAATTTAATTCCTTTGTCGGTTCAGGCTCTGTCTGCGGTACCGTGAGTACTTAGATAGTTTCTCTGATTATTGTGGAAATTGTAAACTGGTATTTCGATCAGTTCTGGCTGAACCAATCCCTTACATTGAATTCTTGTGTACTTTATTAGTGTGTGGTTACCGGTCCTTATCGGTTTAAAAAAAAAAAGTGTGTTCAGCTGCTTTTTTCCAGTACCAGTAACACAGATAGAAACCGTAGGAGTCTTGCCTGGCAGTTGCCGAAAAAGGGTAAGTTTGGTTAGGTTGGCCATGTCTGAGAAACCCAAGAAAAACCGAGCCCACTGGGTTTCAACACTGCAGTGAGTGTGGGGAGGTCTTTGCTAAGGCCGATCCCCACACCACCTGTGTTTATTGTCTGGGGTTTGACAACCTCGATACAGACTGCCAAATTTTAAAACTTCCTAAGTCTACCCTGGAAAAAGATTAGGTAGACTTAGGAAAAGGAAGTCGAGAAGTCCGCTGACCCGATGGCCAGCCCAGTTCGGTTCCGACCGAACTCAGAAGGAGTGCCCTCTGACCAGGGCGATACTTCTTCGGGCAAGAGGAGAGCCGATTCTGAGGGATAGCTTCCTACAAGAAGAAAACACAAAGAGAAATCGACTGTTCGGATCCAGAGGGTCATGTTCTGACCGAGGAAATAGCCAGAGTGATTCGGATTGTTGAATCGCTTTGCCTGGTTCCAACCGATCCAGTGCCTTTTGGCAGGGGTTCAGTTCGGTCGGTTCCCCAGTTCAAGATTATACCCCTGAAGAATTTTATGAACCAGAGTTTGAGGAGGAGGGGATTTTGAGGATGATGGTGAAAGTCTGGATGTGCCTGTGGAACTGGACATCTCCCAGACAGACCTTCTGGTGTTTCCTCCTAGGCTCTCTCTGAGTCCCTCCCACTATCTGTTTTACAGAAAAGTGGCTGAAACCCTCCAGTTTCTTATGGAGGAGGCTGTGGAGGATCAGGAGGAGCCTGATTTTGTGGAAATGATGGATATCCCAGAATCCAGGAGACTGTCTATTCCCTTCATAAGTCCTTTGGGAAGCAGAACAAAAAATCCTAAAGTCTCCTAATTCTGTACCTCCTGTTGACAGAAGGATGGATAAGAGGTACACCTTATCAGGCTCGGATACAGAGTTTTGTATCAGTAATGCAGCCATGTTGGGGTAGTGCAGACTGCAGCCTGTGACAAGGCAAATGTTCCATTGGCTTCACACCCCCAGACAAAGACGACAGGAAGATGGATGCCATGGCAAAGAAACAGTACATGGCATCCTCCTTGGGACTCAGGCTGGCTAACTATATGGCCTATACAGCCAGGTACCAGAAGTCCAGGTGGGACACTGTACTGGCACTGACTAAACAGGTTTCCCAGCTGGCCAAGGAGCTGGAGGAGGTGGCTGATGGGATTGAGGCATCAAAGGTACAATTTCATGCTACTGTGGACTCCAATGATGTGTCATCAAGAGTCATGGCTACATCTGTGGCTCTTCAGAGAATGGCTTGGCTCAGATGTACTAGCTCCTCACAGGACACCCAGGCTAAGGCCATGGATTTTCCTGTGGTGGGTAATTCTCTGTTTGGGAGCAGACAGAGAATTACATGAAAAAATAGATGAGTACAGGACCACTTATAGGAGTGCTCAGGCCAAGGAGAGGCAGGCAACTCCTCAAAGCAGCAATCTAGGGGCAGGGGCAGGCCTTTTCATAGGCCTTTCTACCAAGCACAGGCCTCTTCTCCTTTCACAGAGGGGTTCTTCAGGAGGAGAGGCAGAAGGGGGATGAGCAGGGCTGTATCCACCTCAGCCTAAGGCTCCTGCCAAGCAGACACCCTGATGGGTCTGCCCGGTTGACTTTCCTATCCCTGTAGCAGGCTGGCTTACTTCATCCAGGACTGGATGTCCGCTACTTCAGACAAGTGGGTCCTGGAAGTAGTAAGTCAGGGACTGGTTCTCTGCTTCAAAAATTTCCAAAGATGAGAGCCAGATCTTTTCCACCTGCAGGTCTCTCCAAAACCCTTGCCCTAGAGGCAGGAGGTTCATCTCTTCTCAATCAATCAATCAGTCAATCAAATCTTTATTTATCCAGGCTAACATCGTTGAGTAAGGCTCATTTGCAAGATGGACCCAAGGTCAAGGTTCAATTTACATGAAATATAGCATTCAGAATATGTACAATTTTGAGAAGACAGAAGTGAGAGTTATACAACAAATCTTAGAAATATAACAATCGAATATACACAATTTGAGAAGACAGAAATGAAACAATATATCAAATACAGAACACATAAATTGATATGTTAGAAAACAAGGATATAATACATATATACACGATTCATGAGGTAGCTAGCTTGCTAAAATAGGTAATAGGAGACACTTTAATACTGTACATTTTGATGAAGGGTTGAAAGTATCAGAGAATTCCTTAGAAAAATTATTAAACTAATATGAAGGGATGTATTGATAGCTGAAAGATATGACTCAAGGGCGGGTTTGTGGCTGATGGAGTTGGCAGGATGAATGCATGCAGTAATGGTCAGGGGTAGGGAACAGGGTGGGGGAGGAATCATAAGAGTTGGTGCAATAAGAGGATCTAGAGTAGGTCTGGGAGGAAGAGGAGAGGGTTAGGCTGGAGAGGTAGGAGCTGGGAGTGTTAAGGAGATTAAAATATTAAGGGTATAGGGAAATGAATAAGGCACTGGTTAGTGAACTATAGGGTAACTTCACAATGGGTGCTGGTAAGCTTGTCCTGTCTATCTATAAATGGAAGGTTAATCTAGTGTTGATGGAAGCAGTAACATTTTTCTTTGAAAATCCTATTATATAGATATTTGAAGGCTGTAATAGATATAATCTTCTTCACTTTCAATGTCTTCTGCATTGTGTTCCATAGAGTGGATAACACATAGCTAACTGCATATCTGCCATGTCGGAGTGGAATTTAGACACCTTGAGGGTAATGAGGTTCAGACTTCTTAATGCATAACTATTTGATGTGGCTTGTAGAAAACAGAGATATATTTTGGAAGCTGCTGCAATATTGCTCTGTAGGTCCATAGTATTGCATTTCTATCTCTTCTAGATTGAAGCTAAGTCCATCCCACTGCAGAGTATAGCAGACAGTGGTGAGTGCTGTAAGGTAGGTCTGTGATGAACCTCAAGGCTCTGTGATATAGTGTATCTATTTTGTTCAGACATACAGTAGGGCAGCGACTATATAAGAAGTCAGCATAATCTAGTACTGAGAGGAAAGTGGCCTGGACCATCCTCTTTTGAATCACTTGTAAGGAAGTGTTTTATTCTGTAGTAAAGTCCAAGTCTTTGTCTGAGTTTTTTAGCAGTTCTTCCAAATGCTCTAGGTAGTCTAACCTATTATCTAGCCATACCCCAGATATTTGAATTTTATGACATAATCTAGGTTTTCACCAAGGGCAGTGGATAATTTAGGAAGGTCGAAAGGATAGTGTATCCTGTCTGCACCTGAGGGAGAAAAACATTGCCTTGTTTTTTTGCATTCAATAGTAGTTTCTTTCCCAGCAGTTGATGTTGCAGCAGGTCGATTCTGCTTGTAATTCTTTGCAGGCTGTTATAGGTGAAGAGTGACTGACATACAGTACTGTATCATCAGCAAACAGGTGTACAGTGGCTTTGGTAAGATTTAAGTCGATGTTGTTGATATATATTGCCAATAGGATAGGGCAGAGACAGCTAGATAGGGCAAAAGGAAAAGTTGCAGCTTGCTCTGAAATGACCCACCTTCCACATGACAGTGGGTCCAAAGTGGTGCATCTGTCTGTAACAGTAGCTGAAAGACAGAAACATAAACAATAGAAAGGTATTTCACTTAACAAATTTAAGCTTCTGTACTGCTCAAATTTGTACTTGTGATTAGGTTTTGACCAGTTGTTTCTCAGTTTGACCCACATTTTTACACCAGTGGGTCTAATTTGACCCATGTTTTAAAACCCTAATGCTGTCACTGATAGCCAAGGATAGATCCTTGTGGTACTCCCTTTGAAGTGGTCTGAGTGGGGATATATCTTCTTCGGCCTTTACCTGCTGAGTTCTTCCCGAAAGATAATTATTAAAACCATCTAATGGATTTGGTGTCAAGTCCAACTGACCTCAGTGATGAGAGGAGCAGGTCGTGGTCAACCGTATCAAAGGCCTTACTTAGATCTAAGAAAACAGCACAAACACAATTTTTTTGTCCAATCTGTTGCCAGTCATTGGTGACTTTTGCAAGAGCTGTGATGGTACTGTGTTTTGCTCTGAAACCAGATTGCGCTGGGTTTAGAAGATTGTTAGCTTCTAGGTATTCCCTTAACTGGGTGCTCACAATTTTTTCAAGTAATTTGACAATACCGAAGAATGGAAATTGGTCTGTAGTTATTGAGGTCTGTGGGATCCCTGGTTTTCAGTAGTGGAATAACTTGAGCGGTTTTCCAGATTGACGGATATCTCCTGACTGTAGTGAGAGGTTGAACAGATGTGTCACCGGTACTGCTAAAACATGTATGGCAATTTGTATGAAGTAGGGGTCAAGAGAGTCAGCACCTGCACTTTTTTGTATCCAACTGTAAGATTAGTTCTTCAACTTGCTTCAGCATGGGTTGGTGTGAAGGAGAAAGTGGAGTCAGTCACTCTTGTGTCAGAGTTCTTAATCCCTAGTTGCAATCTCAGTAGGTTGGCTGGAGAGGAGTCAAATGCTAGCCCAGCAGTAGTAAAGTGATTACTAAAGGCTTCCAGGACTTCTATTCTGTCAATGATGGTTCTATTTCCACTATGTAATTTTTCTGGGAGTAGGTTGATTGTGACATGGCCAGTTATATCTTTTATGGTGTTCCAGAATTTGGCAGGGTTGTGGTATGATGAGTCTAGTTCAGCCATGTGGCCTTAAGAACCATAGAGAGAGTTCCTACCCTACACCGGGCAAAGGTCTGTACTCCAGGTACTTCCTTACCCCAAAAATACAGGGGAGGACGACCCATCCTAGATCTAAGATACCTGAACAAACATCTTTTAAAACCAAGGTTCAAGATGGTGACTCTGGAATAATTCTTCCTCTCTAAGGCCAGGGGACTGGCTAGCCTCGCTGGACCTCAAAGATGCCTACTTTTACATCCCTAACAGGTGCTCCAATAGAAAGTACCTCAGGTTCAAGTTGCCCTCAGGCCATTATCAGTTCAAAACAATGCCCTTTGGTCTAACATCAGCTCCAAGGGGTTTCACAAAGTGCCTGGCAGTAGTAGTTGCCTTTTAAGAAGGCAAAGATTTCCATTTTCCATATCTGGATGACTGGCTCATAGTGGGTCAGTCTCCAGACCAAGTCAAGTCAGACCTGCAAGTGACCCAGCAAGCGTTCACTTCCTGGATTTCTTCTCAACCTCCCCAGTCAGTTCTCGAACGGTGCAGCTTCTTACCTTTATAGGGTCAGAGCTAGATACTGTCAAAGCAAGAGCCTTTCTTCCCCTGAAAGGGCAAGAGTTCTTATAGAACTGGCTTCCTCCTTCAGCCTTCAGGTGTCCCACCAGCAAGACATTTCTTCAACTATTGGGCCACATGGCAGCTTCTATAGCAGTGGTCCAAGGGCAAGATTCCAGATGAGGGACATTCAGTTCCATCTGAGGCATTTTGGTCCCAAAGGAAGGATCCTCTTACCAAACTGATTCCAGTGACTCAGACACTGATACAAGCTCTTCAGTAATGGGCAGGATCAGGACAATTTAAGGCAAGGGGTCCCATTTGTTACTCAGTCTCATTCAGTGGTCCTTACCACGGATGCTTCCCTTTGGGGTGGGGAGCCCATCTGGGGGCTCTCACAGCCCAGGGACTGTGGTCCCCTCAGGAATCCCTTTTCATATCGATCTCCTAGAACTCAGGGCAGTTTTCTGGCCCTGCAAGCTTTCTCTGTCAGTGCAGAACAAGGTGGTTCAGGTCAGAACAGACACCACCAACACCACCACCATGTGGTACATCAACAGGCAGGGATACACTCAGTCCACAGCCTTGTGCACGGAAGCCGTGAAATTGTGGTCCCTGGCTTATTCTCTGCAGACCTCTGTGATAGCAGTCCACCTTCCAGGGAAGGACAGTGTGCTAGCAGATGCACTGAGCAGGATCTCCCAGGGCTATCACGAATGGACCCTGGACCCTATGGTATTAAAAGTGATTTTCTCAAGGTGGGGACTCCAGAGATAGAGCTCTTTGTAGCCCCAGACAAACACCAACTTCCTCTGTTTTGTTGCAGACCTCCGTGTTGGGCTCAGTCCTCTGGATGCTCTGATGTTGAACTGGGAAGGAAATTTCTATGCCTTCCCTCACTTTCCTCTACTGTTCAAGGTTCTGGTCAAAGTGAGGTCACAACCCTGCAAAGTGATTCTGATTGCTCCAGATTGGGCCAGGCAGCCCTAGTACCCCTCTACTGTCCCTGGCAGTCCATCTTCCCCATCTCTTCCCAGGAATTACAACCTGTTACCTCCTCTCAGGGAGGATTTGGTATCCCAGTCTCTCGTCCCTCAATGTCAAGGCATGGCTCTTGAAGAGCTAGAGTACGAGATTTGCATCTGTCCCAAGGGGTTCTGGATATTCTCTAGGCCTCTTGAAAGCCTGCCACCAGAAAGACTTATGACTCCAAATGGAAAAGATTCAGCATTTGGTGTTTCAAGAACCATATATCCCAGACACTGCTGAATTGCCTACAGTTCTGGATTATTTGGTCCATCTTAATGGTCTAGGCCTCAGACCAGCTACTCTCAAGGTACACTTGTCAGCTGTTTCTGCTTTTCTGTCAGTGTGAAAGCCTTCCTCACTGTCATCTCACCCTGCATTTTGCAAGTTTTTCAAAGGATTGCTTCATACCAATCCTCCATTTAGGGATCCTGCCCCTGCCTGGGCCATAAATGTTTGCATTGCTCAACAGTGCAACCCCATTTGAACCTATGTCTTCAGCAGAGCTTAAGTACTTGACTTGCAAAACTGTGTTTTTGGTAGCCATTACCACTGCCAGTTGTATCAGTGAATTGCAAGCCTGTCAGTGGAACCTGATTTTATCTCATTCCATAGAGATAAAGTGGTCCTTAGAACCAATAGGAGGTTCTTGCCCAAAGTGGTTTCAGACTTCCATTTGAATCAGTCCATGTCTCTCCTGTTTTCTTCACTGATCATTCTTCCTCAGGGGAGAGGAGGCTACACAGTTTAGATGTTAAAAGAGCCCTTAGCTACTACATAGAGCATACCAAAGGTCACATGTTTAATTCCTCCAGTTGTTCCTCACTTTTGGGAAGTGGGAAAGGGCAAACCTGCCACTAAGAGAACTATTGCCAGGTGGATTGTTTCTTGTATACAATTCTGCTGTGAGAATCTGGGGAAAAATTCCACCCTCAGGCCTGAGGGCTCATTCCACAAGAGGTACAGCTGCTTCCTGGTTGCTGCCAGGGATATCCTCTGTTAGAAATTTGCCAAGCATCCACCTGGAGAACAGTCCATACCTTTACCAAGCATTACTCTCTGGATATCCAGGCTAGGAGCGATGCTCGGTTTGGCAAGCAGTACTTCAGAACCTATTCCTCAAAGTAGGTTCTGTCCCTCCTCCATGGAGGTACTGGTTGGTAGTCTGCAGATTGTCAGAATACAGCAAGATTTCATGTTGTTTGAAGAAGAAATTACTCATCTTAGTAATTGTGTTTCTTCTAATGGAGTCTTGCTGTATGTTGACCTCCTCCTGCCTCCCTCTCAGAACCTGTTTTTGGGAAGTTGGTGGGCAGGTGCGTGTTGCACCCTAGGGTATCTTCAGCACACCCTCCTTTTTACTTAGGTGCTTATATTATAATCTTTATTTGGATAGGTTTTTGGTTTGGGGTTTCCTGACTTGAGTCTCCCTTTGGGAATCCAAAACTTTTTTTGCCAGTTGGCTAGTTAAAAATTTTACAATTTCACATAGTTAGTCAGTGAGTGTTTTCTTGTAAGAATCTGGTGGTTGGGTTTCAAAGTGCTGCAGACAGAGACCTCAACCAAGCTCAAGCTCAACGCTCCATGCACTGCATAGAAAATTTACCCTGTACACTCCAGGGCAGTTTAAAGGCTGAGGCTAACTGCAGATTGTCAGAATACAGCAAGACTCCATTAGAAAAACACAATTATTAAGGTGAGTAATTTTTTCTTTTGACTTATGGGAAGTGGAAAAGCAAACCTGCAGCTAAAGAGATCCATAGCAAGATGGATTGTAGCATGTATCCAGTTCTGTTATGGCAAAATGTGTAAACAGTCCCTCGAGGGCTCAGGGCCCATTCTACGGGGGCAGCTGCATCTATAGCAGCTTCAAGAGATATCCTCTATTGGAAATCTGTAAAGCAGCTACCTGGAAAACAGTCCACACATTCACTAAGCATTATTGTTTGGATACCCAGGCCAGGAGTGATGCCAGGTTTGGCACAGTAGTTTTACAGAGCCTGTTTCCTAAATAGGTCCTCTGCCTGCCTCCAAAGGCACTGCTTGGGTAGTCTGCAAATTGTCAGAATACAGTAAGATTTTCTGGGGTTTGAAGAAAACATTATTTACCATAGTAATCCTGTTTCTTCTAAGGGAATCTTTCTATATTCTGAGCTCCCACCCTTCCTCCCTGCTAGGACCTACAGGGCACTGCACACTGCCTGTTACTGATGTTGGAAACCTGTTGGTACTTATTAGTTTATTTGGCATCCGTTGACTTGAGTCTTAGTAATGCCCTTTGTTATTTGAAGGTGATTTTCCTACCCTAGTTAGGGTATTTAGAATTAGTTAAGTAGCTTAGTATTTTAGCTTCTGCATGCTTTGTAAGAATCTGACACAAGTGCAACTAGGGACAGTGATTTGAAAACAGAGCTCGAGCCTAACATTCCATCATTAGCATAGGTTCTATTAACCATTTCGGCTCGGGAAGTCCTATGGTGAGACCATACTGCAATTGTCAGAATACAGTAAGGTTCCCTTAGAAGAAACAAGATTACTATGGTAAGTAATGTTTTCTTCCTTCTGCTTGGTACTTAGGAAGTGGAGGGTACAGTCCTGTTGCCTTCTCGCCTATTTAGTATTTTTGTTTAATGACTGACTTATGACTAATATAGTATGGCCTATATGTTACTGCTAGTGTTTATCTGTATGTGCGAAGACATTGAAAAGTGAATAAAGTTTATATTTACAAAACACTGTGCCCCTGCAGCACCGTACAGAGAAAGAGACTTACCAACAGGAACTAAGATAAATGCTGCAGCTGTACTTTCCTAATCATAACTCCAGATCACTTCATGAGGATGTCACTCTGGTCATTCAGTCTTCCCACCAGTCACCTCTCTAGTGCTGGATACCCCAAAATGGCAGCTTCATGACTGCATTGAAATCACCTATGAAGAAGACACTGAACTTGAGGATGAAGAGGATGAACTGAGGAGTTCAATTGGCAACACATGGACTGGCCAGTCACTGAAATCTGACAGGCGCATGCAGTCATGCTGGCCAATCAGTGTTCTACTGCTCCTCCTAACCCCTGACATGCAGCCACAGTTCCACGATCGCAGCTCAAACCAGTCCATGCATGCATGCCTATTCAGCAGCATGTTTATGTTCAGGAGCCCACCTTAAAAGAAGCGTGTTCATACAGCTGCAGCCAGCTTTCAAAGGAAAGTGCATTTGTTTTGACATGCACTTATGGCTGGAGCATACCTAAATTGAGAATCATGTTTTTTCCCTTTGACGACGTTACACACTCACTGAAGCCCTTTAATATTCCCACATACCTTAGTACAGTGGCAAAGGACTCAAATAGGTACAGTTCATAAGTTTTAGTATTTTCTTTAAGTTTCTGTTTTATTCCAAAGGTAAATTGCTGATGCCAGAAGACTGGAGCATGCAGCTTAGGTCATGATTGTGTGGCCTAATGTTTCATGGGAAATTGAAGGGAGCGGTCAAAAATGTGAAAAGTCAGTGTGAGGTTGAGTGTGGGGTTGATCCCATGTGCACTTTGTGTGTGCAAAAACATTCTGGTTTACTGTAGTATAGTAAATTGTATTAGACTAATTTTGTTTACTTCTAGGCTGTCATCTTCTGTTAATATAAATCCCAGAATCCCTGAAGCTGGCATCAGAGCAGTAGGCAGCAGTAGGAGATTCAGTAGCCTGCTATGCATTTTAGAGCTTTTATAACTGGTCAGATGTTTTCCAGTTCTGCTTCTCCAAGGGCTAAGTGCAGTCTTCTGTGACTTACTCGAGCCCAGGAGGATAGTGGGACCAACATACAAAACATGATGTTCTATAATGCTGGAATAACTACATGCCCTGGGTGGGTTGTGAGGTATGAGACAAACCACAGTCTAGAGTATTTTATCACAAAAGCAAGGCGGTTTTATTTATAGCGTGTTCTTTCCCAAGGGCTCAGGGCAAGTAACAATATTAACGATAGTAAAATCAATAAACATAGTAGAGACTGCTGAAACAGCAATGGATAAAGATCTGAAAGTTATGCAGCAGTTTAAAACAGTGATTAAGAACAGTCCAGGAATGCTTCTTGAAAGAGATAGGTTTTAAAGTGGTCGTAAGGGCCTTAACTGTGTGGCAGATCTAATATATTATGGTGAAGCATTCCACAGAGTAGGTGCCACAACACAAAACACACCGTCCCCAGATTGACACAGCCTAGATAAACGGACAGACAGCAGGCTCACATCAGAAGAGTGGAGGGGCATGTTGGGTGGTAAGGAACTAGGAGGTCTTCCAAGTAGTCAGGCCCCAAACCGTATAGGTCCTTGAATGTTATCAAGCATATCTTGAAGATTACACACCACCGCTTAGACAGCCAGTGCAGCGATGCAGAACCGGCATGATGTGATCCCTACAAGAGGAGCCCACAGTCAGCTGGGCTGCAGCATTCTGGTCTAGCTGCAGCTGTCACAACAAACCTCTAGATAGCCCTGGCATAAAGTATTGTAGTAGTCGAGCCTAGAGGTGACAAAGGCATGAACTATCACAGCCATTTCAGCAGGGGCTAGATGCGGTTTGATCCTGATGATGTTTTGGAGATGGTAAAAGCCAGCCTGGTCCACAGTTGATACCTGTTGATCAAGTATGAGCTTGCAGTTCAGGATGACCCCATTATTCTTAACCCCATCTACAGCTCTGAGTGTTGACATCACAGCAAAGGAAGTAAAGTCAGTCAACTCGCTATCACTGGCCCCGCCAACAAGGCTCGATAGGCATGACCCGTCCGCCTTGAGGCCATCCAGTCGTTTATTTCA
Organism: Neoceratodus forsteri; assembly: GCA_016271365.2. Classification (NCBI taxonomy): domain Eukaryota; kingdom Metazoa; phylum Chordata; order Ceratodontiformes; family Ceratodontidae; genus Neoceratodus; species Neoceratodus forsteri. The sequence continues at coordinate 971,901,948 of CM057454.1, read as the reverse complement.
ACAGACACTTCTCCTGCACTGGAACCTCATGACATCTACCAGCAAGAACAAGACAGGTATAGCTGGATATCATTTGCAAAGCAATGAAACTCCACACCATACCTCTAATGATTTCACCCAACAACAACATATACACTAAACACAGCACAGGAGCAAGGATTGAGCCTTGAGGAATACCACAGCAGAGAAGCGCCCATGAACATATAACTTTCAAGAGCCACCTCCTGTGTCCTCCTGGTTATGTAGGACTCAAACCAGCTTAGTACAGTGTTGGTGAGTCCCACATATTCCTCAGGTGATCCAAAAACACCCCATAGTTAACAGTATCAAATGCTGGCGAGAGAGCTAGTAGGACCAAGATAGTTCAGAGTCCTTGATCCCTCACAATGAGGAGATCATTAGTCACTCTGCTGAGGCAGGATATGAAATTGGCTCGGATCACCAGTCTAATGCTGGTAGATTTTGTATCGGGCTTAGTAAAATTTTCCTTTAACCCGACTGGTTAGTAATGGAGGCAGTAACCACTTTGGCTAATGGAATGTCTGTGGGACCATTGAATTTTCTCGGTCATTAGAGCTGCTGACTAATGCCTGAAGAACTTAATGTAAACCCCTGTGAGGGCAGTGTCCGTGCTGTAGTGAGACAGAAAACACAACTGGAGAGGATTGTAGATGTCAAAATTATTCAGGTGTTCAACAAGTTGCTCAACCCACTACATTCTCTATAATCTTTCCCAAAGGTGAGATTAGAGACAGGTCTCTAATTCTGCATCACAGGGCCAAAGGAAGTTTTTTTTCCAGAAGGGTTCCTCACCAGCCCCAGAAGCTCACAAGAAAAGACAGTTTAACAGACCATGTGTTATACTGCAAAGCACAGTACTGTGACTGGATTTCACCAATCATAGCAAATAATTTTTTCATACCTGTTTTACAGTCACTTGTATACAGTGCATATATGTGTTGAATTACTCCTGTTCTGCACTGTACAGGCACATGTATACAGAAATTAGAACATGTATTACATATAAAATGCAATACCTGAACAGTGGTTTGATCAAAAGTGGCATTTTAGAACTTCACATAAGCACTAGTAAAGGGCAATGTTCCATGACACTCATCTTTTACCTTTCTGCTCTATGTATTTGTAACTGCCTTTCTTCAGAATTTAGTTGCCTAGGGTAGGAAACAGTGTCACCCCCCAAGTCCCTGTTGGAACCCCTCAAATGTGGAGGTTTGAAGAGCAACTCTGGACATCAGCATGTACTGTCATAAACATGATGTTTCATTTTCTTCCGGGCTGATGCATCTTGATACTGTGGTCTGTCTATGTAAAAACATTTGCCTGTCCAGAACTGTTTACTTAGTGCCTGTGTTTGTGACAGCTTAGCAACACTATGGCAACAGACTGTGATGTCAGTATTGGCAGTTGTGTGGTCAGTTGGGACAGTCTGATGCTTTTGAAAGAATTAGTAAAATATGTATGCATTATATGAAATACGACTGTAGTAGACCAACAAGAAAACTTAGAAAATATTATAAAACACTAAGTTGAACATTTATGTTGTCAATCTAATAATTGTAAATGGTAACTGTCAGCTCCCAGAAGGAAAGCATCGAGACCTATAGGTCCCGAACAGCAAAATTGCAAATAGAATGATTTTGTTTTACTCAATTGTCTGTAATCCTTATATTTATCTGATTGATCCTGAGACCTCGATGACCATTTTTCTCACAGAGTCCCCGCCGCCAGCCCTCTGATGACACACACAACAGGCTAGGGGGAATGTCTGTATGCCTGTGGGCATATTGCAGATGCTATTCTTATATACTATGCATTTGCGCTTACATTACCAATATCAGTCAGCCAAGGAAAGTGCTTTCCTTATACAATAATAGCATTTACAATATGCCTGCAGCCATGTAGATGTCCTAAGTGGCTTAACCCATAGTGCGATCATCAGAGGGCTGGCTGCAGTGGACTCTCGGAGAAAATGGCCAGTGAGTGGTGGCAGGATCAATCAGATAAATGTGAGGATTACAGATAAAGTGAAGTAAAAATTAACTTTACTTGCAGTTTTGCTAATTGGGACCACAGGTAGACAGTTCCCTGTTAGCTTTTTATTTTAATAGGGAGTCTCTCTGTAAAGCTTAAAATTCTCTGTAAGTAGGTTAATGTGGTTCGTCATTTAGATATGTTTTTGTTCCTTTAAGAAGCATCTGATGCCTCTGGGAAAAACGTTCATTAATTTGATAAGCTTCAACTCAGTTTGTGTTTGAAATATTTACTGCACTTCATTTCCTTTCTCCTTATTACTAAGGATTTTACGTGGAAACCATATTGCTGTTTCTTAGATCTGCAGAAGTCTGTGACTTGCAAGGACAAGGCTATGAGCTATAGAGCTCATTATGTTTTGTTGTGTTATCTGGAGTCATGCGTTGCTCTAAAGCAATTCAGAATGTCTGTAGTTATGTTTAAGAATGCACAGGAGTTACAGAGAGGAACTGCTGAGTACTGTTTTGCCTGGGTGTCATGCTGATTAATAGACAGCAGAGGTTCTCAGTGCATTTGCATTCCTACTGTCATAGTCACAGGGCTGAGGATGTAGGAGGAGGATCAGAACTACTGTAGGTATGTCAGCCCTCAGGTAGGGTAGTGTTCCACTCATCACACCGATTACTGTTAGGTAGAAAATTGTCTAATTAGCAAACTGGAAAAAAATTGTTCAGATAGAAGTAGCAGTTCACTACTTTTGAAAGTTTGTGGTAATTTCAGGCAGCACTCTAACTCTCAGAGATTAAAACAGCTATTTTGATCCAAAGACTTTGCCTGATGTTTGTCTGGTAACAGCTGTCCTTATATCTTCGAACAGATGGAGGATCAGGTCAGCTGCAGAAGGATCTTGTTAGCATTGTTAAGCAATGAAAACAAAATGTGTGCTGTAGGCAGTGCTTGTAGTAATCACTCTAGCTAGTCTCTAGCTGTTTGTTACTGTCTGAAATATGTTAATTAGTTTTAGAAGAAACTGTTTAGTTCCTTTACTATTGGTCCAGTTATTTTCACATGGCTTACAGATGTATTTATATAAAAATAAATAAATTAGACTAGCCTCTAAATACATTGAGGCAATGCCTCCTTGATAGTATGCAGGAAGTGATGTACACAAGTGATTTTGTAGCAGTTGCTGTGATACAAATCTCAAATATTCTTTCATTTTACTTTATTACATTTTATAAAAAGACAGTAAAATATAGCTACATCTCATAAGGACATAGTAGATTGTACTAGTAACTTTCAAATTTACTTATAGGACATTTGACACTTTGTATGTCATTTCAAGGCATAAATTAGTGTTGAGAGTTGATTAGTGGCCTTTGCTAATCAAAATGAAAATTGATTAGCAATCAGCAAATCTTGATTAGCAGTTTTCTAAAATGGGTATTTTTACTTGAAATCATAGAATTATTACTTCTTATTGTATATATTAATAAAATAGACATTGTATACATAGTTTTGACACTGAATTTGCCATTTTGACACAATTGTCAACATGGCCTTGTTCTATTACCCCACCTCATGTACCCGGTGCAGAAAATTTTCAGTCCCTGCCAAAGCGATTCTGCGCAACTGAAATGCCATTCTGCGTTACAGTTGCAGAAACACATTTTGGCCAGGATTTGAAAAATGACAGCTGTGATGTACATGAGGTGGGGTAATAAGAACTATGTTGAAAATCTGGTGTCAGAATATTTAAAAATTCCAAAGTTAATGGTGCATAGCGAAATTGCAACAATTGCACCTGTACTGGCAGTTTTCTTATTTTGTTAAAATTTTTCAACATAGCCTTCTTATGTTCCACTTCATGAACAATATGACTATCATTATAGAAATCCTGCCCAACAGGTGAATTTACAAGCGACTGTGAAATCACCTTTCAGGCAGGAGTTGCTTAATCACAGTTATATTGTTCATGAGGGGGTCCCCAAAAGGCTATGTTGAAAATTTGGGGTTAATACCTAAAAGAATGACCGTTATGCACCAAAGCTGAAACCCCATTGAAATAGATAGGACTGAATTACTTTAGTTCTATACTGCTGTTGCTAGTTCCAGCAGCAAGCCGTGTCTTGGATTGGAGAACGGCTCTTGAACCTCGGGTGAGTGAGGGTGTGGGGGTGTATTAGGGGTGCGGGGTGGTAGTTGCTGAGTGGGAGGTGTGGGTGGGAAGAAGGTGCGATCAGTGAGGAACCTTTTATTTTCTTGCAGGTTTACAAAAACAAAACATCACAAACCATTTTCTCTTTTATAGAAACAAGACAGATTAGGGATAGGCAGGGGATACCACTAGACGCCTAGGAATTATGAGGACAGCGATGGGTATGGTGGCACTAGACCACCAGGGAACTTTAATAATCATACTACGGGATCGCGATCGGAGGGTTGGCGTGCCGCTAGAATAGCATATGGGGATGGCGATCGGCAGAGGGGTTGGAGGCCACTAGACACCAGGGAGAGAAAATAAACAAAGGGCATGCAATCAGAGAGTGGGGGTGCCACTAGACACCAGGGAAAATTATTATAATGAGGGGACGGTCAGTTTACATGATTAGCAGTCACTGCTAATCATGTAGACAACTGACTCACATTTCCTGATTCTTGGGTTGCAAATTACGATGCGAACCCACTTATTTTATGCCTTGCACTTAGTATTCTGTTAAGGACTTTCCTGGTGTTTCAGCAACCCTATGTCAAATTAATAATTTTTGCCCTGCATATGAGGGTCATCTAAACATTTAAAGCTTCAACGAAAACATGGGTTGCCATGCTTGTTTTAAGTTACATGATGAAATTTAGTCCCTCTTTATGGAAAAATCTGTAAGGGGTCACATTGTTTTATTTAGTTATACGATTTATGGTTTAGATTTTTGTGACAGGGTGCCTCAGACGACGGTGTCAGCATGAGTGTGAAAGAAAAGTGAAGGAAGGCCACATCATCCCTGCTCATGTTTTCCCCACCTGACTGCTTTCTTAAATTTGCCTCCTGCCCCAGTGTGCAGTGGCTAAATGCATGATTATGCTGTTTGCCCTTGTTGCCTTACTCCTGTTTTAAATCATATACTGTGTTGCACTTTATTATTATTGTGAACTGCATCAGTGCTATGTATTTATTTTGTAACTATGTACTTTGTCAGCACTGTGCATTTCCATCTCCTGTTCCTCTCCCAGGTCGCACCTGGAAATGAGCCTTGGCTTAGTGTGCCTTTCCTGGTCACCAGTTTCAAATGAATACATTTCATGATGTTTGCTTCATTTTGTCCACAAATGTAAAATCAAGAGCAAATTACCACTACTATGACACCCTCTTTAACATTCCCAAAAATGGGAGAAATATTTGTATGCCTTTATCGTAAAACCATTTCAGTCTCATGTCATTTTCACAAAACATTTTTTTGATAGATTCAGAATATGGCTGACTTTATCAAGAGAAAGAAATGCAGGGTTGCAGTGCTTATTTTGGTTATATCTGCTTTCAAAGTTGCAGTTTCAGGGTGGTCAGCTCGGTACAAAAATAATTGAAAATCCAAATAAAAAATCAAACGTTTCAGAAAGCTATTCAAACAATTCTAATGTACAGGAGAATAACAAGGATGTTAATATAAAAGAAACAGTAACCAAAATACACATGTATGTAAAGTGCCCTAATTGATGACAACGGCTCCAATTGTGGGAGCCAGTTTCCTCCTGCCATCCTATATATGTATTCTTAGCTGGATATGACATAATAAGATAAATCATTATTCTAACAGTGCTTCAGTAGTTAAAAGTATGTACTTGTGCCAGTAAACAGCTTTTTCAGGTGCATCAGAAAAGTGGGAATTTGAAACACAGGGAAAATCTTCAGGGTTTTAAATAAGATTTAAAAAATTGATGTGCTAATCAGGTGTGAAAATATATATCACTTGCCTCAGTTTGATTAGCAAAATAAAAAATGCTAAAATATATACTTTTAAAACCTAAATAAAATACTTTATTAAAATTAGCACTGTCTTTGCTGTTTCAGTATCCCAACACACGCATACACGCACGCGCACACACACACACACACACACACACACACATATATACATATGACAGCCAAATCCCATCTATGGCAAACCCTCCCCCCACCATCTCAGCACCACCACCCTCACCACCCATGTCTCCTGTCCTCTCAAACTTTTGTCACTGGAATGAGGGCATGGACACTCAAAATGAGGGACACCGCCATCAGCACGAGGATACATCCTCAACTGGCTCAGAACAGTTTGGACACCTTCTGTTTACTCATCCATGCCTCATGAAAAGATGCTGTCCACTCAGAGCATGTGCTGCAAATTCAGACTTTAAAGTCAATATTCTAAGATGCTAAGTCAAAATAAACCTTATACAAGTACAGAGAGGGTTTTCTATAGTGTTCTTAGCTTGTATCTCTATGTTTGAGGATGTGATGTGGCTCAGTGTCCCTCATTTGACTGTGTCCCTCATTTCAGTGCTCACAGGTTGAGAGGTATAAGGCAGCCCTGATCCCGTATGCCAGAATCCTTCCCCACCCATCTAGCCCTCACTCCCACTAACCATGTCCCACAGACACTCCAGCCTTTAAGTATCACTTTCTTAGTTCAAAGTGCCACTGATAGTATCCTAACAGCCTGACTGCCGTGGCTGTGAATGTGGGCAATCACTACCATAGTGCTTTGCAGTATGTCAGAGTATTACTGGGAGTGATTGCGGCATTCAGGAGCTGTTGGGTGAGACTTAGGTTACTAAGTGACACTCTGAACTAAGACAGTGAACCAGTTGTGTTGGTGAGTGTCTATGGGAGGGTGTGGGGCTGAGATCGGCAGGGCTCACAGAAAGCATCGATTTTTGTGATGTAAAACTGAAAATGGATCATGCAAGCAGCCGGTTTGTATCACAAACTGCGATCGATACCAACTATTTAAAACTCTGGTCTTTAAGTGAGGAGATGGGGAACTGTAATTAAAACACACCAAGAAGTGTCTCAATTTTAATGTTTGTGAATAGTAAGTTTTACTGACTTTGTTTTCTCTCTGTTTTAGAAGTTTTAGGCATGTTTGTGGTCATATACTATACTGGCATTATGTGTCAACAGTTGTCCATCTACTGCATTATCTACCCTGTCCTGTATCTTTCACCTTGCTTGTTATACACTTGTAAGAAAGATATGCCAATAAAAAGATTAACTGAAAACAAATACACTAAGAAAACCTAAGATACCAGCTGCTTCAAAGGCTGAGGGAAATACCAAACAGGGAGAAGTGAATAGCAATATTAAGCTTCTATTAACCTTTGTACTAACAATTTGAATACAATATTTATGCCTGCACAAACACTCATTTAAATCAAACTTTAAAAGAGACTTCTCTTACTCTTCTGAAAACAAAAACCCAAATGTAGCCTGAAATCGAACTGTTGCTGCCTTGAAACCTGAAACTCATCAAAATGGTAGAGAAATCATATCTGTATTTACCAGACTTGGACCCAGAAGAGATACATACCTAAAAGGCACTCTTTTCATGTAATCCCCAAGACCTCAACAGTTTGCTTACCTGCTAGTGACTTAGTTTGTTTGTTTTGTTTATTTAAACTGGAAAGTCCATGGGCCAAAGACCAATTTTCATGGTCAACCAGTATACATACATACAAACAATACATACATTTATGATAAAAACACAACATAGAATAATATACAAGTTACATTAACATACACATTGCACATTCAGGTAAAGCATTTACACTCACTTTCAGCAACTAAAAACCTTTTAGCTTCATTCTAAAAGTGTAGAAAGAGATGTCTAGACATTCAAAAATGGACTGCAGAGAATTAAAAAATATGTAAGTGTAGGGGACAGTATTTTGGCCCACTGTATTTTACTCCTTGGAATTGCAAAAGTAGTTTTATCAGATAATCTAGTAGAAACAAAACTAATATGTTTCTTAAATATTGAAGTCAACAGAGTATGTACAGTACCTTATTAGAGGTTACTTTTCTGCCAGGAGTCCCAACTGGAATTTGTAACGGTGATCAAGTGGCAGCAAACCTGCTAGTGGTGATTCCTTACAGGCATGTGTGTGGAAAATCTAGCTATTTGATTCAGTAATACTCTAACCTTAGGTAGTAACCCCTCCTCATTAGAATAGTAAAAGGCAGTCTATAATTGGTAAGAGAAAACTCTGAGTGAGAAGCTTCCAAGTTGAGGGAACTAATAATGAATTTAATCGATAGAGGGCCCGAGTCTTTGATGGATTGCTTTGATCATGCTGGTGATTTGAGGTTTGAAGGTCATGCCTTCATCAAGAATAAGGCCAAGATATTTGATTTGCTTGACCTGTTCTAGTTCCACACCCAGCACTGTGTGCAGAGAAGAGGTAGTATCTTCCTTCAGTCTTTTCTATGATCAATAAAAAACATAGATTTTGTTTTCTTTTCATTTAACACTAATAGTCTAGGAGCCAGGTTCATTTCTCTCTGTGTCTAGGTCTGAAAGGTTTGATGACTGTTTCTTATGTAAAAAAGTGTGTAGAATACAGATTTACAACTCTTATTCACTCAAAGTTAAACGTTTTCTTGGAAAATGCGCTTCTTCAATGAAAAATGAACTGTCGGTGAAAATTGTGTGTATTTTAATTAATGGTTCCTTCTTTAATTTCAATTCTATAAGCTTTTATTGAAATACTACAGATGTTGTAACAAACAGCAACATATGTATCAAAGGTTAATGTTAACATTATTATTTATTTTATTCTATATTTAACTTGAAACAATCAACTTTTATGACGTTATGAACCTAAGTACAACAATTAGTATTCTTGTTCACTGCCTTCATTATCTGACATGTTAAGCAAATCTGTCTCATCAATATCGACATCACAGTCACTGTCGTCATCTTCATTTGGATTGTTGTCATGTTAGTTTAATTGTTCACTTAAGGCTGGTAGTACAACTTCACATGTGAACCACGTTGGCTTGTGTTTGCCATCCTCATAGGTCCAGCCATTGTTCTCTAGCTTCAGTAGTATCATTTCTGGTTTGTCATGCTTTCCATAACAATGAAATGTAATTTGCATGGCAGATGTGTTGTGTCAGAGTTGATTTGCATGGTGGCAACGAGCTTGACATCGTCCTTTGATCTTTTCTAACGGTGTGTCTTGACGTTGAACATACTGTAGTGGGCTGTGTTGACACTTTTTACTTTCTGTCCATGCAAGGTACACACAAAGCTCTCAATTGTATCCTCAGTTCCTTTTAGAAAGGTGTGGACATCCCAGTTTTCCAAATGCCTGTGTGTACTGTATTCTTTTCCATAATTATTAGAGGTCGCACCTTCCCTTGCCTTTGAATGCTGGTGAATAGTTGCAACCTGTCAGTGCATGGAGACCTGCAGAGTGCACACACAGGTCTGCCTAACTCTGCTGACAAGCAGGATATATCTATGAATCTTCTTGTGTTATTCCCTGAATGTGCATCCTTGTGCAGTTTGAGATTATCGTTTAAACTTGCATGATACAGCAGAATGACCCAAATATCAGTATCATCTGCCCTGACCACTACATGCACATCTCCGCCCTCATTTTGGCTGCAAATGTAGTGTGTGTGTTGCATGATTCTTGTGTCTGCTTCTATATGTTTGCTTTATAGGGCCTTGCACTTTAGTCTGAGCACATGTCCAGCTTGCACTTTGTATGAGTAACAAGTTTCTCCTAATGCATACATGAGTTTTTATCACCTAGCACTTCACAGTACACATCAGAATTCCATGCTGTAGCTAGAAAACCTAGACAGGGATCCAGCAAAGTCTCTTGGTCGGCTTTGGTCACGACCAGTTATGAGATACAGTGGGCGATGCTATGCTTTCCTCTCTCCAAGACCTTTGATCGATGATGACTTGTAACAGTCACTGACAAGGTGGATTTCATTTGCAGAAGTACACAAACAAAGACAGGATGGTTTTTACCACACCATGGAATGTTGGTGGCAGGTTTGCAAGACTTCTGATCAAGAACATGGCATCAACCACAGTGGCATTTACACCATCGGGTGGCTACTTTGAACTCTGGTCTCAAGTTTCTTCAGCAGTGTTGATTTCATTGTTGTGTTCATTGATCCATCAATATTTCCTAAGGAGAGGGTACTAGGGTTAGCAGGTAGGCAAACACCATCATAAGTTCAGCTGTTGAAGTTGCAGATAGATACAGCCACCGTCCAAAGAGATGTCGAGTTCCTTTTTACTTGACAAATTTTCTTGTCCCTTGTTCCTAATCTTAACCGTCATTGCATCATGTGCAAAGTTCTTTAACTTGTATCTATTGATGGGTTCCACAAACTTTTACTGCCTTTGGTAATGCTCGTCTCTAAACACATGATATGTTTGAGTACCCATCTTTGTAACCTGCAACACTTAGTTTGCTACCTCTTGTGATACTGCTTTTCCACTACCTATTGAACAAGTTGCTGCCCGTAGACACATCCTGGAATGGATTCATAGAGTCTATTGTGTTCAACAGAAATCCAAAAGACAGCGCTCCTTAAGAAGCATGAACCCATATTTATACAATATAAAGTCATGCCATCATAGTGACATAAAAATATAAACCAATCAAAATTGTCAAGCTCAAAATGTGCAGAATTACAAAAATATAAAGCGTTCTTTGTGTAGATAAACCCCTGATTATGAGTCGCAGCTGGCTTTCTACCTGTTCTGAATCATGAGATATTCCACTGTTTAGACACATTTTGTTTAAGTTAAGATGTCAGGATGAATTAATTATTTACTCATAAGTTGTTTCGATACTAAGAACGCTTATATTTTTGTAATTCTACACATTTTGAGCTTGGCAATTTTGATTGGTTTATATTTTTTTATGTCACTGTGATGTCATGACTTTATATTGTATAAATATGTGCAGCATCTAGGATGGTTTACGCCTTGAAGGCTTGAAGCTGAGACACTAGGGCTCTCACTTTGTTCATTAAATAAAACAACAATTCACTTGTAGAAGCTGTGGGTCTGTATTTCTTAAGGAATGCTGTCTTTTGGATTTCTGGTTAAGTTTAGGCTGGCAGCCTTTCTCAGCAAAACCTACCGCTGACTGGAGTGCAGGACTTTCTATTCGAATTTATTGTGTTCAATAGCTTGTTTAGATCCTTCAATCTCATTTAACTCTAAAACTCTTAGTTCTTGGCTGGCTTCTTCATGGCTGACAAGACCAACTTTTCATAAGACTTTCAACAATTTTACTGAGCTGACCGCAGAATGTTCCACCTCCTCCCTGCGTTGATGTTCTGTGTCAAAGAAAAATCCCGTTAGTCTTGATGCAGCACCAGCATTAGTTGTTTGTTCCAAAGTCAAGTCTACATAATTTCTGCAAAACCCTCCCTTTGATCTTGCAGTGGTTAATGCTCCACTCTCAAATGTTTTCCTTAGTCAGGGTGTGTCTCATCCATGTTTAGCAAATTCATAAGGTACAGGGTCATCCACTTGGCTTAGTTGTGGTGCCCAGTTGCAAAGTAAAGAGGTATCATCTTCTCCAAGCTATATACAAAGAGAGGCAAATAATTTGGCCTGATGGAATGGCAGAGAGTTGGTACAATGCACCAAACTGCAGTAATGCAGCCAAAATTGGGCAGTTGAGCCATGCTCACCATGGTGTATGGAATCTGAGAACATTTCATATGCTTCCATGAATGTCTTGAACTCAGCTGTATTCTCTAGATCCACCATTGAGTTAGGTGAAGCCTCTTTGCTCGATTCAAAAATGTTACTTGAAGAAGTCCATTCAGGGATCCCAGTGCCAACATACCACTTTCAACAAGAATGTGGTCTCCACCAGAACCATTCAGGAGGTATCCAAGACCTTTGAAATATGCTAATTTTATATGGAATGGTCCAAACATATGAAGTGTCTGTCATATTCGGGACTGTCATAAGTAATAGGCATATAGTCCCTCTGGCATTCATCCATAACCTTGATAGCAGTATTCATGGTGTCTTGCACTACATAAAGTCTTGTAGGAGGCTTTCCTATAGGGTCCATGTATGATATGATCTGCTGTGGCAGGTCATCTACAGAAATAAGGGCATTCCATCCATGCGGAGAGACTAAAGGAGCTTAATATGTATACCCTTGAGGAAAGAAGGAGAGGGGACATGATAGAAACTTTTAAATACCTCCAGTGGAATCAACAAAGTCCAAGAGGGTAGCATCTTTCAGAAAAAGAGACTTGAAGAACAAGGGGACACAATTTAAAGATAGAGGAGGGCGGTTCAGGGGCAATGTGAGGAAGTATTATTTCACATAGAGGGTAGGGATGCATGGAACAGCCTTCCTGAGGAGGTTGTGGGGTCTAAAACTGTGGGAGAATTCAAGAATGCATGGGACAGACATAAGGCAATTCTTGGGGGAGGAAGAAATAGGCTGTTGGTTAACTAGGATCTGCGGCCTATCCTGTAGGTAGGAAATGGGCAGACTAGATGGGCCTAGCGGTCCTTATCTCCGTCAAAGTCTATGTTTCTATGCCACATTGGAGTAGTATTTACACTTCCACAAGATATCATCCAGGCAACGTCCATTCTCTTAGCTTGCATGAGGTTTTTTGTTCAGAGCTTTCTGTCACCTTATAGTGATACTATCTTATTTTTGGTTTTCCAGATGTATATGGTAGAATGTCTTTCTCGCCAATATCTAGAGCTCTTTTCCTCTGAGATGTTTGAATGCATCTGGGTACAGTGTCTTCCCTGTTATGCCATTGGCTGCAATATCTGCTTCTTTACACTTTGCAAATAGTCTTCATCAAAATCTTCAGCCCTTGTCTTTGATGTTCTGTCGCTGCTTGTTCTTGATGTTAAAGATGGCCCTACCTGGTTGTGGGCATCAACTTCTGATCTTTACTTATCTGTGTTTGTTTCTATTGTGTGTGTTTCATTTCTTGCTGGCACTTGGTCATCCGTGTGGGTTCTTGTCAGAGATTCTTCAGACCTTTCTTTGGCTACGGCTGTCTCCTCAATGCTGGATGGTATGTTTTGGTATGCTATACCCACAGTGTCATGACCGTCAAGTGTGTCTGTCATCTCATCACAATTGTTGAAAGTTAAAGCAATGGCTAAACCTGGCTGTATGAGCAATCCATCTGGTGTAGCCATATTCTTCTCTGTTATATTGGTTGTGACTGCAGTTTCGAGTTCCTCCACAACATAGTAGCTGTGGAAGAGTACTGGTGACCCTTCAGGAAACCTGGGTTCCTTTTTATAAGTCTTCTGTAGCACCTTTACTATCCTTTACTCTTTCTCCCCCTTTTGTCAGGCAGGCCACCTGGAAAAAGGTTCCTCTAGCTATCTTTAATTTTGAGTGACAGATTTCCATGTTGAGTCTCTGCCCCAAATAAAGGTTACTGTTGCTTATTTATGTATGAATTTATGGATCAGGTAATTCCTATGCTAAATTCCTCAGGAACATCCTACCTGGCATTGTTTCTGCTGTATTTGTTGCTTATCTCTGTTATTGTACCCTGTGGAGTGTTCTGTAGCATGAGTTGTAGCTGGAGTATGCCTGGCAGCACCTTGCGGGTTGCATAAAAACAAAAACCCTGCATGTCGCTCCATTTTCAAGCGAAAAGTGCTGCGCTGGTGCCCGTTGTCCTCCTGGCATTAACGTAGATGTCAGGAGACCATAGCGTAATCCAGTAAATTATGCCATTCTGTTGTTATGTTTAGTAGGGACGTAGTAGACTGAGAATGTGGTTTTGCAGTAGTCTACCTGGTCACCTCAATCCCTGGGAGCTATGTTACCTGCTAAAATGTTTTTGCACGCATGGTAACGCCTCCTGACAATTCTCAAAACCAAATATTTATTTTCAATGCATATTCCCCAAATGTCCAAACAGCCCAAACAAATCACCCATAACAAAAGAAGGCTGTAACAGAATGAGTTCTAAAGTTAATGTCCGTGGGTTTGTCTGCACTGCAACGGAGTTTGCTGAAACAAATAAATGGGAATTCTGGAATTATGTTCAGATTTTCTAAATATGTCTGAAACTGAATATTTACTGCTTTTGTTTTTATAATGTTTAAATGGAGAACTGGTGATGGGTGCAGGTTTACGAAGGAAGGATCCAGTATTCAGAATACTGCTGAGATCTTCTCCTGGGCGTTCCATGTTTACCTAAAAGCCAGCCGTCCCTCTCCTCTCCATATTTATTCTTTAGGCAAGCAAAGGGAGGAGCCAACACCTGAATTGTGTTTGATTTCCTCCCAAAAGAGTTGTTATGATGTAAAAGCACAGTAGGGCATATTTGTTCTTATAAATGATTGTTCTATAATCAGATTCTATTAAATGATTAGATGAAGATGTTTTTTGTTTCAGAGTGTTTGAGGGAGGAATCTGAGGTGGTCACCTGATGAATCCCAAGTATAAAGGAGTTCATCTGGGTGTCCACATCAGATCCGTTGTGGATCAGCCTGGTACTGATCCAAGTTGGAGAGGTCTGCAAAGTTCTTTCAGGCCTTAAAGGGATAGCTGGTCTAGGCAATCAGCTATCCAGTCTCAAGTCTGTTTCTAGAGCAGTCTTGTACTATTATTTCCTGAAAAGCAAAGTATTATGTTATGCTTTATAATTACTTTGTGGTTTATTTTATTTTCTCGCATAAATTCTGCTGTTGATTTAATTTTATGCAAATAAAGATTCGCTTGGCATAGTTAAACCTTGCTTCACTTAAAGTCTGTGTCTTTTCATCCATTTCCTACTGCCTGTAACACTGGTGCTAGAAGGGGATTTGGTGGTGACACTGGTATCTCCTAGAAGGTGAACAGCGGATGCAGCCAAGGAAGTGGACAGGGTCCTCACGAACCCCAGCAATGTACTTACTCGAACGATGGCTGGCTAATATGACTAGACCCACTGACAGGTCTGGGTGATGTCCGGAGGAAAACAGCTAAAGAAGAGAAGGATGAGGAGCTGGAAGAGGGAGTGAGGACGAGACAACTACAGAACCTGTGGCAGAAGAACCCCAGAGGATATACAGAGTTTATTGTGGTGGCTATGCGCCAAACAGCTAGCCATGAACAGACAAAGAGAGGCTGATCTTAAGAGAAGTGAAGCCCAGTGGGCTGACACCCTGAGAGCTATCCAAGCATTAGGAACTAGAATTCTTCCCCAGACACACCTAAGGACATCAAGCTAACGTTGGGTGTGTCTGATGACATAGAGGCCTACATGACAGCATTTGAATGAATAGCTCAAGCATGTGGGTGGCCCAGAGCTCAGTGGGTCATTCATCTGGTGCCCTATCTGTCTGGTAACGGGCAGCTCGGATATAGTCACATGGACAGTAATCAGGCAGAGTACTATGACGCTGTTAAGCAAGCCATTCTACAGAGTTATGGTATCAAACCAGAGACTTACAGGCAGAGATTCAGGACTTTCAGGTTTCTTGCTGCAGACGCCCTCAAGAGGCATTCTACTAGACTCAGAGATCTCTGCCATAAATGGCTGCAACCAGGGTAAACACAGCTGAACAGATGTTGAGATGGTAATCATAGAGCAGTTCATATGGATTTTACTATCTGATGTTCAAGTGTGGGTGAGGGAGCATGGCCGACACACCTGAAAAAGCTATAACGCTTGCAGAGGACTACCTTGCTGCTCGTCCCAACCGTCAACGAGGACATCCAGGAGCTACACTGCCTCACCCATGGTAAGACCATCTACTACTTCTTCCTCTACTTTACACCTTCAGAGGGTAGTGGGGTCCTAAGCCATATACTGCCAGCAAACCCTATAATCCTAATATCCTCTGTAGAGAGTGCCAAGGTAAAGGGCATATAGCCAGATTTTGTCCCAAGAAAAGGACAGCACCAGCTCAATTAGGTCTGGCTAACTGGGGCACTTCATAGTACCAGTAAGGATTGGGAACCAAGAGGTCTCAGGGTTGATTGACTCTAGCAACAGACAGGCTTTAGTTAGATCAGATCTGGTACACAATGATGGGGGCAAAGATGCAGAAACCACTGTTGTTTGTATACATGGTGACATACATCGATACCCCTCGACCACCATTGACTTGCAAGTACAAGGGAAGTTACATAGTGTGACAGTTGGCCTGGTTCTCCACCTACCCGCTCCAGTGGTCATTGGACATGATCATCCAGAGTTCTGGTCCTTTTTCACTCGGGGTGATAGTGTTTGTGCAGTCACCACATGCTCCCAAACTAAGCAAGAGAACCAGTGGGCCCAATTGTTTCCATTTGATGATGCTGTTTATGGGTCACCTGGAAAGACACTGAAGATAAGACAGGAGAAAAGGAAAGAAAAGAGACAATGGACTAATAAACAAAACTGCAGTAATAATGTTAATGTTGAAATGAAACCTGATGATCTTTTACAGGTTGTGAAAGAAAGGGATTTTGGTACAGGACAAGCTGTTGATTTACCCTCAAACCTTTCTTTCAGGCGGTAGGACAAGGGAACTAAGGGGCCACAGCGTGTTCTAAAGGATGGGTTGTTATATAGGGTATGTGTTAATCCGACTACAGGAGATCAGATTGACTAGCTATAGTACATGTCAAATACATGGAGCAGCTGATACACCTGGCACATGACATACCTCTAGCAAGTCATCTGGGGAGGACTGTACATTATGTAGGCTACTCTTCCAATTTTACTGGGCAGGTATCCACGAGCAAGTTGCTGACTACTGCTGCAGTTGTCAGGAGTGCCAGAAGGTAGCCACCGTATCAAGAAAGATA
Organism: Neoceratodus forsteri; assembly: GCA_016271365.2. Classification (NCBI taxonomy): domain Eukaryota; kingdom Metazoa; phylum Chordata; order Ceratodontiformes; family Ceratodontidae; genus Neoceratodus; species Neoceratodus forsteri. The sequence continues at coordinate 971,885,151 of CM057454.1, read as the reverse complement.
AGGTACCTCTCAACCCCTTGCCCCTGATTACTACCCTTTATTAGAATTGCTATGGACATAGTCTGGCCATTAACAAACATAGAAACATAGAATTTGATGGCAGATAAGGACCGCTGGCCCACTTTAATCTGCTCATTTCTTACCTAACGGATAAGCTGCAGATCCTAGTTAACCAACAGCCTACTTCCTCCCACCCCCACTAGAATTGCCTTATGTCTGTCCCATGCATTTTGAATTCCCCACTGTTTTTGACTCAACGACCTCCTCAGGAATGCTGTTCCATGTATCCACAACCCTCTCTGTGAAGAAATACTTTCACATTACCTCTGAGCCGTCCCCTCTATCTTCAAATGTGCCCCTTGTCTTTGTACATCTCTTTTCTGAAAGATGCTACCCTCTTGGACTTTGTTGATTCCCTTGAGGTATTTGAAAGTTTCCATCATGTCCCCCACTCCCTCCTTTCCTCGAGGCTATACATCTTTAGTTCCTTTAGTCTTTCTTCATATGTCTTCTGGTGCAGACCCTGCACCATTTTGGTGCCCTCCTCTAGACAGCCTCCACCCTGTCTATGTCTTTGCGGAGATGGGGTCTCAGAACTGTCTGTACAGAGGGCCAACAACTTCCTGTTTTCTACTGGTGATGCCTCCCTATGCATCCCAGTATCCCCCAGTCCTCCTTCACTGCCTTCTCATATTGCTGGCCCACCTTTAGGTCATCTGATATGACTACCCCAGGTCCCTTTCCATTTTTGTTATTGTCAGTATCTCACCCCCATTGTGTACTCTTCCCTGGCTTTTGTTTCCCAGGTGCATTACTTTGCACTTCTTTGCACTGAATCTAAGCTGCCATATGTTTGACCATTCCTCCAACCTTGCCAAGTCCTTTTCATCCTTTCCACTTCCGTATATCAACCCTGTTGCAAATCTTTGTGTCATCTGCAAAGAGACATACTTTTCTTCCAGTCCCTCTGCAATGTTGCTTATAAAGACATTGAAGAGGACCAGTCCTAATACTGAACCTCTGGCACCTCACTAGTAACCCCACTTTCTTCAGAGTGGACTCCATTTACTATTACCCTCTGTGTCCTATTCTCCAGACAATTTTTACCCAGGCTATCATCTTGGGACCCATTCCCAAGCTGGTTAACTTGTATATTAATCTTTGTGTGGGACTGTGTCAAATGCCTTGCTAAAGTCTATGTAGGCCATGTCCACAGCCCCTCCCTGATCTACTACTTTGGTCACCCAGTCAAAGAAATCATTGATTCATCTGGCATGACCTTCCCGCGTGAATCCATGCTGCCTTGGGTCCTGTGCCCTCTGACCTCTAGGGTACACGACAGTTCTTTCCTTCAGAAGTGATTCCATCATTTTCCCTATCACTGAGGTTAAACTAACAGGTCTGTAGTTTCCTGCTTCTGCCCTGCTCCCACTTTTGTGAAGGGGAATCACATCTGCCCTCCTCCAGTCCTCATGTACCACCCCATCCTCCCATGATTTGTTAAAGAGGGTAGTCAGTGGTGTCACTAGTTCTACCTTTAGTTCTTTTAGAATTCTGGGATGAATCCCATCAGGCCCCATTGCTTTGTCCACCTTCAGTTTTAAGAGTTCTTCAAACCCTTTCTTCTGTAAATGGGCTGGTATCAACTTCTGTATCCAGAGTGTTTCTGTTGTTTGTTTTAGGTACCTCCCCTTCATTTGTAAATACTGAGCAAAATATTTGTTTAGTATTTCTGCCTTGTCACCTTCACCTCTGCCCCCCTTCCCTTTATTAAGCCTCACTATTCCTCCTTGGTCTTCCTTCTCTCCCTGATGTACCTAAAGTTTTATCCCTTCTTAACTGAGTTGGCTATCTTTCCTCGGTTCGGCCTTTGCTGTTCCGACTGCCTTCCCAGCTTCCTTTGCTTTAACTGATGCAATTCTCTGTTCTGCTCCTTCTGTGATTCCTTGTACTTCCTGAATACTTTCTTTTCTCTTGAACCTTCACTGCCACCTCTTTGAGAACCATAGTGGTTTCTTACACAGTTTTGTTTTGTTTATTTGCTTCACACAAAGGCTTGTTACCTCTGTGATGGCAGTTTTATTATTCCCATTGTTCTTCCACCCTCCTTCCTGCCCATTTGCTAGTGCATTCCTTAGGCACTCACCCATTTTGGCAAAGTCAGCCCTCCTGAAGTCCAGCACTTTTGCCTTTGTATGGCTTGACTCTATTGCTGTGTTTATTGTGAACCATACTGTTCGATGGCCGCTAGTTCCCAGGTGGCTACCCACTTCTACATCTGTGATCCTCTCCATCTCCATTTGAGAAAACCAGGTCTAAGATTGCCCTCTCGAGTGGGTTCCAATACTAGTTGTCTAGGGCATGCCCTGTAGGGCATCTAGAATAACCCCACTCTTCTAAGTGGCTGCTGCAACTGCACTCCAGTTAACATTTGGCATATTCAGATCACCCATCAGCAATATCTCCCTTTTCTGCCATTCTAAGTATACTTTCTATCATTTCTGTCCATTTCCACCCCTGAGAGGGGGGTCTGTATACAACCCTGTGCAGATTGTGGTGCCATTGCCTGTCTCCAGATTGACCCACAGTGCTTCTTCTCCTCCCTGTTTACCCTTTTGTTCTGTTGCTTTGATTCCTTCCCTTATGTAGAGAGCTACTCCTCCTCCTCCTTTTACCCTCCTGTCCCTGCTGTAGATAGTGTAATCCTGGTATGTTTACGCCCCAGTCATGGTTCTGTGTGTACCATGTTTCTGTGACTGCCACGATATCCAGATGTTCCTTCCTCCATCAAGGCCACTAATTCAGTAAGCTTATTACCCAGACTACGGGCATTGGTACTCATTGCTCTCCATTTTTGATGGCTTTACCTTCTGTATCAGAATCCCCACTGACCTTTCTACCTTGGTCTTTTCTCATTTAGTACCCTACTTTTGTAGGGAGGCTGGGATTTTCCTCCTGCTTATCAGTGCCTTCCCCTTGACTAGTTTAAAAGCTTGCCAATGAAGCATTTAAACCGATTGCCCAAAAGACTTGTTCCCTTCCTGGACAGATGCAGACCATCCTGCCGGTATAGGCTGGTATCCCTCCAGGTGGAACCCCAGTCCCCAATGAAGCCAAACCCCTGTGCTCCACACCATTTTTCAACCATTCGTTAAACTGCATGGTGCAAAGTATCCTCGCCTCACCATGCCACTGACAGGCAAGCACCTCTGAGGAAGGATACTGTGTGTGCTACTTGTCTTATGCCCCTTCCCAACGTAGGAATGTCTGAAGAGCAGGATCGACAAATTTCAAAATGACATGCTAGTCCAGGAAAACTGGCCTTGTCAAAATGATAGTCCCCAAGTTCTGACTGGTAGTCCAGTATATTTCAATGTAAATTTTAGGCCAATTTACATAGAAATAAATTATCATGTATGACCTGGGTTGTATTATAATGTTATTTCATAGAATAGGATGTAGATGTAGAATAACTTCAGAAATCAGGAAAAACAATATGTTTCTCCTATAGTTTTCTGTTAATACAGGATAATGGTAGGCTGAAGTCTGTATCAGAAGAGAAATTTTACAGAATTAGGGGACAAGCCATTGGTTGAATGCATAATTGTCTTCAAGGACAAGGCATGAAGATGATGGAGCAGTGAGATCAGCAGGATCCTCAGCAGAAGAAACAGAAGCAGCGGCACCAGCAGATGTAGATGCTGCTCTTTCCGATGCTAATAAAATGTATTTTACAAATCACTGTGTGGTGTGTGAGTTTCGATGGGTGGTGGACTGGAAGGGGGTCGGTCTGAGTGGAGACAGACACTAGTAATGATGATGCTTATTTGTTAGCCTTTTCTTTTTTTTTTTTTTTTGCTCGCCTCCCACACACACCCATGGCCACTTCTTCAGAGTGCAGCGCCTTCCTACCACCTTCTCCCAGCCCCAATTGCAGTCTACCTTGGGTAGCCGGTGTATCCCTATGCCAGGAGGGTCCCTCTCTTCCAGGGGGAATGGTCTTGCGGCTGACATCACATCCCAGGTGCTGCGGGGGCTGGATCCGGGCTGGCTCCAGGGGCTTTGGGTGGCAGGGGCCAAGGTGCTCGTCACATCCGTCGGAACGGGGCGTATTTCATTTTCTGTGCGCTCGCTACTCTGGTTCTTGGCTCCATGTAGTTAACGCAGGGTATTCTTGGGTGGGGTCGCAGGGGGAATGTCGAGGCAGCATGTCCCCAAGCTCACCACCAATCCACCGCGGGTCCCCAGGCAAATCCCACCCCCTCCCTGGGAGGGAGAAGTCAATGGACACCTACAGAACCCTGCCTTGCGGTCTCCGGCCCTGGTACCGGCTCGGGCGCAACTCAGTCGCCAGTGTGCTGAGCAAACCCTTCGCTGTGCTATGGAGCTAGCTTGCTTAGCCAACTCTCTGTAGTGTCTTGAAAGTTGTGATTGTGCAAATGAGGAAGGCAGTCAGGCAGGCACAGGCGGCACTCGGGACTAGAGCAGTTGAAGGGATGAGAAGTTTAAGGAGTATTAGCAAGCCTAGATTCATTCTAAAGGATGGGATGGAAGGTTAAGTTTACTTTTCTTTGCTTAAGTTAAATTTTTGTTTAACAGTAGCACTGCAGTTTGTCCCGTCTCAGTTAGTCCCTGTGTCTCTCAGTGCCCCCCACCTTAGTGACAGTCCTGAGCCTCAGGCAGTCAGTCAGTTCCTTCCTTGAGTACCACTACTCCAGTAGCAATCAGTAAGGTCCAGTATGTTGGCGGTCAGATTTTTTGTTTTGTTTGTTTGTTTTACAATCTTTAGGCAGTTTTTGCCATTTTATTTCCCTGGTCACTTGCAGCTGTTGTAGAAATGTGCACTGCTAGCACAGGTTGGCCCACAGGCCCAGCAGTCTAACACGCAGTGCAATGTGTCGATTCTTTTTCCTTGTCACTTCTTGTTTCTCTTGTAACTAATGCTTCCTTTACTTTTCCTCGGTGGGCAAGGACAACAGCAGCTCACACACTTCAGGCTGCACTTTGCTCCTAGAGGTAGCTGAGTACTCTTAGTCCTTATTTTTTGTTAAATTCACTAGCCACAGACAAAGCAACCAATAGCTAGGCTGGAAAGGTTAAAATTAGGACTGTTGTGCAGAAAGTGACTGTGTGGTCTGTGGTGCAAACCAGCACTACACTGGGCCTGGTCCTTACAACCTAGGCCAAAAAAACAAAACAGAAACAGGACTGGCATTTGGCAGTGGCACCACAACAGACACCAAACACCACCGACCACATCTCAGTCCTCTTCCAGTAGTTGGCTGTTGGTTCTGTCTGTAGTGCTCAGTCACCGTTATGTTTTAATTATTTAAGATTTTTACTATTTAATTTTTTTCTTATTTTTTCTGCTTAGTTATGTGCAAACTGCAGAGAAAATCAATTCACATTAAGTCACTTCACTGCTATCCACAAACTCAGTAGCCACCTTTCATTTCAGGCAGGGAAGTTAGTGCAGTTTTATATACAAACGCCCTCCTCTTCACTCCCAAACTGCAGTGCACACAGTAGACCACTGGACACGGTGGACCCACACACAAGGTAAATCCCACAGCTTTTCTTTTTGCTCAACTTAAGTTTTGTGTTTTGGCAGTTATCCTCTTGTGTTGTACAGCACTCCTTCTCTCCCCTACAGCGGAGCAACTGCCCACACAAAACAGAAAATATTTCCCCTTTGTGTTTGTTGTGATGACTTATGTTCTACTGTACAAAGTATTCCCTTTTCAGTTTTTTCTGCTTCTCAAACTTCTCAGTGAGTTTTCTACTACTTTATCATTTTCCCTTTAAAAACAAGCATTTGTCAATGCCGAATGTGTGCTTGCTGGTATGGCATTGGAAATGCAGGAGTTAGAAGATGCAGAATAGGAATGGCAGTGAAGTATTGGACTTCATGCCAACCCCAACTCCACCCTGCAGAGGCGGACAGGCATTGGGATATGCTTTTGGGTCATCGCCCATAACGTTCATGCCATTTCATTTCACCCTATCCTGCAGACACCGACATGTGTTGAGGTGTGCCTTGGGGTGTTCGGCTGTACAGTCACCCCATTCCATAACATCACGCTGAAGTGATTGGTGCAGTATAGGAGAAGCGGGGTGAGCTTTGGGGCGAAGAGTTCAAGGCACACCTCGATGCCTGTCATTGGCTGCAGGGTGGTGGGGTGGGGGTGGAATGGCATGAGTAGGGATGTAAGTTTGTCATGGCAGTCATACACGCCATTGATTCCATGATGTTTGATCTTTATTCAGGACTTCCGTGACTTTCACTAGTGTCATCAGAATCTAGCAATGATGACAGTGCCACACCATTTACTACTGTTTACTAATGATTTCATGAACAATGAGCCATCAAAACCTTATCCATGACAAACTTACATCCCTAGGCATGAGCATTACAGTTGGCAATCCAAAGACACACCCCTGATGCCTGTCAGTCTGTATAGGGTGTTTGTTGGTATTAACACTCACGTATTTTCAACACGGCCTTTTGTGACCCCACCTCATGACAGCATTTGGGACCTCTTCTCATGAACAGAGCACTGTGATTTTTTAATGTTTCCCAAACTTTGAGTTCCCACAGTGACCATGCCATTCTGCACCAGATGTCGAAAACACAGATCGGGCAGGATGTGAAGAATGACAGCTGCACCATTAGAAGGGGAGCTGTGAAGAGATGGCACTGTTGAAAATCTGTAGTGAAAATATTAAAAATACTCAAACGTCCGGGCTTATGTGGAAACTGCATAGCATGTGCATAACACAGTCATTTAGTGGACTTTTTCATCAAATTTTCAACATAGGCATTTTGTGACCTCTGCTCATGAACAGTGTCAATGATTTTCCTAATCTATCACAAACATTGATTTCCCACAGCTACGCGCTATTCTCGCCAGATGTGTAAATGTATATTTCGGGCAGGATATGAAAATGGCAGCTGTACTGTTCATAAGGAGGTGTAAAAAATGCCAATGTTGAAAATCTGGAGTGAAAATATTACACATGCACGTAATTACGAGTGCGTGGAAAATGCGCAACATACACTCATAACACAGTCATTTCATGGACTTTCATCACTAAATTTTCAGCATAGGCATTTTAAGGACCTCTGCTCATGAACAGTGTCACTGTGATTTTATTAATGTGTCGAACACTGATTTGGCACAATGACGCTGTTCTTCGCAGTAGTCTGAAACGGCATTTGATCAGGATATGAAAATGACAGCTGTACTGTTCATAAGGAGGTGTGGAAAAATGGCAATGTTGAAAACCTGGGTGAAAATATTACAAATTCGCAAAATTACAATGCGTGCATGGAAACTGCGGCAATGCATGTAAAACATTTTGGTTTTTTTCACCAAATTTGCAACATAGGCTTTTGAGAGCCCACCTCGCGAACACTGGCACTATCGTTCTTTACTCAGTCGCAAGGTGTTTCCGCGCATGACCGGCAGAAATCACCTTTCGACCTACCATGACAGTGCCTGAATTATGAGGAGGGGTCCCATAACCCCATGTTGAAAATTTGGCGCCAAATTCCCAAAATGCCTGAGATATGCACCAAAGTTGGAAAAAAACTATTTATGCCATTATACAGCTTACTGGCATTTCTTCAGTTATGAGTCAGCTTTGAAGAGTGCAGATGTGTTCCCGTCCACTGAAGATCATCGCGCCAGGGTCCAGAGGTAAGTATGGGGTGAGGGGTGTGGAAGGTCGGATGCGCAGTGGGTGGGTGCGAGTTGGGGGAAGGACAGCGACAGGCGTGGGACCGTTTCCTTTGTTTCAGGGAGATAAAAGAAAAAGACATCGGCGGGAAGGTTTTTTTTTACCAGGCTTGTTTCTAGCACGCGGGTGGGCTCCTCAGTATGCCACCTGCCTTTTGGAGTGGGGGCATTGAAGCTGACGGGGATTGGACCCCAATCGCAAAGAACGACTGTTTTGGGGGCCATGATGCTGAGAGATTAGGCACCCCTGGCACACAACAAATGGGAGGGGTTACATGTCCTTACCAACGGTGTGGGCCCCTCGTAGGCAAAGTAGCTGGTCAGGCCGAGCAGGGGAATTGGCCACCCCATTCGGGTTTCATGGGGCAGAGGCGGTGGCACCCGCCGCCATGTTTACTTAATTATTAGACTTGGGAGGGAGGATTACCGCAATGACGGGTCGCCCTCATTGCAGCAGATCGGCTGACGCTGTAATGACGAGGTGGCCCCTCATTGCAGCGGGCAAATGTTTTGCTTGCTGGCACTTTTGAGTCAGTGTCATCAGCACATGTGCCTCCATTGGTCCACCAGTGCCAAGCCCCCAAATGCACTGCTCCATTGGCTGCCACAGTGCTGCACCTCCACAACCGCTTCTCTCCAAAGCTGCCGCATGATGTTCCTTGCACAATGCAATTCCAAGCAAGCGTAAAATGAAACCAGTTTAACAACTTTCAGGATGCCTGCTGTTTCTTGCTTGGTGGGGGCTCGATTTTTTCACTCAGTGATTGTAAATGTCATGTACTTTTTTATCAAACTTTCCCTTTATTTGTGCTTTTCTTTCTTTTTTTTTTTTCCTTCGCCAAGTTCGATTTTGCAAAGGTCCTCATAGGGTCTATAACAAGTTTGTAAGTAAAAGGGAGAGACCGTGAAGTTAAGTGGTCTCTTGACTCTGATCGATCGCACAGTCACAGTGATGAAAAATTTGCATCTACACATCCTGCAGCTGCAGTGAAATGGTGCATTTTCACTACCTGCCACCAGACATTCTTCACCAACCCCTTCCCTTGTGCCAGGGGTGACAGGCAGCCAGAAACAACACCCCATTCATGACTCACCTGTCAGTCCTGTGGGTGGCACTGGGTACTGATGACCATTGGCTGGGAGGGTGGGTGGGTTGGGAGGAGGTACACAGTGCTGTGGGTGTGCTCCTTCAGCTCCGGCTGCTCCCTCTCGCATCTCTGCTCCTCCTCTTCTCCTGTGTGGCCACACATACTAAGCTGCTTGTGCTGTGTGCTGCAGGACATACGTGGGGTGCGGACTTGCGATCATTTGACGGCGCTCCACACAGAGGAATGAGGACATCTACTGGCAGAAACAGCAAGCGGCAGATTACAAAATGAAAAATAAAGACAGCATTAATTTGATTGTTCGTGGGACAACCTATGATAGTGGAAGTGCTTGTCCGACAGCATAAGATTGTTGCCTGGGACGCGGGCTATTGGATGTGTTGATCCCTGCTGAAGAGCGGTTGCAGTTTTACATTTCTTTCTACTAAGTCTTCAACTTTAACTTTGGTTTTATTATGAGGCTATACCTTTAGGAGTTACAACAACTGTTCTCTTATTTGTTGAGCTGCTTGTGCTTCCCTCCAGTCAGCCTGTTTCTAAGCAGATCTGATGCTTGTATCCACTTTTCTACTTTTGGTATCAAATATGATACCATCTTTGAAGTGATCTGCCAGTTTTGACTGCAAGCTCTGTGGGTCGTAATTTGTTTCACACCCACTATGCTCCATAAGAATGTCCATGTACCTTTTGTGTAGAGATAGCAATGATTCTTCTTGCATTCCATTAACAGTGATGCACTACATACTTAACAAGTCGGGAAAAAGACAACCTGGGACTGTCCTTCAACTGACTGTATTCACCTTTGTACCTGTACCCTTTGCCCTTTATTCTGCTGCCTTTTCACATACTTGTTCCTACAGCTGTTGTGGTACTTCACTTCTTTGGTTATGAGATCAGTACTACCTACCATCAGATCCATTTGTTGATTTCCATTTCTTTTGCTGCATTTTTAATGCTGTCTGCATTGCCATAGAAAACAGCTCCCCTAGTTAACTGTGACCAAACCAAGACAAAAGGCTCCAAGTTAAAATTAGTAAAGCGTAATTATATTAGAGAGAATGGGGGGGTATATTAACCATACAAAAGGTGATAACGTGATCGCTAAAAGGTTACCTGACAGCCACATGAGCTAACTGTGAGCTCTGGGAAAACAAAAGTCAAATCTAAAATAGTGGAGACCCTGCAGTTTAAATCATATTGCACAGGATCTTTAGTTAACTGATTTGAGCTGAGGAATTTTCAGTTTAAATCCCTTGCTAGAGGGCCAGTTTGTATGAAATCACCCAGTGGAACTGAGTGTGGAAAAAATCACCCAGGAGTCGGTCAGTGAATACAGCTGAGAAAACCTAACTACTTTTAATTTGGGAGGGCAGTCTAAGCAACCAACTAGAATGTCCTTCCCAGAGATGATTGAGTTGTGGCAGGGCCTCTGTTTTACCAGATATAAGCTAAATCTGTAGCCCTTTGCCTGGCTGAGTGGTGCAGCTGCAGCATGTCACTCTGCCACCAGGAGGAGCCAGGGTTCAAAAAAAAGGACCAGATTTTCATAAACTGCTACACAAAATTGTTTATGTATGGCAGTCACTTGCTATACACCTGACTTCACCGGGCATTGATTTCACAGTTGCTTTATACAAGGTTACCTACAGAATGCTACACATACTTTTCCTGCTGCTTGCCAAATTAACAATTCTAGGGACATGGATATGTTGTTCATCCACACTTATTGGCAGGTATCCTTGCGCTTTAAATCTTGCGGAAGGTCTTCAGCTGGCTCCTCCCACCCACCCGGGTGGTAAAACTCTCGGCTCCGCCCTTGGCGCCAGATCTTCCTTACCGCTTGGAAGCTCAGGTTCCCTCCTTACGCTCTGCGTATAAGACTGGTTCCTAATTCTTGGTTTTATGAATTTAGCGTTTTCAACTTAGACTTGGTCTTCTATCCCTCGCGGCTGCGATGGACAAATCGACTCCGGTTTTGGAGATGCCCTTGCGGCAGAAGATGTCTTGAGCGGATCTGCACTCCACGTGCATCTACTACTTGGGCCTTGAGCACGACGCAGGCCTGCGACCTGTACTCTTCTTTCTGGCTCGTTCTAGAAGACCCGTGCTGTCGTTTACAACTTGGCGTCCGGCGTTTTCCTCCGGTGAAGTCAAAGAGGCCCGGTTGGCGGTTTCCGGCGGCGGTGGAGCTCGGGGATCAACAGAGCAGATGGTGCGCCTCGAAGAGAGGCGGCCGACCACGCTCCTTCCTCGACCGCAGCTTTTATTCCGCTCTCCCTGGGTTCCTCTTATTGGCCTCCTTCAAGGAGCTCTGTCTGTCCCTCTCCACCAAAGGAGAGGGCCCAACGTCTGCTGGACCTTCGGTCCAAAGAAAGACAAGGAAAGTCCCTCCGTCGACGCCTTTGGGAGCGGGAAAGGTCCCTCTCCCGAGTAGTCGGCCATCGACTCGGTCGATCCTTCGGCCGCCACTGGTCTCACGGTAACCCCATCAGATCAGTTGACCGAGACTCCCGACGACAGTAGAGATATTTCTCGACCCGTTGGACGGTTGTCGACTAGTGAAGCCGAAAATCCTCTCTCCCAGTTTCTCCGGTGGGAGTTGAGGATCCCGTGGGCTTGCCAGTGCCTCCGGTTCTGGGCCTCAGGTGAACCTTCAAGCCGAGGGAGAGCTGGTCCCACCGCGTCCTCCTCCTGAACCCCTCGAAAACCGAGGTTCGTAGTCTCGGTCTCAGACTTCTTTGTGGTCCAGCCGATCCCACCGCCACAGGCAGTCGGTCTCGGCACCACGGCAAGCGGCGCCGCCGCTCATCCTCATCCTCCTCCTCAGGCGGAGAGCTCCGGCGTAAGTTCGTCGGCGTGTCACGAGACCTCATGTGGCAGAGCTTCTTCTGACGGGAACAAGCCGACTCTGTCGCCTTCCCGGCCATTAAGTGGCTGTCACGGAGCGGCCGAAGCAACCCTCGACCTTCCGAGGCGCCTGTTCCCAGGCGGGTTGCTCGGCCAAAACCAGCTACTCCGCGATTCGGTGGAACCCGCCTCCAGCCGTTATTTGGGGCTCCGACCAAAAATTCTCGGTTGGCTCAGGGTCTGCCCCATGGGCTGTCTTGCCGCCTCACTCGATCGGCCTTGGCAGGTGGAGGGTGGCTCAGGCCAAGGCAGCTCTTTGCGGACTCTTGAGTCCGGCAGCGATTCCTCACTTTTCTCAAGCGAGTGGACTTGGAGTCCTCTGAGGTCGGTTGATGGGCGAAAGCCGTTCGTCCCTATCTGGGCTTACTTAGGCTCATCTCAGAGTCAACGGGATGCAGCTCAAGCCAGTATCTAGCGGGCCAAGTATCCCTCACGGAGATATTGGACGAGGATTCCACCGGAGGCCTTCCGGTAGCAGGGCCATTGTGAGTCTGGCCTTGGAGCTCTGGCAGCGTCCCTCTTCCTGCCCTGCGCCTTGGCCAGGATGGCCAGGAAGTAGCCAGTCTGGTTCCCTGTCCGGTTTTCAGAACACCCCTCAGCCGGGGGGTTGGTTACCGACAGCGTTTTCGGCGTGCGAAATGCTGGGGCGATGGACAAACCTCCGACAAGAGTCCAAGAGGTGGACTATGCGGGCGAAAGTCTCGCTGCATCCTCCCTCGACGCCGTCAGGCCAGCTCGGCCGTGCTGATGGCATCACCTCCAGAGGATTGAGAGTCCAATGCTACCCTGGACTCAGTCTCTTCCGCACAAAGGGACAAAGGCCAGGCCACAGCCCTAAACCCTTCGCCTGCTGCGCCCGCTGCACGTCCGCCCAGCAACATCGGGGCCAGCAGGCTGCGCTGGCACCCCAAACCCAAGCCCGCGGCTTCCTCCTCCAGGAAGCAAGGAGGTAAGCCGGAGGCTCTCGGCGGTTCCTCCTCCAAGCCTGCCAGTGACGGGTTGAAGGCGTCGCCCCAACCTGGTTGCCTTACCCCAGGTTCCCCAGTGGGGGATGGCTCCATCACTTCCTTTCCGCCTGGTCCATTATTACCACAGACAGATGGGTACTGGAGTGGTGGGAAAAGCCTGCCTCTGGAGTTGAGCAGGCCCGCCCTTCAGTGCCGTCGCACCTCGGGGCCTCGGGTCTGCAGCCTCACTGTCGGCTCACCGAGGCCGACGCCATCGCTCTCCTCCTCCAGAAGGAGGTGATCAGGAGGTGGCGGACCCTCCCTCAGACCCGGGGTTTGTGTCCAGGTACTTCCTGGTCCCAAAGCGGATGGGGGCTGGCGCCCCATTCTTGACCTACCACGACCTAAACAAGTTCTAAGGTCTCGAACCTTCAGGATGGTTACTCTGGCTCAGATAATACCATCCTTGGAACACTGCGTGTGGTTCTGCTCTCTGGACCTGCAGGACCCAGCGTTCTTTCACGTCCCTATCCGTCCGTCGCATCAGAGGTTCCTTCGCTTTCGGCGGAGGGATCCCTTTCGAGTTCGAGCCATGCCCTTCGGCTTGTCTCAAGCTCCCAGGGTCTTCACCAAATGCATAGCAGTGGTGACAGCATTCCAAGGCGCCCGAGGGTCGGGTTTACCCTTACCTGGACGATTGGCTGGCAGCCCCCTCCGAGCAGGAGGTGGGAGGCAGTCAGGGATCTGGCCCTCAGGTTTGCTCTCAAATCGGCCTCCTCATCCAGAGGCCAAGTGAAACTAATGCCAAAGCAGGTGATACAATTCATCGGGCAGAGCTCGACTCTCTAGAGCAAGACACGGCTCGGCGGACAGGGCGAGTTCTTCCTCCTTTGCCCGATCATTTCTGGTTGGGCAATCGGCCTGCCGGGACTTCCTGCACCTCCTGGGTCTCATGGCGGCCTGTACCAGCGTGGTCCATTGGGCCGCTGGAATATTGCCCTTCAGTGGGGCCTGGCCAGCCAGTGGTCTCAACTGCGATCCTTTGGACCAGCGGTGGCCAGTGACCCAGGGGATGTGGAAACGCTCTCCAGTGGTGGATCGTTCCAGCGCACCTGCAGGAGGGCATCCCGTTTGTCCGCACCGAGCTGGCGGTCTCTCTATCGACCGATGCCTCTCTGATGGGTTGGGGTGCCCATCTGGGGAACACCGGCGCCGCGGCCTCTGGTCCCGTGGGAGTCCGATGCCATATCAACCTGCTGGAGCTCGGCGGTCCGCCTAGCTCTCACCGCCTACGCTCCGTTTCTTGAGGTCAGTGGTTGGGTCAGGCGGACAATATCACGACCATGTACTATCTAAACCGCCAGGGCGGGGATCGCTCCATGCTTCTATGCAAGGAAGCTCTCCGCATCTGGTCACTCGTGTGCAGCCTGGAGGCGGATCTCCTAGCCATTCATGTGGCAGAGCCTCCGACATCCTGGCCGATGCCCTAAGCGGATAGGGGCTGTGTCCCACAGTGGTCTCTCCTGCTGGAGGTAGTACAAGATCTGTTCTCCCATTGGGGCACCCTCAGGTGGACCTGTTTGCCTCCAGGGAGAGCGAAGCTGAGGCTGTTCCATGCCGCCCCCTCAGCAGGGGCTCGCTGCGGGGATGCCTTCTCGAGGCCGTGGACCCCGGCCTCTTCACGCCTTTCCCCATTTCCCTTGATCCACAAGGTGCTTCTCAAGGCGAGGAGGGACAAGGCGCAGGTGATTCTGGTAGCCACAGACTGGCCCGCCAATGCTGGTATCCAGATCTCCTCAGCCTCAGCTCCAGGATCCCGAGGCAGCTTCCAGCTTGCCCGGACCTGCTTTCAGTCAATCAGAAGGTGTTCCATCCGGACCTTCAACCCTGCACCTGACGGCCAGGTTCCTGAGCGGCTAGAGTTCCAGGCCTTGGGTCTCTCCGGCGAGGTCCTCAATGTAGTTGAGGCGTCCCGTAAGGAATCGACCAGGAAATGCTCGCCTTCAAATGGAAGAGATTTTCCATTTGGTGTCAGGGCAAGGGCCTGGACCCTTCCTCCTGTTCCTTGGCGAGCATATTGGACTACCTGTGGTCCCTTTCTCAGCAAGGGCTTAGGTCAAGCGACCCTTAAGGTGCACCTGGCAGCCATCTCTGCTTGCAGGCGCGGGCAGGAAGCAGTCGGTAACTAGGAAAAGGTGGTCTGGCGCTTTTTCAAAGGCCTTGATCACATTTCCCCTCGATCGCGAGAACCTCCACCTCCGTGGGATCTACTGCTGGTATTGGCAAGCTCATGGGCAAGCCATTCGAACCAATGCACAGGTGTGATCTCTCTCACCTGTCGTGGAAGACCGCCTTCTTGGTGGCTATCACGTCAGCCAGAAGGATGAGAGCTCCAGGCGCTTTCCATCGAGTCTCCTTACCTGGTCTTCCACAGGGACAAGGTTGTCCTGCGCCCCACCGAAATTCCTTCCGAAGTGGTGTCGGAGTTTCACCTTAACCAGGTGTTGACTCTGCCAGTGTTCTACCCCAATCACACCTCGGAGGCGAATATAGGCTCCATACTCTGGACCCTAGAAGGCGCCGCCTACTATAAGGAGCGCACGGCTGGAATGGGGAGAGGTTCGCCAGCTGTTTGTCACCTACGCTGAAGCCGCACCTGGCAGACCTGCAGCCAAGCGGACAATAAGCAGGTGGGTCACCTCCTGCATAGATCTCTCCTATAAGTTGGCGGGCATGGAGCCTCCCAGAGGGATAAGAGCTCATTCTACCCACCATACTGCTACATCAGTGGCTGCTTCCAGGGACGCCCCTATCCAGGAAATCTGCAGGCTGCTACCTGAAGTCAGCACACACTCATTACCCACTACCACATCGACCTTGAGTCACGCCCGGGATGCTGGTTTTGGGGCCTCGGTTCTCAGTCTTTATTTCCCAAGTAAGTATCGGGGGTATGCTTGCCTCCCTCCTCTCAGAGAACTGCTAGAGTCTGCCAATAAGTGTGGATGAACAACATATCCATGTCCCTAGAAATACAGGTTACTCACCTGTAACAGGAGTTCTAGGAATGGTGTATGTTGTTCATCCACATGACCCACTCGACCTCCCAGCTCGACAAGACAACCTGAGCTTCCAGCTGGCCAGATCTGGCGCCATGGGCGGAGCTGAAGTTTTACCACCCGGTGGGTGGAGGAGCCAGCTGAAGACCTTCCGCAAGATTTAAGCGGCAGGGATACCTGCCAGTAAGTGTGGATGAACAACATATACCATTCCTAGAACTCCTGTTACAGGTGAGTAACCTGTATTTTTGTAACACTGCCATTGGTATAAAAACATTTTAATAACATTTTCCCTGCTAGTTGGTGAGGTGCTTGGATTCTTGTGAGGAGGCAGAACTCACCTAGCATTACGTGCCATGGTAGGACAAATCAGGTAGCCATGTGGCAAATGACAACTAAAAATTGGTTTGGCTGACTGATTCTGAAGTTAGTGGCAACTGGCCAGCAGCTCATAAGGTTATTTTTCAGAATGGGAGTAATGCTGAATAGAATTATAAAAATTATGGTCACTAAAAAATGTGATCTGGAAACTGTTGGCCATCAACCCACAGACAAATTTTTTTTTCACCCTGATTTGTGCATCCCTTACCAACCAAACAAAGCCGACATGGCTGCAGCAGTAAAGGCAGTCACTTGCTCACCTCTTGTCTGAAGAAAGGATTCTGTTGCTGTGATACACCCCCAACCAAAATGTGGTTGAGAGACATTGGGACTAATACTGAAAACAAGAAAAAGAATAATTAAAAAATTGTATCCCTAGGCCATGGCGAGCAGTTTCATAATGCCAGTAAAAGACTTATTTACATTACAGAGAAAAATTCAGCCGGTTGGTCTCTCAAGCATCTGGCAGTTATTGTGGGAAAGTGAAAATGATTTAATAATACAGCAATGGAATTCAAATGTATATAATCCTTTCAAATATGTTTCTTACTGTAAGTAATAGAGTTAACGAGTAAAGTGTTAACAACAAATGCCAAGTTATGGTTTAGCATTTTCACTCCCTTTGAGCCACTTGGTAGTGGAGCCCAGTAGAGAGAGAGCTTGAAGGTGTCGCCGCCTCCCGAGAATCAATAGAAATTGAATTTCTCCAGAGGCACAGTATATTGTGTCATAATCTTTAAATTGAAACGTGCCTTATTCATTACTCAACAGTTCAGCTGCAGTAGTGCCAGCGTCAAGATGGTGAAAGTAAGCATTTAGCCTTAGCACTTGCCTTGTTGTTTGTGCTGACGTTTTCTTTCCTGTGCCCTTAGTTTGTAGTCAAGTCACTGCTAGATCTTGCCTTTTCAGACTTGACCAACCTTTTTAGGCGTCAGCAGAATGTTTGGCCCAGCTAAAGTACTTGGTTAAAAGCTGTTTCTTTAGTGCCATCTTGTTAATTGTGTCGTGAATTATTTAGCAGACAACCAAAGTTAATGCTTGGCAAAGTGGAAAACATATATTTTATCAACCATAGAGCGACATCAAGGCCCCCATTCTACAGTTATTGCTGTATTGTACAATAAAATCGGTCAGTCTACAGGGAAATTGTTACATAGACTTGATTGCTTATGCAGAAAACAGAGCAGTTAATGCTCCATAGCATAGAATGTAATTTATATGAAAAAGCAGGGAAATTACCCTGAAATTACAAAAATGGCAAACTGATTTGGGAACACTGAAACTTTTTTGTGCCGCCTGATAATCTTTAGGAAACTGTCGAGACCAAGACAAGTAAAGTTAACATTTTATAGAGGATATCTCCTCCATTGGGCAATGCCTTTGTAACAGTAAGCTGCTGGTGTCAGGACCACTCAGAAACTTTTGCCAGCCTGGGGCTGCCCATGATGTCTAACGTCAGTGTATGTATAATTACAGTGTCCCCATTGCTCCTCACATCTATCTCTTGCTGTTGACCACTTGTTGGACCTGCAGAGAAACAACTCCATCGTTTCTTCAACTGTATTATTTTTAAACTTTCATTTCACCTGCCGATGTTGTCCTTTTTATGATGTACGAGAGTAAGCAATAACCCACGACAGGGTGTGGGGTTATAGGCATTTAATCCATTCCTAGGGTGTTTTGTGAGGCACGAGGCTGCAGACCGAGTGTTCTCACTGCGCCCAGGTGTGGATTAAAAAGCCTACAACCCCACACCCTAGAGTGGGTTATTGCACTTATAACATGAATTATCTTGTGGATACTGTACAGCCTCAAAACCAGCAGCTCTCTCTTTAATGCTAAAAGGAATTTTGTCCTTCCACCATGCAAAGTAGTCCCTGACAAAACATCTATTCTGTTGCTTTTATGGATGTAGAACTGTGTTACAACTTAGCAGACTGTGCATTACACAGGGCTGAAGATGCCCATAATATGAGGCCATGCAAGACTGACTACTTCTGGAGCAGCTGCTAACTGTGGATTAAACTGCAAGTTTAATCCATGGTTGCAGCGCCTGTGTATTAATGGGATGTCTGAACACTTGAGCTGTTACATTGCTGGTGGATAGCTTATAACTGATACAGTAGCGCTCACTCTCTCTCTTCCCTGTGTTTGTGCCTGTACTGTGTTGGGCATAGGCAGGGCATGACCCATGAGCATATCCTTTAGATATTTTGCACAGCCTCCTTCTCTTTTGGTTACCCTGTCCTGCAAAATCACGGTGTAACCTGGTAATGTGATTGCAGTGTCCGGATCTTGGGCAGTAGTTAAGTCTCCATGACAGAACATCCGGGTTGTGCTGGGTAATCCAGACTTGGAGGTCATCAAATTTAGAAAGAAGGCTACAGATGTTGATGGACACCAGCGGGAGCATACCTAACCTCTTTACACCACTAGGTGTTTGTTGTGAGCATCTGGGTCATGGTGTATAATGCCAGATAATAGTAGAAACATCAGTATGAGGCTCCACAGGTGAATCTTTAGCTGCTTGTATCTAACTATGCGCTCTGGTCAGGGGCCTCTTGTCTAGAGATTACTGTAAAGAAACCAACTGATCACATAGAAGCGGACCAGCTGGTCACATAATCAGTAGGACTTTCTACAAAAATACTGGATGTGCTAATATTTTGGTGCACATGTTAGGCTTTAAATATAAAGGCCCAAGTAAATTATGTGGTGTAGTGCGTTTAAGAAACTGCATGGATCTTTCTGACACGACCTCCTCCCAAGCAAAGTCTGGTCAGATCCACCATGGCTGCATAATGAAGTTAGTGAAGTAGTGTGGAATTGTTAAGGAGGTATGAGGAAACAACACAATGATTTGTAAGTAGTAAGATTTGTATTAGTTTCTGTTCTAAGGAAGGCATACACATTATTAGGAAAATATATGGAGGGTATATTTTAATGGAAGGAATAGGAAGCTACAAAAGAACCCCAGAGCAAATACCACTGATGTATGTGCTATACCAGATGATATTGGCCAGACAGCCACATTTTAAAGAAAACATAATTGCACATATCCCAATGATACAAAGCATCAAGGAAGCATATGCAAATCCCATGATGGTACAGAAGGTGGCAGTACATGAAAAAGAAATGGCTGCATGTGTTAAGCCTTGGGATTATTTAGACATTTTATTTTATTTATTTATTTATTTATTTATTTATTTATAAGAGAAACAGGGTTTTGTCCATGAGGTGATGTAAGTTATATTTAAGCAATGTGTTGATGTCAGGAAGTCAGGTGTAATGATGAAGGACTGTTAAAGAAAATGTGATATTAACTTTCAGAGGGGTCACTTTGACAAAGGCAAGGTAGTTATGCTTGTGATAATGGGAATGTTAGGAAAGTATGAGGTCTGTGCAGAAGTGGAGTAAAAATATGCATAGTTTCGTAAGTATGTGCTCAGAGTGCAGGCAAATGTGATGTGCAGGTTTGTTTTAGAAATAGGTAAAATAATGATACATGCAATTAATAGAAAGATAGATAATTACATAGACATATAGATAGAGAGAGACACACAGACAGACAGGCAGAATAGGAATGGCAGTGAAGTATTGATGGCGCCAACCCACCCCCGAAGACAAGGACAAGTATTGGGGTGTGCCTTTGAGTCATTGCCGTAACGTCACACCATTTCACCTCACCCTACCCGCAGACACAGACAAGAGTCAAGGTGTGCCTTGGGGTTTTCAAACTTTACGCTCACCCCATTCCATAAGTAAATCGCTGAAATGGGTACAGTATAAGAGAATTGAGTGAACTTTGGGGCTGAAGAGTCAAAGGCACACTCGATACCTGTCACTGGCATGAGGGTGGGGATGGTGGTGAAATAACGTGAGCATTACTATTGACAATCCCAAGTCACACCCTGATGCCAGTCAGTCCCTACAGTGCAGGGTGTTATGGTGAGAAACCCTAATGCTCTAGGCGTTTCTTGGTATTTTCACTCCAAGTTTCAGCATGTGCTTTTGTGACCGCACTGCATGAACAGTGACACTATCAGTTCATTAGCTGAAAGGAGATTTTGCACAGCAACTGTGCCATTTGGCACCACAGGTGCAAAAACACATTTTGAACAGGATGTAAAAATGACAGCTGTACATTTCTTTGCTTCAGTGACACACACACACACATGAACACGCCAGAACACAGCGGCAAAATGATTAGATTTGTCTACAAGTACTATTTTCTATGCAAGTTGGAGCATGGGGTGTGTGGTTAAGGCTCAAGATCAGTTATGGTCCAAGATATATCCACACGGTCAGAATATTAAATATTTTAAAATAAACATAAATGCAAAAGTAACCATTTCAAGAAGAAAATGCAAACTGTGACACTTAAGTTATAGGGTAAATTAGCACATCTGGACTTAGTTGCTGCATATGCATCTCAATTGCTAAGGGGTCTTGACCATGTTCACCCTTTATCAAGCCAAGCTAGCTGCAGTATGTATATGAATAACATGAATGGAAAGATTATCGTATGAAAACTTATTCATTTTGCTGTACATACCCTAAGACTCAAAGTGTGTCTCCTTTGGCTGCCATGATGTCTGTGGTTAATTTGAAACAAAAGACAATCTAACAAGACACTGGCCTCCATTGGAGATATTAAACAGTAGAGCAAACTGCACTCTGGGAAGATTGCCTGGGACAAGATGCAATAAAAAAAAACTGAATAGCATGTTCCAGACCCTCCCACTCATTCACACAGGTGTCAATGAATGTATTTGTTAACCACGCTTGTTCATCTTCTTGCTTCCATCATAGTAAAAATGTGGAACTACAGTACATTTGTGTTATTTTAAATGAGTGATAAATGGCATGTCCAGGGGATGGCAGCTCTGATAGTTGTTCAGTCTTACTTTTTCCTGGCTCAGTTTATATCAGGAAAAAAAAACAGCCTTTGTTTCTACAAGTAGTTGTTAATTGCAGCTGGTATTTTTAACATGTGCAAGGCAACTCCACTTCTCAAACTTAAAAGAAAAATACACTTAATCAGGGCTGTATTTACCAAGTACTATGCCCAAGATTAAAATAATTTGAACCCCTCCCCAAAAAAGTGCCCTCACATGAAACTGCATGATTAACTGTAAAGACAATTAAAACGCATTTCTAAATGCATTACTAACACCAATGCTTTCAACATTTTGAAACTATTAAAAACACAAACACGTGTGTGTGTGTGTATATATATATATATATATATATATATATATTTATAAATAATATAGTAAACAAATATTGTTAATCCCAAAAGCGGAACTTTATGTTTTAGTATACAAATGTTTAAGAAAAACCTGTGGCTCTTTCAACCAGAATGCTGTGTCTGTTGTTTTCCTTGGGAGCTGTAGTTTCAGACACTTCTTAATTACTCTTCGAGACACCGGTGGCTCTGATAATCATTTGTTTCAAGGGTTTTTAAGTCACTTTGAAGGCATTAAGTAACTTCTGTTCTTCTAGTCCTTAATAAAATGCAAGGACTCCACAGACTTGTTCTGTTCTTTGGTCCAGATCCCAAACTAGTGTGTCTTGCTTCAACATGATAGATACACCTCATGCCCTCCCACATGAATCAAAAAAGGTAGGGGTGGATCATTAGGAGCTTCTCGGTGGAGGTGGGGTGGATCTTACTCCTCCTCAAAAACAATGCTGCCTTCCACTACTCAGGTTCCAGTTCTTGTACCGCCTATTTAAGAAAGAAAATAGTACCCTGCAACCATTGACTAGCATGAAAGCATATTTATTTGAGGACGGAAAATATTTCTTGGAGGAGAGTAAGGCGGAGGAGACTATTTACACTGTCAGTCAGTTCCATGGACAGAAAACATGATATCACTCCTTTTGTACATGCAAAATGTCTGCAGGCTTTGCCCTACAGCCTTAAAAGGGCAAGAGCACACATAAAAGGAAAACACCTTTGTATTATAAATCTTATTTGCTATTTTGGGTAACAAACACCTACCGTCTCAGTGACATTTTGGAGCACCCAGTTAAAAACAGCATAGACATAGAAACATAGACTTTGATGGCAGATAAGGACCGCTTGGCCCATCTAGTCTGCCCATTTCCTACACAGGATAGCCCGAGATCCTAGTTAACCAACAGTCTATTTCTTCCTACCCCCAACAAGAATTGCCTTATGTCTGGCCCATGCATTCTTGAATTCTCCCACAGTTTTAGACCCCACAACCTCCTCAGGAAGGCTGTTCCATGCATCCACTACCCTCTCTGTGAAAAAATACTTCCTCACATTGCCCTGAACCGCCCCCTCTATCCTTAAATTGTGTCCCTTGTTCTTGCACATCTCTTTTCTGAAAGATGCTACCCTCTTGGACTTTGTTGATTCCACTGAGGTATTTAAAGTTTCTATCATGCCCCCCTCTCCTTCTTTCCTCAAGGGTATACATATGAAGCTCCTTTAGTCACTCCTCGTATGGCTTCTCTTGCAGACCCTGCACCATTTTAGTTGCCCTCCTCTGGACTGCCTCTATCCTGTCTATGTCCTTGGGAGATGGGGTCTCCAGAACTGGATGCAGTACTCCAGATGGGGTCTCACCAACTGTCTGTACAGAGGATATCAACTTCCTGTTTTCTGCTGGTGATGCCTCTCCTATGCATCCCAGTATACCCCAGCCCTCCCTACTGCCTTCTCACATTGCTTACTAACCTTAAGATCACACTACAGCACTTTGCTTCTACACCCTCCTCAATTAGCATTTACCATGGTCAGCCACCTTTTGGAGGTATACTCTGATACCCATCTTAAAGTTCCATTTCAGTATATTTTGAGGCATTGGGGGCATAGCTAACCATTGGATGGGTAGGACACACTGAAGTGAGCTCCCGCTTAAGACTGCAATATTTTCTACCTTTTTCCTATCAAACTTACATTTTGATTTATAAAACATTATTGTTTGTTGGATAACCATCCCATTCTGCAAAGAGAAGCTAAAAAATCAAAGTAGACCTCCAGTGACTTTTTCAAGCCAAAACAGACAGCTGGAGGATTGGTGAGCTTGACACGCTGGCAGGAGCAGGCTGCATCTACTGACTTTGTAGATATAAAGGCCTCACTTTAAACCATAACCTGCTCCTTGCAGGCGACTGATCAACACATTGCGAAATCGCCTCCCACATACAAAAGATCACACTATCAGGAGAGAGACCGTTAGTGACAAAGTGATGACCACTGAGCTCAGACATGATAGAGACCTTCAAGTACCTCAGGGGGATTAATATGGTTCAGGAGGGCAGCATCTTTCAGAGAAGCTACCCTAAAACAACAAGAGGGCATGACATGAGACTGAAAGGGGCAGACCGATGGGCAAATTGAGGAAGTACTTTTCACAGAAAGGTGGTGGATTCCTGGAATGGCCTTCCCAGGAGGTGGTGGGGAAAACACAGGGGGAATTAAACAGGCATGGGATAGGCATAAGGGAACCCTAGAGGAGGAAGGAGAGGCAGCAGCCAGGGACCAGTAGGGTCAGCACCAGCTAATTAAGGTAGGGTATATGGGCAGACTGGATGGGCCTGGCGGTCCTATCTGCCATCAGTTTCTGTGTCCATGCAGAGAAGGCCTTGGCCACCACCATGAACATGCTTGGGGAGACCTCTATTCTTGAGTGACTGGAGATGGTCAAGATAGCACTGTGGAAGAAAAACCTGCAACTTGTGGGTTTGTATGAAAAACACCGAGGGGCTCAACCTGATGCAGTATCTTGAACTGTGGTGGATGGGACATCCGCCCGCCTGCCCTGGGATTTATAGACCGAGCATACCAGGTCCATCCTAAGAAGGCACCTGCCAACACATTCTGGCTTCACAGCATTTTGGTCACCCTAACCATGGTGTAGATACTGGATACTATTTTGGATGGAGCTTGTCAGCTGAGAGAACTGACTGCAAGTAATTCTGTGATTCATTTCTTTCCCACTCTCCCTTTTCGCACCTGTGTCAGCCATCAAGAGATTGAGGTGAAAAACAAGACTTATTGCTCTGAAGCTTCCATTTGCCTCTTTTGCCTGCCTGCTTACAGTAGAGGTGGTGAAATCTTTCTTCTTAACTCTCCACAGGATGCCAATAAACTAATGGATAAACTTGAACTGGAAAGGCATAGACTGGCCCTGGGAATTTCTTCTAATGATGATGTGGATGCTTGATGTACTGTGTTTGCTATGGTATATTTGTCCTCATATGGAGTTTGGACACTTGCCTCTCCCCTCAGGCCCCTAGGGTGAATAGCTCAGTTATGAATGGGTGGCCATTTGTATCAAGGTTAAGCTATGGGAAACTTGGCCTTCAAAAGTGTCGCCAGGCAATAATGAGGTAGGTATCATTCTGCCTCTCTTTATTTATTTTAGTTTTGTTGACCGGTAAGTGCACTAGACAAATCCTGCCTATTTTCAGGCACAACCGGAGGGGATACAGAAGAATGCCAACTGACCTTGAGCCAGATTAAGCTGTTGTCTGTTATGCCTTTACTAAAATGTGTTATAAATGTGCCATAGTTTTCATGCAACTATAGAATGAGAGCTGGCACAGAGACTGTAGTGGCACCTTTGCACCTCATGGACTGGTGGTGGGATTGGGGGACAAAGGAAAGAGAGTGGTCTGGCTGCCTGCCATGAATGCCAATTTTGGGACTTGATACTATTGTAAGTTGGTTTTCATTCTCAGTAGCGTGTTCTTGAACACATATTTGAGCAGTTATTTACCTGGTTTACATGTACCATGAGACCGAGGAATGAGGATCGTTGCTGGTAATTCTGGTTTCAATGCTTTTAAGTATACATGATCAGCTGATTCCGGCTCCAGAGGCGTGATTGAGTTTGCATGTATGTCTCTGGAATACCGGCAGTGGATGCAAACCTAAGGTGCGCATGCTCAGTGCATGCAGTTTTAGGTTGACAAGAGAGGATGTATTAAAAGCACATGCCTCAGGAATGATCCGGCAACTGATACGTTTACATGTGGAGCATGATCGGTTCAACCGGTGTTGATTCTTGTGAACCTAGTACTTTAAACCCAGTTTCAAGAGCAACCGGTTAGTACACTAGTTGGGTTTACATGTGTCTGTAAACCACAATTTTCCTCGATCCCTGTTTTTCAGTGTTTGAACTGGGTTGACGTGCACATGTAAGCGAGGGTCTCTGAGTTTCATGGTAACATTGCTATCCAGTACTACACTTCCCGGCTATTAGTCTTTCTCTGTTGCTATTTATTTCTTTTCAGGGTGCTGGTGGATGCATGGTTTCTGCAGTCACTGTGCTTACCAGCCATTACATTCTTAGTGACTGTTCCTGCTGAGCATTCTTTATACTTGCATGGCTATGGTTAACTATGTATGCCTATGTCTTATCTTTTGTACAGCTAGCTATACTTTCTACTCCCTCTGCTCTATGGATTCCTGCACCTTCTCCATCCCCCACCCTCACTCATCTGCTGGCAAAGCTGCTTTCTCCTATCACCCCCCCCTCTAGAATCTGCTTCCCTCCCCGCCTATTCCTCACTCTCTGCCTTTAGGCATCAACTAGACAATTCCTCGCACCCTCCTGTTCCTGTAAATCCCTTCCTAGGCTCAGATCCTCTTGCTTGCCCTTAGCTTATCAACCCCTTTATTTGAAGCTCATTAGCAATGTCCCCCGCAGCATGCACTGTGCACTTTGTCGCTTTTATATCTACCCACCCTATCACTGCTGTATTTATGCTACTGTTTTATGCTGCCACTGCAATTGCTGCTACTGTTGTATTTTAATTTACATTTATTTTTTTATATCTTTATCAGGGACCCTGTTTTTTATTTTTACTGGTAACACGGTAACAATCACGGAATCCTGCTTGGTTGCAGATTTTGAATTCTTGTACCGGTGCCTCATGAAAGTGCATGTCACTTCACAGAATCTCTAAGATTTCAGTATCTTTTTAAATTTTTTTTTAATTTTTCTTTCTATGTCCCCTTCTCACAGCATCAGTCTCCACTTTTCAGAGATCCCTAGGCTGGGTATCTCCTAGCTTCACCCCAGGTAATGCTCAGGAGCTCCTGTGGTCATGCCCCTATCCTGCCTGGATTGTACCCCCAGGTGGGAAGGAGGGACCCCAGGTCACCCTCCCACACTCCCTTAGTGTGTGCCGGGCAGCTCAGTGGGTCTCTCATGGAGCCTGGTTATGAAGTCTGGGGCACCTCGGTCCCTTCTGCCAGTGGCCGATGTGGGGTGATTGTTCCTGGTTTTCTGGTCTCTGTCCCTGAGGGCACGGCACTAGAGATCCAAGGAGGTAAGTCACATAGAGACATGCCACTGCTCCAGATCCTGGCTAGCGTCCTCCCCTCTTGATCACTCTGCAGCACCATTGCACCGCCACCCGTGGTCACACAGGTGGTGGTAAAAGCGGGACCTGCAGCCCACCCTCCCGGAGGAGGAGGAGAGCAGTCCCCAGGTGCTCAGTCCACCTCCCTGGTCAGACCTCCAGCAACCCGATGTTAGCTTCTGACCGGGGTCGCTGGCACTGCAAGCAATAGTGCTGCTGCAGCCGCAGCGGGTCGACTCCAGATTTCAGCATCTTAACATGAATGCTGCTGCTTTGCTGTATTCTTTATGCTTTGCTGCATATAGAGTCAGTAAGAAATCACCCACACTGCTTTGTTGTAATCAGCCATTCAGTTTAAGCACCCATGCCTAGTGGTTAGAGTAACAAACAGTGATTGAACTGGGTACATCCAGCAGACTTCGGTTTGAGTCCCACACCTCTCTTGCATACTGTGTGACTCCAAGCAAGTCACTTAACCTCCCAGTGCTTCTAGGTCACTCCTTAAAACAGACAGTTCTGCCTCGTGGGCCTTACCTGCTTTACAAAGAATATAAAAATGCAGTATCAATATATATTTTACTACATCATAGAATAGTAGTCAGGGTAAAATGTAATTTTCCTCGTTTCACTTAGGCTGCAATGATTTTGTATAGGTAAAGATAAATGTTCAGATACATTTTATCTGTTTTATAAGCTTGTTTTTAGATTTTAGTCAGATTTTTATTGTATTCTTTGCATATAACCATCTAGGTTGTAGATTGCTAAACGAGGATTACTGTTACCAATTAACTTATTCAAGTTTATAATCAGTAGGGCCATCCAAAATCCTTAGTTGTTTGAATGAAAACTAGTCTGAATGAAAGTATGTTCAAAAGAAGAAACTGCCTTACTACTTATGAAAAGACTTCACAGTTAGCACCCCATTTAGGGTGAACTGGATCATTTGCACCTTTTCCCCACCTGCTGTTTCAGTGTCTGTGACAACAAAAGTTTTCTGATAGACTGCTTCAACAAAAGCAGATATAAAGTATTTAAGAATACTTGTGTTTGGCCAGTGGATTTTGAAAGCATAGTCAATGATATACAGAAGGTAAGACCCCAGGGGCTGTATGATGCTGGTGGGCAGAGTAGTACTCAAGTCACATCTGAACAAAGACATGAAAACTGGGAGACACCCTTTTCATGGACACAGGACACAAGTAAAAAAAAAAAAAGCATCCACATGTCTGGAGATGCATGAATCCATTGAAGGTCCTCCACTAATCACTTGTGGATTTTTAGGTGAAGACACTTTATTTCAAAGGAGCAAATTCAAGCATTTTTTTGCTCCTCCTACTCCCTGGCCATCCACTCCTTCAGGCCTGCCAAGGCCCCTCACCACTGCTGCTGAGTCCCACCACCATCCACTGCTCCTCACTGCTGTGCTACCAGGTAACCCAAAGTAACCCTTCATTGAGTGCGCCCCAGCCCGTGGAAGGCTACCAGGAAGGAGAATTCTCCAGAGAGCTCTCCTGTATCCTGGGCATGGAGGGCCGAACGGACACATGTCTGAGGCTTCCAGCTTATGGAGGACCAACAACCATCCTTCGGTCACATGATGTCAAGGCACAAGCCAACGCCCATCACGCCCTTCCTGCAGTGAGGGCTGACATGTTGTCGTGCCTCTGGCCTCCACTAGGGGCCAGCAAATGCTGAGCCATGAATCCACCCTCCTTCCCAGGAGAAGGTGAGTGGTCATTGGACACAAGCCTTCACCTGCCAGCTGGCCTCCAACACCCAAATCTGTTCCCTAACCCTGGTCAGCGGTGTCACAGGCAGAAATCCAATTCAGGCAGTTAAATTATAGATAGGAAAAACCAAGGTAGTCCACCTTAGCGGTGATGGTTCAGATGAATTCACATCTCAGTTCTAACAAGCAAAGAGACCAAGTCATTTGTAACTTGTGCATGTGGGGTGTGGGTGTTGAAGAAAGGGGATCATAATACTGTCACTACTGCCATAACCTTGAGGATGTGATCTGCATTGTTGCTACTGCCATCACACTGAAGGGGTGGGGGCTGTAGTGCTTCTGCCATCACCACTGGTGGATGGGGAATGTAGTACTGCTGCCGTCCCACCTGAGGGATGGGGCCATAGTGCTGATACTGCCATCACATGTGAGGAATGGTGAATGTAGTACTGCTGCCATCATACCTAAGGGATAGGGGCCACAGTGCTGCCTCTTCTGTCACACCTGAGGGAGGGCTGTCATAGTGCCATTGCTGCTGCCATCACACCAGAGGGATATGGGCTGTAGTACTGCTTCCATCACACCTTAGGGATGGGGGCTGTAGTGTTGCTGCTGCCATCACATCTTGTACCTAAAATAACTTTAAACTGGCACAAGAATGGAAGGATGTGTAATAGTGGAGGTCAAAATTGCTAAAATGCATGTTAGCAGAGTTAAAATTGTTAAATAAAGTACACAAAACCAAACAGTAAAACCGGATTTTGGCTTAGCAGACACCGGTGACAATACCATTTTTACAATGTGCAAGACGGAATATGCCCTTTCTCAATCCGGTAAACCAGTGTCCCTGATCTTTATCCATATATGTAATTGCATTCTTATTTTGCTGTGTAAGTTGTTCCTCCTCCTGTTCCTTCCTTGGTCTCACCTGGAAATGAACCTTTGCTCAGTGGGCCTTTCCCAGTTGCCAACGTTTAAATAAATAAATAAATAATAGGTACTATATGAGTGGCTATGTCCCTTGATGGTATATAGCCTATTCTGCACATGTTTATGTAGGTATGTATTCGAATGAACTCTCCCAATATTTTAATGCAAGTACATCTTGAATTTTTTTATTTCCAGGATTAATGTATATGTATTTTGTGTTCTAGCCTCGCTGATGGAGTATATACCTGATGAAGTTTGCATGTTAAACCTTTTAAACAATAGAAATGATTAACTGAGGGGAATATTTTGAGGCCTGGTAATGCACCGTGCATCGAAACTTGCATGAAATGTAAGCTGTGTGCTAATAGCCCCTTGTAGAACCTAGCTTCCTCTGTCTCAGAAAACAAGTATAGGAAGAAAGATTCACTGGAAAACTTGCAACCAGTAGCGAATGCATTGCATCTGTACAACAGACCTAGCCTTTGATGTATAGCTTGTGTCACTGTGTCAGTGAGATTTTGAAAAGTAAGCCCAGTTCAAGTCATAAGGCCAAGTATCTAAAACATTTAGTTGCTGTCAACAAGTCAGATACTCTTGCTGTTTTAATTATGTGCACAGTTGCATTACGCATATAACACATTCTTTTTTATCTAGCAAAACCAAACTGTAAATTAAATGTATTAAATGACATTAAAACCAACTACTGTATTTAAAACTCCAGTTAAAGATAAAAGCTGTTTTCAAATATATAGAGACGATCAAAATACATCAAGGATGAATCTAAGGATGACAGGAATATACTTTTGCCAAAAAAAAATTACACGGTGACATTTTTGCCAACTAGCAAATACTTCTGCTTTAAACAGATTATATAAAAGCACGAGGCCTTCCTCATACACTTTCAAGGGTCCTGTACTAATAAAATGTCTTCATTACTAGTAACTATGAATGAAATTTACATTTGATAAAAATAGTCTTGTATGGGCTGCCGTTGTTGTGATGAAGAAGTAAATATTATTATTTTACTTGCGCGGGACCGAAGTGAGCGGATGCTTACTTCAGCTTAAAACCTGCCCTCTAGCAGCGGGCATTTAATAGTGGCATTGCTACTGATATAGCGAACCTCTGGTGAGAGGTGGAGTAGTGCAGTGCACCAATATACTTTGATATACTATTAATATATTTGTTTTAACTGTTGCTGTATTGTGTGGTACCATTTGCTTGTAACTGACTCCTCAGTGAATAGCAGAGCATTGTGGGAACCTGGAGGACTAGCAATAGGCTAGTATACCTCCTACCCAAAAACAACATCTCTCTGTTAAAAGCACTGTTGCCTGGTGGTTCTCTTGATCTTTTAAGGGCTTGTAAACCTTCAACTCACAGAATCTTGCTGAATTTAAGTAAATATTGTTATTTTTACTTTGCACTGATACTGGAAGTGAACGTATGCTTACTTCGCTTTTTGGCTTAAAACCTGCCCTCTAGCGAGTGGAGCGCATGCATAGCGATGGCCGCATGTAGAGACTCGCATGTGTCTGCTGTGCACGCTGAAACTGCTGGCATTAGACAAACTTGGATAAGATAATTTTAGCATATCCTCTACTTAGTAAATATACATCTTTAATAATGGAAAAAGAACTTAGTAAGTGTATGCAATGTTTGATGTATAGTGAGGGAAAGTATGGGAGGCAGTATATATATGCCAATTGCCATCTGATTATTACTCTTGAAGCAGAGATAGCATTTCTGCTTAATATTAAACCAGTTTCTACTGATATTAGGGAATTGGAAAGTTACATTGATCTTATGGATAAACATCTTCATTCTAATGAATAATTTCCTTCACATTTAGGTAGCATTTCAATGCCTCCTGATGAGGAGACAATTGTTAACAACTAGTACTAGTATACCTGTTGCCTCTGCCCCTCTTATAAGGTGGATGATTATCCACCCTCTTCTCATGATAATGATGACTGGACCATTGTCACAAAGCCTCTTAAAAAAAAAAAAAAAAAAAAAAAAGGGCGGTCAAATACACAATAGTGCCCTATTGAAACTCAGTAATAAGTTTGAGCAATTGACTGTAACAAATAATGAAGTGCTACATGATTTATCCTGTGCATCACCCTCTGTTGATAATAATGGTTTAAAACACTTTTCAATCAGGCGTTAATGCCCATGAATATTTGTCCTAGTAAGTCTCAAGCTACCAAATCAATACCTGTTAAGTTAATCGCTCCAGAGTGTGTTAAACAATTACCTGTTTCTGATTCTTGTACCCTACTTTCTCAAAACAAGTGTTAGTCCTGGGAGATTCAATCATTAAGCACATTGACAGGTCGGTATGCAATAGTGACAAGAGCAACCGCACTTGTTCTAGCTTCCATGAGATCAGGTATCTGACATTACCTCCGCTGATGCCTAAAATTTTACAAAATGTGGGGACAATCCACTGGTTATCATACAGGCCAGTTTTAATGATATAAACAACACCCCATTTAATCAGTTACAACAGGACTATGTGGCGTTATGTAACCTGTTACTTGATAGGGGATGCTGTGTATGTATATCTGAAATTCTACCTGTCCAGATCAACATCTACCATGATGCAGAAAATCAAAGCCCTAAATGAATGGCTGAGAAAGTGGTGTTTTAAACAGGATATACCCTGTATTACCCACTGGGAATCATTTTCAAATCGTTCTTCCTTGTTTTGCTGGGACAGTTTACATCTCAGTCATAGGGGTAGTACACTTATGGGGAAAAGTACTAAAATCATAAATCATTGTTTAAACTAAAAACAATGGGGAGAATGGGTCTATTCCCAAGTCTCTGAATACTTACCAAAATAGTATTAGAACTAAATGTAAATTCCTAGCTTTGAATGCAAGATCTTTAAACCAACTCAAATTAGCAGAACTCAAAACCAAATGTAAAACTTTAAATATAGGTGTGGTGGGAGTAACTGAAATTTGGTGGGGACTTACCCTCAATTTGATCCAGAGAAAGTCCAGGTTATAAGTTATATCATAAAAACAGATTAGATAAGCAAGGCGGTGGAGTTTGTATGTACATACGAAATTATATTCCTTCTTTTGAAGTGTGCTCTCCCTTTCCTTTGGAAAGTACATGGAGTTAAAATCTTATTGAAGTAGCAGTCCTATATAACTATTGGTAACATCTATCAACCTCCATCTGCAAATTCAGATTACACAACTGATATGTTTAAAGAAATTACACATTTTCAGAATCTCAAGATACTGTAATATTTGGTGACTTTAACCTTCCTCATATTAACTGGGACTCATTCTCAGGACAGTCCTATGCCGAGAAAGGACTAATAGATGTGGTAGTTAGTACTGGGTTACAACAGCTTGTTACTGAACCCACTCAAGGTCCTAATATTTTGGATCTATTATTTACTAACATAGACCAACAAATTAGCAATTTACAAATTTGGATCCACTTGGGACCAGTGATCATTCATCTATTCTTTTTGAAATTCAACAGTTTAAAACTACACAAAGGAAGTTATACTGTATAAAAATTATAATAAAGCAAATTTTTCTAAAATCAATGCATACTTACAAAACATAAACTGGGAATCTAATCTTCTTAATTGTACAACACAACAAGCTTGGGACTTTTTAAAAACATTGTACATTATTTGGAAAATACCTTTATTCCATCTAAGAGGAAATTAATAATAAAGGAAAAATTCCGCCTTTGGTTCAACAGGACAATTAAAATCAGATTAAAATAAAAATTCAACTTTTAGGAAACTTAAGAATAGTTCTGTTCCATTTAAAACTACTCTATTACATAGATACAGACTATCTGTGAAAAACTTAAAAATTCTATTAAATTGGCAAAAATAAGCTAGAATTTAAACTAGCTCACACAAAAGACTGTCACAAATCTCTTTTCCTATATAAATAGTAAATAAAAATGTGTATCAAGGACCATTGGTCCCATTATAACCAATGGC
This sequence comes from Neoceratodus forsteri, assembly GCA_016271365.2. Taxonomy (NCBI): domain Eukaryota; kingdom Metazoa; phylum Chordata; order Ceratodontiformes; family Ceratodontidae; genus Neoceratodus; species Neoceratodus forsteri. The sequence goes on along the minus strand of CM057454.1, from coordinate 971,852,018 downwards.
TCTTCTCTATCTGATATAGAAACCTCGAATCTCTTTAATAAGTACTTTTGTTCTGTGTTCTCTCAAAATTCACCTATTAGTACATTTAAAGTTCACCACAGTAGATGATCGTGAGGTTCTATCCAACTGACATTATACAGGCTATCAAAAAAAAAAAAATACTAGTCCGGGCCCAGACGATATTCATCCATGGTTTCTGATTGAAACCTCTATAAATATTCAGTATATCTTTGTCAATTACCTTCAACAAATCCTTACAAGAAAGCATTGTACCAAATGATTGGACGTTCAGCAATAATTACTCCCATATTTAAAAAGGCAATAGAGGTTCTGTTCAAAATTATCGTTCAATTAGCCTGACCTCTGTGACTGGTAAATTAATGGAATGAGTAATAAAGTCTCTAATAGATTAAGATTGTAAAAATTAGAATTTATGATTCAAATCAGCATGGGTTTACTCCCAAGTATTCCTGCACCACCAATCTGATATCTTTTTACAGTAATATAAGTACTGTACTAGATGTGGGTATCCCTACTGATGTAATTCTTTTGATCTTTAGTAGACCTTTCGATAAAGTCTCACATGAAAACTCATTACTAAAATGCACAATCTAGGTTTGTCATCTGATATTTTCAACTGGACTTTAAACTGGTTGACAGATCATTCTCAGAAGTCAGAATTAATGATATCTTGTCTGATTCGGGTAGTATGACAAGTGGTGTACCACAGAAATTCGGTCTTTGGACCAACATTGTTTAAAGGGGACAGAAATCATTTCTAATTGACAGCTGTTTATTAAGTTCTTATTACATGAGAAATGACATGTATTCCCCTAAATTATCCATATGTAACTGTGCCTGAATAAAAGTGATGCAAAACTGTATTTTACATTGTTTTGTTTTTATGGGCTGCATTCTGTTACAGTTCTCTTCATGGAACCTGTGATGTGGAGTTTAACTATATCACAGTTTGTGCACAGAATGCTAATTATGAGCTCTTGGCCTATCAGAACTATGCTTAGAGTTCTATGCACAACCCATGACATAGTTAAAACTCCAAAGTACTAGTTCCATGAAGAGAACTGTAACCGAATGTTGCCCATAAAACAAAACAAGGCAAAATACAGTTTTTCACATCACATTTTATTCAGCTACAGTTAAATATGGATAATTTATGGGAATATATAATTTCTGAGAATATCAACTTTATAAACAGCTGACAATTAGAAAGGATTTCCTGTCCTCTTAATCTCTTTATTAGTGATTTACAAACAGGGCCAAATAACTTCATGGTTAAATTTGCAGATGATACTAAATTGGGGCAAGGTTAATAATCAAGAAAATATTTCTGCCTTAAAGAAGGATTTGGAAATATTAACACTTTGGGCAAATGAAAATCATATGCAGTTTAATCAAGACAAATGTTTAGTAGTGCATTTGATTGTAAATAATCCAAAACAATATTTATATAAGCGGACTACCACTTCACTCATCAAATTGTGAAAAAGATTTAGGGATATATGTTAATAATAAACTTACATCAAATGATCACTGTGTTAGAACTGCTTGCATGACCAACAGACTTTTGAGGCAAATAAAGCGCACTTTTGTTAATCGCACTGAACAATGCCTTATCCCATTGTATAGGGCATACATTAGACCGTATCTAGACTATGGCTCCCCTTTCTGGAATCCAAACCAAAAAAAAAGACATAGCAATTCTTGAACAGGTTCAAAGGAGAGTAAGTAGAATTATTCCAAGATTAACAAACTTGGATTATCAGAACAGATTAAAAGCTACTGGTCTCTTCTCTCTTCAAACTAGAAGATTAAGAGGTGATATGCTTATGGTTTTAATTTAATAAATTCACCAGATCTAATGGAAAAATGTGGTCTAACACTCCCAAAAGGAGACATGTTCCGAGACTACATAATAAACAGCTTGAAGTAAAAACTTATAAAACCAGCAAAGGAAACTTTTTCCAATAAGAGCATCCATTGTTTGAACACTTTGCCACAAGAATTGGTAGAGGCAACTAGTGCCACTGTCTTTAAAAACAAATTAGATGTTTGGTTGAGGATAATAGATATATAATGTCCCACATAGTGTGAGGAACAGTCTTGATGGGCTCTGGCCTTCTTCTGTTCTTTCATACCAAGTAATACCAAGTAAGTAAGTAAACAGAAGTCTAACCAACAATCCCTGGGACCATTAGCCTTTGGTTGAAGTCAGCAGTAGTATTTAAAATTAAAATGCAACTTCTGTCGTTGTATTTATTCATTAAGTTCTCATAATGCCTTCTTTACCATTCCTGAACTCACTTTACCTGGAAGGAACCATTTTTTCTAAATTTTTTTTCTTATGTGGTATTTCTCCTGTGGTGCTGGCTGGCACTCCTACTCCCTATCCACTGTCCCCAGGGCCACCCCTGAGGATCATTGAAACATAGAATTTGATGGCAGATAAGGACTGCTTGGCCCACCCAGTCTGCCCATTTCAGACCAGTCAGACCCCTCCCTTGAGTCTCCATGACTTACCCTTCATGGCACTGTGGTGGGAGTGACTCAATCCACCCAACATGGATCCGACCAGGAGACTCCTTCCCAGGGATGGTGCATGCAGGGACAGCTTTATTTAGCCCGGCCAGCACCTACTTCCATTTCCTTCTCTAGGAGGTGGGGTGTGCAGTGGCGCCAGCGGAGAGGCAGCATGCATCCACATGCGGCTCCTCCAAGCATCTGCCCCATCTCCTCCCCTTTCTGAGCTTTCAGTGCACTGCCCCCAGCTGCCACCAAGAGCCAATGGAGCACCGAGAGCTGGTGATCCGCCTCCCAGAGAAGGAGAGCAGTCCATCGACGCTCAGTCTTTCTCCTTGCCTGCCGACCCCGGCCCGTGCTCGCTTCGAACATGGGTTGCAGGTCATTGCCCTTAGGTAAAAGTGATCCAGCCTCAAGCGCCCTGGGCTGGCTGGAAGGGACCATTTTAGTGGAAATAACATTGGGATTTTTACATTTTTTGTTACAAGACCAGATGGCTTAAGGCCAGTGTTTTACAAATGCAGAGGAAGAGCTATGCTGACTTATTGCTGAAGGAGGAGGCAAGAAAAGAGATCTGGAAGGGTGTGACCAGATACGAATGCATCACATTATGTTTGCTCTGCCCAGTGGAGTTGAAACACATATAGTATGCATGAATCGATGCGCTTTCTCACCCTCTGCCCCATGCTTCCTCTCTGTCAAAGGCAGAATCGTAAACAAGTACTGGGAAACTCCTTCACCCCTCTGTGTCATTCAACTCTGCTAGTTCCATATTCTGTCTCTGTCTTATTGTACACCCTCCATCAACATTCGGACTGCTGTAATCTCTAGTAACCAACTGAATGACCACAGGCGGATTGTGCATATGTGCACATTGGCAATACCCCCCTCCATTTCTGTACAATCACGACCTCTCCCACCACCCCAAGTCCAGCACTCAGGGTGCCCATTCCCACTTCAGGTACACATTACTAATCCTCCCCCTCAAAGCCTGTTTCATTATCCCCATCCCCAAACTCTTGCAAAAAAACCCCCATCCTTTCTCACCTTCTGTGCCACCACCACCTTCCCCACCCAGTAGCATATCGTCCCTTGTAGGGCCTTCCTTCTCCTCGATGTTTTGTGCTCAGTATCCCTCAAAACACTGCTTCTAAAAGCATGGATGCAGTTTACTATCCACACTCTGGCAGTTCCACGGAATGGTCTGATATGATGGACATCTTTCAGCTAAGCTATTTCCACCTCCTGGGCAGTATAGCATACTGCTCTGCCCTGTGACATCAGATCTTTCTTTCTGCTGAAAGGGACAGGTCTCCTCCTTCACAGCTGTGCACCTTTTGAGGGTATATTGAGTTAGTGCTTTGGCAAAACTTCTTGAGTCAAAGTCTGAAATACTTACTGCTCTCATTCTGGCTCTGCCTCATCAACCTTCAGCATCAGAAATGGAAGAGGAAAGACATTGTGAGGCTTCAGTTTCTGTGTAACATGTTGACAGAATATGTTGAAAACTGACCCCCCATATGCTCGGCCTCTGCTGCTTGAGGCTCGCAGCACACCGTGGAGGGCTGTGGCCTTGTCAGGCTATGCTTTCAGTGTCACTGGAAGGCCATTCTTCTTCTTGGTTGACAGATGGGTAGAAATCAGATGAAGAGCAGCAAGAAGACCTCGGCGGCTGCTGCCCAACTTACGGCCTTTGAGGAGGATGCAGCATCTGTAGCAGTGAATGCCTGGATGGCCTCAGCGTTGCTCCAGTTGGGGCCAGTGTCAGAGGGTCCTTCATGGAGGCTTCTGTGAAATGTGTCTTTCCTCAGATCTTTGGGAAGAGCCCTTCTTGCCACAGTAAGAAGCACAAGTGCTACCAGCGCCAGGCATAAGATCAGGAGAGCAGGTCCTCCCACTCACTCGACTTGCGTGAGAGTTTTCGACTGCAGTCAAGTTTCCATCAGTCAAGGGTTTGGTCAACAGTTTCTTGGTGCCCCATCGGGCTTGTTGACTTTTCTCTAGCCGGTCATCCAGTTGTTGGAGGAGACCAAGGAGTTAATCTTCCAGACCCCACTACTGCCATTCTTTACCTAGGAGGGCGTGGCCTGGTTGGTGTCGCTGACTGGTTCCAGTCAGGATCAGCCTTCAGTGGTGGTGCGTGCCTCTGGCGCCGATGCTTGTCAACATGGCTCAACATGTGGTCTGCCACAGCCCTCTGGAGGTTTCCCTCAGCATTGGCCATTGGGTCAATGGTTGAGGTTGAAGCGCTGTTCACACTCTCGATCACACTCAAAAGGGAGGTACCATCTTCCTCTGGTGAGGAGGGGCACTGTTGCAGGATGCAGAGGTGCTCGAGGAGCTCCTCTGGCAACAGTGGCCATTGTAGGGTAGGGCTCTACCCCTGGACCTTCACTCAGCTGGCAGCCACCAATCATGCCCTCATTGGTCCATCCTCACCAGATGTCCCTGACATCTGCCTCTCCACCTTGTGGGTGGAGCCGCCTCCACCACAGCCCTTGGTGAGAGCCCGACTAAGAACTCCGTGCTGTGGCTGACTTGCCAGGCTAGCTATCAGTGGAAATCATCCATTCTGAGGAAACCAGGGTGGTCTGCGGCAGCAAACAGTCGAGGGCTGTTTTCAAGGAATCTTTGGATGATTCAGACAGACAATCCATGTTGTCCTCAAGGACTCATACTTTCGACCGCACTTCAGTCAAGGAACTGTCCACCGACCATGGGCAGGTGTCCTTCTCCTGCACCTTATGTTGGAGTCCATCAGTGTGCCCTTGAAACCAGTTCAGAAGTAGGCTAAGTACCACCTCACTGATGTACTGTACAAGGGCGATTCCCTGAGGTTACCTTTCCCATGGCTGATGCCATTTTGGGACAGGCCTTGGAGCATTGCTGTGTCAGTGGCTCAGCGGGTTGCACACTCTACTCTGAGGCTGGAAGATTGAAAGGTTGTGAGTTCTAGCCCCACACCATGCATGTGGGGTTAATCCAATACTGATATTGTAGTGCATCATGAAGGGATGCTGCACTCCTGAGGTTCTTTCTTTCAGATGAGACATTAAACCGAGGTCCCATCTGCCTGTTCTGGTGGTTGTTCTGGTGGTTGTTCAGGTGGACATTAAAGATCTCATGGTACTTCTTGAAAAGAGTAGGGAATGTCCCTGGTGTCCTGGCAAATTTCTCCATTCACTAAAAATACCACAAACAGCTTAATCTGGTTCAATGTCAGTTGGTTACCATCTTCATCCCCCACTGGGTCACCCTGAAAAGGAACTCCTAGTCTTAGTGGGCCTACCCGTCAACAAAACTGAGTTAATAAATTCAGCATCCTGCCCAGCACCCTTGACCCATATGGTTCAAAAGTATTCACCCCATACTGGTTCCCTTTTGGGATTCTTGGACCAACCTTTGGCCAAGGTGTGGTCTCAGACTCTGTCTTCTGGAGTCTGATGGCCAAGGGGTGTGGACAAGCCCACAACGAAGAGTCGAAGAAGCTTGACCATGTAGCCAAGAAGATCTGTGCTGCCTCCTCTCTGGGTCTTCATCAGACCAGTTGTGCTGTTCTGATGCAAGCAATAATACCTCACCACGGTGGGGCGGTATTGGGCTATACCCGCCTGCCAGGGCATAATGAGGCCCGACACTGGAGGCGGGGGCCTTATATAGCCCTGGAAGGGCCGGTATAGCCTAATACCACCCACCTGGAGGGTATTACTGCGTTTAGAAAATGGCCCACATATGGCAATTTTATGTAAAAGAAAAATGCAGGAAACTATAAGAATAATTATTACAATTATTGCATAGCTTTTTGGCTGGGCAGGGGACAGAATAGTCCCTCCACTGGTATATCTGCCTTTAGAAAATGGCATTGCCAGTAGAGGCACTGCTCTCTTTAATAGTTTGCTTGACTGGCTGCAGGTACGTTTTCCCCTCAGAGACCAAGACAGTCGTTTATACTGTTTTTTCCCTGCAGACACTTTCCTGTCACCCCCCACCAAGACACACACAGTTTTGTTTTTCTTGAGTGTGCGAATTCTGTGTGATCGCAAGTGAGCAGGTGACAATACATCATCTTAGTGTCCGCTTGCTCCATGATATCAGGAGTGGTGTGTGCTTGACTTTGTCTGCCACAGATGGAATCATGCTGCTGGTTACGTACTTACGGGAGTGGTGGCTGCCTTTGTGAGGAAGGACTGGCATTTGGTGAGAGGTAGCAGCTCTGTACCAGGACTAAATGGTCATTTTTCTAATTGATTATTGCTGTTGGCTGTATGGTTGAGGAGGACATCAAACTAAACATGGTGCATTGTGGGGGGGCTGATATCAAATCGCCGTTAGTGAGGTAGAAATCATGGCAGCTGCTGTGTTTGAAAATTCAGGGTGGCCAAGAATATCTTAGGTAATGGGGCACCCTGAATTGGCACCCCTTTGCGGGCTCTTGAAAAGACCCATCTGCTTAGATGGGTATCCTAGTAATCGGCACGCTAGGATTTGTTTGCCCATTTTCTAAAGCCAACTTGGATAACTCCTGCTGGGAGTGCTGGATGGAATCCTCCTCACTTCCTGCCAACAAGCAGTTGCCGTGAAATTGGTTGAGGAGCAGGGTCAAGCACTGGCTAATCACCAGCACTGAATGGCTTTATGCATAGGTGACTCCTGTGCCCATATTATGGCAGCAACCATTGGGATGTGTTGCAGGGACTGACTGAGACTCTTTCCACCTTCATGGCAGACACTCAGCACAAGCTGGTCAATTTCTCATTCTTGGGCACCAACTTTTTGGCTCTGGGGTGGAAGGATATCTCACTGGGATACAGAAGTCCATTGCCACCTTTGATTCTGTGGCTTTGTCCCAGAATGCTACAAAGGCTCAGAAGCCTAAGAAGGACACCTTCTAGTATCAGTCCTTTTAGCCACAGCACCCTCGGAAGCAGCCCAGCAGGACAATACCAAGCATGACAGCAGAAGCTAAACATTGGCAGCCATTGGAGCTAAAAAGAGGTGGGGGTAGGGAAGTGATGCCTCTTGACCCCAGCAGCCAGTGCCACAGTTAAAGTGGCCAAGTAATGGATCAGGGATCATTATCCTCCCGCCTGTCCAGTTCCTGACCCAGCTCCCAGTGGAGGGTTGGCTCGCCACTTCTGGCCACACTGATATGTCATTACTATGGACAAGTGGGTACTGGAGGTGGTAGGCAGAGGGTTGCCTCTAGACTCGAGGCTCTCTGCCTTACTGACTCCACACTGCTTGGGAGTCCTTGATGTCACAGGACACACTGTCTGTCCTAAGGAGAACATTGCTCAGCTCCTTGCAAAGGGCAATAGCCCATGTCCCAGACACCCTGGCAAGTCAGGGGTAATGTCCAGGTACTTACTGGTCCCAAATGGTGGTGGGGATGCCCCATACAAGATCTGCATAACCTTGACCAGTCCATGTGGAAGCTACAGAATTGGATGGTCACTCTGAGCCAGATTATAGCATCCCTAGAGCAAGGCATGTAGTTCTGCTCCTTGGATCGGCAGGATGCATTTTCCTACATCCCAGTCTGTCCATCCCACTGGTGATTTAGGTTTCATGCAGAAGGGTTCTTTATGATTTCAGAGTCATGCCATTTGGCCTCTCTTCTGTGTCCATGGTCTTCACCAAGTGCATGGTAGTAGTGGCAGCGTTGCTGCGGTGCAGGGGCATCAGGGTTTATCCCTGTCTGATGACTGACTTATAGCTGGGCCATCCAAGGAGACCATGGAGGTCCAGGATCTGACCCTCAGACCTGCAAGGACTTGGGCATGCTGGTCAACCTGGACAAGCCCAAACTTATACCCTTGCAAGTAATCAAGTTCCTCATGACAAAACAGACTCCCCATGGGCCAAGGCCTGTCTCCCAGTGGACTGGGCTCAGGACATACCTCCTTTTGCTGATCATTTAGGTTGGGCACTCACACTTTGCTAGGATTTCCAGCTACTGTACATGTCAATTCGTCCGGTCATTTCACTCCATGGAACTCACCCTGGACTGTTAGCTCAGGCATCAGTTGGCACCGATGTCAATTGTGCTTGGTCAATTCCTTCTCAAGCGTAAAATGTTATAAAATAAACTCCAGGTGGGCGCAGTTCATCCACCAGATGAGCCAATGTGCTTGAGGGTTGTCGTACTGAAGTTGTTGTTGGAGTACAGTATGGTATGTAGTGGGAGCGAATTGTCTGAGGACGAACTGATGTGGGAGCCAATTGATGCCGAGCTAATAGTTGGGCAAGTTGTTGCAAAGTGAAATGACTGGGACGAATTGAGCGTATTCATGGATTCCTTTGGCTTCTGGGGTACATGTGCATGCCCCACCAGTGTGTTAAATTGGGCATGCTGGCTGATGCGCCACCTACAGTGAATTAGGCCATCAGTGGTTCCATCACCTAGGTCATCTGGACCAGCCAGTCTTAGTGATGCATCCAGTGTGGCATGCCATCCAGTGTTGGCTGGTCCCTCAGCATCTGGAGAAAGGTCCTGTTTGTCTGCCCAGAATCAACCATCATATACAACGGATGCTTCTCTGGTAGGGTGGGTGCACACTGGGAACCACAGAGCCCATGAGTTCTGGTCACCCAAGAAATCCTGTCACCACATCAACTTGCTGGAGCTCACGCGGTGGTTAGCTGTCTTGGGAATGTGCTCCTTTGATAAGGGGTCAAGTTGTCCAGATCCAGAAGGACAATACCATGGCCACGTTTTACCTGAACAGGCAGGGTGGGACTGTCTCCCTTCCTCTGTATTTGGAAGCCCTCCACACCTAAACCCCTTGTGTGTACCCTGGGTGTAAATCTCCTGGCGATTGATGTTGTGGAAGGCCACAGTCAGCTGGCAAACATTCTTAGCCAGGTGAAAGACATGTCGCCAAGTGGTCCCTGTATTAGGTGGTGGAAAACTACCTGTTCTGCCAGTGGGGCATCCCTCTGGTGTATCTGTTTGCCTGGTGGGAGAACAGAATGCTGAGGCTGTTTTGTGCCCTCCTCCACAGTCTAGGGCACTGTTGGGGATGCCTTCATGGGGCTTTGAACCCCAGGTCTTATATCTGTTTCCATCCCTTCCCTTGATCCACAGGTGGTGGTCAAGGCCGGAAGGACAAAGTATGGAATACCCTGATAGCTCCAGATTGGACAATTCTGGTACCTGGATCTCTTTAGCCTCAGTAGCAGCCCTCCATGGTGTTGCCTTTTTGTCTGGACCTACTGACCAGACAACAAGAGAGAAGGTCCTGCATCTGGACTTTCAATCCCTGCACCTCACGGCCTTGTTCCTGAGTGGCTAGAGTTCCAGGCCTTGAGTCTTTCAGAAGATGTGCTCCAAGTTGTGGAGGCCTCCCAAAAAGAGTCAACTCACCAGTGTTATGCTTTAAATGGAAAAGGTTCTCTATTTGGTGCAAGGGCAAAGAGCTTGATCCCTTTGCCTGCCCTGTGGCTAGCATCCTGGAGTACCTTTAGTCCCTCTTTCAGTCGAGACTGTGAGCAGTGACTCTTAAGATGGTCCTGACAGCTGTCTCTGTATAGTGGGCGTGGGCTGGTATGCCAGTGGGGCCCAAGAGAGGTGATTGGGCACTTATTCAGTGGCTGGACCACTTGTTCCCTCGGTGCATGAACCATCACTACCTTGGGACTTACTGCTGGTCCTTTCTGTGCTTGTGGGTAAGCCATTTGAGCCTATGCACAGGTGTGAGATGTCACACTGTCATGGAAGACTACCTTCTGGTAGCCATCACATCAGCCAGAAGGACCAGTGAGCTGCATGCACTCTTGGTTGAGTCTGCTTACCTGGTCTTCCACAAGGACAAATCCATCCTCACCCCCACCTGAGTTCCTCCTGAGGATAGTATCAGAGTTCACCTTAACCAGGTGATCAACCTTCTGATATACTTTTCTGAACCATCTTCAGAGGGTGACTGCAGGCCCCATACTTTGGATCATCAGAGGGAGCTGTCTCATTATAAGGAGCACATGACTGGAGCTCAGAGTGAGGCTGGCCAGCTATTTGATGCTGTTCCTGCCAGATTGGCAGTAAAGCAGATTGGCAGGTGGGTCACATCCTGTGTTAACCTCTGCTGTAGGCTGGCTGGTAGGGAGCCTCCCAAAGGGCTCGGGCTCATTTCACCTGACACACTGCTGCCTCAGTGGCTGCCTCCAGAGACATCCTAACACAGGAAATCTGTAGGCTACTACCATGAGGAAAGCTCACACCTTCATTTCCCATTACAGCATTGACAGTGTGTCATGTTGGGATGCTGCTTTTGGACCTTGATTTTCTAGTCTCTGTTCACCAAATAGGGTGCATGCCTTGCCCTCTTCTCCTGGTGAACTGCTAGGAGTCTGCCAGAGTGTGGATAGTGAACTGTATCCACGCCCTTAAAATATAGGTTACTCACCTGTAACAATAGTTCTAGGAGTGGTGTCGGTTCACATTCACACAACGCACCCAGCCTACCCTAGCAAGTGGCACATGGATCCCCTGCTTCCAGCATGCAAAGATCTGATGTCATGGGGCAGAGTCAGAGATATACTACACGAGGCAGAGTGGGAGGAGCTTAGTTTAAAGATGTCTGATGAATTAGACCATTCCAGTTGGGGGGGTTACTGTAGTTAAGTCCCAAAAGAGTGCAGTGGCTTGTTTTCATTAGGGTCCTGCTGCTATGTTAGCAATAATAAACAGCAGGGTGAGTGGTTTTGAGCTAAAGTATATCCACCTTGTTAGGGGTGTAGTGAGACCTGATGCCACAGGCGGAGAACCTTCTGGTATAGCCTACCACAGTGTGTTATTTATAGTACTTAGAAAATAGGCTTTAGCATCAATTTTGAAGTAACATAATTAAAAGAGAGTATTTGTAACATTTAAAATGAAAGTTTCATAAGTAGTTATGCAGGTACAATGTCAATAGAGGTGCTAGTGATGCTGGTTTTCTGTGCAATATGGTAGTGTGGGGGGTGAAGGAGGAGGTGTCAAGTGCGGAAAAGTGTGAATGTGGTAGTGCTGAAAAACTGATGGATGAAACAGAGGTCACTTTTTTTAAATGTGCAGGAAAAGGAATAGGCGACCAAATGGACTGAGTGAGCAGGCTGGTGGGCATGTGGGCAGCCAGGTAGGCCGGTATGAGGACACGAGCAGCATGATTAGAAACAGTGGTAAAGTAAAAAGATGGATTAGAATTCCCTTTCTCACGGAGTCTCCTCCACTCTCCTGCAGCTCACTCGTGGTTTTTTTTTTATATGTATACTAAATATTGTAGTGCATATTGAATTTAATAGTTAGAATCTGTGTTTATACTGCTATGCTTTTATTTACCGCATCCTCAGTGTCTGGGATAGTTCACTTTAAAAATAAAATTGTATTTACTTACTCTCTTTTGGCCCTGTTCACACTACAGCATGGTTGTCTGATCGCGATTTCAGAAATGAATTAAGTCCAACCGTGCTGTAATGTTCATGTTGCTGATACGTTTTATTGATCTGTTTCACTGGAATCGTTTTCCACTGTCCGCATTACACTGTGTAATCCGTTTATGGTGCAAGCTCGGTTCTGAAGCGGGTTATGAAGTTGCGTACCATGATGCACCGTGCAATTGCTTATGGGAGCATGGATGACAAGCAAGCGGATTATCATGCCAGGACCATTCACACTGTGAATAGAATCACTTCAACTTTTAAAACATATTCAGAACTGTGTTCAACCATACTTGATCAGGTTTGAACACAGTTCCTTAAATCGAGTTGGAAAGTGTGTTAGGTGCATACGCGATCCGTGCTGACATGCTTCTGACATGGTTTAACCACTGAAACTGTTTCAAAAGCCCCAATGTGAACAGGGCCAGTGTCTCACTTGTATTGGCTCAGAGTGGAAAAACATGGCGACTGCTGCAGAAGTTAAGAATGGGGTTGAAAACATAAAAACTTTATGTAAAAAGGCAGATTACATGGCAGTGTTGGCTGCTGAATATATGGTGTTTGAACTTTTAGCCAGTTAGAACACATGGTTTCTCTAATCCATTTTCCGATCAGTTTTACAACTTTGCACTACAGTCTAAAGAGGTCAAGTATTCTGCTCAGGGTGACGCAGTGAGCCTCTGGACATCTGCAGTGGAATTCAGATTTCAAAGCTCCTGGTTAAGTGTTGAGTGCTTGTACCCAAAGACCACATTACCTTTCAAAGTCTTTTTACAGTGATTAATATTCTGAATTGAAACCACTTGAAAATTATTTTATGTTGAAAAATGTCTTGTACTTTTGACTTGTTTAAACAACTATGGTCTTTTGTTTTAATTGCAGTTTTACCAGATTAGGTGCCATGAAACTCCCTCCCAGAGTTCCACACAAGATAGAAGCAAGTCTATTACGTTCAGCAGGTGAGTCAGATAAAACAGCAGCTCCAAAACACAATAGAGCTGCACTGAACTAACACATCTTACTATGTTACTGTTGTAATTGCATGCCAGTTGAATGAATTGTGTTGTACTGTATGTGCAGTCCACACGTCATGGACAGGATTTTTTTTATTTCAATCTAGCATTACAATACCTTTGAGGCGAGGCTCTTCTACAAAGGTTCCACGTCAGCGTGTGCAACATTCATCATTTTTAGTTACAAACATATAGTCATTGACTTACAGACATGTAATAACCAGTACAAAGACTTGAGCTATGAGCAAGACAAATAGAAAGGGGGTGGTGGGGAAGTGAGGGAGGAGATCGGGGGAGGTGCAGGGGTAAGGGAGAGTACGGGAGGTGGTTGGGGCGGGGACAGAGGGAGATACGATGGGAGGTGAGCGGGGTGGGAGACAGTGCAGCTAGGGGCCTTGTCATGGGAATATGACAGGAAGGGTGCTAGGGTGCAAAGACTGATTGTAGGTGCTGGGGCATTTGCAGCTGGAACGGTGGAAATGTTAAGATGGGCAATCACAGGATACAAGCAGTGAGAGGCGCAGCTTGGACTTGAAGAGGCAGAGTGTTGGAGCGGTCGCTATGTCGCTGCCAAGAGAGTTAGACCAGTTGGATGCCCGATAGGCGAATGATCTTTGTCCTTGGGTCATGTGACATCGTGGGATATGTAGTAGATGGAATTGGATCTCCTTGTAGTGACGCTCCTATGTCTAGTCTTAAGGAGGGCACAGACACCAGGTGGGGCCAGACCCATTATAATTTTCTTGTCCGTGATGCAACTTTATTAACAACAACAACAACAACAACAAAAAGCCTTTTGAGATGAGTGGTCACCTTATAAAGTAACTTGTAGATCTTACTTTGAGAGGGCTCTTGCAGTAGGTAATTACATGTAGGACTGAAGCCAGCAGCTGTCTTGGAGGTTTGTAAGGCAGTGGCGTCCCTCATCCGGGCTTGGGAGGCTACCGCTCCCGGAAGAGCCACCACCGTGCAGCCCTCTGGGTGTGACAGGTCCAGTAAGCCAGGCGCCGGTGCCACCAACGTCCACCGGATAGGGCAGTGGGCGCCTGCCCCTTTGGAGGCGTGCAGCCCCAAAGACGCCGCGCCAAGGCCACCTTTCACGTGCGGGCCTTCGCTGGACGCCGGATCCGACAAGTCAGACACAGACTCCTCTGAAGCCCGCCCAGATCCCACCGGTGAGGTGAATGTCGGCCCTGACGCCGCAAACGTCAGAGTCGACACTGGACCCTGTTGTCCGGTCCACCGTCCCTGGCTCCCTGCTTACTACCGAGGCTCCAACGCCTCCCTGTTGGACCCCGGGATTTCAGTCCTCCTTCCTGGTGACACAGAGGACGCCAGTAAGCTCCCATCAGGTCTCCCTCCTTTAGGACCGATTCCTGATGCCGACTTTGATGTCGGGTTTCCAACGCCGGTCGACATCCTGTTACCGATGCCGCCCCAACGCTGTACCCGATGCCCACGGGCCACCTGTTTCTGGCCCGCCCACGGGCCTCTTCCAGGGCTCTTCTGCTCCGCAGAGCCCCTGGTTCCCGGTTATCCAACATCGACCTATCCGATGCCATCCTACCTGGTACCACAGTATCCCGCGCCGCAGTACACGACGCGGGCTTCCCGCTGTCAGACTATGGATACTCGCTACGGATACCCTCCGTATCCTCCTCCTCCACCGCCCCCACCAGCCGGGCGGTGGACTTGAAGGAGACTTGGCTGCCAGGTGGGCTGAGGCCAAGGCTCAACTCACCAGGGAGGTGGAGAGTCATCTGCCGACGCCAGTCCTGGTACTGGATCCCCATCGCCGGAGACATGAGAATCCCTCCCCCACCTGGACACCAGAGGCGAGCCTCGGTGCCAGGGCCAGGGAGGACACGCTCCCCGAGGGTCGACCGAGGGGTCCGCTCCTCCACCAGGAGGCATCTTCATCCTCTTCTTCGGAGCCCTCTGACTGACACTGAGGGGTGCTCCGACCCTAACGACGAGCCATGCACTCCAGACCGCCCCAGGCCCAGGACTCCTCCAAGTCTCCTCCGGAAGATCCTTCCTTTCTGGAGTTGCTGAGGAAAGTCCAGGAAGTCCACCAGTGGCAATCTCTGGACCAGATCCACAGTGGAAGAAGATCGCTGCCCATCTGGATCTGCCCAAAACTGCTCCGACATTGATTCCACCCTGGATTGAGACTCACGCAGACCTTGTTTCCACTATTTGGAAATAACCATCTGCGCTAGCCCCTTCCGAGGAAGGCAGATAGGCCTTGAACACACACCAAGGCCGACTTTGTCGGTGATTAGTGCCGCCTCATGGCCGGTCGGCAAACCCAAAACACTCAGCCTGCTCCATTGACAAGGATTCCTGCCTTCTGGACCAGTACGGAAGAAGGTGTACGCTTCTTCCACTCTGGGGATCAGGGCCCTGAATTATGTTGCACATATAGGGGACTACCAGAAGACTATCCTGAGTCAGGTGGAATCCAAATTGGGCTCCTTCTTGAGTCTCAGACCAAGCAGGAAGTGGCTGATCTCGTCTGTTCTGCCTTTGCTCGCCAGTCGGCACATGCTTCATGCTACATAATGGCAGTGACACAGCTGGCTGGAGCTGGCCTGTAGGTCTTCGTGTCATGCCTGGCTCCGGGTGTCAGGATTGGTCCCAGAGTTGCAATCCGTTAGCCAGGATGCGCCTTCAGGGTTTTGTGCTGTTTGGTGATGTCAAGGACATCATCACCGACCTGCAAGAGAAGGGCACTGCTCTTAAGTCTGTTGACTCTTTGTACAGGGCTCTCGGGACAGTGTTGTCTTTCGCAACGCTCGGCCGAAGCGAAACTCGGGCAAGCGGCCGACAAACGCCGGGCCCCGCCAAAAAGCGGTGGGAGCTTCAGCCGCGACACTGCCTCACACCTCCTGACTCCTTTCCTCTCCCACAGCCTCTGGACCTCCCAGAGGAACCAGTAGGAGGGAGGTTCTCCTTCCATCTACCAGGTTGGGAGAGGATTACATCAGATGCTTGGGTGCTTCAACTGATAGCAGCAGGACACTCAGTTGAGTTTCTCCAGAAACAACCCAGAAAACCACCCCAGGTCATCTTACTCCCGGAACATCTTCCTCTGGTCCTAGAAGAAATTTCCTCCCGTTGTTGAAGGCAATAGAGCCTGCCCTGACCCACCTTTGGCTAACAGGTTACTATTCCCATTTCTTCCTAGTTCCAAAGAAAATTGGAGACGGAGGCCTATTCTAGACCTCAGCTCCTGAACGTGTTCGTGGGTACAAGCATTTCAGAATGCTCTCTCTGCAGGGCCTTCTGCAGTTACTTCGGCAGGAGCAGTGGTGTGTGCACTGGATATGCAGGATGCCTACCTGCATATCCCCATCCGCCCTTCCCACCGCAAATTCCTTTGTTTTTCTTTCCAAGGGACCACTACCAATTAAGGGCCTCCCATTTGATCTTTCCCTGCCCCAGTGTTTACCAAATGTCTGTCTGTGGTGGCAGCCCACCTGCTTACCCAGGGGTGCAGGTATTCCCATACCTGGACGATTGCTCCTGGCAGCCCTCCAGGGAGGAACCTCTGCCCCTGTCCCTTTCCCTGCAGGTTTTACCAGCCTGGTATCACCATCATCCAGGCCAAGTCCCATCTGGTCCCTTGCCAAAGGCTCCAGTTTATATGGGTGATCCTGGACACGACCATCAGCATGGCCTTTCTGCCTCTGGACAGGATGGATTCCTCCAGGCTCATGTAAACCTGCTGTCCAGTCGCAGATGGGTCAGCGCCCGGTCAGTCCTTCGCCTCCTTGGGCTAATGGCGGCTGCTATTCCAACAGTCCCACATGCTCGGCTCCATATAAGGATCTCTCGGTGGACGCTTTGGTCTCAGTGGGACCAGACACTAGATGACCTAGACCAGGAAGCTCTGGTCTCCAATCCCATGGTCCGGGACTTGAAATGGTGGATGATGCGAGAAAACCTTTGCTGGGAGGTTCCCTTTGCTCCAACCCCTCCCAAACATTGACAACAGATGACTTGGGAGAGGGCTGGGGCCTATCTAGGGTCTCGCAGAACTCAGGGCTTCCAGTCCAGACTCGAGCAGACTTTCATATAAATGTTCTGAGCTCAGAGCCGCTTCTGCATGCTTTCCAGGCTTTGAACTCATATGTCCTTCCCGCCATCTGACTATCCAGACAGACAACATGTGCGTAGTTTGGTACATAAACAAGCAGGGAGAAATGCGCTCCTACCCTCTGTGCAGGGAAGCCATGAGAGTTTGGAACTGGGCTGTTCCAGCACAGCCTTCACCTGATGGCATTTCACGTTCCGGGAGATGAAAACATGCTGGCGGACCACCTCAACTGGTCCTCAGCAAAGGCCTATGAATGGGAACTGGATCAAGGGTTGGCAGACAACATCTCCTGGCACTGGGGAACCCCTAGTAGACCTGTTCACGCCCCTCAAACGCAAAGCTTCCGCCTTCTGCTCGCCTCCAGGGCGAGGCAGTTTTGGCGGATGCTCTGTCTCTTGACTGGAAGGGCCTTCCCACGATTCCCTTTGATTCCGAGAGTCCTTCACAAACTCAGCTTAGAAGGAGCTTGATGATCCTCATTGCTCCATTCTGGCCCAGGCAAGTTTGGTTCTCTCTTCTGCAACAATTTTCAGAGGAACCTTCCGCTTCCTCTTCCTCTTTCACAGCATATGCTGACCCAGGATCAGGGACTGTGATTCATCCAGGTCTCAGATCCATTCAGTTGCATGTGGCTCCTACAGACGTAGCCCAGGCCCGATTCGGTTTCTCCTGGCCAGGATCGAGGTTCTAGTGAGGCCAGAAAGCTTTCCACTAGATCCACTTATGCCAAGGAATGGAAGTGGTTCTCGATTTGGGCCTCTTCCAAGGATTTCGAGACCTTCTCTTGCCCTGTTGGGAGAATCCTGGACTACATGCATCATCTCTTTGACCTGGTCAGCCATTCCTCCTTGAAGGTTCATATGGCGGCTATGTCTGCCTCTACCATGTCCCTTTGGTGACAGAACTTTCGTGAGTTGGAAGTCTCTAAGACTTTCCTTCGAGGGGTTCTCCATTTACGACCCCTATCAGCGTCCGGCCCCTCCTTGGGATCTGAACTTTGTTCTTGAGAAGCTTACCCTGCCTCCCTTTGAGCTGGCAGCCTCAGCCGACTTGAAGTTCCTTTCGTTGGAAGACTCTCTTTCTAGTGGCCACTACTTAAGCTTCGAAGGATTTCCGAGCTTCAGGTCTTGATGTGTAAAATCCGATTTGGTTTTTCACAAGGAACGAGTGGCTCTGTGCACTAATCCTAAGTTTCTCCCTAAGGTAGTGGCAGAATGTATGCTGAATCAATCCACTGAGCTACCTGCCTTCTTTCCACAGCACTCCAATCAAGGGGAGTACCTCTTGCATACTTTGGATGTTCACAGTACACTGAGATACTACACCACCCGGACTAGGGATCTCAGGAAGTCGGATCAGCTTTTGTCTCTTGCTCACAAAAGGGAAGGCAGTGCTGTTTCTAAGCAATGCCTGTCGAAATGGTTTGGCTCATAGTATCACTTTCTGTTGCGCATAGTACAACAAGACCCTGCCGGGTCAGGTCAGAGGTCACTGCACCAGAGGAGTAGCCACCTCTGCAGCTTGTTTCAAGAATGTGTCAGTGGCAGACATCTGCGCAGGCGCAACTTGGACTTCTGTCCACACCTTCTACGAAACACTACAGTTTGACATTGCCTCTCCGCAGAGCAGGTTTCGAGTTGACTGTTTTGCAAGGGTCTTCTTTCCTAAGACCCTTACAGCCGGAGGTTTATTGTTGGTAGTGTTCCTCCTCCCGAGTACTTTTCCTTGTTCCAGACTACTTGGGACTCAGTCCTATATGTAATTACCTACTGCAAGAGCCCTCTGAAGTAAGATAGTACAGTTACATAAGAACTTACGTAACAGTAGATCTTCAGGAGAGGCTCTTGCAGTGAGTCTTCTTCCTGCCCTCATCCCCTTAGCTTTTTCAGCTCCTTTTCCAGGAAGGGAAATACCCGCTTCTCTCTCGTCTTGCCTTTTGGCCCTTGGCAGGAAAGAACTGGAAGGCAGGTGTGGAGACTGCCCTTTATACTGACATCACCTGACATGAAGGTCCCTCGCCAGAGACTGCTAGCTGGAAATTTTTCTGTGGGTCCTGATGCCTGCCGGCTTCAGTCCTGTATGTAATTACCTACTGCAAGAGCCTCTCTCGAAGATCTACTGTTACAGTAAGTTCTTACGTAACTGTACTTTTTTATATATATATTTTTATTGATCATCCTTAGGTTATTACAAACTTGTCAAATATATCACATACATCCTAATTTTACAGAATAAGTAACAAAATTACATAAATATGTCCAAAGGTTGAAATCTGGATTAGGTCATTTATAGTATCTTAGTTCTGAATATTTTTCCTTTGTCTTATCATAGAAGTCACCTGAATTTTTTGCATCTTTCATATCAAAAGGATTAAGTAGTAAATCTATGCAATCTTGTAAGGCATTTTATAAAGTAGCATAGAACTGAAGTGATATTTTGCCTCTAAAATATCTAGTAACCATGTCATACATATAACGTGATGAACTAGCTGATATTGCATTGTAAAATGTGAGCAGTAATGATGGTGCCCAGTGCATATATTTTCTTTTGCAATCAAAGCTGGGAATATGATTTCTTTATTATTCATTTTAACACGTTTATAAATATGACATACTAGAACATATTATAAATCACTAACGTGATTCCAGCCAATCAGTGCACAGAGCCACTGTACCTCTTGTCCGGTGTACAGCAGCCTCTCTTGCTGAAATGTTAGGGATGGAGCATTCCACTATGCAGCCGGGGAGGGTAGCTGCCTTTACCTTTTGAAATACAAGAACACTTAAAACTTTCTATAAATAGCTCTAGCTAACCTGCGTGATATATAATAGCATTGGGCTCAGAGGGGTCTCTATGGGCATGAGAGACTCCGTTTATGAGGTGTGGGCAGCCAGAACTACGCACCTTGGCTTGCTGTCCTTTCACCCAAATTCATTATGCTCAGAGTCTCTTATACCACAAGAGACACTCCTCAGAGGCCCTAATAACTCATTTTAGATACAGCATCAGTTTTCCCATAAATAAAATCAACTGTTCTCCCTTATATTTTTTGAAACTATCCCATGTTTAAATTTATTATGAAAGTTTTTTTTTTTTTAACATTTTTATGACTGAAATTTATTGAGTATTTTTTAAATAAAAAGCAAGAGAGGAAGACAGTATGCAAAGTTACTGATATTGAAAGTCTAAGAAAGAAACAAGTATGCTACAGTGTAGCTAGTTCCACACAAGTCAAGAACAAGATATTATTGCAGTGCATATACATCTGATCACAATAATGAAAATTACCACATTTCTTGTGGTTATAGTGAATGATTTTTTACTGCAAACATTGTTCTTCTGGTTCTCTACACAAAAATCTGCTATTCATATCTCTGCTACCAAGTATGTTAGCTATTTCCACATAGAGAAGTTCCTAAAAGGCAAGGCAAATTTTATTTATGTAGTGCCCAGTCCAGCAAGGGCTATGAGTGCTTTACAAACACTAAACCAAAACAGCAACTATAAAATATATTTAGCAAGGTAACGCTAAGAGCAAATCAACTCAAATTAAAAGCTTGATCAAACAGAAAGTTTTTAATGAGGCTTTGAAGGCCTCTACCAAACTGGCTGTGCGTAATGTGATAAGGATCGAATTCAAAACAATAGGCTCATACACCAAAGGCTCTGTCACCTGATGACTTGAGCCTTGACAAGAGAACCACCAGCAACCCAGTTTTGGTGGAACAGAGGGCTGAGTGGTTGATAAGAAATCAGGAGCTCTTAAGTAGCCTTGTCCCAGACCATATGGGGCCTTGCATGTCAACAACCCAATCTTGAAGGTGATGCGCAAACACAAAAGCAGCCTGTGCAGGGCATGCAAAACTGGAGTAATGTGGTCACTCAGTGAGGAGTCCACCAGCACTTGTACGCGGCATTCTGCGCTAGCTGTAGTCAACGATCGAACCTCCAGATATCCCTAGATATAGAGCATTACAGTAATCCAACCTGGTGGTGACAAAAGCATGGCTAATCTCCACTAGGTCATCCTTAGCTAAGAACGGCCAGGTCCTAGCAATGTTCTGGAGATGGAAGAAGCCAAACTGGACAACAGATGACACCTGCTTTTCAAAAGTCAATCAGCCATCCAGAATGACCCCAGATCTCTAACCACACAAATTGCTGTAAGGGCTGGCCTCTGAAAACAGAGAGGGTGACATCCCCAACAGCAGACAAGCCCTGATGATCAGGTTTGGTAACCATGACCTCTGTTTTGGCCAGGTTGAGGCATAATGATTTGGTGGCCATCCAGTCGTTTATGTCAGCTAAACAATGGCTCAGCACAGAAGATGCAGATGTATCATCGGGCACAAGACAGTTATAGTTGGGTATCATCTGCATAGCAGTTAAACCCCCACATTGTACTGCCTTATGATCTCCCGAGCAGCGGCATATCCATGGAGAATAAAATGGGAATGAGGATCAAACCCTGAAGAGCACCGCAGGACAGCACAGACAGCTCCAAGGTAAATTTCCTCAGAGCCACCTGCTGTGTCCTCCTGATCAAATATGAACCAAACCAGTGCAAGACTGTGCCGGTAACACCCACATAGTTCCTCAGGTGATCCATCAGTACCCTATGATCCACCATATCAAATGCAGACAGAAAGGTTCAAGAGCACCAAATAGTACATTGCCCTCAGTCCCTTGCCAAAAGGAGATCATGTGTCACCTTGGCCAAGACTGTCTCAGTGCTGTGCCAAGGCCGAAAACCAGATTGGAGAGGTTGAGAGATTGAAAGACACTCTAAGCGGTCTATCAGTTACTCAACCACCACCACCTTCTCTATAACCTTTCCTAAAAAGGTAAGATTTAGAGACTGGCCTTTGGCTTGCAAGAATATCAGGGTCCAAAATCGGGCCTAGGCACTCGCGCAACGAATAATTAGCCACGATGGACCTAGATCCAGTTCACAGTTGGTGGGTCACAAACTGGCAACTACTTGGAGGACCTCAGCCCCAATACCAGTTGAAACTCATCCCATGCTGACAGATCAGAGCTAACAAAGTTCAGCTACCCTAGCCCCAGCCAGGCCACTAGAAGAAATTCTGGACCTAATGTTGGACACTTTGTCAGCAAAAAAACACCACAACTCTTAACACTTTTCTGCAGAAATGGCTCCTACAGACTATAGACAGAGGATTTAACCATCTGTCTACAGTATAAAGAGCAGAGTTGGGCAATTTACATGCAGCAATTGACCAAGGCAGAAATTCTGTCTTTTTCAGGTCGCTCCCCATTGATATTCAGTATAGTGAAGTATCAGCACCAATCTGTCCTCCAGAGATCCAGATCTTCTCCAGGAATGCTCCAGCCTATGCCCCTTAGTCTCCAGCCATCACAGTTCATCACTTTACCAGGGTGTGCCACGATGGGAGGTGACGGTGTGAATGTGGAAAGGTGTAATAGAGTCCAAGACAGCCAAGAGTGCCATATTATAGTGATGGACGGCCTCTGGACCGCAGCAAGCTAGCTGCATGCTCAAGATGTCCAGTGCATTCTGGAGTCTGTGAGGCTCCAACTTCACGTTTGTGACACAGCAGATACTCTCCACAGAGGGTAATAAAGCAGGGGACCCCACAATGGAACTCAACTACATGATGATTCGACCAAATGAACGGATCAATCTTGACTGCAGTTGTGTCAAGTCTGAGCGAGAAGATTAGATCCAATGTGTGACCATGTTTATGCGCTCCAGAGGTAACTACCTGTGTTAGTCCCAGAGAAACCATCAACTGGAGGAGCTCCTGTCCAAACTGGGAGGATTCATCATCAATCCAGGCACTGAAGTCCCCAGTACTGTTAACCTGGGAGCATCCAGTACCCATTCGGTGATGAAATCTGCCAGCTCCTGCAGGAAAGTATTCATACCGCCCGGGGACCGGTAGATGAGAATGATCCTACCATTGACACCTAAGGTGCATCTGGCCATCACACATTCAAAGGATTTAAATGTTCTAGTGGAGAGCAGTGAGTCCAAGGGTGAATCTAAAACAGATGGTCACACTGCCCTCTCTGTGATCCCTCCTCGGGCAGTGCACCACAGAATACCTGGAAGGGACAGGTGCCGCTAGCACAGGGCCAGCGTCATCACCTAAACAGGTTTCTGTGATGTAAATGAGGTCAGCTGAAGAATTGGCAGTGAAATTCTTCATTACTGTAGTTTTATTCCTCAGTGACCTCGCATTTCGTAGAAACGGCCAGAAAGGGCGAGCATCGCAGGCTGGATGGATTACTTGCTGCCTGGTGAAATTTGACAGACGTCTGGGGAGGGAATCAGGTGTTACGGTCCTCAATCTTGATTCCTTCTCCTCCTGGGGATCTTCTGGTCCAAACCACCCCAATCTTACTCTCCGACCACCATACCGGGATCTCCACTGCATGGTGCTCCCCTTACATAAGATGCCTTGTTCCTGGCAGCGGCTGAGCACCTCTGCTGGGAGAACCAGTGGAACACCAGTGAAAGGCTTAAGCTACGCAGGTGGTCAGTGGAGCAGGTGTGCCTTTGTAAATGAAAGCCTCTACACACTGTCAGCAAGAAAGCCTACAAACCTCAATAATACTAAAACAGAATAAAATAATAAAACTACAACCATCCAAATAACTGTGTCTTACTATCTATGCAGCCAGTCTCACACACACACAAGTTAAAGCAAACACTCACCCATAACATGCACACATCGCATCTAAAACAACCACTAAAACCCCACCCCATAAAACTAATGACCAAAATATTAAATAAATTAATTAATTAAATTAACTAAAAGGGGAATCCGGACAAGCAGTAATGGTAAAATATGAAATAAATATAGCTCTTTAGCTTTAAAACAGGTACTGTATAGACATCACAGCAAGTGCAAAATAAGTCCTGTAATGGAATAAAATTGTTCATACCTCTATGCCTGATTTTTTTATTTCTTTTTTGTATATTTATTTGAAATTTAGTAACTGAGGGACCTTTGAGACTAGCATTTTCAGGGTGACCGGGTTAAGTACATTCAGAGAAAAGGAGTAATTGCACAAACTGAATATAGTTAAGTAAGCTGATGTACAAATATGAAATACAGTGGGCCAACAGGGATATAAATACTGTCAAATACTTGCAGTTTGCAGGGTCACATACCACAATTGTGATATAACATATACAATATTGTACAGGAAATACCACAGTGTTAATTATAAAGCAAAGGATCTTACAACAAGGGCAACAACACATTGGTATACATCTTGATTAAGTGCATGACAGGCAGTGAGTGAGCACAGGAAACTTAGTAGGCACTTGAGCCCATGGAATGGTTATGGCAGTAGAACATTTCAGCAGTTGCAGTGACTCAAGTAAATGGGCCTTGAGGTTTGTTTCAAACATAGCTAGGGAGGAGAAGTTTTGAACTTCAAGGGAAGTTTGTTCCAGAGAGTGGGGCTGAGACAGCAAATTACCTCACGCCAAAGCACGTCCTAGCCCTAGATGCGTCAAGCAAGGGCAGTTGGGGAGTGGAGGAGCCATTGTTAAGGTTTAAATTTGAGAAGCCCTTGAGACTGGGAGGTAATGTCCAGTGTGAGTTTATAGACAGGACAGAGTAGTGGGTCTTGCCTCAAGGGAGGGTCAATTCAGGGCAGAGAACTGTGTAATGGTGGTCCTGGAGTGGACACTGGACACAAACTGTGTGGCTCTGTTGTACAGAATACTCAATCTGCCAAGCTCAGGTTCTGGTAGAGTGTGAAGTAGTGGAGCATAATCCGTTAGGACATGCAACAGCATACCGATAGCAGTGGCTTGTCATGCCTCCTTGGTGAGATAGGCATTAAGTCTATAGAGCAGACCAAACTTTTGGTGAATGGACTTTGTAACTGCATGAACAGGAGGTCTCAGGGTGAGGTCCTGACCTAGGTATTTCAACCTTTACACCAGAGTGTGGATAATATGAGTATCTCATTTCTGTCATTGCCTAGGATTCTGTTGCCAAATAGCAGGTGTGTGTATGTATATGTGTGTGTGTGTTTTATTATATATATATATATATATATATATATATATGTGTGTGTGTGTATATATAGTGTATATATATATTTATAAAATGGTGTGGTAAAATCATAGAAATTCCAGTAACATGATTGGACAGAATGCATCACATGACTGCATTATTTCCCAACGACCGCACGCCTCCCAGTACGACCATGCGCCTAAACTACTTTCCAGCCTCAAAACCTTCTCACCAGCAGTGAGATCACTCCACGCCTAATGCAGTTAAGCAGCCACAAACACACACACACACACACACACACTGTTACTACTGCACACTGTCTCACCACCCTAAATTCTAAAAACAACATAATACAGCCCATTTAACAGAAACCTAACTGTGTATAAAAAAAAAGAGAACTACAGTTCTCTTACATCCTACTCTCACTTTCTGTTAAAAATCTCCCTTTCTACACAGACTTGCCCGATCGTGTACCACTTTCACTTTTCCTACCTGAATAGCGTGGCCGGGCAGTGCGATTACGAAGAATAACAAGCTGTTACCAGTTGAAACTAAGTCTTTTGTGTTAAAAACCTTTAAAGTCCTTTCCCTCCTGTTACTTTCTCTTAATTTCAGTAATACAAGGTGCAGAGTGTATTTAGATCGGGCGAGGAGGCGCCAGAGTGAGTCGGCAACAGCTTCACCGAAGGCAGGCGCAAGCCAGGCGAGTGTTGCTATGACAGCTCATCTGGCTTGCAAGCTACTCGCTCTGTCTCTACCTCATCTGCTCAACTGCTACTGCTGAAATGAACAAACAACTGGGAAAGACTGCTCTTTGCTAAAAGAATACTAATCAATTCGTAACAGCTTGCAATCACACCGACATTTCAGTCCACGCTATACTTAATCACTGCCTCTGCCCGGACTACTTACTAAACTCTGCCAACATATAATTTACTACATACAAAGAGCCATTACAATAAACCAACACAACCAACAGAAGGCACACACTTTTCATCCTTTTTAAACACAGGACTTACTTTCAACTCTGCCAGCATATCATTTCCCACCTAGACAAAGGGATTATTTTCCACCCACCCCCAAAACATGTGTGGCCATTTTATAAGATAGATATACCACTCTAGGGTGTCAATGGTAGCGCTCTGATATACGCCCTTGGGTGGTTGAATGCACACCAAGGCGCATGATATCAGAGCGCAATCAGACACCCTAGAGTGGTATATCTAATACATATATATATATATATGTGTGTGTGTGTGTGTGTGTATATATATATATATATATACACACACACACATAGAGATATCGAGGGTTTGACTGTGTGATAACTCATTTATCTGCTACAGTGCTGGTGACCTCAAGCAACTCGCGAGTGGCGAAGCCACGAGTGATGGTTACAAGAGGTCACTGGCAACTGTATCACATAAATGAGTTATCACAAGTCAACCCCACATATTCCATTTATGCAACTGGCTCTTTGGGGGTTTATATCCATTTTCATGAAAACTGAGATATTGGCCATTAGCACGGATTGCTAACTTGTGCAATTTACACAATGTAATAGATAGGACTTTGCACGACTTTGTGCAGAGTCAGTGTGTGTATAAATACATTTATACACATAGTGACTCAGATAAATGGATTTATCGCACAGTTTATCTCTAAACACCTGTTGCATATATATATATATAAAATGTGTGTAATAGATAACCCACTCTAGGGTGTGCAGTTGTGCTCTGATATATGCATGCCTTGGTGTGCATTGTGACAATAAGGCTGCAGGCCAAGTGTGTTCAACCACCCAAGGTGTGCGTATATCAGGCCGACTGCACACCCTAGAGTGGTTATCCATCTTATAAAATGGCTAGAAAGTTTTTGTTGTTGTTTGAGGGGATTGCAAAAGTAGTCCTTGTCCATCAGAAATGAGACTTTTTATCTAGGTGATCTGGTTGATCGTGGTAGTGTTTTTGTAGCAGAAAAACTGTTTTATTTAGGTTGTCTGGTTTATCCTGCCATGTTTACAGTGTTTCAGACTGGGGCACACTGACACACCTGGCACATACAGCCTACCAGAATGATAACCCATTAAATCTGTATAGTTGTCCCACTTAAAACAATTAGCTGGTTAATCCTACCATCGTGTTCATGCATAAAATCTGATAAAGAAGTTATCTGGTTGATCCAGCCATGTTTAAATTTTTCACCTGTAATCACTTTCACTTTACGCTGTTGCTGTAGTGTGACTGAGTGGTGTTCACTGCGCTAAAGAATATGCTGTCAGACTCATAGAACAAGAAGTGTTGTCTTCAAAATCATGGACGCTGTTGGGTTTTATCCCAGTTTTATGCTGTTTGTGTAAAAGAAGCTGTCGAGTGAAGAGCCGGAAGCGAGTGAGTTACTTGCTTCAGAAGTGTAGATGGAAGCATGTGAATGTTGCCATGGTAACACTTGCGCACACCTCCGCCTGCACTTCTGATGCTGGTCGCCACTCGCTTCTCGCTCTTCACTTGGCACCATGCACAAAACCACATAAAACTGAGAATAAACCTAACAGTGTCCATGATTTTGAAGACATTTCTTGTTCCTGTGACTCTGACAGCCTATTGTTTAATGCAGTGAACACCACCAGTCACGCCGTCATTATTGGAAAGTGAAAGGATTACAGGTGAAATATTTTAAACATGGCAGGATCAACCAGATAACTTCATGTTATCAGATTTACGTGTGAACATGATGGAAGGATTAACCAGTTAATTGTTTTAAGTGTGGGACAACTATAGAGATTTAATGGGTTATCGCTCTGACAGGCTCTGTATGCCAGGTGTGTGAGTGTGCCCCAGGTATGTGCCAGTCTGTGCTAGGTGTGGAGTGATCTCGCTTGTAGTGAGAAGCTTCTAAGGGTTGAAGACAGTGCAGGCATGCGGTCATACTGGGAGGCGTGCGGTCATTGTGGAATAATGCAGTTATGTGATATGTTTCATCCAGTCAGGACACTAGATTTTCAATGCGTTTTGTTACCCATTTTATATATAGTATTTTTGGCATTTAAGACAAGCTTATTATTTTGTAACCAGGTTTATAGTTGCTTGAAATCACAATCTGTGCCACAGTTGATTTGAGGGAGGTCAGATGAACTTCTATACAGAACAGCATCACCCATATATAATTGTAGCTTGCCCCCCAAACAACTAGCAGGCAGATCTTTTTTTTGTTTTGTTTGTAATCAAGTATTTATGCCCCTCCTGGCCGAGGCTATGCTCCCTTCAGCCCTGTCCCCACTGTCTGCCACCTCTCCAGGCTTATCTGCACAGTCCAGGAGACCTGAACGATTCCTAGTGTGGCAGGGTCAGGAGGGAGGACCGTCCCCGAGACAGTTCTGACAGTTCTGGCTGGTAGGGTCCTAGCAGTGGAGCAGGTGAGGGATTGTCACGAGGCCATCATGCACACCTGTGTCGCCATTCCCCCTCCCATGCTTGGCACACACATCAGTGTGCTGCAGTGAGGCAAGCAGCGGCGCTGCAGTCTCTGCATCTCCCTCCCACCTTTGCCCCGTCAGTCACGCACTGTCACTAGGCCCACCAGGCCTCCACGTGGTGGCAGTCATTCTGCAGAAATGGCAGCCCTCCATCCCTGGGAGCGGAGAATAGTCCATCAGACTTTACTGCTTCTGCTATTCTGAACTGTCCAAGTTAAATTCTTCTGAACTATCTAAGTTAAAGTCTGCTTACCACTGTACCTCTGGCTTTGCTGCTAATGCTGCAACAGCGAACATCATTGCAGGGTTCTTTCTATATTAAACCGGACCCTTCTGGAAGAGAGGCTACATTACCCTGCAATGTGCATGGCCTACAAACTCCTTCACTCCCCACCTTAAATATATTTGAGCTTATGGGTTTTAAACTGCAGAGAAGGATTGTTCAATGTACTGCACTGAAAGTAGCAATGGTGCAGCTGTCACTCTCGCTGCTGGTCAGTAGTCTTTTGCTTCAGTGATGTCTAGAGTGTGGCATGATCTCTCCCATTAAGTCTTGAAATCCAGACCATATTATCCTTTAAATCCTCCTTCAGGAAGCTTCTGTACAAGAGAAGTCCTTGTGACTGCTACAGCTAGCTGTCTACAGTCATCCTGTATTTTCCTGTTGGGTTTGTCCATTGTTTTATAAGACAACATGACAGCTGTGTATTTGCTTGTAATTAATACCTGACCCATGCACATGATCTTGTTAATTGTAAATCCAGTGTGTATTCACTGTATGAAGATTGCCTGTTCTGATGTTTGTAATTAATTCTGGGTCGCTCCTGAACTGGACACTTTATCTCAGTGACCTTACCCAGTTAACAAAATCCAATAAATAAATAAATAAAACCTGGATTCAGGGCTGACTTGGGTTGCATGGGTTGCAGCCTGGCTGGGTCAGTGCTGCCTGTCATTTTCCCAGACAGGGTGGAAAGGCACCTCATACACTGCTATAGTGATCCTTGTAGTGGGCCAGGAGCCTGCCCATTTAGGAAGTGGGAACCTGGCACTGAGACGCTGTGGTGTGGGAACCCACCAGAGGCACTGCGGCATCGAGAGGGTTGAATGGGGTCAAGGAGTCATGCCAGAAATGCGCACATCTGAGCCCTTACTAATACTTCACAACGATAAATCACCCAGTGCACTGAATGACAGCACTCACAACTAGGTCCTATGCCATGAACCCTCCTACCTAACCAGACTATGTACCTTGGAGGTGGGATGCTGGCACTGAAAACCCCACCATGGGGGAAAGTCATGGGGTCTACAGAGGACAGGTAAGCAGTGTTGAGACAGGGTGGTCACCTGCCTGAATGACCAGCTGGAGAGTAGTGGCCAAAGATACAATATCAGAAAATAAACAGCTTCATAAATAATTAGTGGCCATTAATTAGGCAAAGTTAGATCAATTGTTAAACTATAAATCATCATGACCACGACCTTCAGGGGAAGATTTATTGGTGTCACAGAGCTAGTAGTTAAGTAGAACAACCCCCAGATCTATTTAAAAGGAACATCTTTTTTTTTTTTAACATAATAGGTGCAGTAATTAGGCATGAGTGAAGTCTGTTTAATATCACTAGTGTACTGCTTCATTTCTTTGTTTTGAGATGGTCTGCATCTGTCCAGGGGAGCAAGGATCCTAGGTGAGAGGTTTAAATGCTTCATTGGCAAGCATTTAAACCAGCCAAGGGAAGGCACTGAAAAGGAGCAGGAAATCCCAGCCTCCCCACAAAACATGGTAATTAGTGAGGTAAACACCAAGGTAGAGAAGTTATTAGGAGCAGGACAGAGGTAAATGTAAAAAGGCAATGGCAGTAAGGACAGGAATGAGGCTAAAAGGGTAAGGCTATCAAAAGTGGGGGTGATGAGTACTAATGCCCGTAGTCTGTGTAATAAGCTCCCTGAACTAATGGCCTTGATGGAAGAGGGTTGCCTGGATATTGTGGCAGTCACAGAAACATGGTACACAGAGAACCATGACTGGGATGTCAACATACCAGGATACACAATCTACAGGAGGGACAGGGAGGGTAAAGAGGAGGAGTAGTAGCTCTCTATGTAAAGGAGGGATCAAAGCAACAGAGCTAAAGAGTAAACAGGGAGCAGATGAGGCACTCCTGGGTCACCCTGGAGACAGGAAATGGCACCACAACCGCATGGGGTTGTATACAGACTCCCATCTCAGGGAGGGAATGGACAAGGAAATGATAGAAGGCTTCTTAAATGGCAGAAAAAGGAGATATTGTTGATGGGGACCTGAATATACCAGATGTTAACTGGAGCACCTTTGCTGCAGGCACATCCAAGAGCAGGGTCATTCTTGATGCCCTACAGGGGCATGCCTCAGAGAGCTAGTATTGGAACCCACTCGGGAGGAGCAGTCTTAGACCTGGTACTCTCAAATGGGGACGGAGAAAGAATCTCAGATTTAGGGGTGGGTAGCCATCTGGGAACAAGCGACCACCAGTGTGGTTCACGATAAACACAGCCATACAATCAAGCCATACAAAGGCAAGAGTATTGGACTTTAGGAGGGCTGACTTTGGAAAATGAGAGGTGCCTTAGAAAAGCACTAGCAAACAGGCAAGAAGGAGGGTGGAGGAACAATGGGGAGTAATCAAAACAGCCATCAGAGAGGCAACAAGCCTTGTGTAAAGCAAATCAATAAAACACAACGAAGGGAAAAACGCTATGGTTCTCAAAAGAGGTGGCAGGAAAGGTTAAGGAGAAAAGGATAGCATTCAGGAAATATAAGGAAACACAGAAGGAGCAGGACAGAGAACTTTATCAGTTAAAGCAGAAAGAGGCTGGGAAGGCAGTCAAAATAGCAAAGGCCCAAACCGAGGAAAGGATAGCCAATTCTGTTAAGAAGGGGATAAAACCTTTATAGGTACATTAGGGAGCGAAGAAAGACCAAAGGAGGGATACTGAGGCTTAATAAAGGGAGGGAATGGGTAGAGGGGACAGTGAAAAGCAGGGATATTGGAATCTAATATTTGCTCAGTATTCACAAAGGAAGAGGAGGGAGGTACCTAAACCAAACAAGAGAAACACTCTGAAGACGGGTCGATTACCAGTCCATTTACAGAAGAAAGGGTTCTGAAAGAACTAATAAAATTGAAGGTGGACAAAGCAATGAGGCCTGATGGGATTCACCCAAGAATTCTAAAAGAACTAAGGGTAGGACTAGTGACACCCTGACTACTCTCTTTAACAAATCATGGGAGGATGGGGTGGTACCTGAGGACTGGAGGAGGGCAGATGTGATTCCTCTTCACAAAAGTGGGAGCAGGACAGAGGCAGAAAACTACAGACCAGTTAGTTTGACCTCAGTGGTAGGGAAATGATGGAATCACTTCTGAAGGAAAGAATTGTTGAGTACCTAGAGGCCAGTGGGGCACAGGACCCAAGGCAGCATGGATTCACGATGGGAAGGTCGTGTCAGACTAATCTAATAGCTTTCTTTGACTGGGTGACCAAAGTAGTAGACCAGGGAGGGGCTGTGGACATGGTTTTACCTAGATTTTAGCAAGGCATTTGATACAGTCCCATACAAAAGATTAATACAAGTTAGCCAGCCTTGGAGTGGGCCCCAAGGTGGTAGCCTGGATAAAAATTGGCTAGACAACAGGACGCAAAGGGTAGTAGTAAATGGAGTACACAGTGAAGAAAGGAGGGTTACTAGCGGAAGTGCGCAGGGTTCAGTACTGGGACGGTCCTTTTTAATGTCTTTATAAGTGACATTGCAGAGGAACTGGAAGGAAAAGTATGTCTCTTTGCAGACGACACAAAGATCTGCAACAGGGTTGATATACAAGATGGAGTGGAAAGGATGAGAAGGGACTTGGCAAGGTTGGAGGAATGGTCAAATGTATGGCAGCTCAGATTCAATGCAAAGAAGTGCAAGGTAATGCACATGGGAAACAAAACCCAGGGAAAGAGTACACAGTGGGGGTGAGATACTGACAACAGTAAAATGGAAAGGGACCTGAGGTAATTATATCAGATGACCTAAAGGTGGGCAAGCAATGTGAGAAGGCAGTAAGGAAGGCTGGGGGATACTGGGATGCATAGAAGAGGCATCACTATAGAAAACAGGAAATTGTTATCCCTCTGTACAGACAGTTGGTGAGACCCCATCTGAGTACTGTGTGTAGTTCTGGAGACCCCATCTCCGTAAAGACATAGACAGAGTGGAGGCTGTCCAGAGGAGGGCAACCAAAATGGTGCAGGGTCTGCACCAGAAGACATACAAGAAAGACTAAAGGAGCTTAATATGTATACCCTTGAGGAAAGAAGGAGAGAGGGACATGATAGAAACTTCAAGTACCTCAGGCGAATCAACAAAGTCCAAGAGGGTAGCATCTTTCAGAAAAGAGATGTGCAAGAACAAGGGCACAATTTGAAGATAGAGGGGTGGCTCAGAGGTAATGTGAGGAAGTATTTTTCACCGGAGAGGGTTGTGGATGTGGAACAGCCTCCCGAGGAGGTCGTGGAGTCAAGAACAGTGGGGAATTCAAGAATGCATGGGACAGACATAAGGCAGTCCTAGTGGGGGTAGGAGGAAGTAAACTGTTGGTTAACTAGGATCTGCAGCTTATCTGTTAAGTAGGAAAATGGGCAGACTAGGTGTGCCAAGTGGTCCTTATCTGCTGTCAAATTCTATGTTTCTATGTCTCATTTTATTCCTTATTTAGGGTCCCTTGTTAATTCTGCCTTTCTCCTGCCCAGTATTCATATTTATTGCTTATGAAGTACGCTTTGGAACCCTGTGTCATCAGCTCTGCAGAAGCACTGCATGGATAGCTTTATTGTAGATTTCTGCTCAGCTGATGTCACAGTGTTCTGGACATTTTCGGTTTGCAGTTCTTACACCCTAAGAATGTGCATGAGACCACTCCTACAACCGTAAGAGTGGTCTCAGTGGCTATACTAATGTGTTACTGATTGAGATCATTCAGTAATAAATTAAAACAGTTTTAAAACCCTCTGAATGTGCTAAATTCTAGGGCAGCTGCACGTGAGACTCTTTACAGAATAAAAGCCTCATGCACAGGGAAAGGGGCAGGCACTCTGATTGGTCAGGAACACTCCCTTGATATATAATACTGAAAATGTTCTGGCAAACAAAAAGAATCCATTATGAGGAGCTGAATCAAATATGATGACATTGATAATCTCGTGTCACTAATTGCTCTTTTTCTAGTCATTCATCCATATTACATAAGGAATAGCCTTGAATCATTGCATTTGAAAAGCTACTGTAGTCCCTTTCTTACAGAGCCTTTTGATTGCCTAACTTTTCATCCATTTTGGATTTAGCCTTCAAGGTGGAAGGCAGGGGTGCATTAATAATCTGAATCGTCCTAGAAATTGAATTGACATTTTCTCTGTAATGTGTTAAACATTTAACGCATTAATGGTTTTATGATTAACATGCAAAAGGTACAGGAGGAGAGTACTTTTAGACAAAGAGATGCACGAGAACACGGGGACATGTAGTGAAATGGAAGTGGGTAAATTCCTTCTGTGCCTCAAGTAACAACGATTTACAACCAAGAGCATGGCTATGAAAGTACTATTTGTATCTTTCCGACATACTAGCCAGGCTCAACGATCCTTTGCCTACCAAGCACCCCTATGGTTGAATGAACTTCCGAATTTCTGCTGACCCTGCCAAGCATAGCCAGATTTAAGATGATGCTTAAAAGGTCCTCTCCCTGAGCACTAGGTATGACTGCAGTCTGACATAACAAAACACCAGCCCCATGCTAACGGGCTTAGATTCTTAAAGGGAAAGCGATCCACATACTGTGGACCCCACCTCCATGTGAAGTGGGGCCCAATTAGTAGATGCAATAGAAAAAGTAAAATAAACTTACTCGCTCATTTATTTGGAATTATATCTGGTTGATCCTGTGCCCTCATTGCCCGGCATTTTTGGATGCAGAGCCCTCCCCGCCCAGCCCACAAGCAACCGTGGCTGTACGTGATGGCGTATCGGGGGAGCAGCCGGGGCATCTATATACTTAATATCGACTCATTTTAAAATAGCTCCGGTTTGGAGCCTGGACATTCTTGGGCATTTCTCTTACAAGCAGTGGATGACCAGTACGCTGCCAGTTGATACGTGGTCGCGGT
Organism: Neoceratodus forsteri; assembly: GCA_016271365.2. Classification (NCBI taxonomy): domain Eukaryota; kingdom Metazoa; phylum Chordata; order Ceratodontiformes; family Ceratodontidae; genus Neoceratodus; species Neoceratodus forsteri. Next base: position 971,817,269 of record CM057454.1, on the reverse strand, counting down.
GTAGCCTGGACATGCATAGATTCTAAACCGGAGCTATTTGAATATTTGGCATCTTCAAATAGCTCCGAGTTATTGGGAAGCAAGTGCGGGGAACCAGAGATCAAGTAGGGTCCGTGGTGGCAGTATAGACAGGAAAAAAATGGGCAGACTGGGTAGGCCAAGCGGTCCATATCTGCCATCAAATTCTGTGTTTCTATGCAGCTCACTAATGAATCCCCAGGGTTTTACAAGAAAGATATGGGATAACTATCCTTTATTTATTTGTCATGTTGTCCCTCAGTAGAACCAATTAGATGTGAGACCCTTCAGTTTCACAGGCTTTTGCATGTTCTCTTTTTTCCCATTTTAGATCACCCTTGTTCTACTGTCTTGTAACAACCCCTCTTTAAAGTCTGCATCAGCACTTTTGTAAAGAGCTGAAATAAATAAAAGAGCACTCCTTTTACTATGGCCATGCCCAGATATCGGTATTCTCAGAGTTTTTAAACACCTATTGCTTAACTTCCTTTTCCTGTGACTTAGGAACTAGCATGCAACCAAGAAATACAACACAAGCTGCCCAGTGCAACCCATTGGGAGAACTTGCTCCTACAATACAACAAAATGAGTTGCACTCACCAGTCTAGCTTGACTGATTATTTTTTTTTCCCTAACTTTATTTATGCTCCTCTTTGTCCCCGTCAAACTCTCTCCAGCGTCCTCCCAGGAGCTCCGTCTCTACCTCCTGTTGTGACCTGAACCTTCTGTGCTCCCTCCTGGCCCGGCACATCCCTGGGTCTGATCCTCAAGGAAGGCTGCCCCCACCCAGGCGCTCTTTCTACAGTATTGAGCTCCAGGCCGGGAGAGTGGGGCACAGTGAGAGGCAAGCACGACTCTGGGAGTGTGGACAGTGGGTGGAGGTGCCTTCCTTCGCCTATCGGTGGGAGGAGGGGTTTTTATGTGAGTTCCTCCCCTGACATGGCGTGCAATGGATGTCTGTGCAGGTCCACCCGCTGACAACCTGCCATCGCCAGTCCTATATGTGCTCACGCTTATGGAGCATGTCCCCAGCCTCCGCTAGGCAACTCTACCGAGCACGGGTCCCCTGGATCCCACCCCAGGAGAAAGGCAGTCCTCCGGATGCTGCTCTTCTTCTTCCCTGCCGACCCAGTGCCTAGCTTGCTCCCAAACCCGGGTCGCGGCGTGGCGTCAAGAACCTCAAACCTCAGCACCACCGGGAGAGCTCAGCTTGACTGATAAGTGCGACTTTTTCTTTTGTATTTGCGTATAATATACAGTAGTCTCAGATCTTATGGGACAGTAAGTGTTGAAAACAGCCAAGAATACTGTTGAAGAAATGAGGATAGCCATAATAAGAAAGTTAATACGCTAAAGCAGACTCAAAATGGGACAATGGCATCTGATAATACAGAAGAAGAAAAAGAGTCAATCTAAAATAGAATAAAAAGTTATAGGTACAGATTTTCCTATAACATGTACTGCTGCTTTTAGCGTGCAAATGTCAATTTTATTTGCTTGCATCTTTAGATAACTACTTTTATCTGGTTTGGCCCGAGTAAGACTGTTATGGTCCTGTAAGGAAGTGGCCAAGGTGGTGAAGGAAAAAAGGTGGCATTCAGATGGTATAAGGAAACACGGAAGGAAGAGGACAGGGAGACATAACAAGTAAAACAGAGGGAAGCAGAAAAGGTGGTGACTGGAGGAAAGGCGCAGACAGAAGAAAGGATTGCTAAAGTGGTCGCTAAAGCTGATGACTTTCTTTGGCTACATACAGTAAGTGAGAAAAGAAAGCAGGAGGAAGGATAGGGAGGATTAGAAGGGTGGAAAGGGAGACTCGCAGTAGAAGACCAAGAAAAAGCTGACATCCTGAACAGGTACTTCTGCTAAGTCTTCAAGGGAGGAGAGGGCGGACCACCAGGGGGTAGCAGGAATGGGATTGGGGGGGTGGGGGGAGTGACTCATGTCCATTTTCAGAGGATTAAGTCATGAAAGGTTCCAAATGTGAAAAAGACTGTGGGATTTGACGTGATGCACCAAAGGGTACTGAAAGAAGACAGGGAGGTGTTAGCTGCACCACTGACAGTCTTGTTTAGCATCTCGCTGGAAACAGATGTGGTTCTGGAGAAATGGAGAAGAGCCGACATGGTCCACCTGCAAAGTGCGGCAGCAGGAGGAGGCTAAACTATAGGCCAGTTGGTCTTACTTCATTGGTGGGAAATTAATATAAACCCTACTGAAAGATGACTGGCAGAGTATCTCTGAATCCAGTAGGGTGTAAGACCATAGGCAGTATGGATTTACAAGGGAGAGATCATGCCAAATTAATCTGATAGATTTCTTTAGGCGCATTTATAGGCAGTTTACCTGGAGCATTGCTGTCTAAATCTGGTTCCTCCACTCCAATCTCACTATTGCTGTCTTGTGTTTACCCAGTGCAGTTGTGCAGCATTCCTGATGGCCTTCCTGTGTGTTGGGTGCATTTCCAGCAATCCATAATGCAAACATTAAGAGAGCAGGAGTGGTGCAGTGTATCATGGGGTTCCCACTGGTGCAGGAGAAGCGGTGTGTTCACATGCTTTAAAAAACTTCTGCACTGTGCATGTTCCACCAAAACAGGGAGCAGCTCTGTGTCCTTACTGGACTGGGTGCTCTCTAACCACCCTGATCATATATCGGACACAACCATACCCCCAGATGCCTTCAGTGGCCTCCCCAGTCTTGTTTCATTGGGTGAACAAATTCTCTAAACCACCTGCTAGAACAATTACCAGCAGGGTACTCATCCGTGTGCATCTTGAATCACTAAAAGCTGACCTGTGTAATCAGGACTGGTCAATGGTTAACACAACTAACAAAGCTGACATTGCCCTCAGCCAATTCATTCTTCAGTTCAACGCTATATTGATACACCCCCCACACACACAAAGCGTAAAATCAAGGCCGCTGTAATCCCTGGTTTTCTTCAGACCTCCTTGAGCTTCTGAATGCCAGGGACCATCTATGGCACAGGTCTAGGTCCCTGTAACCAGGCCAACATCCAAAGTTACAAGCGGCTAGTAACAACTGCACAAGGGCTATTCGCGGCAGCTAAAATCAATATATATAAGGAAGTGCTCTCTTGGACCTGGAATGATGGCAGAAAATTTTGGATCGACCTTAAAGAGGTCACTTGGAGAGACCTCAGATCTGCCCTACCATGCTTAACATTGATGGTGTACCCTCACTCGACCCTAAACTTATTGCTAGTACTTTTAATAATGCCTTCATGGACCTAAGTGGTGTCCTGCCACCTGGCTACTTCTCTCACCCCTCACAAGTGACTGCTCTGGGAAAGTGACTCAGCACCCGTCTCATCCTCCTTTCTACTTCAAAACCCTCTCAGCCTATGAAGCCATGAATTGCCTACTCAAGGTATTAGGAAATCAAGATTTAGTGGTGACACTCTGTATCTTAAATTTGTAGCCCTTACGCTGGATGAAATTCTGTCATCTCTAACACATATTATTAACATGTCCTTAGTTACTCTCAATCCCTCAGAAATGGAAATCTGCCACTGTGACACCGGTTTATAAGTCTGGGGATCGCACAATTATTAGGGAACTACAGGCTTATCTCTATCCTGCCCCACTCGAAAGCTCTTGGCGTATAGTGGCTGACCAACTGGTTGAATACTTAGAAAATATCAGCTACAATGCCTGCAACAACACGGGTTCAAAAGCGATCATAGTACCACTACCGCCCTTCTGGAATTCAAAGGCTTTATTCACCACTCCTTAGATCGAGGACACCTGGTCGGTGCTGCTTTCATTGATTTAACCAAAGCTTTTGACACAGTGAATCATGCCCTCCTGGTCGAACAGCTTACCACCATTGGCCTAGCTCGTGGCAGCGTAGCCTGGTTTGAAAGTTACCTACACAACCGTACACAGCAGGTAAAGATTGGTAACACCCTCTCGGATACCAGACCTGTCCTATCTTGAGTTCCTCAAGGATCCATCTTGGGCCCTCTTTTATTTAGCATTTTCCTCAACAACCTTCCTTACTCCTGTCAAGGTCACATCCTTTTATATGCTGACAATGCTGTCTTGATTACCTGATCCAGACCCTAAGGTTCTTGAATCCAGGCTACAGAGTAATTTCATAGTTGTAGAAAGATGGTTCCATAAGCACAAGTTAGTTATAAATTACAACAAGACTAAAACTATGCTGTTCTCTAGCTCCCAAAATAGGCACAGAACTTACCCTCTTTCTATCACCAATGAAGAGGGTTCTCCTGGAGCTAGTTCAGCTCTTTAAATATCTGGGCATTACTATTGACAGAATCGATGACCTATGCCTGTCACATTGACAACATTGCTAAGGCTGTTAGCACTGCATTGGGCTACTTTATAGGCATAAGCAGTGTTTGACCCCAGAGGCTCTTAGCCTGGCCATTCAAAGCTCTCTTGTCTCACTTACTGATTATGGCTTACCAATCTATGGATCAGCTACTGAAACAACTCTTCGACATATCATAGTTGCACTCAACAAAGCAAGCCGGCTCCTTACGGCTCAACCTGCCTGTCCCATACTGTCCCATACGCGCGACATGTACGCCTAGGCTAACTGGTTCCAATTCAAAGGTAGACTCATGTACCAAACATGTTTACTGTCAAAAAAGTAAGCTTAGACAAAATGCCCCCAGGAGTACAAGCTTATTACCCCACTATCAACGTTGTTGCACCAAAGCTCTACTAGCCAGATTTAATATACCCCGCTGTCGCACCTCTCTGGGACAAAGGTCCTTTGCCTACCATGCCCGCTATGGATGAACTCGATGCACCATGACATCACTTCAGCATCCTCCTTGGGCTCCTTCAATGTTAAACTTGAGCAACAGCTAGTTGCTGATGCCAGTGTGACTGCTTCCAATAACCTTCCTTCTTGTGGCCAGCACTTATTCTAACCTGTGCATAGAAACATAGAATTTGACGGCAGATAAGACCGCTTGGCCCACCTAGTCTGCCCATTTTCCTACCTAACAGATAAGCTGCAGATCCTAGTTAACCAACAGCTAATCCTGATCTTATGCATAACTGTTTTCAGCATGTAAATAACAGTCGCTAATCATTCTCCTTCACATTTCCTCTTGATCCTTCCACTCTTCCCCTCACCCTCTATGGCTTTCCCCTATCCCCTTCCCCACTGTTATATCTCCTGAGATCCCTTGCTCGCTTTAAAATGCTTTGTCCATTACCTTCTCGCCTCTGATGAGGCCCTGAGCTGATGCCATCCCTTACCTTGTTGATTATTAGATATTAGGCAGAGTCTGTACTCATTTTCCTGTAAAGGGTCATTTCATAAGACCTCACCCCTCTAATATGACCCTTTGAATTCCAGGTTTTAATCAGATATACACCATGGCATACATTGTACAATGCCACATGTATTGGAACTTCTCTAGTTATACACTCTTGTAATGTCTTGTATAATACCTTGTTTTGTTTGTTCTCTGTCTCATACTTTTCCAATATGTATTGTTCGTCTGATGTGGAACCTATGAAATGAGCTTGTTCTCAAAGATGTTATCTGAAATTTCCATAAATAAATAAATAAATAAAACAATGGAGTGGCTTGCAGCACTTGGAGCTGTTTACTCTACAGGATTTGTATCGGTGTATCTTCGCGCACCACTGGCAACATTGCAGATCCGTAGTGTAAAACACACCTTTGACTAAGTGACCAGAGAAATAGATCAGGGAGGGCAGAGGACATGGCCTGTCTAGACTTTAGAAGGCCTTTGACACTGTGTTGTACAGGTGGCTGATAAACAAAGTGAGCAGACTAGGGTGAGATAAGTGAGAACTGGGTTAGAAGCTGGTTAATGGACAGTAAACAAAGTCGTAGTAGTAGTAGTAGTAGCAGCAGCTTTATTAATAAAGGCGTACTTCCTGAAGGTTCAGCCACCATACAGAAATGACAGGCAATAAATAAACACAATCATAAATAACTTAATACTCTAAAAACATATATACAGGTACTGAGAAAGGAAAAAAATTATTTCAATCCCGAATGCCTGGCTAAAGTTAGATTTTAATCCGTTTCAATGCTCTCCACCAGAAGGCCTCCCTCAGTCTACCGATGACTTCAGCTGGGCTCTCAAGACCAAATGGAAGCTTTCCTCAGAGGAGCAGAGGGACACAAGAACTGAACAGGGTGCAGGAGCTCTTCCAGGTAGTCGAGGCCCAACCCATGTAGGGTTTTATAGGTTAGAAGTCCAACCTTGAAGGTAACTCACCACATCACAGGCAGTCAATGCAGATCCCACAGTATAGGAAGTCATATGACTAGACTTTGAAAAGACCAATCCAACAAACTGACAGCTGTATTCTCGCCAGCTGCAAGTGTGCATAAGGGTACCCCACTCACCCCTGAGGGTACAAGCGCATTACAGTAGTTGAGCCTAGACATCATGAATGCATGCAATTAGTGTTGGCAGGTCTTCTGGAGGATAAGGACTTCAAGGCACAAAATAAGTGGGGTTCAGCATCGTAGTTAGCGACTCAAGAATCTGAAAACGACTCAGTTTCCAGCTTGATTAGCAGTGGTTCCTAATCATAGAAGCTGGCCGTCCCCATATTTTTTAATTTTCTCTGGTGTCTAGTGGTGCTCCCACCCTCCAGTTGCCAGCCATTTGTTTCCCTGGTGACATCTAGTGCCCCCTCCCTCCACTGATCACCATCCCAGTAATGCAGCTTTTTATCTCTGGTGTCTAGTGGACACCCTCACCCATCCGAGCCTGTCCCTGTTACTTTTGATGTTTCCTGGTGTCTAGTGGCGCCCCATTCCAATTGCTGTCCCTGTTATTGTGTGAGGTTCCTGATGTCTAGTGGCACCCCACTATCCAATCGCTGTCCCGTTCCTCGATTATTTAAACCTGCAAATAAAGGTCCATTGCCGATCACTCCTGTACTCCCACCTGACCACCCACTGTGCGCCCACCTCCCCACACCCCCTTGACACCCCACAGACTGTCACTTACCTGAACAGGTCCCAGATTCGAGATCTGCGCTCCTGATCAAAGACGCGCTTTGCTGCTGGAAACCAGTGATTGCAGTATGAGAACTAAGGTAAATGCGCCCCTGTATTTCAGTGGGGTTTCAACCTTGGTTCATAACTCGGCCATGTTTTTGAGATATTGACCCCGTATTTTAAACATAGCCTTTTGGAGGACCCCACCTCATGAACAATACAACTGTCATTAAGCAGCTCCTGCCCAAAGGTGACTTTGCAGTCGCTTGGAATTTACCTTTTGGGCAGGATTTGTGTAATGACAATCATATTGTTCTTGAGGTGGTTCATAAGAAGGCTATGTTGAAAATTGAGGTCAAAATATGAAAAAATTGCAAAGTTATGACTATTTGTTACAATTCGCTATGCACCCTTGTAACTTTGGAATTTTAAATATTTTGACCCAAGATTTTCAGCATAGCCTTCTTATTACCCCACCTCTTGTATGTCATAGCTGTCATTTTCAAATCCTGGCCAAAGTGTTTGCGCACCTGTAGCGTGGAATGGTTGCAGTTGCACAGAATTACGCTTTGTCAGGGATTGGAAAACTTTCTGCCCGGCACATGAGGTGGGGTAATAAGAAAGGCTATGCAGACAGTTTGGTCAAATGGCAAATTCAGTCTCAGAACTATGTATACAATGTCTATCTTATCAATATATACAGTAATAAGTAATAATTACATGGTTTAAAGTAAAAATACCCATTTTAGAAAACTGCTAATCAAAATCGGCTGATTGCTAATCATTTTCATTTTGATTAGCAAAGACCACTAATCAGCTCTCTGACACTAATTTGTACCTTGGACTTAATCCGGTTGGTATTCCTCAGATGGTAAAAGCCACTCCTGACTACAGCTGACACCTGAGCCTCCAGTGTCAACTGTTCATCAAGAATGACTCTCTACTGGCTCTGTGGCGCTGAGTGAAGGGGTTTGCCTGAGCCTGGGTACTAGGATTAGGTACCGCAGGAGGAATCCTGAGTGTCCACTGGACGCTTCCCTCTGGGGAGGTGGGCAGGGCCTTGGCACCTGCAGGTGGATTGGGAGATGTGCAAGGGACGAGCCCTGACACGCCCCCACGCATCCCCTCGCTCAGGCTGCCACTCCCACAGGCCGATCTGTGTTGTGTGGGGCGGGCCAAGAAAAGTGGAAAATGTCCCTGGCGTGACTGGATGATGGCCACTGGTCCCTGGCATGCCGTGGTAGCCCAGGATAGCCCCATGCTGACCACCCAACTGCCAATCCCTAGGCTAAGCATATGCCTCTTGGCACTTCTCCCCTGGAGGGAGACCCACCAACGAAGGGTTCGTCGGGTCACACAAGTGGGGATCATTTGGCGGTTTTGGGGGCAGTGGATGGCGTCTGGCAGGGGAGGTGGGCCTAGGTGCGTTGGTGGCCCAAAGGAGGGCCGCCATGGGGGTGGGGAGGAGCATAACATAAAAATAGAATGACTCTCAGATTTTTCACCTTGGCAGAGGCCAACAGCCTGGATGACCCTAGATGAAGCCCCATCTCTCCAATGACTACCTCTTCTTCCCCGATCCAACTTAGTCACCAGGACCTCAGTCTTATCTGGCTTTAGCCTCAGCCAACTATATCCCATCCATTTCTAGATTTCAGATAGGCACAAATTAAGCAACTCGACAGTGTCCAGCATCCTGGGTGCAAAGAACGAACACAACTGGGTGTCTTCCTCAAATCAGTGGAAGCCCAGATTGTCTTGTTGAATGATCCCAACAGGGGCAGCATATACACTGAAAACAGCAAGGTGAGGGGACCGAACTTTGGGCACACCATAGGGCAGGAGCACTGGGACGATGAGAAGGGTACCCATCACCACCCTCTGCATTGTACCTCTGAAATAGGACTTGAACCAGCGAATGACAGTGCCAGCGAGTCCAGTGTACTCCTGCAGATGATACAACCACCACTCACGGTTCACAGTGTCAAATGCTGAAGTGAGATCAAGGAGAACAAGTATTGACCATTCAACCCTGTCTCTTGCCCTAAGAAGATCATTGTGCACCCTAATGCCATCTCAGTGCTATGCCCAGATCTAAAACCAGATTGGAGGGGCTCATAGAGGTCATGAGCTGAAATGTGCACCTTAAGCTACAGTGCCACAGCCTTTTATCAGTAACCTTACCTAAGAGAAGGAAGGTTAGAGGTAGGATGATAATTTGATAGACTATCCAGATCCAAAGCTGGCTTCTTCAGGAGGGCCAAACCAGTGCATTTATTTATTTATTGAAAAGTTTCACCAGGAACAGCACACTGAGCAATAAATCGCTTATCTCCAGTGCGACCTGGGGGAAGGGGGGTTCATGGGGAAATAAACATACAACACACTACAATAGATGCCAGGGCAATAAGCAGTAACATTATGTACAATACAGCAATTTTAGAGGATATAAGTATACACGTCATTTAAGCAGCAGTCAGGTAAGGGTGACAAACAGTTGAGTCTAGACTAGAGTGAACAGCAGTCTACTATAAATAAATTAGAGGAAGCACAGAGAAAGAAAGACAAGATAAAGATAAATAAGTGCTAGATGGAATTAAAGAAATTAGGGAGGAACAGAATACAGCAGTGTAGGGAAGGAGGTCAGGGACAGGTATGAGTGGGGTGAGAGGGAAGGGAGGATAGAGCATACTAGAAGCAGGAGCAGTTCAGAGAAGAAGTTGTTCAGGGATGCAGAGAGGGAGTGTGGGGAGGAGGAATGTCTGATTTGAGGTGACAGTTGGTTCCAGAGTTTGAGGAAACGATGCGAGAATGCAGACTGGCCTGCTGAGGTAGCACAGCGAGGACAGTGAGTGCGATGTGTGAGATCTGAGGGGAGGAGGGATGTTAAGAGAGGAGGAGAGGTAAGGTGGAAGAGAACCAAACCAAAATGTAGAAATAAATTTGGCATTTCAGGCGAGGCACCAGTTGTCTAGTGAGGAAAGGCAAGAGAATGATAAAGGTGCAGTGATGGGTGATGTGGGAGAGTCCAGAGCAAACGACAGAAGGAGTTGAAGAGGTGTCCAATCTGGATAAGGGAGGTCTTGGGAGCAGCACTATAGACTACATTGCAGTAGTCGAAATGGGAGGATCATTTTCTGCACAAGTTCTCACCTTACCGTAGAGATAAACAACTACAGTTCCTGTACTGGGTGCCTAACTTGGGGCTCAATTTTTCAAGATGGCATCCACATGGGCAGAAAAGTTGAGGTGTTGATCAAGTCAAACCCCAGGGTATCTAAAGAAGGAGGTGTAGTCCCATCAAGGGTGTGGAAGGATGGCATGGTAGAGAGCCTAGAGAGTCTGTGCCTAGTGCCAAAGATCATGGAGTTAGTTTCTTGGCATTCAGTAATAATTGATGTGAAGCAAGTCAGAGTTGGACTTTGTCAAAGTCCACTTGGAGTCTGGTTGCTACATTAGTGGAGACTGACCAGAGATGAACAGTACAGTGTATCAGTCTACATATGGATAGAGGATGTGGTGCATGCTGCAGTAAGGTCATTTAGGAATGTAGAGAAAGTATGGGGCCTACCACAGCACCCTGCGGCACACCAGTATTTATTGAAAGTGTGGGAGATATAGAGTCAGCAATTTTAGTCTATTGAGACCTTCTGACTAGATATGCCATGAACCAGTTTACAGCAGAGTCCGATAGGCCTGCCAAAGCAAGGTTGGATAAAAGGAGGGATGGGAGATGGTATCAAGGCCTTAGCAAGGTCGATAAAGATGACAGAAGTGATCTGGCCACTATCCATCCCAGAGGATAGAGTCAGTGGGCCTGATCAGGGAGGTGGTGGTGGAGTGATCCTTCCGGAACCCAGATTGGAAAGATGTGAAGAAGGAGGATTCAGAGAGAAAGGTAGTGGGTTGGGAAAGGACCAAGTGCTCTTGTAGCTTGGCCAGGGTAGGGAGTAGAGAGAAATAGTGCAGTAGTTGCCTGTGGTAGAGGGGTCACCTGCTTTGGGTAGTGGAGAGTGCAGTTGTGTATTTCCAGGCATTCAGAACTGTGGTGGTCAGGAAAGATAGGTTTAGCAGATCTGCTAGCAGTGAGGAGATTGCAGGGGCAGATAATAATAATAGTTTAGGATCAAGCCCATCTTGTGAGCTTTCTTTTGAGGGGTTAATTGCAGGGAGGGCTGGTAGGGTTTCAGCTGGAGAGACATTTGAACAGAACAAGTCCCATACAGAGTTTGTTTTGAAGGAGGGGGGAGCTATAAGGATGAGGCATAGGAAGAAGTAAGTGTTAAATTCCATGGCTACTGCAAGGGATCCATAGGGAACCATTTATTTTAAGGAGAGGCTCAGGTGGTGTTGAAGGGAGGAGAATAAGGTATGGACTACTGTACTTTTAGAATTTTGATGGTTTGTTTATGTTAGCCTGGAATGTAGTTGGAAATATTCGGCCTTAGCCAGCCTGATAGTCTAGTACAGGAGTTGCAAAGTCTTCAGTAAAGCTGGAGTGCACTGTGCAACTGTGAGGTTTGAAAGCCTTCCAAGCCTGATCTCAGCACGGTGGCAGGCCAGCAATTCTGGGTGGCCTAGGAAGGTGATTTCTGTGACCCTGGTGCATCTGATGGGGCCATGAATGTTCCAGGTGTGAAGGAAGTTAGTACTAAAGCATTCTAGGGCCTCATCCACAGAGTTATCTGTGGAGATAGAAGACCAATCTGTGTTCACAAGGTCGTGGAGGAGGGGAGAGGTCAAGGGATTTGAAGGGTCTGGTTTGTAGGTTTTATGTGGGGCCTTGGGTCTGTAGATTCTGCCGGACCAGATAGATTCTGTGATGGTCACTTGAGGAGTCGGGAGGAAGGCCAGATTGGATGACCCTATGAGAGTGGGAGGTGAGGCCCAATCGATAAGGGAATGGTTTAAGTTTTATGATTTATCCAAGTTGGCTCTTGTACCAGTTGTGCTAGATTCAGAGCATCTATGTCATTACATGTCTTGCTAACGGAGGACAAGTAGTTCAGATTAGTCTCCCTTGACATAAAGTTCACCAGAAGAGGTAAGAGAGACTATGGTTTTAGGAGATCTGTGGCTGTGGCAGAAGTTAGACCAGGGTGGCAGTAAACTCCAGCAACGAATATAGGGCTGTGAATGGGAGGGAGAAGTGGTTGATCTGACTCCAAAAAGTGCAAGGTAATGCACATAGGAAGAAAATCCAAGAAAGGAGTATTACCTAGAGGCGAAAGATCATGGCCTCAAACCAGGAACGTAGATCTGTGAATCATAATCTCAGATGACTTGAAGGTTAGTTAGTAAGACTTTATTTGTAAGAGGCCCTTCCAAAGCTCAGAGGCCTTAACAACATTAATAAAACCAGATAAAAACAGAATCTCCATCATACATTAAAACAGCAATAAAATCCATCCTGTTTACAGTAATTTACTAAGTCCTTGAAGACCTATTGAAACAGGTATGCCTTCAAGATTTTTAAAACCTTCCATGGTCAGGTTATCTCGTATCCGTGTGGTATGAATTCACAGGGTAGGAGCCACATAAAGCAAATGATCTTCCTCCTGATGTTTTAGGGATACCCTGGGAATCTCTAGTAATTCCTTGCCGGAGGATCGGAGTGACTGGGTGGGACAGTAGGAAGCAGTGTGAGAAGGAAGCATTGAAGGCTAACAGAATGCTGGGCTGCATTGGGAGGGAATCACAAGCAGGAGGAGAGAGGTGGTACTACCACTGTATAGATTGCTAGTCATGCCTCACCTGGAATACATAGTCCAATTCTGGAGGCCTTACCTCAGGAAGGATATTGACCAGGTGGAAACAGTATAGAGAAAGCAAAAATGATTCAGGGTCTGCAGTACATGTTCTTCGAGGAAAGACTTAGGAACTGAGTATGTACTCCTGGAGCAGAGAAAAGAAAGAGAGAGAGGGGACATGATTGAAACATTCAGGTACATAAAAGGCATTAACAAGGTATAGGCACAGGAACTTTTCACTTCAAGAAAGACTCCAGGACCAGGGACATGACCTCAGACTGCAAGGAGGGAGGTTCTCTACCAACACCAGGAGGTTTTTTCTTCACAGAAAGAGTGGTGGACTCCTGGAACAGCCTGCCCCAAGAGGTTGTGAGGTTAACCCGGGGATTCAGAATGCATGGGATAGACACAAGGGAGCCCTGACTACAAAGGGCAACTAGAGTGTCAAAATAGGCCTAAAACAAATTGGCAGACTAGATGGACCTAGCGGTCTCCTTCTGCCATCAACTTCATGTTTCTATAAGCACCTCATATGCTGGCGGTGGTGAGGTCGAAAGAATGGTAGTGTATTGGATAGAGGAGATGTACATAGCCACTCCTCCTCCCTTTACGGTCTTGCCAAGAGAGGCGAAGCCAGGGATTTCTAGGGGTGAGTTTGGTATTTTATAGTTGAGCCAGTGCATTCTTCAGTGCTGCTGGAAAGACTCCATCCAACAAGGAGCAAACTGTCCCAATTAACACCAACTCCAGAAAGCCCATGCTGCTCACCAGTAGACATGTGGGGCCTAGGTATGGTTCTACAGTAGGTGGCCGCAACTCCAGAATCACCTCACAGACCTCATTCATTAAGAGTGGCTGAAACTTCACCCAGTACAGCTGAGTGCATTCATGAGATCCTTGCCCAACTCTGTTGGGTCCTAACAGCCAGTCTGGAGAGATCCCGACTTGAAAAGAGGAAATTGTGTCTGAGATGAATCGCGCAAACTTGTCACACTTAGCTGCTGACACTGCCCTCACCAACTGGAGATAGGCTGGATTTAATCTTCTTTGAGGATATCTCTTACAGCAGGTCACATCTTAGAACTACAGTTGTCAGGCATCAACACCACATGGAAATTTTTTTGCTAGCAGTCTAACCGGGTGCCCACAGCAATGTCACTATGTCAACATCCCCTATATAGCTGTGGGTGGCTCCACACCCTCCTCAGTTCTTTTCCCGCTGTTGACAGCTGCACCTTAGACTCCACGGAACAGCATCGCTTCAGTTGACTGCCATTTTTCTGGAACTTTCCACTTTTATTTCTCACCATAGTTCTTTAATCACTTTACTCCCCAAAGTGATTTCCCTTTCTTTCGTTTATGCATTGATCTCATAATCTTTTCCATTGCTGCAGCTGTGGAGAAGATCTATGATAAAGATTTCCATGAGGCCTCGTTTGTTGCCTCGGCACTGAACATGACGTCCAGGCCTGTGAGATATGCCATAGCTTCAATCAAGCTACCTGGCAGCATTGCCAGAAAGAGCTAAAATCTTCCTTCTAGGGATGTGGATATGTTGATCTTACTTCGAGAGGGCTCTTGCAGTAGGTAATTACATATAGGACTGAAGCCGGCAGGCATCAGGACCACAGGAAAAATTTCTAGTTAGCAGTCTCTGGCGGGGACCACCCCACGTCAGGTGACAGAGCATTATCACGACGTCAGTATAAAGGGGTCCCCCACACCCGTCCTCCAGTTCTTTCCACCGTTAGCTCATGTCAGCGCCTCGTGGTAAGTTCAGCAGCTCATCAGCCTGTCGTCAGTAGTTATACCGTCATTTTTTCTCGATTTATTCAAAACATTTTTACTTTTCGGGTGGTATGCCGCCCCACACCTCCGGCACAAGAATAAGTGCGACTGCAAGGGCGCCCAACTCCGTGACAAGGACGGCCATTCCCAGTGTCTCTTCTGTCTGGGCCCGGACCATCAGGGTGAAGAAGTGCCAGCATTGCCTGAAATTCAACTCTGCCACCCACAGGCGGAGGCAGCAGTCCCTGAGGCCCACATCCTAGAAAAGAAAAATGACCTCCTTGGAGAAGGAGTTGGAAAAGCTCCATCAGGCTTCTGCTTCCCGAAGGCCATCGTAAGAGAAGAAGGACAAGGAGAAGCATCGGGACAGGGCTCCTCTTCCACTGCGACTTTGGCTGGAGTCACCGTGTTGCAGGTACGTCCCCCAGGGACCTCTCTGTGACGGCCATCTTGGAGGCTTCCAAGATGGCGTTAGCCTACCCATCTGGCTCGCTCTGGCCTTTGGGCATCTCCAGGCTATGAGGCCGCCCTCCCAGTAAGGCCTCCGCCGTGCAACCTACTGATGCGAATGGCTCCAATAAGCCGGACGTTAGCTCCTCTGGCCTGCCAGGAATTGGCCGCTAAGTCAGCGCGCGACCTTCGGGCGCCGACGGCCCCAGTTCCGCCTGACCAGACCGCTTCTCCTTCGAGGCCTGCCTCGGGCAAAGGGTCCACTATGTCGGATTTCAGCCTCCGACCGTCCGCCTGACTCAGCTGATAAGTCGGACGCCGGGCTGTCCGTGCCCGCGTGGCTGGCTGAGCCGACCCTACTCCGTCCGCTTTCCGCTCCCCTCATAGCCTTCACTGCCCTCCGGGGACCCTGGGTCTCCTCAGCCTGACCCTGGGATTTTTCCCTCCTTCCTGGGCGATGCCGAGATTTTTCTGCACCCCATCAGGTCTCCCGTCTGCTGGGCGGATGATCTGACACCGGGTTCCCCGGACGCTGGCCCGGCCGCTAGTCCTGCCTACACTGGGCGACGACCCCTCCGGATGCTGCCCCCATGCCAGGCCCACCGCCTGCCAGGCCTCCTGTACCAGACCCGCCTGCTGAGCGCCCGCCAGGCCATCTGCCCAGCAGACCCCGGTTCCTGAGTGCAACAATTCGACTGATCGGACCGCCATACCGGGTCCGCAGTATCCAGTGCCCTAGTACCCGGAGCCGGACTATCTGACGCCGCAGTACACAGTGCTCATATACCCGACGCCGGATACCCGCCATCCCGTTACGGATACGCTCCTTATGGATACACCCAGTATCTGTATCCCTCCTCCTCATCCTCCACCCCGTCCAGCCGCCAGTGGATTTGAAGGAGTCTCTGGCTTCCTGGTGGGCTGAGGCCAGGCTCAGCTCACTAGGGAGGCAGAGAGTCATCTTCGGCAGCCAGTCCGGTTCTGACCCCCACGCCGGAGACGAGCACCCTCCCTACTCCGGATACCAGAGGTGAGCCCTCCGCTCCAAAGCAGGGTTGGATACACTTCCCAGAGGGCTTTCCAAGGGTCCATTCCTCCCACATCAGGAGGTGGTGTCGTCTTCTTCCTTTTCCTCCTCGGAGCCTTGGATGACTCCGTGGGCACTCTGACTTGGATGACGAGCCCCACTCTTCGGATAAGCCCAGGCCGAGGACTCCTCTGAAGTCTCCTCTGTAGGATCCTTCCTTTATGGAGTTGCTGTGCAAAATCCAGGTATCCATCAGTGGTACTCTTTGGAGCCAGCTCCATGTAGGCAGAAGCTAGCTGCCCATTTGGATCTGCCCAGGTTGCTCCTACCTTGGTTCCACCCTGGATCGAGCCTCACGCGGACCTTGTTTCCACTATCTGAAGCAACCTCTGCCATAGCCCCCTTCCAGGAAGGCGGACAGGCTATATCAGGTTCCCGAGGGTGTTGAGTTTCTTACCCTCACCCCAAGGCTGACTCGGTCGTGATCAGTGCCGCCCATGGCGAGACAGCCAATCCAAAGCATTTGAGCTCTTCACCCCAATAAGGAATCCCACCTTCGGACTAGTATGGGAAGAAAGTCTTGCTTCTTCCACTGCGGGTATTCGGCCTTGAACTGCATTGCCCATATGGGGATTACCAGAAGGCCATCCTTAGTGAGGTGGAAGCTAAACTGGTCTCCTTCCTGAGTTGAAGACCAAACAGGAAGTGGCAGACCTGGTCTGATCTGCTCGTTATCGCCAATAGACACATGCTTCATGCTTCCTATGATGTAGTGGATGCTGCTGGTAGAACCTGGCGTTTGCCGTAGGTTTGCAGTGACACGCCTGGCTCAGAGTGTCGGGTTTGGTTCCCTGAAGTGCAGTCTGCCATCCAGGGCGTGCCCTTTAGAGGTTCAGTGCTGTTCAGTGGTGATGTCAAAGATATCATCACCGGACTGCGAGAGAAGGAGCACTGCTCTCAAGGAGGTTGACGACTTTTCATGTCCCTTTCATAGCGGGCATTGGGCCAAGGCGAAACATCAAGTGAAGCGGGCCAACAACGCCGGGCTGCAAAGCCTCCCCCGCCCAAACGGACAGCGGAGCCCACCACGGTGCTGCCTCACACCACCTGACTCCTTTCCTTTCCCACAGCCTCTGGCCCTTCCAGAGGAACCAGTAGAGGGAGGTTCTCCTGCATCTGCCGGGTTGGGAGAGGATCATGCCAGGCATTTGGGTGCTCCAGCTGCTAGCGGAAGGACACTCAGTAGAGTTTCTTCAGAAACCTCCCAGAAAACCCCCTCCAAGGTCGTCTTACTCCCTGGAACACCTTCTTCTGGTTCAGGAAGAAATCTCCGCCCTTCCTCGGAAGGTGGCGATGAAACCTGTCCCCTCCATCTCAGGGAGGGTGGATTACTATTCTCGTTTCTTTCTGGTTCGAAGAAGTCAGGTGATATGAGGCCCATCCTGGACCTCAGTTCCCTGAACTTGTTCATGGAGTACAAGAGGTTCAATGCTCTCTCTGCAGAACCTTCTGCCCTCCTTTGGCCAGGACAGTGGCTATGTGCCCTGGACATGCAAGATGCCTACCTGCATATCCCTATCCGCCTGTCCCACCGCAAATACCTCCGGTTTTCTTTTCAGGGGACCATTACCAGTTCAGGGCCCTAATATTTGGTCTCTTCTTGACCCCCGAGTGTTCATCAAATGCCTTGCTGTGGTGGCGGCCCACCTGTGTACCAGGGGTTCAGGTTTTCCCTTACCTGGATGATTGCTCCTGGCGGCCCCATCAAGGGAGGATCTCCTCTCCCTTTCCCTTACCATGCAGGTTTTCACCAGCTTGGTATTACCATCAACCAAGCCAAGTCCCATTTGATCCCATCTCAAAGACTCCAGTTTTTGGGGTGATCCTGGATACGACCTCTGGTATGGCCTTCTTGCCTTTGGACAGGGTGGCCACCCTTCAGGCTCAGGCGCCTTTTGTCCAGCCACAGGCGGGTCATTGCCAGGTCGGTCCTTCCGCCTCCTTGGGCTCATGGCGGCTGCCATCCCGAAAGTGCCTCGTGCGGCTCCACATGAGAATCTCTCAGTGGATGCTTGGTCTCAGTGGGATCAATTGGTGGGCGACTTGGATCGCGAGATCTTGGTCTCCTCTCCGATGGTTCGAGACTTGCATTGGTGGATGGTTCAGGAGAACCTTTGCCAAGGGTTCCCTTCTGTCTTTCTCCCCTCCCAAATCCTAACAACATCGCCTCAAGCAAGGGTTGGGGAGCCCACCTGGGATCTCAATGGACCCAGGGCTCTTGGTCCAAGCTTGAGTGGACTCTTCACATCAATGCACTCGAGCTGAGGGCCATCCTGTATGCCTTACAAGCTCTGCATCTGTACCTGCTTCCTGGTCATCTGGCTGTTCAGACCGACAACGTGTGTAGTCTGGTACATCAACAAACAGAGAGGAACTCGTTCCTACCTCTTTGCAGGGAAGTGATGCGGGTTTGGGATTGGGCGATGCTTCACAACCTTCACCTCACGGTGGCCCACGTTCAGGGGTGAGAACACTTTGGCAGACCAACCTCAGCCAGTCGCCTGCTCAAACGCATCAATGGGAAACTGATCACGGGTTGTCAAGATGTCTTCCCACGCTGGGGAACCCCTCAAGTAGACCTGTTTGCCTCTCCTCTCAACACAAAACTTCCCATCTTCTGCTCTCTCGCTCCAGGGCGCAGAGTTTTTGGAGAGGCGCTGTGTCTCTAAACTGGAAGGCAGATTCGTCTATGCTTTCCCCGATCCCGTTGATTCTGAGGGTCCTAAACAAACTCTGTTCAGAAGGAGCACACATGATTCTCATCGCTCCGTTCTGGCCCAGGTAGTTTGGTTCTTTCTTCTCAACAGTACTCAGAGGAACCTCCTCTTCCTCTTCCTGTGTCGCAACTCTTGTTGACCCAGGATCAGGGGACCCTGGTCCATCCAGGTCTCAGATCCCTTCAGTTGCATCGTGGCTCCTGCAGACATGATTCAAACCGGTTGGGGTTTAATGCAGGTGGCAGAGATTCTAGTGGAGGCCAGAAAACCCTCCACTTGTTCCACTTACGCCATTAAATGGAAAAGGTTCTCTATTTGGGCCTCTTCCAGAGCTTTAGAGCCATTCTCCTGCTCTGTTGGGAGGCTCCTGGATTACATGCATCACCTCTTCGACCTGGGTCTCAGCCACTCCTCCTTGAAGGTACACATGGTAGCTATTTCTGCTTACCATGTTCCTTCTGAGGACAGGTCTTTGCAGCTGGAAGTCACTAGACTTTCCTTAGAAGGGTCCTCCACTTGAGACCCCCCATTTGCACACCTGGGCCTTCTTGGGACTTGAATTTAATTCTTGAGAGCTTACCCTGCCTCCCTTTGAGCCGGCAGGGTCTGCAGACATAAGTTCCTTTCCTAAAGGCTCTCTCCTGGTGGCCATTACCTCCGCTCGGCGATCTCCGAGCTTCAGGCCTTAATGTGCAAAATCCGTTCCTTGATTTTTCATAAGGAGCGTGTGGCTCTGTGTACCAACCCTAAGTTTTTCCCTAAGGTGGTAGCGGAATCTATGCTGAATCAGTCCATGGAACTGCTTCGTTCTTTAAGCAACATTCAATCAAGGGAGTACCTCTTGCATACTGTGGATGTTCACGGATTCTGAGATACTACACCAACAGGACTAAGGATCTCAGAAAGACTGATCAACTGTTTGTCTCTTGCTCTTGCAGAGAGAGGCAACGCTGTCTCCAAGCAATGCCTTTCTAAATGTTTGGTCATTGCATCACTTTCTGTTATGATAAGTATCACAAGACCTTAACATAGAAACATAGAAACATAGATTTTATGACAGAAAAGGACTGCTTGGCCCACCCAGTCTGCCTATTTCCTACCTAATGGATAAGCTGCAGATCCTAGTTAACCAGCAGCCTACTTCTTCCTACCCCACCCCTAGAATTGCCTTATGACTGTCCCATGCATGCTTGAATTCCACCACTGTATTTGACTCCACAGCCACCTCTGGAAGGCGTTCCATGCATCCACAACCCTCTCTGTGAAAAAATACTCTTAAATTACCTCTGAGCCGCCCTCTATCTTCAAATTGTGCCCCTTGTTCTTGCACACACCTTTTTGAAAGATGCTGCCTCTTGGACTTTGTTGATTCCCTTGAGGTACTTGAAAGTTTCTATCATGTCCCCCTCTCCCTCCTTTCCTTGCCGGGTCAGGTCAGAGGTCACTCCACTAGGAGTGTAGCTGCCTCTGCCGCTTGTTTCAAGAATGTGTCAGTGGCTGACATTTGTGCAGCTGCAACCTGGACTTCTGTCCATACCTTTACAAAACATTACAGTTTGGACATTGCCTCTCACCATAGAGCTGGCTCGGGTTGGCTGTTCTGCAAGGTCTCTTTCCTAAGACCTTCACAGCCTGAGGATCTGTGTATGAGAGTTTCCTCCTCCCATGAGCTTCTCTTTGTTCCAGACTGCTTGGGACTCAGTCCTATATGTAATTATCTACTGCAAGAGCCCTCTCGAGTAAGATAGTACAGTTACGTAAGAACTTACCGTAACAGTAGATCTTCGAGAGAGGCTCTTGCAGTAATACCTTCCTGCCCTCCATCCCCCTTAGCTTTTTCAGCTCCTTTTCGGGGAAAATCTCTGCTTCTCTCGTCTAAGCCTTTGGTACGGAAAGAACTGTAAGGCGGGCTGGGGACTGCCCCTATACTGACGTCGCGATGACACCAGTCACCTGACATGGGGTGGTCCCCGCCAGAGAGACTGCATAGCAGAAATTTTTCCATGGGGTCCTGACACCTGCTGGCTTCAGTTCTATATGTAATTACCTAACGCAAGAGCTTCTCTCAAGATCTACTGTTACGGTAAGTTCTTACATAACTGTACTTTCTTATCCACACGTTATGGGTTGTTCTTTCCTTTAGGTATCTTGCTGGAGGTCTTTCAGCTGGCTCCTCCCACCTACCCAGGTGGTATATCCTTGGCTCCACCCCTTGACACCAGATCTTCCTTTCTACTTGGAAGAATTAGGTTCCATCCTTATACTTCTGGGTTGAATAGGCCCTGGCACTTAAATCTTCAGATTGCTTACCAAAACTTAAGCAGCGTTGTTTCACCCTCACGATCTTCAATCATGACGCAATGGAGGACATGTCTCAACAGGTTCCACTGATGCCCCTGCAGGCAGAAGATGTCTCGCACTGACCCGCATGCCATGCGCCTACTGCCTGGGGCATGATCACAATATCCAGGCCTGTGATTTTGTCTCTCATTCCAGCCGAACATGTTAGATGATCGCCTTGCCCGATTACAGCTCGGCTGACTGGAGAAACAGAACCTGCCGGTCAAATCTAAAGGGCCCATCGGGTGGTCTCGCTGGCTGCAGGGTCTGCTGAACAACTTGAGCAAATGAAGGCTCTCGAGGAGGAGACGGCTCAAGCTGCCAATCAGTCCTCTTCAGCTTTGGTCTTCATCCCGCTCAAATTGGGCTCAACCTTTTCAGACTCCTTCAAGGAGTTGTGCCAGTCTCTCGACCAAGGGTGAGGGCCTGTCAGCTTTGCACAGCTCACGTTCCCATAAAAGGAAAGAGACTCAAAGGAGTGGAGAGAGAGGAGAAGACTCTGCATTGTCATTCTTGGGACCGAGGCGGTCTCGTTCCTAGAATCTCCAGTTTTGACTTCAGTCAAAATTGCAGGCTCGACTGCTGGCTTGAAGGTGCCCCTGTCAGGTCAGCTGGCTAAGGCGTGGAGACGATGACCGGTCAAGATTGCTGTCGACCCATTGTCGCTAGATGAGGCCAACAACAACTTGTTCAGGACTCCGGTTCTGATTGGACCTACTGAGGAGGAGACCTAGCCTGCTGGGAGCCTCCTCACGATCCTGGCCCAGATCTGGAGGAGCCGTGGGTCTCCCCAGCTCCTTCTGAGCACCCTGTCAGTCCACCTGGCGGTTGAGGGCTAGGTCTTGGTCATCTTTGTCAGACAGGGCAAAGAGAACTCACAGAGCGCCACTCTGGGCATTCAAAAGTAGTGCCACCGCTATTCATCCTTGTCCTCCCTAGGAAGAGGAGAGGCTTGGCGCAAGTTGCGTCCAACGCTACAAGGATCTCATGCGGCAATAGTTTGTGTTCGCTGGTCTGATGTCAGCCCAGGCTTCCACACGGCCATCACATGGCTGTTGCCCTCTAGGCTGATGCTGACTCCTCCGGACCCAGCCGACCGTCCCTCCACCTGCAGAGCTGGTGAAGGCCATCCCATCTCGCCTGAAACTGGCCTCTTTACCGATTTATGGTGGAGCCGCCACCTAAACTGCCTCCCTCAGGGGCTCATGTCAGGAATCTTAGCCTGCCAGAAGCCTTCTGCACCAGGCTGTCGGTCACTCTTACTCTCTACCGTCTCGGGGGTTGAAGGTAACCTAGGTGGTCGGCCGATCTATCCATACTCCTCTGAGTCCAAGGACTCCTCCTGCATTCCCGTCCACTCGACGAGAATCTCCCTAGAATCTCTCGACAGAGAGGTTCCACGTCCTTCATGGGCATCCTCCATCTTATCTCATCTCCGAATCCATGGGGATGAAACTGGAGCCTGTTCAGAAATGGACTTTCTGGATAAGGGATTTTCTGGCGGAGCCCTTCGCAGTGGCGAAGCCATTGTTGGCACAGCCCTGGAGCTTTGGCAGCACCCTGGCTCCTGCCCTCGCCTTCAGTCCGAATGGCCCACAAGTATCACGGTTCCCATTGGCTCCCTTTCGGGTTCATGGAGCACCCTCAGCCGAGGATTTGGTGACCGACTCTGTGTTTGAGCTCAGGCAGTTTTATTTTATTTTATTTAGCTTTTGTTGACGGGTAAGTGCACTAGACAAATCCTGTTCAGGAGACACTGATAGACCTCCGGACAAAGAGTCCCAAGAAATTGGACCACTCTACCAGGAAAGTCTATTCTGCCTCCTGACTTGGTCTCCACCAGGCAAGCTCGGCTGTCATCGTGGCACACTTCTCCCATGCCCTTCTGGGCTCTCTGGATGAGGTGCTTCCCCATCTCCCCACGGACCTTCAGACTACAGTCAAGCAGGTCCTGGACCAGGTCAGGCTGTTGCAAAGCAGCAGCTCCAAATGGCTCTGAACATTGGGGACTCCAGTGCTCGCTCGTGGCAGCCACAGTAACCATGCAACACAAGGCCTGGCTGAATGTCTCGACCTTTACAGCAGACACCAGCATAAACTGGCGGACATGCCCTTCCTGGGCACTGACTTGTTCAGTCCAGGGGTTGATAGTCACCTTCAGCATATCTTTTTTTTTTTTTCTAAATATTTTATTGCGAGAGTGCTGCAGAGGAGAAACAGTCACATTGCATCTTTAGTTAAATTACACATCCAGTGTTTAAATAAAAAAGATAGTATACAGTATTAGGAATTATACGGTGATTGTAATACAATGCCATTTAATCACAGCTATTTACTATTGGATCACAGAGTTGATTAAGCAGTACATTTCTAAGTGTACCTAGCACAGACCATACACAGGAGACTTCCTAACTTTAAAGGGCAAGAAGCAAGCATACCAGGACCCTCTATAATGGATATTTGAATATATGACATGGCTAAAACAACCCATTTACTTGGGTTGTCTGGGCTCAAAGACTCTAATGCTCTGATAAGACTGGGTATGGAATATCCTCTCTATGACTGCCAAAAGTGGTGTCCAAGTAGCTAGGAATTCCTGTTTTTCCCGGAGGCAAATAGTTGTGCTCTTTCAGGGACAAAGTTTTAGATTGTCGGCCCACTGTTGTATGGTGGGTGTGGAAGCTGACATCCAGGACTGAGCTATAGTTTTGTGTGCATTAACCAATGCTAAAGACCATAGGGGATTATATGTTCTACTGCTAGGTGTCAAGGGTGGCACCCAACAGAAGTTCCAGTGGAGATTTAGAGGGCTGTATCTCAGGACATCACTCATAATTTGGTGTATACCATACCAGATGGGAGTCACTTTTGGACAGGTCAGAGCCATATGTAAGAAATCTCCTTATTGCATTTGCATTTAGGGCAATCACCAGATTTCTGTGGGTCCACTGAATGTAATTTACTGGGTGTAATATAAGCCCTATACATAAAGTTTATTTGGAGATGCCTGAGCTTATTACTAGGGGAACAATTCTGCAAGTGCCGACCAGCCAAACCCCAGGTTTTGTGATCAGTCATGGTGAGTAGGTCTGCACTCCATGCCGCAGAATCCTCAAAGCTGCTTGGTCATCACTACCCTGTAGTGTCTGGTAGTATGTGGTTAGTGGTTTCCTACATGGTTGGGGTTTATACAGCTTTTCCTCCAACTGGGATGGAGGCCCAACTGTTCAGCGGTGACATTGAGGTCCCAAACTGCTGTTGGAGCAATGTGTAGACAAAGTAGTTCCTCACAGGAATACTCCATCTAGTATGGATGGATGCTAAATCTAATATATTGCCACCCTCGAATAGCTGGTTTATTGTAGTTAGACATTTATGTTTTCATGTCAGTACCGTTGCATTAAGGTGACTGTCAGTCCCCCTAGCACGAGCAGCTGTTGTTATTCCTGTGTATGGTGAAGCCCACTTCACATGCTTGATATGCCGATGGGCATCCATCCACACCCTCAGGGGTGTTAGCAGTAAAGGGTTGAAAGCTACAGGAGCAGTACCCGGCCCCAAGGCCGCAGCTAAAAGGTCTGCACGTATATTCCCACAAAATGAGTCCTCTTCAAGTCTGATCCAACTGTTTCCCCACAGAGTCCCCAACCGGGAGAAAGGCCAGCTGGGCAGTCCGAGTATTGCATAAAGTCGGAAGAGCTGCCCCCATTTTCATGGGTAGTTGCAATATCATTCTCTTAATTCTAGCAGCTTTACCTCACCACAGGAATCTGTGCAGCATTGTGTATAAGAGCTTAAAGTGGGCTTTAGGTACCCTGATGGTAAGGGCCTGATATAAATAAAGGCACCTAGGCAAGACTGTCATCTTGATCACGCTAGCCAACCCTAGTATAGACAGTGGTAGAGCCTCCACCTCTCATGGTCTTCCGAGAGTCTCAGTAGTAGGGGTTTATAATTTATTGCATATAAGGAGCTGATTTTGGCTGAGATCAAGATGCCCAGGTATGTCAGCTTGGTTACTAATTGTAAGCTCCCCAGGTTTGCCAATAAGTTAGCCCTCTCCAATTTCCCAATTGGAAGTAGTTCACTCTTTGTCCAGTTTACTTTGTGGCCAGACAGACTCCTATATTCTTCATCAACGGTACACCTCGGGCAGATCCTGGGCAGGGCATCATAAATATAAAAGCAAATTATTAGCATATAATGATATTTTATGCTCAGACCCTCCCCTTTCAGACCTCTAATCCCTTGTGTTCCCTAAGAGCAGCCACCAATGGTTCTAGTGAAAGTACATATAATAATGGGGATAGAGGACACTCCTGTCTGGTTCCCCACCCCAAAGTAAACTGGAAGTCACCGAGCCATTCATTGCTAATTGGGCTTGAGGGTTAGTGTACAGGGTTTTCACCCATGAAATAAAGTCTGGTCCCATTCCCATCCTATTCAGTGTTTCAGAAAGGTACCTCACTCCACATGGTCAAAGGCCTTCTCAGCGTTTAGTGCTGGAACAGCTCCCCGTGTTTATGAGCTGTCCCACCCCACTGATGTACAACGTTGAGGTTTGGCGCATATTATGTTTCCCTTGGCACCCTTCACAAAGCCAGCCTGATCTGGATGAATTAAATCAGGGAGCACTGAGTCCAGTCTAGAAGCTGGAACTTTCGCCAGTATTTTGTAGTTGGCTGTGAGCAAAGATGTAGGTCTATAGGATGCACACCAGGTGGGGTCTTTACCTGGTTTTGGTAACACAGTGATGGTGGCTGACCGTGTGGAGGGGCAGCTCTGCCTTGTCCAAACTCTCCTGAAGCATGTCAAACGGAGTTGATTAAAAGGTTATTGAAGGCATTAAAAAATCGATCGGCAGGCCATCTGGCCCTGGAGCCTTCCCTCCTTTAAAGATTTAACTGTGGTTCTCCTTCGTCTCTGGATATGGGAGAGTCTGAGTGCATAGAAGTCTCTCCATCCAGGGTGGGCATAGGCACCTTGGAAAAAAATGGATCTGTCTCTTGATAGGTTGGTGATACCTCAGATGTGTAAAGGGAACTATAAAAGGCATTCGGGCCTTTTGGGGTGGTCAGACATTGGTCAACTGGGTGGCAAACTGGTTGATGGGCAGAAAACAGAGAGTGGTGTTAAGCGGTATACCGTCCTGGGGCCCGTCCTCTTCAGTATCTTCATCAGTGACATTGCAGATGGACTGGAGGCAAGGTCAGTCTGTTTGCAGATGACACCAAGATCTGCAACAGAATAGATGAACCAGATGGGGTGGGCAGAATGAGAAGAGATCTGGATAAACTAGCAAAATGTTTAGAAGCATGGCAACTGGGGTTTGGCGAAAGAAGTGCAAGATCATGCACATAGGGAGAGAGAAACCCTGAAAGCCACCTATAGGCTGGGAGGGAGGTTGCTGGCAGTCACAAGGGAAGAAAGAGACTTGGGCATCATCATCACCGATGACCTGAAATCATCCAAACAGACCACTAAAGCAAAAGCAGTAGAGTAAGGCTAGAGGATGTTGGTGTGTATTAGTAGGGGTATCACAAGTCAGAAGAGGAGGTAATAATCCCTCTTTACAAGACACTAGTTAGCCCCATCTGGAGTATTGCATGCAGTACTGGAGGCCACACCTTCATAAGGACATTAACCAAATTGAGGCAGTCCAGAGAAAAGCAACCAAAATGGTGCAGGGACTGCATCAGGAAACATATGAGGACAGATTAACTGAGCTCAATATCTATACCCTAGACTCTAGAGCAAAGGAGGAGAGAGGTGGTATGATTGAAACATTCAAACACCTTAAGGGCATTAACAAGGTGAAAGAGTCTAACATATTTCAATATAAGAAAATAGCAGGAGAAGAGGACATAGCATGAGAGATTAGAGGAGGCGAGTAAGGGGTAATGTGAGGAAGTTATTTTTCACAGAAAGGGTGGTGGATGCATGGAATGGCCTGCCTCAGGAAGTGGTGGATATGAATACAGTGCAGGAGTTCAAACAGGCATGGGATAGGCATAAAGGAGCAATACAAATGAGTGTGAATAGATAGGACATTGACAGGGCAAAAGCCAATGGCACATTCATAAGGTAGAAAAAGAAATGGGTAGAATGGATGGGCCTTTGCAGTCCTTATCTGCCGTCAACTTCTATTAAAGAATTCCCCAATTGCCACAGGGTTTTATACTAGCTGAACTGTTGTGTCGTGGATTTGCCCCATTTTTTTCGCCTTTCTCTCCAGCGCAATTGCCATGCCAAGAGCTTGCCACCACGATCACCATCGTAGTATGCTCCTGCCTGAGCTAAAATAGCACATTCCATTTTAGCGCTTCTAAGCATGTTGGACCGCCATTTCAGTTTTTGAATAACCCTATACAACGGCATTGTGGGGCATGTTTTATGTGCTTCTTCACATGCATCAATCTTAATAAGCAAGTGGGTATCTTCCTACTCATTTACTTTTTGGCATAAGTAGAGAAGGTGATAGTTTGTTCCCTATGTAGGCATTTAGAGCTTCCCATCTGCATCAGTGTGAGATGTCCCTCTTTTGTTAAACTGGAGCATTCCTGAATATTCTTGGACATTACACCCAGATATTTCTGATCTTTGAGAAGCAATGGGTCCAGCCACTGACATATCTCCACACATCAATGAAGCTTAGTTCTGCTTCCAGCTCACCCAGTGCTCATGCGTTCTTGGAGAGTGGCATTGGGGCAGAGTTTGACCAGTCTAAGACTGTGTCCCTGACACAATTAAAGTCCCCTCCCAGGATCAGAACTCGCCCATCTCGCCATGTTTAAGGCTAGCCTTTGAAAAAACCCGGGTCTTCCACATTAGGGGTGTAGACAGATCCAAATGACAATGTGACCACCCCTGCCAATTCTGCCCTAACCAAAGTATATCTGCCCACAGAATCTAAGATCTGCCCCAAGACCATGACTGAGGTTCCATGAGGGAACCACACTGAAAGCTCTTCTTGCCTTAGTAGAGTAGGTTGAGGATATCCAGGTACCCCCACCCAAAAAAAAAAAGCAGTACTGGTTTTAACTACTTCCTTGATAACATGTGGGTCTCTTGTATTAACACCACCCGCCATCCAGCTTTCTTAGCCGTGTTCAAAAATTGTTTCCTTTTAACAACTGTTTTTAACCCGTTTATATTCAGGTTGCCATCTTAATCGTGTTAGCCATTATCTATTGGTTGTTTTATTCTTTTGAGGCCCTGCTCTTCATTGACTTCCCTGTCAACTCTCCCTCTGTGTTACTCTTTCTCTTCTGCAATTGTTGATTTTGTAAATTAACAGCTGAGTGGATTCTTTTGTTTCACACCACAACACTCTTATTTTCCCCATTTTGACCAAAATCCTGCAGTCACTCTGACTCCCAAGAGCCATCCTGGCTTATGTAGCCCTGCCTGCCGATGGAGGTTTTCAGCATAATGTGTTTCCTCCGGTGGCACAGCCTCATGGCTGTCCCCCTCACAAACCCAGTCAACCTCCTCCCACGACCCCCACCAGTTCACCCCAGTAAATCCCCAGCCCTCCATCCCTCCCCTAACGTATCCCCACCATCCTCCTTCCCCAGGCACAGCGGTGCCTGAAAAACCCCCCTGCAAACAACTGGCGAACATTAAGATTAAGATGATTAAGCAACTGAACATCCCAATCGAATAGTAAGGCAGGATTGTACTCTTCAGCACCCTATGAGGCCCTCACAGCCCTACACAGCTAACATTGAACATAGTTTAAGTACATTTAATGCATCACATGGCGTGCATTAACAAAACAAATCAACCCACTTATATGGAATTAAAGACTGGCAAATGCAATAACAATACAAGATGGTGAGGTTTAAACCATAAAGTCTTGAAGGTTCAGACCAAGATTAATCTTCAATATTTCTCAGGTTATTTCAAAAACTGACCAGAAGTAATCCTTAAAACAACAAGAACCAGTTTGCTTCTGCTATTAGAGGGCATAGCGGGCATATGAACCCCATCACCAGGCCTATCCATCCAGACAGAAATATGCGTTGGTGCCGCTCCCCATTTTACCCATAGCCCCAGACATGGTGGAGAATATTATTATGAAAACACCCTAATTTTGCTTGGTTGGTTCGCAGATAAATAAAACAAAACTCAGTATATAACCACCTCACCCTAGATGCTGGCCAAACAATACAGAGTTAGAAAATATGAGAAATTGAACAAAATAAGGAAGCATACAGTTGATTCCTTTTATGGGAGCAACCCCACTGAGGTGAGTCTTAGCAGAGCTGGAACTCAGCAGTGTGCAGGCTGATGTCTGAGCCCGCTTCAGCTCCTTGGTAGCAAGCTGTTAGTACCCTACCCGAACCATATCGAAAGAGAGTAAGTCATTTATTTGTTACGGCATCACTTTTGTCTCCTTCGTTTAGACTCTTCCTCAACCCATTTCTGAGCTGCTTTAGGGCAGGAAAAATATAGAGTGAGTTCCCGGCCTATCTATGCACAGCTTTGCTGAATACATGAAGCAAAAGGACCACCCCATATTAAACAGCTTTGATTTAACTGAGTTGAATCTTTGCTGTTGGAGCTGCAGGTCCCCGCTGTAATCTTGAAAAATATACACTTTCGTGTTATTAACAGAGATAGGGCCCTTAGATTTTGCAGTCTTGAGAATCACCTCTTTGGCCACCTACCTGAGGTATTTGATAAGACAATGTTGTGGTCTTTCCCCAGGTTTTGGAGCCGGCCCACCCTGTGAGCACGCTCCACTTCAAATCTGAAGCCCTTGTGGTAGCCCTAGATGGTCCACAAGCCATTTGTGTAGGCCTTTGTTGGGTTCCGTCCTCCCTACTCCCTCAGGGAGACCTACTATGCACAGGTTGGGCGCAGAATCGGTTCTCTTGATTGTTGATCCTGGATGCAAGCTCCTGCTTCTTTAAGTCATTTCATTTGCTGGTAACAACAGAGAAGTCCTCCAGGTTGCTTACCCAATGCTGCATCTCAAGATCTCGATGAGCGGGCTGAAGTAGTTTCGGAGGCCGGTAACCACGCTCTGCAGGTGAGTTATTATACGGTTATATTTGTGAAGCCCGCCTTCATTTCATGCTGCATCTGGGCCGTTGCAGCTGGGACCCTGCTAGCGCATACCAAGTTCTGACATATTTGCTCTGTTGGCTCTGGCTCTTGGGCCTGATAGCTGGTGCAGGCCTCTGAACCCCGGCACACATCTGTTGCTGGATCTGCTGCTGAGAAGTTAAGTTTCGATTGTTTATTTTTCCCTTTGCCTGATGCCATTTACCCCAGCGCCAAACTACTGTAATTCCATTTTCTAGCTGAGCTGTGAGGCCTCTAAGATGATTTTACCATTGTGCCTTAAGGAGCTAGGCTAAAGCACATCTGCCATGTTAGATAGCTAGCCACGCCCACCTTCAGCATATTGAGAAGTTTAATGCCACCTTGGACTCTGTTGCTTCCCCAGAAGGAACTTCAGGGTTTCAAGAAGCAGCCCTTTCACCTTTCTGTCCTGTGGCCAAACAAGCCCAGTACCAGTGTGGGCAGGCGGCAGCAGGCTCAGTCCTTGCTGCCCTCAGCCCAAGTCAGGGCTTCGGTGGTCTGTAAGCCAGAGAAAGGGTCCTGGCGGTTCTTGGCTGGATTCTCCTCCTCCAGGCCTGCACAGTGGCGGGATGGGGTGACCACCCCATGCCCATCACACCCCTCTGGGTTCTCCCATGGGGGCTGGCTCCACCACTTCCTTTCCGCCTGGTCAGCTGTCACAATGGACAGATGTGTATTGGAAGTGGTCGGCCGAGGTCTGCCTCTGGAATTTGAGCAGTACCCACCAAACTGAGCCCATGCCCCATGGGAAGAGAAAGTATCCGTGGACACTCTGTCTGCTCTCCTGAGCGACATCACCCAGCTTCTCCACAAGGAGGTGGTTGTCAAGTCATGGATCCCCTTGTGAACCCAGGGGTTCATTTCCAGGTACTTTCTGGTAGTAAACGGACAGGGACTGGTGCCCCATTCTAGATCTGCCACGACCGAACAAGTTTCTCAGTTCTCGCACCCTCAGGATGGGTAACCCTGTCTCAGATCATACCATCTCTCGAGCAGAACATGTGGTTTTGCTCTCTGGATCTTCAGGACCCATTCTTTCACATCCTGATCCATCTGTCACACCAGTGGTTCCTCCGCTTCCAAGCAGAGGGAACCCTCTACATGTTCAAGCTATGCCGTTCAGCCTGTCATTGGTCCCAGGGTCTTCATCAAATGCATTGCAGTGGTGGTGGCCCATCTTCGGCATTGAGGGGTCAGGGTGTACCCCTACCTGGACAGTTGGCTTATAGCGGGTCCTCCAGGCAGGAGGTGGAGTGCTCCAGGGATCTGGTCCTCCAGACCTGCATCAACCTTGGCCTCCTGGTCAACAAGGCCAAGTCAGAATTCATGCCTTCGCAGGTGCTTTGCTTCATTGGGCAGAGCTCAACTCTTTCGGAGCCAGAGCCAGGCTCCTGGCGGACAGGGCTGAATTCTCTCCCCTTTGCCCGATCATTTCTGGTTGGGACTTGCGCCCTGCCGGGACTTCCTGTGACTTCTGGGCTACATGGTGACCTGCACCTTCGTGGTCTGATGGGCCGGTGGCATATGTGCCCCTACAGTGGGAGCTGGCCAGCCAGTAGACTCAGCGACTATGTCATTTCGACCAGCTGGTCACTGTAACCCAGAAGATGTGGGCGCTCTCTAATGGTGGACCGTCCGGAGCATCTGCAGGAAGGGATCCCATTGTCCATCCCGAGCCAATGGTCTTGATGACCAATGCATCTCTCACAGGCTGGGGTGCCCATATGGAGGATCACAGAGTCCATGGGCTCTGGACCCCTGAGGAGTCCCAATGTCATATCAACCTGCTGGAGCTCCGAGCAGTCCGGTTGGCGTTGACTGCATTAGCTCTGTTCCTTCTGGGTCAAGTGGTTCAGGTCAGGTGGACAACACCACGACCATGTACTATCTCAACAAACTTAGTGGCACGCACTCCCAGCCTCTGTGCAGAGAAGCTCTCCGTGTTTGGACCCTCATGCGCTGACTGGAAGCAGATCTCCTAGCCATTCATGTGGCAGGAGCTTCAAATCAGCTGGTGGACACCCTCAGTCATGTGGGCAAGGCATCCCATGATTGGTCTCTCTATCCAGAGGTAGTACACAGCTTGTTCTCCCAGTGAGGCACCCCTCAGGTGGACCTGTTCACCTCCAGGAGACATAAAGTTGAGTCTATTTTGTGCCCACCCCTCAGCAGGACTCGCTACAGGGGAATACCTTCTTGATTCCGTGGACCCCAGGCCTTTTCTATGCCTTTCCTCCACTTCCCTTGATCCACAAGGTGCTCCTCAAGATCAGGAGGGACAAGACACAGGTGATCCTGGTGGCTCCAGACTGGCCCGCCAGTTTTGGTACCCGATCTCCTCAGCCTCAGCATCAGGCTTCTGAGGCACCTTCCAGCATGCCGGACCTGCTCTCAGTCAGTCAGGCGACGGTCCTCCACCCGGACCTTCAATCTCTGCACCTGACAGCCTGGTTCCTGGCGGCTAGAGTTCCACGTTTTGGGTCTCTCGAAGATGTACTCACCGTAGTTGAGGCATCTAGGAAGGAATCGACCAGGAAGTGCTATGCCTTCAAATGGAAGAAATTCTCCATTTGGTGTTCAGAGACAAGGGCTGGACCCTTTCCTGTCCATTGGCCAGCATTCTGGACTACCTTTGGTCTCTCTCCAAAAGGCGTCTTCGGCCCACGCTTAGAGTTCGGGAGAGGTTCAGTCAGCTGTTTGTCACCCACGCTGAAGCTGCACCTGGCAGACCTGCAGCCAAGCGGACGATTGGCAGATGGATTATGTCATGCATTGATCTCTTTTTATTTTTATTTTTTATTTTATTGAGATCTTGGATAATACCTGTGGGCGGATGCTCGTTGATAGGTTCCACGCCAGATACATGAGACAACAAGGTACAATACTGTGGACAAATATACAAATACTGAGAAACATGTACATGGAAATTACAGAATTCAAACATAAAGCACTAGGTATGCTGAGGCATTGTACAGTATATGCCAGCGTCAAGAAGATAAGCAGACAGGACAGGGAAGGATACATTGGGAGTGGGAGGGCTAGGTGAGCAGAGCACAGAGGGAGGGATGGAGGAGGGTTGGGATAGGTCAATGGGGGCAAGGGGCAGAGCCAGGGAGGGAGGTAGGAGGAGGCGAGTACTGCAGTTTGACTGTCCTACCATGACAGAGGCAAAGATGAGTGCTAGAGGCAGATTGTTGCTGTGTGTAGAGCCTTAGCGAGGGGCACATGCAGTTACTCGTATCAATGAGGTGCTGGCAGTCTGTGTCTAAAGAGCCAATTGTTGTGGAACCAGAGATGTCAGGGGCAGTGCATTTACCAGAGGGTGCAGAGTGTGGCATACTATGCCATGGTAGTGCGGCATCTGGGCACTGGAAAGTTTGAGTGGAGGAACATCTGGTTTGTCTGGTATTCATAGGCAGAGGCAGCAGGTTCTGCACCCTGTTGGAAGCAGATTTAATGCCACTTTTTGGCGAGAAGGCAGGTTTGATACCCGATTCTGTCATTTAGTTGAAGCCAGCCAGCCGGGCATAAAGTTCACAGGTGTGTGTGTGTCTTGGTGCATTTGAGAATAGGCAGCAGGCTTTGTTGAAGGAAACTGAGATCCGTTGGCGCTCCGTGTCGGTAGCAGAACCGTATATGGTCAGTCCATGGGGAGATAACTGAGCTGCTGATTGCCAGGTTTAATGCTTCATGAGTTAGACAATGCCTGATTCTGGTATTAATAGCTCTTGCAGTAATACCGATATGTTAGGAGAAGGACAGGGAGGTATGTTGTAACCCCAGGTATTTGAAATGTGGGACTAGCTCCAGTGTGTCACCGCTGTCATTCCTTATTGCCAGGGTAGCTTTTAGCTTGTTTTGGGCTGTGGAGTAAAGCATGGTCTTTGTTTTTATTGTTCATGACCAGTCTTTGCTCTTTAAACCACTTTTCTGCAGATGTGAAGCCATTTTGGAATCAGTTTCAAGGAGTTCAGGGCACAGGTTGCTGGTAACAATCACCATGTCATCAGCATATAGGAGCATGTGGCAATGGCAGGAGGCCAGGCGATTATTTAAGAATATTTAAGAAAACACTGAACAGCAGTGATCCCAGAATGGACCCTTGCGGTATACCAGATCCAACAGGTTGGCTGTCTGATGGACTTCCCCAGTCCTAACCTGCTGGGGCGGCTCAAGTAACTGCTAAACCAGTTCACAGTTTCAGGTGTGAGTCCAATGTCAGTGACAGATGGCAGCTCGAGGAGGATCGCATGATGAACCGTATCAAATGCCTTTGATAGATCAGTGAAGGCTGCCCCTAGAAGGTGGCCTTGGTTTAAGGCATTATGGATGATCTCTGCTATAGGCTGATGGGTAGGGAGCCTCCTGGAGGCCAAGGGCTCATTCCACCTGCCACACTGCTGCATCAGAGGCTGCTTCTAGGGGCATCCATATCCAGGAAATCTGCTGGGCTGCTACCTGGAAGTCAGCAAACACATTTATTTCCCACTACCGTATTGACCTAGAGTCATGCGGGATGCTGGTTTTGGGGCCTCTGTTCTCCAATTTCTTTTTCCCAAGTAGGGGTGTCGCCTTGCCTCCCTCCTCCTGGAGAACTGCTAGGAGTCTGCCATAATGTGTGGATAAGAACAACATATCCACATCCCTAGAAAAACAGATTACTCACCTGTAACAGTAGTTCTAGGAGTGGTATATGTTGTTCATCAATCGTCCAGACCTCCCAGCTTGACGCACAACCACTGCTTCGGAGGGCAAGATCTGTCGGAGGCGGACCGAGGGATATACCACCTGGGTGGGTGGGAGGAGCCAGCGTAAAGACTTGTGGCGCGATATTTAAAGGAAAGGACATACCATAACGTGTGGATGAACAACATATACCACTCCTGGAACTACTGTTACAGGTGAGTAACCTGCTTTTATAGTAGAAGATCACCACCTTGGAGCATCAGGCTAGGGCTCCTCTATTTCCCTGGCCTCATTCTCGGGCTATCATTTTGTCAAGGCCGAGACAAGTTGTCAGGGAAGCATGCACCGATTGGAAAGACCCGGTCCTCCCAGGAGCATTCTCGGTCACACCCCAGCATGACCATTTCAGGGTTGTCGATCAGGCTGGCGATGACCCCACTGCTGCCTACAGAGTCAACCTTGGCAGCCCTCTCTGCCTGAGCTCTTCAGCCTGGTGGTAGTTTATCATCTGTGGGCTTTTCCTTCTCCTGCTGACAATTCCCTCTGCCTCCCTCACCCTGTCTGCTACAGGGAGAATTTAGTAGTGCACCCGTCGGTTCCACCGACTCTGGCCCTTCATCAGTGGGGTTTCTTCTTTACCCGCCTGATGTGCCTGTCCTGTTGAATGCTCCCCTGCCGCCTCAGGGGCCGCAGTCAGGGAGCAGTGCTGATCTGTTGTGGCCAGCGGTGGTCATCGTCATCAGGCATCAGGCCTTTTCAGTCAATGGGCTTTGGACTGTTCCTGCGACAGTGGGGATGCAGGTCCCTCAGCCTGCCCCATCTCATTGCTGCTTCAGCCATCCCTTCCAATGCCCAGGCCTCAATACCCCCTGTCACTGACATAAGGCGTTCTGTTTGTGCGGTGACCATCAGCATCCAGGCTCTGTTTTGGCTGCTGTGCCTGATGGCAGCAGCTATTGCCCGCAGTTCTTCGGGCATGGCTGCACATGTGCATCCCTAGTGGACCTTGAGGGTACAGTGGGATCAGTGAACCGACAATTAGGAGCAGAAGATTCTGGTCTTGTTGCCAGTAAAGAAGGTTCTCTTGTGGTGGATGGAATCCAGCCATTTGCTCAAGGGGTTCCTTTCTCTCATTCTGTCCCTTCATCAGATCCTCACAACGGATGCCTCAGGGACAGGCTGGGACATCTTCTGGGTCCTTATCAGACTCAAGGGACATGAGCTGCATTCTAGACTCCTCTTAGCAGCAATGTCCTCAAGATGACAGATGTCCTGTGCGGCCTGCAGGCCTTCCAGTGCCACCTGTCCCATGTCATCTGTTTGTGCAGATGGACAACATCAGTGTGGTGCACTACATCAACAAACAGGGGACAGTCACTCATACCTTCATGCAGGAGGTGATGAGGGTTTAGTAGTGGACTCTGGACGCAACCTAGAGCTGTCAGCTGTGCATGTTCCAGTTATCCTAAATGCCTTGGTAGACAGGCTCAACAGGTCGCGGTCCAGGATGCTCAAGTGGGAACTGCTAACCTCAATTGTAGAAGACCTGTTTGATAGGTGGGGTGTCAGAGTTGGGCTTTGCATCCCACACAACGCAAAACTGCAGCTTTTCTGCTTACTCGATCCAGGGATTGGAGTTTTCTGGAGAGATGCATTGTCCCTCTCTTGGAAGGGAGGTTCCTCTATGCCCTCCCCACCTTCCTCTGATTCAGAGGTGCTAATCAAGCTCAGATGGAAGAGCCACTTTGATTCTGGTGGCTCTATTTTATCCTCATCAGCTTTGGTTTCCACTGTTCCAACAGTCAACAGTGGAGCCTCTGGTGCCCCTTCCCTGTGCCCGGACTTGCTGTCACAGGAACAGGAAACCCTCGTCAAGTTTCAGTCCCTTCACCTGCATGCCTGGCTGTGGAGACATAGCCATCGCCAGGTTTGGTGTCTACCCTAAAGTGGCTGACATCCTGGTATCCGCCAGAAAGCCCTGCACAAAGGCAACTTATTCCATGAAGTGGAGCGTTTTGCTTTATGGGCAGCTTCCCATCACCTGGACCCTTTCACCTGCCTGGTGAACCAGATTCTGTTTTACCTACTGTTCTTAGCTGATGCCAAACTGAAATACTTGTCTGCCATATCTGCCTTCCATGTGCCCATTGAGGGCTGTATGGTGGCCAGTTGGATATGGCCTGTACATTTCTGAGAGGCATTCTGCATAAACCTCCATCTCTTCGTAGATGACACAAAAACTGCAGCAGGGTGGACACTCTTAAGAGTGGGGTGGCGGTTGAAAGGATGGGCAGAGTTTTAGAGCTTCCTGGTGAGGTTTAACCTGATCTTTTAGAGGCGGGTTACCCTCACAGTCACCCTGGTCTCTAAGCGCTCGTGGCGGTTGCCACTAGCAACACAGGCAGCGTCACTTCAGGGCACTTGAAATCGCTTGGCTCCAGCAAAGCGGAGTCAGCGTGGAGGCCCAGCGGGCGATGCGGGCAGGTGGCGGCATCAGTCGTAAGGAAGGAGCCAAGAGCCCTGTCGAGCCAGATAACTAAATATATAAGGGACGTAAGTAACATTGTTGTGTAGCTATTCCTGTTGTAGTAACTAAGGAGATTATAATGGCCGAGCAAGATAGGATTATCGTTTCTCTGAGCGCTTGTATTACTTGTAAAATGTATGAGGAGGGAAAAGGTTGATTCCTTTATCTGTGATAAATGCTTACTAATTGACATTATGAAGCAAGAAATTGAATCATTGCAAAATAGAATCAAACTCAATTAGAGATTTCTTCACTGGAAAAATTTATAGACTCTGCTCTAGATGACTGTGCTGAACAGCAGGCTCATGCTCAACTAGCAGGGGCTGTTAACATCGAAGAAATGACACAATACAGGCAGCAACAAGTTGTTTTGACTCTAATGATGATTGGTGTAGAGTGGAAAAGGGCATTAAAAGGGAAGGAGAAATATTGGTGGTCATGGTCAGATTGAGCTGAAAAATAAATATAGTGTTCTTAATACAGAGCTAGACCAAGGCGACACTATTAAAGGGGTTTCAATTATTAGTGACTGTAGGGAAGGTCATGTGGTCATGACTGGGCATAATAAGCAGGAAGGCAAATCACATAACAAAAAGACCTTTTGGTTATCGGTGATTCCGTGATTAGAAATATCGATAGGATAATATGTCAGGGTAGGAATGAGTCAACTACTGTTAGTACCCTACCAGGAGCAGGGATAGGGATGTTTGTAAAATGCTACCAGGACTGTTGGAAAATACTAAAACTCCAGTCACGGTATTGCATGTAGGTACAAATGATGTTGGAAAAAGGGCATTATTAGAAATCCAAAGGATTTTGAGGCCACGGGAAAACCTAAGGTTACATGGATCCCATATCCTAATATCAGAGATCTTGCCCATACCTTGTGAGGGAGTGAACAAACAAAGGGACATTATACAGCTATGCGGGTGGTTGAAAAGGTGGTGTCATAGGGAAGGTTTTGTCTTTATCGAACACTGGAACACCTTCAGGGACCTAGGGTTATTTGGGAAAGATGGACTATATTTAAACAAACATGGGTCTAGAATATTAGCTAAGGAAATCCAAAATCAAGAGGTTAACTTTTAAACTAAGTACAAAGGGTAGAGGGCAGCCATCAAACTTTAAGGGCATCTGTGAAAATTCAACTTCACATGAGAACTCTAAGGGCTCTCAGGACTGGAAATGCCTCTCCTAAATGCCAGGAGTCTTATAAACAAATCTGAGAATTAACCTGTTTACTAAATACTGACAACATCCAGATATGTGCCATAACAGAGACTTGGTGGACATCCACTGACACCTGGGACCATCACATACAGGGATATGATCTATATCATATGGATAGGGAGGATAAAAATGGTGGTGGTGTCACACTGTATGTATCCAACAAAATAAAATCAGTAGCTATTGAACTCCCAAAAATACCAGGCATAGAGCATGTGTGGATTAGGGTATTGCCAGCTAAGAGACCTAATATTAAAATTGGGGTAATTTATCGACCTCCTTCAATTTCTACCCAAGATGATGAGGCAGTGCTAAAATTTTGGACTCCTTAGAGATCACAGAAAATATTATACTTTTAGGAGATTTTAACCTTCCGGTATTAATTGGACTAGGCAAACAGGGAGACATCCTATGAGCTAAAGTATCTGGATTCCTTTTATTAGCTGGATTTGATCAGTATATAGGAAATAACACAAGAGGGATAAAATATTAGACCTTGTGTTAAGCAATATAGGAGACCAAATAAAGAATTGTAGTACTTCATCACCACTAGGCTCAAGTGATCACTGTGTGATAAATTTTGATTTAAGCGGGGTCTGTTCAAACACTGTTGGCTTAACCATGGTTAGAAATTTTAATAAGGCTAAATTTAATTATATGAGAACAGAACCCTCGAATTGGGGATGGAAAAAGGTTTTTGAAAATAGATCATTAGTGGAAAACTGGGATAGTTTGGAGAATAAAATTATGGATTTAATTGATAAGTATGTCCCATTAAGAAGAAGTACAATGCTTTAGGAAAAATTCCCTGTGGTTATCTCCCAAAATTAGCAAATTGATCAAAAAGAAAAAAAGAGCTTATATAAAAGCCAGGAAAAGTGAGAGTGCAAAAATTGGGCCTTGTATAAAAAATTATTAAAAAGAAACTAAAAGTGCCATAAAACAGACAACTCAAAACATGAACTAAACCTGGTTACAAAGTGAAAGATAACCATAAATCCTTTTACACATATATCAATAACAAAAGGGATGTCAAACTTCAGTGGGGCCCATTAAGGATCAGGATAGTATATTAGTTGAGGATTGCCAAACTATGGCAGGGCTTTTCAATACTTATTTCTCATCAGTATTTAATAATAAGTCTAAAAATATTAGAGATCATCTGACTAAAATAGATTATAAAATTATTTTAAACAAAAACAATATTGAGGATAGACTAAAGCACCTGGACCGAATAAATCTCAAGGACCAGGTGGAATCCATACTAGGATCCTAAGGGAATTGGCAACAGAATTGGCGGGACCTATAACATCACTGTTTCAGAAATCTTTGGATAGCAGGGAGGTGATTGAGGTTTGGCGAAAGGCAAATGTGATCCCTATTTATAAAAGGGATCTAGACAAGAAGGTGGGCAACTATAGGCCTGTCAGCTTGACTACTGTACTGGGGAAAATGTTGGAATCTTTTGTAAAGGATCAAATGGTGGAGTTTCAGGATTCAGTAGGGGATTGTGACAATGCTCAGCATGGTTTTAAAAGGGTTATCATGCCAAACTAATCTCTTGAGTTTTATGAGCATGTGAGCAGAGCATTGGACGAGGGTGTCTCTGTGGATGTGGTTTTCTTGGATTTCTGAAGGCATTTGACAAGGTCCCACATGGTGAATTGATTGATCGCTGATTGAACATAAAATACGGGTATATTACAACTTGGGTTAAGGCATGGCTGAGCGAGAGAAAGCAGAGGGTCTGTTTAAAGGGAGTTTACTCTGATTGGTTGGGAGTGGAAGTGGAGTTCCCCAGGGATCTGTTCTGGAGGCTGCTTGTTTAATATCTATATACACTCATTATCTGGAGGAGAGGATGTCTGGGAAACCAAATTTGCAGGCGACACTAGAATAGCATTACTATCAGAAATGGTGAGAATGTGACAAAGTTGCAAAAGCCTTACTCAAAATGGAAAGCTGGGCAAGGGATAGAAGTTATCCTTTAACACCGACAAATGTGTGGTGATGCACTTTGGGAATAAAATAATC
This sequence comes from Neoceratodus forsteri, assembly GCA_016271365.2. Lineage (NCBI taxonomy): Eukaryota > Metazoa > Chordata > Ceratodontiformes > Ceratodontidae > Neoceratodus > Neoceratodus forsteri. Next base: position 971,776,559 of record CM057454.1, on the reverse strand, counting down.
AAGCTGACTACTTCTTAAATGGACAGAAATTGGGCAAAGTAGTGGAGGAAAGAGATTTGAGGTTAAAGTGACAAGTGATTTCAAGTTCCACCAGCATTGCAGTCAGGTTGTAAAATCTGCTAGTAGTACTCTTATAAATATCAAGAAACATATAAAGAGTAGGAAGAGGGAAGTGATTGTGCCTCTCTTGATTGCACTGGTGAGGCCGCAGCTGGAGTATTGTGCACAGTTCTGGTCACCTGGTTACAGGTTGGACATAGGAAGATTGGAGAGGGTTCAGAGGAGGGCTGCCAGGTTAGTAGCGGATGTTGGGACCAGGACTATGGGGATCAATTGGAGGACTGGGGATGTTCACGTTGGAGTATAGGCGCCTGAGAGGATATGTGTATGGTGTATAATGCACTTAAAGATGCAAAGCTAAGGGTCAAATTGGGACTTACCCTGAGGGCAGCGATATGACACTAGGTCATATTCATGGCAACTTAAGGGGCATAATTTTAAGACCATGAAAAGAAGGCACTGGTTTAGTGTTAGAGTTATTCCAGTATGGAATAATCTACCTGAGGAGGTAGTCACAAGTAAGGCGACAGTTGAGTTCAAGAAGAAACTGGATAAGTATTGCAAAACAAATAAAATAGGGGTTTCAAAATTAGAATTAACAAGCGAGCACAATGGACGTAAGTCTTCTTTGCTCTGAAATCACCTGTGATACCTATGATGATCTGAAAAAACCGGAGATGGTCAAGGTATGGCAGCTGGGTTTAATGAAAAAAAAGTGCAGAATAATGCACGTAGGCCATAGAAACCCAGGAGCATAGTACAAAATGAGTGGGGTGATACTGACAATGACCAAGCAGGGAAGAGCTGGTAATCCTGTCAGATGTGATGAGCAAGGGTCGTGGACTTCAGGGGCAGTTTCAGCAGAATGAGGTGATACATCAAGGTAGCCCTGGCTTTGGGTGGGGGTCTTTGGTAGGGGTTGAGGAGCAGTGGGCACACCTAAAGGGGCCATAGAAGAAGCAATTAACTGCATTAAGCCAAAAACAAGGGCAAGGAAAGGAGGAGACCACAATGGTTCTCAAAAGAAGTGGCAATTAAAGTAAAAGCCAAAAAGAGGTTTAGGAAATACAAAGAGGAGGATAAGGAGGTGTACCTAAACTGTCAGAGGGAGACAGGAAAAGTGGTTAGAAGAGCAAATACACAGACAGTGAAAGAGGGAGAAAAAGGTTCTATAGGTACATCAGCGAAAAAAGAAAATGGGTGGGATTGTGAGGCTCAGAGGGAAGAAAGAAGTGTGTGGAAGGAGATCTGGAAAGGCAAGAAATACTGAATAAATCTGTTCAGTTTTTACTAAGGAAGGGAGGGTCAGGAACCACAACTAGACAGCAGATACATGGGGGGGAGGTAAAACAAATCCCTTTACTAAAGAAAGCGGCCGTAGAGGAACTCACCAAATTGAGGAAAACAAGGCAATGGGACCAGATGGCATGTATCCTAGAATACTGAAAAAAGCGACAGATGGAGCTGGTCGCGCCTCTAACAGCCCTGTTTAGTGAGTTACTCAATACTGGGGTGGTTCCTGAGGACGGAGAAGGGCACATATTGTTCCTCTTCACAAGAGTGGAAGCAGGGAGGAGGTGGGAAACTACAGGCCAGTCAGTCTTACCTCAGTGGTGGGTAAGATTATGGAGACACTGCTCAAGGAAAATTGTGGGCCACCTAGAGGCCATTGGAGTGCAAGATCCAAGGTAGCATGACTTCCCAGCAGGAAGGTCTTGTCAAACAAATCTGATAAATTTCTTTGACTGGGTAACAAGGGTGGGTTGACCAAGAGAGATCATTAGATGTTGCATACCTTGACTACAGCAAGGTCTTCGACAGTACCACCGCCTAGGGTGGGCAGTTGGGTTAAGAACTGGTCATGGGATAGGAAGCAGAGGGTGGTTGTAAATGGGATAGAATCACTGGAAAGTGAGGGTTACCAGTGGGGGTATCACAGGGATTAGTCCTGGGCCCATTACTCTTTAATGTCTTCATAGGTGACATTGCAGAGGGACTAGAAGGAAGGTTTGTCTATTTGCAGATGACACCAAGATCTGCAATAGGGTAGACATGCTGGATGGAGTGCAGAGAATGTGAGGGACCTTGAAAGACTGGAAAATGGTCGGAACTGTGGCAACTGAGGTTCAATGCAAAGATGTGGAAAATCATGCACCTGGGGTGAAAAGAATCCTGCAGTGAGCTGCAAGATGGGGAGGACTGCTGACAGTCACCAAGGAGGAAAGAGATTTGGGGATCATCATCTGTAATTACCTGAAGGTGGCTAAACAGTGTACAGAATCAGTAGGGAGGGCTAGTGGAATGTTGTGTTGCATAGGTAGAAGAATCACAAACAGGAGAAGGAAGTGGTGATACCACTTTATAAGACACTAGTAAGGCCTCACCTGGAGTACAGTGTGCAGTTCTGGGCGCATCTTCATAAGGATATTGACAGGGTGGAGGCGGTTCACAGAAGGGTGACTAAGATGATACAGGGCTTACACCACAAAACATATGAGGAGAGACTAGGGATACTCAACATGTACACATTGGAAGAGAGGAGGAGAGGGGATATGATTGAGACCCTGAGTACCTTAAGGGCATAAGGTACAGGTAGGGGATATGTTTCAGTCTAGAAGAGATACTAGAACAAGGGGCACAATATGAGATTGAAGGATGGCAGAATAAGGGGTAATGTGAGAAAGTTTTTCTTCACTGAGAGGGTGGTGGATAAATGGAATAGCCTGCCACGGGAGGTGGTGGGGGCCAGTACAGTTGGGAGAGTCAAACATGTATTGGATAGGCATAAAAGGTACCCTAGGTGTAGGTAAGAAGCTAAGCTGATAACCATTAGGGTCTTAAGTCAGGGTAAAATGGGCAGAACTAGATGGGCCTGGCGGCCCTTATCTGCCGGCAGTTTTCTATATTTCTGTGTTTCTAGGCAGTAGGGAGGGCTAGTGGGATGCTGGGGTGCATAAGAAAGAGTATCACCAGCAGAAAAAAGGAGGTGGTGTTGCCCCTGCATAGAACATTAGTAAGACCCCACCTTGAGTGCATTGCCCAGTTCTAGATACCGCTTGTCAGGAAGAACATAAAATGAAGGCGTTCAGAGGAGGGCTGCCAAAATTGTGCAGGGTCTGCATCAAAAGCCCTATGAGGACAGGCTAGGAGCTCAATATGTTCACCCTGGAGGAGAAGAGGGAGAGGGGTATGCTAGAGACCTTTAAATACCTTGTGGGGAAGTAATAAGTACATCAGGGAGTAATTTCTAGGAAAAAAGGGTGCTCTAGCACAAGAGAACATGCTATGAAACTGGAGGGTAGGTCCAGGAGAAATGTAAGGAAATATTTTTCACAGAAAGAGTGGTGGATTCCTGGAGCAACCTTCTAGCTGAGGTAGTGGGGGTAAAAACAGTGGTGGGAGACGGCACCATAGATCAAGCGGGTCTACAACAAAAGGAAATTAGAAGAACTGGGCACACTCGGTGGGCCAAGCAGCTGTTATCTGCAATCAGATTCTATGGTTCTATGATTACTGTCTTCATACTAGTAAAATAGCTGCAAATAGGGCAGGGACTAAACCTGTTAAAAATGGGAAAATATGAGAACAAAGAGACATACAGTATGTGGATGTTAACTGTTGAACAGTACAGGTATCATAAGGCGTATGACTTGTAAGAGTATGGAGGAGCTTACTGAACAGTCGTGAAGACCAAAATCAAACTAAGTTGCTTAAGAAAGACATAAGTTGCCAAACTAGCAGATTGTACAACATAGGTTAGATAAATTGACCTACTTTAGTCTTGTATTCCTATCAAATTTTATATTTTTCCCTCTCCTGCACAATACTATAATGTTTAGAAAAAACATATGTAGAAGACTTGGTTTGCTGGCCAAGGCACCTAGCTTCACCTGAGCTCTTTCCTTCTAAGACTGCTTGAAAGGCAGAGTAGAGACTTACCAGAGCAAGGAGAAGGATTAAGACTTAGTTTGGCTAAGCAGATTTACTGTGTGGTGGTGTTTTTATTTTTTACTCACAGGATTGCTACTGTTTGTTGCTAACATTTCATTGCTTTATTTTTTTCTCTGATTCAAATTGTTGTTGCTGGTATACCTTCTTCTGCATTATTACAAGGTGTGCCTACAGGTGTGTGCTAACAGATTACTGCTGTAATCTTCTGATTCAAATTGTCTTTTGCAAGGTATATCTTCTGTTACTGCTTTATTTTTCTCTGGAGCAAAGTGTTTCTTACAGGGTATATCTTCTCTGAAATTATTACAGGTGGTGCTTTACAGGTTTTACAGTTTTATCTAACATTAGGATAAGCTTTCAGGGTTACTGCATTTGTTGTTGACTGATTGTTTCTGCTCTTACCTCCTTGTTCTTTCATCCGTGGTTCTTCTTTTAGACAGGAAGGGCCCAGCCACCCCCATCCCCAACCACCCCACGCTACACTCCTTTTATAGGGTACCACAGTTGTGACATTTCCTGTGGCAGAGCAGGAAGGGCGGATCAGTGGGGCCTCCACAAAGTGATCTCATTTACAGGGCACTAGTAATTTAACTTGTTATAACAAGTTAAACAAAGCACAATTAAACCATTACTTGCATTTTTTCTTTCTAATTACTCTGACTAGGTCACAAACCCAGCAACTTATTTGGAATGGATTTCATTAACTGCAGGTACTGTGGAACAATTTTCAGAAGGACAGTCTTACAAGATTTGGACACTGTCCTACATGCTGAGCCTTTGGAGATCTTAGGTCTCAGCTCCAGGCAGCATGGGCAGAGATTGCCGCCTCAAATTTCATATTGAAGAGGAAATACATTATAGAACCACCCGCCATTTCCCCAGCATCCAACAGAAAACCTCGACCGCAGAGGGTAGTTGGTCCAGGAGGTTGGCAGGTGGTTAGGAGGAGCAAATCAGGTGCCCCATCCTCTCTGCTCTCCAACACATTACCTTCAAAAACCATATAAACACTACAAACAGGTATCTGCCTCTATCTCTGAAATCAAATAAAGAGGCAGAAGACACTGCAGAGCAGGACACTGCGGCACAGGAGCTAACACAACAATACTCACCCAAATCAGGAACCAAAACTAAACAAGCACAAAGGAAATCCAAAAACTTCTGATCATAGGAGACTCCATGATTCGGGAGTTGATACCCATCTCCAGCCAGGGTGATGGTCAGATGTCTCCCAGGTACATCAGCATGGAGAGACACTGACCGCATTGCTAAATTGTTCACAAAGCAGGAGAAAACATTGATGTCCTAGTACACATAGGGACTAATGATCCAAGCCGGTCAGTTGTGAAGACCAAGGAACACCTGACTAGGCTGGGTGACAAACTATCATCTATTCGTCCGGCATCTCCTTCTCTGAGATCCTGCCAGTCTGGGAGAAGGGAGCAGATGGACGGAAGGTCAAAGAAGGGAGATGGGGAGCTAAACACGTGGCTCAAGGACTGGTGCCAGGAAAAGGACACAGATTTGTAGGGAACTGGCAACAGTTCTGGGAGCGAGTTCTTTATTTGATGGACTGCATCTGACTAAAGAGAGTCAGTGCATTGGGGCAGAAGTTTGGCGTCTTTGCAGAATATTTAAACTAGCAAATGGGGGAGGGTGCAGCACCCCATCGTCGAATGGGAAGAACACCCTCCCCCCTCAGCTAGTGGTCAAACAGGAATTCAGCGTGTTTGCCGTTCATTTGCATCACCAGGTAAGAAAAAGGTTTGTCTCCCCATACGATGCACAGGGTAATGCCAAACTTCACCCAACAACTAACACACCAAAATCTGGCCAATGGAAAATCATGTACACAAATGCTCACAGCCTGGAAAATAAGATCCCAGACCTGCAGGCAATAATGTCAGAGGCTAAACTGGACATAGTAGCAATTAGTGAGCCGTGGTTTACCAGTAACCACACTGGGAGACTTCAGTACCTGGCTATGTATTGTTCAGAAGAGACCGAGGTGCAAAAGGGGAGGGTGGCCCTGTATGTTAATGAAAATATCAAAGCTACAGAAATTCAGAATACACATAGGAGCCAGAAGAACTGTGGGTCACCCTGGAAACAGGAAATGGGACAGCCATAAGAACTGGGGTTGTCTACAGCCCCAGACCAGAGGGAGGACATAGACACATTACTGTTAGAAGATATACAAAACATGACAGCTAAAGGGATGTTCTGATAATGGGAGACTTCAACATGCCAGATACAGATTGGTCAATACCAGCAGGAACATCTGCCAGAACTAGACTCATAGTGGATTCCTTGCAGGGAGGGCCTCAAACAACTGGTACAGCAACCCACAAGAACAGGGCTATCCTAGATCTAGTACTGACTAACAAAGAAGGGATCACAGATCTCCAGGTAGAAGGTCACCTGGAGCCAGTGACCATCACATGGTATGGTTCAATTTGGCTACTACATCTAAATCATCCCATTCCAAAGCAAAAAATATGGGACTTCAGAGGAGCTGACTTTGATAAGATGGCCAACAGAGTTAAGCTAGCCCTGGCAAAAGAAACACAGGTGAGGAGGTACAGGCAAAGTGGGCCAAGCATTAGGATACAATACTTGAAGCAACATCCCATTGTGTTAGACAGAAAAGGAAGTGCAAAAAGAAGAAGGAAACCACTTTGGTTCTCAAATACAGTAGCAGAAAAGGTCAGAGCCAAAAGGCTGGCCTTCAGAAAATATAAGGAACACAGCGGGATGAAGATAGGAGGGCATACCAAACTGCCCTAAGGGAAGCAGGTAAGGCAGTAAGGCAGGCAAAGTCCCAAACTGAGGAAACACTAGCACTAACAGTAAAGAAGGTGACAAGACTTTCTATAGATATATTAGTGAAAGGAGAAAGTCCAGAGGGGTATTGCTAAGCTTAATGGAGAAAAGGAGCATGTGAGGAGGAGGACCCTGTAAGGCATCTATCCTAAATAGATACTTTTGCTCAGTATTTACTGAAGAGAAGGTAGGGCAGGGCCCACAGCTCAGCATCATGGACACAGGGGGAGGGAGGTGAGCACTACTCCTTCACAAAGAAAGGTCCTACAAGAGCTTGCTAAGCTCAGGGTGGATAAGGCAATGGGACCTGATGGCATACATCCCAGGGTACTTAAGGAGCTAAAGGAGGAACTAGCAGAGCCATTAGCAGAATTGTTTAGTGAGTCTCTGAGCACAGGAGAGGTCCCAGAAGACTGGAGAAGGGCTCATGTGATCCCACTCCACAAGAGTGGTAGCAGGGAGGAGGCGGGGAACTACAGACCGGTCAGTCTTACCTCAGTAGTGGGCAAGATTATGGAGGCACTCCTTAAGGAAAGATAGTGCAACACCTGGAATCCATAGGGGCACAGGATCCAAGACAGCATGGGTTTACAAAGGAAGGTCCTGTCAAACTAAACTCATAGATTTCTTTGACTGGGTAGCCAGAGTGGTGGACCAAGGGGAGCAGTTGATGTCGCCTACCTTGACTTCAGCAGCTTTTGACACTGTTCCACATAGAAGATTGATAAATAAGCTAGGTAGGCTCGGGGTGGGTCAGAAGTTGGTCAACTGGGTGGCAAACTGGTTGACTAGCAGAAAACAAGAGTGGTGGTAAATGGTATACAGTCAGAAGAGATGCAAGTCACAAGTGGGTACCTCAGGATCAGTCCTGGGGCCAGTCCTATTCAACATCTTCATTAGTGACCTCGCAGATGGACTAGAGGGTAAGGCTTGTCTGTTTGCAGATGACACCAAGATCTGCAACAGAGTAGATGATCCAGATGGGGTGGGCAGAATGAGAAGAGATCTGGATAAACTAGCAGAATGGTCAGAAGAGTGGCAACTGGGATTTAATGCAAAGAAGTGCAAAATCATGCACATAGGAAGAGAAACCCTGAAGCCACTTATAGGCTGGGAGGAGTTGCTAGCAGTCACAAAGGAAGAAAGAGACTTGGGCATCATCATCACTGATGACCTAAAATCATCAAGCAGACCTCTAAAGCAGTAGGTAAGGCTAGGGGGTGTTAGGGTGTATTAGTGGGGTATCACAAGTCGTAGAGGAGGTAATAATCCCTCTGTACAAGACATTGGTTAGAGCCCCATCTGGAGTACTGCGTGCAGTATTGGAGCCACACCTTCACAAGGACATTAACCAAATTGAGGCAGTCCAGAGAGGGCAACCAAAATGGTGCAGGGACTGCATCAGAAGACATGAGGACAGATTAACGGAGCTCAATATGTATACCCTTGAGCAAAGGAGGGAGAGAGGTGATATGATCGAGACATTTAAACACCTTAAGGGCATAAACAAGGTGAAAGAGTCTAACATGTTTAAATATAAGAAAAATAGCAGGACAAGAGGACACAGCATGAGATTAGAGGCGCGATTAAGAATATGAGGAAATTCTTTTCACAGAAAGAGAGTGGTGGATGCATGGAATGGCTTACCACAAGAAGTGGTGGCTATGAATACAGTGCAGGGCTTCAAACAGGCATGGGATAGGCATAAGGGAGCAATACAAATGACTATGAATAGATAGGTCACTGACAGAGCAAGGCCGATGGCACATTTATGAGGTAGAAAAGAAATGGGCAGACTGGATGGGCCTTGGTCCTTATCTGCCGATCAACTTCTATGTTTCTATGTTTCTATGTACTGATTTGTACAATATTGTTTTTCTGTTACACTCCACATTGTCTCTGGGAAGTCTAACCACATGGGTAATATGCACCTCTACTAGGGACACTGGCACAACTCAGAGCTGTGACATCAGCATGGAACAGTGACTGCATGAGACTTCCACTGTTTTTAATTGATCAGTCTTTGTACCGCTGAAAAGAACTGTGTGCTCACCTTCTGCAGCTTGTACTGTAGAGAAGGGAGTACTAGAGACTGCTTCTGTATGCCAGTTAAATAATAAACACCGGGCATCAAAATGGAGCCCATGCAGTCTCCAGCTATGCACTGCAATAAGGCAGACATTTTATGTGCTACCTCCGACCTCCCCTAGACCATTTCATGAGGTTGGTAATCCTATGCGGCAATGAGCCAGTGTTGTCCTTGCGTTGCACTGCCTTATGTATGGAGTATTTCCAGTTAAATAAAATTTATCATGTCTGCCAGGTTTTTGCCAAGACTATGCCCAGGCTCCCACAGTCTTCTAAGGATTAATCTTCTTCATAGAGCCTTCATAGACTAAAAAAGTAAACAGTACAGGTATGACTTTATTTATTTTATTCTTTATCACCCTCTATGGACTCCACGGAGGATGAGCGCCCTCCTTCGAGGAGTATGTCCTCGGCTCGACCCCAGCTCATCTGCACCCAAGGGTCCACTGCAGATTCCCCTCCATGGCATGGCCAAGTGGAGGCGCTGGCAATCTCCGCCACCTGTTACGGCAGATCTGAGTGGCGCAGAGCAGACTCTCTGGAGCAGTCGAGCCATCACAGGTCCATGGAGCCCGGCCTTTTCCATTTCCCTCCCTCCCTCCTATGTAAGCACATCGCTTCTAAGCCTCCTGACCCGTGCTGCTCTCCAGCCACGCTGAGGGCAGTCAACCCGGCAGGGCGACTAGTCCCCTTCCCTGGAGAGAGAGAGCAGTCCTCCGGACACTCAGTCCCTCTCCCCTCCGACCCCAGTGGCTCAGGCTTGTTCCTGAAATCGGGTCGCTGGCGTGGCTCAAGATGTGGCATCCAGTGCCTTAACCCTCAGCATCACCAGGTCGGCTCACAGGTATGATTTTTAAGTCATGCTGCACTGTCTGTGTTTTTAGCCTAATTTATCGATAAAGTCCCTTTTGAGCATAGCTCCTTATGATTGTGACTAATTTCACGCTTCCGTGGTGCTGGATTTTTTTGTTGTTGTTGAAGTCCGAACTGTAGTAATCTTGGCACATGGAAGTGGATCCTGAGAGGCATGCCTGTTTTGTGACTCATCTCAATAACAAGACATTAGGAGTGACATCATTTCAAACAACATGAAGTCTTGCTATGACATATGCAGTGAGTCCCAACCTTGAACTGCTCTGGAGGTGAAAGGTTAACTTTCCATGCAAGGCATGGAACCTTGGCGTGAGCTCGGTTGAACACTCTGTCTGTTGATGCTCAAACTCAAACTGTCAGATTCTTTCTCCGCCTCACTGAACAGTCGCTCTGGAGATTTCTCCTTCTGCTCGATTCGTTTGTCGGTTAAAAGTTTTATTTTTCGGTTTCTTAACGAAATTAAACCCTAACAGTCGGTTCAAGCTCTGTCTGTGGTATCGTAAGTAATAGATAAGCTTACATTTATTTTCTTCTGTGTGGAACTTGTAAATGTGTTTTCGGTTCAGTTTGAACCAATCAGGTTGTTTTTTCATAGACTTTCTAGTCCTTTGAGTGCGGTTCCGGTTCTTATCGGTTCTAAAAAAGCAGTTTCATTACGTTTTTTCCACGACCTATGACACGGCTGGGGAACCGATAAGGAGTCTTGCTTGCGGATTGCCATTAACGGGCAAGTTTGGTTAGGCTGGTACTACGTCTGAGAAACCCAAAAGAAAACCGGCCTGTTGGTTTCAGCACTGTGGTCTCTGTGGGAAGCCTTTGTTAAGGCTGACCCACACACACTGTGTATATTGTCTGGGGTTTGACCACCTCAATGCAGACTGCCAGATTTGTAAGACTTTTCCTGCTGCCACCATGGAAAAGAGAGTTGGTAGCTCAGGAAAGAGAGGCCAAAAGTCCGCTGACCCGATGCAGCCAGCCCGGGTTCCACCGAACTGGAGGGCGTGCCTCTGACCAGGCGACGCTTCTCGGCAACAAAGTGCCAGCTCTGAGGAGCCGTTCCAACTAAAAGGGCTAGAAAGTCAGCTAGTTTGGAGCCAAAAGTTCTTTCTCCAACCGCTGAAGAAATAGCTAAAGCAATTCAAATTGTCCATGCACTTTCCCGGTTCCGTCGAACACGGCACCATCAGAAAGCAGTCGGTTCGGTCGGTTCCACGGTTCGAGATTTTGATTTTGAGGATTTTTATGAACGGAGGATGGGGAGGAGGAATATGGGAGAGTGAATGTGATTTTGAAGGTCTGGATGTGTCCATTGAACGGACATCTCTCCAGACAGGCCGTCAGAGGTCTCCCAGGCTATCTCAGTCCCCTTCTCATTTTATGTTCTATAAGAAAGTTGCTGAAACTCTCAACTCCTGTTGAGGAAGCTGTTGATGACCAAGAGGAGCCTGATTATGTAGAAATGATGGATATTCCAGAGTCTAGGAGACTGTCTATTCCTTGCATAAATCTTTTAGGAAACAGACAGTAAAAATTCTAAAACTCCTCACTCCATCCTCCCTGTTGATAAAGGATGGACAAGAGGTATACTTTATCAGGCTCTGATGCTGAGTTCCTCTCTCAGCAGTGCAGCCATGTGGGGGTAGTGCAGGCTGCAGCTTGTGACAAAGCAAATATTCCTCTAGCCTCGCACCCTCCTGAAAAGGACTCTAGGAAGATGGATGCCATGGCAAGAAACAATACATGGCAGCATCTTTAGGTCTCAGACAGGCAAATTTTATGGCTTATGCTACTAGGTACCAGAAGTCCAGATGGGATACTGTGCTGGCCCTAGCGAAACAAGTCCCTGACCAGCTTGCCAGGGAGCTGGAGCAGGTGGCTGCGGATGGTATTGAGGCATCAAGGTGCAATTTCATGCTGCAGTAGACTCTAATGATGTATCATCAGGGTCATGGCTACATCTGTGGCACTGCAGAATGGCTTGGCTCAGATGTACTACCCTGTCACAGGATACCCAGTCTAAGGCTATGGATTTTCCTGTTGTGGGTAATTCTCTGTTTGGGAGCAGACAGAGAATTATATGAAGAAAATGGATGAATATAGGACCACCTATAGGAGTGCACAGGCCAAAGAAAGGCAAGTCACTCCTCAAAGGCAGCATCTCAGGGGAGGGGCAGGCCCTTTCATAGGCCTTTTACCAAGCCCAGGCCTTCTCTTCTGCTTATGCCCAGAGGGGTTCTTCAGAGGGAGGCAGATGGGGTACAAGTAAGCCACTTCTACCCTCAGCCCCAAGCCCTGCCAAGCAGGCTCCTGATGGGGTGGCCAGGGGCGATTCTCCTCTACCGGTAGGGGCAGGCTGGCTTACTTTGTCCAGGACTGGAGGTCTTTAACAGCAGACAAGTGAGTCCTGGAAGTAGTAAGCCAGGGACTGGTTCTCAGCTTCAAAAAGTTTCAAAGATGAGAATCAGATCCTTTCCACCTGCAAATCCATCAGAGGCTCTTGCCCTAGAAACAGAAGTTTCTACCCTCCTGGCTCTCAGAGCTGTGGAGAGGTTCCACCCCTACACCAGGGCAAAGGGTTGTACTCAGGTACTTCCTTACCCCAAAAAGACAGGAGAATGGCGGCCCATCCTAGATCTCAGATAGCTTAAACAAGCACCTTTTAAAACCAAAGTTCAAAATGGTGACTCTGGGAATTATTTACCCTCTCTAAGGCCAGGGGACTGGCTAGCGTCCCTGGACCTCAAGGATGCCTACTTCCATGTTCTTATCAGAAGCTCCCATGAAAGTACCTCAGATTAGAACTGCCCTCAGGCCATTATCAGTTCAGAGCAATGCCCCCCGGCGGTATTCACAAAATGCCTGGCAGTAGCAGTTGCCCACTAAGAAGGCAAAGGATTGGTCATCTTTCCTTATCTGGACGACTGGCTCATAGTAGGCCAGTCTCCAGATCAGGTCAAACCACACCTTCAGGTAACTCAGCAACTGCTCACATCTCTAGGTTTCCTCTCATTCTCCCAAAGTCAGTCCTGGAGCCTGTTCAGCTTCTCACCTTCATAGGTGCAGAACTGAACACAAAAGAAAGCCAGAGCCTTCCTTCCTCTGGAAAGAGCAAGGACCTGATCTCTCTGGCCTCCTCTTTCACCTTCAGGTCTCTCGACCAGCAAGGCACTTTTTTCAGCTCCTAGGGCACATGGCTGCCTCTACAGCAGTAGTGCAGGGAGCAAGGTTTCAGATGAGGATGTCCAGTTCCATTTGAGAGCCTTTTGGTCTCAAAGAGGACCCTCTAACCAAATTGATCCCAGTGACTGGGACTCTGATCGAGGCCCTTCAGTGGTGGCAGGACCAGAGCAATCTGAGACAGGGGTCCCTTTCACCCCAGTCTCACTCCTTAGTCCTTCGACAGATGCATCCCTCTTGGGGTGGGGAGCTCACATGGGCGACCTCACTATCCAGGATTGTGGTCCCCTCAAGAATCTCTGCTCCACATCAATCTGTTGGAACTCAGAGCAGTTTTCTAGCACTTCAGGTTTTTCCACATCTGTTCAGAACAAAGTGGTTCAGGTCAGAACAGACACCACCACTACAATGTGGTACATCAACAAACAAGGGGCACTCGGTCTCGACCTTGTGCACGAGCGATGAAGTTGTGGTCTCTGGCTTATTCCTGAACACCTCCTTACGGCAGTTCACCTACCAGGCAAGGACAATGTCCGCAGATGCTCTCAACAGGATTTCCCAGGGCCATCACAATGGGCCCTGGATCCCCTAGTATTGGAGGTAGTATTTGCCAGATGGGGCACCCATAGATAGATCTTTTGCAGCCCCAGACAATCACCAACTTCCCTTTTTTGTTGCAGGCCCCCAGTGTTGGGCTCAGTCCCTCTGGATGCCTTCCTTCTCAGTTGGGAAGGAAGTTTCTCTATGCTTTCCCCTTCCCTCTCCTGTTCAAGGTGCTAGTCAAATCAGATCTCAGCCCTGCAAGGTGATCCAGATTGGGCCAGACAGCCCTGGTACTTCTCCTTTGTCCTTAGCAGTCCACCTTCCCCAGTGCCTTCCCAGGAATCGCGAACCTGTTATCCTGTGCCCAGGGAGAGTTTGGTATCCGAACCTCAAATCTCTCAATCTCAAGGCTTGGCTCTTGAGGAGTTAGAGTTTGCTGACCCACCACCTTTCCCAAGGTGTATTGGATATTTTGAAGGCCTCTAGAAAGCCTTCCACCAGGGCCACTTATAATTCCAAATGGAAGAGGTTTTCCATATGGTGTTCTGGCAAGCACATTTCCCAGAATCTGCTGACTTGCCCACAATCTTAGATTATTTGGTGCATTTGAATTCATTGGGGCTTAGATCAGCTACCCTAAAAGTGCACCTGGCAGCTGTGTCTGCTTTCTTATCAACAGGTAAACCCTCTTCCTTTTGGCTTATCCTGTATTCACCAAGTTTTTCAAGGGGTTGCTGCACACCAATCCCCCATTCAGGACCCTGCCCTGCTTGGGATCTTAATATTTGCATTGCCCAGCTTATGCAACCCCTTTTGAGCCACTGTCTTCAGCAGAGCTTAAGTACTTGACTTGGAAAACTGTGTGTTTTGGTAGCCATCACTTCTGCCAGGCGCATAATGGAATTGCAAGCATTGTCAGTGGAGCCTGATTTTATCTCCTTTCACAGAGATAAGGTGGTCCTTAGGACTAACAGAAAGTTTTTGCCTAAGGTGGTTTCAGACTTCCACCTTAATCAATCCATGTCTCTTCCTGTGTACTTCACTGACCATTCCTCCTCTGGCGAGAGGAGATTGCACAGTTTAGATGTCAAAAGAGCCCTTAGTTACTATATAGAACGTACCAAGGGTCACAGGTTTGACTCCTCCAATTGTTCCTCACTTATGGTGAGGTTGGTAAAATAAACCTGCCACTAAAGATCCATTGCCAGGTGGATTGTCTCTTGTATCCAATTTTGTTATGAAAAACTGGGTAGGTTCCTCCCTCAGGCCTGAGGGCTCACTCTACCAGAGGTACAGCTCGTCTCTGGCTGCTGCCAGGGACATCCTATCCTAGAGATATGTCAAGCAGCTACCTGGAAAACAGTTCACACTTTTACTAAGCATTACTCCCTGGACATCCAGGCTAGGAGTGATGCTCGATTGCATAGCTGTGCTTCAGAGCCTGTTTCCTAAGTAGGTTCTGTCCCTCCTCCATGGAGGTACTGCTGTGTAATCTGCATATGTCATAATATAGCAAGACTTCATGTTGTTTGAAGAAAAAATTACTCACCTTAGTAATGTTGTTTCTTCTAATGAGTCTTGCTATATTAAACCCCACCTGCCCTCTCAGAACCTCTTCTTTTGGGATGTGGGTGGGCAGTGCAATGTTGACACTTCATAGATGCCCACTTTATTTTCACCCTTCTTAGGGTGCTAAGTGTTGTTATATTTTTCTTTCTTGAACCCTGACTTGAGTCTTTGTTTTGGGATCAAGAACAAAATGTGTTTTTTGTAGTTAGTAGCCAGTGTAGGTTTACGGCTTCCACACAGAACCTTAGTGAGTTTTGCTCATAAAGATCTGACAGTTTGAGTTTGAGCATCAACAGACAGAGTGTTCAACTGAGCTGGCGCTCAGGTTCCATGCCTTGCATGGAAAGTTAACTCTTTCACCTCCGGAGCAGTTGAAGGTTGGACTCACTGCATATGTCATAATATAGCAAGACTCCATTAGAAGAAACAACATTACTAAGGTGAGTAATTTTTCTTCTTACCACATGGGGCAGTAGGTCAATCCCCTACTTGGCCATACTCTCAGCACTTGAATCTAAGCAGATGGATGCACTGGGAGAAAAAGGATGCTTTTGGTGAAATCATCTCCAACCATAGCATCGCATCCAGTGGAACATGGCTGCCTACCAATGCCACCTGTGGGGTCAGATGCATGCCTTGTTACTTAAGTTACCTGTAAACAGTAAAGTATGGGCCAGCTTTGCGATTTCTAACTAGGATGCATAGACAGCTTGGCACTCCATGAAGGCATTTTACGATGTAGTGGAGGTGACCTCATGCTCAGCAGTATTGCCTCTGTGTTTCAGATAGATGCCTTGGCTGTGCATCTCCTGGCTACATCTGGTCATCCACCAGAAAGCCTTGAATGTCCCATTCTGGAGGGCATTTCTTTTTCCCCACCATGTGATGATGCAGCAGCTGTCGAAGCCAGCTACACCTCTTGTCCTTGGGATCAGGTGCATTCCCTGTTCTGCCATGTGATCATGATGGTCCAGGCAATTCCCTTCTAAGTTTCCCCACTGTTGACTAATGCCCATGGTCTTAGGATAGAGCCTGCCCCTTTCTGTTAATGGGAAGGTTACTACTCAACAAAAGAGTGTGGTTTTATGAAGAAAATTGATTCTTAGAAGATAGGAAAGTTACTTATAGTAACTCCAGATCTTCAGAACTATCTTCTACTTAGAGCCACACTCAGCAACCATTGTCCCTCTCTCCTTTTATGGGATCTAGAGCAAAGGGTTTTGGCCACTGACTCCTATGGCTCACCTTCATAATTTGTTGCCTTATTTGGATCATTTGTCTTTCTCAGCAGCCTCAACAAGCTGCGGAAGAAGTGTTACAGGCAAGGACCCTGGTTTTCCGATTTTACCGGTAACACTGGTAAAATCACGGAATCCTGCTTGGTTTGTGGATTTTTAATTCTTGTGCTTCACGGAAATTCCACTGCACAGAATCCCTAAGATTTCAGCAACTTTTTATTTTCTCTTTCTATGCCCCCTTTTACAACATCAGTCTCCACTTTCAGAGATCCCTAGGCTGGGTATCCTAGCTTCACCCAAGTAATGCTCAGGAGCTCTTGTGGGCCTTCCCCATCCTGTCTGGGTTGTACCCCCAGGTGGGAAGGGAGGGACCCCAGGTCACCCTCCACCGTCCCTTAGTGTGTGTTGGGCAGCCCAGTGGGTCCCTCATAAAGCCTGATTATGAAGTCTGGGGCAGCTGTGACCCTTCTACCAGAGGCCAGTGGGGTGATTGTTACTGGTTTTCTGGTCTCTGTCCCTGAGGGCACAGGCACGTAAGGGATCCAAGGAGGTAGGGGACACAGGACCTGTAGTCAACCCTCCATGGAGGAGGAGGAGAGCAGCCCCCAGGTGCTCTATCCTACTCCCTGGCCAGACCTCCAGCAACCTGAGTCGCTCTGACCCCAGGTCACTGGCATTGCAAGCAGTAGTGCTACCACAGCGCCCGCGGACCGGCTCAGATTTCAGCATCTTAAAATGAATGCTGCTGTGCTTTGCATTCTTTCTGCTTTGCTGTGTATAGAATCAGTAAAGAAACTACCCGCACTGCTTTGTTGTAACCAGCCATTCCGCTTAGCAAGCTTATGCTTAACCTTTGCTTCCCACCAATCTCTCCATCAACTGAGGACTGCTTTCCTTCCTGAAACCACAAATTAGTGAGCAGCTTCAAACAGGGATGGGACAGGCTTTGGGATGAGGTAGAGAAGGGGTGGTAGAAACAAAGAAGGTGGGGTGGCCACTGAGGCCATTGCAGATTAGTTGGGTAGGGTGGGCAGACTGGTGGGCCTGTGGGCCTTTTTCATTTGTCATTATCTGTGCCTCTTTGTATCTATGTTATGATTTCCCAGTGAAAATGCTGGCACTAAAAGAAAAATAAAATGCAGCATGTCTGATCAAATGTCTTTGTCGTCGTTTACCACTTCAATCTTTCTTACTCAGTTTTCTTTCTTTATTTCTTTTGGTTTGTCATGCATTTAAAAGGCACTAAGGACTGAAATGGAGACTGTGTTGAAGCATGTAGTTTATTTCAATAAAAGGCCAGATGGGTTAGATTACTTTCATTGGATATCTCTTGAGGAATCTAAACCTGCACGCACTGATAAATATTTCATTATAGAGAAACGCAGTTATACCCACAAATCCTCTGGCTGTGAGATTAGTGTCATGGAAAATCCAACAAGGCTTTAATGGATCTATTTTTTCCCCACAGGAGATATGTGTTTTGTATACTGTGTGTATGGTTATAAGTGTTCATCAAATATGTTATACTGTACAGCATGTTATTACTCTGTTCCATTGCCCCAGTGACTCTTCATTTTTATTCTTTTTAAAGTTGTCTAACATCTATGAACAATGTGTCTTAAAAGCCTTGAGTAAACACAACACATTTACTGTATATATAGGATTTATCCTCATGATTCAGATCGTGGGGGTAAACACCATATCATACTCTTAACCAAGTGTTATCCTAGCATTTTCTCATAAGAAGCACTACTACTGTGTAAAAAGCATTTGTACATTCCAAAAAGGCGTCACAGCCTTGGAAAAAATTATTTGTTGAAATAAAACCTTTGTGGAAATGACTGCTGCATTTACCAAACTAAAGCTACTTGCTGTATATCGTTTATAAAAAAAACAGCTGGGAGAATTCTTGTAAGTTGTAGACTAAGTAACATGAGACAGATTGGCCTGAGGTATGCTGATGAATGCCAGCATCAGCCTTGAAGTAATTCTGCTTGAATTGGTTGAAGATGCTACTATAGTACAGTATTTTAAGTGCCTATAGTTCAACCATATGGACAAAACAGTCTGTAAGAGACAGTGTATTCCAGTGATTAGAGTGCACAGTTAAGAAGTTCTAGGTTCAGATCCCACTTGAGTTGTTTACTGTATAACCTTGAGCAAGTCATTTTCCCTCCTTCACTTCATACCCTCAGCTGTTACAGTTTGGAAGAAGCACAGCCGCACATTAAAGGGAACAGTCAACACTAAGTGTGGGGCTGGTCCCAGTTACTTGGTGTACAAAAACTTTTTTTTTTACTTACTGTTTACTGTAGTATTTATTAGCTTTTGTTTACTGAGTAGCGTAATAGACAAGGAGTGCCTATTTTCAGGTGCGACCGGAGATAACAAAGATAGGTTTTACAAGCAGTATAACAAATACAGTAAACGGCATGAACAAAATAGCAGGCAAACAGTAAGACAATACAAGGAAGGTGACATAGGCAGTGAGAACAAAATAATTGTACGCATATTGAGCAGGTAAGCAAATGCATAGAGGCAAGGACAATCAACACTGTAAAGGGTAATATACAATTAGTGGAGAATACATCTGCATTGAGGGAGGCTTGGTGTCGTTGCCCCAGTTTAAGGATAAGGATGGTAAGTACTTAGGTGCAGGGGCAAGTAAGGGCTAAAGGTTGCCATTTATGGACCCGAGGAGGGGCCTTGGCACGGGGGAGTGGATGGAGCACACCAAGCTGGGCAGGGAGATACTTGATGGTCTAGGGACAGTGGCAGACCCGAGATCGATAGTACATTATATCAGACTAATTTTACTTGCCCCAGACTGACATCTTCTGTAACTACAGTTCCTAGGATCCCCTGCAGCTGACTTCATAGCATGGCTGCAGCAGTGGAAATTCAGTAACATGTAGTGCATGTTGAGTTTTATAAGCTCAAAATTTTTGTTTGCTTTTCCTTCTGCCCTTCTATGACTAAGTACAGTTGCAGAGGGCTATACTTGCACTGGGAGATAAGCAGTACTGGAAATCATCTTGTCAGAGCTTATAAAAGCTTTACAACGCGCTTCAGGCTATTAAATCACCCACAGCTGCAGTCCTGCTGTGGTGTCAGCTGCAGGATTTTGGATTTGTAGTTAAACAAAATGTTAGCCTGGAAGTAAGCAAAATTCATCTGATGCAATCTACTACATTACGTTAAACATTAAGTTAGAAGAAGACCAGCCCAACACTTGGATGTGGGCCTCTTGGTGCTGACTGTTCCCATTTCAAGTAGAAGTTTAATCACAGATGGACTTTCCTGAGTGAATAAAATTGAAACAAATATACAGCAAATTTTGTTCATTGCTAGTTATCATATTTTGCATGTATTAGTGTTTTTACTTTTTGCTTTACTGCAATTTTAAGGAATACATTGTCGCTAATTGAATGCCATGGAACAAAAACATACAGTTAACTGCAAGCTGGGCCTGGCCTACAGGGCCAAGTTCAACCTTACACCAGCGGCCAGACTAGCCCTCGCAAAAAGGTGTTCTTCTTCCTCTCTCAGCTACGGGCTGCCTATTCGCTCACTCTCCCCAGACTCATCTTACTCGGTGGCACCACGACATATAATAATAACATCTGTCGCTTTGCCCTTGCTGTCCCAAGTCTCACCCACCGCTGCGTGTTATATGATAAACTTCGATGGCTGTCCCCAGCTAGGTACCTGGACTGGGTGGGTTGTCTCACGGACAAAGTGGTCAGAACGGGCACCCCCAGAGCTGGCTCTGCTCCGCTAAACTGACACCACTATCTACCACCTTAGGTCCCAGGCCCCAGGGATGCTCAAGGTCCCTCCACCGTACCCTCATGGGTGACAGGGACTTAACCGCATATGCGCCCAGACTCTGGAACTCCCTTCCTGTGTATACCGTTTGTCCTCCTCCCACTTGTGCTTCCGTAATTCCTCTGGGGTTTCCTGAAACTTGCCTCAGCGTGCAACTGCCCTAAGCCTCCCTAGAGAACTCTCAACACTGTTGTTCTTCCGGTTCAAAGTCTTACCTCTCAGATGCTACCTGTCTCACCAATTTAAACAGGGTATCGACCTAGGGCACGCTGCCCATGCCAAGGTTCCCTGGACATTTTGCTGTTCTATATTGTCTCTAATGGGTAAATTGTGTATATGGCTTTTGTTGGAATCTGTTGGTGTCCTACTCACCCCGGGGTACTTTAACCTAAATAGTTATAAGTTGTATTATGACCGTCCATACCCTCCGGACTATGTTACTATTTTCCTATATGTGGTCATGCTGTACTTACTCTCTACTGTAAAAAAAAAAAAATGTCTGTATCCCTATGTTGTATGTTGTACTCTCCCGGTCGTTCCTGAAAATAGGCATAATACTTGTCTAGTGTACTTACCCGTAACCAAAAGCTAAAATAAATAAAAATACACTACATACAGAGGAATTAAGACAGGAATTGCATCTAACATAGTAACACAGTAATTCAAGGTTAGAAGGGATCTAGGTCTATCATGTTCACCCCTCACCCCCACTTCATAAGTAGGAATGATGGAAGTATGCTTTGCAAACAGGTACCAAATTACAGGATTCCCTACCCACTCTGCTATCCAGGGTACCCATTGATTCCCTTGGTAAGCAGAAATCTCTCCAGGCTTACCTTAAAGCATGCACTGTCTTTCTGTTCACTGTTTCTGCTGGTAGGTTGCTTAGAAGGGTTACCACCTTCTGGGAGAAAAGTACCTCCTGACATTACCCCTGAATTTACCACTACTGAGCTTCAGATCATGTCCCCGCATCCTGCTGCAGGACACCAGATAAAATATCTCTGAGGTTTTGCTCTTGTTGATACCCTTGTATATTCGAAAGACTGAGATTATGACCTCTCAGTCTCCTTTCTTCGGGTGAACATGATTTTAAGGGCCTTCAACCGCCTCATAGCTTCTCTCCCCATACCACTGATCATTTCAGTGGCCTATAATACACCCTCACGACTGCCTCAGTGTCCTTGTTTGTCTTGAGGAGACCAAAACTGAGCGTAGTACTCCAGGCTAGACCTGACCAGGGCCTTGTAAAGTGGCTGGATTACTCCCCGTTTTGCCTTTTTTATCGTCTTTTAATGCACCCCAGCATTCTGCTGGCCCTCTTGACAACAGCTGCAACTGCTTGTTTCACTCAGCGCCAGTGTCTTTTGTCTTCAGTTGCAACAAGAGGAGCCCACACATTGTGTGGTGTTGTGTCTGGTTTTTTCTCCCAAGTGCAGCACATTGCACTTGGTTACATTGAAACTGAAGCTCCAGGAGTCGGACAGACCACCCAGCTTGTTGAGGTACTCCTGGCTAGCTTATTGTCATCTGCATATGTAAGCAGTCTGCCAGAGACCCCAGCTTCCAGATCTTTGATGAAGAAGTTGAAGAGCAGTGGCTCAAGCACCAGGCCCTGGGGGATGCCGCTGAATACTCTTTCCCTCAGAATAGCTGAACCTTCCCTAAGGTACACACTGTGCTTCAGTAGAAGACCTGCTCACAACTAGGGTCTCTCCAGTCTGTTGCAGTGGCTCAACTGCTGCTCCGGTTAGTCACTCAGCCACACAGCATACTTCACCTGCTGCAGAAGTAGGGGTCACCTCTGGTGCACCTCCCCTCTTTCCCCTCAGTAACCTGCCTGTTTGCTTGACAGTGGGTCCTAACACAGACGTTATTTGCTCTTTATCAAAATCATTGCCCATAATTGTGTCCATAGGAGATCTGGTACTACACCCACATTCCAGATCACTTGCATGCCTTCTCAGTTTAGGGACGCACCCTTGCCACTGGGGCTGAGATCACAAGTCTGTTGCTCTCCAAATTCAGGAGAACTGGCCTGGCAGAATTTGTTCTCTGATTAAATTCTGCTTCACAATAGAGAAGGAACCACTATGTCATTCAGACCCTATGTTATTTTACCAGTAATAAAGACAGGGTGCATATGTGCAGTTGGGTTAGCATGCAGCGGCCGTTAATTACTTACCCTGGGTTGTTCCCATTCTAACCCCAGGTATTCTTCAATATCATTAACTCCTGGATTGTACTGCCCTTGAGATGAATGGAACTTATGCTAATAGTGGAACACTGATTGGCTCATCCCCCATTCAAACCTGTTGCCCTGTCAACTATACATTCTCCGCCTGCCTAGTTGGTCGCCTCGGAGACTGCTCCTCAGCATTACTAAGAGACCTTAAGATTCTGAAGGAAAATCACAAGTATTAGCTTTGTTTTACTTCATTACTGCTGCCTGTTATAAGTTTAGTTAGTTTTAGTTTTAATTTAGCAGTTTTGCTCAGTTTTGTGGTTCCTTGTCGTTCTGGTAACCGTAAGGAACCGCTTAGTTTGATTTGTATTAGCATTAAATCGCTAAATTTTTAGTCTTATTTGGCAGTGTTTATTTATTATTTAATCCGGTGTACTTCTGGGTGTTTTTGTTGTTTTTACGGTTTCCTCGGTTGAGGAACCACCATGAGCTCTAAACTGCTGCAATTAGCGGTAAATCCCTGGTTCTAGGGATGTGGATATGTTGTTCAATCCACACTTACTGGCAGGTTCCTTGCCGCTTTAAATCTTGCGGAAGGTCTTCAAGCTGGCTCCTCCCACCCACCGGGTGGTAAAACTCTTGGCTCCACCCCATGATGACAGATCTTCCTTACCGCTGGGAAGCTCAGGTTCCCTCCTTAGCGCTCTGCGTTTAGGCCTGGATCCAAACTCTTGGTTAACCCGAAACTCATTTTAAAGTTTACTAGACTTCGGTCTTTATCTTCCCTCGTGTCTGCGATGGACAAATTGACCCTCGGATTTCGGCGGGTGCCCCTGTGGGCAGAAGATGTCCCGACTGATCTGCACTACACGCATGCTTACTGCCTGGGGCTTGGCCACGATTCGCAGGCCTGCAACTTGTGCAAGTCCTTTTGGCTACGGTCTTAGAGGATCATGCTGCCAGATTACAACTCGGCGCCCGAGAAAGCTATCCTCCGGTCAAGTCGAAGGAAGGTGTCCAGGGGTCACGGCTCGGCTGAACAGCTCGAACAGATGGTCGCCTCGAGGAGGAGGCAGCCCAGGCCGCAGCATCATCATCCTCGGTCGTGGCATTTATCCCGCCTCTCTGGGCTCCTCCCACACAGCTTTGTTTAAGGAGCTTTGTCGATCCCTCTCCATCAAGGGGAAGGGCCTTCGGACATTCCTCTCTGTCCAAAAGAAGGACTCCAAAGGTAAGTCCCACCATCGGGTTCGTGGGAGCGGGAGGGGTCCCCTTCCCCGGATAGTCGACACTTGACTTCGGTCGAGGTTGTGGCTAAAGCTGCTGGCTTCATGGTGTCCCCATCAGGTCAGCCAGCCGAGACACCCATCGACACGGTCGTGATTTTTCTCAACCCGTCGGATGGTCTGTCAACTGGAGAAGCTGACAGCCCTTCTTCACCGGTTCCCAGTGGAAACCGAGGACTTGCCTGTGCCTCCTGTGCGGAGTCCCGGTAAAGATCCCTGACCTGAGGGAGGGCGGGTTTCCCGCCCCTCTCAGACCCACCCTCGGAATCCCCAAAGGTCTCGGTCTCGGACCTCTTCCAGGTCCAGCCCGTCCCGCCGACTCGGGCGGTCTCGGTCTTGGCACCATTAAAAGCGGTGGCGCCGCTCATCCTCGCCGTCCTCTTCAGAGGATAGGCTCTGGCGCAAATTGTCGGCACTCTGAGGATCTAATCTGGCAGCGTCCTTTTTGTCCAGGAATAGGCCGACTTCGTCGCCTTCCCCAGCCATTAAGTGGCTGTCACGGACTGCTGAAACAACCCTCATAGTGGTCGAGGGGCGAAGCTGGCACGGTTGTTTTAAGCGAAGCGGCTGCACCACCATTGTAGTGAAACCCCGCCTCCACAACCTAAATCTGGGGCCCCGACCAAGGATTCTCAGTCAGGTCAGGGCTTGCCCACCGGTTGTCGGTCACCCTCACTCCCGATCAACCTCGGCAGGTGGAGGTGGCTCGGCATCTGTTTGCAGACTCCTCAGAGTCTGTCGACGACTTCTCCTTGTTCTCCAGGCCGCTTGACCTGGAGTCCACTGGGGTCAGTGCCTGCATGAGAGCCCATCCTCGTTCCTTAGAATGCTTCAGCTCATCTCAGGAGTCCACTGGATGAAGCCGAACCCATTTCAAAATGGGCCAAGTATCCCCTCACGGAGATACTGGACCGAGGGGATTCCCCACGGAGGCCTTCCCAGTGGCCGAAGCCATTGTTGGCCCAGCCCTGGAGCTATGGCAGCAGCCAGCTTCTTGTCCAGCACCTTTGGTCAGGATGGCTCGGAAGTATGCTGTTTCCACTGGTTCATCTCTCCGTTTTCGGAGCACCCTCCGCTGGAGGGGTTAGTGACCCACAGCGCTTCCGCATCTCAAACGCTGATGTGGACAAGCCACCCGATAAGGAGTCCAAGAAACTGACTGCTCCAGTGGAAAGTCTATGCTGCTTCCTCCATAGGCCTTCATCAGGCCAGCTCGGCGTCACATGCCCTTTTGGGCTCCCTGGATGAGGTGATTCCTCATCTCCCAGCTGACCTTCAAACGACGGCCAAGCAGGTGCGGGCTCAGGGAAGAGCGGTGGCCAAACAGCAGCTCCAAACTTCCTTGGACATCGCTGACTCGTGTGCCTGGTCAGTAGTGGCGCGGTGGCCATGCGCTGCAGAGCTTGATCGCGGATCTCCACCTTAACGGTGATTAGCCACAAAGCTGGCAGATGTTCCTTCTTGGGTACAGACTTCTTGGTCCCGGGGTGGAGGGTCATCTGCAACGGATCGAGAAGTCCAACGCCTTGTTGGACTCTGTCACATCTACCCAGAAGGACAGAGGCCACCAGCAGCAGCAGCGTAAGTCCTTCGTCCTTCAGCCCCTCGTGCACGCCTGGCCCAGCAACACCAGCATCAAGGCCAGCAGGTTCGCACTTGGCACCCCAAAGCAAAGCTCTGCTGCTTCCTCCAGCAGGAAGCTGGGAGGAAAAGGTCCAGGAGGCTCCTCGGCGGCCCTTCCTCCAGGCCTGCCTAGTGACGGGTTGAGGGGTGTTGCCCCAACCTCATCGCTCCTCCCGGGTTCCCCGTGGAGGGCAGCTCCGCCACTTCCTTTCCGCCTGGCCCACTATCACCACGGACCGCTGGGTGTTGGAAGTGGTAGGAAAGGGTCTGTCTCTGGATTCGACCAGTCCCACCCTATTGAGCTGTCGCCCACAGGGGCTATAGGTTCTGCAGCCTCTCTGGCTCATCGAGTCGACATTGCCCTGCTCCTCCAGAAGGAGGTGATCAGGAGATGTCAGATCCTCCACCAGACCCAGGGTTTGTGTTTCAGGTACTTCCTGGTCCCAAAACAGACGGTGGGCTGGCGCCCATTCTAGACCTACATGACCTGAAAAAGTTCCTATGGTCTCGGACCTCCAGGATGGTCACTCTGGCTGAGATCATTCCATCCTGGAGCAGAGGCATGTGGTTCTGTTCTCTGGACCTCCGGATGCGTTCTTTCATGTCCCAATCCATCCGTCTCACCAGCGATTCCTCCGCTTCAGAGCAGAGGGATCCCTTTGCAGTTCTGGGCCATGCCCTTTGGCTTCTCTCCAGCTCCTAGGGTCTTCAACAAATGCATGGCAGTGGTGACAGCATTCCTCGCGGCACTGAAGGGTCAGGGTGTCCTTACCTGGACGATTGGCTGATTGCAGCCCCTCCAAATTGAGGTGGAGCGGTCCAGGGATCTGGCCCGCCAGGTCTGCTCTCAGATTGGCCTCCTCATCAACAAGGCCAATCGAACTCGTGCTAACGCAGGTGATTCAGTTCATCGGGCAGAGCTCGACTCTCTTCGAGCCAGAGCACGGCTCCCAGCAGACAGGGCTGAGGTCCTTTCCTCCTCTGCCCAATCATTTCTGGTTGGGCAATTGTCCCTGACTGGAACTTCCTGCACCTCCTGGGCCTCATGGCGGCCTGCAACTTGTGGTCCATTGGGCCCACTGGCACATGCGCCCCTGCAATGGGGCTGGCCTGCCAATGGTCACAGTGCTCCAGTCCTCTGGACCAGCCAGTGACAGTGACCCAGGGAGATGTGGAACGGCCTCCAGTGGTGGCTCGTTCCAGCTCATCTGCAGGAGGGTATCTTGTTTGTCCGCCCGAGACGACGGTCACCTGACGACCGATGCCTCTCTGATGGGTTGGGGTGCCCATCTGGGGAGAGCACAGAGCCCACGGACTCGGGTCCCTCAGGAGTCTCAATGCCACATCAACCTGCTGGAGCTTGAGTGGTCCGACTAGCCCTCACCGCCTTTGCTCCGCTTTATGCGGGGTCAAATGGTTCAGGTCCAGACGGACAACACCACGACCATGTACTACCTAAACCATCTTGGCGGGACACACTCCTTGCCTCTGTGCATGGAGGCTGTCCACTTCTGGTCTCTTTGAGAGCAGACTGGAGGCGGATCTCCTAGCCATGTGGCAGGAGCCTCCAACACTCTGGCCAGTGCCCTCAGCTGGATAGGTGCTGCATCTCACGAGTGGTCTCTCCTCCCGGAGGTAGTACAAGATCTGTTCTCCCCACTGGGGCACTTCTCAGGTGGACCTGTTTGCCTCAGGGAGAATGCAAAGCTGAGGCTGTTTCATGCCTGCCACCCTCAGCAGGGCTGGCTGCAGGGATGCCTTTTCAAGGCCGTGGACCCTGGGCCTCTTCTACGCCTTTCCCTCCATTTCCCTTGATCCGCAGGTGCTTCTCAAGGTGAAGAGGAACAAGGCACAGGTGATTCTGGTAGCCCCAGACTGGCCCCGCCAGTTCTGGTGTCCAGATCTCCTCAACCTCAGCTCCAGGCTCCTGGCGGCTTCCAGCCTGCCCAGACCTGATCTCAGTCAACAAAGGGAAGGTACTCCACCCGGACCTTCAATCCCTGCACTTGACAGCCTGGTTCCTGAGCGCTAGAGTTCCAGGCCTTGGGTCTTTTCCGGCACGAGGTCCTCAACGTTGTTGAGGCATCCTGTAAGAGTCAACCAGAAACGCTATGCCTTCAAATGGTAGAGATTCTCAATTTGGTGTCAGGATAAGGGTTTGGACCCTTTCTCCTGTTCTTTGGCTAGCATTCTGGACTACCTGTGATCCCTTTCTCGGCTAGGGCTTGGTCTATGACCCTTAAGGTGCACCTGGCAGCTATCTCTGCTTACCGGGCGGGCCGGAAAGCAGTGGTGGCGTAAGAGAAGGTGGTCGAGTGCTTTTTCAAAGGCTCTTGATCACATATCCCATCCGTGTGAGAACCCACCTCCATGGGATCTACTGCTGTATTGGCTAAGCTTCATGGGCAAGCTATTCGAACCGATGCACAGGTGTGATTCTCCTCCTGTCATGGAAGACCACCTTCTTGGTGGCTATCCGTCAGCCAGAAGGATGGGAGAGCTCCAGGTGCTTTCCATTGAGTCTCCTTATCTGGTCTTCACAGGGACAAGGTTGTCTCTCGCCCCCACCGAAATTCCTTCTGAAGGTGGTGTCGGAGTTTCACCTTAACCAGGTGTTGACTCTGCCGTGTTCTACCCAATCACACCTTGAGGCCGAATATAGGCTCCATACTCTGAACCCTAGAAGAGCGCCGCTTATTATAAGGAGCGGACGGTTGAAGTTTGGGGAGAGGTTCACCAGCTGTTTGTCACCTCACGCTGAAGCCACACCTGGCAGACCTGCAGCCAGCGGAAGATAGGCAGGTGGGTCATCTCTCTCATAGATCTCTGCTATAGGTTAGTGGGCATGGAGCCCCAGAAGGATAAGAGCCTCATTCTACCCGCCATACAAGCACATCGTGGCTGCTTCCAGGGACGCCCCTATCCAGGAAATTGCAGAGCTGCTACCAGAAGTCAGCACACACCTTCATTACCCACTCACCACATCGACCCCGAGTCACGCTGGGATGCTGGTTTTGGGACCCCTGCCTCCAGTCCTTATTTCCCAAGTAGGGGTGCTCACCTTGCCTCCCTCCTCCCAGAGAACTGCTAGGAGTCTGCCAGTAGTGTGGATTAAACAGCATATCTACATCCCTAGAAATACAGGTTACTCACCTGTAACAGGAGTTCTAGGAGTGGTATATGTTGTTCATCCACACAACCCACCCGACCTCCCCAGCTTTGACGCCGCAACCTTGCTTCCAGCGGCTAGATCTTGTGTCATGGGGGAGAGCCGAGAGTTTTACCACATGGGTTGGTGGAGGAGCCAGCTTGAAGACCTTCCCGCAAGATTTAAAGCGCATGGAACCTGCCAGTAAGTGTGGATGAACAACATATACCACTCCTAGAACTCCTGTTACAGTTGAGTAACCTGTATTTACTTCCTGGTTTGGGAACCGATTTAAATTTAAATTCTGTTTATTTTGGGCTAATCTAGCAGTGTCTGATAAACCTAAGAAAAAGACCGGACCAGCTGGTTTTTCAAATTGTGTTAAAATGCCAGGAAATATTTGCTAAAGTGGACAAGCATGATTTATGTTTCTGTCTCGGAGCCGAAAACATCGAGTCTGAATGTGATATTTGTAAAAGTTTTCCTGAAAACAGTGGAAAAACACAGGAAGTGTTTTAGGAAAGAACTTCACAGGTTTGGTTTTGGATCCGAGAGGATCCGCCGCTGAGAAACTGGCATGTCTAGAGATGTCTGTTCAAATGCAGCTGAAAAGGTGAGACATCTGGACTTAAAAGACCAGGAGAGCTGGCCCAGTGGCGCAGAGTGCTGGCGCGTGCCTTACTGTGTCTCACTTGAGCTACTGGGTTGGAGGAAGCGGACTCCAGGAGCCAGGGGTCGGTGACGGAAGGAGAGGATTGAGCATCGGAGGACTGCTCTCCTCTTTGGGGTGGGCTAGAGATGTCTTGTTCTGTAGTGGCTCCTGGTGGAGACTGGGAGCATTACAGATGCGGCGCCACACATGGGGAGCCAAGAAAAACACAAAATGGCGCCTGATCAGCCGGATGATGGCTGCCAGACCTTCACCTCCACTGAGCCCCTGAACAAGCCGGACTGACCTCAGTAACACCCAGGGCCAAGAAGTTAAGCTGGAAGGCACTTTCTCCTTGGAAGGAAGAACCTGTCTGATGAAGGGATACATCTGGTTACCCTGGGCGGCTGCAATATGAGGCTGGGAGATGGCGACAGGGTCCCGGCAAGACGGGGGATCTTTGCAGGGCCTGAAGGAGAGGCCGGTCAGATGCGGGGAGATAAACAGATAATACAAATAAAAAGATCAGAGAACCGAAAAAGATTCACCTCCTTTAAAAAACTGGATAAGAAAAAAATACTGGTTCCCCAGCTGAAAACCAGTGGGGCTCCCAGTGATTCTGGGCAATATGCCCACAGCTGACCAGGTTACACAGGCTAGATACATAGATACATAGAGTGTCGGCAGATAAGGGCCTATGGCCCACCTAGTCTGCCCATTTGAGCTTGTAAGTTCAGTTTGTTTTCCTAGAAGTCTATTTCCCCTTACCCTGACCTCTAGAATTCCTTTATGTCTATCCCATGCATTCTTAAATCCCGTGATTGTTTCAGCCCCCACCACTTCCTCTGGCAGGGTGTTCCACTTGTCCACCACCCGCTCTGTGAAGAAATTCTTTCTCATGTTTCCTCTGAATCGTCCTCCCTCCAACTTCATCCCATGCCCTCTAGAAAATTCACCTCAGAGTCCGTCCCTTGTACTTCCGCAAACTGCAATGATACTCTTAAAGTGAACCTGTATCACCACCCAGTTCAAATAGAATAGTGCTAGACACTACTCATCTTCCCTCGCCTCATAAGATACACCTCCCCCATTTAGTTTCATTCTCTGAACATCTCCCACTGTGAGACTTGAACTCCCACCTTACACCTGTATACACCTCTCTGGAGTCTGTGACACTATCCACTAGGCCACACAATCTTACTCTCCAAATACTGCTGGACTTGCAGATTGGATTAGCACCGGTTAACCAGCAACCAGCAGGTTGCTCTGCATCACTGAGTATGTCTTCTGCAGAAGCTATGGATCCCTCCAGGGATGACTTTGGGGAGGAGTGTGAACCGATTGAACTGGAAGCTCCCAGAACTTGGGTTTGACTCTCCTCCCAGGACTTCTGAGGTCTTCTCCCACATTTTACTTTTGTGAGACAGATGGTCGAGGCCCTTGACCTCACGCTTTATGAATCTGAGCAGGATGAGAAAGAGGTGCAATTCATGGAGATGATTGGGGTTAACACCCACAAGAAGGTGTTGTGCCCATCAGCAAATGCTTCAAAAAATAGGTGGTCTGAATTCTTGAGACCCCAAATTCTATCCTCCTGTGACAAGAGCTGACAAAAATATCAGCTTGACCCAACAGAGTCAGAGTTCCTGTTGTTCCACCAGACTCTGAGGGAGTGGTATAAACTGCAGCCTGTGACAAGGCTGAAGTACCCTTGGCAAACACACCCTCTGGAAAAAGATTCCAGAAAGCTGGATTTGGTGGCCAAGAAAGGGTATCTGGCAGCATCCTTGGGAATCAGGGAGGCTAATATATGGGCTATGCAGCCCACTACCAGAAGACACTGTGGAACTCGATAATGGCCATTGCTGACAAGACACCTCTAAGACTGCAAGCTGACCTTCTGAAACAGCCAGGTGTTGCCTAGAAGCCACAAAATACCAATTACATATGGCTGTAGATGCAAACGACAATGCAGCCGGATGGGTGGCTTTGTCTATAGACCTCAGGAGAGTTGCCTGGCTCAGGGCAACCAGCCTTACTCAAGATGCTCAAAATAAGGCTATGGACTTCCCTGTGGAGAACACTTCCCTGTTTGGGACCAAAACAGAGGAGGACATGAAGAAAGTGGATGAGTATAAGGCCACTTACAGGCATAATTCTGCTAGGATAAGGCCTCCACTTCTTACAGGCCCTATGGAAGGGGAGGTAGAGGTAGGGGTTATACACGACCCTTCTACCAGGCACAAGCTGCCCCTAGTTACACACAGAGGGATACTATAGGGGTAGGGGCTCAGAGGCTCCAGAAGGAGAACAGTCCCCACAGCCTGCTGCACAAGGCAAGCAGAACCCTGATGTGCTAGTTGGGGTCACCTCCCTACTCTGGTCGGGGGCAGACTGACCCACTACTTCCAAATTGGAAATCCATCACCACAGACAAGTGGGTGTTGGATGTGGTGGGTCAGGATTGACCCTCAGTTTCAAGACCTTTCCCAAGTTGAGGCCAAGACTTTTCAGGTGTCCAGATCCAGCAGAAAGAAACTGCTGGAAAGAGGTTTCCTCACTGCTGGCAGCAGTGGCAGTAGAACCTGTCCCATCCTGTTAAAGGGAAGAGGTTTCTACTCCAGATACTTCCTAACCTCAAAGAAAAATGGGGAGTGGCGATCCATACTGGATTTGAGATCCCTAAACAGGCATTTCATAAAGCCAAAGTTCCAGATGGTGACCTTGGCAGTGATCTTACCCACATTACAGCAAGGAGACTGGCTGGCATCACTGGATCTCAAGGATGCCTACTCCCACATCCCCATAAGGGAATCTCTCAGAAAGTACCTGAGGTTTAGACTACTATCAGGCCATTATTAGTTTGCAGCTCTGCCTTCGCCTGACCTCGTCCCAAGAGTATTCACAAAATGCTTAGCAGTGGTAGTGGCATATTTGAGAAGGCAGGCGTATCAGTGTTTTTATCTGGATGATTGGTTGTGGTGGAAAGACCCCACAACAGGTAAAAGACGCTTTGAGTCTCACACAGGAGACTTTGGAGTCTCTGGAATTCCTTATAAGCGTGCAAAGTCTATACTGCAGCATGTTCAGGTACTGCACTTAATAGGAGCAGAACTAGGCACTGTACAGGGCAGAGCTTTCCTTCCCCAAGACAGAGTGGCAGCATTTTTGCAGGATCTTTTGTCCTAAACAGGTCAAGACCAGCAAAACATTTCTTGCAGTTGCTGGGACACATGGCTGCAGCCACAGGCACAGTGCAGGGCTGTTGTTTTCAAATGAGGGCATCCAGTTCCACCTCCGGGCCCGTTGGTGCCAGAAAAAGGACCTCTCTCAAAGCTGGTGCTGGTGTCAGGAACCCTAATACATGCCCTGCAATGGTGGCAAGACGAAAACAATCTGAGGGAAGGAGTACAATTCGAGAGGAGTCCCCTACCATGGTGCTCACAACAGATGCTTCTCTACTAGGATGGGAGCACATCTTGAGGCACACACAGTGCATGGCACTTGGTCCCCACAGAGTCACTGCTACATATAAATCTACTGGAACTCAGAGCAGTGCTTCTAGCACTTCGGTCCTTTGCATCTCTATTAGAGGGCAAGGTGGTACAGGTAAGGACAGACAATACCACCACAATGTATTACATCAGCAAGCAGGAGGGACAAGGCCAACTTGCTCGCGCAGAATCTATGAAATTTGGGGCCTAGCATACTCTCTGCAGGTGTCCCTAGTAGCAGTGCACCTTCCAGAAGGACAATACCTTGACTAGCTCGCAGCAGAATCAGTCAAAACCACCACGAATAGTGCCTCAACAGACAGGTACTGGAGATAGTGTTCAGAAGGTGGGGCACTCAAGAGATAGATCTCTTTGCCTCAGAAGAGAATCATCAGTTGCCCAAATTTTGCTGCAGACCCCCAGCCAAGGGGTCAGTTCCTATAGATGCCATGGTGCTGAATTGGACAGGAAAAACTCTGTATCGTTTTCCTTCATTTCCCTTATTGCTCAGGGTCCTGACAAGCTTGTGTCCCAGTCAGGACATTTGATTCTGATAGCTCAGATTGACCAGGCAGCCATGGTACTCACTACTGCTTTCTGTGTCAGTGGCTCAATCAATACATCTTTCACACAGACATAATCTTCTGACATCCTTCTAGGGAGGATTCTGTAGCCAAAGCTCAGGTCTCTCAGACTTAAGGCATGGCTCTTGAAGACCTAGAGTATGCTGACTTATACCTTTCAGAGGGTGTCCTACAGGTGTTAGAGGTTCCAGGAAACCTTCAACAAGGAAAACCTATACTTCCAAGTGGAAGAAATGCTCCGTCTAGTGTGCTTCAAAGGAGGTGGTACCCATTGAGGCAGGGTTGTCAGTCCTGCTGGATTACCTGACACACCTGCATACTCTGGGACTACAGCCAGC
Source organism: Neoceratodus forsteri (assembly GCA_016271365.2). Taxonomy (NCBI): domain Eukaryota; kingdom Metazoa; phylum Chordata; order Ceratodontiformes; family Ceratodontidae; genus Neoceratodus; species Neoceratodus forsteri. The sequence continues at coordinate 971,743,102 of CM057454.1, read as the reverse complement.
TACAATTATGGTCCATCTGGCATCTGTCTCTGTATATCTCTCAGCTGGTAAGGGAACTTCCTTTGCAGCTAATCCTATTTTTAGGAAATTCTTTAAAGGGCTGGCCCATCTGCATCCCCCTCACAGGGAGCCAGCCCCAGCCTGGAATCTAAATATCTCTATTGCTGAGCTCATGGAGCCGCCATTTGAGCCACTGGCTACTGCTCATTTAAAGTTTGTCACTTGGAAGACTATCTTCTTAGTAGCCATTACACCTGCAAGAAGAATAAGTGAGTTACAGGCCCTGTGTCTGGAGCAGGACTACCTCTCCTTCCACAGAGACAAGGTGTAGCTCAGGACTAACAGGAAATTTCTTCCAAAAGTAGTTTCTGACTTCCACCTTAACCAGTCTTGTTACTTTGCCAGTCTTCTTCACTGAGCATTCTAACACTGGAGAGTGTAGATTACATAGTCTCAATGTAAAGAGAGCTTTGCCCTATTGCATCGAGCATACAAAGTGGCATAGGCAGGACAAGCAACAGCTGTTCCTGACCTGTAGCGTTGTGAGTAAAGGTAGACTAGCTTCAGAAGGTCAGTTGCATGCTGGATTGTGGCATGCATATAATTATGTTAGAGTAAAGCTGGCAAGGAGCCCCAGTAGGCCTGAGGGCACACTCCACTAGGTACGGCTGCTACAGCAGCAGCAGCTAGGAATATTCCCTTGTTGAAGATCTGCAAAGCAGCCACATGGAAATCTGTACATACCTTTATAAAGCACTACAGCTTGGACTCACAGTCCAGGAGTCATGATAAGTTGGCACAGCAGTGCTGCAGAGTCTGTTGCCTAAGTAGGGTTCTGGGCCCTCCTGCAAAGGTGCTGCTTCATAGTCTGCTAGAGTTAATGATATTGAAGAATAGCCACGGTTAGAAGAAAAATTACTCACCGAGTAATCTTGTTTCTTCTAAGGTGTTCTTCAGTATCATTAACTCCCTACCCTACCTCCCTTCCAGAACCAATTAGTATCTGTTTACAGATTGTATCATATTGTTTGTTGGCCTTACACTGGTACAGTTAAATTTTTAACCAAGTGGCCCAATTTTATTGTGGTGTTTTTAGACATTGCCAGTTGGCTTAGGAAAGAAAAGGAAGGTATGAATTAATCAGATTAGTATTACTTTATTGTCAGCTGTTAGGATAGCATAGTAAGGGCTCAGTTGTAGGCTCATTCACAATCTGAGCATTTTAGAACTCATGCAGTTGACAGGGCAGCAAGTTTGAATGGTGGCACTAGCCAATCAGTGTTCCACTGTTAGCATAAGTTCCATTCATCTCCGGCATTGCAATCAGGAGGCTGACTTCTAGAGTTAATGATATTAAGAATACCTTGGAAGAAACAAGATTACTATGGTGAGTAATTTGTTCTTCAAACAACATGAAGTCTTGCTGTATTCTGACAGTATGCAGTATTCCCCAGCACTGGAACTGCTCTGGAGAATTAAGAGTTAACTCTATGCCAGGGCATAGAAAGTTGAGCTTCGTGCTCGGTGCAAACCACTACCTGCTGCACTTCAAACCAAACCGTCAGATTCTTTACTCCGCCTGACTGAATGGTTGCTCTGGAGAGATTCTCCATCGCTCGGTTTCGTGCAGTAAGTTGTCTGTTCAAACCGATAAACTTTATTTTATTCGGTTCAGATTACTCCTGCTGTGGTTGTGAGTAGATTGTCTTGTTTTCTGTGTGGAAATTGTAAAAAAGGTATAGTGTGAGGAAAGTTGGGGTTAGTTTGAAGTCGGTTCAGCTGAACCGATTACATATTTTCTGTTCTTTTTTCCTTTTAGGTTTTGAGGTTCCGTGCCGATTGGTTCCTAAAAAAAACGCATTTTCATTTTTTTTCCCATATCCGTAATACGGTTAGGAACTGATCGGTTTAGTCTTGCTGGCCTGAAGCCATGTAAAGGGCAAGTTTTTCTTGGTACTATGTGGCTCAGTCTGAGAAACCCAGAAAAAATGGGCCCATCGGGTTTTAACACTGTGGTGTATGTGGGGAGGCCTTTATAGGCTGATCCCCACACCACCTGTGTGTATTGTCTGGGGTTTGACCACCTTGATTCAGACTGCCAGATCTGTAAGAATTTTCCCAGATCCACCTTGGATAAGAGATTGTGTAGGCCACGGGAAAAGGAGGCCGGAAGATCCGCTGACCCGGATGGCCAGCCCGGTTCGGTTTCCACTGAACCAGAGGAAGTGCCCTGACCAGGGCCAGACTTTCTCGGGCAAAGGAGAGCCGATCCTGAGGGGTCGGTTCTGCGAAGAGAAAGAGAAAAGATAAGTCGGCCAGTTCGGATCCAGAACCGTCCACGTCCAACCACGAAGAAATAGCCAGAGCAATTAGCATAGTGGAATCGCTCTGTTCAGTTCCGACTGATCCGGCACTGCAAAACTAGGCATCCGGTTTGGTCAGTTCCACTGGTTCCGATTACTCCCTGAAGATTTCTATGAACCCGATTTGGAGGGGATGAGGATTTTGACTACGAAGATGAGGAAGTCTGTGATGAAGGTCTGGATGAGCCCATTGAACCGGACATCTCCCCAGACAGACCCCTGGTGTTTCGCCTCCCAGGCTTTCTGAGTCCCTTCCCATTTTCTGTTTTACAGAAAGGTGTCTGAGACCCTCCAGCTCCCTTTGGGTGAGACTGTAGAGGAGTCAGATGAGCCTGACTTTGTGGAGATGATGGATATCCCAGAGTCCAAAGATTGTCTATTCCCTCCATAAGTCTTTTGGGAAACAGACACACAAACTGTTGAAGACTCTTAATTCCTTACCTCCGGTGGACAAGAGAATGGCCAAGAGGTTGTTGTTGTCAGGCTCTGATTCGGAGTTCCTTTACCAGCAATGCAGCCATGTTGGGTAGTGCAGGCTGCAGCCTGTGACAAGGTTGGCATACCTTTGGCTTCACACACCCCGACAAGGACTCCAGGAAGATAAATGCCATGGCCAAAAACAGTGCTAGCATCGTCTTTGGGACTCAGGAGACGGATTGGCCTATGCAGCCAGGTACCAAAAATCCAGGTGGGATACAGTGTTGAACTGGCTAAGCAGGCTTCTCCCCCAGCTAGCCAAGGAGCTGGAGGAGGTGGCTGCTGATGGGATTGAGGCATCAAAGATACAGTTTCATGCTGCTGTGGACTCCAGTGATGTTTCCTCACGAGTCATGGCTACATATGTGGCTCTTCGGAGGATGGCTTGGCTCGGCTCAGGTGTACTAGCCTCTCTGAGAATACCTAGGCTAAGGCCATGGATTTTCCTGTTATAGGTAATTCTCTGTTTAGGAGCAGACAGAGAACTACATGAAGAAGATGGACGAGTACAGGACCACCTATAGGAGTGCTCAAGCCAAGGAAAAGTAATCAGCTCCTCAGAGGCAGCAGTCTAGGGCAGGGGCAGGCCTTTCATAGGCCTTTCTACCAGGCACAGGCCTCCTCCTCCTTTTCCCAGAGGGGTTCTTTAGAGGGAGAGGTAGGAGGGGGTGAGCAGAGCTGCATCCACCTCTCAGCCTAAGCCCTGCCAAGTAGACACCCTGATATGTCAGCCGGGTCAACTCTCCTATCCCTGTAGGAGGCAGGCTAGCGTGCTACTTCCAGGCCTGCAAGTCTGTAACCTCAGACAAGTGGGTCCTGGAGGTAGTAAGCCAGGGACTGGTCCTCAGCTTCAAGAAGCTTCCAAAGCTGAGGATCGGGTCTTTCCACCTGAAAACAGCTCCGAAACCATTGCCCTAGAGGCAGAGGTTTCCTCTCTGATAGCTGTCAGGGGCCATGAGAGAGTTCCTACATTCCTCAGGGCAAGGTCTGTACTCCAGGTACTTCCTTACCCCAAAGAAGACAGGGGAGTGGCGGCAGCCTCCACAGCATTGGTACAGGGTGCCATTTTTCAGATGAGGGACATTCAGTTCCATTTAAGGGCTTATTGGTTTCAGAAAAAGGATTCTCTGACCAAGCTGGTTCCAGTGACTCAGACCTTGATCCAGTCTCTCCAGTGGTGGTTGGATCGAGAGCAACCTAAGGCAAGGTGTTCCTTTCATCTCCCAATCCCACTCACTCGTTCTGACCACAGACATCTCTCTCCTGGGCTGGGGTGCTCATCTGAAGACCTCACAGTTCAGGGTTGTGGTCTCCCCGGAGTCCCTGCTTCACATCAATCTTCTGGAGCTCAGGGCTGTCCGCCTGGCTCTATTAGCCTTCTCAAACTCGTTCAGAACAAGGTGGTTCAGGTCAGGACAGACACCACCACCACCACCATCGTGGGTAAGCTAATGGAGACTATCCTGAAGGAGAGGCTGGTGGCCCTCCCTAGAGGCCAAGGACTACAGGACAGCAGACAGCATGACTTCATCGTGGCAGATCCTGCCAAACCAACCTGGTCGAGTTCTATGACTGGGTAACTAGGCAACTGGACAGGGGCCATGCAGCGGATGCCCTGTATCTGGACTTCGTAAGGCATTCGACTCAGTGCCACATGGAAGGCTGGGAAGGAAGTTAGTAGGCACAGGGGCGGTGCAAAGCTGGTGAGATGGGTAGGGAACTGGCTGCAGGGAAGGCAGCAGAGGTTGGTGGTGGGGAGTTCTCACACCCAAGGGCAGTGACGAGTAGTGTTCCACAGGGCTCTGTGTTGGGACCAGTGTTGTTTGGGATATTCATTGCAGACATATCATGGGACATCAAGAGCAAGATCAGTCTGTTTGCTGATGATACCAAGGTAGGCGCAGTGGTGGATGACCTAGGGGGATGGCAGGGGTTGCAGGATGATCTGGCAAAGCTTGAAACCTGGTCAGACACCTGGCAACTGGCTTTAATGCCAAAAGTTCAAGGTGCTGCATTTTGGGATGAAGAATCCAAGGAGGAGTTACCAGCTAGGGGAGTGCAGCTAGCCCAGACAGAGGAGGAGAGGATCTGGGTGTGCTCATTACAGGGTCAATGAACAACTCTGCACAATGTAGGAAGGCAGCTGCAAGGCCAACAAAATGCTGGGTTGTATTGCAAGGGTATATCCTCGAGGAGGGAGGAGGTGATTCTGCCACTGTATAGGTCATTAGTTAGACCACACCTGGAGTACTGCGCAGTACTGGTGTCCGTGATCTGAAGAGGGACATTAAGTTACTGAGGTGCAAGCGTGAGAGCAACAAAGATGATCAAGGGGCTGGGGGACTTATCATACCAGAGGAGGTTGAAGGAGTTGAACATATACTCACTGGAGGAGAGGAGAGACAGGGTGACATGATTGAAACCTTTAAATACATGAAAGGAATAAACAAGACAAGTACAGAGGGCTGTTCAAAGTAAGGGAGGGAGGGCCACCAGGGGCCATGATATGAGACTGGAGCGAGGAAGGTTCAGGAGGAGATGAGGAGCACTTTTACAGAGAGGGTGGTGGCTGGGTGGAATGCGTTACCTCCTGAAGTGGTATGCAGTAGAACAGTGGACTGCTTCAGACAAGGATGGGACAGGACAAGGGAGAGGGTTAATGAAGGGAAGGGTGGAAGGAGGGGCAGCTGAAGAATAAGGGTGCTAGCTGCACATTGAAGCAGACTTGATGGACCTCTAGGCCTTTATCTGCTGGCAAATTTCGTATGTTAGTATAAATATGTTGCTCCCCACCGTGACGAGGTACCTTTGTAAATGAGTCTTTGACTCAGAGGTTTGTAAATCCGATTTGTGAATTAAATAAAATAAATAAATAGTGTTTTGATAGTGGTCTTTAAAATTCTGTTTCACTACCAGCTTTCTTTTTGGGGGTTTTCGACTTGAGTCTTAGGGACCCTGAGTATTAACTGCCTTTTTGGTTGTAGTGTTTTTTACAGTTTGCACATGGTAGCTGCAGTTAGCCATTGGCTTGTAAGAATCTGACGGTTTGGTTTGAAGTGCAGCAGGTAGTGGTTTGAATTGAGCATGAGCTTCAACGTTCTATGCCCTGGCATAGAGTTAACCATAGTTCTCTGGAGCAGTTCCAGTGCTGGAGAATACTGCATATTGTCAGAATACAGCAAGACTCCATTAGAAGAAGCACAATTACTAAGGTGAGTAATTTTTCTTCCCTGCACTCTAACCCTTATTTCTTTTCTCTGGACAACCATATGGTAAATGCCTCAGTTGTTGGCATATATAACATTTCCACTTCCCAACTCCTTAGTTTTGGAAGAATTGTTTTCACATTGGTTTCAGGGTGAGGTTGATTTGCATTTGATTGCCCTTGCATTCCTGTAAAACCAACTGATGCCCCTCCCCATTGTGTTTGTGCAGGATGTTTGGCTTGCTGGACACAACCTCTTCAACTCTTGCAGCTGCTTCTTTGGTAGCACTGGACTTTCTGTCCAGCAGCTGCATGTGCACACTTCTCTGGCATTATCCAGAGAAATTACTCTATCAGAAACAAGTCTTTATCTGCTCTGCAGAAACTGCTTTATACCATCCAACCACCTTTGCAGCATATTGCACAGTTGCATACATGGTGGAGCCAGCCAGGATACAACACAGTGCTGTGCAGTATTACAGTAAATCTACAATGTGTCTGCAGGAACAGTGTCAATTCAATTAAGCAATAGACGCGACTGGGTGGTGTTGTGTAATAACGTCATGTGTCAGGTGGTTGAAGGACAAGGCAGCAGACTGAGTGCATTCAACACCCGAGAAGGGGACGTATTACACACAACACACATCCTGGAGTGCCTTATTGCTGTTGTACAAAGGCTCATTTATTTAAAAAAGGATGTAAAAGAATGTCTTAAACACATTTCTTATTGATTTTCTGATGTGGAAATATACTTTTATTAAAAAAAGTCCTAGTTTCTAAATTTCTCCACTAGGTGGTGTTGCTTGTAGTTACTGTGTAGGCTTGTAGTCGTCCACCACGCCCTATATACACACACACAGCACTCAGTGCATTCGTTTTTGTTGTTTTTGTTGACTATAAGTAATGTTTTACCACTGTCTGTTGTGGAACCGCAAACTGCTGAAAGAGCTGTTTAACTGCAGGAAGTCGAGTGGAGATTTCTTCCTTTCCAGTCATGATTGCTGATCGGTAAGTGGACCGGAGAGGTTGTTGGCAGGGTGAGGGACTTAGACTGTGAACCAGCCGCTGTATGCGACTTTCATGAAGAAATATTGTGGCAGCGAGGAGTGAGGCGAAAGTGAGCTACATTTCAGCATTGATACTGAAGCAGGCGATAGGTATGGCCATTTGAACTTAGTGGCTTAAGTGGACAAGTAATCTGCAGTTCGTATGTTCACTGAAGCAGTCAGCCTCATGAACAGTTTTAATTTGGACACAAAAGATAAATACATTGGAATAAATGAAGTGGGACACTGAAGGGCAGGCAGAAAACTTATGGGGAATGTGAGGGAGTGAAAGTGAAACACGAGTTGAGTGTCTCCTGTGTGAGTAGAAAGTAAACTGCGGTGCTTTTTGAAAATTGAATAAGAAATGTTGCTGCATTTTCCTAGGAGATGGAGGGTGAGAATTCAGTTTTGCATTAGCCCTGAGTGGCAGAGGAGGAGAAATTACTGTTGGGGCTTGGGGATGATGCATTCACTGTCCGACATGGTTTTGGTTTGCGTACACAGGGCAGTGTCTGGCAGCATTGGCTTGTGTGGGGAGGGAGGATTTCCTTCAGTGTTGTCCAGTCACCTGTGTGCCTGGACCTCACACAGTGATGGTGTTGTTCAATAACATCACTGTCTCAGACACTGACCAATCAGGAAGCGAAGCGTTTCTTGCCATTGTATAATAGCAAGTAAGCCCTTTTGTCATGCAGTAATCTTATCTGTGTCCAGTCTTCACCATTTTGTCACTGTTGGGTATGAGCCGGAGGATTAGGACCCCACCGAGAACTTTTTTTTTTTTTTTGGTGCTAGGAGGATCGACGTCAAGACTGCACCACCCTTGAAGCTGACATATTACAGTGCCGTGAGTTGGCCAATAACCATTGTTGACACCTCCTCAGCCCCAGTTCTGCTTCTCCTGCCATTGAGTGAGCATGACCTCGCATTTGGCGACATTCTTCTGCCCTAGTCCGTCAGCAGAGAAAACACAGTCCTAGTTCTGCTGCTCCATTCCTTGGTGTCGACTGGTAAGATGTTTCCTTGAGGCTAAGGGACATTGTCCCTTAGGGAGGTTCTGGACCCCTTCGAGGCTCGGTAATCACCTAACAGTGATGAATGGTGAAGATTGACACAGATAAGATATGAAAATTAAGTACCTACCATAATTCCTGATCTTTCTGTGTATCTTCACCGTTCATCACTGAATCCCCCACCTTTCCCTCTCAGGCCTCAGTCTCCAGGCAATTCTCCTCCTCCTGTTTGTCTCCCATTTGGACCTTGGTCCATTCCAGCACCTCCTACCCCTCCCTCTTGAGGTCGGGTTTTCCCTCTGGGTGGGCAGACAGGGAGGGTTCTGCTGTTAGGAGTCTCAGGGCCCCCTCTCTGCCCAGGTAAATCCAGGTTTTTTTCCTGTGTCCTCTGGTGCCTCTTGAGGAGTCTTGTAGCAGAAGGGGCTCTGGTGATTCCCTCAGTTTTCCCTCCTCCAAAATCTTGTGCCTTCATTTTGGTTGTTTCCTCCTGTTCAGGAGAACATTATTATTCGCCTCAGTTCCTCTTCTGGAGGTGGCCCCCCTCAGTAACTAAGTTTCAGGTCCTTGGGTTGTTCTCCAGGGATGTTTAAGGTGGTTCATCTGCCTCAATCCATTTCACAGAAGGGGAGACACTGACCCATCCAAAGCCCTCTGGACTGCTTCTCTAAATGGATGCCTTCCTCTGCTCAAGCCTTTTCCATCCTCTGGCCTATCTGGTTCCACCTGTGACATAACTCCTCGGAGCAGTCCATAGTGATGCCTTGAGGCAGTGTCTCCTCCTCTTCCTCCCTCCATCCTTTCTCTCTCCCTCTCCCCCTTCCTTCTCACCCAGAGATTGGGGCCCTTCTGTCCCAATCTCTTAGGCTCCTCCTTTCCTGTCCTCTCTTGACTTATTCCTCCTTTTAGTTTCACATCCTTTCCTTTTGCCATCTCTCAGGCTCCCTTGCCCACCCTCCCAACCCTCCTTATTTCTCTGTCTTTCTCTCTGGCGTGCAGAACTGGGGCTGAGGAGGCATCGAAACAGCGGTTACTGGCCAATCCTTGAGTGCCACTGTCGCCTTATTTCTCGAGGGGCGCCTATCTCGATATTGACTCCTCCTATTGCACCAAAAAAAAGCCCCTCAGGTCCTGATCCTTTGGCTCACTACCCAACAGTGATGAATGGTGAAGATACACAGAAAGATAAGGAATTATGGTAAATACATAATTTTCATTTTTGTGACATTTCATTTACTGCAGTATGCATCGTGGCTGGCACGCTGTACATTTCAGTGTAATTATCCCAGAGCTTTCTTAATCTCTCTAAATTTGATTTTGAGCCTCTGGGGTCAACTCTGAATATTTGAATAAAACTTTCCCTTTACTATAGTCCATGTAATGGTGGTGCATTATGTTGCAGAATCTCAATCCCGAAAGGGGTCTACCCACTTCTTACTGGAACATTTCCACAGACTTTAAGACTGCCTGGTTTGGATCAGTTTGACACTGCAGCTGGTCATGTTAATGAAGAGCTTGGCTCTTGACAAACCCATTTACTTTAATTATCTGCCATTGAGTTGCCAGGTGCAAATACAGTAGGGATTTCTGTTGTGAAATGGCTGTCTTCAGATGCCTTGGCGATTGTATTCACGTTCTAATTGCCTGCCTCAGGACACTTTAGTTGTCCTGAGCATCTAATACGTTGTTCTACCCTCTGATAGCTACCTTTTTTTTTTAAACTGTAATTTTTATTAAATTGTAAGTGGTACATACATATCGGCATTAAAATAAGAATATATGGCATCATATCGTATTTAGCTAACATCACATGAATATTATACAGTAGCTTGACATTTTCAGGTCTGGGTGTAGGGGTCCAAAGAAGAGTGCCTCTTGCAGGACATATGTGAGGCGTGCGTGTGGGGTGTCATTCTGATGCATTACAAATATCCACATAGTCATTCCAAGGTGGGTTGACCAGATATCAAACAAGTGCCACATTTCCCCTTTGCATTATGGTACCACCTCTGGCCTGTGTTTAGCTATACAGTATATAGAAACTAAATGGTCCATCTCTTCATCATGGGTGTCAGTCTGTCTTGCAATCTGGCAGTCATGCCCTCCATCGATAAATATCATATATGGTGTCTTGCCACTGACAGATTGTGGGGGTGTCGATTGTAGCCATAATCTAGTCAGTACCATTCTGGCTGCTATTAATAAGTCCCATAAGAGGTATCTGATAGCTGGGTTGTCTAAGGTGACTTTCACATGAGGCATACATTCAATAGTAGACACATAACAAACAAAACAGTATTTTTTCTTATGCGGTCTTGTTAGCTCTTGCTACTTCTTGTTTCGACAGGTTACTAACTGGTCCAGGTAAATGGTGATTAGGACAGAGTAACCTGCCACCTGACACATCTCATTGGAAACTCCCTGGAGGACTCCCACTTATGCTGTGCCACTCACACTGGGTCTCCTTGTGTTGTGTCTGGTTAATAGATAGAGCTAACAGGAGAAGGGGCATGTGGGGGCAACAGCAGAGGGATGGGAGGCCAAGTGCTGCCTCCATGCACAGTCCTCATTGAAGCAAATGGTGTTGGGGAGGGGTGAAGTGAGTTGGGAGGAACCTGAAACAAAGGCTTTTCACCATCGCCCTGAAGAGAGGTAACTCTGACTGCTTGGAACCATCGATGATGCTCAGGACAGCAGTCTACTGCAACTCTTGTTTCACTGCTTTTCATAAAGTAGCTGACTGTCCATAAGTGAGTTCACAGTTGTTGTGCATGGGAAGTCATAGTCTGTTATGTTGGAAAGCTTTATGATATCATAAACAAGAACACTGTGATGTCAGTTGGGGTCAGCCATATACAGTGCTTTTACACACTTTTCATATAGCTGTTTGCCCCTTACCACAACCGTTGCCTTCAGTCTGGCCCTTGCCGGGAACCTCCCAGCCCCATCTGCAGTTCCCCCCTCATCAAAGTCAGTGCAGATCCACACAGTGTGGAGCCCAGGAGTAACAGTGGCTGTCATACAGGTGGCTGGGAGACATAGGGATTTGATGGTTCTCTCTCCCATCCCGTTATGTCCTCCTACCTCACCAATGCTGGAGGCTGCCCTGTCAGATCTAGCACACATACAGTGATGTCCCTGCAGAGGGCAAGCTCCGTGGCCAAGTGCAGGGGTCACTGCGGCAGCTGAACCACAGCACCATCCCTCCCTGGCTGGGAGTGTTGCAGCACGTAGCACCACTTCAGCCCCTCAGCTACCTGACCCAACTCCCGAGTTTGGTCCTTAACCCAGGTTGCCAGTGCAGGAGTGCGACTCACTACCAGCTGAATCATCGGACAGCCCACACCTTTTTTCACTTGCTACCAAGATGTGTTGCAAACCCTAGAAAGGAAAACTGAGAATTCAGAAAGTGTATTCTCTAGTAAAACTTGATGCCTGAACTAGAGAACTTTATCAAGGATATCTCATCCTTGGGCCATACCTTTGGAACTATAAACACGTCAGCATAAGGACCACTTGGAAGCTTTGTTAGCCAGGGCCACCCACAGTGATGTGCAGCATTGCCACCTTTATATCATGGGCAGCCCAACATTCCTCAGTTCTTTCTCCCACTGTTGATCATCCTTGTCGGACCTGCTGAGAAACCATGTCAAAGCAGTCAATGCTGTTTATTTGTTCATTTCTGTTATTTGTATACTTTTTAATTGTCAGCTCTATGTCACGAAGAGCAAAGAACGTTATTCCAGTATTGTCCCTGCAGCTTCAGAAACTACAAGGATAACAGTCATACTATTTGTGTGTGTTCCTTGGTCCTATCTTACACTGTGAGGGCCTGTGAGATCTGCCAGTTTCAGCCAGGCTACAAAATGACACTGATGGAAGACCTTAGAAACCTTTCTCACCCAAAAGCACTGAAAGCCATGTAAAGAAGGCTGCAGGTTCTGCTCCTGTTTCTCCACACTGTCAACTGGGAAACAGTCATCTAAGTTGAAAGACAAGAAAGTGATCATCAAAAGGCCCTCTTCTTGCATACATAAGTACAAGCACAAAGATAAATCGACTTTGCTGGAGAGGTCAAGGTCGACATTGAAATCGGGTGCAACATAATCGGCACCTGCTCTGTTGGCATCGACTACATCCTCCAACTGTTAATGAGGACGTCAAGGTCGGGCTTGGTTCAGGTGGTGCCTTACGACTTTAGGTGGTATGTTGATTCCATTGTTGGGCTCTGACCCTTCCATGCTGATAGTTCTGGACCCCTTTGGGGTGCTGTCAACCTCAGGCTGTGCTGATATCATTTTCAGAAATCCTGCATTACCTTCTTCCATTGCTGCCACCAGTGGCAGGTCTGCAATCAACAAGGCCGTCTGAACCAGGGCTCTTGTTGACATATTTCCAGAAGCACACCAACGATTCCTCCTTCTCAGTCGCCTCCTATGTCACTGGCTCCTTCTATGGCTCCTGTCATTGTTCCTGATGGTAACGAGGTGGAATATAATCCTGAACTCATGGACATTGAGGGAGATTTGAAGGAGGAATATTTGGATGAGGAAACATAGAATCTGATGGCAGATAAGGACCACTTGGCCCACCTAGTCTGCCCATTTCCCTACCTAACGGATAAGCTGCAGATCCTAGTTAACCAACAGCCTACTTCCTTTGAAGACATTCCTTTGAAGAAAGAAACTTCATACTGACTCTGTGGTTTACACACCCTGTCTCCCACTGAACAGCCATCCTTTCAGGCTCTACTTCAGCAAATGCAGTCTGCCATGGGTTTTGCTGCTGAGGAGGAATATTCCACAAAAAGGAATCTCATGGAAGTTTTGGTGGTTCCTTCCATACCTTCATTTATTATTCCTTTTGTATATCCTGCATTAGAAGATGCTACCTTTTGTGCTTGGCACAGACCCAATACCCTATCTGCAGTTCAAAGGAAGGATGATAAACAGTACCCTTTTCCATCTGTTAAGCAAGGATTAACCCACGATAGGGCATAGGTTTACTGAGAATTTGTCCACAGAGGGGCATGAGGCGCAGACGAGTGACTCCAACCACCCAGGCATGGATTAACCCTCACTAAATCCATGCTCTGCAGCGGTGTTAATTTGTTTGTAAAATCAGCAACTTTATTTTAAAGGTTTACGAAATAAATATATAAAAACAAAAAACACTGTCCACATGCATTTGCAATAAAATAGTTCTTCCGCTTAATGGGTTTGTCTAATGAGCATGCCGTAGTTGGTGGATTTTCCTAATAAGGAAGCCGTAGCTGTAGTTTTTACATGTCTCTCTCTGGTGGAGTGATCTGACTTTACATTGCTGTCAATCAGGATTTTATAGTCCAGCAACCGAACTGGGGTTTCTTGAGGATTAATCCATGGTCAGGTGACCTGTGTTGTGAATCAAAATACAGTATTTTTGGAACCCATTTTATAAGCTTTATTATGCTGACAACCTGAAACTGACTCTGTAGTCATTATGGCTGTTCATGACCATTCTAAGACTCGTAGACACATGAGTACTTTGCTTCCAGGCAAAGAATCTAGGAGGTTGGATGTAATGGGAAAACACTGCCAACAATTTCATGACATAGGATAAACTCCACTCATGCAAAGTATTCTTATTTAGCTTAAAGTAGCTCTTCTTCATTTTAAAATTCACACCAAAATTCTGGCAGCAGTTTACGTAACAAAGCGCCACTTCTACAGGCCCTCTTATACAGTGTTGTTTTCTGATTCTTCTGTTAATTTACTTGATGTTTCAATACAATACTCCATATGAATGCATTTAAAGGCAAATCTTCCATTCTGTTTTCCTTTGGCATAAGTCAAGGACTAAAGAGTAGCAAGAAGAACACAATGAAATGTGAAGCACGTAGTGCTAGTGGAGGCATAAAGATCTTCCTGTGGTAAAACTAATATATATTATATGAAGATTTGCATTTAAATGGATTCATACGGAGTATTGTATTGAAACATCAAGTAAATTAATAGGAGAATCAGAAAACAACACTCTGTATGAGGGCCTGAAGAAGTGGTGTTTGGCTACGTAAACTGTTGCCCAGAATTTTTGGTGTGAATTTTGAAACATAAAGAAGAGCTGCTTTTAAGCTAAATAAGAATACGTTGTATGAGTGGAGTTTATCCTGTGTTATGAAATTGTTGTCTCATTGAATGTTGCTATATAGGATGACCCAATTATGTAAGTTATAAGTTGTAAGATATAAGAAGGGCAATCTAAGCGAATATTTAGTGGATAAAACACACTTGTGCCTCAGCATCCTTTGGCCTACGGATTGCTAATTAACTAGGTTCAAATGATAAAATGTCAGAATATCCTGGAAATCTGCATGTACTGCAATACAGGCTTTAAGACTGACTTGCTTAAAACCATCTCAGCTGAGTCTGAGGTTGGCAGGCAACTACTGCGTTCAGCATATGATGTCTACGATGCCTCTGCCAAGGCTGTGGCCTAGGTATCTGCATAAGACATTATGCCAGGCTGAGAGTAACTGGTTTGGCTACTGAAGTGCAACAGGCTGTTTTGAATGCTCCTTTAGGGGCCCCAAACTATTTGGAAGTTGAAAATGCACTCGTGACCTCAAGTCTTCCAAAATGACTTTAAGTTCTTTGAAATCCTGTTACCCTATGCCACCCAGAGGAAGTGGTAGAGGATCTTTTCATAAACCTGCTGCAAGAGATAACCATACATACTGTCAACAGTCCTGTAGTAGAGGTGATGGTACCCTCCGGGTCCACTTCTCCCTGGTGCCCGTGCAGTAACACCAAAGGAATTGGTCCCAGTGGCCCTGTTAGCCCCAGTTCCACCTGAGTCTCTTCCATCCCCCAGCTATTGCCTTCATGGGGTGAGAGTTGGGAGGAAGATCTCCCTGTGTCTAAAGCAGTGGAGGGAGATCACTACAGATGGGTGGGTCCTACAAATAATAGCAATGGGTCATGCTCTGGAATTTATAGAAACCCTCCAGTTTATCCTCTGTCCCATTCCTCTTACCCTCAGAGCCCTTGTCCCTTCAAAGGGGCAGTCCAGACTATGTTTCAGAAACATGCTATGGAACCTGTTCCCTCACAAGATAGGGGCAAAGGGTTCTATTCAGAGACTTCCTAGTTCCAAAGTGGACAGTAGGTCAGTGTCCTGTGTTGGACATCAGTCTGTATATCACACACAAAAAGTTTGAAGGTGTCTCTGCAAGCCCTGATTCCCCTTTACAAGAAGGAACTGCCTCTGTCTACTGGAAATGAAGGATGCATACCTTTACATCAGGATCAGACAGTGCCCCAGACAATACCTCTGCTTTATGCTGGAGGGCAGGCACTATCAGTTCTGAGTGTTGCCCTTTGGCTTATCATCAGTGCTGCAGATATTTACCAAATGCTTAGCAGTGGTTGCGGCAGCCCTTATGAGAAGGGATTTATGTTTTCCTTATCTGGATGATTGGCTCCTGAATGCCAGTTCAAGGGAGCTCTTCTTCACCCTTTCCTGAATGATGCTACTGTTGAGACCTTAGGGATCACAGTCAATGTGACAGTGTCAGTGGTGACCTCATACAAGCACCTGCAATACATTGGGGTGGTACTGGACAAAAAATGGATGTGCCTTCCTGCCACAGGACAGGGCAGACACCCTTATTGCTCAAGAGCACTTGATACACAAGAGCCACTACGCCTCTACCAGGACAGTGTTAGTCTCCTAGGCCAGATAGCTGCTGCCATAATAATAGTGCCATTTGCTCAGCTCCATATGTGAATCCACAGTGGACACTCTGAGTACAGTTGGATCAGTTAAGGGACAAGCTGGAACAAATAATTCTCATAACATCTCCACTTCATCGAGCACTGCTGTGGTGGATGGACCATGACAGCTACACAGGGATATTCCATTCCTTGTACCAGTTCCTGTACAGATACTCACCACTGATGCCTCAGGCTCTGGTTGGGTACTTATCTTAGCTCCTTCCAGACACAAGGTGCCTGGAATAGAGTGGAGACCAAACTAAATATAAATGTTATGGAAATGAGTGCTGCCTATATGTAGCCTTCAGGCTTTTTCAAAGTCATCTTTGCCTTAAACCTCTGTTAATCCAGATGGACAATGTCAGTGTAATGCACTACATAACAAGGAGATGCTCTCTCTATCCCCTCTGCAGGAAAGCAATCGAGTGTTGTACTGGGCAATGTCTCATGACCTTCTGCTATCAGCCGTGTTTCTCCCAGGTCTTCACAACATTTTGGCAGACAGTCTAAGCAGATCCCAGTCCCTGATTCATGAATGGAAATGATGACCTCTCTGGTAAATGACCTCTTCACAAAATGGGGTCATCCAGAGCTGGATCTTTTGCATCCCCACACTACACAAGACTGCCGTGTTTTGCTTGCTCACTCTAGGGCCTGAAGTTTTTTGGCGAGATGCATTGTACCTCTTTGGACAGGAAATTCATGTATGCACTCCTGTTCCTCTCATACAGAGGTTCTGCTCAAGCTAAAGGTGGAGAGTGCCATTCTCATAGCTCCTCTAGGCCTCGCCAGATATAGTTTCCATTCCTACAATGGACATAGATCATCCTGTTCTTCTGTCCCTGTGTTGGGGTCTTTTGTCACAGGACCTGGGTCTCTGCTCCATCCAGACCTAAAGTCCCTACCTCTGCATGCTTATCTCCTGAAAACATAGCCATCACACGTTTGGGGTTTTACCTAAGGTTGCTTATGTCTTGCTTGCAGCTAGATAGCCTTCTGCCAGACATACTTATTCCTTGAAATGGAAGCATTTCACTTTGTGGGCTGCTTCTCGGAACTCTGACCCTTTTCATCCTGTGAATTCTGTTTTGGAATACTTGCTTTATTATCCTATTTGGGTCAGTAAAGGTGCAGTTGGCTGCCATATCAACATTTCATGCCCCTATTGATGGCCTTACGGTTTTACTGTTAAAAGGGTCCTGTAGTTTTCTGAGACACATTCTTCATATGAAACCTCCTATCTGTAATCCAGTCCCACTTGGGACTTGAATTTCATGCTTCAGAAACTGACCATGGTTACTTTTGAGCCTGCTGTGTATTGTGGCCTACATTTCCTTACCATGGAAAATGTTATTTTTAGTTGCCATGACTTCTACTAGTAGAATTTCCAGTCTTTAGGCTCTAGTGAATGAGCGTCCTTATTTGATTTTTCACAGACAGAGTTTCTTTATGTAACTGCTCCTAAGTTTGTGTTCAAGACGGTATTGAATTTACACTAAACCAAACAATCCACCTTCTTGTTGGTTACCCTGGCATGCCAACAAGGTGAGGCATCCTCACTCTTGATGTAGAACACTGAAATACTATGTTAATCACACTCCTAGCTAAAGAAATACTGCTCAGGTTTTTGTTTCATTCACCCCTGGGAAAGAGGGCGTGCCTGTATCCAAACAGTGCCTATACAAATAGCTGGCTAACTGTATATTGTTTTGTTAAACGAAGTACAGTAAAGAACTTCCTTGTACTGTTCATGGTCACTCCATGAGGTGTATAGTCACTTATGTCGCTTGCTTCCAGAATGTCCATGTTGTGGACATATGTGTTGCAACCACATAGAGAATACTGGATGGGCAACTATGCCATCAATGTGTTCCGCCACAGAGGGTTTTGATTCCTCTGACCTCGAGAACAAAGCTCGAGAGATTCATGGGAATCAGAGCCCGGGGTGGCAGAACCCACTAGTTGTGCATAAATTTGCTCATCCTGTATTTTTATAGTGTATAGTATTGTGTAAAGTGTGCATGTGGGGATTCTTTTGCTTTAAGAACAAAACAGGCTTGTGCAATCTCTAGAGGCATCAGAATGCTATTGTACCACAGAAGGGTGCAATCATATTCCATGACATTTGAATTGTGGTACAACAGCATTCTGAAAGGGATGGAATTCTATACAGAACAGTGCTGTACTATACACTATATAAAGCACTGTACATGCTTTCACTAAGTACGAAGTCTGGACATCGTCTGGCTTTGAACTTTGGGTACTACAAGGCCTTCTGTCCTGATCACATATCAGACTGTACCAGCCTCTCTGGGTGCTTTGTATTGCTTGGGAATCATTCCAAAGGTGTGGCCCAGTGGAGGAGATATCCTTGATGAAGATAGAACAGTTACTTAAAATTACCATAACAGCTTAATTTTTACCATATATAATTTTACCCAATTGACTGGCCCATATTTTTGGATGTATTCCTATACCCCTTTAACTTTCTGTTTCTATTCAGTCTGTTATATGAAATTCTGTTTGGTGTTCATAATCTGTTACTAACCAACCATTGTAAAGAACTGTAAGTGTATTGAATGTAAATGATTTGATGTATATGGTATGTGAACATCATGTTTGGAATTATCAATAAAAAGTATTAAAAAAAAAAAAAAATTACCATAACAGTAGATCTTCAAGAGAATCTCCTCCATTGGGCGTAGTGTACCCTCCTTCCCTCCCTTTTTCTAAAGGATAAACTGGATGCTGTGCCTAAGGGTTCCTCACGGTAAGAGGCCCTCTGAGGCTTATTTATTTTATTTATTTATTTAGTTTTTGTTGACTGGGAAAGGAGGACTAGACAATTCTGCCTATTTTCAGCCTCGTTCTGGGGAGGGGGATACAGATAGATGCCAGCTGACATTGAACCAGATTAAGCTGTTGGTATTTTTAGCGAATGGGGAAGTTTGGCCAGGACCCGGGAAATTCCCTACTGTTTTCAAGAAGTGCCATGGGATCTTTAACATCCACTTAAATTACCACCAGAACAGGTAGATGGGACCTTGGTTTAATGTCTCATCCGAAAGATGGCATCTCGAAGTGCAGCACCCCCGCTATACTACACTAAAGAGTCAGTATTGTGATTTAACCCAAGTGCCTGGTATGAGGATACATAGGTAGCTATACTACACGTTATTGTGGGTGGTCCCCAGGTAGCAAAAGTTTCTGAGTGGTCTTGACCCGACTGCTTACAGTTCAGAGGTGTGGGCCCAATGGAGGAGATTCTCTGAAGATCTACTATTATGATTAGTTCTTACATAACTAAAGAACATACATGCTGAAGGGATTCCTGCTATTTAACTACAGGGGTCCATTTGTTCTATGACAGAATGATTTCAGGATGCCTGAGTCTTCTAAAGAAATATGTCAAACAATCTGGTGGAGAAGTTGTTCCTTTTCTTGCTAGACTGCAGGGAATGAAGAGCTCAACTCTATTTAACTCATTCTCATCATTAACTTTATTTGTAATTCTGCCACTGTTCTTGGGTGACATTTTGTGACCACTTGCCGTTTCATCCAAGCCTCACAGTGGTCTTTGCATTTATTTTCCTCCTGCCCAAGCTTGGTTCCATCAGTATATATTTGTATCTTTGTGTAAATATTAGCTTTCTATGCCAAGTGCTTAGCCACCGTATATATCTCTCTACCTAATTGGGTTCACAATCTGTAGTTTCTTGTGCAAGTCAGCAGGCCATTCTCATTTCCAAGAAAGATAAAAATACTTAAGCAACCATGTTAAACAGGCAGAAAACACAAACACAGACTCACAGTGAGACCAAGATGAATTATTGGATGGTCATGGAACGTTACACAAGAAAGTTGAAGGAAATTTTAAATAACATTTAAAGGTGAGAAAGACTTAATTGGGGTTTAGTGTCTTTTAATCACTTTGGCCACTTGTGCAACAGAGTTTTCAATATGACAAATACAGTATAAGTGTTATCACCCAGTCTTGAGAGAGTTGATCTGGGATACACATTAGTCAGATTTAGAATGTGCCATTATCTTTGTATGTGAGTGGTTGACAGTAAACTTAGGAGTGGCAGAGCCACGGGTAAGTTATGCAAGTACTGCTTCCTCACAAATGATGATAAATTACATATTCTGAATTAAGCCCTTGCTACGTTCACTTTGTACAGTGCATTTAAATTGTAAAACTTCTAAATTGGAGTGTTTTATGAAGAGTTATAACATGGATAAGAACATTCTATCAACTTGATTGGCTGAAAGACAAGTACAGAAGGGTAATTATCTGCATAATTTCACTCCTGTACATGTTCAGCCCAGCACCAGGAGCTACAATATTAATATGCCTCAGCTGGAACTATTTTTTTCTTCTGCTATAATTTGTACAGAAAACAATATTTTCTTGTTACAAATGAAAACTTTTACTTAGAACACATGATGCAAGTCCAACAAAAGTTTAAGGACGTGTAGTTACAGTTAATAATTGTACTTTCTTCTTATGTTTTAAAAGGCACAAAGCGCTTATGGCAGCGCATTATTACACTTTCATGTAAAATCGTGTGTGCATACTTAACTGTTTCTGTTTAATTTCCTATTTTATTTTGAGTGCAGCAGAGAACATTATAATGCCATCAGGCGTTGCTCTAACTACTGTACCATTCATTTAGGGCCCTTTGTCACTTGTCTAAAAGTGAAAATAAATGACCAAAGTGAGGATACATGAGTTCTAACCCAGGAATCACTCATTATGATTAAACTTAATGCAGTCAGCCTCCTGTGTTGAACTGCCGGAGAGATGGAATTTTATGCAAATTATGGAACTCTCAGTTGGCTTATGCCACTTTCAAACTGCTGCGTAGCAACTGCTGCACTCTGAGTGCTTCAGATTCTTTACTCCGCCTGCCTAGTAAGGAGCGTCCCGGAGAGCTCTGCTTGAACTGTCTCTGACTAAAGTTTATCTGTAGATAAGTACTCATTTTCAGTTTAATTTTAAATTGCTGCCTTAGAAACATTGTTTAGTATAGTAAATTAGTGTTTTAGTACTTTTTATTTATATTAAAGGTTTCCCTCACGGTTCCTTGGAACTGAGGGTTCTGCATCTGTTTTAAAGGTTTTATCTCAATTTATTATTATTTGGAGATATTTAGCGGTCGGTTCCTTGAACACGCTTTAGTTTTGTCTAAATTTAGTAATTTTCTCGGTTCCTTTTCTTCAGGAACCGAATAGCTCAGTTCCAGGAACCTCTAGTGGTAGTTATTTTAAAGTAATCTCCGGTTCAGAGTTACTTTAAATAACTTTTTGAAGTAATCTTTTTCTGTAGCTTAAATGTCAGCAGTCCATTTGGATAAACCTGAAAATGCACAGGACCCACAGGTTTTAAATGTTGTGAGTCTTGTGGGCAACTTATAGCAAAGCAGATAGACATTCTCTGTATTTCTTGTTTGGGTACAAGTCACATATTTGCCAGTTGTGATATCTGTAAGACCTTTTGCCCAAAAACATTAAAGAAAGGTCTAAAATTTTGGAAGAGATGGCTTCTGCTTCTGTGGATAATTCTGCTTCTTCCTCTTCCCACAAAAGGATGGGGTAAAGCCAAGGATCTGACAGGAGTTCAGATAAATCTGAACAAGGTAAAACAAAAGGACTGTGGAAACAGGCACTGACCCTGTTCCATTAAAGAAAAGTGTAAAGAAAACACGTCGCTGCGCCTCTCCGCAAGAAGGCTAAGGAGCTCCAGCAGACAAGCATATTATGCCCTCGGCTGAGGACATTGCTAAGGCACAACAAGTGTTACAAGCCCTACAGGGTGCAGTCCCGGTTCCTACAGCCCCAGCAAGGCAAGAAGTGCTGGAAGTGTTTGGTGAGGAGGAGGAGGCGGATGACTTTGAAGGGAACCTATAGATTCAGAGGTCTCTCCTGAGCAAGAGTTTGGATCTCCTCCTGGGGTCCTGAGGAATACTCCTCCACTATGCTTTTGTTAAGAACATGGTGAAACCCTGAACCTTCCTCTTCAGGAAACAGAGGAGGATATGGAGGAGGCAGACTTTCTAGAAATGATGGGGTTAACCCCACGAAGCGTCTACTTCTGCCCATGCATGAATCTTTAAAGAAGGCTGCAGTGCAGATTTTAGAACTCCAGCCTCTATCCCTGGTGTGGATAAGAAAGCTGACAAGAAATACCAGCTGGACAGAACTACAGCTGATTTTCTATTTACGCATCCTGATGCTGAGGGAGTAGTCCAAGCTGCTGCCTGTGACAAGGTCAGGATCCTATTGGCTACCCATCCACCAGACAAAGATTCAAGAAAAATGGATGCTATGGAAAGAAAGGGTACATTGCTGCCTCTTTATTAGTTAGGCAGGCCAATTACATGGCATATTCAGTGCAGTACCAAAAGCTCTATGGAACACTGTTCTAGCTTTGGCTGATAGGGTCCCAGATGAAGTGGATGTAGACTTCCATGATACAGCAAGGGCTGCACTTGATGCTGCCAGGTAACAATTTCATATAGCAGTGGATGCCAATGATACTGCATCCAGGTTAATGGCTTTGTGAGTTTCACTCAGGAGGTTTGCATGGCTTAGAGCCACCAGCCTAACTTTAGACACCGGGGCAAAGCAATGAATTTCCCCTGGAGAACAACTCCTTGTTTGGGAATAAAACTGAGGCATACATGAAGAAGGTGGAGGAATATAAATCCACCTATCAGAGCAATTCAAGGATAGGCCCTTCACCTCTTATAAATCCCAGAGTAGGGAGGTAGAGGTAGGGGTTTTACCCCAGACCTTTTTCAGGCGCAAGCCTCCCAGCCTCAGCAGCAAGCGAGAGGTTATTTTAGAGGAAGGGGCAGGAGAGCCATGAGAAGAGCGGCTCCTGCACCACAGGTTCAGGCATAGCCCGACAGAATCCCTGATGGACTAGTGCAGGTGGCATCCCTATTACAGGTCCACCAGTAGGTGGCAGACTGGCTCATTACCTTCACGCTTGGCATTCCATCACCACAGACAAGTGGGTGTTGGAGGTAGTGAGACAGGGCCTGCACTCAGTTTCAAATCATTCCCAAAGCTGAGAACAAGAACCTTTGCTCCGGTAACAGCTGCACACAGGATTCTGTTGGAAGCAGAGGTAAAACATCTGCTAGCAATCAAAGCAGTAGAGGTAGTGCCTCTAATAAGCAGGAAAAGGTTTTTATTCCAGGTACTTCCTCATAAGGAAGAAAAACTGGATTGGTGGCCTGTTTTGGATCTAAGATTTCTGAACAAGCACATTTTGAAACCAAAGTTCAAAATGGTCACTCTTGCCATAATCATTACTTCTTTGCAAAGGAGACTGGCTAGCCTCCTAGATCTAAGGGATGCTTATTTCCATATTCCCATCAGACCATCTCACAGAAAATTCTTGAGATTCAGGCTGGCTTCAGGCCATTATCAGTTTACAGCTCTCCCTTTTGGGCTAACCTCGCACCAAGGGTTTTACAAAGTGCCTATCAGTGGTGGTAGAGTTTTGAGAAAACAAGGTACAACGGTCTTCCCTACCTGGACGACTGGTTAATACTAGGACAGTCTCTGCAGCATGCAGTACAGTCACTGGCACTCATAAAATCCACACTAGAGTCCCTGGGATTTCTGATAAACGAAGAAAAATCTCAACAGGTACCACTCCAGGTGCTGGAATTTATTGGAGCAGAACTAAACACCAGACAGGGCAGAGCCCCTCCTGCCACAGGACTGGGCGACAAGCATTCTGCAGATTGCAAAATCCTTTGTGTCTGGGAGCCCAGAACAGCCAGAGAATTTCTCAA
This sequence comes from Neoceratodus forsteri, assembly GCA_016271365.2. Taxonomy (NCBI): domain Eukaryota; kingdom Metazoa; phylum Chordata; order Ceratodontiformes; family Ceratodontidae; genus Neoceratodus; species Neoceratodus forsteri. Next base: position 971,719,436 of record CM057454.1, on the reverse strand, counting down.
GTTACTAGGCCACCACGGTATCTGCCACGGCAGTGGTAATGAGGCTCCAGGTTTCAAATGAGAGATATTCAGTTCCATCTCAGACAGTATTGGTCTCAAAGGATGGATTCTATGTCCAAACTGGTTCCAGTCACAGAAAGTTTAGTCCAGGCCTTACAGTGGTGGCTGGATGAGCACAACCTCAGGGTGGGTGTGCTTTTATAAGGGAACAACCTTCAGTAATCCTCACAACAGATGCCTCTCTTCTAGGCTGGAGGGCACATGTTAGAGCACACAGCAAGTGGCACATGGTCCCCTCAGAGTCTCTGTTGCACATAAATCTCTTGGAGCTCAGGGCTGTTTATCTGGCTTTGAAAACATTCGCTCCTTACCTGCAAAACAAGGTGGTGCAAGTCAGAACAGACAACACCACAACCATGTATTACATCAACAAGCAAGGAGGTACCAGGTCACATCTACTGTGCACAGAAGCAATGAGACTGTGGTCCCTAGTATACTCCATGGGAGTATCCCTGTCAGCCATACACCTTCCAGGGAAGGACAATGTGCTGGCAGACTCTCTAAACAGGATAAGTCAGGACCACCACAGGGGTGCCTGAATACTCAGGTACTCAGTACAGTTTTCAGAAAATGGGGTACTCAGAAGTGGATCTCTTCGCCTCCCCAGAAACCACCAGCTTCCAATGTACTGTTGCAGGCCTCCTGTAAGGGCACAATCCCCTGGATGCCTTGCCTAGATTGGACAGGGAAATTTCTGTATGCATTCCCTCCTTTTCCTATGATATTAAGCACCCTACTGAAATTGAGGTCCCAACCAGCAAAAATGATACTGGTGGCTCGGATTGGGCAAGACAGCACTGGTTACTCTCTTCTGCTGTCTCTGTCAGCGGTTTCTCCAATCCATCTGCCCAGGAGGCACAACCTGTTAACCTCCTCTCAGGGCAGGATCCTGTACCCCAATCTCAAATCACTGAGTCTCAAGGCGTAGCTCTTGAGGACTTAGAGTTGCTAACCTTAATCTATCAGAACAGGTGCCGACAGTGCTTAGGGGTTCCAGGAAGCCTTCTACTAAGAAAACATTTGCCTCTAAGTGGAAAAGATTTACAATATGGTGTACAGGTAAAGGTTTGAGCCCTTTCTGGGCTGATTTGGCTATTCTTCTAGATTACCCACATTAACATTCCTTAGGTCTGAAGCCTTCCACCCTCAAGGTTCACTTAGCTTCAGTCTCGGCTTACCTGTCAATTGGTAAGAGAGGTCTATGGCTTCTCATCCAGTATTTAGAAAATATTTTAAAGGCCTTAATCTTCTGCACCCTCCCTAAGGAACCGGTTCAGTCTGGAATCTATATATTTGCATTGCTAAACTCATGGATGCACCATTCAGACCCATGGCAACACATAGATTTGAAGTATGTCACTTGGAAAACTGTTTTCCTGGTTGCCATTACTTGACCAGAAGGATCAGTGAATTACAAGCCCTGTGCACAGATGTGGACTACATCTCATTCCACAGGGACAAGGTGGTCCTTAGGACTAATAGAAAATTTCTTCCCAAGGTGGTATCTGATTTTCACTTGAATCAGTCTATCACTCTACCTGTCTTCTTTACAGACAACTCCAGTTCTCCAGAAAGGAGACTTCACTCCTTAATGTCAAAGGGTTCTTAGCCACTACATTGACATAACCAAGTCTTACAGGACAAGTCAATCACAGCTCTTTCTCACATATGGTGAAGTTGGTAAGGGCAGAGCTGCAACAAAGCGTACAATTGTTCGCTGGATAGTGGCATGTATACAGTTTTGTTATAGTAAGGTGGTAAACAGGTACCTCTGGGCCTCAGAGCACACTCCACCAGGGCACAGCTGCTTCAGTGGCAGCTTCAAGAGAAATTCCACTACTGGAAATCTGTAAAGCAGCTACATGGAAAACAGTACACACCTTCACAAAGCATTACAGCCTGGACTTGCAATCCAGAGGTGATGCTAGATTTGGTACAACAGTACTGCGAGCTTGTTTCGAAATAGGTTCTCTGCCCAACCTCCAATCGGTACTGCTTGGTAGTCTGCATTAAGTTTAATCATAGTGAGTGATTCCTGGGGTTAGAGGAAAAATTACTCACCACAGTAATCTTGTTTCTTCAAAGGGATCACTCATTATGATTAAAGAACCTCCCTACCTCCCCTACTAGAACCTATAGAAGTTGCTCTGCATCCCTGCATTAAGTTTTTCTTTTCTCCTATATACAGTAGGTTAAGAGAGAGACTCACTTTGTTTAACCTGTTGGTGTCCAGGTGGTCTCAAGTTTCTTAGGTTTGTTGGTTAAGGATGTTTTGACCTGAAAGGGCAAAAATATATATATTTTTAAGGTTGTTAATTTTAGCTAGTGGGTCTTTTACCCAGTTAGGCTCCATAAGAATCTGAAGCACTCAGAGTGCAGCAGTTGCTCTGACAGCAGTTTGAAAGTGGCATGAGCCAACTGAGAGTTCCATAATTTGCATAAAATTCCATCTCTCCGGGCAGTTCAACACAGGAGGCTGACTGCATTAAGTTTAATCATAATGAGTGATCCCTTTGAAGAAACAAGATTACTATAGTGAGTAATTTTTTCTTGTGGGCTATCAAAATCCAAAGGCATAAAATATATATATTTTTTGTACTTAAATCTTTTGGCACATTCATGATAGTACAGGTATACAGGATTACAATCTAGATTCATTCAAGGCACAAGATTTCTAATCGCCAGATAATTTCATTTCTCTCCTGCTCTGTATATTCCTTTATAAATACTCATTTATCATCAGTATTTCCAACATTAAAGCATCAGTATTTGTCAGTCAGAGAAAAACTTCATCATACATTTCCTTAGCAAAATGTATTTCTGACAACCTAAGATTCACACTCAGTATATTTTTGTCTTCTTAGATATTGTTAAAACAGTTTTACAGCTAATGTTGTAATGAATGGCTGAGCATATGGGTCATGCTGGAGAGGAAGGCTGGGACAGCATTAGGACTAGGGTGGTATACAGACCCACTAGGCAGAGTAAGGAAATGGACATGCACATGCTGCAGGAGGTTCAAAGAATGGCTCGGAAGGGAGATTCTGCTGCTGGGAGACCTAAATCTCCCAGATATTGACTGGGTATCCCATTGGCAAGGTCGGCTAGGAGTGGGGGAGATTCTAGGGTCACTACAGGGTGCCTTCCTACAGCAGCTGGTCAGAGAGCCTACAAGGGAGGAAAACATACTTGATGTGGTCCTAATTAATGGAGGTAGAGTGGGAGGGCTAGCCTGGGAGATAGTGACCACAGCACAGTGGGCTTCAAGGTCAGAGCAGGGTATGAGACTAGTCAAACCACCACAAAGGTCCCAGACGTCAGGTGGGCAGATTTTCCCAGGATGAGGGAGATATTCTGGGAGGTGGGGGGTGGGAGGAGGAGGGCAGGGTGGAGGAACTATGGAAAAAGAACAAGGGGGGCTCATTTAGCGACAGAGGGATGTGTGAGGAAGGTGAGAAAGAACAAAAGAAGGAGTCTGCCACTGTGGTTCAGTAGGGAAGTGAGGCGGTAATAGGGAAGAAGAAAAGGGCATTCAGTGAATATCAGAGGACGAGGGGAAGGAGAATAGGAAACTTACAAAGAGGAGCTGTGGGTGGCAGGGCAGAGGATTAGGAAGGCTAAAGCAGAAACAGGAGAGAATTGCTAAGCAGGCGAATGAGGACAAGACATTTTTCGATCGTAGGGAAAGGAGGAAGGTAAGGCAGGTGATAGTAAGGATTAAAGGGGGGATTTGGAAAGCTGATGTGCTGAATAGATATTTCAGCTCTGTTTCCACAACAGAAGGGGAAGGACGGGACCAGCACTAAGTGAGAAGGGAAGGGAGGGTGGATCCTAGCCCAATCAGTGCAAGCGATAACGGAGGAATTAGGTAAGCTGAGGGTGAACAAGGCTATGGGCCCAGATGACCTACACCCTAGGGTGCTCAGGGAATTAAGGAGGGTACTGTCAGATCCATTGGTGGGGTTATTGAGCTTGTCCTGGATACAGGATGGTGCGGAAGACTGGAAGAAAGGCAGACATTGTGCCTCTTCATGAAAGTTGCACCAGGGAGGAGGCGGAAATTAACGCCCAGTAAGTCTCACGTCAGTGGTGGGAAAAGTAATGGAGACAATAATAAAATAAAGAGTGGTTAGCTGTTTGAAGGGGGCTGCAAGACATTCGGCAGCTTGGCTTCACTGGAGTCGTCATGTCGTGATCGGATTCTTTATGAGGTGATGAGGCTCATCTGACTCGTGAAGGCCTTCAACACAGTGCCCCACAAAAGACTGGTTAATAAGTTGGGGAGTCTAGGGTTGGGGCAGAAAAATAACAAGATGGGTGGAGAGCTGGCTGACTGATGAAGCCATTGGGTGGTGGTCAATGGGATGCACTCTGGGGAGATGGGTGATGAGTGGGGTCCACCAGGGGTTGGTGTTGAGGGCCCATTCTGTTTAATATCTGTATCAGCGACATAGCAGAGAGTCTTCAGGGAAGGTCTGCCTTTTCCGCAGATGACACAAAACTCAGCAACAGGGTAGACACCTGGAAGGGCAATGAAGAATGATCTAAAGATTACGCAGAGTGGTCAGAAACATGGCAGCTGAAATTCAGTGCCAGGAAATACAAGTGATGCACTTGGGAGGAGGAATCCACATACCACATACACACTAGGGGTTAATAGCTGCAACCAGGCAGGAGAAGGATCTAAGAGGTATAATCACTGATGACCTTAGGGTGGGGACCCAGTGCAGCAAGGCAGTGGGCGGCTAACAGGATGCTGGCATGCATAAGGAAAGGGATAACCAGCAGGAGGAGGGAGGTGCTGATGCCACTCTACAGTTCCATGATTAGGCCACACCTGGAGTATGGGGTATAGTTCTGGAGGTCCCATCTATGAAAAGACATAGATGGTATGGAATGGGTGCAGAGAAGGGCCACTAAAATGGTGCATGGGCTAAGTTCGAACATATATGAGGAGAGGTTGAAGGAGCTGGATTTGTATCCTCTGGAGACAAGAAAGGAGAGATGGGACATGATCGAAACATTCAAATATGTGAAAGGATCAGTAAAGTGGGGAGAGCATATTTTCAGGAAGATTTTGAGGAAACTTTAGAAAATATTACTGGAGAGAGTGGTGGAGCCCTGGAACGGACCGCTGGAGGAGGTGGTGAGGGCCAGTACAGTGGAGGGTTTCAAGAAGGCCTGGGACAAACACAAGGGGTTGTCGGAGGGCCACTAGAGGAGGGAATGGGCATACCCAATGGGCCACGAAAGGTCCTTTTCTGCTAACACGTATCTATGAATCTCGTCATTATTTATTTATTTATTGAGTTTTGGTAACTGGGTAAGTCCACTGAGACAATTACAGTCCATTTTCAGGGTCAACCCAGAGCATACAGCCATAGGGTTACTATACAAACTAGGTACGTAATACTCTATATACACCTGAGGTAAAAATGATAGCAGTGGTAGGACGACATTCATCACAAAAGGTTGACATAAAATAAAAATACTGGTATGATACAATATTTATAGCAGATAACGAGGTACAGTATATACACATTAGCAGAAACACGGTACGATGCCAGAGCCAGGAGAGAGTATAGTACTGCAGAAGAAGAATGACATGAGAGAGAGGAGGAAAGTGGTAGGGGACTTATGAAAGGCAGTGGAAGAAGATAAGGCAGAGGACAGGGAGAGAGATGGAAAAGAAGAGTAGGCAAGCTGCAGCGCAACAGTGAGCGAGGAGCAGAAAGGGGAATTAATGGAAGCAAGAGCAGGTGATAGAGGCAGAGAAAGAGGTAAGTAGTTCTGTTTGAAACTGAGGCAGGGTAGGACAGGACAGAATGGGGCAGAGAGTTCCAGTCAGATGCTGCCGCAAACAAAACAAATTCTGGTCAGATCTACCATAGCTGCATAATGAAGTTAGTGAAGTTGTGTGGAATTATTAATGCATTCTATCTGATGCCGCCATTTTAGGTCAGGTTAAGCAATGGATGGTTCTGACGCCATATGGCGCTAATGGGTATAATGGGTTAAGGAGGTATGGAGAAACAACACAATGATTTGTAGGTAGTAAGATTTGTTTTAGTTTCTGTTCTAAGGAAGGCATAACATGTTATTAGGAAAATACATGGAGGTGTACATTTTAATGGAAGGACTAGGAGGCACTGTAGGTTTACAAAAGAACCCCAGAGCAAATGCCACTGATTTATGTGTTATCCCAGATGATATTGGCCAGACAACCACATTTTAAAGAAAACACAATTGCACATACCCCAGTAGTGCAAAGCATTATGGGAAACACATGCAAATCCCCATGATGGTACAGAAGGTTGCAATACATGAAAAAGTAATGGCTGGCATATATTCAGCCTTGGGATTATTTACACAGGTTTTTTTTTTTTATATAGAGAAACAGGGTTTTTGTCCATGAGGCGATGTAAGTTATATTTAAGCAACCTGTTGATGTCAGGAAGTCAGGTGTAATGATGATGGACTGTTAGCAGAGAAAATTGATAGTAGCTTTCAGAGGTGTCACTTTTGATAAGGGCAAATGTAGTTATGCTTTTGATAATGGGAATATTAAGAAAGTATAGAGGTCTATGCAGAAGTGGAGTACAAATATGCACAGTTTCATAAGCGTGCTCAGAGTGCAGGCAAATGTGATATGCAGGTTTGTTTTAGAAACAGGTAAAAATAGCGATACATGCAATTGATGGAAAGATAGATAATTACACAGACATGCAGGCCCTGTCCACACTACACTCGAAAAAACTGTAATGGATTCAAACTGTTACAGACTGTAAGCGTTACTGTGTGTCCCACTGCCAGTGAACAGTGTGGATAATGGTTTGAAAACATTACAGCCTATCCACACTGAGTGCGATAGTGTGTTTGTTCTCAGCCCTGTAGTAGCAGTGCACATCCCATGAATGCGCTCGGTGATGACAATTGCATTTTGAGATGCCCTCCTACATATCCTATGGAGTACTGTATATATGGCACAGTCATATTATGTAAATAACCATATTTCACTCTTATGATGCACTTATGTTGTGGAGGTGGCAGAGAGATTCGAGGAAGGGAGATCTGTATGTTGGAATCGGGGCTACGTCAGTGAGAGGAGAGAGAGAGGAGACATGGCATCAGTTCTGCCAGTATTAGGGCACCTAGGCACAACAGGCGTTCATGTACTGCTGCTGTATGGTTGAAGGCAGACCTCTACTACTGCCTTCAGTGTTCCCACTGCTTCACTGTACACTAGGCACAGGGAGAAGAGTAATCAAGGACAGCACATAGATACCATCAGTAGGTGGCCCTCGGGAGGCAAGTGTGGATAGAGAGGTAGGTTAGGTGGGAACATGTGGTACGCCGGGGTGTGCAATACAGCTGTCAGGTTACTGTGGTATGGAGGCATTCCAGTATTGCAGCCTACACTTGTGATCCACACTGCCATCTTCATATGTCCTGGTAGCCTCTGATCTCACTGCATGCAGTGAAACAGTGCTGCAATGCATGCAGGTATAGTGGGAGACTGGAGGCTACACGCTGAGCATTTAGACACAATTGCAATTAAAACTGATGAAGGTGTAAAGCTATAAATAAGAGTGAAATAACCACACTGGTATGCACCACCATAAAGTGGTTCTTGGAAGGATACAGATTGGGGATGGCTCAATTAAAGGAGTAGTCCACCCAGAATTAGCAAAAACATATGCAGAGTGTTTTGATTTGTATGTAAAGTCCTAGTGTGTCCTTCCCTCTTTCTGCTATTAGGAGTTTTTCCTAAATTAGGCTGCTAGCTTTAGGTAGTTTTGTGACCTCTGGGGATCTCCATCACAAATAGGTTTATTGCCTTCTGCCTCCTACAATGCACCCTATATCATGTGACAGTGATGTAGCCAGGCCCGTAGATTTAGCATTTGCAGTGCTTTTAAAATCGGTTCAGTACAACAGAGCTTTGTAACTGTTCTTACCCGGTGAGCACATGTGGCAACAGTTACAATTTAGCAGATGCCTGAGAGCTACCTAACTGGGGTTTCTGTAAGAAAACAGCTACTAAATAGCTCTAATTCACTATTTGTTTTTGGGTGTGTCATGTCTAGCTAGCAGTAATATGTGTTTTCATTTTAAAATTTAATTTCATCAAACTATGCACAACAATAAAAACAAGAAATTGCCCCAGATCATCACTGCTATAATTAGTAAAGACTATAGCAGTTTTCTTAAAGAAAACTCACTCAGTTAGCTCTAAAGTATTTGCTAAACTGTAAATGTAAGTACCAGCATTCTTTTTTTTTTTAGCAGGAGAGGCCACTAAAGCTTGTTTACAGGTGTAACCTGGGAGCACAAGGAAGTTAAGTGATTTGCTCAGGGACACACAGTACACATGTGGGGCTGTGGGATTCAAACTCAGGACACCAGGTTTGCAGCTCAGAGCCTTAGACCACCGCACTATACTGCTTCCTCTATTCTAATAGGTAGAACTGGCAGTTAGTGCTGATTTTGCTCTGTGACATGATTTTCAATTTTTTTGGTTACAAATGTGAAGTATCTTTTAATAAAGTATAAAAATATCTATGTGGAATTATTTAGGTTGGCGAATATTTGTTTTATTATTTGAAAAAGTGGGATACACTAAATGTGTAGTGGAATGAACCATTGTAAAATGGGATCAAATGTGTAGCTGAAATAGTCACTGTCATCCTGTTGTTTTCATGCTATACCACACACAGGAGAAAAGGTGACTTTAAAGTATTTTGCAGTTTCTAGGCTGCAGCTTCATACCATACACTTCATTTGTAAAAAAAAGGAAAATGAAAATTATGTCACAGAGCAAAATCAGCACTAAATGTTACTTCTACCTTAATAGAATGCTGGTACCTACATTTATAGTGAAGCAAATACTTGAAATCTAACTGAGTGGGTTTTCTGTAAGAAAACAGCTAGAGTCTTAACTAATTATAGCTAATGATCTGGGCAATTTCTATGCTTTTATGGTTGTGTATAGTTTGATGAAATTAAAAGTTTTAAAATTAAAACATCCCTGCAAGCTAGACCTGACACATAGAAAACAACAATAGTGAATTAGAGCTTAATTTAGTAGCAGTTTTCTTACAGAAACCCCAGTTACTAACTCTCATGTATCTGCTAATAGGCTAATTTAGGAAAATGCCTAATAGCAGACAGAGGAAGGACACACTAAGACATAGCATGCAAATCAAAACACTCTGCATAACATATGTTTTTCCAAATTCTGAGTGGACTACTCCTTTAAAACTGCAAGCGCTGTAAAAATATACACTCTTGCTGTACTGATCGCTGCTTCAGCTGATGCAAAATACGGAGTAAGGTGGTGGGGCAGGGTTGGAGGACGGTCTGAATAACACCATATACCCACCAGGAGGGACTTTCCATCTCTTGGAATGTATTTGTGAAAATGTGTGACCAGGATAGGAATGTAAGCTGAGCCAATGCTGTTTAAACAAGTGCTGTATAGGGATGCAGTTTCAGGCTTTTCCTTCTGAAGCTTAAGCTCTGATGCCCCAGGTAGCTCTGATAGTCAGTTGTTCCAGCATTATAGATCCACCTCATGTCCCTACCACATGAACCAAAAAGGTGGGGTGAATCTTTAGGAGCTTCTTGGGTGGAGGTGGGGTGGATCTTACTCCCCCAAAAAAACTAATGCTGCCTCCCACTGCTCAGGTTCCAGTTCTTGTACCTCCCACTTAAGAAAGAAAATAGTGCACTGCAACCATTGACTAACATGAAAGCGTATTTATTTGAGGGGAAACATTTCTTGGTGGAGGAGACTATTTACACCTTAGGTTAGTTCCATGGACAGAAAACATGACATCACTTCTTTTTGTACATGCAAAGCGTTTGCAAGCTCAGCCTACTGCAGCTGTAAAAGGACTTGTGAGCAACTACAGAAAGTAAATTAGGCTTAATGAGGAGGGGCAGGAGGCCGATCTCAGGACATGCGCTGTTTATCTAAGATGGATTGCTTCTCTAAGACACGGGAGGGGGTACATTTATGGACAAGCTTATAAAGAAGCTTAGGTGTGAGAATCTAGACTCATAGGACAGCCAACCCAACAAGGAGAGTACATTGCAGTGATGGTGGTGGGCAGGGACACCTAAGGCAAACCTTCCCACCCTGTGGTATGCCTGAGAAAGGAAAGAGAGGTTTGGGAGTACTGGTAGGCGCAATAGCGGAGCACCATATGTAAGGAGTGAAAGAAGAGATGAGGAGGCTATTTTCATGCAAAAGGCAGAAGTAAGGAAGGGCGGATCCAATATAGGAGACCTATTTTATTATTGAGAGTTTGTATTATGATGGAGACGTGAGCATTAAGGGAGAGAAAAATATCAAGGGTAATGCCCAGATACTTGAAGATACTGACAAATTTGAAGGTATCCCCATTGAGGGAGATAATACTAAGGGGGCAGGGTGTGGGAAGCGGACTGTAGGTGGAAGAAAGAACATACTTTTGTTTTTTTCATGTTGAGAACTAGTTGCATATGTCTAAAGCATTTTCAAGGTCAGAAAAGTCAGACGCCAGGTCACTGTTAATCCTATCAAAGTTAGAGGAGGAAGGTAGATAATTGCATCATCTGCATACAGGTACACTGAGGCCCCCACAATTTCTGAGTAAATCATTGATAAAATAGGAAGAACAGCAGTGGATCCAAGATAGAGCCCTGTGGTACCCCATGTGTTATGGCATGAAGATCAGAAAGAAAAGCTGGCCCATTTGACTCTTTTGGGAATGACAGAAGATATCTTTGGACCCACTGGAGGGCACTGGTATCAAGACCATGGCCCCAAGCTGCTGAAGTACTGTAGTAGATCATGGTTCACCAGATCAAACGCTCGGAAGTTGACAGAAATGGCTGCAGTGGCAGCCTTGGTCCAAGGCCTGATAAGTGTCAAATGTAACCTTTATTAATGCAGTGAAGGTGGTATGGTTCTTTCTGAACCCATGTTTAAAGGGAGAGAGCAGGTTGTGGAGTTCAAGGTAGTCTTTGAGGTGGTTGCATTCTATACTCTCCTGAATCTTAGCCAAGGGCATAGAATAGAAATGGGCCTAAAGTTTTCAGCAACAGTGTTAGGCCCCATTATGCACAGGTACAACTATGGCAACTTTCCATAAGTCAGGCACAGTGCAAGAGAGAAAGGACCGATCAATAAGTCACAAACAGGATGTGCATGGTTGATGCACCCAGTTTAAGAAATTTAGGCTCAAGGATGTCGTGTCCTGCTGAACTTTATGCTTTCAAGTTAGCAAGGAGTCTCTGGACCTCATCAAGGGTGGCCATCTTCCAATGGAATGTTGGCCGAGCCCCAGATTCAGAGTGGTGGTAGGAGCAGGAGGGGAGCAGAAGCATTGTGGAAAAGTGGCGTGTATTTGTCAAGATTAGTGAAAAGGCATTAAATCCAGCAGCAATGGATGAAGGATCAGTAAGGGAGCTGCCCTGGGCTGTGATGGAATTCAGTAATTGACAGCCCTCCCTTTGAGCAGTGAGTTCACCTGCCTCCAGAACTCTTTGGGGTTGCAGAGGTGTACCGTTTGTAGCACTTTAAAATGATGACGTCTAACTTTAATGGGGAGTTTTGCATTTATTCCTGAATTGCCTATAGTATTAACAATCTGAGGTCAGCCCACTTTTTTGTAAGTAGCCAGACATAGGTCTTTATTGAGCCATGGAGCCTTTACACCTTGGATCTACATTTTTCAGGGAGCATGGCTGTCAACAATTTTGGAGAAAGTGGAGCTAAAGAAATCCAGAGCTTGATTGATACCAGGAAGAGTTTTGATGGGGCTCGGTACATGCTGTGAATAGAGGAAAGGAAGCTATTGTGGTCAAACCTGGACATATCCTGAACAAGGAAGATCTTACTTCTTAGGAAGGGATTTGGGGTAGTTATTCCTCCAAACACAGTAAGTGGGAGAATGGTCACTTATACAATCAGGTAACACACCCACTGCTTTGATTTTAAGTGGGCAGTTGGTAACCATCCAGTCCAGTAGAGTGTGATTATCAGACTTGTTATTAATCTGCGTAGGCTCAAGGATGAGCTGAGTTAGGTTGGAATCGGCTAAAAGATATGCGCGCTTTGTCCGCCACTGAGGTAAGCCAATTATTAAAGTCTTCACAAAGGGCTAGGTCCTGATGAGGGAGGTTAGCAAGGAAGGAGGAAGGGCAGAAGGAGCCTTGTTAGGGAATAAGTAGGCACATCCAATGATAGGCTTCCTCCGCGTTATTGAGAGCCAGGGAGGATTAGGGATTCTCACGGAGAGTGTTCCAGAGTCAGGCACAGGCAGCTGATGGCATCCAAGTCAGCACAAATGTATATAAGGACCCCTCCAGCTTTTTGCCCAGCCTGTCCTTCTTAAAGCAGTTGTAGCTAGGAAGTGCTACCTCATGCTGTTTGACATCAGGCTTAAGCCATGACTCAGAGATGCAGAGTATGTCAGGGGACTTTTGGGTGACCAAGGCCTTTAATTCAGCTATTTTAGTGTGAAGGCTGCGGATATTCATATGGGCTATTAGCAGACCTTTGGGGAGTCGGCAGGGTAGGAGTAGGGTGTTTCAGGGCGCATGGGGTGGGGGGCCAGGATTTAGCTCAGTATCCCTACACTGCCAGAAGGAGGCAAATGGATATTTGAACCCTAGATGCAATGCATGGTAACACCATGCCTGCGTACAATAAACAGCGGAGCACGCGTAGTCATTCAGCATGAGCCAGTGCCCCAATAATGCAGGGACCAGGTCTAGGCAGATAAGGAGTGCACAAGATCATTAAATATGGCCACCACTCGCCATTTTTTTATTTCTTCCCTGGTGTTACATGTTGAAGGTACATGGTAGATTCATACTATATATGTGTTAGGATGGTTCTTCCACGTGTTTGTGTGGTAAACAGCACAACACTGTGCCAGGATATTTAATTTGCTCATAGCAAGCTTGGCACAGGCATGAAAACTTTTAAAAACATTAAAATCCTGTATCTTGGTTTCGTGAATGAAAACTGTGTGAAAATGTGTAGCTTGATATTTTTGCCAGATAAACCTTATTACTGGAAAAAACAAAAATTACAAGCTTACTAACAAACACTGCTGCATCAGAATCCTTTTTTTTTATGTAGCATAGCATGCGATTGGCACTTCATGACTTGATGTAAAAGTTTTTTCTGTCCAGTTTAAACAGTGGGATATGGAGATATATATATATCCCCCGCTACTTTACACAGCTACCCTTGACTGGGCACAAACTACTTTGGAAATGATACCATCCCTAGCTTTGGGAATGTATACCAAGCTCATTACTTCTAGAGGTCAGGCAAGGGTGGGCGTGCAAAAAGCAATACTTATGACCAGTAACCCAGGTCCTGGGAGAGAACTTTGTGCTAGACCCATACTCTGAGGGGTACCCAATAACTCCAATAATACAGGAAGCAAAAACGTGAATGTCCAAAACCAGAGTTGGGTTCTAGAGTGTGACTTTATTCCAAAGGATGTTCTCTAAAGCAAGGGTGGAGCCCCAAGGTTTACACAGCATTGGCAGAACAACAAAACAACTGTATCTGACAGAAATTCTAATGATTCCCATTTTTCATAGGACACTGAATTCTCTTTAGTGGCACTGGCCTACATGAGCATTTCTTCTAGTGGCACTGTACAACTAAACACACGTTCCCACACATGGCGTGAGGACTTAAAGGGCGTAACTTCTTTCAGACATTGGCCACTATGTCCAAAGTAACCAGGCGCCCTTGCAGAACCTGTAGTCCTGAACTAGTTACTCCAGATGGGGGGTCTGCCCACCACCCTTGCTTCTAAATCCATACCCAGTCATTCTGTCAGAGTTACACCTTACACATCTTGAACACACTTCGGTAAATGCATCTTTGAATGAACTGTGATCCAGCTTTTAAGAAACACTACTCTGGGAGTGTAAGAAATTAAAGTCCTGAACAATGTGAATCAGTCTGCTTCTGGACCCCACAATTGCCAAGCCAAATTTACTGAGAAAAGTCTCAAATTTCAGAACAGAACTGGTGTACCGTTCCTTTTAACCAGAGAAACACCTAAGCATGGGTACTTTCTTCAGGAAGCACAAAGTCAGATCTGCTCACAGTTAGAACACTACAGGCAGCTTCAAATTGTCCTGGATCGAATAGGGATTGCCCTGGGATCCATTCTCTAGCAGTCCTTTTCACCCCTCTGGGGATGAAAATCAGGAGATCCTGCTGTAGACAATGGTTTCCACTACTTCTCTTGGCAGGCTGGAGAATACCAGGACTAGGGTGAGAAAACAGTCTCTTCTCAGAGCCCATAGCTGCAGTTCTCACCCTCACACTTCAACTACTGACTACCAACTGACCCAAGTTTCTAAAACTCCCCACTTACAGCCAGCTGTGGCTTATGCTGCTGAGAGAGTTCTAAATGACTTCATCTCTCTCATCTTAGCTGAAGCTAAGTAAATGAGAGTGAGTAGGTGGAAAACCCATATAACTAGTTATTTACCAGCTGCCTTTCCCTACCTAGCACTGACACTGATGGATTCTAGTAACTCCAGGGACTGGGTGGTTACATATATAAAAAATATATGTGATATATATATATATATATACACTGTATGTGTGTGTGTGTGTGTGTGTATATATATATATATACACACACACACACACACACACACACACACACACACACGGTGTAAATTCCTATACCTTAGGTGCCCAAGGTCAGGCTATTATTGTCTCGGGCACCTACTGCAGATTAGTGCCTGCCCAGTAGGGCACCTAAGCATTTATGTACAGAGTCCGTTTTTTTTTTCGCCTGTTCCATCTTTTTTTTTTTTTAATGGCCATCTTTTTTTTTTTTTTCCTTGTAAGGACATAATTTTCAGTGGGGCAGGGGCCAGAGGAGCGTGAGCGTGGACACCATGACATGCAATTTGCAAATGGTCGCAATATGCACTTGGGCATGCTCAGTTGACCTGATCCACAGGTAGAGGATCGTGAGGTTGACAGTCACCTTTTGGCGAGCACAGCCCATCAGCTGGCCGAAAATGCCAGGGGATTGGTCCGTCACTGCTGGAGGCAGGCTGTAGCAAACAGACACCAATTGCTGAGTGTCTTTGAATAGTTCACCCGCCCCTTCTTTCAGTGTAAGGTTAGGTTCCTGTAAAGCGCACCACTCTAGTCTCTTTAGTTGTTGAGATTAAACGTGTAGCAAGTGGCATGCTTACAGTGTGTAGACGTCCACACTTAAAATTGAATTGTGATCACTGATCGGACTTTTCTTCATACAAAAAAGCTCCTTTAAGAGCTCTTAAACTTTGTTCATTTCTCTACCAGTACAAGTTTAAACAGAACACAGAAGTGATAGGCGAGAGGATGGTGACACTGCAGAGTCTCTCACCAGGTAGGAAATTAACAACAGAAAACAAAGCCAGTATAAATTAGCAGGATTCCACTTTGGGGGCACTACAGAGTCATTCAGAGCTTACTGAGCCATAAAGTTCTGAAACAAATTAGTAGTTTCACAGTCTGTAACAGGAGGGATGGTGAGACTCAAAGCACTGCCTACAGGCTTTTGAGATTCATTAAAAGTACTGCAGCCTGATGTATTACTAACACTGGTACAGAGAGACTTTAGCAAAAAAAAAAAAAAAAAAAAGACTAGCGGAGAGAGGGAGGACTCATAGTAGACCATGCTCCAGAGTCTGCAGGCAGCAGCAGTCTGCCTTTTTACAGCTGCATGGGCGGAGCCCTGCAGGCGTTTGCATGTAGAAAGGGCTGGACGTCATGTTTTCCGTCCAGTGGAACTGTTTTCCTCCACCTGACCCTCCTCAAGAAGCAATCCGCCATGTTGTCCCTATGGATTGCATCACTGCACTATATCACAGTGGCGTTTTTTTTTTTGTTATGGGCTTTTTTTTGTACCCTTCAGTTCTGAAGTAAAATCGGATGCAGCTCAGAGAGGCGATCTTGATGTACAGTATTCAGCATTCTGCATTTTAGAATTGGCGTGACTTGCTTTTCTTTACACTGACTGCAGAAAGCCACAATCTGCGGTATGAATTTGATGTATTCCGTATTCTGCATTTTACGATAAGAGCTGACCTGCTTTTCTTTACACTGACTGCAAAGCTGCGATATGTGGTATAGTTATGGGTGTTTTTTTTTTTGTACCCTTCAGTTCTGAAGTAAAAAATCGGATGCAGCTCCAGAAGCGATCTTGAAGTATTCAGCATTTTAGAATCAAGCTGACTTGCTTTTCTTTACACTGACTGCAGAAAGCCACGATCTCGCGGTATGAATTTGACTTAACCAAACTGTTGTTTGCTAATTGTGTTACTGTTATCTGAACCCTGTTTCGCGATGGAAACTCAATAATTCTGCTGTAAGCAACCATGTACTGTATACCTTGTTGTCTCTTGAATACCGTTCTCTCCCCTACCCAAATGTATTCCCATCTGTGCTACCTCCTTGTTCAGCTAAAATGTTGGCTATCACAAAGTATGCTGTTATCAGTCATGTTTCTTTCTATATGAATCGATTGTACTGTACCCTCCTGGTCGCACCAGTAAATATTCATTTCCATGGCTAGTGCATCTACCGGAAACCAAACAAAATCTCTCTGTTTTGCACATTCTAACACTGTTTAAATTTTAGTTACTCTTGACCTGTTATCAAGTTTCCTAGTCATTATTATTTCTATGTGTTCAAATTGTTTCTATTATGTCAATTAAATTTGAATTCCTATGTGTACATGCTCTGTTTTGTACACATACCCTCATGAGTGGAAATTGCCTAGAAAATAGTCATTGCCTAAGCTAGTGCACCTACCCGTAAAAAAAAGTAAATAAATGTATTCTGCATTTAACGATAAGAGCTGACCTGCTTTCTTTACACTGACTGCAGAAAGCTGTGATATGTGGTATGAACTAGGAAAAAGTAATACAGTTTATGTTCTTTACATTTAATTAAATGGTGTTTGAATTCAGAAGGCTCTAATGCAGTCTGAATTCCTTTTGTCACCTACCTCGGGGAGGGGATCCTTTACTGGTGACAACAATGATACTGTTTTCCTACATGCTTCCATATGAAATCCTGTCATGTGGCTTCTAAAGTGCAATAAAACACCATCATGTTCAAAGTGCTAACAGTGCTGCCAAACAAAACAAGAAGCTATATGTTTCTTACCTTACCCAGCATCCCCACAGCCACGGTGACCCAGCACTTGGTATCGGGCATTTCTCAATTGTTTTTAAATGTACGGTGGCAGCGCAAAACAAGAAACTGAAGGTTGTTTTTGTTTTTATCCTATGGCTGTACAGCAGATATATATGCACTAACTACTTCTTGAAACTCCTTTTCCAGTCAAGGGTAACCCAGCACTAGGTGTAGGGATTTTGTCTTCAGATTCTCGTGGTGGCTGTGGCAGCAATACAAGGTACTAGAGAGTTATCGTGACTGCAAACCTACAAATGTTTCCCTCTATCAGCATATTCAATCATTTTGCAAAGCACAGCAGGCTGTATTGGAACTGACAAAAATGTAAAGTAGAGCCTGCAAACAACTACTGAGTGGAATGCTCCAACTTGCAGAGTGATCATGATGTGTCTTCAACTTTGTTGTTGGATCAGATCTGCTAACTCCGTTTTTCAGCTGTCAAGACAGCTGCAAGCTCTGCCCACTGCAACAGTAAAAGCTTGTTTCCCCATAGTCTACTACCAGCAACAGATGTCGATTTCCACAGCTAGGTGAGCAGGAGGGCAGCCAGTAACCATTCTGTTAAGGAGCCACTGACTCCTGATCCTATCCTTTTCACCACTGATTCAGCTCCATGCCTCAACTCCTGCCATGAAGGGACAGCGTCTTAGATCAGCTGAGCTGAGCTGATGTCAAAACCAGTATTGTGCTCCGGCGTCTATGCAGCAGTCATGATCTGAAGTAATCTTTGCTCATTCTTGGCTGTATTCGTGGAGCCTGTGATGCTGGCGGGAACAGCGCAAGAGAACTGGTGAAGCTGCTGTCTGTCATCGTCAGTGACAACACAGTGACCGATCCACATAGTTCAGTGACATTTTTACCCTGTCTGATCAATAAAGTGAGTTCTTCAGTAAGGTGTTGGTCTTGTGGTGTTTTTCTGTAATTTATAAATACTTGTGGTAAATTTAAATCTTTACTAACAATTACAGCTCGGCTGTCATTTCAGCATGTCAGTTCAAACCACAGGAGACTGCCGGTCGTAGCTGTCAGCTGTATGATTATTTAAATGTCTATTTATTGGTTTCTGGCGCTGCATAGTTTTTCTGTGATAAGAACAAAATCAAATCTTATCTACACTATCCATTTTTTATGAACAGATGCAAGCTGCAGCGAGCTAGATGCCACTCGAAGCCCTCACTGAATGTCATTTCTTAATGAAAGTAAAATTCATTTGCACTCTTTTGAAATGATGCACTTATGGGATAACAAGATAGTGATGGACTATTGTAATTTCAGTCCTGTGTGTTTTAGGTTCACCCCTCCCCATTTACCTAATTAGGCTGGTCATAGCATAATGCCATAATGTGTATTTCTTTGTGTTGTAATCCCTGGGATCATCTTGGAATCGCAGTGAGATCGCTGGTCATGACAGGTATTTATTTTATTTTATTTTAGACACACAGTACTACCCAATTTCCATGGTGGAATGTAAAATCTACTACTTTGGATGCAGAGTCAGAGTGTTAGATGTGTTGACTGACTGAATCCTCTTTGAATGTCCGCAACCAAAAAAGATATAAAATGAATATCAGACAGGTGCCAGCCTGCCTTTTCTGTGTGTGTGTGAATATTTAGGATTCAAACCAAATAACTTGAAGGCACCAAAAAAACAAAAAAAAACAATCAATTAAAAAGTGCAGATAATTCCCTTTGCAATGCTTGGAATGCGACAGCGAGTAAACAAAATAGCGAACGTGCGTGCGGCGTGTGTGTGTGTGGTGATGGGGGACTGAGGTAAGGGACTGAATGAGTGAAAATTGGGGACATTCAAAAGCCGATTTAGTCAGTCAGCACAACTAACACGAATCGAAAACATAGAGGACTGAAATGACGGCCGAGCTGTATTACAGCGTCCCACGAATACAGCCAAGAACGAGCAGAGATTACGTCAGATCATGAGCGTGCATAGATGTCAGAGCACAATACTGGTTTTGACATCATCTCAGCTCGGTCTTTCAGCATGGGAATAGCCGTTTTTTTTAAACGGATGAGAGCTTCAGAAACTAATAAGACCTCAGAGTGGTGACAATCAGGCATGGGTTGCCAAGGGACATGCTTTAGTAAACAGCAGCCGGTGACACATCTTCAAATACAAGGGTAAAACCTGCAATAAAAATTCAACAAATGACTATATATCTACTCTTTAAAATTGCTGTCCTGCGTGCCCAAGGTGCAGTGAAACTGACAGCTTGCTCCTACAAGGCGTTCTCAAAGGGTTTCTTATCTTATATGAAAAGCACCTATGGAAAGCCAAGTATAAGATGAGCTGTGGCACAGTGACCTTCTTGGGAGGACAAAGTGAGAACTAAAGAAACAACTCTTTGCCACATTAACTTTAGCTGAACTTGCCATCTCTTTCCATTTAAAATAGGAACCCGTACTATACACTATAACAGAGGAATGACTCTCATGGCCCTGTACTGTAATAATCAGTTGTGTATTCTGCAGTAAAAAGTATTAACTAACAAAATGAAATAAAATGGGAACCCATTTGTGGCACTGATAACCTGCAAGATGCATTGTAATATATTTGCAGTATCAAATCTGTATCCCCTCCCCGGATCGTGCCTGAAAACTGGCAGGATTTGTCTAGTGTTCTTACCCGCCAACAAAAACTAAGTAAAATAAAATAAAAATAAATAAAATGCATCTTTAAATTGTTTATTTTGCAGTTCATTGGACAATCTACTGAGATGCAACATCTTGTTTTTACTGGGGTTCTTAATTTCTACCCAGTTTCATAGCTTGGTGGGTCTTGCGCAGAAATGTAAACGAGTGCTAAATGATCATATTAACTATGAAGATAATTCAGATTTTAAGCCTTTATGTTCTCCGCCAGCTATGGGACTCCATCCAGTCATCCCACTGGGGTATGAGAAGACACTGTAACCAAAGCATAGCGGGAATGTGTTCCAAGTTACGTCTCTGAAATTATATTTTCATGTAGCAATTTACCGAAAATAATTTGTTGCTTCACTTGGTTGCCTACACTCAATCCTGTAGCCCACCCCACCCTTCTTGCACCCAAGAAAAGCACAAGACTTCACTGAAATGATCCAGCCAGGTGCTGTTCGCCCACAGGAGGGCAAGAAAAATGCATTGTTTTGCTGATGTCAGCTGCTGTTTTAGCAACTGCCACAGAAACAAAAATGGGTGTACTACATGGACCCCTAGTCACCTTCTGCTGTCACCTTTCTATGTTTCAGTTATGTGTGGTCCAGCATCATTGCAGTGGTAGTGTATACTTGGTTGTAGGTGGTGGGGGTTGGGAGGCTTCAGTCATACAAGACCTAGGTAATTTGTCAAGGAGGGCAGTAAGTGCAGAGAAGGGATTTCATAGCACTGCTAGTGTTCTCTGGAATAATTGAGCATGTTAATTTCTTTTAATGTTTGCCATTGTTCCAGATACCCAGGTGTGACTTGGCTCCTTAAGATCTTGCACCTAGCAGTACAATGTTAGGGATCACACAGTGGACTAAATATGAGTCTTTAGCACATCATTATTTATCCTCAGCTAATCTCCTGGCTTTCAGTAGGTGATGTTAAGTGCCCTTGTTTTGTAACAATATATTTAATTACATCTAGTCTTGGTGTAATTTAAACAGAATTTACCATCAGAATTGTCAATATGACACAGAAAAGATAGCTCTTGCTGTATTAACATTCCATATTTTCCAAGCAACTGACTACATTACCCTCATAAACATACAATTTGACACTAGGTAAGGACCACATTGGCCATCCTAGTCTGCCCATTTTCTTCACAGACTTCATTATGCAGCCGTGGTGAATCTGACAAGAATTTGTTTATGTAGTCATGGTTGCTGGGAAAATCAATATTTAAAATAAAATGTGTCTCTCTCATCAATATATATTAAAAAAAAAAAAAAAGCTATTTTACTTAGGTGAAGCCAACTAAGCCCTTAAACATCTAAATAATAAAGCTCATTAGAACTATTGTGAGGTGACAAAGAAGCTTATATTTAGGAAGGAAGGTTTGGGAAGGAGCTGCTATATTCTAAACTACCTAAAATCTAAATAAAGGGCTACGGTGAGCCAAGATAGCTTAAAACTAGTTAAAAGCTCTTCCAAAACTACTCTGTTGTGGACTACCTACAGTCTAAATAAAAAGATATGTTAAGGGCTACTAGTCTATGACCCAAAAGCTTTTTAAAAGCTACTCTGTTGTGGACTACCTAGAATATAAATCCAGTAGTAAGGCTTTTAAGCAATAAAATCACTTATACTGAATTTTGTACTATCTGAAATATAAATAAAAAAGCCATTTGAAGTTTTGAGGGCAACTGTAAGCTGAGTGAGATAAAAGGTAAATAAGAAGCTCTTTTAATAGTGACTGTTCCTGACTGTGAGCTGTACTAGCAAAAATAAAATCGAATTACCTTCTCAGAGATACAGCATGTTGTACTACATAAAATTTAAAAGATTACTGTGAACCACATTAACTATAAAGTCATTAAAAAGCTCTCCTAAAAGTTACTGTGTTGTGGCCTACCTAAATTCTAAATTAAAAGGATCTGATAAAAGAAGTGCTTAGTCAGTGACCCAAAAGCTTTTTAACGTTACTCTGTGTCCTACATAAAACCTAAATAAAAGCCTGCTTAAAGCCATAAAGGGCAACTGTGAGCTGAGTTAGCTTAAAACTTTATAAAAAGCTCTTAAGAGCTGCTATGCTTGGGGCTATTAATGTCTTCTACAACAGCAACTGACTCTCAGACTATCTAAAATTTAACAAAAAACTAATAATTGAAGACATAAAGGGCAACTGTGATAACGTTAAGCTAGAAATACGATAAAAAGCTCTTAAGAAGTAAATCAATCAGTTTTCCTTATTGTGTTTATTACTGGCAAGACAGACAAGATAACAAATTAAACATTTTAGAGTAGTAGTAGCCTATGCTTAGGCAGTGGAGAGTTATTTAGATCGTGCAAGCCACTTAGTGCCACCACCCTTCTGATGGCACTAGTGATGATTAAAGCGCTTGGTCCAGTGAAGACAAAATTTATATAATGTAAACAACCAAGGGGCATGTAAATACATTCTTGGGTATGTCGTTTGCTTACATGCCCACTTGGCCATGTACTTTTATTCACTAATTTCATACCTTTATACATACACACACACACAGTGCAAGCCTGTTATAACAGATGCATCTGTGCACATAACTTTTGTCCATTATATCCAGAAAAGGTGTAACCTATGTGCTAAGTTGTCGATATGTCTGAGTATGAACTCAGAGTGAATGAAAACTTATTTAAAACCTTCATAGATTACTCAGAATCCTGCCTAGCATATGTTTCTGTATTCTGTGTGTTCATTTGAAGATATTTAACTATCAGCGAGCATGAGTTCTTTTAAGGAAGTTTATTGCAAAGGTTAAGAAGAAGATATAACTCCACTGGCTGGATCTTGGGGTTCTAGGACACTAAGAACAAAAGCAAGTGTACTGTAAGGTGTTTATTGAAATATAAAATCATTTACTTTCAGTTTAATTAATTTATTAATAAAAGTTTATGCAGCTTGTGTAGAATTATTTTGTTAGAAATGTTATCTCTGTAGCTCCTCCGTCTTAATTCTACATTTGCCAAATATCCTCATCAGCTCTGCATTCTCCCCTCCGAAAGCACTTCAAATGCCCATAAAAGTTTCATAGTGGCCATTATAAGCAATGTTTCTGTCCATTATAACGGAGAAAAATGCATTAGATTTGGTATATCTAGTTTGGGAAATCAATTTTGTCCACTATAACTGATATGACCACGCCTGGAGCACTGCTTGCAGTTCTGAAGACTCCATCTCCACAAAGACATAGACAGGGTGGAGCCTGTCCAGAGGAGGGCACCAAAATGGTGCAGGGTCTGCACTAGAAGACATATGAAGAAAGACTAAAAGAAGTTATGTATAGCCTCGAGGAAAAGAGAGAGGATGGGACATGATAGAAATCTTCAAGTACCTCAAGGGAATCAACAAAGTCCAAGAGGGTGCATCTTACAGAAATAAGAGATGTGCAAGAACAAGGGGCACAATTTGGAGATAGAGGGGACGGCTCAGAGGTAATGTGAGGACGTATTTCTTCATGGAGAGGTAGTAGATGCATGGAACAGCCTTCCTGAGGAGGTCATGGAGTCAAAAACAGTGGGGAATTGAAGAATGCATGGGACAGACATAAGGCAATTCTAGTGGGGGGTAGGAGGAAGTAGGCTGTTGGTTAACTAGGATCTGCAGCTTATCCGTTAAGTAGGGAAATGGGCAGACTAGGGTGGGCCAAGTGGTCCTTATCTGCCATCAGATTCTACAGTATGTTTCTATTGTCCATTAAAACAGTGACCATTATAAGTGGAGTGCACTGTATATTAAGATAGATAGAGAGATAGATAGGCAGACAGACAGATAGATATTGTGTGAAATGAATTTTAACTGTGGCTCTGAAATGCTTGTTGCTTTATGTAGATGGAAAATTGTTCTTGTTTTGCCTAGACTAGATGTAAGATATGTTCCCACCTAAAGTAAGAGAGACACAGTATGTACTGCAAGCTGTTGTTTTAGTACCCACAAGCAGCAACAGTCTATTCCAGAATTTAGGAGACTGGTGTGGAAAACATGGTCAGAGCACGGTCAGGTCCTTCAGATACTGGAATACCTCATTACGCCTATGCAAATTTAAAATGTTTACCTCTGTTTCTTCCACAACTTAGAGTCTGCAATACATAAACTTTAGACTGACCTTAAGAATTCTTGCAACACGTCAGATTGCAGATTATCAGTTTTGTGATCAACTTTCAATTCTGTACCTGTCTTTATTTGTATTACCTGTCTGTCTGTCCATCCCAGATCAGCGAAAATTAATTTCACCTGATACTGTAAATGAAATCAGATTGTTAATGACATTTCTACTATCAAAATATTTTAAGAAGAAAATGTCACAAACAAAATAATATACTGGGTAGATTAGATATGCCAGTACTGTACTAAACCTGTGGGAGAGCAGCTGAAACAATGCTCAATGACATCACAGTGGAGCTATGCAGCATTCTAACCAGAGCAGGAATTGTATTCTTTTTTTTCCTGGTAATTGAACTATATGTATGTATATATGTATATTTATTTAGCTTTTGTTACCAGATAGCTGTACTAGACAGATAAATGCCTGCTTTGTCACGACCTGGGAGAGAACAAAGAAACAATGTTACATTTACCCAAGAATTACCAGATGAAGCAAGGCAGGATAAATTTACAGTACAATAAAGCAGTATGAGAAAACCAGAAGCTGACTATAAAATACAGTACCCTTGAATATAACAATAGGCAGCTACAAATAGCAATGTGCCAGCCTTGGATGAGAACAAATAAACTAGACAATCAAAATTATAGACAGTAGTAAATAACAGTTAGCCAGCCTTGAATGAGAACATCATGCATGCAGTAAGACACGCATGGGCATGGATACTATTCCTAAACAGCATGCCTTGGTGTCTTATTTATTTATTTCTTTGAATTTTGTTGACCGGTAGGCCACTGAGACTAAAAGTCCCTTTTTCAGATGACGGGGGACATAGATGGTAACCAACTGAAACTGAACCAGATTAAGCAGTTGGTGGTATTTCTAGTATGGGGAAATTTGGCCAGGACACCGGGAAATTTCCCTACTCTGCCTGTAAGGGTCCGGCTGTTCAGTGTGATGGCCACTCGAACTTGGTGCCAGATGGTGCAGGCGTGTCAGAGGTGGGGAATCGGCCTCCTCCTCTGCCTCTATTTTGTAAGAGACCGAAGTGGAAGAAGGCAACATTGAAGATGTAAAGAATTCTACAAACTTTACACCAAGAAAATGCGTAAGTGCAATGCATTTACAAAACCAAATGTTGCAGACAAGTTCATCAGAATCCCTATTGGAAAGTTTAGAAAAGAAGGATCGCAACTGCAAGAAAAACAAGCGGGTCTGTGAGCACGGGTTTCAGCTCTACAGGCTACAGTATGTTCTGTTAACATAGCGCAGTTGACTCTGACAGGCCTCAGCTGCAGGATGGCGCAGCATCATCAAAGGCTTTCAGCAGACAGACAGATGCAGCCAGAGCTTCATTTCAGAATGTCTCAATAGGGACTGGCAGTGTGTTCACTGAATCTAGTGAGTGCCGAGAGTCTCGGGACAGTCAAAGGAAGAAAAGTGTGTACTGGATGGAGATGCAGAATCAACACGTAGACCCTCTTAACATCACAGAGCAGGTATAGGAGGCTTTTCTATGTACAGAGGAGGCGAAATGCAGTCATGGCCACACAACGAGCGACCAGGAGTTGAAAACAACTTGAGCTGAATGCAAAGATACAGGTACTGATTTAACCTTGAACAATGACTTAATTTTACACAGCAGCATGCTGTTTGTCAGCCTGAAGTATCCATAGTTTCCCTATTTGTGAAGCATTAAACAGCAGTCAGTTGCCAGCACTTGTTACAGAGCCAGAGCTTGATAAAATATTTACGGATAATGAGTCAGGCCACAACTACTCGGACTATGAGAATAATTTATTGATAACTGGAGTTACCATTGCAGATGCTTTGAAATGAGCTGGATGGAAAAGTCGACCGATGCTCAAACATGGTCCTCTCACCACATAATTGTGTAGAGCCTAAGGAAATTGATAGACATGGTAGATCCTTTGGAGATTCCATCTGAGCTACATTTGACTCAGAATCCAGTATGGATGAACGTCAGCTCTGAGATAGCTGTGAATGGTATGATGGGAGAAAGGCCTAGCTCAGCAAACTGAAACAGATATGGGGACTTAACTCATAAAGAGAGGAAACTGTGAATCAAGGTTCACTTACTCTCATTAACCCTGCCATACCAGCTCATAATAATGGACATGGAGAGGAACAAAGGCAGAAAGGTAGTCCCCAGGAAATCAGCTGGGCCCAAGTGGTAGGACTTATGCTGGCCTATTCCATACTCCTCCAGAACAGGCCAAGCGAAGGAATGCAGTGAGATTAAGATACAGAGGTGGTCTTGACATATTTCCTGACTGCATATATGTGGGAAAACACTGGTGAAAGACCGTTTGCAGTTCTTACCATCAGAGATATATGCTCTTATACATACTTCAGTAGACTGTAATTTTGATTAGAGTTTCAAAACATCAGCAGGCCTAAAGCGTTCTGGCATCAATATCAGCAAGTTAGACATACACCTTTGTGGTCTTCCTTTATTGCTATTTCTCTCACAAAACCTGCAATTAAAATGATTACAATTTTATCCAAAAATGAGGTGGTTGCAGTGGCTGACATTATCAGGTGGTTAACATCAAAGTCACAGTTTTAGGCCTGCCTGAGCCATAATAGATTCCAAGCAACTATGGACTGGAGGATGGAAACTACAGGTGCGGCTCCATAGAGTTAATAGGTCAATACAACATTTGCCGAGCTGTGTTTACCTGGGTAGGGACAGGGGTTTCATTCTTTATCCGCCAGCCTAAGTCATGTTTTAGATGTGGGCGCAAACGCGTTGAGCAATGCATGAGATAAACTGAAGTGCTCGTTATGCTCAGGATCGGGCATACAAGCACAAATTGCCGAGGCCGGTTTATTGTAACCTATGTGAAGAAACCATACATTCATATCGTGGTTGTCCCTGGGCCTACCAGCAACCCAGGATCCCACAGGAAGATCAGGAAGAAACGGTTTCCAGAGCACAACAAGCAAGAGATAGGCCTCAGTTTAGGCCTAGATCAGGAGAACAGTCTTCTCTGTCTTTAAGTTTAATTGCATCAGGAATACCAGCCCGGTCCCTGATCTTTCTGAGCAAGAAAATCTCGGACACAGCCAGATGTGGAAGCCTCTAGAATTGGTGCAGATATGTCCTCTCAAAACAGTATGGTGGATCACTTAGAAGGAGACTCAAATATAGTCAATAGCTCAGCAACTAGCAATTTTTCCCTACCATGTGGAACTGGACAGAAAGGAATAATGCCACCACCTGAAGAATCGGACTGGGTACAGATTGGTACTCAAGGCAAACAAAAGCAGAGCCAACAGAGGGCTAAGTCCTCACAAGTCCACAGGAGGATGAGGCTTTACCAAGAATAAATTTGCAACTTTGAACAAAAGAAAACAAGTGACTGAGACAGAAGACGACTCAGGTGCCTCTTCAGTGGCATCCTGACAGCGGATTTTGACTGACACAGATCAACTATCAAGCGACTCATAGTATCTAGGAAAAAAGATGCAAAATGAAGTCTCCAGGAAAGAGAAAAACTTGACATTTTAAATTCCTGTTCTGATAAATGTCAGACATGTGGTGGTTTTGGTACTTTAAACGTAAATAGTTAAAAATCCCAAAAGGAGATGTGCTATTTTTTCTATGTCGGCAGACGCTAATGTACATATAATTTTTTTACAGGATACAAGATTTTATTCTGTCAGGGAGGCTAGTCACCAACACAGGACTGGAGGGCAGGATGTCATATTGGTCCCTTTCAGAAAAAGTATGTGCAGGGATAGCTATTCTTTAATAATCTAGAAGTTACAGTCATAAGGCTAGTTGATTTAATACAAGGACGGGTGCTAATATTGGATGTAATATTGCAGAACCAGGAATGGAGACTAATATTTACAATTCTCAAATTAAAACTCAAAGAATAGAAACAGTGAAGGCTGTACAGTCCTTTCTACATTCACCTAAATCAATAGTTTTTGGGGAACTTTAATTGTATTCTAACGCTTTCAGATAAAACAGGGCAACTCAAAAATTATATAATGGTTCCAACTTTCTTAATTTGATGTATAAGACAGCAGGCTTAATAGAAGGAGCTACATTTGGGCCTCAACCTCCTATGCATATATTCCACTGGGGAGATTTTCCACCAGAATAGATAATTTTTATCTCTAAATGGTTACCAGGTTACAAACAAAAGGTGATTCTTTGCAAGGCATCAGATCATTGTATGGTTATACTGTATCTAGGGCTTCCTCATAATAAACCGGAAACACATAACAATTGGAAAATGAACATAACAATTCTAGAAGATGATTCTGGTTGGAAGAAATTATCCACAGTTTTGAAGGACAAAATGTCAGTATATGAACTATATAATAACCCAGCTCCATGGTGGCAGGAAACAAAATTAGAAATAAATAAATATTGTAAACAGTCGGCAAAAAGCCTGTTCTAAAGCAAAATACACACAATATTTAGATAGAAGAAGGCAGTTACAGAAATTTCTCTCCTGAAAGTGGAATATAACTTGATTATTCCTCTCAGATAAATTAAAAAGAAATGTATGCCTGTCAGTATGACAGGTCTACTTCACTATTTTAGAACAACAATATGGAAGGAAAGGGTCAGCAAAGTAATAAATCCATTTGATAATTGCAAACAGCAAGTAAATATAAAACATATGTCTTTCTTGATGACTCAAGATGGAACTAGAGTCACAGATAATCAAGGTATATTACAATTGATCTCAAGTCATACGAAAACTGTATATGGTCAAGACTTTAGAGTAAATGAATGGGGATTTTTCACAATATTTAGATATTCCACAGTTATCAAATGAGATTAAAGAAGATCTGGTAAAACCAATCACAGCAGAAGAAGTAAGTGTTGTCATTGGTCAGCTAAAAGTAATGTAATACCAGGGCCAGCTGGAATACCAAATGAATTTTATAAAAGGCCAAAATGTTGTTACTCCATCATTTGACTGCAGTTTTTAATATTATTATAATACAAGGTTCATTACCAGTGCCTGCTACTCTAGCTGATAGTAACCTGATTTACTTACATAAAACAATGAAAAGATAACCTAGATAATTGGTGGCCTATTTATTTATTTATTTAGTTTTGTTTACGGTAGGTGCACTAGCCATAGAAATGACTATTTTCCAGGCCACGACCAGGAGGTAACAAGATACAACAGTACAGGGATACAACAAATAGGCAGTTACAGCAAGGTATAAACAATAAGTAGTTACAGTAAGGTCCTTACAGTAGTGGTCAATGATAACTTTATATAGAACAAATAAGAACAGGTATATTAGTGGGTAGGATACAAGGAGGGAACAATTTCGCAATTGGATGTTACAAATAATGGCTGTAGGGCAAATACAGTGCTATTACAGAGTAAACGAGTAGATGAGGGATAACAGGTATGACACAAAAAATAAGAAATAGCTAAACAGCAGGTAAGTCCATAACAGGAAGACAAATTAAGACAAACAAGGTAGATAATTAGAAATAAATGTATAGTTGATATAAAATAAGAATAGACAGAGACCTTAAAAGTCTGGGAGTGGAAATGCAGGGTATGCCAGCTGAGATACATAAGGTAAGGACTGAGTTAGTATATAGGAAATTAAGGCCGAAAATAGGGTGCATATGGGAGAGGCATTAGAGAAAGGAACAACTGAAAAATAGAGTTTATCAGAGACACGGTAGCGAACTGTAATCGGGAGGAGGGTAGGGAGCTAAGGAGGTTTAAAACAGGAGCGTTGGTCAGCTAAGATGAGGTAGAGACGGAGTGCTTTTTAAAGGAGTCATGAGTGGGAGTTTGGCAGACATCAAGAGGGGAGGAGTTCCAAAGTCAAGGAGCATGATGGGCAAAAGCACTGGAACCTTTGATGGTAGAGTATTTTGGCACACTTAAGAGGGAGCTGTCAGCTGAGTGCAGTCCATAGCTAGAGGTCTGTGGAGTGAGCAATTTTGCCAGTGATTTAGGGTTTGAGACCTCATAATTTTAAATGGAATCTACTCTGAGGAAAGGGGTTACTAGTGGGGTACCGCAGGGTTCAGTATTGGGTCCAGTCCTTTTAATGTCTTCATCAGTGACATTGCAGAGGGACTGGAAGGAAAATATGCCTTTGCAGATGACACAAAGATCTGCAACAGGGTTGATACACAAGGAGGCGTGAAAGGATGAAAAGGGACTTGGCAAGGTTGGAGGAATGGTCAGAAGTATGGCAGCTAGGATTCAATGCAAAGAAGTGCAAATAATGCACCTGGGAAACAAGAACCCAGGGAAGAATACACAATGGGTGGGAGGTAGTAACAACAACAAAAATGAAAGGGACCTGGGGTAATCATATCAGATGACCTTAAGGTTAGCAAGCAATGTGAGAAGGCAGTAGGGAGGGCTGGGGTATACTGAGATGTATAGGAGAGGCATCATCAGCAGAAAACAGGAAGTTGTTATCCCTCTGTACAGACAGTTGGTAAGACCCCATCTGGAGTACTGTGTCCAGTTCTGGAGACCCCATCTCCGCAAGGACATAGACAGGATAGAGGCAGTCCAGAGGAGGGCAACTAAAATGGTGCAGGGTCTGCAAGAGAAGCAGATGAGGAGAGACTAAAGGAGCTTAATATGTATACCCTTGAGGAAAGAAGGAGAGGGGGACATGATAGAACCTTTAAGTACCTCAGTGGAATCAACAAAGTCCAAGAGGGTAGCATCTTTCAGAAAAGAGACTTGCAAGAACAAGGGGACACAATTTAAAGATAGAAGGAGGGTGGTTCAGGGGCAATGTGAGGAAGTATTATTTCACAGAGAGGGTAGTGGATGTATGGAACAGCCTTCCTGAGGAGGTTGTGGGGTCTAAAACTGTGGGAGAATTCAAGAATGCATGGGACAGACATAAGGCAATTCTTGTGGGAGTAGGAAGAAATAGGCTGTTGATTAACTAGGATCTACGGCCTATCCTGTAGGTAGGGAAATGGCAGACTAGATGGGCCTAGCAGTCCTTATCTGCCGGCCAAAGTCTATGTTTACAATACTGTCAGTGGTAGAGCCAAGGGAATAGAGCCTTGTAGCATCAGGGATAGCCATTTAAGTTCAGAGTAGAGGGTGCAGTGGTGTTTCCACCTGTGGGACAAGGGCATACCAACATATGTTATTAGAGGCAATGTTCCACATATGGAGATTCATTTTAGGAGAGGCAACATAAGAGGATACTCCATGGTTAGTGTAGGTAGGAGAATGCACCTGGCAATAGTTAGCCTTACTGAGGGAGTTAAAGGATAGCTAGTGCGAGAGGCTACACCTAGCTTGAGTTCACAGACATATGTGTTGGAAGTATGATGTTCAAGTTTAAGGATTGATCCAAAGTGACTCCCAGGTATTTAAATGTGGTAATTGAGACAATAGGTGAGCCATCCAAGCAAGAGACCCTAAAATTGTTTAGGTGAGACTGGAGTTTCAAAGGGGTACCAAATAGCATGGACTGAGTTTTGGTCTCATTTAGTACAAGGTGATGATCCGAGAGCCAGGCTTGGATACATTGGAAATCAGCAGAAAGCCGTAGATTGATGTCAGATACATTTTCGCACTGGTATAGAGGACGATGTCATCCGGACAGAGTAAGGAGGAGGCGGAGAGTTTGGAGGTAATGTCATTAATGAAAATAGTAAATAGAAGTGGTCCTAGGATAGAACCTTGGGGTACTCAACATTAACTATAGCCTTCTCGAATAAGATGATTTGAATTTAACAACTTGGACTCTGTTTGATAAGTAACTGTCAAAGCAGTTCATGACATTTGGTGGAAGCCCATAGAATGCAGGGGTGGCAAGGAGAAGGGAGTGGTTCACCAGATCAAAAGCCTTCAATATGTCAATGAAAACAGCCCTGTTAGGAGACCCCTGTCCATAGCTGTGAGAGCATCGTGGTAAATTTAAGCAGGGCAGTGGAGGTGCTGTGGCCTTTTCAAAAATCATGCTGGGCTGTTGTTAGAAGGTCATGCTTGATAAGAAATTCAATAGTTTGAGTGGCAACTAGTTTTCCAGAATTTTGCCTAGCACAGATAGGATGGCTATTGGTCTGTAGTTCAGGGGTCACTGTGATCCCCTTTTAAAGACAGGGAGACTCGTGCTATCTTCCAAATATCAGGGACACAACTTTGACACAGGGAGAGGCTAAAAACTTTGGCCAGAGGTGACGCAATGAGAAGGGCAGCTAGTTTTAGTAGTCTGGGCTCAATGCCATCAGAGTCTGTGGCAGAACTATCTGAGACCAACCTTAGAAGTTTTAGAACCTCTTTTGGGGTAATAGTGCGAAAGTAAAAGGGGGGAACAGCTCACATTGATAGAGGTTGCTGAGGACATTGGTTTGGAAGTGGGAAGGGATGATGAATTTAGTAAGGTCAGAGAACTGATTATTAAGGAAATTTGCAATAGTCTGAGGATTATTATAGTGAATACCATTAAGAATCATATCACAAGGGGTAGACGACTGTGTAGCTCCAAGGAAGGTTTGATGTGGGACCAGAACTTTCTTGGGTCCTTTGAGGCATTGGTGAGAGATTTTGCAGTAAGAGCTTTTAGAGATCTTATGTCCTTTTGCAGGCATTCCTTAACCTCCTATGGGTGTTATATTCCTCTGGGAGTTTAGAGGACTTGTGGCGGAACCAGCTCTTCTCTATTTTTTATTTTGGTAAGTAGATCCTTGTTTAGCCATCTAGTAGTACGCCCTTGACACGGCGGGTTTTGAGAGGAGTGTTTATCCTGCAACATAGAAGTTAGATATGAAAATAGCCAGTGCAGTCTGGACATCTTGGGCATTGTAGAGATCAGATCAATCAATGGTGGCCAATTCCTGATGAAAGTTTTGCTGATGCAAGTGGGCATAGTCGCGAAAGCGTGATGAGGCGGTTTTACTTCAGAGGGAGGGCAGATCCCCAGATGCAGAAATTGGGAGTGGTCCAAGATGGCATCGGCAAGTATGCCGCAGGCTGGATGTGCTCTGGGCGGTTTGATAACAACCAGTCAATTAGTGTGCTGGAGTTTGAGCGAGGAGTTCACCGAGTTGGTTCAGTAATGAGGTGATGGAGGTTATGACTCTGAATCTTGGTAAGTAAGGTAGTCTGGTATTTCCCAAGCCAGTTTAAGTTAATGTCACCTAGGATGATCATTTCATTCTTGCGGAGAGTAGGGATGACTGGTTCAGGAGCTCATCCAGGCCAGTGTAGGCACTATTTGGTGGGTTATAGTGCGTATGATATGTAGTTTTCTGTTCCCTAGTGTGAGAAGTGCATGGCGATTCACCATGCATCATGGAATCAGTGTTTAGGGCAATGAGATGAAGCAGATTTTGTAATGATAGCTACACCCCCTTCCCATTTTGGGGATGGTCTATCCTTCGAAGGAGGCTGTAATATGTGCCCGAACACGGAGGAGTCAGATATAGAGGATTTGAGCCACGTTTCGGACAGGCACAATATGTCCGGCTTGTAATGGGAGATCCTTGCTTGAGTTGCAAAGTTGTGATCAAGGCTTCTGATGTTATGATGGGCTATGAGGAGATTTTTGAGGACCTTTGAGGCACATTAGAGTGGGAGGTGACCTGCTGGGCCAGGGTTTGTCTCAATATCCCTGATAGCAGAATAGCCAGTAGGGAAGTACCATAGCTTCCGGTGGGTAATAGGGAGAGAATTGAGTGGTGAAGGAGGTATTTTTAGGGTGGTAGATAGCATGGTAAGTTATACCCTTATTTAGAAGGAGTGGGGACAAATCCCAGGGTGAGTCATGACGGCGAAGGAGATTGGAGAAATGGAAGTTGTCTAGGGATAGGATGGTGGCAGGGTGGGCCCATTTAGCATAATAGTTAGCAGAGGTTGCTGAGTAGAGCAGATCAAGAGCTATGGTAGTGGGGTTCATGAGCATTAGGTGTCCCATGAACAAGGTAAGGGTGTGTCCCTCGTGGGAACCTGAGCTAAGGAGAAGCAGAAAAGGTCCTAGTATAGATCACAGCCTAGAAGTTGTTTCTGCAATAAAGAGGTCAAGGCAACAGGGATTAGACCAATTAGAGGAGACCAGCAAAGGTTGTGGCCCAGAGGGCAAAACTAGTTGTGACAGGATAAGGCTAGAGAGAGTAGGTCTGAGATAGGAAGTGGGCTTGGAGTGAGAAAAGAAACTCAGGGACGGGGGAGTAGGGAAATAGGAAGCACTGGGAGGGATAGAGTCGAGATTAACCACTGTAATAGGCAGGAAAGAAATTAACCTGTATTGTAGAGGCACTATCAGTGAGCCAACAAGTCAGTGAGCATGGAGATAGAGAGAGAGAGAGAGGACCAACTCAGCAAGACAAATGGCAGATAAGGAAGGATTCTGGCCAATAGCAGTTTTCAATGTGGTTAGAGGAGGAGACAAAAAGTATTTAATAGAGGCTAGGTTGGGCAGGCGGTGTGGGATGAAAATTAGACCCAGCAACAGATAGCGAAGCGGCTGGTAAAATGGCAGAAAAGCCACGCTTTAGTCAAAATTGCCAGCAGCCAGTAGAGGGTCAGGGGCTGATGCAGTAGCCTATGGTGGAGTAGGCAGGGAGCAATCCTATGTGAGGCTTTCAAGTCCTTCTTAGAGCGTACCTGAGTAGCGGAGAAGCCGAGGTGGAGGCTGGCAGCCGACTGGAGCTCCGCTCCGGCGCCACAGCTGCTTTCAGCGATGAGGATCCCAGGGAAAATTCAGGTCCAACTGGAGAGCCGTGGAAGGAGAGCTTGCGGCCGAATGGAGCTCCGCCTCATGCTGCAACCGCTAGCAGCGTGAGGAGATCTGAAAGTGGAAAGACAGGGACAGATTTAGTAAAGGATTATTGCTGCTCCAACGGGCTGGCACTGATAGTAAATCAGTGGGTGTGGTAGGCAGGAGGCCCTCCAAGTGGGACAAAGGAGGTCAGAGGGTCAGCGATTTAGAGAGCTGGAGGGTGATTAAGTAACTTTGGGGTGGGGAGTCTGGTGCCTGGTGAAAATACCGGACAAAAGACACGGGGGGAGTTACTAAGAGAAAGGATAGCAGAGGATAAGGGAATAGATGTAGAGATCAGGCACAGGTTAGAGTACAGAGCAGAATAGATTGTATGCAAGAGGTAAGCTGTTTCAGAGCAGGAAGGAGGCAAGTAGTAGGGGTACAGTCAAGGAAAGACAGAGGACAGTGTTCATATTTACGTGGAAGCCTAGGGAAAGCAATTAGTAGGCAGAAGAAAATGAGTGAAGATGAAGCAATCAGGTATAGATAAAACAGCACAGACCTAAGGGAGAAATTAAATACAAACTGTAACTTTCTCAAAAATAAAGTAAGACTAGAGGTTAAGCAAATACAGCACTTATAGTAATCATTCCCAGCAGTATGTCTATCCTGGGTAGATTACAGATACAGTTAAAAGACAGGCAGCAGTGTTTCTGATTACAGCAAGTTTGTAAATAATTATTTAACATGTAAAATTAGACCCAGCAACAGATAGCGTAGCAGCTGGTAAAATGGCAGAAAAGCCATGCTTTAGTCAAAACTGCCAGCAGCCAGTAGAGGGCCAGGGGCTGACACAATAGCCTATGGTGGAGTAGGCAGGGACCAATCCTATGTGAGGCTTTCAAGTCCTTCTTAGAGCCCGTACCTGAGTAAGCCAATTAGCCCTAATCATTTCCAATTCAAATTCTATGTAAAATCATAAACAATAGGTTGGCAAAAACAGCCCGTTTTAATTTATCATACTCAGACATGTGCAATGCCACAAAGATCAGTGTTAAATAATTTAAAATTAATAAGAGAAGTTTTGTCACAATACAGGAGGGTATGTAATAAGTCTAGATCAGTCCAAACTTTTACATTCGAGTTCCACATGGTTACCTTTCTGAAGTACTAAGCAGTATGGCATCCCACAGGAGTTTATCTCATGGATTAAGAATTTAGGTAAAATGCTTCTATTACTTCGGTGGTTAATGGAATTAAGGGATCTCACATACTGATTAAAAGAGGGGTATGATACCCCTTAAGTCCCCTTTATACGTTTTTTCAATAGACCTACTTCCTAGGAGATTAAATAATGATAGTATTATCAGACATATACTGTAGTTAACCCAACAGAAATGGTATTCCCCAGCGCTATGGCATATAGCGGATGACCTTTGCCTTTTAGTAGCAGATCATAAGTCAGGGCACAGGCTTTAAATATTGTTTAGTCCTTTTCTCTGATTTCATGGTCAGTCTTAAACAAACAGAAAAGTATAGGCACATTGGTAAATGTACATTCACATATAGGAAGGCAGAGATTGGTGAAATTCAAATTTAGACTGACAGTATTCAGTTTCTAGGAATTTATTTTGGTGGCTCTCAGACTTCAGAAAAAATAGAAAAACTATAGAAGAAAAAGTAAAAATAGAAATCATATACTATGACAAAACAAAAGTTTACATGTTAAAAACCTTTATTATTCCTATTTTTTAACAGTATGCTATATTTTTCCTCTTCCTCTTAGGTTGGAGGCAAGAATGTATAACCTAAGTTTCCAGGTTTTGTGGGGAAGTCGTTTGAACCCAGTTAAGCGATCAGTTACATACTGGTCACTTAAAAGGGAGGTTTGAATATGTTGAACCCAGTCCTATTTTCTTTTCATTATTTGTACATGCTAATATTTTCCCTAGTATGGCAGGACATCAAGATGCTTGGGTTAGAGTTTCAACACCAGAATCAGGTATTTCACTGATAAATGGAGGCGATAACATGGAAAACATTTACAAATATCCCTCAAGGGACTTCTGTGTACCTAATAGAAGTTTATTAAAAATAAAACAATGGAATGTACCTCCACAGATAGCAGATTTGCAAAATAGGAAAAATCTATACACTTCAGTTCTGAATAAGAATTTCTTAACAGAACCATGTTTTAAATGTCTATCGAACATTGAAGAACAGCATTTGATAAAACAAATAATAGAAAATAGAATTCCACAGAAGATGTGGGATACCATATGGATGTGCTGCCACGGGAGATTGAATGTTAGGGAAATCATGCACATAAAAAGTGGAAGAGAGATTCTGCCTTAGAGAATCATACAATTTCAAGTAGAAACTATGCAACATTTGTTTTTGATTGTCTCTATATAGCACAGTTGTGGGCTCAGCTCATGGGTGGTCATTACCTGTATTCATACACAATGTCTTATACTGAGTTGGTCTATGGGAATTATGGTACAGAATGGGGATATTGTATCCTGGAACTCTTTGGGTTATATGTGCCATATTAAAATGGTGCATATGGCAAAACAGGTGTCTTTTGTACTTCAACAAAAAATACGTTGTTGAAAGGATTAATAGAAGGATAACTAAGGAAGTATCAGTGATATATGTTAAAGAAAAATAGACATTGTCATCAACCTTAATAGTGAATTGGTGGAGCTCTTCCTCTGATACTTTAGAGGTGTAACCTGAGAAAAATAAGAAATAAAATAGGGGCAAAAGGGGTGTATAATCAAAGGTGTAGAGTGGTTGTTTTCTCTTTATACTACTTACGGTCTAATTTCTTATGAAATATTGTGGATAGGTAGAAATGTTAAATTTAATGTAAATAGATATGATTATTTTCTTTCTTTTTTAACAA
The DNA here is from genome assembly GCA_016271365.2 of Neoceratodus forsteri. Classification (NCBI taxonomy): domain Eukaryota; kingdom Metazoa; phylum Chordata; order Ceratodontiformes; family Ceratodontidae; genus Neoceratodus; species Neoceratodus forsteri. Next base: position 971,681,746 of record CM057454.1, on the reverse strand, counting down.
AAATGGTGTGTTGTGCCTCCAGGGAAGGCTTTGTCTTGAAATCTATTGAGATATATTTGTTTTGTTATATTATTTTCAATAAAAATTCCCTACTCTTTTCGAGAAGTGGCATGGGATCTTTAACATCCACCTGAACTACCACCAGAGCAGGCAGATGGGACCTCGGTTTAACGTCTTATCAAAAGCGGCACCCCAGGCGTGCAGCATCCCTCTCATGCTGCACTGCAGTGTCAGTATTGGATATTAACCCAAGTGCCTGCTGTAGGGATAGAACCCACAGCCTTCTGATCTCGGCCTCAGAGGAGTGTGCTACCTGCTGAGGCATGAGGCACTTGTGCTGAGTGCCTTCAACTACATGGAAGTGTGGTTTGTCTTTTTGTCCTTATAAAAGGGTCAACTGTTAAAAAGAAAAAAAATGAAGATAAGTTTAGCAATGTGATTACAATTCTTGAATTGCACTACTGGGGAAAGTTCTTCACCAGTCAGGAAGCAGGAATTTCTAACCCCAGGAAATCTTACTGTATTCTGACATATGCAATATTGTGCCACCATAGTACTGCCCGGAGCTGAAAAGGTTAATAGAACCTATGCAGATGAGAGAATGCTAGGCTTGAACTTAGTTTTCAAACCACTGTCCCTGGTAAACAATCCATCAACCATCAGATTCTTCACTCCGCTTGACTAGTCAGGCGCCTCAGAGAATCCTCTGCATCTTTACTGAACTTCGCGTTTATTTTACTTGTTTTTACAACCGCTTTTAGTTTAACATTTTTAAACCGCTGTCTCTGGTTCTAAGGTAAACTAGTGTAGATAGAAAAAGTTAGGTAAGTTCTCGGTTTCTGTCCGGTTCTCTGGTCAAGAACCAATATTTCTTTTTTTTGTAAATATATATTTCTGACTCAAATTTCTCTTTGTGAGATGTTATTAGGCTTAACCCAGTTCCTTCTCTGGTCCTTAAACCGACCAAAAGAAGAGATTTTACTTTAGGGATAGTGGTTATGTCTCAGACACCTAAGAAAAGAACTGGCCCTACTGGTTTCCAACACTGCACTGAGTGTGGGAAACATTTGCTAAGCTGACCCCATTTGATGTGTGTTCTCTGTCTCGGTTTGAACACTTAGAGACAGATTGTGAAATTTGTAAAATTTTCCTCAGTCCACGCTGGACAGGCGTTTGAACCGCTGAAGGAGAAAATGTCTGAAACAACCACTGACCTGATTACAGACAAATCCTCTAAATCAAAAATGCTGTTGAACGAACAAAATACCCTTTGACCAGGGTACTGGTTCACAGCCTAAAAACGCCGTGATCAGGCCTCTGAACCAGCAACCACAGGCAAGAAAAAGGAAAACACACAGAACCTGGCAGTTGAAACTGTCCGTTCCTACCGTGGAGAGTTAGCTAATGCTATTCAGATTATTCAGTCCCTCAGTCTCCCCAGTTCAGGTTCCACGGCCCTCGGTTAAATTTCCTGCGGTTGTGCCCCAGAGTTCTTTTCCTGTTACGGTCCTCTCAATCCGATTCTGAATACCTAGAGGATGAGGGGGATGTGGATTATGGGGAGGAAGAAGAAGAGGAGGACTATGGAGAACCGGTAGAACCAGAGGTTTCTCCTGACCTTCATCATTCAGATTCCCCTGATAAGGGATCTGAGGACTTTACCTCCCTGTTTGTTTTTATGCAACAGGTGGCACTAACTTTAGACCTTCCTATTCACTACAGATGAGGAGGAAGAGGCTGATTTTGTTGAAATGATGGATGTGGCTCCAGCAAAGAAGCTGCCTTTTTCCCATCCATAAAACCCTAAAGAAACATGTTTTAAGGTTCTACAGACACTCACTTCAGTTCCTCCAGTTGATAAGAAACTGGATAGAAAGTACTGGGTAGCCAAGTCTGATGCTGAATGTTTGTTTACACACCCCAGCCATGAGGGTGTTGTACAGGCTGCTGCCTGTGATAAGGCTAGCATACCTCTGGCATCCCATCCCCTGATAAGGACCCCAGAAAAATGGACTCTCTAGCCAGAAAATATTATCTGGGTTCTTCTCTAGCCATTCAGCAAGCCACTTATATGGCTTATGTGGCCAATTTCAAAAAGTCTTTGGGGTATAACTTCAGAGATTGCAAAATCCTGCCTGAACCTATGGCAGCTGATTTGGCAGAGGCTGTAAAAGGGGTGTTGAGGCATCCAAGTTTCAGTTTAGAATGACTGTGGATGCCAGCGACACTGCAGCCAGGCTTATGGCTAATTCTATTTCTCTCAGGAGATTTGCTTGGTTGAGAACCACTAATTTATCCCAGGACACTCAATCAGAATTCTTGGATTTTCCCTGTAACCCCTCATCTCTCTTTGGCCAGCAGACTGAAGCCTATATGAAAAGATGAATCAATACAAAGTGGCTTACAGGAGTGCAGCAGCGAAAGAAAAGGCAGCCACCCCTCAGAAACTACAGTCCAGGGCTGGTAGAGCACATTACTATAGGCCCTTCTTCCAGTACTGTTGCAGGCCTCCCACAATGGGCACAGTGCCAGTGGATGCACTACTGTTGGATTGGACAGGAAATTTCTGAATGCATTTCCTCCTTTCCCTCTACTGCTCAGAGTTTTGGACAAACTCGGGTCTCAGTCAGCCACCATGATCCTTATAGCCCCAGCTTGGGCAGGCAACCATGGTACTCCTGCTTCTACTTCTGTCTGTCAGCCAGCTGATAGCCCTACTGTGCAGGCACAATCTCCTCACTGCCTCATAGGGCAGATTTTCTATCCCAACCAGCAGTCTCTCAAACTCAAGGCCTGGTTCTTGAGGACTTAAATTTGCCAATTTAGGGTTTTCAGACAGGTACTCCAGGTTCTTAGGAGCTCCAGAAAACCCTCCACACAGCTAGCCTGTTCCTCTAAGTGGAAGAGATTTTCTTGCTGGTGCCAGCAGTAGGAGGTGATTAGCACCCAGGCAGGTGTACCTCTGGTGCTAGATTGCTTAGCACACCTCCATTCACTTGGTCTTAATTTCTCTTCACTAAAAGTTCATCTAGCAGCAGTTTCAGCCTACCTTTCAGTTGGCAGAAAGCCTTCCTTGGCTTCTGAGCAGGTGTTCAAGAAATTCTTCAAGGGCTTTCTGCACCTGGATCCTCCTCATAGAGAGCCCACCCAGTGTGGGATCTGAACATCTGTATTGGTCAGCTGTTGCAGCCACCCTTTGAGCCCATGTCCCCAGCATAGCTCAAGTATGTTACTGGAAAACTGTCTTTTTATAGCCATCACTTAAACCAGAAGGTTCTGTGAATTTCAGGCCCTGTGTACAGATCCAGACTACATTTCCTCCAATAGGATATGTAGTCCTGAGAACAAACAGGAGATTCCTTCCTAAGGTGGAGTCTGATTTTCATGTTAACCAGTGTATTACTCTGCCTGTCTTTTTACTGATTATTCATGCTCAAGCAAGCGCAGATTGCATAGCCTGGATGTAAAAGAGCCATCAGCTACTACCTAGAGCACACCAAGGGCCATGGGGGGACTATCTATCTGCGATGGGGCGCACTTCAGGGAGCTCCCATATCAGTTTCTAATTTTCAATAAATTCGCAATCTCTTTCCCCTTTTGAATACCTCTACCAGATTTCTGAAGTTCCACGCTTTTGGAGGACATCAAAGTGTGGTAATGGGACAGAAAAATACAGAGCAAAAACCTAATTTCTTTGCTCCACGTGGTGGAGCCTCCAGGCCGCCACCTGCAGTAGTAAATCTTCCTGCTGTGGAGGCCATGGTTGGGAGCCTGGCCCGGCAATGTTGGACTCTTACAAACTGCGTTATTAGCCCTAACCAAAACTGTTCAACATATCGATGAAAAAATGGATGGTACAACACTTGCCTGGTGCAGGCGAACAAAAGTTGGACAATTTGGTGGATAAAATGCAAGAAGCCAAAAGATCATCATCTAGGGCCCAGGCGACAGTGGCCACCTGTGTAAAGGAGCAGTCCCTGTTGCGCTCTAGATCCTCCGATGATGCACATAGTGCAAACCAGTAGAGGTTGTGTCCTTGTACTGCAGGGTGGCTGTGTTTACTAATGTAGTTTTGTGAAACAATAAATACTTTTCACTAGTTACTTGCAGTGCCGGTTTTTGGCATGCGCTCTAGATTGGAGCATTTGGAGAATTTGACACGGGCAGCTAATGTCCGAATGTTCGGACTACCAGAAGAGTGTAGAGGAGAAGATTTGCTCTTTTACTTGAATAAATGGTTGCAGGAGACCTTGAGGATGAACTTGCGAGATTAGATCATGCGCACCTATAGAGTTAACGTTTGGAGACCAGCGCTTACCGAAGGCCAGAACAATCATGCTCATCACCGTTTCCATGGTGAGTGCGAGACTGAATACTGCAAGCAGCTCAAGTCAAGCGGAACCTGATGGTGGAAGGTGAAAAGGTGCTTTTTTCCCTGACCTCTGTTACTCTACTCATATGCAGAGAAAAGGCTTTGATGTGGTCAGGAGGTGTCTCAGTCCTCGATGTCACAACACCATGCTGATGCTGGCTCGACTCCATGTCACGGTTGGAGGAAATCTTACATCTACACGGAACCTTAGGAGGATATGAAACTGGTGGAGAAACTGGAGGTCGAAAGAGCAGTTCAAGGTGACTGTCTTTGTTATCTTGCCAGAGTAACTATTTTTTCATTTACACAGGAGAATTGTGCTGTCAGTTCCTTTTCTCTCTAGAGGTGTGTGTTAATGCTAATAAGACTAGCTGACCCTGATAGATAAGGGACCTTGTCCTTTGATTTCATGGACTTTACTCTGGGACATTTGGACTGGTACTTAATCGCTGGGGAAAAGCTCCAGATCTAGATTTTAGTTGCTTCCTTCTTTCTGTTTATGTAATTTGGGAAGGTCTGGGCAGAAATAGAAATTGAAATTGAAATGGAAAAACTACCTTGAATATAAGAGAGGTTTGGGGATGCTTTCTTACTTACGTGCTTTCGTCCTTCTCAAAACTGGAGCTGAGGGAGTGTACTGGGAGGAGGAAGTGTACTGGGGCGTGATATAGGAGTTTTGTGACCTATAGAGCATACAACAAATAAAAGGCACTATAGCCCTGGTCTTAATTTTCATTTGTGGAATTTCCAATCATCATTGATAGCATACAGCCCAATAGGATTTTGTTGTGATGAACAGTTTTAAAAGAAATTACCCTAATCTTGTTCCAAATGTTATAACGGATCACATGTCTGCATATCTTTTACTGATGCTTATTCAATGATGTATTGCATTACACTGAATGTTTTCACGCTAATTATCTGCATAAAATCTATAAATAAAAGTTAAAAAAAAAAAAAAAAAGGACCATTGCTCGCTGGATTGTGGCCTGTATGAAGTTTGCAATAGCAAGGCTTTAAAGAGCCTCCTGTGGGCCTCTCGAGCCCATTCCACAGGGGCACTGCAACTTCCATAGCAGTCTCAAGGACATACCCTTATTGGACATTTGCAAAGCAGCTACCTGGAAAACTGTTCACATTTGTCAAATATTATAGTGTGGATTTACAGACCAGGAGTGATGCTAAGTTTGCACAGCAGTACTGCAGAGCTCGTTTCCTAAATAGGTTCTGTTCCCACCTCCAAAGGCACTGCTTGGGTAGTCTGCATATGTCAGAATACAGTAAGATTTCCTAGGGTTAAAAGAGACATTACTTGCCATAGTAATCCTGTTTCTTCCAGGGACTCTTACTGTATTCTGATCTCACTCTTCCTCCCTTTTAGAACCTGGGGCCACTGCACTACAGCTTTGTGGTGAACTCCTGGGCTGTTTTTTACTTAGGCTATCTGTGACTTGAGTCTTTGGGATAATGCCTGTTATTGGAGGACAATTAGGGGTTGGGAGTCTATGATTACTTTCATTATTATTATGTAATCATTAGTATTCCGTTTCAGGTTAGCATTAGTTAGTTAGCTTCCTAGGCAAGCTTCGTTAGAAGCTGACAGTTGATGGATTGTTTACCAGGGACAGTGGTTTGAAAACCAGCTCAAGCCTAGCATTCTCTCATTTGCATAGGTTCTATTAACCTTTTCAGCTCTGGGGTAGTACTATGGTGGTACAATACTGCATGTCAGAATACAGTAAGATTCCTTGGAAGAAACAGGATTACTATGGTAAGTAATGTCTTCTTCCTACCCATTTTATAATATAACAAAAGTGGTGGTTAGTTTCCTAGGTACACTTGTAAAGCAAGGGACATCTGTAAATGTTTTCTTAAGGCCCCTCTGAAGAGGGGTGGGAGGAATACTTCATAAGGGCACCTAGGGGATTTCAGAATTTGATGCATATGAGAAAAAGTCTGTTTATCCATTCTGGTGGCACACTTTGAAATATGGGTGAGGACTTGTCAGAGGATCTGAAGGGGGGCTAATGGGAGCACTAAAGGGAACAAAGCGATAGAGGCAGGAGTAGGATCTTATGAAGTTATTTAAAAACACCCATGAGCATAAGACTGCCCAGTGGATTGAGATGGCAGTCTTAGGAGCTTATCTAGGAAACATGAGCATAAGATTGCCCAGCAGACAAAGACAGCCATCTCAGGGTGGAATATAGATCACATTGGTAAGTAAGATGGTTGGAGGACAGTGCAAAATGACAGATATTTTTTTTTAACTTTATGTTTAATAATGTCAGATAAAATACATCAATTAATATTAATACACTTGCACAAGGCAGTATTATTTTATAAAACATGCCTATACAGACAGTGTTACATCAGAAATTGTTGAGAACCACAATTGCTCACCTTGTAATTTTGTACAGCAGGAACATGGGGATATTCATAAAGTTCTATACCGAAAAAAGGTACCAGTAATTTGCCAGCCTCTTCTGTGGCTTCAGGTATTTACTGAGGAGAATAAATGGGTAGAATCAAAGCAGTCTCTTGGACTGCTATTTAAAACCTTTATCTTAACAGGGCTTAACCTTTAAGAAGAAAAACACAACCTCTTATTAACCCTTAGGCTGCCAACAGAATTAGAATGTATAGAAATTCTGGACTGATATATCCATCTGTGACACAGCAAGTGTTAAGCTCATTTCTCACAGAGCATCTTATTAAACTAACCTTTAACATATAAACTTGAACAACTCTTTAAACCTGTACTGGTTATCTTTCTCTGCATCTACGTGTCCATGCCTAGTGCTGTCAAGGGAAAACTTGAGGCAAGATGTCTTTCCAAAGCGAATCGTAACCATCAGGACGCTGGTCACAAACTAACATTTAAAGCACATAGCAATTAAGTCTCTGCTACATGAATTCCACCCTTCTCCCAAATAAAATAACATGCCCGAAGTAAACACCAGCATAGGTACACATGACTGAACCAAGCAGTAGTCAGTACCCAGAGGTTAGGCACACTCAAACTTGTGGAATTTTAACAGCAGTCGGCATCAAATTCATGAGAAACAGTCACTCATCTTTAGAATACCTGTGCCCTCAATTTGGTCTTTTATGAACTCTGTCTCCACTTTTCTACCCACCTTCTGGCATCCTTGGGATCGTTAAATTGCCATGTTTTTGCATCGTGAGCAATTCTCAACCTGGCTGGAAGTAAAATAAGTGTATGACTCACACTCCATTACACTTTTGGAGCAGATTGGTACCAGAATTGTGATGGGGTGCACAAACGCAGCAGCCAGGTTCATCTAAACAGCCACAGAATTCATCTAAAAGCCACAGACATGGCAGGAAGCGCGGAGCTAGTGTCCCTTATGCTGCGACTGGAGCCAAAGATTTAAAGCCATGTTGGAGTCCATGTGGACTATGGACACCAAAATCAAAGAACACTACAAAAATTGTAATTGCATGACGCTGCAGTTCCGAATTAAAGGGATCCATGGCAGAATCTGAAACTCGGCCACAAAGGCTCTTACAGCAGTTGACTTCTTAATGAAGGAAAACTCCCAGCTACAAGGAAGAATGGTGGCCTTCGAGAATGAAATCAGAGTGGGGAATGTCAATTTCTTTGGAGTCCTCAAAGAGCCAAAGGTACTACGTTGGATTTTCTGAGGCAGTGGCTGCAATGAGCGGGCACAGTCCCGAAAGCTTTGACTGAGGAGATCTCAAAAAGCGTACAGAGTGACTCCAAGAATAAGGCCACGCCTCCTACCCAACCCCAGACCATCCTGTTAAAGACATTGGGTTCAGAGGTGTGAGATGTTTTGATACAGATATTGTTTATGTCACATCCCATTTAGCCAGACTATTTTTAGAGGTGTGGACAAAGGATAGATGGCCATAGTGTATTCTAGGTAAGAGGACTTCTTTAGCGATAGTAAGTCTGGCCTTCAGTGTATGTGCCTGATTCTGTAGGCTTTGCAACCTTAGTATTTACTGCCTTGTGGGTTGTGGGAATATGTAGGGAGAAATCCAATGAGTGGCCAAGAGTGATGCAAGGTATTTGAACTGGTCAACCGAGGCAAGTAAGGAACCATCAGCACAAGTGACTGCTAGGTCATCTGCACAAGACCTAAGCTTGGCGTTAGAACCAGATAGTATAACCTGAGTATTTTGGCATTAACAAACAATTTATTTTCATAATCCAGTTCTGAATATTCCAAAAGTCACAGCTGAGCAGTAAGTCATTATGGCCTACAGCATGAGAACTAAAATAAAGAGCAAGGGGCTGGACAGATAGCACAGTGGTAGAGTTACCGCTTGCCATCCAGATGACCTGGGTTTGCACCAAGCCTGTAATGTCTAGAGCCGGATGGTGAGGCGGGGTTCACGCCTCTGGCCTTGGGAGAGAGGCACCTCCTTCCACTGCACAGCTGTCCCCGGTGACCCAGGGGAGAGGGTTGTTGTGTGGGATTGAAGAAGCGGGGTGGCCTTATGTTGGCTTCGTACCCATTAGTCTGGCAGTTGATGCAGAGGCATCACATGCACAGAGTGGGGCCGGCAGGGGAGCACCTAAGGTTGGGTGGGGCTCACCTGCCCTTCGACAGCGATGGGCATCTCATCAAGACCACCTCTCAGGACCATGCCCTGGGGTGAGGGAGGAGAAAAGGGAATTAAATCTCCAACACCTCTGGGCAGATGAAGCCACCCCCGCTCCCACACCATAGAGAGGTCACCTTGACTCTTCCCTCACCTCGCTGGCTTCACCCCAAGGGTCCCAACTGTCCAGTGAGGTATGTTCCTCCCTGTTTGAGGGACGGGAGGGTTCCACCCATGGGAAATAGGTACCATGGGAAATAAGTCATGGGTTACAGTTGGGGTAGCTGGCAGGTTGTTGAGCAAAGCTAGTGTTTGGGCTGGATCTTCTGAGACATCATTTGGTGGGTGGGGGCTTGGGCAGGTGGAAGGAGGTCCCGCAGCTGGCGAGGGTGAAAATGGGGACAAAAACAGAAAATAAAAAATAAATAAATAAAATAATGAGCAAGGTCATCTACATAAATTAGGGAGGAGCAGGAGATAGACACAAGAGGAGACTATTTTTAAAGACAGAGAAGGGCAGCAGATCAAGAACAGATCCCTGGGGAACACCAGCTTCAGTGAAGGCCCTATTAGCTAACATCTTGTTAAACCTTATGAAACTGGAATCTATTTAAAAGTTAGTTCACAAACCAGGAAACAGCATAAAAGTTTTGAACATATTAATTGTTGATCAGCCAGCTCAAAAGCCTTAGAAATGTCAACAGATACAGCATGCCATTACTCCGTTATCCATAGCTACTTCAGTATCATTAGATAATTTGACTAGCGCATTGGGTATGCTGTGCCTCTTGAAGAAGGCATGCTTTTCTGGGGATAGCAGGTTGTACTTTTTTTTAATAACTCTCTAATATTTTTCTTTTCAACATACATAGACGCATTACAATACATACACTAGGAGTAATGGAAGGGCAAATATACATCAGGTCAGCAAGTCTTATCTTGCTTATATCTTATATACATATAAAGGAATTTATACAATTTATGAAGAGAGCTGTTTCTAAATTACATAGGACTATAAGAGTATTACCAGTTTGACTTCTGAGAATATAGGAAACATGCAGACATAATTTCATTCATGTATATTGTCATTATCAGATAATGGCTTCAAAATATTCATCCCAGTCCCCCACCAAGGATACAAATTCAGCTTGGTGGTTCAGCATCTAACAATACCCGACAGGGTGAGCCGTGATAGACAATACTGGACCACCTAGGGGCATAATGAGGCCTGATAGCCCCTAGAAGGTCTGGTATTGCCCATACCGCCCACTCTGGAGGGTATTATTGCGCTTAGAAAATGGGCTGTGTCATTTTGTGGATTACAAAGAAAAATGAGAAGTAATGCTATAAAATGACTACAGTTCTCCTTTTTCTTCTTTTGAGGTAAAGTAGTTCCTGTACCTCTGGTACTGTGCTGTTTGTTTCAGCCCCCCACTCCCGTTTGTCAGCTAAGGAGATAAATGTATGCAGTTTTAGGGAAAAGAAATGCTGTGAATACACAGAGCTTGCTAATAAATAATAGAAATGTCCCTGTTTCTTAGTAGCACACAAGGTGAAGGGCAGTATGGGTAAGTAGGTTGCAGTCCATCGGTACAGGAAGTTAACACTGTCTCCATGTGGCACTCCTGTCTAATTTTGCTTGGAACCAGCCCTGTTGTATGTATTCCTGAAACTAAATAGTGTTAAGGTCCAAGGAAAATTAAACTGGTTGTCTGGTACCTTTCATTTGATGACGGAGCTGGATTTTGAGGTACAGGAGCATTAGTTTGAGTCGGGAGCTGTAGTCTGAGCCACAGGAGGCGGGAGTCAAGCCACAGGAAGAGAGAGAGAGAGAGAGAGAGGCGCTTGACAAAAGCAAAAACAAGTTTTGTTCCCCGTCTTTTATAAATTTCAAAAGTATTACTCCGAGAATGTTATGTTTTCATGGTGGTGGCGGTGGGGCGGCATAAGTCACTCAGCTAACTGTTTAAAAATGGTGGCAGTTTGAATTGTGTGTGCAGTGCTTCAGCCAATGATGAAGCAGGCTGGGCACAATGATCCTAATTACCAGGTTGTCAGGGGTTGGCATGGCTGGTACCTTTTACTACAGGGCTCACTGTAAGTTAATGTACACCAAGCCAGCCAGTCAGATTTGTTTATTTGCACAGCCCATTTCTAATGATGTATAAAACCCATCTCCTCCAGTATATCTCAAAATAATCTTTCCATTGTATATCATTCAAGTTGTCAAGTCTTGCCATTCTTTAATGGCGGGAATCATTACTGTTAGCCAGCGCCTAGTTATGATTTTTTTTTACTATTAGCAGCAAGGTCTGAAGCAGATTCTTAGATGCTGAATCTCCTACTTCCTGAGGGAAGTGTGAGACTAAGAAGACCACTGCTGTAAGCTGTAGCTGGATCCCACGTATTTCATGAATAGCTTGTTTTAATGCATCAAAAATGGCACCAGTTTCGCATCCCCAGAATATGTGCCCATGGGTGGATGGAGACACACATTTCTTCCAACAATTTACTGTCTTATGTGGTTGGTACTTAGCCTGGATTTCAGGGGTTTTAAAGAATCTAGTAGTGATCTTCCAGGCAAACTCCTTCCACTTATGAGAAGCAGTGCAGGTGTAGAAATTGGAACATGCCTATCCCAGACTGGGTCTGTTAGAAGCTCCCTAGATCCTTCTCCACCTCTGTTTAATATGTCTGATTGTATTTCCCTTTAATACTAGTAATGCTTTATACCTATAAGATATCATATGCTGAAGAGAGCACAACCCTCAATGCTTTGTTTGAGTTCTGTAGTAACTGCATGATAACCTTGTATGAGGTGCTCTCTAGTAAAGGTTTTATAAAGTTCAGCACTTGCAGGTACCAAAACCTGTCCTGGGGTTGCAAATCATAAGGCCTTTGGAGCTCCTCAAATGAGTGATGGATGCCATCCTTAAGTATGTGCCACAGGGTTAATATACCCTGCCTTTCCCATCTCCTAAAGCCCAGATCTAGCTTTACAGGTAAAAAAAAGAATGGTGTCGTTTGAGGAAATTAACAGTGGTCTCAATGGCTTAAAGTGTGTGAAAGCCAGCAAGGTATTCCAGCACTTCAGTGTATTACTGGTGTATGGATTATCTGTAATGTCCTCTATAAGGAGTCCAGGGACTTTTTTAAATATATTTTATTGAACTTTAGTTTAAGTAAGACATCACACAATCATGCAGTGTGGTGTGAAACCCATCCACTTACACTTGTCAAGATCGAAAGCTTCATTTTACATTTAGCATCTGAGGTCACTATTTTCATAACCAGAATGTGTTAGAATTAGACATTTTCACATTTGTTGTTCTATTTAATACATCTATAAGACTTTTCATCATGTGGTGACACCTCACATTCCCCAACCAGTGGGAGGTCACTATGAGATAAAATTCATGTCAATTTGTGCCATATACCAGACCCATTTTTGCCATTTAAGGCCAAACTGTGTTGATTTATCATGCAAGGCAGCTGTGAGTTTCTCCAATTGATATGTGTTCATTACTATAGATCTCAGTCTTCTACTTTTGGAATTGTCTTAGACATCCACTTTCTTGTTATTGCCTTTTTGCTTCTAGTATATAAATGGGTAATGGGACCTGATGGCATACATCTCAGGGTACTAAAGGAGCTAAGGGTGGAACTAGCAGAGCCATTATCAGAACTGTTTAGTGAGTCTTTGAGCACAGGAGATGTCCCAGAAGACTGGAGAAGGGCTCATGTGATCCTACTCCACAAGAGTGGTAACAGGAGGAGACAGGGAACTACAGACCAGTCAGTCTTACCTCAGTAGTGGGCAAGATTATGGAGGCACCCCTTAAGAAAGGATAGTGCAACACCTGGATCCACAGGAGCACAGGATCCAAGACAACATGGGTTTACAACAGGAAGGTCCTGTCAAACTAATCTCATAGATTTCTTTGACTGGGTAACCAGAGTGGTGGACCAAGGGAGCAGTTGATGTTGCCTACCTTGACTTCAGCAAAGCTTTCGATACTGTTTCACATAGAAGATTGATTAATAAGCTGGGTAGGCTCGGGTGGGTAAGAAGTTGGTCATCTGGGTGGTAAACTGGTTGACGGGCAGAAAACAGAGTGGTGATAAACGGTATACATTCAGAAGAGATACAAGTCACAAGTGAGGTACCTCGGGATCAGTCCTGGGGCCAGTCCTCTTCAATTTCTTCATCAGTGAGATTGCAGATGGACTGGAGGGTAAGGTTTGTCTCTTTGCAGATGACACTAAGATCTGCAACAGAGTAGATGATCTGGATGAGGTGGGCAGAATGAAAAGAGATCTGGATAAACTGGCAAAATGGTCAGAAGAGTGGCAGCTTGGGTTTAACATAAAGAAGTGCAAGATGATGCACATAGGGAAGAGAAACATTGAAGTCACCTATAGGCTGGGAGGGAGTTGCTGGCAGTCACAAGGAAAGAAAGAGACTTGGGCATTACCATCACAGATGACCTGAAATCATCCAAGCAGACCAATAAAGCAGTAGGTAAGGCTAGGGGATGTTGGGGTGTATTAGTAGGGGTATCACAAGTCATAAGAGGGAGGTAATAATCCTTCTTTACAAGGCACTGGTTAGGCCCCATCTGGAGTATCATGCGTGCAGTATTGGAGGCCACACCTTCACAAGGACATTAACCAAATTGAGCAGTCAGAGAAGGGCAACCAAAATGGTGCAGGGACTGCATCAGAAAACATATGAGGACAGATTAGCAGACTCAATATGTATACCCTAGAGCAAGGAGGAGAGAGGTGATATGATCGAAATATTCAAACACCTTAAGGGCATTAACAAGGTGAAAGAGTCTAACATGTTTAAATATAAGAAAATAGCAGGACAAGAGGACACATCATGAGATTAGAGGAGGCCAATTAAGGGGTAATGTGAGGAAGTTCTTTTTCACAGAAAGGGTGGTGGATGCATGGAGCGGCCTACCTCAGGAAGTGGTGGATATGAATACAGTGCAGGGCTTCAGATAGGCATGGAATAGGCATAAGGGAGCAATACAGATGCGTATGAATAGATAGGCCATTGACAGAGTAAAGGCCGATGGCACATTCATAAGGTAGAAAAAGCGAGCAGACTGGATGGGCCTTGCGGTCCTTATCTGCCTCAACTTCTATGTTTCAACAGGGTGCGTTCCTTCTCGACCTCCCTCTTGGCATTATTGATAGCAATACCAGTTCTGCCGATAGTTCTACATTTTCCCTATGCATTCCTGCAGTTTGACCTGTATGGAACACCAAAAGGCGTAAGAAGGGACAGTTCCATAATATATGACCCAGGTCTACTATTACACAGCTGCAACCTCTCCAACAGCTTCCGTAGCTCACAGGCAAATACTTAGTCAGTACCACAGGAGAACTAAAAATCGACTACAGCACTTCCAAGCAAATTCTCTCAGGTCTGTGAAGGAGTAATCTTAACTGCTGAAAGAGCATTTTCCCCATTCTTCTACATCTATTTGTATTTCTAATTCTGAATTCCATTTAGTAAGAATGGAATTTGTACTAATTATCTCTAATGTGTCTCTCAAATGTTTGTATGTCTGACCAGTTGTATGAAGCATTTGATTCCCCTGAGACTTGCCTTCAATGATTCCATTAAGGGAGGGTCTAGGTTGGGGAGCTTCGTTCTATCTGGTGTATGTCCCAGTATTTATGTTCTTAACATGGTATCTAAAATGATCCTGATGTGGAAGCCCATAGGCCTCTCTTATTTCTTCAAATGAAGCCATTCCCTCTTTGGTTCACATTGATAGACATAGTGAATACCTGCCTTTCTCCACTTAGAAAATGTGGGGTCAGTAGCCAAGGGTTTCAAATCATCGCCTCTGGAAATCAGTCTCAAATAGTAAAATGTCTGTATATTTGGTCAGGTGATTTGGTGGGATGGAATATTTCTTTGTTGAAAATAATACTCTAGGAACATCATGCAAGTCATTTATTGTTAATTCAGTATCTTTCAGGGGCCTGATATGTCAGTTCGCCTGTTGTACTACTAGTTTAAGAAAAGCCACCTTAGCATACCATTTCAGGTTTAGTAGATTTGCTCCTCTTTTTGCCAAGGTAAATTTAAAATTGAAGTTCAAATTCTCAGGCGCTTCCCTGCGAGTGCAGGGACTTTAATAGAATTTGAGATAAATCTACCAGATCCCCTCTCAAATTTCCCACCTCTCTCCCTTAGCATAGTAAGATGTGTGTAACCAAAGAAAGATAATCCTGAGTTGTGCTGCAGTATGGTAAGCAGCTAAGTCCAGTAGAGCTAATCCACCTGATTTCTTTGATAACTGTAGGGTAGTGAATTTATCATTGGGGGTTGTCCATCCCAGGTGTATCATGATATATTTTTATTTAGATTATTAAAAGACTCTGTAGGTGGGCTAATTGGCATAGTTTGTGAGAAATACAGTACTTTTGGCAGCAGATTCATTCTAATTACATCTACCCACTGAATAAGGGGCAAGGAAGGGTCCTCCATCTCTCTAAGTCTGAACTCAGTTCTGGAGGAGAGGCTCATAATTATGCTTAATTAAGAGAGGGCTCTGAGGATAAGTTGACCCCAGGTATCTGAGGAGGGCAAATTCCATTTAAAGGTATAGCGTTTCCTTGTAAACCCTAATGGGGCATAATGTAGATGTAAAACATCTGTTTTAGATAAGTTTACTTTGTATCTTGCCATGGAACCAAAGTTCTCCGGTAGCTTCCACAGAGAGTTAAGGACTCCTCCGGGCGACAGGTACAGCAACAAATGCTCTGCATAGAGAGCTACCTTATGTATATCTCTCCCACTTTAATTCCTGCAATTTGAGGGTCTTACTGAATCAGCTTGTGCTAATGGCTCCAGATATAGAACAAACAGCAGGGGTGATAAAGGACACCCTTCCTAGTCCTCCTCAGGAGGGTAATAGAATCTGAAATTGACCTGTTTATTTTGACATATGCCATCGACTTCTCATGTAAACTCATAATGATCTTTTAAAATTCCCCAGAGAAATCTAACCCCCAACATGGCCATCAGAAAATGGCCACACCCACCTAATCAAAGCCTTTTCCGCATCCAGACTCATAATAAGAATGGGGCCCCTGACAGGGCAGTGGTGCAATATGTGAAGTGTCCTTTTGATATTGTATTGTGTTTGCTGGGGTTGGGACAAAACCACACTAATCTGCATTAATTAAATGAGGTAAGACCTCCTCTAGTCTAAATGCCAATATCTTTGTAAATATCTTATAGTCTATATTAAGTACTGAGATAGGCCTGAATGATGAACAATATGTCAGTTCCTTTCCTGGCTTAGGAACACTTGAGATGATGGCATATCTCCAGGTTGGCGCACAGGGTCTCCTCCATGACTGCCTTACAAGCCCCATTAGAATCAGTAGTAACTGAGCTCTGAATGTTTTGTAAAATTTGCTGGTGTACCCATCAGGCGCTGGACTTTTCCCTGATTTCAAGCTCTTAATAGCAACTGATAACTCCTTTTCGAGATCGGGGCTGTTAGAAGTGCTTTTTGCCCCTCTGCTAATTTAGGCAAGTTAAGCAATGCCAGGAAGGAGTGGGTCAACTGAGGATCCGAACCTGTTTCTGGTGTATGTTAGTTCCTATAGAAATCATGAAATACTATTCTAATTTCTGATCTTATGTTAGTGTACCTACCCAAAGTGGGTGAGTGGATCTTGTTGCTGGAGGACTGAGCTACCCTGTGTCTCAATCTATGTGCCAGGATTCTAATGGCTCTGGGGCCCTGACTCATAATACTTTTGCCTTAAACGCTGAAGCACCTGGTCTGTTTTAATATCCAGTATATGTTGTATCCTTTGTTTTGTTGCCTCCAATAGAGGACTAATCATCTCATCCCCTCCTGCAAGCTGGTCTTGCAAAGTTTTCAACTGGGAGTGTAAAGATTCTAAGGTGACTTGCCGTGACAATTTATAGTGTGAGGCATACTTGATGACTTCCGTCTGAGTACTACCTTTAGGGTATCCCAAAGAGTTTCCTCCCCACCTCTGAACCTCCATTATTCTGTAAAATCTCTGGGATCAGATCCTTGAACCTCCTCCAGAAATCTGGGAGATTTAAAACAAAAATTATTAAAGCACCAGATCGTTTTTCTGCTCCTGTGCCCATTGCACTGACATTACCACTAGTGAGTGGTCAGATGGGACAAAGGGACATCTCACTACTACTCACTTGTGAGCATGTTCCGCTGAGATATGACATAGGTCTATTCTTGTATAGACCTTATGTACTGAGTAATGAGAATATCCTCTCTGCGATGGATGCACTCGTCATACATCCTGCCAATTTGCCATTTTCATATATGTGTTTACTGCCTTGTGAGCAGCCGTCTTCTTGGCTGAGCTGGGATTAGTAGTGTCCCTAACATCAAGGATCATATTATGATCTCCACCCACTATCAGAACTCGTAGATGATGCGTGATGATCTATTGAATTAGGGCCTGATCTCCCATGGGCTAGATCATAGTGGAATGTACAAACTGGCTAATGTTATCATAGAGCCCCCACTCCCCATTCACAACCGCTAAGCTGCCCTCCTCATCTGAGTATGTGGAGCGTAACTGAAAGGGACCAGGGAAAACTAACACAGCTGTGCCTCTATGCTTACCTTTTCTGTTGAGAGGACACCACCTGTGCATAGCCGAACTGGGACAGCTTCTGGTGTTCGGCCTTACTCAGATGGGTCTTCTATAGTAACACAAAGAGGATTTTGTTTTTGAGAATGGACATGACCTTATAGCGTTTCACAGGATTATTAAACCCATTGACATTGACTGAGCATATTTTAAGTTGTTTTAATGTAACCATTCTAACTGTTTTAAAGAATCCATGCCCTTTATGTAAATCTCCATGTAATCTGTGTATAACTCTCTACGTTCCCTCCAGTCCTTACATATCCCTCTTATTCCTCTTTTCCATTCTGGGCAATTAGTAGCTGTCTTTTTCTGACCAGTATGTTCTGTTACTCTCTCTTTAGACCTCATAATGACCTGCTTAGGGTAAAGAACAGAAACAAACCTGATACAAACTTAGAACTACAGGTATATAAACTTTCAAATGACAGCGCATAAACTGTCGAACAGTACTCCCAAGGAAAGGGCAATCTCATATGCCCTTTCTTTAGCTGAAAGGCCCCAATCCAACTGGGGGGCCCAGCTAGGACGCTGGAGTATGTTTTATCAGCTCCACACCTCCTGGGTCAGCCTTCGCTCGCGACCCGTGTGATGGCCAGGTTAAAATGAGCCATAAGAAATACAGTCAGTGAGGGTTTCGCTTCCTAAGTGGGTGGCATCCCATTGGGAGCACTCCTGCACAATCCCCACAGAAAATGTCCTTATCCTTATACACTGTGATCCCTTCATCATATAAGAAACAAGGAAAATGGGCCTGCTATGAAATTATAGATTCAAACCCTATTGATCTTTTCCATGCATGCTGCTTAGGAGAAAGTTTGAAAACAAATTAGGCTTTACTGCCATCTATCGGTTGAACAAGAGTCCAACATACTGTAAACATAAACACTTAAATTAATATTACCACCATCCATCCTAGATCATATTTATTCCTACTTTGTTGCAGCTTTAGTCAGATGCAATAATACATGGGTTTAAAATCTTGTGTTCTGTACATTAATCTAAGAACCAATAAAGAGGGTTGACCATATGAGCCTTTTACAAGTCAGAACTTAAAACTCTCTAGGATGTTCAGGCAGCCAATAGAGATAAAGCGTTGTATGCTATTAACTCCATCTGTAATATCAAGTTACAGGTTCCAGTGTTTCTTTAACGTGCCTCTAGTTCCTCTGCTAAAGTTTCTTTAACTCAGATTAATCCACAAGGAAACACAAAATAAGAAAATGTTACCTTAAAAGGAATAGTTTTCTTAAAGTCTCAGTATGTGCTTTTCTCAACCCCCGTTTTTAGCTCACCTCCAGCCATCTCTTGTCTCAGTCCGACTGATAGGCACACTATCAGTAGTAGAAAAAGTAGGATGAAAGTGTTCTGGGCCCTCGGTTATGTTTCCCACAGCATTGGTGCCATTTTCAGTGGTAGGGCAAGTAAGTGCTGTAAGAATGTGTTTATGTTCTGCAATGTTGCTGGAACCACCCTCTTACCTGTTGTTCAAGCATCATGCTTTCTAGCTGGTTGCCACTTTCCTCATTGCCAATTTTATTGGGCCACAACCTCGCTCTTCAATTACTTTTCCAGCCTCTTTTGGTGTGGCATAGAGTTCAAACTCTGACTGCCAAAATACCTGAAGATGAGCAGGATATGGGGTTTGAAATTTTACCCATGCATTTTCAAGATCGTAGAATAGGAGTATATGCAATTTGCTTCTGTAGAATAGCTGGCGGGTAGTCTTGATCAAACACAAGATGTGCCCCATTATAGTCCACTGTTTTCTGTTGCCATGTTTGTCTCAATATGACTTCCTTGTCATGGAAGCTTGAAAACTTGATAACCACTAACCTGGGCGAGGTTTTGGGTCTGTGGGCTTTGGAGTAAGTGCTAGTGTGCTCACTCTATATGGAAAGTAAATGCTGTCCGAGGTCCAGAGCATGTCTGAGGAGGTCAGCCATAAAATCCGCCATACTGCGGTTTCCGATCCTCAGGCAGTCCATAAACCCCTCAGATTGTCCCTCTGTGAGCAAGCCTCCAAGTCCAGACATTTATAATTTAGTTGTTCTTGCTGATCCACGAGAAAATCAACTGCCTGTGTGAGTTGGTATAGGTCATCTTCTGTGGAGGTAACACGATCTTCTGCTTGCTGCACTCTTGTTTCTAGAACTGTTAATTTAGTATTTAATTTTTTCTTTTTAATTCTCAGTGCAAAAGTTCTTAATTGCCACTAGAAGGGTCTCAAAGTGGGACCTATAGAGTTTTTCTTGTTCGACCTACGTGTCTGTGTCTAGGCCCGCCATGCTGGCTGGAGAGGACTCGTGACTCGGCACTGACCTGATGGACTGAATCCTTTGGCATCCTGATGGGCTGAGCGGTGCAGATCGGGATCTGGTCAGCTTGTCTCCCTCTCTTTGTTTTGAGGCCATATTCATTCCAATTTTGTAGTTTTGGAGTGTAGAGAGGTTATTTTTTAGGTGAGGTAGTGCAGGAGCTCCATTTCTAACCTGCCATCAGCTTGGGGATGTTACCAGAAGTCAGCAGACTCTACTTTTGAAGATAGTCTGTCAAATGTGCCACAATCACCTTTTCCAAAGTTTACTTAGAACTGACAGAGTGCAGCAGGATAGTAGTTATCAAGAGTTTTGGGTTCCTTCCTTGAACTGTTAACATATATTATAATGTTAAAGCTCTCCACATGGGCAGATTCAAAGATTTGCAGTTGAAAATGTGAAGTATAAACCAGACTAGAAATGGCCTGACTCAGAAGGTACCAGCTATATTTATTTGTGAGGGTTCTGGACCATCAATTAATTAATTTACTTATTTATTTATTGTTATTTATATCTCACTCATGACTTTAGCACTCATGAGTTATCATGCTGCCTACTCAGTTATGAAGATAAATGGCACATTCTTTGGCCATATCTGTCTGTCTTATTTATCCAGTGTCTATATATAGAAACAGTAAATGACCTCCAAGTGTGAAGAATGAGCTGGCTCTTACTCCAGTAGGTCTGTGATGTCACAGACTATGAGAGCAAAGTCAGTGTTCCTAAGGCATCATAGCACCTATGAGCTGTGAGACCCAAGCTTGTTTGTCACATCTTTTTATTTTATTTTTATGGTGGCTTGCATGCATGTGCAAGCAACATCTTATGGTAGTAACACATTTCAGAGGTGTGCCAGTGTTGTGGCGAATGCAGGGATGCTTAGTGGCGTCCCTCAGCTGCCAACCAGTGAGAATGCTGCCAATGGCAGCAGTTTCAGTGAGAGCCAGAGTTGAAATGAATCTGCCGCTGCAATCAGAGACAGGCTCATTATTGCAGCAGCAGATGACATACCTCCATTACGTGCCTTTCCTGGTGAAACATTTCAATAAATATGGGCTCCTGCCTTCGCCCATGCAATCCCCAGAAAATTCGACATCAGGGTGCCCAATCCCAGTCGGCATGTCCCCCACATTAAGTGGCACACTGTAACATGGCGGCTTCTGCTGCCGTCACACACTCGAAAAGCCAACATTGGAGTGCCCAATCCTTGTGTCGGCATTCCCCTCTTAGTGTGTCTTTCCTGGTTAAACAGTTTCCACTTTTCTTTACGACACTGGGATGCCACTCTTGGTGTCAGATCGCACCCTCCCCCATCTATCGTCTTGCTTGACATCAGGTTGCCCCAATCCCGTGTTGGCATTCCCCTTCTTAGTGTGTCTTTGTGTCTTTCCTCTTAGTGTGTCTTTCCTGGTTAAACAGTTTCCGCTTTCCTTTCCGACACTGGGATGCCCACTCGGTGTTGGATGCTACCCACCTGTCTATATGCCTTGCTGAATGGGGTTGCCCAACTCCCATGCTCACCCCCCGATTGTGGCACACTGGGAGCCCATCCCAGTGTGTCTATTTTTTTTTTTTTTGCTGTAACCTATAAATGAAAGGATTGTGGACATTGCTGCCATCACGGAGACTTGGGCCACACAATACCAGGACTGGGATCTGATGATCCCAAGGTATAGGATATATGGAAAAGACAGAGGAATGGGAGGGGGGAGGCAATTACGTTAGAGAAGAAATAAGGTGTACAAGGATGAGGGGAGGAAGGTAAAACCGAGGCATTATGGATGCAGTTCTTTGACTGTAAAAGTACAATACTGCAGATGGTGTGGTGTATAGATCACCAGCTCAGACAGATGACTTGGACAAGGATTTAGTGGAGCAGATTAGAATAGTATGCAGGAAAGGGAACACGGTGATTGTGGGGACTTCAGTCTACCAGAGTGGATTGGGAACCCCAGCCACCTGAAGTGCAAGGAGCAAGTGCTGCTGGATGCATTCCAGGATAGCTTCCTGGTGCAGATGGTCAGTGGGCCAGCTTGGCTGGAAAACACTCTGGACCTAGTGCTGACTAACGGGAGGCCGTGAGGCATCTGAGGGTGGAGGACCGGCTAGCTGGGGTGACCATCAATCGGTGTGGTTCACGCTCAGCATGGGCGGGAGACTGTAGGTACAGGAACCAGGGTGGTTGACTTCAGGCGGGCAGACTTTATCAAGATGGGGAAATTCTGGGAATGCACCTGGTAGGAATTAGGCCTGATGTGGATGCAAATCAAAGTGGGATATTATCAAGCGTGGGCTGATTGAGGCTACTGGGTCATGTACCAAGGCGCTGAGCAAGAAAAGTAGGGGCTAAGAAGCCAACTGGCTGAATAGGGAGGTTTGGAAGGGGTAAGGGCAAAAATCAGCTTTGGAGGTTCAAGAAGTCTGGGAGAGGGAGGACAGGGAATTGTATGTAAGAAGTCCAAGGAGGTAACCAGATTGGTCAGGGCAGCCAAGGCTTCTAGGGAACTGAGGCTGGCCAGGGCATCAGGGAAGGGGAAAGATGTTTTCAGATACATAAGAGAGAGAAGGAGCTGCAGGACCAGATAATGAGGATTAGGAAGGATAGAGAATGGGGTGGAGATGGGCAGAACAGGCAGAAGCACTAAATGAGTACTTCTTCTGTGTTCATGAAGGAGAAGGTGGACAGCTACCCTCAGGGAATGGGGAAGATGGGCAAGGGTGACAGATGGGGTAATTACGGAGTGCAGGGTGCTGGAAGGTCTGAAGGCACTAAGGGTGGATAAGGCACCAGGTCCAGTTGGCATTCATCCCAGGGTGCTGAAAGAACTGGCGGGGTATTGGTTGGGCCACTGGCGGACCTGTTCAATACCTCCTGGACACAGGTTGTGTACCACAGCATTGGAGGATGGTTCACTTGGTGCCCTTCACAAGAGTGGCCCAAAGAATGAACCAGGCAGTTATAGACCTGTAAGCCTCACATCCTTTGTAGGAAAACTTATGGAAGCAATCCTGAAAGAGAGTCTGTGACCTTTTGGATGAAAATGGACTCCAGGAAAGTCAGCAGCATAGATTCATCTCTGGAAGATCCTGACAGACCCACCTAATTGAACACTACGACTGGGTAATGAGGAACTGGATAAAGGCCATGCAGTGGATGTGCTGTATTTAGACTTCAGCAAGACCTTTGATCTGTGCCTCATGGGAGTCTGGGGGGGTGTTGTGCACAATGTGGGGCAGGGACAAAGATGGTAAACTGGATTGTGAACTGGCTTGAAGGAGGCAGCAACAGGTGGTGGTGGTGGGCACTCTCTTTCCCAAGGGCGGTGACAAACAGGGTGCCACAGGGCTCAGTTCTGGGTCCAGTTTTGTTTGGGTTATTCATATCAGATATCTCACATGGCGTTAGGAGCAAGAGCAGTCTGTTGAGATGATACCAAGATGGGGGCAATGGTGGATGACATAGAAGGGTGGCAGGGGCTACAGGAGGACCTGATCAAACTGAAGGAGTGTCGGAAAAGTGGAAATTGAGCTTCAGTGTGAAGAATCAGTAGATTATGCACTTCAGAGCAAGGAACCCAGGTAGGAGCTACCAGTTGGGAGGGTTCAGATAGAGGTCACAGAGGAGGAGAAGGACCTAGGGATGATCATAACGGGTAACATGAAAAACTGCTCAGTGCAGGAAGGTGGCAGCTAAGGCCAACAAGATGCTGAGGTGTATTGCGAGAGGAACCTCATCCTGAAATAGGGATGTGATCCTGCCGCTGTACAGGTCACTAGTCAGGCCACATTTAGAGTACTGCGTGCAGTTATTGCGCCCTTTCTGAAGAAGGATATTAGAGTGCTGGAAGGGTGCACTGAGGGCAACTAAGATGATCCAGGGGCTGGAGAGCAAAACCTATGAGGACAGGTTGACTGAGTTGAATATGTACACCCTGGAGGAGAGGAGGACTGGGGATGTGATTGAGACCTTCAAATATTTGAAGGGATTAACAAACGGGTAAAGAAGGGATATTTAAGCTGAGGAGAGGACACCAGGGGCATGGTCTCAGGATGGAGGTGAAAGATATCTGAGAGAGATAGAGGCATTTTTCACAGAGAGGGTGGTGGAGAAATGGAACATCTACCCGAGGAGGTGGTATCCGTAGCACAGAGGGCAGTTTTAAAAGGGCATGGGACAAGGTGCGAGGGGGGCAGCTGCAATATAGCTTGATAGACCGTAGGTGTGTTTCTGCTGGCAGACCTGTATATTTGAAGTCCACACAGACTATGTCCATGGCCCTGCCCTAGTCCACCTCCCTGGTCATCCACTCAAAGAAGTTGATCAGATTAATTTGGCACAACCTACCCTTATAAAGCCATGCTGAGAGGAGGCAAGGACTTTGGTATTAACCAAGTGCTCCATCATTTTATCCTTGGTAATGTCTTCCAGCGCTTTACTTAGCACTGATGTCAGGCTGTCTGGCCTGCAGTTATCTGGGTCTGACCTTGCCTGCTTTGATAGTGACCACAATGGCCACTTGCCAGTTCTACAGCACCACACCTGTCTGGACAGACTCCTGAAAGATTAAAACAGCATGCAACCTTGCCAGTTGTTCCCTTAGTTCCACAATAACCGTGGGGTGTATCCCATCTGCCCTTTCAGACGATTCGTCTTCATCTTTTCAGGTAGGTTGCTATCGGAGCAGGTATACTGGCTGCATTGTTGCTACCTCTGGTGCCATAGGCCCTCCCAGTGAGCACGCCTGGAACATATTGAATAAGTATATTGTATGGTTGTTTGAATTATTGTTTAAATTTGATTTTATTTGTTTTATTGTAAAAGCCCTGAGCTTGGGAAGGGCGCTAATATAAATAAAATTCTACTACTACGCCTTCCCCTCCTACGGTAGCCCCTTGGTGAACACTGAAATGAAGCATTCAGAAGCACAGCTGTTGCCTCAGGCTGTTTCACAGGTTGTCTTCTTGTTTCTCCTGTTTTCAAGGTTCCATTCACCTCCTTGCACTGTGGTTTTGGCACTGAGCTGCAAATCTGGATACCTGGGTTTGAATCCATAGCTCCAACTTGCATACTGTGTGACCCTGAGCAAATCACTTAACTTCCTTGTGCTCCCAGGTCGCACCTAGAAACAAGCTTGGCTTTTCTGGTTAAACAATTTCCTTCCCTCCCTGTTTTCCTGGCACGGAGGAAAGGTGTCAGCAACATAGATAATGAAGAGAAAACTTCACCCTTTTAGCAGTGTAGACCCCTCCCTTCCTTCTCAAGTGTGAAGTATGCCTCTTATCTGTTTCTGATTTTCAGGGATGTCCTTGATATTGCCTTACAAATTCCGTTTGTCCCTCCTCAGATTGGGAATTTCTGATACTGGAGGGTAAGGATTTGAAGTATAAAATACCGGAAGTTACTTTTTACACTAAAGCAGACACTGAATTATAACACCTTCTTGAGCTCATAATACAGTTGTTAAAGATGTGTCCCTGATTGGATATACCTGATTTTAAAGCCTTACAATTTGTTATGCAGGGGGTTGAGAGGTATGTTGTGAAACTATAAATTAGTCCATATTTCATGGATCTCCATGTAAATCAGTTTCTCTTACCATTGATGCAGTATTTTGATTTTTATCAGATGTATTTTAACAAGCTAGTGTCACTGAAATATTTTTTAGTTCCAGGTTGTGATCTCGCCTTTCCTGCTTCTATCCATGATAGCATGATTTGCAGCAAAACGTTTCAGATTCTTTACAAAAATGAAGAAATTGTTGTTAATGATGCTATGATCTTCAAAGTTAAAATGCTGCTAGATGAAAAAAGGTACGGTAACACTACTGTTTATGTAGTTTGATTGTTGGACTAAGCCCAGAAACATGAGCATAATTTAAATTCCACGTGTACATTTTGTTATGTTTGTAGTTTCCAACTCATACTGTGCTGTTTCTCCTAGATTGAAGATTCACTCAACGAATGAATTACCAACTGTTTTTAGATCTGTATTTCACAGACACAGATTATTCTAAGTGTAAAATATGTTGAATTTATCCTGCAAAATATGAACTCTTGTACATGTGAGCACACAAATTTCAAGTGTAAATATTGTGAGAGTTATCAAAAAGCCTTAAAAGGGTGGTATATGAGTGCCATAACATTTATCAGTCTAAATAAAATGCAAGGCAACCCCAGAAGCTATCTGCCCAACAGGTGTAATTCAAGTACATGAAAGTCTGAGTGAAAAACTGCTGATGAGAATCAAATCTGGTTGTCTGAATCCTGTGGAAACCACATGGGTTTTGAACATGTTAGAGGAGTTGCTGTGAGTTTTGAACAGTTAAAATAGAGTTAAATTTTCTCAAAGTGCTTTTTCTCATTTCTACACCCCATCACTGTAACCCTTCTGCTGTCATATTCATTCTCCAGCTCTGACACTTGAGAGAAGTCAAGTAAATTCAACTTATTGTCCAACCTCTCTCTCCTACGTGAACCTACATTTTCAGTTTATCCCACCCGCATCTGTCATGCCTGACTTATGAAGAGATGGACAGCTTGGTCATCTGTGGTGTCCAAGCCTGCTCCTAATTCCCAAAGGAGGTTCTTGTGTGGTGGGGCAGACCGAACCCACTCACAGGAGCCTGATAGCTGTACCTCTTCAGTGCTCTCTGGACTGCACCAGCACCGTGGTTGGAGTCTGGATCTGAACTATTCAGCTACACTGGGCCTTACCATGTTGATGTAAGGTGCACTGTGTCCCCCTTCCTTACTCCTAACTCTGTGAATAGCACTCCATTTTGTCTCGTGATATTTATTGCACTGGGACAGGATTACTGGCTGGTCACCCACTTCAAATAGTGCCTCACCATTTAGTAAACTTTTGACAAGGCTAACTGATAGGCAGGTGGTTATTTAGAGAGTCTATAAACTGATTTCTAGGTAAAAGGCAAAGACAGAGGCACCATTTGGACAAAGCACCAGGTCACATTAATGTCATCAAGCTGTCCCCACCAAAAGTATAAGCCAATAAATGCCCTGCAAAATAAGGTTTGAAAACTACGCCAATATTTTTTTCTTCAGAGAAATAAGAATTTTAAACATATTTTTACAATTTCAGTCAAAACCTGAATTAAAATAATATGCAGTTTGCCTTTACTCACTTGCAGATGCAGTAGTTTCCTTTACAAAGCTGCACGTTTCTCTTGGTGTGCTTTGCACAGAATATCATCTTTGAATGTCTTTAAATTTGATCTTCCTGGACCCATGCCTCCACCACTCATTCACACTAGTGGGATAGTGCCAGAGGTGCTAGGACCAAGTGGGAGCCAAAATTTTCAGAGGGTCGGCACCCAGGCATGCGAGACTAGCTCGAGCCTGTGTAGGCTATCTCGGTCAACCCTCCAACCGCCTCAGTTCTTTTCTCCTGCCATCAAGTGCGCTTGGATGTCGGCGTCACTTCGTCTGCTGGAGTCAAAGGTTTCGTCTATCGACAGCAGCTTTTAGTTGTTTAGTGTTAGTTTTATTTAACATTTTAGTAGTATATTCTTATTCTACAAAGAAGAAAAGAAGATTCTGAAGAAGAAAAATAAATTTTCACCTGCCATCAATGGAGTCGTCCTTAGATGGTAGCGGTGATAGTAGGAAGACTTAGTTTGAAAGTTATTATGACAGAGGGCTGTGTCTGGTCCGCTGCCCTTTGCTAAAGAGGGGATCCGACTATGCACAGTCCTGTGCTCGGGGGACAGTTCACTGACGCGAATCTGGCGGTTCGGGGAACCGACTCCGCTAACCTCGAGCTCTTCTTTCTCATTGGGGAAGAAGAATGGGGTGGCGCTGAGGTTGCCGTCTTGTTTGTCTGCATGGAGATTGTTGGTGGTGAGGCGATGGGCCTGAACCGACTGAATGGGTTCCTTGGTCTCTCTCTTATGACGGCGTTCTTCAACTCGGACTCCATCTCTGTCCTTGATGGAGTTCGGTGAGCAGTTCACCTCTGGGCGCTCCTGTGGGAGCAGGGGTGTGACTTATGTCCAGTTTTCCTGGCCAGTGTTCCTGATTTTGGAGCCTTTGGGCCTTGGGCAGCTGGACCAGGTCAATTGTATCAGGATGTGTGTGGTGCTTTCCTGGTGCCTTCTTCATCGCGTGGACCCTCGTGCCTACCCCTCCCTCTTTCCATGCAGGGCTGGCACAGATACCTCTTTTCCTTTCTCCTCAGGATTTTCTCCATTGGCATTCTCCACGGTGCTGTTCATCCTGGCACCACGGCTGATGCCACAGGTCGACTGTGCTGCTGGAATTGGCGTTGGTGCCATGGGTGCACCGTTGATGTTGGTGTCGGCACCATGGGGAGGCGCCATTGTTGCCCTATGGGACCGCGGGTACTGTTGGTTCCTGGTGCGCTGGTGGTGCGCGCACCCATGGGTGCGGAGGTGCCGCTGTGGGTGCCATGGGTGCAGGGGTGCCTGCGGGTAGTGTCGCGGGTGTCCTCAGGTGTCACCCAGGATGGCATAGGCACTGCTTGGTGCCATCCTATGCCACAGTGATGCTGGTGCCACAGGAGGTGCCAGTTGGTGCTGTCGGCAGAACAGTGCTGGATTTTCCTTCTGCAAACCTCTTCTCGCGGATCTTGTGGCGAGGATGTTTTCCGAGAATGAAGTCCTGTTCTGCAGATTATTTTCCACAGATCTTAGTGAGTGGCGGTCTGCATGGGATCTTGTGACATCCAGTGGTTTTCCACTGCTGGAACTCTTCTGTGCTGTTCTGCCAGCAGAATCCCTCATTCCGCTCAGCACTTTCTCGAGATACATAGATATATAGACAGTGTCGGCAGATAAGGGTCTATGGCCCACCCAGTCTGCCCATTTGAGCTTGTAAGTTCAGTTTATGTTTTCCTGAAGTCTGTTGTCCCTTACCCCTGACCTCCAGAATTCTTTATATCTATCCCATGCATTCTTAAATCCATGATTGTTTCAGCCCCACCACTTCCTCTGGCAGGGTGTTCCACTTGTCCACCACCCGTTCTGTGAAGAAATTCTTCCTCATGTTTCCTCTGAATCGTCCTCCCTCCAACTTCATCCCATGCCCTCTAGTCCTGGAACATCTTTTCGCTTAAAAATAGTGTATTCCTGCACCCTGTTCCTCCCTGTAAGATACTTGTATGTCTCTATCATATCCCCTCCCTCCTCTCCTCCGGGGAATACATGTTCAGTTCCTTCAACCTGTCTTCATAGGACTTGTGATGCAATCCATACACCATCTTTGTTGCCCTCCTCTGAACCTTCTCTACCCTGTCTATGTCCTTACGTAGGTATGGTCTCCAGAACTGTACACTGTACTCCAGGTGGGGCCTCACTAGTGTCTTGTATAAGCGGAATTATGACCTCCTTTTCCTGCTGGTGATGCCCTGCCTGTACATCCCAGCATCCTATTTGCTTTACCTGCTGCCTTGTCACACTGTTTTCCTACCTTGAGGTCATCAGAGATGATAACCCCAAGATCCTTTCCTGCTTGGTGCATGCTATATCCTCACCCCAACTGATATATTGTGCCAGGGTTTTGTGCCCTATATGCATTATCTTGCACTTCCTTGCATTGAATTTCAACTGCCAAACCCTGACCATTCTTCAAGTTTCTGCAGGTCCCTTCTTATTCTGTCTACACCCTCTGGTGTGTCTACTCTGTTACAGAGCTTTGTGTCATCAGCAAACACTGAAATTCTCCTGCTTGGTCTTGCGCAATGTCACTAATGTAGATGTTGAATAGGACCGGTCCCAGCACTGATCCTGTGGTATCCCACTGGTCACTCTTCCCTCTGTGGAGTGACAGCCATTTACCACCACCCTCTGTGTCCTGCCACCCACCCAGTTACCTACCCACCACACTACTGTCCTGCCCACACCCATATTCCCCAGTTCGGCTCCTTACATGGTGCCGAACTCCTCAACACCCTTCCTGGTGGTGGAGTCTCTAGTGGCCCTGACCTAGACCTCCCTTTAGGGGTCCTTCTGGGGTACAAGTGCATCTGGATGAGTCTCTCCTGTCCTACTTGTCGGTGATACAGCAGATGACTCATTTTATAGACTGGAGGCAAACCTTCTCTATCACCAGAGTCCGTGATGGAAAATCTTTTCAGTTGTTCTCGGTGATGGGATCCACTATAGTGTTTCAGACTGCATCCATGGACCAAACGCTCTGTGTCTAGACTCTTTGCAGTCATTGGGACAATTACACTCTGTGGAACATTCTAATTCAATAGTCGGAACCATACAGGCTCTTCCGCTACTTTGATAGGGTATATAGCCCTTGTGATACTGCGCCTTCAGTGGCTTCTTACGCAACAAGTGGTTAACATCTCTTCAGCTGTGATTATTCATCCGATCACGATTTCAGTTATGGATGCTCAGGCTCCTCCTGCCCCTCAGATGGACGACATCTTTGTCATTTTGTATCAGGCAATCCTTGTGAGATAGCAACCTGAAAGCCTTGTCAGGCTCGGACTAATGGTAAAAAGAAAATCATCACAGCACAGGGCCTGAGCCTGAAATTACCCAATACCATCCTTTTGATCTGGCCAGGTTCCATCTCAGCCCCTTAGGCGGTCATCTGTAAACTATAGTTAAGAGTACCTGACTTCTTCTACCCCTGGGAGTCCGATCCAGCGGAGGTGTGGGTCATCTCTTTTCTCCAAGAGATTTCTCTTATTCAGAGATATTCCCTAGGCCTTGGCGGCAGCCCAGTCCGTTGTTTTTTTTTTTTTTTTTTAAATCAGACTTTCTTCTCTTGATCAGAGTCTCACAGCAACAGAAGTGACTCTCCAGCGAGTTGGAACTCAGATTCCTAATTCCTTGCTTGCCTCAAGTTAACAGGCGGCATGCTCTTTCTTGACCGTAGGTCAAGTAGGTCTTTTTCAGAGATGGCTTCTCAATATTCACACCTTCGGTTCCTGCGCACTGGTTCTGTGCCAGTCACTTCGACGTTACCCACTTCGAGTGTGACAAACCTGTGTTGTTTGTTTATTTCATCAGCAAGCAACCACGGTCCTTTCCTACTCCCTTTCAGGAAGGCCGGAGCGAGTGGTGCCCTCACCGCATTGAGTCACTTCTGTCGCTATTCAGTCACTTTCAACGAATGGGTTAGCCTAAACTTGGTCCTGCTGCGTCCCCTCTCGACACACATCTGCCTCTATTTGCCTTAGAAATCCAGCCCTGTTTTTTTCTGTCGGAATGTTTTTCCGAGTGGACACGTCCTCCTGTACACTTTTCCTCTCCCTTAGTTCAGAGACTGCTACTACAATTGTAGGCACACAGGGGCAGAATGATTCCATTTGGAATATGAAATGGGTAGGATCTGGTTCTACTAGACCACCACAAGAGGCTTCCAAGTGGTATTTGGCCTCCCATCAGGAAGGTTTCAGTGACTAAGTGCAAACCATTCTCCTTGATGGGCTAACCTCACCTGGACCCTCTTTGCTCACCAAGTAAGGGGTTCAGTACTCCTGGACCTGTTGTTCACAGGTCAGCCATATGGTCATTGGGGTTTCCATCTGTGCTTTCGGTCTACCCTGAAGCGGTAGACTTTACCTCTGACTCTTTCGTTCCTGAGGTCCCTTTATGTTAGATTAGTACATGTCTTTGGCGCCATTAATTTTTGTCCTAGACCAAATTGTGGGGCTGGGTTCTTGATGTTTTCCTAGAGTGGTTGTGGCCTCCTGGCAGAGTTTCAGTTTGTGTCCATTGCAGTTTTGTGCACAGTGGTGAGTTAGAACACAAGCGCTTATCTTGTAAGCACTATGTTCTAGATGATCTTTCCAAGACAGCTCTTTTTATTAGCAGGACAGTCCTTGGCCATCCTTTCAGAGTGAGCCTATCTCCTGCCACCCTACTCAGGGTTGTTGGTTTTAGCTTAGTACTCTCCCACTAGTGTGAATGAGTGGCGGAGACTTGGGTCCAGGAAGATATGGAAATTACATACTTACCGTAATTGTTGATCTTCTTGGTCACGTCTCCATCACTCATTCACACACCCACCCTCCATCCTCTGAGCTCACTCGTTTTCTTTCCTGATCTTCATAGTCCTATGGTTCAGGCTGCAAAGACATTGTTCTTTGACCTTCTTGCAAGGGCCTTCCGGACCCTCTAAGGCTCAGAGAAGTCAGGATAAGTTAGTTTCATTAGTTATGCTGCCCTCCTCGGTTGAAAAGGTACTGAGGCGGTTGGAGGGTCGATGCCAAGATAGCCTACACAGGCGAGGTAGTCTCGCGGTGCCGCTGAAGCGTGGGTCCTGTCTCAGCGCCGACCCTTCTTGAAAATTTTTGCCTCCCGCTTGGTCCTGAAAGAGTGATGGAGACTGTGTCCAAGAAGATCAACAATTACGGTAAGTATGTAATTTCCGTTTTTGGATTGGTGGCTTGAAGTTTGTGAGATATTGCATTGAATTGTAATTGTATGTATGGCATCCCAGAACTGCGTTTGCTTCTTATAGAAGTGGCATATACAGTAACTAAGCAATATGTCAAAATAATGTTGTTCTGTGTGTTTGTTTATTTTTAGCCCAGATGACCTAAGTTCTTTACAGCTGATAAGTAGTCGAACATTAAAATTGCACTTTAGCCTACAGCGAGGACTTCATCAACATGTAAATGTCATGTTTGATTACTTCCACCTCTCTGTCATATCAGTTACTGTTCATGCTTCTCTGGCTGCCCTGCATCAGCCTTTAATTAGGTAAGTTATTGCAAGCAACCAGTAATGTTGAGCAAGAGACATTTAAAACTGCTGACAATTTTGCACCAGTAGGAGTCAAGTAAATGTATTCATGCTAAATTCTTTTTCACATGTAGCATGAGTTTGAGTTCTGTTACATTTGTTGTGAGAAATGCAAATTTGTAAGAGGCCTTGCAACAATTAAATAGATGGTGCCTCATAAGCTCTGTACCTAACTGTGCATAAGCCCTTTAAGCTAGAAGTAGTAGTTCATAAGTTTCTGTTTCATTGAAACTAAAGCATCTTCAGTTTTTAGTGTGTGAATAATGAAAATTGTTCTGTGTTGTGGATTTCCATTTTTTGTGTGCTATTCATTTGGCTGTTTTACCACTTAAATCTTGGTATCACTAAAGCGTGTCTTTTGGCTGGTTTCTATGTAGAATTACCAGGCAATCGAGTTTTATTTTATTTATTTTGTTTAGATCCTTAAAGTAGGAAACAGTAAATAATTTAAGATGTTGCATCAATTATGCGGGGCTAGAAATTAATGGTATTCCACCTGTTTCGCATACCAGTTTTCCAGGCAGAATACCATTTTCCTCATGATTGTATTCTGAATGGAATGCCACATCTCACTTGAGGAGGCTCTTGCAGCAAGTAACACTGTTAGACTGAAGTCGACAGGCGCCAGGACCCCACGGAAAACTTCTAGCTAGCAGTATTCAGCGGGAACTGCCCCTGATGTTGCCTTATGGTATGCTCACAAATGGGAATTTGTGAGGGATATCAAGGTGACGAACAGTTAGTGGGGAGTGACCATCTGTTAGTATGGTTCAGGTTGGTGATGGGCAAAGAGGGTGTGGCATCTAATACTGAAAGTGCTGGATTTCAGGCGAGTGGATTTTGCAACGATGGGGAGGAAGTGAGTGGGTACCTGGCCAGGATCCAGCCTAATATGAGCACAGACCAGAGATGGGAGATCAAAAAGAGGGATACTAGTGGCTACCAAGTCCTGTAGCAGAACTCTGAGTAAAAGGCCAGGGCAAAAAGCCAAGCAAGATGTGCAGGGTCGTGGATAAGGTGAGGAGAAAAGGGTGGCATTTATGAGATACAGGAAATCAGGGAGGAGGAAGATTGGGAAGAGTACCTGCAGGAGGCAAGGGAGGTGACGAGGGCAGTAAGAAGAGCAAAAGCCACCAAAGAGCTCAGACTGGTGCAGGGCATAAAGGAGGGGAGAAGGACTTCTTCAGGTACATCAGGAGAACAGGAGCTGTAAAGAACAGATAATAAGAATTAAGGATGGTGATGGGTAGAGGGAGGGAAGAAAAAGCAGAAGCACTCAGTGACTACTTCAGCTTGGTATTCTGAAGGAGAGAGAGGGAGTGCTACCCAGGGGTAGGGGGACAGTAAAGGCTGGGAGGGAGCAACGGATGGGGGCATGGAGTTCTGGAGGGCTTGAGGCGCTGAGGGTGGACAAGGCATCAGGGCCAGATGGCATTCACCCCAGGTTATTGAAGGAGCTTGCAGAGATACTGGCAGGGCCCTTGGCAGGCCTGTTCAATGCCTCACTAAATTGGGATGCATACCCAAGGACTGGAGATTGGCTCACGTGCTTCCCCTGTATAACAGCGGCCCCAAAGATGAACCAGGGAACTATAGACCAGTGAGCCTCACGTCCATCATGGGGAAGCTAACGGAAATGATCCCAAGGAGAGGCTGGTGTCCCTGGTGGAGTACAGTGGGCTGCCAGACAGCATGGCCTTGTCATGGGCAGATCCTGCCAAACCAACCTGGTAGATTACTATGACTGGGTGACTGGGCACATGGACAAGGGCCATGCAGTGGATGTTCTGTACCTGGACTTCAGCAAGGCATTCGATTCATTGCCACATGGGAGACTTGGAATAAAACTAGAAGGAACAGGGGGGACTAAAATGGTGGGATGGGTGACAAATTGGCTGAAGGAAGGCAGCAGAGGGTGGTGGTGGAAGGGAACTCTCATCCCCAAGGGCAGTAACGTGCGTGATTCCACAGGGCTTGGTGCTGGAACCAGCGTTATTTGGGATATTTATTGCAGACATTTCCATGGGCATTAAGAGCAGGATCAGCTTGTTTGCCGACAACTCAAGATAAAGGTGGTGGTGGACGACATAGAGAGGTGGCAGGGTCTGCAGGAAGATCTGAATAAGCTGGAGACTTGGTCGGACACTTGGCAGCTGGGGTTCAATGCCAAAAATAAGTACTGCATTTTGGAGCACAAAATCCAAGAAGGAACTACCAACTGGGAGGAGAAGGATCTCGGGGTGGTCATCATAGGTTCAATGAACAACTCGGCATAGTATAGGAAAGCAGCAGCAAGGGCAACACATTGCTGGTTTACATAGCAAGGGAATAACGTGC
The DNA here is from genome assembly GCA_016271365.2 of Neoceratodus forsteri. Classification (NCBI taxonomy): domain Eukaryota; kingdom Metazoa; phylum Chordata; order Ceratodontiformes; family Ceratodontidae; genus Neoceratodus; species Neoceratodus forsteri. The sequence continues at coordinate 971,646,692 of CM057454.1, read as the reverse complement.
AAGGAGGGGAAGGTGATTCTGCCTCTGTATAGATCACTGGTTAGACCTCATCTTGAGCACTGCGTGCAGTACTGGCCCCCTACCTGAAAAGGGACATTAAATTATTGAAAGGGTGCAGCACAAACCAGCTAGGATGATCCAGGGGCTAGGGACCTATCGTTGTGAGAAGGCTAAAGAGTTAAACATGTACTCGCTGGAGGAGAGAAGAGGGATATGATCGAGACTTTCAGATACATGAGAGGGATAAACAAGACTGGAACAGAGGGGCTATTCAGGGCAAGGGGGGAAACACTCGAGACCATAAGATTTGAGGGGGAAGGTTCCGAGGGAAATGTGGAGACACTTTACAGAGAGGATGGTGGCAGGGTGGAATGCTACCAGCGGAGGTAGTGTGTAAACGATGGGCTGTTTCAAAAGGGGCTGGGACAGGGCAAAGGGAGGATAAAGATGGGGCAGAGGAGGAGGGGCAACTGCAGAATAGAGCTGCTAGCTGCATAATCAAGCAGACTTGATAGACCAACTGGCCTTTTCTGCTGGCAAATTTCGTATGTTCATACAAAGGGCGGTCCCCAGCCAAACTTTCAATTCTTTCCGCCATCAACCCCCACAAGTTGGACCTACGGATACATTTTGCTATAGTCAACCGCCATTTTAACCGCGTTTACCCACACTTTATTATTTTACTAAAAACGTTCTTCTTCAGCCTTTTTCTTGGATGTCTTCTTCTCCTTCCTCCTCCTTGGAGTGGCGGACCAAGTTTGCATGTGCAATTAGCTTCCCCACGAGAATGGCCACACTTGTTGTCTGCTGTGCCTAGGCCTGGACCATGATACTGAAGCCTGCCAGCACTGTCAAGATTTTAACCAGCGCACCAGACTTTGTCACTAGAAGACCGTATGAGCCTTCCTGCTGCAGCAGAGACTTTCAGTGATGGAGAAGGAGCTCCAGAAATGCACCTAGTCTTCCCCAGTCTCTGGGGCTTCAACCTCTGTTTCTTCACACAAGGAGAAGAAATAAAGCAGAAAGCACAAACACCGGGAGAAGTGTAGGGACAAACCTGTCAGCTTTCCACTCTAGGTCCTGCAAAAATTGGGAACGGATCCTGGGTCTTCCTCCCATGGAGGTTGGCCCTTCCACTCCGTAGCCCCTCTCCTCCAGGCTCCCAGTGCATAAACCACCTGCTCTCCTCACCATCTTTGGTGGTGGTTCTTCGTCAGGACTTCATCCCCACCCTCTCAGCCCCTGAAGCTCAGGCCCTTACAGCAGGCAAGTTCTCGGTCAGGTGGGTCGACCGGGTCCTCCTTGAAGGCGAGTCCTGCCCCTCCCCCTGGTCAAGGCATCTGCTGTTGGTTCCAGCATCAGGGATCGACACCTCCAAGCGATGCCAGGGGCATGTGCTCACCTCCCTGTGAGAGTGATGCTCTAACCCACTCGGGACATAGCTCCCCGGTCAGGCTTCCCCTTCTAGGCTGGCACCGGCTGCATCGCCAAACCAGCATCAGCCAGTGCCTGTCCGGTTGATGCCACCCTCTCCAACGTCAACCACCGCGATGCCTCAGCCATCACCTCCACAGTCTCCAGGGGCCCTGTCGTCACACAGTCAACATCCGGGGATCCAATGCCTGGTCTTTCTGCTCCAGTCAGGCTGACTTCAGATGGTTCCTTGCCCCAAGGTCCGGCACCCACTAACCCGGCGCCAGTGAAACCAATGCCAGGGTTACCGCAACCTAAGGAACCAACACCGGGGCCCTCTCAGCCTACCCCACAGATGCCAGCTCCCTGATTCTGCCTCAGAACTCACCCACAGACCTTAATGTCCTTTTGCGACCTGGTGGGCATACTTCAAAGATAAGGAGGGCCCTGAAGGGCCCCAGCGCTGACTCCTAGGGACCCCTCCCCAATCCAGCAAAGGAACAAGTTCACCCTAAGAAGGCCCCAGTGCCACCTCCCTAAGGAGCCGACTCCACAACCAGGCGGAGCTGTTGCCGGTGGTCAAGGACCACTGAAGAAGGCATCGTCACTCACCTTCTCCCTCTCCGACTTGGGCGAGTCGGGGAGATATTCCTCCTCTTCTTATGATAATTCCGGGGACTCTGACCTTCCATCAGAACCAGAGGGGCCCAAAGACTCTCTGCATCTCCTCCAGGTAATCCTACTTTTACGGACGTGATGAGGCACATCCAGTCCCTTAGTGGTTGGGACTTGGAGGAATTTGACTCTGAGTGACAACGCTAGCTGCTTTCCTCCGAAAAAGGAGTCATTGCCCTTGGTTGTTCCTCCCTTATTGACTCCTTCAAGGATGTCAATAGGGCTGCTTGAAACATCCATCTACTACACCGCGACGCTCTAAAAAGGCAGATCGCCTGTATAATGCCCCGAGGGATGAACCTTTCTATGGGGAGCACCCAGAGGCTGATTCGTTGTACTTAACATGACCCATGACCGCTGTAAGTGGCTTCGCACCTTAGCACTCAGACTCCTGACAAGGACTCCAGGCAGATGGACCATTTTGGTAAGAAGGTCTATTCCTCAGTCACCTACACTATCTGTTCCCTAAAGTTTCTAGCCCATGGTCCAATATCAGAATGCCCTGTTGGAAAAGGCTTTGGAGGTGGCACAGGCTCAGCGTAATCTTGCTGGAAAGACTGAACTGTTACACCTTGTCAAATCACGCTCAGATGTTGGGACTCAGGTTCTCGAACCTCTTCTGACTCGGCGGACTCCATAGGCAGGAGCTGTGGCTACGGAGTTTGTCTTCATCGCTACAAAGATAGTGTATCAGATATAAGTGGAGTACTGATATGGTGTGTCACCCTGGGCCCTACCCATTGATTTTCCAGGTGGGCCCCTGTACCCTAGTCTGACCAGGATGTGCAGTCTAAGATTTTAGACACCTCTAAGAGGTCCTGCTTTGTTTGGCAGGATTCCCAAAATCTCTCGCCTACCAGAATCAGGCAAGGCTCTGTGTTCGGTTCAAACATTGTACCGCTCTCACCCTAAATCCTCCCAGTGGCAGTCCTTTTGCACCTCAAGCTAGCAGCCCAGGGGCCAACAGCCCAGAAGTGACTTTAAAAGAAAGCTACTTCCAAGCTCATGGGTGGTTCTGTCTCTAGAGCTCCCAGAACCTCCCAGACCGCATTGCCCAGCTCCTCTGTCTGACTCCTTACCTGACCAACCGACCCCAGGCAAATCCCTGGGGAGGCAGTGGGCGTCTTCTCTCTGCAGAGAGGTTGGTATAGAATAACCTTGGAACTGTGGGATTGGCAGTTAGTGGAACAGGGCACACTCTAGAGTTTTTGGAGATTCCTCCGGACAATCCCCAGTCCTTCCCATTACCCTCAGGCCCATATTGCCCTTATCCAGGAAGAGATCCAAGTGCTTCTGTGAAACAGGCTATAGAACCCATCTCGCCGCATATCGATGGAAGGGATTCTACTCATTTCTTCCTTGTCTCAAAAGAACTGGAAACTTGCATCCTATCCTGGACCTCAGCCACCTGAACCAGTTCATAGAATACAAACAGTTCAGGATGGTCCCTCTTCCGGCCTTCTTCCCTTGCTTCATCAGGGGATTGGCTCTGTTTCCTGGACATGCAGGATGCTTATCTTCCCATCTTGGTGTTCCCACCTGACAGGAGGTTCCTTCGCTTTCAATTTCTAAGATACCACTGCCAATTTTGGGCTCTGCTGTTCGGCCTATGCTCTGCCCATCTGTCTTTACAAAGTGCCTTGCAGTAGTGGCAGCGGCCTTAAGGAGGAAAGGCCACTGTCTTCCTTACCTAGATGATTGGCTTCTGACAGCTTCCACTGAGGAGCAATTGCTCAGCAGTATGGAGGCCAGTTCTTTCTGTTTCAGGATTTGGGGATAATCAACCTCCCAAATCCCTCCTTGGCTAGGTCAGAGACTTTAGTACATTGGAGCAGTCTTGGACACCACCCAAGGCAAAGCTTTTCTTACCCCAGACAGGGTAGAATGCTTCAGGCACAGGTTCAGCTGATCTTGCTGTCTCACCAGGTTCCAGCCAGAGCTTTTCTAAGACTACTGGGACATATGGTGGCAGCCATTGCAACAGTCCCTGGCTTGCCTGCACATGATGGTAGCCCAATGGAACTTTTGGGTCCAATGGGGTCAGCGCTACAGACGATTTGGAACAACCAGTGTTGGTATCCAACTCGGTGCAACAGACTTTAATGTGGTGGTTGAACCCTCCAGTCTCTCCAAGGGGTCCAATACTGGTCAGAGTCACCTCAACAGATCCTGACCATGGACATGTTAGGCCAGGGCTGGGGCACCCATTTGGCGGACCGCCAGACTCAGGGTCCTGGTCCCACTGGAGCAGTATCTCCATATCATTGTTTTGGAGATGTGGGGATCCTATATGCTCTTCAGGCCTTTCAGACAAACCTACTTCGGGCCCTCTTTTGTTACAGATGGACAATATGTCAGTAGTCTTTACATAAACAAGCTGGGGTACCCATTCTACCCTCTGCAGAGAGGCCATGAGAGTTTGGTGTTGGACCATAGAGCATCTCCTGGACCTGACTGCTGTGCACGTTCCAGGCATTCAGAACACCTTGGCCAATAGCCTGAGCTGGTTCCAGTCCAAACCACACGAGTGGGAACTTCTTCCCTCAGTGGTCGAAGATCTCTTCAACAGTGGGGCACCCAGAGCGGGACCTTTCACGTCCCCCATCCAATGCAAAACTGCCTGAGTTTCTGTTCGCTAGGGCCAGGGCCTGCTGTTTTCTTGTGAGACTCGTTGTCCCTCTCTTGGAAAGGGAGGTTTCTGTATACCTTCCCTCCCTTGCCATTACTGCAGAGGGTACTCTCAAGTTGAAGTCAGAAGGGCAGAGATGATCCTAATAGCCCCTTACTGGCCGTGCCAGGTATGGCTTCACTCCTCCAGCAACTAGCAGTGGAACCTCCGATCCCCGCCCTCTGTGCTCCAGTCTACTCTCCCAGAAGCAGGGCACTCTGGTCCACCAGCCCTCAAGTCATTGCACCTTCATGCATGGCTCCTGCAGACTTAGCAGTTGCCCGATTTGGGGTGTCTCCCAGGTGGCAGATGTTCTAGTGGCAGCCAGGAAACCTTCCACTAGAGCCACTTATGCTGTGAACTGGGCGTTCTGTGTATGGGCCACCGCTCATTACCTAGATCCCTTTACTTGTCCGGAGACTCTAATTCTCAGTACCTCTTTTCCCTTTTGGACTTAGGCCTGAGTTACTAGTCTATCAAGGTGCACTTATCTCGTGCCTGCACCTATAGCAGGCAAGACTCTTGCCCAGCTTGACCTCTTCCGCACTTTATTGTGGGGCATATCGCATCTGACACCTCCCATCAGGGACCCTGTTCCTCTTTGAATCTTTTGTTCATTTTGAAAAGCTTACATTGCCTCCCTTTGAGCCTGCTGCAAGCTGCAAGCTCCACTTTCTGTCATGGAAGCGTTATTTTTAGTTGCTATTACTTCTGCTCAAGGATTTCGCGCTCAGGGTCTGATATATAAAGAGCCTTATTTAGTTTTCCACAAGGACAGGGTGTCCTTGAGGACCAGTCCTAAGTTTCTTCCTAATGTGGTGTTTGAGTTAACTCTGAATCAAGACATCCACCTACCTGTGTATTACCCAGAATATTCGAATGGAGGAGGCCCTACTGCATACTCTGGATGTCCACCAGGTGCTGCGTTATTATTTGGACTGCACCTGAGCCATTAGAAAATCTGATCAGTTATTTGTTTCATTTGCCTCTAGGAAAGAAGGGGCTCTGTTTCTAAACAATGTTTGGTTAATTGCATTGTTTATCCGTAAATATGACAAGTCTTTACGGGTCGGTTAAAGGTCATTTATGAGAGAGTAGCTGCTTCATTTGCTTCATTCAGGAATATGACCATTGCTGACATTTGTGCAGCAGCCACTTGGAGTTCTGTGCGCTTTCATTCGACATTGCAGTCTAGACATTTCTTTTAGGCGTAGAACAGGCTTTGGACTTGCAGTCCTACAGGCCCTGCTCTCTTGAGAGCCTTATGCTGACTTCTACCTCCACCCAGCTGACCAGGTCAGTCCTTTCACTGCTTGGGACTCAGTCCTAATGGTGTTACCTGCTGCAAGAGCCCCTTGAAGTGAGATAGTACAGTTATGTAAAAACTTACCGTAAAGCAGATCTTCGAGAGGAGCTCTTGCAGCAGGTGCTGCTTTCCTCCATCCGTCCCCCTGGTGACTGTTTCTCCATCTCTGTTACCTCTCTTTCCTCGGTGTAGAGGAACCACCTCGATTCTCAGGTTATGTAGTCACTGGGGTCTCTGGCGGAGAACTGTTGTTGTGCTGGAGGACTGCCCTTTTATACCTGGGTAATTGGTGGTGGAAAGTTGTCTAGTAAGTCCGGGTGAAGCCAGGTAACAAGGCTGGTAGGGAGAGGTTGCAGTTAAAGGGCAAGCCTGGGAGGGAGGATAAGCAGAGAAAGAATTGTGAAGATGGAAGGAACTTTGGGTCCATCTTGCCCTGCTGTCTTGCCACACAAAATTGACTATATCAAATCTGAGTATCAAGTATGGACATAGATCCATTTAAAAAAAGTATGGCCAAGATATTGGAACAATTAGCACAACATTACCTGCTTTGTGCACTGGACAGCTGTTAGTGTACCCATTGTCCTATATATAGGTTCTGTAAGTGCAAAGCTAAATTTTTAGCATATGAGTACTAATGCCACCACTAGCACATGCACGTGATTGATGCCATCATGTATGCAGTGCGCTGGTTTATCAGAATAGTTTGGAAGTACTAACAGGCTGCTTAGTCTTATGGTACCTCTCCTGATCCCAATGTCAGTTTGTTAAATAAATGCCTTCCTTAGTAGTCTGCTGAAACCCACCTCCTGCCCCAGTTTCAGTGCTAGTGTGTTAAATAAATGCCTTTGCTGGTAGTCTAGGGGAACCCATCACCGGTCATTGTAAAGAGCCTCCTCGAGTCAGTCCCTTCCCACCAGTATCTACCCCCCTGCTACTTCCCCAGTGGTCATCACTTTCCTTCTGCCCATCTTCACTGCCAGCTGCCAAGTACTTCAGAAGTCTGGTGTCCATAAACAGTACCAGTGGCGGAGCTAGGTTTGGAAGCATTTAGGAGCCAGGAGGGGCCATTCAGTCAATCATGGGCTCCACAATGGGCACTAAACAGTGAATAAAGATGGTGGTAGGGCACCACTACTCACACTGGGGCAGCCAGGAGGGGCAACCACCTCCCAGCCCCCTCTAGCTCCGCCACTGAACAGTACCAACAGTAATGCAAGACGGCCCTTCAGGCTTGATTGCTTGAGGAAATGGAGATCCAAGCATTGTGTTTTTTAAACAACATGGCACGAAAATGCTGTTTATTTAATGTCCTTTCTGCACTGTAGTGATTAGAAATGGATATAGTACTCTGTGTGTCTTAACCAGTGCCTTGTGCAGTGGAGGATCACCTCCTTGACATTTTCTCCCCACATCCCAGCATTGGGCTTGGTCTCTCTGTGCACATTGGCGACTACAGCATGGCTTATATAACATGGGCATGCACCAACCACTTTAGATCTTTTCTGCCACCGTAGAGAGAGAGTAAATGGCAGACCATAAAAACTGTTTTACTATTGTCATATAGTAGTCATATTGACAGAATTTGATTTTCTCTGGTAGCTGCTTCTTTGGAAATTATTGATCAGCAGTGTGTGTTATTGCTGAGTAAGGTGCTTTTTGCCGTTGTCACTGTGGATACCCAGTTTTATCATTTGATTTCTACAGGTTGTGTGTGTTGTTTGGGCCCATCCCACAACACGAAAAGCTGTGCAATTTGCCAGAATTTCAACTAGGTTACACAGAGGCACAGGTGAAAAGTTGTGTCTTTTGGAAAAATTGCCAAGACTGCTACAGTGCCTGCCATGTCACTGAATACACCATCGATACTAGCAAAGTAGACATCTTCAGTGGAAAAGGGGAGGGCTCAAAGTCAGTGTGTAAATTGACAGCAAGGTGTTCAGTGAGGTCTGTGCCCTGGTCAGAGTCTTTGCCATGATCAATGGAGAGTCACCGAGTCGACAGGAGTTGGACCGGTCATCATCAGCAAGTCATAAGAACATATGAGAGAACCAGCAGAAGAAGGCCATTAGGTCTATCAAGTCTGCTTATATTGCAGGGTCCCCAGCTTATGCTACTGACCCTGCCCCTTCCACCCTATATCTAGCTCCTCAGTTCCCCATGGTTTCCCCTTATACCTATCCAAGTCCTCTTAAAGCTGCTCACTGACTTCACTGAGACCACCAAGTCAATGTCTCCACCTCCTCCCATCAGGGATCCAGATTTTGCTCTCTAAATTGAACAGTAAATCAGAATATTCATACAGTATGACAGCGAAACAGGTGGGTTCATACCTCAGATAGGATTGGTTGTCATCGTTCATCATAAAGGATGCATATTAGCACATTTCTGTCTGACTATGCCACCACTAGATATCTTAGGTTCTGTGTGGGTCTCGAACATTATCAGTGCAGAGTCCTGTCTTTTAGGCTAGCACTTGTGCAGCGTCTCTTTACCAAGTGCTTTGCAGTTCTAGTGGCGATCTCTGAAGTCATGGATACAAGCATTTCCCTACCTAGGTTATTGCCTCATAAGAAGCCTGACGAGGGATCAAACAGAAGCAGCATTCCAAGATTGCTCCTTCCTAGTTCCATGCGTGTCCTGCAGAAGTTGCCCAAGTCTCAACTAGTTCCAGCTCAGGGGCTTCTAATCATAGGAGCAGTCAAGTGAAGTCCTTCTCCTGGAGAACAGAGCAGATTTCATTGTGCAGATGACCTGTTACATCAGAACAAAGAATCAAGTAATTACGCGACACCATACAGAGAATGCTAGTTCTCATGACAGCCACAGTCTTTCCTGTAGACTCCTAAGGCTTTACATGATGTCATCTCAGTGGATGCTCAGCAGTCAATGGTCTAACACGCAACCCAGCCACTGAATCACCCCATGTGAGTGACAGGGCTCCTGATTCGATCTTTTCTGTGGTGAACCAAGAAAACGAATAACCTCAAGGTGTTTCTTTTCTCTTACTCAAAGCCCCCAATGAGAGTGGCAAGGAACAAACACATCCTGTGTGGGTTAGGGAACACACTTCAGGGTTCTCTAAACCTAGGACATCTGGTTTGTCCAAGAATTGCATCTCCACATAAGTGTGTTGGAGATGAGAATAGTCCTTATGGACTGCAAACCCTGCTAGACACAGTCCAGGACAAAGAAGTAGTAGTACATTTTCAGATGGACAACAAGGTGTTAATGGTGTCATGTTCTACCTCAGCAAGCACGGCAGAACCTACTGTGTTTGGGTGTGGGGTTTAGAATGTAATGTTCTAATCTAGGTCATTCATTTCCCAGCAGTGGAAAATGTCATGGTATACAAACCCACATGAGTGATCTCTCGCAGAGGACTTAGTACAGTCTCTGATAAGGGGGCAAGCCAGAGAGAGACCTTTTGCATCCAGCCACAATGCAGAACTGTCATTCTGTTGTTCCAAAGATTTAGAGCATGGAGCTTTCTGTCAGGATGCATTCGGTCTACAGCAAATAGGTAGATTTTCTACACCTTCTTGCCAACCTCTAATTTAGAAGGTCCTGCTCTTACTAGAGGTGGGAGAAGGGCCCAGTAATTCTTATTGTACCATGTTGGCCATGACAGATTTGGTACCCACTGCTCCACTTGGTAACAACCAAGGGCCACTTGACCTTCAGTTGAGATGAGACCTGCTGACGCAGTTTCAGGACCAGCTGTGCATCAAAAACCTTTCATCTTGACACTTTGTCTTGGCTCAGAGTATGCAAAAATTAACAGAGTTGCTGTGTCCAAACAAGTGTTTAACGCTGTACTAGCAGCAAGGAAACCCTCCACCAAAAAAGCCTATGGCACGAAATGAAAGTGTTTCTCTGTCTGGCTTTCCAAAAGGCTTTTGTCCATTTCACAGGTTTCCATAAGAAAGTCCGGTTCATCAAAAGGGGAAGAAAAGCTGCCCCTTTCATTGTTCCCACTGTGGAAATAATATCATCAAAGATGACCAACATTCTCTTTGTTTTGTCTGTCTAGGGACAGACCACGACATGGATTGCTACAGTGCTCTGCTATTCATTTGAGGGTCAGTGTATGAAAAGGGCTACCAAATTGTGACATTGGTGGCATTTTTAAAATGCCTAACCTATTGTTTTGTATGCTGTTACTTACCTAATAAATACTTACTATGTTAAGGGATAAATCATCACAGTGTGCAGAGAAAAAACATTTTAAATAGTGCACATGTAACAGGGACATAAACCTGGGGATGCACATGTAACTGGGGCATAAAACTCTGGATGTGTATGTAACTGGGGACATAAAACTGTGAATACACATGTAACTGGGACATAAACCTGAATGCATGTAACTGGGGACATAAAACTCTGGGCGTGCAGGACAGGCCCTTTACCTAATGTAGCGATGGAACAATGACCCTTGAATTACCACAGCACATGCATAATGCAGCTGAAGTTCAAAAGTTTTACTGTACATTTAAATACAAAAAGATTTAAAAACTAATGTATTATAGACTAAACACCACTGACTAAAGCCCAACTCTAAACTAAAACATCCACATATTTACATCTTTACCAAAAGTATGAAATAAAAAAAAAAGGCATTTTGAAATCCATTGTCCTTGACTACAGATGGTAGTATACAACACAAGGTATAAGACTTACTACAGAATACGCTATGACAACACTATAAGAGTACACTATAGCTACGGATACACTATCACTACGATCACACTATGACTGTGCTATAGCTACGAATTAAACTCTAACTATGAATTACTATGGACTAAACTATTAACTACGGACTAAACTATTACTACAAACTAAACAATATACATAAATTACAAAACTAATGAATGATTTCCCAAAGCCCACCTTATCATTATAGGGTAACAACAACATAGCAGATAATTCTTAATTTCATCTCCGTTGCATCTTGATGAATTTTTCAGAGATAATTTATAATTCATCTGATTTGTTCACATAGTGCCCATCTTCTCCTTAAACTTTTATCGGTCCATGAAAATTATTTTTCTTGTCACACGGACACTGTCCTGCCTTTGCGTAGTGAAAACACTCCCACGCTTCTGTAGGAACTTCAAGGAGTGCCATTTTTCATTTTGTCCATCGTAGTTACTTTCCCAATGTAAAATTCTTTGGAATAGTACATCGCATAGTAACTGTTCATCTCAAGTTCAATGTCTAACAATGTTTTTTTTTTCTTTAGGAGCTGTGGTGATGCTGGTTGATGGAGCAGGCATGTGAGATTGTGGAGCTGGGCACTGAGTTGATGTGCAGTCATTTCCATACCTGTGTCTGCAACGTTTCTGAATTTTTGATTGTGGGGCTGCCATTGTGTTGGGAGCTGAAAGAGCACTAGAAGCACTATCGCCAGGACAAGGGTTGGCATGGGAAGCTGTGAAGTGTGCCCATCCTGACACAACATTCACAGCTGTGGAGTCAACAGGAGCTTCAGTGGGCACTGTGGTTCTGGGAGGATCTTCAGCGGCTGCCGCCAATGCAGCTGAATATATTAATCTTTTGTTCTCCAATCTTCAACGTGACTTGGTTTTCGCGAGGGCCCATCTTCCTTAATGCAGCGTATGCAGAAGCATGTTAAGTTTCTTGTGCTACCACACCATCCGCCACCACCTTTACCTTTGTACAAGGCGTGTTCCTGGTATTGCTTTTATATCTCATTTTGCCTCTTTTATATCATTTCACCCACCCAGAAAAATTTTCTCCTTAAGTGAGTGAACCCATCAGTTTCAGGTGTTTTGTCAGTGCATTGCAGTAGTATTGGTACAGTTCTTTCACCTTCCTAATAACAGCTTGCTGTGACTGTACCTAGCTGCTTGCCATGAAACTTTACGCTAACGCTTTCACCATCTGACATCTTTCCGATATTGTGACCCAAAAAGTATGCTCGACTTTAAAGCCATACTCTCTGTTGGCCAAGGAAATGTCATAAAAGGCCCATTTGGACTTGTACTGGGCCCCACATCCATCAGTGAAGTGCACTTGCTTAATGATGTTTAATGTTCATACATTAATGAGGTATGAGATTGCAGTTTTACAATGTTGCACGGCATAGTGATTGTGCTTCAGATCACTAGAGACTCAACACCAGCGACTCCATGACAGTGGTTTCACAGTGTTCACACAGTAGTATGTTACCACAGGATGACGTGTTGCCTGCCTCATGATGCCAGTGTACTAAGAGGACCTCATCCTGTAGTTTGCAGGTGTAGTTCTCTGCAAAGTCCATCACCATCACAATCCATCCTTGGGTGTGAATTCTTAATCATTCTAAACTGATGCTGCTAATCTATGACCTCCCTGCCAGAGGAAGTGATGGGGCTGAAACAATCGTGGGATTTAAGAATGCATGGGATAGACATAAAGGAATTCTGGAGGTCAGGGGTAAGGCAGCAGACTTCTAGAAAAGCGACGGAACTTACAAGCTCAAATGAGCAGACTGGGTGGCCATAGGCTCTTATCTGACGACAGTTTCTGTGTATCTCTATCTATGTTGCCACTTGCAAGTACCAGCCCAGAATAAAAAGATCTTCTTTGATTACTTTTACTAGCGGGCGATTTTAGAGTGTTTATTTTTAATACTTTCCGTGACACTTGCACTTGTATGCCATTAGCAGTGTGCCTTACTTTGATGGTGTCCCATTCCTACCATGTTGTTTTTCTTCTACATGTTGCTGGACTAGCTCCTCCACTGTTTTCACAAATTGTCTGTGTTGCAATTTTCACATGATTTTTCTATGCACTCCAACTGTTGTAACTTTTCAAACAGTACTTCTGGACACATAGTTAGTTCTACTGCCCTATAAACATCTGGGATTTTACAGCCTGTTAATTGATGTCTGTCGGCAAGACGATTTAATTCCTTAAGCTTCAGTGAAGCATTTATACAATACTCACACAAGCATTGATCAAGTTTCTGCTCCGCTGCCAGTTTAATGTGCCTTGGCCATAGTGTTCCAAACTTCCTCGCTCCTAGTGGTGTGTCGGGTTCTGCTGTACAAATTCCTTGTGAAAACAATTAATTGGTTTATTCAGTTATGATTGTGTTTTACCTGTCCGTTTAGAAAAAGCCTTTTGTGTGGCAAGGATGTGGCACAGTCTTCAAAAGAATTTTCCACTCTACTCACAGTTTCTGAAGTAGTGCAGACTTGTGTCGTTGTCTTCGTTGTGCTTTCACATGAGATGCCCTCGTGAGCCTCTCTTCCAACTCACCTCAATGTTGAGCTCATAGTCCTAAGCAGCTTGTATTTCTTTAATACAACCACCTGTTTTTAAGAATTTCTTACTTATCTGATGTTCTTGTTTTTGCCTTTGTTTTTGATCTCTGCCAACTTTTCTCCGACTAGAGATATAATTTTTCTTCAAGTTTGCTTTTTGATACACACCATGCTTTGACATGGCAGCTTTCTTCGATGGTGAACAGTGATGCATGACTCTCTGAATTGTGACCGCAAATTTATTTGGTAGTTTAGGCAATGCTTACGTGCTCGTTGATCAGCCTTTCTTAGAGAGCATGGTATTGCACTGTTGGGGTCACACATTGCTCTTTTTCTGGTATGACTACTGGTGAGGTGGTGGTGGTGATGATGGTGGTCACTGGTAGGCGGTGGTTTCAGCAGCAGTGACGGCAGCATCAGCTCGTTTCTCATGATACCGTCTTAATTGCTTCTGATTTATTTGTCTTCTTTTGACTATTCATGTTGGCTCATTGTTGCCTTTTTTCTCCTCCAATACTCTGCCTGTGCCTTTTCTGTTCTTCATCCCTCGTTTTTGTTGCCACTTTCAACCATTGACTGCTTCCTTAGTTTCTCTGCGCTTCCCTGTACTTCTCATTCTCTCCTTAGCCATCCTCGTTGTAATGTTTGCGCTGCTCATCATTCATGTTCTGTCTGTGTTTGCATGAACGGTGGCATTTTTCTCCAAATATGCTGGATAGTATGCAGCGCCTTCTTAATTTTGTCTCAGTATAACTGACTCTTTTCCTTTCTGGACAGAGGAGGAGTTGTTTGGCATCTCATTGGGCAATGCTGTAGCAGACATACAGGGTCTTCTTCTTGATTCCATTCTTGAATATGTGGTTCTCAAAACATCTGTGGGAACACAAGCCGATTTAAAATGAACAGTTACAAGAGTGTTTCTGTCACTGGACTTCGTGTGACATGACGGAAGAGACTTGTCCTGACAGAAATGGTTAATGGCACTACAGCCAAGACATACCCTTAAGAAGTACTTACCAGCACCATTGCCAAGACACATGATGCATGAAGTGGTTAATGGTGCGATGGCCAAGACATGTACAGTACTTAAAGGTTAATGGTGCCATCAAACACACGAAGTGGTTAATGGGCGTAATGGCCAAGACATGTACTTCAGAAAGGTTAATGGCACTATGGCCAAGACATATGGACGCCAAGTAGTTAACAGTCACGATAGCCAAGACATGTACTTCAGAAAAGGTTAATGGCACTATGGCCAAGACATATGATGCACCAGTGGTTAATGGTGCAATGGACAAGACATGATGCACAAAGTGGTTAATGGGCGCGATGCCAAGACATGTACTTCAGTAAAAGTTAATGACGCCATGGGACACATGAAGTGGGTTTAAATCGCTGATGGCCAAGACATGTACTTAAAAGGTTAATGGTGCTATCAGACACACAAAGTGGTTAACAGCGCGATGGCCAAGACATGCACTTCCGAAAATGTTAATGGTGCTATGGCCAAGACACATGGCCTTTACGAAGTGGTTAAGGCGCCATGACACAGACATTTACTTAAGAAGTTAATGGTGCTATGGCCAAGACATACATCCACCTGCCTGCAAACAAAATAAAAGCCTGCATCCACCCACTTGCAAACAAAATGGACTGCATCCACCCACCAGCAAACAAAATGGAAGCCTGCATCCACCTACCTGCAAACATAATGGAAGCCTGCATCCACCTGCCTGCAAACAAAACGGAAGCCTGCATCCACTTGCTGCAAACAAAATGGAAGCCTGCATCTACCCACCTGCAAGCAAAATGGAAGCCTGCATCTACCAGCCTGCAAACAAAATGGAAGCCTGCATCCACCCGCCTGCAAACAAAATGGAGGCACACATCCACCTGCCTGCAAACAAATGGAAGTCTGCATCCTCCTGCCTGCAAACAAAATGGAAGCCTGCATCCACTCGCCTGCAAACAAAATGGAAGCCTGCATCCACCGCCTGCAAACAAAATGGAAGCCTGCATCCACCCACCTGCAAACAAAATGGAAGCCTGTATCCACTCACCTGCAAACAAATGGAATCCTGCATCCACCAGCCTGCAAACAAAATGGAGCCTGCATCCACCCGCCTGCAAACAAAATGGAGGCCTGCATCCACCCGCCTGCAAGCAATCACACAATTGGGAAAACTGTTCAGCATTTCGACTATTAAATGGGCCTTATTTGTAAAGGTACAGTACTACTATAAACAGAAAGATGTTAGAAATGCATGCTTACTTGTTAGTGCTAACCACAGAAACAATGCCATGAGGCCCCCACCCCCAAAAAACACATCAACAAATATCAGACAACATGGCCTGGTACTTTCCTTGAAGACTGCGTGGTGTGTAGGCCTTGATCAGACCATTTGGAACCCAAAAGTCAGTCTTTGGTGTACAATAGGTGGGCACAGCATTGCTAAGTCCACCTGTGCACACAATAGATTCACTTTTAGTTTCCAAAGGGTCCTATCGAGGCCAACACATTAAAATCCCCAAAACATCTGAGCCACAAACACCACAAAATCTTCAAACCCTGCCCCCACACACCACCAAAGACAGCCAGCATAATTTTAAAACATTCTGAGCCACAAACATCTTCTGGAAACTTTATTTTAAAAGCAACAAGTGCAGAGTCTTATTCACATCCCAAAACATCAGGTTGCATCGTGTGTGCTCTTTGCTTGGAAGCCTGCTGTAGTATGCAGGCCTCGATCAGACCATTTGAAAACCAAAAGTGAATCTTTACATTTCCAGAGAGGCCGACACACCACAGCAATCTGCAAAACAAAGGCCCAGACCATCGGCATCCACCCCCACCCCAAAAAGACAAGCAGCATAATTTTAAAACATGCTGAGCCACAAACATCACATGGAAACGTATGATCCAACAAGTACAGAGTCACATTAAAATCTAAAACATCTGAGCCGATAAACATCTTATGGAAACGTTCTTTTAAAACAAACATCAGGCAACATGGTGTGTGCCTTTGCTTGAAGCCTGCTGTGGTGTGCAGGCTCAGTCAGACCCTTTGGAACCCAAAAGTGAATCTTTAGGGTTTCCAAAGGTCCGATCGAGTCGACTACACCACAGCAAGCTGCAAAGAGGCCTAGCTATGCGGCATCCACCCCCACCCCCCAAAAGACAAACAGCATAATTTTAAAACATTCTGAGCCACAAACATCTCATGGAAACGTTCTTTTAAAAGCAACAAGTACAGCGTCGGATTCACATCCAAAACATCAGGCTGCACGGTGTGTGCCTTTGCTTGAAACCTGCTGTGGTGTGCAGGCCTCAGTCAGACCATTTGGAACCCAAAAGTCAATCTTTAGGTTTCCAAAGCATCCAGTTGAGGGTGACACACCACAGCAAGCTGCAAAACAAAGGCCCAAGCCATGCGGCACCCCCCACCAACCACCACACACACAAAAAAAGCCATTCAACTTAACAATTCTGAGCAACAAGAACATAAAACACAAACATGTGATATGATCCAAATCTTGTAGTGTATAAAGCATCTGGCCCCCCGACAAAATTAAAACAGTGGACCTGGCATCGGACGACTATGTGCTGGATTGTGTCCCTAAACAAGAAAGCACCCAGAAACCTTCAGAAACACTTAAGTAACCAAAAGCACACTAGTGTTCAGGGCCATGGACAGGACCACGTGCCCAGTGAAAAGCTCCATTTAGCTCATAACTTCACAGACTAGAACAAACAACCACGTGGTGGTGGTGTTCAGGGACATTAACCATGTCAACAAGCTGAATTAAAATGGCCCCATTCACATAATGAGGTGTGCATCATTTTTAGCAAGCACACTTCTAACCCCCGAAATACAGGTTTCTGGCCTATGACTATGAAATGATTCTCACCACCCCAAAAATCAGTTCACGCAAACTTAACTACAGTAATGCATTTCAGTACCGGCCCCCCAAAAAAATCAGTGCACACAAATACTGTTCAAAAAGTTGTCCAAAGGGCAAATGGTACAACACTAACTTCTCCAGGAACCGAGAACTCCAAACATTAACATGAAGGGAGCCAGACATTTCCTACTCCCATACTGTGCCCAATGTGCAGATTTAATCAACTTTACTGAGTTGCGTGACTTACCTGGGGCTTAAGGTGTTCCTGCCACATAATTACACCAGATGAAGGATTGCCACGCAACTGGGGCTCCAGAAGGGCTAAAAAATGTTCCAACGATACTGGCTGGAAAGCAAAGGGTTTGCAAACCAGAGGAACACTAGTTTTAAAATGTCTGCACATCCATCCCACTTTTCACAGCTATGATGGAACGTGTTGTTACCAGAGGACACACCCCCATCTCTCCCCCCCGAGACTCGATAGAACATCCCGGGTGGGACATAACGTAGTCATCATTGTTTATTGACAATTTTGCGAAGGTGGTGTGAGAAATAGAGGAACACTGAGGGGGCGGGTTCGGAAAAATGGTAACAAGGCTAGCATATAGAAAAATACATGAAAACGCAACAGTTAACAACTTAAAGGGGAGAGGTGAACCTACCATAGTTGGACTTAAAGACTTAGAGGCCATCCAGTCATTAATCTCGGTCAGGCAGTTGTTCAGTACATCCACCGCATTGGATGTCCCAGGGCAAGGAGAGACACAGCTGGGTATCATCGGCATAGCAATGAAAATCCAGACTGTACTTCCTAATGATCTCACCCAGGGGCAGCATATACATGGCAAACAACATTGGTGACAAGACCGAACATTGAGGTACTCCACAAGACAGAAGGCTAGGGGAGAAGGAGAAATTCCCATCACAACCCTTGCCTCCTGTTTGTCAAATAGGACTCAAACCAGTAGATGACAGTACAAGCGAGTCCACAAAATTCTCAGGTGGTCGAGCAGCATACAATGGTCCACTGTGTCAAAAGCTGAGGAGAGATCAAGGAGAACGAGAATTGTCCCCTCTCCTCAATCTCTCAGCCCTGAGGAGATCATTACGCACCGAACTAATGTGGTTTCGTACAGTGCCCAGCACGAAACCCAGACTGGGAGGCTCATAGACATCAAAGGCCACAAGGTGTTCCTCGAGCTGCTGTGCCGTTATCTTCTCTACAACCTTTCCCAAAAATGGAAGGTTGGAAACAGGATTGTAATTCACATTGACTTCAGGGTCTAAAGATGGTTTCTTCTCAGAAGGGTCTCACCAGTGCCTCCTTCAAAGCATCAGGGAAGACCCTCTGACAAAGAGCACCGAACAATCGAGGCAAACTCCAGGCCTACAGAGTCAACACATCCCATTAAGAAATGAGTTGGCACCGAGTCCAGTTCGCAATATGTGTTTCAGCCTGGAAACAACCTCAATGACCTTGGCCACTCCACTGGTTTAAACTTACCCCAACCAGGTGGAGTGTCCTCAGACAATTGAGGTGACCACTGTCGGCCACACTGTGGCTTACTGGCAGAATTCCCTGCCTAATAGTGGACACACTGTCTGAGAAGAACTGAGCAAACTCATTGCATAAAGCATCTGAAAAGCCTTTTCAGCTGTAGACAAGCTGAATGTAACAACCTGTCCACAGTCCGAAAAAGCATAACTGGTCATTTCTTCCTTGTGGCAATCTCCTTGGACAGGAACACTGCCTTCTTACAGTTGGTTGCCCCTGGTACACAACATAGTGTGCACGCAGGAGGCCAGTCTGTCCGCCTCCAGCACGGTTCTCTGCCATCAGTGCTCTAACCTCCGACCCTTGATCTTCATCGCCTTGAGCTCCCCATTAAACCAAGGGACCTCAAGTGAGAGTATCTGGGTTGTACATGGACACGGTGCAAGGCTGAGGTGCTTGTGAGCAGGCTCCTCCCTCAGTGAAGGGAAAGCTTGATACACTGACCCAAGAATGGGACTCGTGGAGATTTATTCTAGGAGGATAGAAAAGTTACAATAGTTATCACAACCCAAGGTCCTCCTGAATATCCTTCCCAGAGAGTACCAGTCACCTGCCCACCATCTTCCTCTCTATAGAGTCAAGGTTATGTTGGCAGCTCACCCCAGAAAGAGGGAGATGCACCTTGCTGACAGCCACTCTTCCCCCAGTTTTCCTGATTCCTCTTGTAGGAACTTTTGAGCCCTTACAGTTCTTTCAAATGCTCCAGAAAAATTTAAGAAGAAAAAAACAACATTTTTATTCCTGTTACTTTCTTGATCTTACTCAAATTAATCTTCTCCATTCATTACTAATAGGTCCTACTAAAGGTCAGGACCCTGCACAGAAATAAAAAAGAGCACTGTCTCTTAAAAAAATTTGTGTGGGTGGAGATGACATCTGGATAGTGCCACCTCGAGGCCAGCATTCTAAGTGGCGCTCACGGTTTGGCCACTAACTGACGCCAACTCCTCCCAGCCCTCAGTTATTTTCCTCCATCAAGGAAGGATCCTGCGGCAATTTCTGCAAGCAACTGCGTCACTGTCAGGCCTTAGTTTTGTGGTGCCATGAGTACCGGTGCTTTTAGTGCCGAAGGTTTTCTTGTTTTCCTAAGTTTATTTTGGTGCTGGGTGTATCTTTTTCCTTTAGTTGTTTGTTTTCAAGCTGCAGCAATGATATGTCAGGGTAGGAGTGTCGATTCTAAGTCAAAGCGATCCAGAGTTGCCCCATGCATCGGTGCCCCTGTGGCAACTTCATCATGATCACAGACTCCCACAATCATTGTTTTTCTTGCCTGGGTCCTCACCATCCGATGGACGAGTGTGACTCCTGTTTTCTATGGACCTCCATACCTTGGTTTTCAGGCAGTGCCCTGTGGTAGGGAACCCCAACTGTTGGCGGGCATCAGCAGACTCGGGACACCATGGCAAGAATTTTGGGCTCCACCCCTGAGCCCTCCCAGGCCTATCGACCCAGCAGAGTAGGGACCTCCTGTGCTCCTCCTTGCTGGGGTACAGGGTTCCCTGCAAGGGGTTGGTGGGAGGTCACCTTCCTTCGGGGAGGCAACTGGTCACCTCTCGCAGTCTGGCTCCTCCTGAGGATCGGATGATCCTGAAATGGAGTCAGAGCTATAGGCAGGCTCTCCTCAGGAGGTCCCTTCGAGACTACACTCAATGCAGGCTTCGTATCTTGGTGCTGTCTCTGGTGCCGATGAGGGGAGCCTCCCCGATGCGCCTCGGGGCATGGGGGATCAGGGTTTCAGGAGTGGCCCAGTTGGAAGTGGCCTTGTCTCCTCCCCTGCCTCAGGGGATGATGATGGAGCGATCCCGATTGGGCCTCTGGCTCTTCTGGCGACTCCAGGGCTGCTGGAGTCTCTGGCACCAGCTTCTTGTCTGGAGGGCAGTGTCATCGGCGGTGTGTCGCTGTCCTGGACCTTTCCAGAACCTCCTGTGGTTCTCCCGGTTCCGAGTGTGGCAGCGCCATGTCTGGACATGGTGCGGGGTCAGAGCCAGGTCAGTGGTCAGGCGCTGCGGTCGGTGCCTGCTCTTCCTCTGCTACAGCTGGGCCCTCCTCCTTGTTGGCCGGTTCTGGTCTTTCAGCAACCGGGATTCTGCCAAGAGGAGGAGCCTTGGGGAGATCCTCTAACCTTTTCGGGGTGGGGGTCTTTCCTTCGAGGGGCAAGCCCAGATTCCTCCACTGGACCTCCTAAGAAGGATAGATCTTCCTCCCAGGAGAAAGGGCTGGTGGACGTCTGTAAATGACGATCTGCGCATCCTAGGGCTACTTGGAGTCGTCACTGAGGACTGTCCAGTTCAGCCTGTCTCTTGGGGGAGGAGTTCTGCCATGGGTGAGGGCAAGAGTCTCCTGAGTGGCGCTGCATGGCTCCAACCTCAGCTTCTGGGGATTGCCCCAAGGGCGTCCGCCAGCCTGCTCCTTGGGGTTGGGCGAGCTGGGGTTTTAGGTTTTCCAGTTCATCTCCAATCAAGGTACATCTGGACAAACCCAATGCTCTGGCAGAGGTACTTCCTGGTCTAGCCAGGCTATCTCTTCTCTTCTATCTGCCCCTCCCACCCCTTTTCTGGGGCTTCTTAGCTCGGAAGGCCTTTCTTGGGAACAACTCAGGGTGGTGGCGGCACTGTTCCCCATTACTTCAAGGCTGTTCTGAAGTCATTTCCAGACCTCCCACTTCAGGGCCGCCAGCTCTGAATCGGACTTCCTCTCTTCTTCGGCATCCTCGGTGCAGGAAGAGGATGCTTCATGCCATTTTTCCTTTGTGGGGACCTTTCATCCTACCAGCATTTCCTGCCTGAGATGATGAGGAAGCTCCATATCTCCACCTGGTCGGACGGAACCCTGATCGTGCGATGCTGTCATTCCTGGGAGTACAGTGCTGACAGTTTGGTCATCCCTCCTTGGCCAAGGCCATTACAGGAGGCATCACACTCCATTTGGTTACAACCCTCTGCCCTTCTCCTGCCCCTAGGGACTGTTTGCACAGATACTGCACAGCAGTGGGCCTCCGGGTGCCATGCCTCAGCCTTCTTCAGGCCTGGGGTTCCTGGACTCCCCTGGCGTCAACACCTTAGTCAAGACCACCCCTGACTCGGACTCAGCCGGGCTCGGCCGATGGGGAGGAGGTGGTTTTGTTAGCACATCTCCTTTTGTGGATTATGGCTCATCAGGTGCCAGATGACCTGTGAGAGCATATCTGTAATCTGCTAGGGCAAGTCCTAGCAGCTGCCTGATGGTGAGGGAACCAGGCAAGCCATTCGCCTAACCGCTCAAGGCCTGGAACTAGCAAGACATCTCTCTAGGGCTGTCTCTGATGCCAATGAGATGGCTTCCAGGCTGGTAGGATACTCAGTCTGCATTAGGCGTGCTGCATGGCTTCACCTATCCAGGTTGCCAACCCTGGCCTGGCGTAGGGTGATGTCCTCACTTTCCAGGGGCCCACTTCTTTCCCGCAGGGGCACTGCGAGTTCTTCAGGGCACCCTCCACCTCCCAGATCCTGGGAGTGTTCACCAGCCCAGTCAAGCCCGCGTGCTTAGCTGGGCCGGATCGACCCCTCCTCCCGTGTCTTTTCTTCCCACAGTAGGCATGGGGAATATCCTTTCCCCAGGATTCACCTTCTTGGTACTGGGACCCATTAGTAATGAATGGTGAAGATTAATTTGGGTAAGATATATTCCAATTCGCTGAGTCTTCAGCCTAAGTCTGTCAGGTTCAGCTTGATTTCTGAGTATTATTAACATACTGTTTAAGAACTGTGCTTTATTATTCCTAGTATCAATCTGTTAGCCTTTTCCCTGCTCTGTGTATAGCTTGCTTCATGCCCCAGAAGGTGAATTGCCATGTAATGTCTGTTTTGTATCTGATTTCTGTGACGGGAACCTTTGTAAAGGAGTCTCTGACTCAAAGGTACTTTTCCGGAACTCTCAATAAATAAACAAACATAGAAATTACATACTTACTATAATTATGATCTTCCCAAATATCTTCACCATCTGCTACGCCCACCCTATGATCAGACACTGGGCAGCCCAGACCCCTTTTTCCTCTCTTCCTCGTCCCTCTGGCCATAGGGATTGGGACATTGGGGCTCGGTCCTGAGTGAACCCTGTGTTCAGTCTGGATGCTTCCATCACTAACGGTTGCGAGGTTGCTCCACTTTTTGTGTGGATACCTGTGGGATTAACTCCTTAAGGCTTTTCACAATTGAGCAGTCCTTAGGACCGGCTTCCTGGAGCAATCCTCTGACTACTTCATTCTTCTCCTTCTGGACGAATTTTAGAAGGAGAACGGACACTCAGACCAGAGGGATAGTAGGGATGGAGACAGAAGGTGATGGACAAGTTTGTCAATATGAGAAATGAAATTTCTCTCTCTCTATTTAAAAAAAGGAGGAAAATGGAAAAGGAATATTTTTCTCAGTATGGTCAGGTCCCTCAGACCTCGAATATTCCAATTTCTACAACTCCCCTTTTTTTTATTTCTTTATTGTGAGAGACAGCATGTTACATGGAAAATTATCATTATCTTACTACAATGACAGGTTACATTTACTTTGGGTATTTTTGGCATCCTAGGCAAACACAATCGCTCAAGTACCTCTGCATCACCCTTGATCCCCACCTTCTAATACTCTGTCCATATCAGCAATGTTGCAAAGTCTGCCAGTGCAAGGTTAGTATATTATTCCAGCTACAGTGAAACACCTAACCCCAGAAGCACTGGCAGTGGTCAGCCCAAAGCTCCATCACAGCATCATAGACTATGGTCTTATCATATATGGGTCTGCAACTACCTCTGCTCTCAAACGTATACCAACCTCCCTGAATAAGGCCTGTCGGCTCATCACTGGCTCACACTCAACCCACACATGTGACCTTTATTCCCAATCTGGATGGCTTCTACTGGACAAACGATAAAATACCAAACCTGCATCACGGCCAAGAAAAATGATAATGGGTCTGGTCCCACCCAGTTCAGCCTCGCTTCTCCAGATGTAGTGTGAACGCCACTGCAGGGAGATCCAATTCTCATCTACTACATATCCCAATGCTTGTCGGGCCGACCCAAGGACAAAGATCATTCGCCTATCGGGCATCCAACTGGCTCAACTCTCTTGGCAGCGACTTAGCGACCGCTTCTAACACTCGGCCCTCTTCAAGTCCAAGCTGCGCCTCACTGCTTGTATCCTGCATTGCCCATCTTAGCATTTCCACTGCTCCAGCTGCAAATGCCCCAGCACCCAGCACTTACAATCAGTCTTTGCACCCCTAGCACCTTACCTGTCATATTCCCTTGACAAGGCCCCTGGCTGCACTGTCTCCCACCCTCGCCCACCTCCCCCATATCTCACTCCTGCCCCCACCCCAACCACCTCCCATACTCCCCTTACCCCTGCACCTCCTTCCCTCCTCGATCTCCTACCCTCACTTCCACCACCCACCCACCCTTCCCTTGTCTTGCTCATAGCTCAAGTCTTTGTACTGGTTATTACATGTCTGTAAGTCAATGACTATATGTTTGTAACTAAAATGATGACTGTTGCACATGTTGGCGTGGAACCTTTGTAAAGAGCCTCAGCTCAAAGGTATTGTAATCCTAGATTGAAATAAATAAATAAAATAAATAAAATGTAGATGAATGGTAAATCTAGCTTAACAACATACACCATTTGAAGAGAGTCGTTCCTCCACTCATTCCAACTCTATCTCCTCCCGATCCAGTTTGGATGCTTGAGCCCTGGTTTAATCCTTTTCCACTTGTGGAATCTAGTCCTCCGGGCTCCCTGAGGAGACAGACCTGTAGGCTGTGGGGCTGGGGAGAGTTGGGCCAGTTTTTTTCCTCCACCTGTCTTCCTTCCTTCTCTCCTGTCTCTTGAGTTATTTTTACCTTGCCCAGGGCTGCCCAGTGATCTGGTCATCCCTATCTGTCCTCCTTAGTTTTCCTTCTGACCCAACCCTTGTAAGTCTTCCGGCTTTTTTGTTTTCCTTACCCTTACCTATCTTTTGGGCACCCTGGCCCTCTAGACCCCCCCTTTCCTGTTCCTCGCCTGGCCAGACAGAACTGAGGGCTGGGAGGGAGTCGGTTGCTGTCCAAACCGTGAGTGCCTCGTAGAATGCTGGCCTCCAGGTGGCACCATCCTAATGTCGTTTCCACTCACACAAAAATATTTTAAAAAGAGACTGTGCTCTTTTTATTTCCCTTCAGGGTCCTAACCTCCGTAGGACCCATTAGTAATGAATGGTGAAGTATCTGGGAAGATCATAAGTACTGTAAGCACGTAATTTCTGTTTTGTTTCCTTGCCCAGTATATCCCAGTTAGTCGCTATATGCCCCACTGCACCCTAGTGGTACCCTGACTGCTCAGAACAGTTGTACCGATAGTAGACTTACTGTGTCAGTGTAGACAAGTCAAGGATTTGCACTGTTTTGCTTGAACTTGTCTGATTGTGTCAGGGGCTGGATTCATGAATCCAGGCCATTACCACCGTAGTTACTGGCAGAACAAACACTGTCTGCCTCTCATGGTATGCAGGGCTCCATGCCCTGGTGGTAGCGGCATACCTCTCAACTGTCCCTGATTCTGCCTCAAAATTTTACTCTGTCCCTCCCAAAATTGTGTTTCTGTGACCAAACAGTGGGAGTAAGCACAAAATAATGTCAAACATTAAAGTTACAGACTTGTTCTTCCTTAGAAAATGCATTTTACACTAAGCCCTTTATTCTACCAGCTTTCTGAGTGGATAACACCAATTTTGAAAATGTGTCCCTGATTTTGGTCCTTTGTCCCTGATTTTTTTAAGCCTTGTCCCTGATTTACAAGGCAGGAGGTTGAGAGGTATGGTAGCGGGCAGCAGTAGTTTGTCCATGTATCAGGTGGGTAGCTACTCTTGAATATTTGTGAGCCTATGGAGTGTATGGCAAGCCACCTGCCCAAAGATACAGGTCCTGCAGATTTTGCTTGCCAGACCCAGTGCACTGAGCTGTGCGTGGGAATTGGACATTGCAGCTAACTCTGACACACCCCTCTTAGTGTACTGTCTAGGTAGAATACTGGCATCTATCCAACCCTTGCCCATACTTGTGTGCTCTGTGGGTGCCTTTGGGTGATTCTGGTGGCAGCGCCAGCTGAGTCAGAAATAATTCTGACTCCAGCTCCATTTCCTGGATCGACAGCCAACCTGTCCTGCATGTCATGCTCCTGTAGACAGGATGTTTGGAAGGTATGTACATGGGTCTGTCAGTCCCTAACCTCAGAGTGTCCACACTGTCGCCTTTATCATGCATTGTAAACAGCAGCAGTCCTGTAGAGGTACAGAGCAATGAGCCAGCCCTTATCACGTGGGACCTGATGACCAGCGGTGTACTATCATCCACCATTACACAACCAGTGCTATGTACCCTTGGGCACTTTGTGCCCAGATATCTGTGTTAGGGTGAATCCTATCCATGATTGCAGTGAGAGACAGCTTGTCATGCAGTCTCATGATTTGACAGCATAGATGTTACTGGTAACAGGTCATTTCAGCGTCTGGGTTATCAATCTGTTGGTCACATATTTTTCAAGAAGTAGTCTCTGCCAATTGGGGTTTTTCCTCTTGGATGGGGAAAGAAAGGCTCTTCTTTTTACTCTGTCACAATTGTTCTACCCTTGTGGGGATGGAGTGCCCTACAGGATGGTACTTGTATTCTCCAGTGGATCTCACTGTCTGTTTTTCACCTGGTAAGGAAAAGGTCTTAATGGATGTGTCTTTCATTCCATGGCCTATTACAGTTTTATATTGCTACCACTTGTGCGATGGAACAGTTTCTGGGACAGTTGTGAAGTTTCTGAGTTGAATTTCTTGTTTGCATCTGGCACAGAGTTTAGAGCTAGAGCCATTCTTGGGATTGCTGCCCATGTCATCTTTTCCTCCCTTGTATGCCAGGTGAGACTTATCTCTTGCAGTGTGGGAAGTCAGTGTAACAGTATCTCTGGCTCAGATTTTTAGACTACCGCCAACTCTCTTTAGGGATTCACTGTCCACTGTCCTTTCCTTATCTTTAGGTTGGTAGTCGGATTATATTTAATTGTTCTTTCTCTTCATATATATCCTTTTCTGTTCTTCTCCATAAAGCCACACTTGCTCATCCACTGTCACCGACACCCACTGCTGTATGAAGTGTATGTTCATTATTTCCTTAACAGTTTTCCTCCTCTGACTGCCTCAGCCCTGCCTCTGTCCTTTCTGATGTGTGGCCTCCAGAACTGGGCCCAGTACTCCAGATGGGGTCTCATCAGTGACTGATACAAAGTGACACCACCTCCCTCCTCCTGCTGGTGATACCTCTCCTGTGCACCCCAGCATCCCACTGGCCCTACCAACTGCTTTGTCATGCTGTCCTGCCACTTTGAGGTCACCAGATATGATAGCCCTAGGTCCCCTTCCTGCTTGGTGACTGTCAGTACCCCCAAATCCTATACTGATTTCCTGGGTTTCTGTGCCCTAGGGGCATGATTTTGCACCTTGGCACTGAATCCCAGCTGCCATGCACTTAACCACTCCTCAAGTTTCCTGGTCCCTCACTTATCTCTCAACCCTCCTGAGTATCTACCTTATTACAGATTTTGGTGTCATCTGCAAAAGGCAAACCTTTCCTTCCGCTTCTTCTGTAATGTCACTTAGAAGACATTGAAGAGGACCAATCCCAGTACTGAGTCCTGTGGCACCCTGCTGGTCACTCTCCCATCATCAGTTTCTCCTCCTAACATTTGTTCTCCATCCCACTGATTTTTTTCCCCAATTGTTTAACCAGGAGAGACACACTAAGCTGAAAGCTTGTTTACAGGTGCGACCTGGGAGCACAAGGAGTTAAGTGACTTGCTCAGGGTCACACAGTATGCAAGTGGGGGCTGTGGGATTCAAACCCAGGTCTCCAGATTTGCAGCTCAGAGCCTTAAACCACTGTGCTATACTCGTCCTTGATTTTGATGGCCCTGTGTTCTTGTACCAACTGCCTCAGTGCCCTTTTTTACAAGTTGAGTAGAGGGACAAGAAAACCTGGACTGTTGATGGTGAATAAGAACATTGATAATTAAATTGTATCCTTAACTAGCTCAGTGACTATTTTAACATGGTATTCTTAGAAATAGGGTGCAAAATCAGTGGACAGATTGGACTTCAACAAAAGTATCAAAATGATGTTTCTAGGACATGGATATGTTGTTCATCCACACTATCTGGCGGGTTCCTTGCCGCTTTAAATCTTGCGGAAGGTCTTCAAACTGGCTCCTCCTACCCACCTGGGTGGTAAAACTCGGCTGCTCCTATGCGCCAGATCTTCCTTACCGCTTGAAGCTCAGGTTTCCTCCTTAGCGCTCTGTGTTTTCGACTGGTTCCTGATTCTTCGTTCATCCGATTTAGTTCTGAAGTTTTCAAAACTTCGGTCTTCTTTCCCTTGTGGCTGCGATGGACAACTCGCTTCCCGGCTCTTGAGGCGCCCTGATGGGCGGAATATCTCCAGGACTGATCCACACCCACGTGTGTATACTGCCCAGACTTTGGACCATGACCCAAGTAAGTTTGCGTAATTGTGCTGCGCCTTTCGACCAATGCCCTGGAGGATTGTGTGGCCTGTTTGGGGCTTGGTGCTCCGAAAGATTTTTCCGCCTCGGTAAAATCTATAGAGGCTCGTCAGGTGTGTGTCCGCATCTGCTGACTCGGCTGAGCAGCTCGATCTCTACCTCCCTGGAGGAGGCGGCGTCAAGGCTGCATCTCCCTCCTCCTCGGTCATGGCATTTATTCCGCTCTCTTTGAGTTCCTCTCATTCGGCTTCATTCAAGGAGCTTAGATCCCTCTCCACAAAGGGAAAGGGCCATCAGGACTTGCCCTCGGCCCAGGTCAAGGGGAGTCAGGGTAAGTCCTATCGTCGGGCGCTTGTGGAACAGAGGTCCCTTCCGACTGCCAACCTTCGACTTCGCTCGAGGTTGCGGCTCAGGCCGCTGGCTTCACGGTGTCCCCGTCAGGCCAGCCAGCCAAGACTCCCATTGGCGTTGTCGAGTTTTCTCTCGACTGCGTCACCCGAGCGCGATCGACTGCAAAGAGCCGTCAACCCTTAGCGGTTCTCGGTGGAGGCGGTTCTGCCTGCGCCCGGAGCGGCAGCCCTCGGTCATTCTGTCGAGCTGAGGGAAGAGAGGTGTCCCCGCTCCTTCCCTTTGCCGAGGATCTGGGTCTCGGCCCTGTCTTCTTCTCGGTCAAGCCGCCTCCCCCAACACTTCGTGTCCTGCCTGGGCAACTTGAAAGTTATGGCAACACTGCCTCCTGCCTTCCTCCTCAGATGAGGAGAGGCTTTGATGCAGATGGCGCCGACGTTACGAGGAGTTTATGTGGCAGCAGATGCTGTTGTCCGGGATCAATCGACTCAGAATCATTCCCCATCTATCAGCGGCTGCCGTACTGGCGGCCAGCGCAACCGCTTCGCTGCAGTCGAGGTGCCCACTTCTGGGCTGGTTGCTGACCAAATCTTGCTGCCCCACCGATTGTGGTGGAACCTCGGTCGGATCACGACCTGTCCCGCAGGTTGTCGGTCACCCTCACTCCGCCCGCCCTCGGGTGAAGAGTGGCTCAGGCCTGAGGCAGCTCTTTGCAGACCCTTCGGAGTCCGCGATGACTCCTCCGTATTCCCCAGGCGGGAGGGCCCAGAGTCCTCCATGGACTGATCTTTGGACGACAGCCCATCGTCCTTCCTGGGTCTGCTTAGGTTCATCTCGGAGTTCACCGGGATGCAGCTCGAACCCGTGTCCAAATGGGCCCATTATCCCCTGACGGAGATCCTAGACCGAGGGTTCACCTCGGAGGCCTTCCCGGTGGCTGAGGCCATTGTCGGCCCTAGCCTTGGAGCTTTGGCAGCGCTACTTCTGTCCTGCACCCTCGGCCAGGATGGCCAGGAAGTATGCTGTCCCTCGGTTCTTTGCCCGATTTTGGACACCCCTCCGCTGAGGGTTAGTTACTGATAACGTCTTCCAGCGTTCAGTGAATGCTCGGGATGGATAGGCCCCCGACAAAGAGTCCAAAAGGATGGACTATGTCGGGGGCGCCATTCGCGCATCCTCCCTAGGCCTCCGACAGGCCAGCTCGGCCGCACTGATGGCACATTTCTCCCATGCCCTCTTGGGCTCCCTGGATGAGGTGCTCCCTCATCTCCCGGCTGACCTGCGGACCCGCGGTCCGGCGGGTGCGGGACCAGGGTAGGCGGTGGGGCAGCAGCTTCAGACTGCTCTGGACATAGGTGATTTCTATGCCAGGTCAGTAGTGGCCACGGTGGCCATGCGTCAGAGGGCGTGGCTGAGGATATCCACCTTCTCGACAGATACTCAGCACAAGTTGGCGGACATCCCCTTCTTGGGGACTGACCTCTTGGCCCTGGAGTGGAGGGACACCTCCAGGGGACCAAGAGATCAATGCCACTCTGGACTCGGTCACCCCGCCCAGAGGGACAAGGGCCGCCGGCAACCTTTGCATAAGCCCTTCGTCCCTGTGGCACAACTGGCCCATCAACACCAGCAAGAGGGCGTGGGAGGCTTGCGCGCATCCTGATCCCAAGCCAGCGGCTTCCTCTAAAGGGAAGTAAGGAGGTAAAGGCTCAGGAACCCTCGGCCAATCCCTCCTCTAAGTCTGCTCAGTGATGGGCTGAGGGCTTCCGCCCGGCCTTGACACCTTGCCCAGGTCCCCTGGGGACGGCTCCCACTCCTCCGCCTGGTCCGCGATCACCACGGACCGCTGGGTGTTGAGGTGCTAGGAAAGGGCCTGCCTCTGGAGTTTGAGCAGGCCCCACCCTTTCGAGCCATCACTGGGGCCACGGGTCCGCAGCCTCGCTGTCGGCCCGCCGAGCCAACACTACCCTGCCCTCGAGAAAGAGGTGATCAGGAAGGTGCGGATCCTTCTCCAGACCCAGGGTTTGGGTCCAGGTTTTTCTGGTCCCCAAGCGGATGGGGCTGGCGCCCATCCTCGAACCGCACAACCTGATCAACTTTTAAGGTCTCGGACCTTCTGGATGGTCACTCTGACTCAGATACCCCATCCTCAGAATGAGGCTTGTGGCTCTGTTTCCTGGGCCTCCAGGACGCATTCTTCACATTTCTATCCGTCCATTTCTTTGGAGACTCCTCCGCTTCAAGAGTGGGGGATCTCTTTGAGTTCCAGGCCATACCCTTCAGCCTCTTCCCAGCAGCATTCCTGCAGTGCCGAAGGGTCCGGGTGTACCCTACCTGGATGGCGGGCTGACTGCAACCCCTCCAGAGCAGAGGTGGAGTGGTCCGGAGCTTGGGCCTCTAGGTTGCTCTCAGACCGGTCTCCTTTCTAACGGAGCCAAGTCGAACTCGTGCCATAGCAGGTGATCCTTTCATCGGGACAGAGCTCGACTTTTTGAGCCAGAGCTCGGCTCCCAGCAGACAGGGCCGAGGTTCTTCCTCCTTTGCTAATCATGTCTGATTGGGCAATCGCGCCCTGCCGGGACTTCCTGCACCTCCTGGGCCTCATGGCGGCCTGCACCAGCGTGGTCTGATTGGGCCCGTTGGTACATGCATCCTCCTTAATGGGGGCTGGCCAGCCAGTGGTCCTAGCGCTGCGATCCTTTGGACCAGCCCGTGACAGTAACCAGGGGATGTGGGCGGCTCTCCTGGCGGACCATTCCTGTACATCTGCAGGAAGGCATCCGCTCGTCCGCCCTGAGTCGAAGTTCTTCTTCAACCGATGCATCTCTGGTGGGTTGGGGTGCCCATCAAGGGAGCACAGAGTGCACTGCCTCTGGTCCCCTCTGGGTCCGATGCCATTTCAACCTGCTGAAGCTTCATGCGGTCCGCTTAGCTCACACCGTTTCGCTCCGTTTGTGCGGGTCAAGTGGTTCAGGTCCAGGCAGACTATACCGACTATGTGCTGCCTAACCGCGCCAGGGCTGGGCCCAGCGCACCTTGCCATTGCATAAGGAGTTCTCCACATTTGGTCTTGTGCGCAGCCTGGAGGCGGTTTTCCTAGCTATTTCGATGGCAGGAGCCTCCAACACCCTGGCCGATGCCCTAAGCCGGATAGGGCTGCGCCTCACAGTGGTCTCCTGCCGGAGGTAGCACAAGATCTTTCTCCCACTGGGTCATGCCTCGGTGGACCTTTTTTCCTCCAGGGAGAATGCGGCTGAGACTGTTTCATGCCCGCCCCTCAGCAGGGCTCGCTGTTAGGGATGCCTTTGAGGCATGGACCCCGGCCTCTTCTACGCTTTCCCCATTTCCCTTGACCCACAGAACCACCAAGGACCCACCATCCTAGAAGGGCAAGAGTAGCTCTCTGGCCCCTCTAGCTGCTGGAGGTCTGCCTCTGAGCAAGTAAATGGTCTATCATGAATATAGGATATTCTTGTCTCAGAACAGGACAATCAGGAGCTTAAAGGGCACACAGGCAGAAAGTAAGGAGAGACAAAAAAACAGAGGAAAGAGTAAGGATTGCAAACAGTTAAGGGCCGGAAATGAGACATGATTGAGTGGTGCAGTGCAGTGGCTGTGGAGCAGCAGTCTTCGGGAGATGTTCTGGAGGATGCGGTGTTGTACCATCTGCAGGCACCTCTCTGGGCTGATGGAGGAGGTTGCTCATCTCCAGGCTGAGTTGGCCAGGATTTGTGGGACCTCCTCTTCCATCCAGGGACCACCAGTGCCACTGCAGCTGCCTCAGAGGTTGCCAAGAAAGAGGAGCGGTTGGACCACAGTGGGCCCAGGGAGGTGAGGTGGTGGAACAGAGGCGATCCTCCATTGTACCTCTCACAATTCCTATGCCATTCTGGCAAAGTGTGGTTCCTCTATGGAGGCACCCACAGTGAGACCAAGGAGGATGTTGGAACCTCCACAAAGGAGACCCACAGGAGGGTGGCAGGGGACCCTGCAGGGAAGGAAACAACTCCTGGTGGGGACTCCATTGTTAGGAAGGTAGAACTGGGGAGGAAGGGAGAGGGAGGTAAGGTGCCTGCCTGGCGCCATGGCTTGCAGGGTCAGGAAGCGAATCAGGATTGCCGAGCAGCTGCACAGGGAGGGAGCTGGATGTCATTGTCCACCTAGGGACAAATGACCTGGCTAAGAAAGGGATTAGAGAAGTGCAGGAAGAGTTTGTGAATTGGGGAGGGGCTTTAGTCAAGTAGAACGCACGGTAACCTTCTCGGAGGTGCTACCCATCTTGGCATAGGAGAGGCTAGGTGTTCCGCACCATGGGATTCAATCAGTGGTTGAAAAACTGGTGTGAGCTCAGGATTTGGCTTCATTGGGGACTGGGGTCCACCTGGAGTGATGCAAGCCTATACTGGCATGATGGGCTGCATCTGTCCGGGAGGGGAACCATGATCCTAGGTGATAGGTTTAAATGCTTCATTGGCAAGCTTTTAAACTAGCCAGGGAGGCACTGGAAGGAGCAGGAAAATCCTAGCCCCAAATAATCACGGTAGTAAGTGCAGCAAACACCAACATAGAGGTGTCGATGGCGAGAAGGGCAGGGGTAAATGGAGAAAGTGACAAAGGCAGGAAGGACAGGGATGGGGCAAAAGGGAGTAAGGCCATCAGGAAATGGAGAGTAATGAGTACCAATGCCCGTAGTCTGGGCAACAAGCTCCCTGAGCTGATGGCCTTAATGGAAGAGGGATGCCTGGATATCGTAGCAGTCACAGAAACATGGTACACAGAGAACCATGACTGGGATGTTAATATACCAGGGTACATAACCTACAGGAGAGACAGGCAGGGGAGAAGAGGGGAGGAGCTCTCATGTAAAGGAAGGAATAAAAGCAACTGAACAAAAGAGTAAACAGGGAGGAGAGGAGGCACTGTGGGTCACCTTGGAGACTGGAAAGGCACCACAATCCGCACAGGGTTGTGTACAGACCCCCATGTCAGGGGAAGGAATGGACAAGGATATGATAGAAGGGCATTCTTAGAATGGCAGAGAAAGGAGATACTGTTGATGGGAGACCTGAATATGCCAGATGTTAACTGGAGCACATTTGCTGCACCACATCCAAGAGCAGGGCCATTCTTGATGCTCCTACAGGTGGCAGGCATTAGACAGCTAGTTTCGAACCCACTCGTGAGGGAGCAATCTAGACCCTACTTCAAACGGGGCAGTGAGAGATCTCAGATCTAGAAGTGGGTTGCCATCTGGGGACAAGTGACCATCAAACAGTGTGGTTCACGTTAAACTCAGCTACAGAGTCAAGCCACACAAAAGTGAGGGTACTGGACTTTAGGAGGGCTGACTTTGGCAAGATGGGAGAGTGCCTCAGAAAAGCACTAGCAAACATGCTAGAAGGAGGTGTGGAGCAACAATGGGGAATTATCAAAACTGCCATCACAGAGGCAACAAGCCTTTGTGTGAAGCAAATGAACAAATCAAACGAAAGAAAAAGCCACTATGGTTCTCAAAGAGGTGGCTGTGAAAGTCAGGAAGAAAAGATAGCATTCCGGAAGTATAAGGAAACACAGAAGGAGCAGGACAGAGAGCTGTACCAGTTAAGGCAGAAGGAAGCAGGGAGGGAAGTCAGAATAGCAAAGGCCCAAACTGAGGAAAAGATAGCCAACTCACTTAAGAAGGGGATAAAACCTTTATAGGTACATCAGCGTAGCGAGAAAGACAAAGGCAGGATAGTGAGGCTGAATAGAATGAACAGTGGGTGGACAGAGGGCACAGTGAAAGCAGGAATACTGGAACGAATATTTCTGCTCAGTATTCACAAAGGAGGAGGGGAAGTGCCTAATCCAATTAACAGAAGCACTCTTGATAGGGGTGTCCCAGTCCTTTCACAGAAGAAAGGGTTCTGCAAGAACTCCTAAAACTGAAGGTGGACAAAGCAATGGGTCCTGATGGAATTCACCCAGAATTCTAAAAGAATTAAGGAGGAACTAGTGAAACCACTGGCTACTCTTTTAATAAATCATGGGAGGATGGTGTGGTACCCGAGGACTGGAGGAAGGCGGATGTGATTCCCTTCACAAAGTGGGTCCAAGACAGAGGCAGGAAACTACAGCCTGTCAGTTTGACCTCTGTAGTGGGAAAGTGATGGAGTCACTCTGAAGGAAAGAATAGTCGAGTACCTAGAGGCCAGTGGAGCACAGGACCCAAGGCAGCATGGGTTCACAGTGGGAAAGTCATGTCAGGACTAATCTAATAGATTTCTTTGACTGGGTGACCAAAGTAGTAGACCAGGAGGGGCTGTGGACATGGCCTACCTAGACTTTAGCAAGGCATTTGACACAGTCCCACACAAAGATTAATAGTCAAATTAACCAGCCTGGGAGTGGGACCCAGGGTGGTAGCCTGGGTAAAACATTGGCTGGACAACAGGACACAGAAGGTAATTGTAAATGGAGTCCATTCTGAAGAAGGGGGTTACTAGTGGGGTACCGCAGGGGTTCAGTATTGGGTCCAGTCCTTTTAATGTCTTCATCAGTGACATTGCAGAGGGACTGGAAGGAAAAGTATGCCTTTTGCAGATGACACAAAAATCTGCAACAGGGTTGATACACAAGGAGGCGTGGAAAGGATGAAAAGGGACTTGACAAGGTTGGAGGAATGGTCAGAAGTATGGCAGCTAGGATTCAATGCAAAGAAGTGAAATGCACCTGGGAAATAA
This sequence comes from Neoceratodus forsteri, assembly GCA_016271365.2. Classification (NCBI taxonomy): domain Eukaryota; kingdom Metazoa; phylum Chordata; order Ceratodontiformes; family Ceratodontidae; genus Neoceratodus; species Neoceratodus forsteri. The sequence goes on along the minus strand of CM057454.1, from coordinate 971,611,280 downwards.
GAACCCAGGGAAGAATACACAATGGGTGGGAGGTAGTAACAACAACAAAAGGGAAAGGGACCTGGGTGTAATCATATCAGATGACCTTAAGGTTAGCAAGCAATGTGAGAAGGCAGTAGGGAGGGCTGGGGTATACTGGGATGTATAGGGAGAGGCATCAGCAGCAGAAAACAGGAGGTTGTTATCCCTCTGTACAGACAGTTGGTGAGACCCCATCTGGAGTACTGTGTCCAGTTCTGGAGACCCCATCTCCGCAAGGACATAGACAGGATAGAGGCAGTCCAGAGGAGGGCAACTAAAATGGTGCAGGGTCTGCAAGAGAGCCGTATGAGGGAGAGACTAAAGGAGCTTAATATGTATACCCTTGAGGAAAGAAGGGAGGGGAACATGATAGAAACTTTTAAGTACCCAGTGGAATCAACAAAGTCCAAGAGGGTAGCATTTTCAGAAAAAGAGACTTGCAAGAACAAGGGGACACAATTTAAAGATAGAAGGAGGCGGTTCAGGGGCAATGTGAGGAAGTATTATTTCACAGAGAGGGTAGTGGATGCATGGAACAGCCTTCCTGAGGAGGTTGTGGGGTCTAAAACTGTGGAGAATTCAAGAATGCATGGGACAGACATAAGGCAATTCTTGTTGGGGTAGGAAGAAATAGGCTGTTGGTTAACTAGGATATGGGGCCTATCCTGTAGGTAGGAAATGGGCAGACTAGATGGCCTAGCGGTCCTTATCTGCCAATAAAGTCTATGTTTCTATGTAAGGCGAGAGGACTAGGTGCAGGTGATTCTGGTAGCTCCAGACTGGTTCCGCCAGCTCTGGTATCCAGCTGTCCTCAGTCTCAGCCCCAGGCTCCCGAGGCGGCTTCCTGCCCGCCCGGACCTGATCTCGTTATCAGGGAAGGTATTCCATCCGACCTTCAATCCCTGCACCTGGCGGCCTGGTTCCTGTCGGCTAGTGGCCAGGCCTTGGGTCTTCCGCGAGGTCCTCGACGTTGTTTGAGGCGTCCCACCAGGAGTCCGACCAGATATGCTACACCTTCAAATGGAAGAGTTCTCCATTTGGTGTTAGGATAGGGCCTGGTCCCTTCTCCTGTTCCTTGGTGAGCATTCCGGACTACCTGTGGTCCGTTCTTCTTCTTCTTCCCTTAGCAAGAGCTTGAGTCCACGACCCTTAAGGTGCTCCTGGCAGCCACCCTGTCCTCCGGGCGTGGGCGGAAGACAGTCGGTGGCGCAGGAACGGTCTGGCGCTTTCAAGGCCTCGATCACGCTCTTCCGGGAGAGAATCTCCACCTCCATGGGATCTTCTGCTGGTATGGGCTTAGCTCACGGGCAAGCCATATCGAACTCAATGCACAGGTGCGATTCTCCCACCTGTTGTGGAAGAACACCTTCTCGGTGGCTACCACGTCAACAGAAGGATGGGAGAGCTCCAGGTGCTTCCTTCGAGTCTCCCTATCTGGTCTTCCAGGGACAAGGTTGTCCTGCGCCCCACCCAAGTTCCTTCCAAAGGTGGTGTCGGAGCATCACCGTAACGGGTGTTGACTTTGCCGGGTTCTGTCCCATCTCACACCTCGGAGGCTGCATATAGGCTCCATTTGGACTCCTAGTTGAGCCAGCCTTCTAAGGGAGCTAAAATAGGGCTGAAGTTCGGGAGAGTTCCAAGCTGTTTGTCATCTACTCTGAAGCTGCACCTGGCAGACCTGCAGCCAAGCGGACGATGAGCGGGTGGGTCACCCCTGCATAGACCTCCGCTCATAGGTGGGTGGGCATGGAGCCCCAGAGGATAAGTGCTCATTTTACCCGCCTCTTCCGCTGCATCGATGGCTGCTTCCAGGGATGTCCCTATCCAGGATATCTGCAGGGCTCCTACCTGGAAGTCGGCACATACCGCTTTACCCCCTACCACATCAACCTTAGGTCACGCGGGTTGCTGGTTGGGGCCTCGGTTCTCCGCCTTTATTCCCTAAGTAGGGGTGTGCCCCTTGCCTCCCTTCTCCGGAAAACTGCTAGGGAGTCTGCCAGATAGTGTGGATGAACAACATATCCATGTCCCTAGAAATACAGGTTACTCACCTGTAACAGGAGTTCTAGGAATGGTATATGTTGTTCATCCACGCACCCACCCAACCTCCCCCGCTTCGATGCACAACCTGGTTTCCAGCGGGCTAGATCTTCATGCCATGGGGCGGAGCCGAGTTTTACCACCCGGTGGGTGGAGGAGCCAGCTTGAAGACCTTCCGCAAGATTTAAAGCGCAAGGAACCTGCCAGATAGGGTGGATGAACAACATATACCATTCCTAGAACACCTGTTACAGGTGAGTAACCTGTATTTAAACAAGTTCAGATAACCTAAAAGGACTGTTTGTGACCAAGGCAAGTGAGCCTGACAGTGTAGCACTGAGGCTATCAAACATTGCAACAATAATATCAGTCCAACTGACAGTTCTCTTAAATATCTCACTGGAGGAGGCTGTAGTACCAGGTGACTGCAGGAAGGTAGTAGTGGTGCGATACACAAACTAAAGGGTTCTTGCAAGGAAACAAAAAAATTATTGCCTAATTAGTCTGGCAAGATACTGGAGACTTTCAGTTGTGAAAAGGGCACTCTGGTGAAGCCTAATATGAAGTACTTTGTGGAGTTTAGTTCCCAGCCCTGTCTGAATGAACTTGGGCTGAGATGATGCAGAGGAGAGCACTGAGGATAGTGAATGGATTTGAGGGTAGGATATACAAGAAGAGGTTGAGAACCTAGATTTGTAGATCCTGTAGGACAGGAGGATACAAGGAATTGAATTATGTACAGGATAATGTGGTATGAGGACCAAAGAAATAACTTTAATAATAAAATATTAATATCAAGGAGGATGGCAGAGTGATAAAATTGCATGCTAATCCCAGGTAAAGGGAGATGGTTTCAGGAGTAAAATGATGAAAAATAACTTTACACACAAGGTGGTTTTACATCTGGAATGACTAGCCAGCATCAGTGATAGAGGCACGATCAATAAATTTTTTTAAACTAAATTGAATGGGTATACAAGAAACATAAATAAAGATCAAGGGTCTATCCAGTATGTCTTTAAAGAATTTACTACCTAGTCCACTGACCTGCCATCTTAAAGAGATATTTGGCACATGCCTAACAGCCTGTCAAGTCTGCTTGTATTGCAGAGTCCCATGCAGCAGCTGAGGACTCTGCTTTCTCCTCAGCTGATACCCCTTCTTTCCTGCCATTCCCTTTAACTCTGACCCTGCCCCATCCCTTTGAAACTTTCCACTGTTTCTAGTGATACCACTTCCTCAGGGAGCCAGTTCCTCTCTGCAGCCACCTTCACTGTGAGGTAATGCCTCGTGGACTCCTCACGAACCTTTCCTCCAGCTTAAAGGAAAACTCCTTGCAAAATTATAAAAACACATGTCATTGTGTTTTGTTTATCTGATGGTTCCTGGTGTTCTGTTCCATGACTAAGGAAGTGCTGTTAGAACTATACTTCTCTACTGGGACCAAATTGCTTTCCTTCCCTGCCCCCCAAAAAAAAAAATAATAGCCAGTTGTACTTTTATAGGCACAGGATTTGACTGACAACAGGAACTTCCTGTTTGGGAGCAGAACGGGAGCATCACGAGCCACAAAGACTCACCATCCTAGAAGGAAAGAGTAGCCTCCATCCCCTCTAGCAGCTGGAGGTCTGACTCTGAGCAAGTAAAAGAATACTGAGAATATAGGAACTTCCTGTCTCAGAACAGGAAGATCAGGAGCTTTAAGGGCATGGAGCAGTAGGAAAGTAGGGAGAGAAAAATATATAAAAAAATAAACAGACAGAGGAGAGAGTAGTGTACAAAACAGCAGTTAAGGGGCCAGAAATAAGACATGATGGGAGTGGTGCAGTACAGTGGCTGTGGAGCAGCAGTCTTCCAGGAGACATTCTGGAGGATGCGGTGCTGTCCCATCTGCAGACACCTCTGGGCTAAGGAGGAGGTTGCTCATCTCAGGCTAAGTTGGCCAGGATTTGAGGGATCTCCCTCCCACCCAGGGACCACCAGGGCCACTGCCACAGAGGTTGCCAAGAAAGAGGAGTGGTTGGACCACATGTGGGCTCAGGAGGGGGTGAGGGTGGTGAAACAGAGTGCATCCTCCAGTTCTACCTCACCACAATTTGTATCCATTCTGGCAGAGGTCGGTTCCTCTATAGGGCACCTGCAGTGGAGACTAAGGAGAATGTTGGGAACTCCACAAAGGAGACCCACATGAGGGTGGCATGGGACCCCACGGGAAAAACAACTCCTGGTGGGGACTCCATTGTTAGGATGGTAGAACTGGGGAGGGAGGGAGAGGAGGAGGTGCCTGCCTGGCGCCATGGCTTGAGGGACAGGAGCAAATCCTCAGGATCATGGAAGCAGCTGCACGAAGGAGGGAGCTGGATGTCATTGTCCACCTTGGGACAAATGACCTGGCTAGGAAAGGAACAGAACTGTAGAAGAGGAGTTTGTGGAGTTGGGGAGGGGCCTTAGACAAGCAGCACGCACGGAAACCCTCGGAGGTGCTGCCGGCCTATGGCATGGGTGACGCTTAGGGTGCTCTGCACCATGAGATTCAGTCAATTGTTGAAAAACTGGTGCAGAGCTCAGATGTTTGGCTTCACTGGAGACTGGGGGTCCACCTGAGGGATGCAAGCCTATACTGGCACGATGGTCTGCATCTGTCCAGGAGGGGAACCAAGATTCTAGGTGATAGGTTTTGGCGCTTCTGGCAGTTTAAACTAGCCAAGGGAGGAGGCACTGAAAGAGCAGGAAGTCCTGTCCTCCACCAAAAATCAGGGTAGTTAGTGAGGTAAACACCGAGATAGAGACGCCGGTAAGGAGAAGGGCAGAAGTAAATGGAGAAAAGGCAAAGGCAGTAAGGACAGCCGATGGGGCAAAATGGGTAAGGCCATCAAAAATGGACGGTAATGAGTACTAATGCCGTGAGTCTGGACAACAAGCACCCTGAACTGGTGGCCTTGATGGAAGAGGGATGCCTGGATATCATGGCATTCACAGAAGCATGGTACACAGAGAACCATGACTGGGATGTTAACATACCAGGGCACACAATCTACAGGGAGACAGGGAGGGTAGAAGAGGGGAGGAGTAGCTCTCTATGTAAGGGAAGGATAAAAGCAATGGAACAAAAGAGTAAACAGGAGGAGAGGAGGCACTGTGGGTCACCTTGGAGACTGAAAATGGCACCACAATCCTCACAGGGTTGTATATAGACCCCTATCTCAAGGGAGGAACTGGACAAGGATATGATAGAAGGCATCCTTAGGATGGCAGAGAAAGGGAGATATTGTTGATGGGAACCTGAATATGCCAGATGTTAACTGGAGCACCTTGCTGCAGCCACATCCAAGAGCAGGGCCATTCTTGATGCCCTACAGGGGCATGCCTCAGACAGCTAGTGTTGGAACCCACTCAGGAGGAAGCAGTCTTAGACCTGATACTCTCAAATGGGGATGGAGAGAGGATCTCAGATCTAGAAGTGGGTAGCCATCTGTGAACAAGTGATCACCAAACAGTGTGGTTCACGATAAACTCAGCTTCAGAGTCAAGCCATACAAAAGTGAAGTGCTGGACTTCAGGAGGCTGACTTTGTCAAAATGGGAGCGTGCCTTGAAAAGCACTAGCAATCAGGCAAGAAGGAGGGGTGGAGAAACAATGGGGAAACATCAAAACTGCCATCACAGAGGCAGCAAACCCTTGTGTGAAGCAAATAAACAAATCAAAATGAAAGAAAAGCCACTATGGTTCTCAAAAGAGGTGGCAGGGAAGGTTAGGGAGAAACAGATAGCATTTAGGAAATATACGGAAACACAGAAGGAGCAGGACAGAGAACTGTACCAGTTAAGACAGAAGAAAGCCGGGAAGGCAGTCAGAATAGCAAAGACCCAAACTGAGGAAAAGATAGCCAACTCGGTTAAAAGGGGATAAAACCTTTATAGGTACATTAGGAGCTGAGAAAGACAAAGGAGAGATAGTGAGGCTGAATAAGGGGACGGTGGGTGGGCAGAGAAGGACAGTGAAAAAGCAGGGATACTGAACGTATACTCTGCTCAGTATTCACAAAAGAGGAGGAGGGGAGGTACCTAATCCAATTAATAGAAGCACTCTGGATAGGGGGTTGATCCCAGTCCTTTCACAGAAGAAAGGGTTCTGAAAGAACCCTAAAACTGAAGGTGGACAAAGCAATGGGCCTGACATGATTCACCCCAGAATTCTAAAAGAATTAAGTGGAGAACTAGTAACACCACTGACTAGCCTTTAAACAAATCATGGGAGGATGGTGTGGTACCTGAGGACTGGAGGAGGGCAGATGTGATTCCCCTTCACAAAAGTGGGAGCAAGACAGAGGCAGGAAACTACATATCTGTCAGTTTGGCCTCTGTGGTAGGGAAAATGATGGAATCACTTCTGAAGGAAAGACTTGTTGAGTACCTAGAGGCCAGTGGAGCACAGGACCCAAGGCAGCATGTATTCACACTGGGAAGGTCATGTCAGATGAATCTAATCGATTTCTTTGTCTGGGTGATCAAAGTAGTAGACCAAGGAGGGTCTGTGGACATTGCCTACCTAGACTTTAGCAAGGCATTTGACACAGTCCCACACAAAAGATTAATAAATTAGTCAGCCTGGGAGTGGGTCCCAGGGTGGTAGCCTGGTAAAATATTGTCTGGACAACAGGACACAGAAGGTAACAGTAAACGGAGTCCACTCTGAAGAAAGGGGATTACTAGTTGGGTACTGCAGGGTTCAGTACTGGGTCCGTGCTTTTAATGTCTTTATAAGTGACATTGAAGAGGAACTGGAAGGAAAAGTATGCCTCTTGCAGATGACACAAAGATCTGCAACGGGGTTGATGCACAAGGGTGTATGGAAAGGATGAGAAGGGACTTGGCAAGGTTGTAGGAATGGTCAGAAGTATGGCAGCTTGGATTCAGTGCAAAGAAGTTCAAAGTAATGCACTTGGGGAAACAAAACCCAGAGGACGAAAGTACACAATGAGGGGAGGTAGTAACAACAACAAAATGAAAGGGACATGGGGGTAATCATATCAGATGATCTTAAGGTTAGCAAGCAATGTGAGAAGGCAGTAGGGAGGGCTGGGGTTGTACTGGGATGTATAGGGAGAGGCATCACCAGTAGTAAACAGGAAGTTGTTATCCCTCTGTACAGACAGTTGGTGAGACCCTATCTGGAGTACTCGGCCCAGTTCTGGAGACCCCATCTCACAAGCACATAGACAGCATGGAGGCAGTCCAGAGGAGGGCAACTAAAATGGTGCAGTTTCTGCAACAGAAGCCATACTAGGAGAGGCTAAAGGAGCTTAATATGTGTACCCTTGAGGAAAGGAGGGAAAGGGGGACATGATAGAAACTTTTAAGTACCTCAGCGGAATCAACAAAGTCCAAGAGGGTAGCATCTTTCATTAAAAGAGATGTGTAAGAACAAGGGGACACAATTTGAAGATAGAGGGGATGTCTCGGGACAATGAGGAAATATTTTTTCACAGAGAGGGTGGTGGACACATGGAACAGCCTTTCTGAGGAGGTTGTGGGTCTAAAACTGTGGGAGAATTCAAGAATGCATGGGACAGATATAAGACAATTCTTGTTGGGGGTAGGAAGAAATAGGCTCTGTTAACTAGGATCTGCAGCTTATCCAGTAGGTAGGAAATGGGCAGACTAGGTGGGCCAAGTGGTCCTTATCTACCGCAAAGTCTATTTTTCTGTTTCTATTAATTTTCTGCCAGTTTTATGGCCTCCTGAGAGTAGCCATTCAGCCAGGCTTCTTTTATCACCTGTGATCTATTGGAATTTTCCCAGAATGCCTATGGGAATAATTTAAATTGGGCTTAAGTCCTTCAAATGTGATTTGGCTTTATTATCACCAATGACAGTGCTTTACAAAAAAATTGCCACACATCCAAAATAACAAGAGTTAGTGCTCAGAAAAATCTGACCAGCTAGAGAGGGAAAACAGTTTTGCAAAGCAGTTAACTTTCACAAGCAGTTGCAGTTAGATAGTGTGATTAGATTATAACTAGTATCCTGGGCTATTAGTTCAGGGTCTAATTCATCATTCCCAGAGGCATTCTGGGAAAATTCCAAAGATCAAAGCCAGTAAAAGAAGGCTGAATGGTGCCCACAGGGCCATACAACTTGAGAAGCAGTAAAACAAAACAAACAAAAAAAACTTGCTACAGACACAGGTAACAGAATGCTAGGTATCATCAGAAAACAAAAACACAATGCACGTGTTTTTATAATTTTAGCACGTAGTGTTCCTTTAAGGCAGTGTCCCCTCATGCTTTTAATTCCACTGAACCTGAAGAGGCTGTCCTTGTCCACCTTAACACCCTTCCTCTTGTCTCCCTTTGTCCCTCCTTGTTCCCCCACGGCTGTCAACCCCAAATAAACATTATAGCATTTACAATCTTTCTTGTTTTTTCCTCAAAATATAAATGTTATGTAACATTGTATTTTGAATATGGTTCCGCTTATTATTCCTCCTCACACTGTTACTGCATCTACCCTGACTGTAGCCACTTCCTTTGCATGTTACTTTCTCTCACTGATAATGCCTTCTGCCTGGTCTGTAGCCACTTTTTTCTCTATTTACTCTGTATGCTATTGTCAATTATGTCGTACTTGTAATGAAATGTTCTGTATGCATTGATGTACTGTACCTCCGGTCGTGCCTGAAAATAGTCATTGCTATGGCTAGTGCACTTACCCGTAAACAAAAACTAAATAAATAAATATAAAGGTCTCAGGCATGTCCCCGCCTCCCACCTCTCCTCCAGGCAGTACATGTTCAGGGCTTTCAGCCTGTCTTGTATGTCCTGTTCTTTAAAGGAGAACTACGGGGAACAGTAATGACATAATCGGAGCAAAGTTCGTGCTACAGTACCCATTCCATGCATTTACATGGCATTTAGGCTAATTCTGTAAAAATAGTGCTGGGCATGATAGATATGGAGAATATTAAATCTCCGTACATATGGGCACAATACAGGAAGGTGCAAAGCAGTGTCACCATATTGCAGTATTTGCACGGTGATCTCTGGCGTGAGTACCGCTTATTAGAAAACGCCAGCTGCACTGAAGGGAATTTATGAATTCATGAGTAATGAGGTACTGAAACTAGTAAATGTGTGATGTGACTGCAGGGGATTGGGGTACTGGAGTCTTAACTGTGCTCTATCATGTCATTACTGTTCCCGTAGTTCTCTTTTAACCATCTTTCTCACCCTTTTCTCGCCCACCTCCAGAAGGTTAATGTCCTTTTTCAGGTATGGACGCCAGTACTGCACACTGTACTCCTGGTGGCTGCACCAACAACCTGAATAATGGCAGTATGACTTCTCCCACTTGCTTGCTGATCCTGCTGGCAATGCATCCCTACATTCTGTTGCTTTTGCCATTGCCTTCCTGTATTGTGAGGAGTGCTTCAGGTAACTAGCGTATAATCGCCCCAGGTCTTTCTCTCCTCAGATTTTGTTATCAGGAACCCTCCCATCCTGGCGCCTCCATCTTTGGGGTCTTGGCTCCAGTGTGTATGACCTTACACTTCTTTGTATTAAATCCAAGTTGCCATATTCTGGACTACCTCTTGAGCTTGGTCAGATCTTCCATTAGGGTCCCGTATCATATGTGCTATATCTGCTCTCCGCAGAGCTTGATGTCGGCCATGAACAAGTTATCTTTGCCTTTATGCCTTCTCCTGTCTCATTAATGAAGACATTAAACAGCACCAGCCCAAGCACCGATCCCTGTGGGACCCTGCTGCTGACATCCCTAGAGCCTGAGAGAGCTCTCTCCACCACCACCCCTTAGTCCTGTCTTTCAGCCAACTAACTACTCATCCTATGAATTTCTCTCCAACCCCCAGATCCTCCAGTTTTCTGATCAGTCTCCTATGCGCACAGAGTTAAAGGCCTTGCTGAAGTCCAAGATATCAGCCACTTGGTCCTTGTCAACTGTTGCTGTGACCCAGTCAAAGAAATTGATTAGGTTTGTTTAGTAGGATCTCCCAGCCATGAACCCATGTTGTTGCTCATCTTGAAAGCCTTTTTCTTCCAGGTAACCTACGGCCTTTCTAAGTATGGCCTCTATTAGCTACACACGACTGAGGTCAAGCTGACCTGTCTGTAGTTGCTCAGGTCATCCTTGGTCTCCCTTTGTAGAGTGGCACCATATGCACCATTCTCCAGTCCAGTGGAACAACCCCAGATTAAAGCAAACTATTGAAAGGGTCAGCTTGTGGCCTGCTTTCTTGTCATACTTATATTACTTGGGTACATTTGTGGCCACAAGGAAAGGTCTTAGGGGCGCATTATGAGTACTACTACCTGAGTGTAATGAATTTCTCCTGATCTTATTAAACTCATGGTATAATGATGCTCAACATAGCAAGTAAAAAAATTCACTGTAACATGTTTCCACTGTATTTTCTTTTGATTGCTCGAAAATTGCTGAATACATTTCTTTCTCAGTTTTGTGGACAGTTATCCATTGTATAAAGATGTGTTGTTTAAGCTTTAATTAAATAGACCCTTGTCTCACCACCTGCCTTCTGTCCCTCCTCTGCCTATCTCAGCTCCTATCCTCTTCTTCCACCCTCTTGCTCCACCCACACTCTTGGGATCCATTAGACAATACCTCCCTATCTAGCGCAACTGACTGCAATGCAAGGAAAGAATTGTCGCAGATCTAGAGGCCAGAAGGGCACAGGACCCTAGGCAGCATGGATTCACAGCGGGAAGGTCATGCCAGACGAATCTGATAGATTTCTTTGACTGGGTGACCAAAGTAGTAGATCAGGGAGGGGCTGTGGACATGGCCTACCTAGACTTTAGCAAGGCATTTGACACAGTCCCACACAAAGATTAATATATAGTTAGCCAGCCTGGGAGTGGGTCCCAAGATGACAGCCTGGGTAAAGAATTGGCTGGAGAATAGGACACAGAGAGTAATAGTTAAATGGAGTCCACTCAGAAGAAAGGAGGTTTACTAGCGAAGTGCATGAGGTTCAAGGACCATTCCTCTTCAATGTCTTTATAAGCGACATTGCAGAAGGACTGGAAGGGAAAGTATGTCTCTTTGCAGATGACACTGAGATCTGCAACAGAGTTGATGCACAGGGTGGGGTGGAAAGGATGAGAAGGGACTTGGCAAGGTTAGAGGAATGGTCAAATGTATGGCAGCTTAGATTCAATGCTAAGAAGTGCAAGGTAATGCACCTGGGAAACAAAACCCAGGGAAGAGGCACACAATGGGGATGAGATACTAACAGCAACAAAAATGGAAAGGGACCTGGGGTAGTCATATCAGATGACCTAAAGGTGGGCAAGCAATGTGAGAAGGCAGCAAGGAGGGTTGGGGATACTGGGATGCATAGGGAGAGGCATCACCAGTAGAAAACAGGAAGTTATTATCCTCTGTACAGACAGCTGGTGAGACCCCATCTGGAGTACTGTGTGCAGTTCTGGAGACCCAATCTCATAGAAGACATAGATAGGATGGAAGCTGTCCAGAGGAGGGCAACTAAAATGGTGCAGGGTCTGCACCGAGGACATATGAAGAGAGACTTAAGGAGCTTAATATGTATAGCCTCGAGGAAGGAGAGGAGGGGGACATGATAGAAACTTTCAAGTACCTCAAGGAATCAACAAAGTCCAAGAGGTAGCATCTTTCAAAAAAGAGGTGCAAGAACAAGAGGGCACAATTTGAAGATAGAGGGGGCGCTCAGAGGTAATTTAAGGAAGTATTTTTTCACAGAGAGGGTTGTGGATGCATGGAATGGCCTTCCGAAGGAGGTTGTGGAGTCAAAATCAGTGGTGGAATTCAAGCATGCATGGGATAGTCATAGCGCAATTCTGGGGGTGGGTAGGAAGAAGTAGGCTGCTGGTTAACTAGGATCTGCAGCTTATCCAGTAGGTAGGAAATGGGCAGACTGGGTGGGCCAGCCGGTCCTTATCTGCCGTCAAATTCTATGTTTCTAATGCCTACTGGTTCCACCCCCACTAGTCCCTTTTGCTAATCACCCACTTATCTGTCGCCTCCATCCAGCCTCCCCCACCAGTTTACCCCCTGACCATGCCTTTCAAAAATCACCTGCTCCTGCTTCTGTTCTCCCTTTTTCTTCTACCACTCAGCTATCTTCCTGGTGTCTGCCACCCTTCTCCTCACTCTACCTACCACCTAATCGTCCCCTACCCTCAATATGGCACTCTGGCCCACTCACCTTGCCCTCCCGGGACTCCCCCACCAAGGGCTGGCTTACTGCTGATGAACACAAATCTGGAACCTGGGCAAACCGACCCCTGCTACTGTTTCATTGTAGATTACACTGGGACCTATGGCACCTGCGCTGATCCAGCTACGCAATCAAGGAGGTGAAACCTCACTCACGACAACCAACAGCGGACAGCTCTTAAACTCCTGCTCCTCCTTCTGTTGATGTCTGGGAGTTTTCACCGAACCCTGGCCCGATCACTCCAACCCAGCCAGTACCAGGAAATCAGTAGGGGTCTCACCATCTCCACTCTCAACATCTGCAGCCTACTACCTAAGCTCGCTGCCCTACAAACTTTTGCTGAACTGCATAACCCTGACCTCATATCTGTTGTTGAAACCTGGCTAACTCCCAAAACCCCTAACCATGTAATCTCTCTACAAGGCTATAATATCCACAGATGGATAGGATGTCTAAGAGAGAGGGAATGTGCACTCGCCAAAGACAACATCACTTTGCACCCTGTCACCACTACCCACCTAGACTACTCTTTGGTGCACAAAATAAAGCACTCACTGTGGTCCCTGTCTGCATCCCACCTAAAACCAAGGGCTGGTCTCCAAACTGTATTGGACTTTGTTAGTTCCAACCTTCTGAATCCGAGGTCCTCCTTCTTGGTGATTTCAACATCAACTGGCTTGCACCGACATCGGAACCTACAAGGATGCTATCTCCTCAGCTAACCTCATGCAGATGGTCGACTCCAACTAGGAAGAGCTACAAGTCAGGTACCAGCACTCTCTTGGACTGGGTCCTTACCAGTCACCCAACCCACATCAACAACATCACTGTCCTCTCTGACTCACTTAGTGACCACTCTCCTGTCATCTGCAACTGGTCTAATAAGTTTTGCAAGCCTCCTCCCTAACTGTCTCCAGTAGGGTCCTACCCGTGGCAAACTGACCCACCTAAAATCCTGCCTTAGGCGACAAGATTGGTCTCCATATACCTTGCGCAGGATGTAGACTCGGCTCTTGATCATTTCATCATCACGTTCAATGCCGCCTGTGATTCACACACCCCAGTAAAAGCACAAAGTCAAGGCACTATCCAGTCCCTGGCGTATTGCTGGGTTACTGACACAGTTAAAAGCAAGGACCACCTCTGGGCAATCGCCAGGGCCACAGGTGCCCAACCGGACATTCAAGCCTATAAACAATTTAGCAACAGTTGCACAAAGCTACCACGTAAAGCTAAACTTAAATGGGCAGACTGGGTGGGGCTTCATAGGCCCTATCTCTTCCACACTGTCTATGTATCTATGTATCTATGAATGGCAAGGAGCAACTACTACAAAGAAGCCCTCACCAACACCTGGGTAAATGGGAGAGCTCTTTGGGATAATATAAAGGAGATTTCAGGAAACCATCAAAATCCTCCCCTACTCTACTGACTATCGATGGTACTACCCCCTTGACCCACTGGTCATAGCAGATGCCTTCAATGCAGCCTTCACGGACCTCATTAGTGTCCTCCCCAGATTTCTTCTGGAAACTGACCCCTGAATCAACTTCCTCCCTACCACCTCAAGCCATCCACCATTCCACTTTAAAAAGTCAAAGCAGATGAAGTCCGAATACGTAAAAGGGCCATCTCCAAGACCAGAGCCAGTGGAGACTCACTGGACCTGAAACTGTTATCCCTCACACTTGAGGAAGTGCTGTACCTGCTTACCAGAATTTTCAGCCTCTCACTCAACCTCAGTCAATTCCCAAGCAAATGGAAACCAGCTATTGTCACACCAGTCTTCAAAAGTGGCGATAAGTCAATCCTGGAATCACTGACCAACTTATACTGCCCCCCTTTCCAAGGCCCTCGAGCACATTGTTGCCAACCAGCTTTCAGTCGACTTGGACAAATACAACATCCTATGTCCTCAGCAACACTGTTTCAGGCAAGGGCACAGCACCTCAACAGCCCTCCTTGAGTTCACTGGAGCCCTCCACAAGTCTATGGACAAAGGCCATCTAACTGAGCCGATTCATCGACTTGACCAAGGCATTCAACACTGTCCACCACGGCCGACTCTCCAGACAGCTGCTGAATACTGGTCTCTCCCCGGACACTACAGCATGGTTCAATAGTTACCTTCACCAAGCGCTCACAAAGAGTAAAAATCTCCAGGTAAACTCTCTGACTCCAGGCCAGTCCGTTCTGGGCGTTCCCCTAAGGCTCAATACTGGGCCCCCTACTTTTCAGTCTTTTCATAAACTCTCTCCCACAATCCTGCCCAGAACAAATTATCCTCTATGCCGATGATGCTGTACTTTTCACCCCCATAAAGAGCCAGAACCATTAACTCACAACCTTCAACTCGCATTTTCATCTGTTGAAAACTGGTTCTCTTCTTATAAACTGGTTCTAAACCATAAAAGACTAAATCAATGCTCTTCTGCAGCTCATAAAACAAACACAGGCGATACCCCCTTGATATCAAAACAAGTTCTGGTCTTTTCCTCAAACAAGTGTCATATTTTAAATACCTAGGAATCACTCTTGACCATGGTCTGTCATATGGGACCCACATCGATAACGTCGCCAGAGTTGTAAACACATGCATTGGAATTCTCTACCACAACAAACACCCACCCAAGCAGCATTAAAGATGGCCATCCAGAGCTCTGTTGTCTCCGTTGTAGATTATAGCCTCATAGTCTATGGCTCTGCCACCACCACCGCCCTTAGGTGCATAATGACCTCCCTAACAAGTCCTGCCGACTGCTCACTGGAGCCCACTGACTCACACATACATGTGAACTCTACGCCCAATCAGGATGGCTTCAACTCACAAATCGTATAAAGTACCTAACCTGTCTGATGGCGAAAAAACTATCTTGGGTATTTCTCCACCTAGTGTCCAAGTCCTCCTGAGTCCAATCACTAATCTACATAACACCAGATGGTCAGAACAACAACTCCTCCAAGTTCCTCGATGCCGCACATCACTGGGTCAAAGATCCTTTGCACACCGTGCCCCCACCTGGATGAATGCCTCAGCACTCATATCACTTCCTCTCTTCACTGGGCATTTTCAAATCAAGACTACATCTTAATTTCACTACCTCCAGTTGCTGTGACTGCCTCTCCTAACTTCCTTCTTCCCCTGTGGCCCACCTCCTCTCCTCTGCTCTTTGACAGTGCTGTGAATCTGCTCTAGCTTCTCTTCAGCTGCTGCCCCCAACCCCTCTCTCCCTACTACTTGTAGATCTCTGAACTTATCCGAACCTAAGTGTTTCATTACTTTATTTCTTTGATGCAACTTCTGAACTGAGTGTTGTTATTTAATCTCTGTTTTAAAAATTGTTTTGTTTGCCTATGTATAGATGAATGTAGCTTAGCCTAAAATGTTTGTATTCTCTTGACGTGGAACCTTTGTAAAAGAGCCTTGGTTCAAAGGTATTTGTAATCCTAGATTTTCAATAAACAGTAAAGCAATAACATCCGTAGAGTCCGTCATTTCTGGAGATTAATGACTAACTAAGGATTGTTGGTGGCCTAGTGCGAAGCCAAGGTCTGTTAAACCCAGCTGGTCATTAATTCTCTTGAAAATGATCGGATCAGCACTGAAGTAAGTATTACAATTATAAGTTTAATTTGAACTTGTAATTGCTTTTATTTTCTTTAGTCTGTCTTTGTGCTCTTTTCCAGTCATGCCCCATCTTGTATCCTCCATAGCCCTGTCACCCGGCTTCTTGTGGACTTGTACTGTGACTCAGTTTATCCCCATGGCTTTACCCCTTGGTGAGGGCAGTGGGGTTCCCCTGTCCCACTGCAGACACTGATCCAGATATGGAGGAGAGCCATGTCAGGGGTGTGGGGCCTGCAGAAGACTGCATTGTCATCCTGCTCTTGACTGGGGGTTTCTGCCTTTATCTGTCCCGGCCTTCAGGACTCTGAGGATATGGGTGCACATGTGCACACATGCAAGCTTGCATAATGCAGCACTCAGCCTGTGGTCTCCTCTCAGCTAAGCCTCTCTGACTGCACTGCCACCTGTGGTCACCTAGTTGGCAGTATTGCAGCAGAGATGACTGCCTCCATCCCCAGAGTAGGAGAACATCCTTTGGCACGCTTGTTCCTCCTCCCCCAGGCTGGCCCTCAGTGACTCTGGCTTGTTCCCTAATCTGGTCACCGGTCACAACTGAGTGCTACCACTGCTCGACTAGCCTATTTGTAATATTTCTTTTAACCGCTTTATAAAATAGTAACCTGTGTTTTGTGAAAGCGTGCTGTAGTGTTGATGCTGTCCAAGTCATGTGAGTAAGGAATAATCCACAGTTGGTGTGCAGCAATATTGCAATAGCTGAATGCTCTGGTGGGTTGTGAGGCACGAGGCACAGCTGAGGGTCCAAAACCACCGGAAAAGTAAAATTATTGCAGAGTTGACGACACCGAGTGGATTATTATGCTTACAACATTCGTAAAAAGTTGAAAGTGTTGTAAAGAAGATTAATATCAAGCACAGCAGACAATCCGAGACCATCTTTGGCTCGTGGATATTTAGTTAGACTTATAAAATGTTTTGTGTGGGTCTGATCAAATATTGACTAGCAGTTATCTTTTTTTCCCTATAGTTAAACCAATCCTGTTGCTAACACAGAAAGAAAAATATACTTGCACGTTTCGCAATTAAGTATACTGAATGCCATTAGTGGATTAATTTGATATCTTATCCAACTAAATCTACCCCATGTGACCTGAGTCTAAATGGTCGATGCTCAAATTTATATTCTGTAAACATTTTACACATGATTTTATTAACAAATTGATATTATGTTTTCTCTGGTTCTATCGCCTACAGTAAAACCAGGTGAATCTTACTTCTGATTTTAATAACATTTCTGCTGTTTATTTTCTCTTGTTTTCTAACCTTTTAAATGTGGCTACTGCATATAGCATGATTCAGCTAACGTGTTTTGAAATTATGACTGACTGATTTGCATGCTCCACATTGAAGGGTATACAGTATCTGTAATTTCCAAGTTACCTTTACCACTTTTCAGACAATCCTTTGGAAACTCATTTAGGTTCCTACCTTGTTCCATGTCATGTACAATGCTATTTTACATTAGGATTTTCTCCATTTTTGCATACCACAATCATAATGTGCCTATCCATGTAAACAGTTTTCCTTAAAATATACTTATTTCTTATAGGTTTAATTAAATTCCTTTACGGCTTGCCTTCTGTCTACTTAAAGGAAATTTCTAAGCTATCCACTTTGGCTCTTTCAGCACAAAAGCCCCATACCTTATGCTTGCAATAGTCTCTTGAGCTAGAAAATGACATTTTCTTTTAATCCTCTTCAGTAGGAAGGGATCGAAAATTGAGCCAAGCAGCCGGCCAGCGTATCCCTTCCTGGTCTTCCAGCCCTGCCCCCACCCTCAGACAGTTTCTGATGTCTAACCAGAGAGACAAAGGTCTTTAGAAGTCTATAGGGGCTGTTTTAAAGCAGTTTGATATATATTTATGTAATATTTGGCATAAATGAAATTTACTGAAGATTACTTATATATTTGTATAAATGCTTTGAAAATGGCCCCTACAGACTTTATAGGCACACCCTATGGTGGGGTAAATTGAACCCTAACTAGTGCATTAACACAGTTTTTTTGGCAAAGAAGGTGCAGTTCTGCATGCACATGCATTTAAACCAGTTAGGGTGGGAGCATAAGGCAGCATGTGTGTCATGCAGTATGAAGTAATATCCCGCATACTGTAAAGCATGTAGTGGAGATGTTTTCATTGTGTTTGCAAAACATAAGCTTAGTAAGTATTGTAGCAGTGTGCTGAGTCGCTGAATATGGTGTTGGTTTAATGTTCTAGCATGGTTACATTTCAGGAGTAGAGATGAGCCGAAGCGAATTTCCAGTAGTAAGCAAATTCACCTCCGTGGGTCATCTCACTAACGGTCCTGTTATTAAAATTTTCCATTTGTAACTTCTTCCTTTTAGGTGGTATTTTTAAGTGCAAATTGCACTTAAAAACCAAAGCAAGAAAAAGTTAGAAATGGCAACCCCCTACCGATCGCCATCCCAAATAAAATTAATTTCCTGCAGTGTCTAGTGAACCCCCGGCAACCCACTGATCACCGGCCCGATGTAAATTAAATTTCAGTAAACGGTGTCTAGTAGGTACCCCCACACACCGGTCGCCAAAATTCCAGTCTGTAGTGGTCCCCCGCCAATTGCCGGCTCAATGTAAATTAAATTCCAATTCCTGGTGTCTAGTGCCCCCATGGCTGATCACTGACTTGATGTTGAATACAGTTATATTTCCTGGTGTCTAGTGGACTCCCTCTCCTTATCCCCTTCCCCAAATGTCCATTTCCTGGCGTCTAGTGGACCCCAACCCCATGAGTAGTATCCCAGCACCCCACTCCCCCACGGTAGGCGTCACGTCCAGTCCTTGCCTCTCCACCATGGCCCGGCTCGCGAGACTGAGCTGCCAGTGAATGAGCTTCTGCTTGACTGTGTGCTGATTCATTGCCAGGTCGCACTCATTTATTGAGCTCTTTGAGCTCTGTCGGAGGCACAGACAAATGCAGAGGGCTGTTCTGGTCACTGACAGGGAGTCGGGGAAGGGAGGAAAATGGCATTGTGGACCCCTGTTATCTACAGCATGTCCCCACATTCCCCCCCGCCAACAACGTAATAGCCCTCCACTCTTGTCTGAGCCCCCAACAAAGCTCAATGAATGCAGCTGAGCGGCATATGTCGCAATGAGCGTGTGCTTGTCAAATGCGCACTTATTCATTGGCTGTTCAGACAGGCGGCTGACCATATGGAGAGGTGAGGGCTGTGACGGTCACCCCCGGGTTGGGGAAGTGGGGTGGTGGGGCACTACCTGTTAGGTAGGTGTCCACTAGACACCATGGTATACTTTTAACACTAAGGGACATGGGTTCGGGTGGGAGGGAACACTAGCCACCAGGGAATACATTTTACTGCTACAGGCATGGGTGCGTAGGACCACTAGACACCAGAAAATACTTCCTAACACTATGGGCATGGGTTTGAGTGGGTGAGGACCACTGGCCACCAGTGAGAACCTTTAATTTATATTGGGCTGGTGATTGGCGAAGGGAGGGACCACTAGGCACCAGGGAAGAACTTTATTTTATATCAGGCGGTGATCAGCGAATGGGGTGACCCCTAGACACCAGGGAAAAGCTTTATTTTATATCAGGCTTGTGATCGGCAAAGGGGGGCACTAGACACCAGGGAAAGACTTTATTTTATATCGGACAGTGATCGGGGCGGGGGAACCACACTAGGATCCACAAAATGCAGAGTTTGAACTCCACTGGACGGAGTTGCCAAACTCTGTCAGCGAAGTTCAACTTTGCATTCTGTAGAGTCATCAATTTTTCCACGAGGTTTGCGACTTTGCACAGTGGATTAATTTGCAAGTGAGGTGAATTAGCGTATTCATCCACGTAGCAAAGTTTTCCCATTTTGCACATCTTTATTCAGGAATCTTCAGAGGTCAAAACAGTAATCTTTGTGTTTCTTCAGGGCCACTACTATACCCCTTTGTACTAGTAGTATTAGTAACACAATGACAAGTCCTCCACTGTATCCACATTTTGTATCCTCCTTTTAATTGCTTCTGCTCTACTTGTCTTCATTTTATGGAGAATACAGTTTGATTTTAAAAGCTGGCAGCCAGCCTGTTGGCACAATGGTAGGGCTACTGCTTGTGACACTGGTGATCCAGATTGGGAATGAGCCAGAGATGCCAGGCTTCCCTGGAGGAGGAGGAGGTTCAAGCATCCTAGGGACTCCTCCCCTCAAGAGAGGGAGGGAAGGAGGGTAGCAACACCTCACTCTGCTTCCACCGACTAGGTGCACAGAAAAGGCAGTAGCAGCGTGTGAGGAGGAGAGGGTGTTGTTAGGCACTGGCAGGGGCGTTTGTTCACATGCCACAGCCTGGACTCATCCCTGTGTTTACGCCCTCACAGCAGGAGGGGAACTCAAAGGGATAATGCTGTTCTACCACAGCAGTATGGCCAGTAGGCAGTTAAATCCACCCTACCAATGGAGATGCAAGAAACAGTTTAGAAAAAAAAAAAGAGTTGGCAACCTTGCATCTGAAGCAAGTGGCCCAGCAGTGACAGAAATTTAAAATCTGAAGCAAACCTAGCCAGAGAGACCCAAAGGTTGTACCCAAACAGTTCCATTCCAGCACCCAAAGAACTGCCTTTTTGTGCCTGAGTCTAGGTAAACCAACAACTGACCATATGACTGTCAAGAAAGTGATTTCCAGAGGAACAATAACCATGTGAGAGCTCGGCTCCACCACAGATAAAAGATTTGGACTAGAACTACTCATTCTTAGCTAGCCTGCTGGCTCTGTGGTGGAGTTACCACTCACTGTGCTTGTGTGTTCAGGAATGAGCCTGGACTGTTGGCCTGCCTGTGAGAGGAGGAGGGCGACTGAGCATCTCAGAAGGTTTTCTCTCCTCCTACTGGGAGGAAAGGTTGCTGTCTGTGCTGCAGTGTTGCCACTTGATGACCACTGGTGGAAACTTAACTGAGGCAGAGTGGGAGAGGGATGTCTGCTGGGCCTGCGGCAGGTGGGCAGTCGTGTGTGCTGCTGCACTGAGACCCTGTGTGCGACATCCATGGGACCTAGGAGAAAAATAGTAAAATGGCCTCAACACAGTGGATCCAGACACTGCTCCACCTCCTGCCCCACTGCTTGGCACAGTATAGAGACTCAAGTTTTGTCACCCCTCCTGTCCCTGTCTAGGTGGTAGAGCCAAGGCTTTATGGAGTCAGATGCTGGGATCTGGTACATTGGGGATACCTGAAGGAAGACTGTGCTGTAGAACAAATGGGACATAAAGAAAGTTTGAAAAAAATAAACCTACTAAGCCAGCCCATTGGTGCAGTGGTAGCTCTGTCACTTGTTATGTCAGTAACCTGAGTTCGGAATGAGCTCGGGCCAGTGGGGAGAAGGAGGATCAAACATTCAGAGGATGCTCTTCTCCTCTGGAGAGAAGAAGATTCCATCCTCCACCACGTTACTGCCACTTGGGTGACCACAGGTGGTAGTACAGTTGGAGGACTGAGGGAGGGGTGGGGACTTGGCTGATGTCAGTAGGGACTTCGCTGATGTCAGTATGCAGACATGCACACAGCATTTGTGAAACACGCCATGACATCTGCAGCATTTCCCAGGGAATGGGAGGAAACACAGAGAAAATGGCCCCAGCACCTCCAAAGTGAAGGACCACGGTATGTCTGTATCCCCCAGCTGTGCAGCACCACCTAATGAAGCACAGAAGTTCAGGGGTACATTCCTTCCACCCCAATACCACGTGGGGGTGCAACCAAGGTTCCATGGAGGTAGGTGGCTGTAGCTGGGAGGCAGGGAGGTCGGAGTTGGGGGTGCCTGGAGAACTTGAGGAGCTAGGGCTGCTGGAGAGGAGGGGATAAACAGAAAAAAGAAACCTACTCATTTCCACATTGTTCAGGAGGTGAGGCGGGGTAGATTCAGGTGTCAACATTAAATAGTATTGATAGAGAGTAACATTTAACACGATTTGCTAATCGAGACTTTTGGATAGTGCATCATCCGCTGCAGTTCAGGATCAACAGTTATGTTTAGTATCCATCTTTGCATGGATAACTAATATATCCAATGGTATTGTTGTTTCTGTTCATCTTGTAAGTCTGTACTGTTTTCCACTTGCTATAAATTGCATTTGTTTGCACTGTATTTATACTGTTATTTTGGTTTTGCCTATATGATGTCTTCTCCCATGTACCCTTCCTCTGGTTTGCACTGACAAATGAACCTTGGCTCAGTTTGATTTTCCAGGTCACCAAGTTTTATATAAAATAAATGAATGACTAAACCAACAAATTATATATATATATATATATATATATATATATATATGTATGTATATGTATATATATGTATATGTATATGTATTATGTAAAGACCTGGAAACCTCTTCTTGTTCAGACAAAATATCCAGGTCAGTATTGCCATTATCTGTGGTACCCTAAAGTTACCACTGATTATCCAAGCATCTCAGCTACAAAGTCTCCAAATTACTTTTTTTTCCTTTTTATGCACATTGAGAGTTGTGTTTAATAAGTAGATTAGGTCAGCCAGAGGAGAGTAGCATTTTTCTGTACAGGAAATAGAGACCTGTTTCCACTTAAACCAGCCCTTTGGCTAGAAAGCGTATGTTGAAACAGCTTCTATACTAAGGAATCGGCAAATAAGAGCTTGTTAGTGAGCACAGCACCTGAAAACCATGAAAGGTGTGGCCTCCTGGGTTAGGCCACTTCCAGTGTTTCCATAAGAATTTGCCATTTACTATGCTGGTGAAACTTTACTACATTGTAAATTAAGATCTTCAAGGACATCTCCCTCCATAGAGCAGCACTGTTGGTACTGTAAGCCATTGGTGTCGGGACCACTTGAAGCTTTTGCCTGCAAGAGCCAGCCACGTTGACATACCTCAGTGCCACCTGTTTAATGTGGGCAGTCCCATGCATCTTCAGTTTTTCTTCTGCCATCAGCGCTTCTTTGGAGTGAGGAAAAATGCCTGTGTGGATTTTTGTCTGTTATTTCTGGGCATTAGTTACAAATGTGTGTGTATATGCACCCCAACCAGGGATCAGTGACACAGCTATAACTTTAAGAAGTTCCCTAGTTTTTCTGTGCCAGTGATGGAGATCGTAGCTTCAAGACAGAGCTCTTACGAGCATTGCCAGTGTCATTTCATTATATTTTAGGGATATATTTTGTAAGACCCTGACATAGGAAGCTTTGTGTGTCTACAGGCAGTCTCTTCTTCAGTCAAAGTTGTACTTATTCTAAAGAAAATCATTTAATAGTCTCGCATTCCAGCTTCAGTTAATAGAAGGTCTGAATGTCCTTTCCACTGCCTGGTGGTGTATTGCATTTTAAAAGGCTTTTTAGATGTTTTGAATCTGTTCCATTGTGCCTGGTGCCTTAGGTAAGTGGGGGTTGTTTTTTTGCTAGCCACCCTCCCCAGTGTTTGGCTATCTAGTGCCGTCTGCTGCCTTTAAATCTTTAGGTGGTTTTCTTTACTAGAATCTCACTTGTGTTTTCATATTGTTTGTGGCACTTTTCAGGATTCAGTGACTGTTTTCATGGCTGCGGTGGTCATAGCCCTGCAGATGTCTTACGCATCACAGTAGAGAAAAGGAGGAATACTGGACACTGACCAGACTTTAAATAGTGAAGGTGAGTGGCAATCACTGCGCATTCACCCAGTATTTAAAAGTCGATTCGATAGAACATGACACTATCCACCTTGTCCAAGATGGCTGCGGAGTTTTCTATTGTGCGTGATGAGTGGCGCATGCACACTGAACTCCGGCGGCCGTCATGGAGAATGGTGGACTGTGCCGCTGGAGTTCAGTACACATGCACAGAAAACTCCAGTGGCAGTCTTGGACATGGCAGACAGTGCAGTGTTCCTCAGAAACCTCAGCTGCAGTTGTACTGGCTCTGGCCAGAGTTTGTTTGTTTGCTATAGTTGATCAGTGAGACTGGCCAGGATGGCGTGAGTGCAACCTCGCCCTTTCTCCAGTGGTCAGTCATGGTTGCAGTGCATGCGCTGTTGCCTGATCCTCTGTCTGCCCATATCGTTCGCAGCATTAGAAGCACATGGGCATGCTGTTCAATACGAGAGAGGACATTAGAGAAGCCTCAGATTGTCACTCCTACAAGTACTGATTGAGGCGTTTCCATTGTTCCCTTTAGAAAGCTGAGTATTTCGTTGGAATTGGGTGGGTTTGTTGCAGAGGTTAGTGCCATAAGCAGCCATTTAGCCATTCCTTTCTGTGAGGGACTTGCATTTAGTTTGTTTGGGGATGGAGGTTACCTGGCATTGCTTCTTTTCTGCTTTAGTTGTGGGTAAAGCAGAGCTTTTAGCATTTGGTGCTGTCCTGTACTGTGTTGTTATCTCAAACTACCATTTCCATAGTGGATTTTGAAAAAGTGAGAGTAAAAATGTTTTTATTGTAGGGCAATTTGGCTCTGGCCTCATCTTCTCGAACCATGGTTTTAAAAGGCTGACCTCTTATAAGAGGTGCAAGCCCTGCAAGAGGACAATGAGACAAGCCCATATGGCTCATTTGTACATTCTGCACAATGCAAATGCAATTTTTCAGCTCCCAAGCGCCAGACATCTAGAGGTGCGGGGAGGTGCATCTGGAGAGAAAAGGCAGTAGCAAACCTAATTTCATAGGTCCCTATTAAAGATTCTTGATAAAATTTCCCAAGCGCAGGAGTCGCTGACCCTCCTGCAAAGACTGGCGAGGTGGGCCCCACCCAAGAGGGCACTCTACAGGCACACTCTGTTGTACCAGAGCATGAGAAAGATGCTTTAAATGAGTTGCAGACAGACAAGGACCCTGATGGGTCTGAACTTAAATCAAGTAAAAAAAGATGGTAGCTAGCCCTGTGGCATGGAGACTGAGACACTGAGGCACCTCACGCCACACCAGCAACCGGGTTCAGGAATGAGCCTAGGCTGCTGGGAGTTGGCGAGGAGGGTGTGAGAGCTAGGAAGGATTGAGCATCTGCCAGGCAGCTTTCCTGTCTTGGATTGGGGAGGTTGGCCGTACCAGCTGTTGGCTGCCACTAGGTGGAGGCCTGGTGGTAGCTCATAGGAGCATCAGAATGCAGACATTAGAGGGAGATTGAGTTAGCCGCAGTCTCAGGACTTGTGCACACCTCCACGTGCATGCACTCCACAAACATGCTGTGGCTGGGGTAGGGGGTAGAAAGCCAGGAGGAAAATGGAAGGCACGATGGGGTGTATGACACCCTCCCATTGCACCCAACACACCTAGTCACTGGATGACCTGCAGTGACAGACTGGATTTCAGACATTGGGGTGGTGCCCCTCCCACCATGGGGAGCAGTCCACGGGGCCCGAGTCACAAGGTAAGTCCCAGGAGACTATGGACAGTGGAGAGTAGTGGTGAGGTCAGCAGAAGGGAACCTACCCCATTGTGGCCAGGAGGATAAAAACATATATTCATGGCAAAAAACTCTGTTTAGTGCATCAGTTAGGTTGTTCACAGCAACAAAAGTGAGGAAGTCGGTGTTAGGGGTTGAAAACCTAACAATACATCCACCACCACCACCACACACACATACATGCAAGCAGGGGAGGACCAAGACAACACAACCAATCACAAACAACCAGCAGAGGTGTATACCTGTGTTACCGTAACAAGTAGGTAAGAAATCTAACTTCAGGTATCATACAGTATTTCCAAACTTGTTTCATGAGTTAGTTCACTAAAGATGAAACAAAGGTGGCAGTATAGCTTGTGTACCTTTCTACGTTTTCGACATATGGGTAGCAAAGGTGTTGTGGGTGCCATAATGTTAGCTGTATGGAAATTGCTCAATTTCTGAACAGTGTAACTTTGTCATGCTTAAGTATTTTAGCACCAAAGCAGGAAGAGCACATTGTAGGACCAGGCTTGAACCCTGTAATTTCAGCCCAAAGGACCCAACTGTTTGCTTGCAGGATGATGGCAAAGATGTGCAGTCATCAGGAGCATACTTGCAAAATACTGTCGCAAACACCAAAGTGTCGCTAACGAACACATGACAGTGTTGCATTTGTGAAAGCATGCAAAATAGTGTTGCAAAATACTGTCATAAACATGAAAGTGTCATAAATGCATAGCACAACACTGTCGCATTCTGAAAGTGATTTTGAAAGTATTTCAGGGAATGTGGAAAATCCTGTTTTGGGTCTTGTACGCCCAAATACCATATGTGTAGTCTGTGTTATATGTTGACGGGTCGATATGGCCCAAGATGGCCAGTTTTCCATAGTGATATGTGTTTTGTGGTGCGTGGAACGTCTGGGATCAGAGTTAGCAGTGACGACCCCACGCCACAGGCCGATGGGAGCATGGGTATGTGGTTTTGTGGTTTAGGTAATTGTATGTTATTTCTGTTACCTGCTGATGGTTGTGTGTGATTGGTGTGTTGCCTTGGTCCTTCCCCTACTTCCATATATGTGTGTGTGTGTGTGTGGTGGTGGGGCTGGGGGTGTGAGGGAATGTGCAGTTAGGGTTTTCAACCCTAACACGAATTCATCGCTTTTAACACTGTGGAACAACCCTAACTGATTCATTAAATGGATTTTTGCCATGAATTTCCTTCTTTTGAGAATGTGCAATATAAATAGTGAATGGAATGTGGTGGTGGGAGTGGGGCCCACCATGCTGGCTATTTGTGTATAATAACCCTAACAGTAACGATAATGCACTACAGTAATGGGACGCAAACAATAATGGTAACGGTAACGCAAATGAATGCAGATGCAATGCTAAAGCTTACGGAAGAAACAGAAACAGTAATGGTGACGCAACGAACACAAACGGAAAGCGCAAACGCAAAAGGCAATGGTAACGGTGATGAAATGCAAACGTTAACACAAACACTAATGGTAATAACGATGGAAACGCAAACATTGATGGAATGGTAACGCCACGCAAAACATGAACAGAAACGGAAATGCTAACGGTTATGGTAACTCAAACGAAAACGCAAATGGTAACGTAAACACAAATGGCAATGGTAATGTAAATGCTAACGACAGTCTAACAGTGTACGCAAACAGAAACGGTAACGCAAACAGAAGTGCCAACGGCGTAAATGCTAATGGTAACGCTTACAATAACGAAATGGAAACGCAATGGTAATGCAAGTACGAATGGTAATGAAAATGCAAATGGCGATGGTAATGTAAACAAGTGCAAGCGTTAACATAAATGCTAATGGTAATGCTAACGGTGATGCAAACGTTAACATAAACAGTAACGTAAACACGGCACAAACTGAAATGCAAATGATAACGGTAACATAAACGCAAAGCTGTGACAGTAACATAAACGGAATCGCAAACAGTAATGGTAACGTAAGCTAACGGTAACGATGATGCAAATGCAAACAGTAAAGCAAACATAATCGTAAATGCAGACGCAAACGGCAACGGTAACACAGTAAGGGTAACACAAATGGTAACGGACAGGAAAACGGGGTAATGGTGGACCAAACATAAATGAAATGCAAACAGTAACACTCAATAATGACGCAAACAGAAACCCAAACGGTAATTGAAATGTTAGCGCAAACGTAAATGCAAATGATAATGGAAACACAAGCGCAAACATGAATGCAAATGCTAATGGTAATGCTAACGACACTCTTTGTGTCTGAAAGAGCGTATTTAGAATTACAGTGAATACAAAGCATGTGGGCATAATAGTGGCCCCTCGGACAGGAAAATGAGCTCTTAGAATACTAAATTGTTATATCTTAGGAACCATATGAGACAGAAAAAAATAAAATCTCATATGATTTATGACTTTCAGACTAGTTTCCATTTAGCCCCCAATAGGGGACTAATAATTTTATGACGAAAAGTCTGTATCTCGAACTGCTTTAGATACGGGACCTAGAAGGCTCGGCGGACGCTGTAATGTTATCCTATGGGAAACATTGTCAACTTTGGAGTGCCGTGAATCTTTGCAGCCCTGTTATATTTTTGCACCAAACCACCAAAAGACACATCTGTGCATCAAGGTCCAGAAGGGCCTGGATAATCCAAGGGCAGAGTGACCCTTGACAACACATTCACAAATGGTGCAAATATGTCACAGGTGGAGGTGAATGTGAGGATAAAGTTATCAAGCGCCAAGTTGACGCCAGAGCGTTGTAGCTGGGTGACCAGTCTAGGAGTTGAGTTGCAATTTAAGGCATTGGAGCATGCCTGGCTTAAGACATCATTGAAAAAATGAGTTTAGGGGAGGTTTTGAACTCTTACAGGACCAGATACAGGTCACGGGAGTGATCTAACAGCGTTGGGATGCGCTACTACACCTGAGATTCTGGAGGGGTAGTTAGATAATATCAGGTCAAGCAGGGTGGCGGTGCCAGATTTGGGGTTATGTCTGGTGGGGTTGAAACTACTTGGGTGAAATCCATCACAGCTATGGCATCCTTAAGGGGGGTAGCTGAGAGGGAGTGCCAGTTAACGTTGAAATTCCAAGTGCTAGGCACTCGGATTAAGGGGCAGCTGAGAGAGGTAGGTTAGGGTAGCGAGGAATGCAGATTTTGATTCCTTGGTGGAATGTAGACAGCAGTGACCAGAAGGGGGTGGAGGCTTTATTGACTGCAGTTTGCAGAGTGAGGGCTTTGGCAATGTGTTAGAGATGTGCTGGGAGGAGGGAGAGGCACTGCAGAGATCACTCGGTAGATGGCACAGCCCTCCACATTTGTTACACCTGTCAGTCTGGAAGACTGAGTAACCTGGGATGGAGATGGCAGCGTTTGGGGTATTTTTGGAGAGCCAGGTTTCAACTAAGCAGAGTATGTCTGGCTGATGCTGTGCAATCCAAACTTGGTGGGAGTCAGATTTTTTCTGCAGGCTGCAGATGTTAATCAAAGCTATTTTAAGGCCGTCTGTTGTAGAGTGGCTGGGGGTGGCAGGTGTGGGAGGCCCTGGGTTGGGGTGCACATTGCGGACATTAGTAAGAAGAGCAGACGCATGGGCCTGAGCAATGACAGCCGGAGTTACCTACGAGAGCACCGACCATGAGAGGATTGGTGGGGGTTATAGGGCAATGAACAGGGATGGGAGGGGAATATGTATTGGGGGACAAGAGGAAAACAAAATGTTGGCGGTGGGTGGAAAGCTGGTGTGGGAGCTGGGGTGGGTGGGGCATGGAGGGAGCCAAGACTGGGGTAGGAACTAGAAGTGGGAGCAGCATGAGAAATGCAGCAGGGGAGGGAGAGAAGGTATGGCTATGAGGAGCTAAGATAGAGGCAGAGTGGGAGCAATGATAAAGGTAGAAAAGGTACTACACTTACAGGGGAAGCTGTACCACTGAAGGGGTAGAACACATAGGGTTTTCTGGAAGATTGGTCTTTTTTTTCTTCTCAGGATTGTGTTACTCTTGGACAGGTTGGGTCTTCTCATTTGCAGGAGCACCCTAAATTTAGAATTGTGCCTGTTAAGCTGAAGCTTTTAATTGACTAATATGCTTGCAAACTTCTATTCCAGTGTCTGGATGGGGACCACTGGCCATAGCAGGGTGTTTTCATACATTATAGGTGTAGAGGTTGTTAGCCTGGTGTTTCAGGCTAAGTAAAATCTTTTAGTCTCCTGTGGGGTAGCTTAGTCATAAGTTGAAACAGGCAGCGAGCACCATCCACTGGAAGTATCCAAATAATCCACACTGGAACTGGATACATGAAGCAATAGTGTTTAATGTCCATATAGTGAACAGCAAAAAAACAAAAATATTGCAAGGTGTCACATAATTGTGTGACTCCCACACTCTGCGCAACTGGTTTCACATGCGCGCTTTCAGGGTCCCTGATGGGCAAACAAACCCAGTTATCCAATCCTGGAGTTCACTGTTACTTACAAGGGGCAATGCTTTAAGAGCATTGCCTAGCAGCTCTGTGAGGTACTCAGGGCCACCCAGTGGGTGCAGCATGCAGGCAACCCAGCTCTGTGAATGGTGTCAGTCTGTGAGCACTGTTTGTTTCACTCATTGTTCTCAGGGCCTTAGCCTTTCTTAGATCTCTGCTTTGGGTCAGTTCTCCCATAGGTCCAGAGATCAGAGAAATCTGGAAGGGCTAACTATCTTGCAGCTATTTTATTTTGGGGGCTTTTAGTCTAGGAGATGCAGGTGCAGGCCTTGATTTGCGATGTTGATTCATTCTTTCCCACTGTAATGGCTTTGGTCAAAGTTGACCTTGGGTGGGCACCTGAAGGAGATGCTGGAGGTCTCCAGAATGAGACAGGACAATGGTCAGTATTCTAAGTGACAGAAACAGTTCACCATACTGTGAGGATGGGAGTATTGCCTCCTCAGGCAGTCCAGGGGTGGAATTCAGCACTGTTGGTACTCTGGTAAACAGAGAAGCAGAGAGGTATGCAAATGCACAGTGTATAGGCCAGCTTTCTTCCTTATTCCGTGTGACTGGGACACTTGAGAACAGATGCGTCTCACTCATGATGGTGAGAGTCAGGGCAGAGTCCCTGCAGTCCAGCATCCAAGCAGTTCAGCTAGGCTGTCCTGGCATTCATCAAATGAGAGTGGTCCGCCTCAGACCGCAAAGTCCTGAACCAAAACAATACAAACATTTTTAATCTAGACGTGACTTAATGCTACTGAGCTTAGCATCTATGCAGCATACGCTTTGAAAGTTTGATAGTGCTGGGGCACCCTGGGCAGGAGGGGCATTTCATGTTTCCCTATCTAGTCTGTTGCCTTGTCAGGTCACCAGTGGCACTGTGGTGTCAGTACAAGGAACCCAGTTGTCTTACAGATGCATTTGGAGCAGCGACAGGGAGAATGTTTCATGCCTTTGAGGCAGAACTGGAGTACCTGGGGAGAATGTGTCAGATGGAAGGTTGTCCACCCTCATGACAAGGTAGGAAAACTTATTCCCACAGAGTCTGGGGCTGAAATAAACAGATAGCCTGGGGCTCCAAAGTTGCTGCAAGCAATGAGGTCTAGAAATGGCAGTGATAAATCTTGATTCATGGGCCATTTGATGCATGTCCACCATAACACAGAGTTCTCCATGAGACAGGCATCCTGTTTTGTGGTGGTGTTATCTGCCACGGAGGATTCCCTACACTGTCATCGTTATCCAGGCTAGTGTTCGCATGTTTGGTGGGAGAACTGTAATAATTTTTACAAGGGCCTCATCGGGCTACTATGGCAACAGAATTGACTCTCTTGCCAGCCTCTTGGACTTGAGAGGTGGTCTTGGACCGGACCCACTGTGCTCAGAAGCTGGGCCCTCAGGTACAGTGTCCAAGAATCTCCTCTGGTGAAATCAAGGTATTTAGCCTTGATTCCCTTCTGTGTCCAGTTTGGTCCTAAGTGACAGTCATCACAGAGGAACAATCCTTTGTGTGAAGCAAATAAACAAATCAAAATGAAGGAAAACACTGTGGTTCTCAAAAGAGGTAGGGGAAGGTTAGGGAGAAAAGATAGCATTCAGGAGGTATAAGGAAACACAAAAGGAGTAGGACAGAGAACTGTACTGGTTAAAGCAGATGGAAGGGAAGACAGTCAGAATAGCAAAGGCCCAAACTGAGGAAAAGATAGCCAACTCAGTTAACTCCTTCAGTCCCATAGTTGCCATGTGGCGCCGGAACCATCCATTGCTGAGCCCGACCAAACTAGCCACTGGGAGAGAATGAGTTAAGGAGGGGATAAAACTTTTATAAGTACATTAGGGACCAAGAAAGACCAAGGGAGGCCAAGTGAGGCTTAGTAAAGGGAGGGATGAATGGGTGGGCAGAGGTGACAGTGAAAAAGCAGGGATACTGAATGAATACTTGCTCAGTATTCATAAAAGAAGAGGAGGGGAGGTACCTAAAACAAACAATAGAAGCACTCTGGATAGGGGGTCGATACCAGCCCATTCACAGAAGAAAGGGTCCTGAAAGAACTCTTAAAACTGAAAGTGAACAAGGCAGTGGGGCCTGACGGCATTCACCCAGAATTCTAAAAGAACTAAGGGGAGAACTAGTGACACCACTGACTACCCTTTTAACAAATCATGGGAGGATGATGTGGTACCTGAGGACTGGAGGAGGGCAGATGTGATTCCCTTCTCAAAAATGGGAGCAAGGCAGAGGCAGGAAATTACAGGACCTGTTAGTTTGACCTCAGTGGTAGGAAAGTGATGGAATCACTTCTGAAAGAAAGAATTGTTGAGTACCTGAGGCCAGCAGGGCACAGGACCCAAGGCAGCATGGATTCACAGTGGGAAGGTCATGTCAAGGCCGAATCTCATAGATTTCTTTGACTAGGTGACCTAAGTAGTAGACCAGGAGGGGCTATGGACATGGCCTACCTAGACTTTAGCAAAGCATCTGACAGTCCCACACAAAGATTAATAAACAAGTCAGCCAGCCTGGGAGTCGTCTCAGGGTGGTAGACTGGGTAAAAATAGGCTGGACAACAGGACACAGAAGGTCATAGTAAACAAAGTCCACTCCAAAGGAAGGGGGTTACTAGTGGGTACCGTAGGGTTCAGTACTGGGACTGGTCCTTTAATGTCTTTATAGTGACATTGCAGAGGGACTGGAAGGAAAGTTTGCCTCTTTGCAGACGACACAAAGATCTGCAACAGGGTTGATACACGGGGGAGATGAGAAGGGACTTGGCAAGGTTGGAGGAATGGTCAGAAGTATGGCAGCTTAGATTACGTGCAAAGAAGTACAAAGTAATGCACTTGGAAAACAAAACCCAGGGAAGATTACACAATGGGGAGGGGGTACTAACAACAAAATGGAAAAGGACCTAGGGGTAGTCATATCAGATGACCTAAAAGTAGGCAAGCAGTGTGAGAAGGCAGTGGGAGGGCTGGGGATACTGGGATGCGTGGGGAGAGGCATCACCAGTAGAAAACAGGAGGTTGTTATCCCTCTGTACAGACAGTTGGTGAGACCTATCTGAGTACTGCATGCAGTTTGAAACCCCTTCTCCACAAGGACATAGACAGGATGGAGTCAGTCCAGAGGAGGGCAACTAAAATGGTGCAGGATCTGCACCAGAAGCCAAAGAGAGAGACTAAAGGAGCTTAATATGTATACCCCGAGGAAAGGAGGGAGGAGGGACATGATAGAAACTTTCAAATACCTCAAGGAATCAACAAATTCAAGAGGGTAGTATATTTCAGAAAAAGAGATGTGCAAAACAAAGGCACAATTCCAAGATAGAGGGGGATGGTCTAGGGCAATGTGAGGAAGTATTTTTCATGGAAAGGGTGGTGGATGCATGGAACGGCCTTCCTGAGGAGGTTGTGAGGTCAAAACAGTGGAGAATTCAAGAATGCATGGAACAGACATACAGTATTTCTGGTGGGGGTAGGAGGAAGTAGACTATTGGTTAACTAGGATCTGCAGCTTTTCCAATAGGTAGGGAATTGGCAGACTGGGTCGCCAAGCCATCCTTATCTGCTGTTAAAATCTATGTTTCTAACATGAAACACAGGACGCTTGGTCCCCATCCTCCCCAAGAGTACATGAAACCCATCCTTAAAGACATCATTGTACATTTTAGTCCATAAAGTGTGTGAAAAACTTCCATCTGGCCAAATTCTGCTTCCAATTTTGCTCTAATGATGGGTTACATTATCAGTACCAATGTATGGGGCTGAGTGCTACCTCTTCAGGTATGCATTATACCTGTTGTTGATGCTGGCAATTTGCTTTTCATAATTCATGGCCCCAGGATTTCACTGTGCCACTCCACCTTGGAGGAATGGTATAATCCATCCAATGTCTCAGGATGGTCATTTTAACTGTAGCAGCTATCAAAGCAATGTGTCCCTTTCAGGAGCCCACAACTCTTCAGGAGCACACAACTTTATTCTGATAGTTACCTACTAGACATATCTCCTCGGTGGAGGCCTACTCCAGGGCCAGCACTGGGTCTTTGCTTTAATTCCTACCAAGGAGGTTTGGCTATATCATACTCACATGAAATATGTTTAAGGGGTCCCTCCTCCTTTCCACACCTTGTACAATTGGAAGAGTTCACATAGCCCACTCTAATTTCAGAGGAGTACTGTACATATTTTGAAGTGCTTTAAAATTGCATAAATCTGTACTTATCTTGTTAAATTAATCCACATAAGTCACCGCAGATTATCTGGCAGTCTTCTGATTCCAGTCAGTGGCAGGGCCTTTTGCCAGTATTGGTACACCCATTCAGCTTACCTATACCCAAGTCTTCCAGTGTTTTATACAAGCCCGGAATGGCATGTGGTTGTGTTGCTACACTAGTAAGTTTCTTTGACTGTTCACCTATTTCTCCCAGGGCATAGGACCAATGTGTGCTGTGACTGCAAGTGTGAATTGCAAGAACTTAAAACACTGTGATTTTGGCACTTGATGCCTATTTTGGAACGTGAGAAACATCTTTGAGAGAGCCACCTACTGTGAGATGCTCTACCGATAGTGACTGTATTTGTGCCAAAACCCTCTGAAATGGATTGTTTAGCAGTTTTAAAATGAGGGTGTGTAGGATAGGTTCATATATCCCTAATGAGATCTTTACCCAGGTAATTTAGCATTTGCTTCTGTGCTCTGAGAGACCAGTATATTGGCTTTGCATGCAAATTATAAGGCAAACTGTTGGGCTTACTGAATGAGGGACACCTGAGCTGAATTTCTGTACTTCTACACAGCGTTTTCTCAGTTTGTAACCACTAGAGTTTGTATATTCACTCATTATCCTGCCTTTCTTGCCCCTCCCCCAAATAGATATTTGCTTCCATGTGGGGCTAAATAATAACATAAAAGGTTTGGTAGATGTAAACCTCTGATCTGTTTGAGTTTTGTGAGTTTAAAGTAAGATCGTCTCGATTTCTTCTCGTGCCACAGAATGTCAGAGATAAAGTTGTGGAGTTGGGAGAACCGATTTTGCCAATAAGACATTTAGCATTCCCATAGGGTATAGGAGAAGTGGTAGCAGGTGCTTCTTTATAACATTAACTCTGCCTCAAAGGTCGATGACATCCCCTTCCATCTCTGCATATCCATTTTGATGTTGTCGATTAATGAATCCAGGTTATTATTTTGAGATATGAAAGATATCTGGAAACTTTTATTTCCAAATGGGTGATTTTATTAGGTGCCCATGTCTGTTATGTCTTGCTTAATAACTTTAGCATTAAGCGGTAATACACTTATTTTCCCCACATTGTTTTTACACTGATATATTGCTGAATTCTTCTATCTCCTTAATGCAGTTGGTATGGAAGGTTTTAGATTCTCTACATGGAGCAAAATGTCATCTGCATAGGTTGTAGTCCTTCTGCCCCATTTTGATGCCCTGAATTTGCCTAATTTGCAGAAGTCTCTGAGCTAGGGGTAAAGGTATAAATTTAAATAACATTGGCAAGAAGGACACCTGGCCTTGTCTCCTCTGCACTCATATTCTATCATAAAATACGTCATTGCAAAGAATCTGAGCAATGGGTCCCTGGTAAAGCAGTTTCACCCAGTCCATGTATTCCATTGGGATGCCATACTTGTTAAAGGACTCATAAACATGTCATTGGGATATGCCTCCAAAAACACAGCACTGTGGGTCAGAGGCTATCTACCTAATGCTGTGTTCCGCTTTTCCTCTGAAAGTGTATAAATCCATAGTCGCTAGTCCAGAAAGGTATTGTGAAATGTAAACAAAGACCCGCTCCTGTGTTAAACTCTGCCACAGTAGCTCCCTAAGATGGCTGCCAGCGTGTCTGATGACACATCGGAGCGACAGGACTCTGAAGTGGTAATGCAGGCTGAATAGGGACTTAAGAATAAAAGTATTGATGCTTTTTGGTGGTGACACCAAAGACATCATCATGGACCTCCAGGACCGAGGCCAAGCCCTGAGATCTATACGGTCCATGTACCAGTTCGCAGCCAGCAGCAGCAGCAGCCCTTTCGAAAAGGACCTGGAGGCAGAGAAAGCAGGCCCAGACTTGATGTCAGGCAAGCGTAAGACCACGGGAACCTTCACCCTCCTGCCTCAAGAACCAGAGATGTTCAGGGTTCCTCCCCTGCCCATTCTGCCACCCTCCTGACTCCCTCACCCCATCCTCTCCTCAACCCCAGTGCGAGGGCAGTGAGAGTAGGTTTGCTCGCCACACGCGGGAGTGGCAGAGCATCACCTCTAATGCGTGGTCCTGAAGTTAGTGTCCCATGGACACACTATAAAGTTTCTGGAGCTTCTTCCAGAATCTCCACCCAAGGTCTGTCTACTCTCGAGACCAGGCTGTTCTCAGAAGAGAGGAAATTCAGGCCTATTGCTCAGAGAAGGCATAGAGCCTGTTTCCCTCCACCAAAGGGAAGTGAGTTCTAATCCCAGTTTCTCCTGGTTCCAAAAAGTCAGGCGACCTCGACCCATTCTCGACCTCAGTAGACTCGATCTGTTTGAGTACAAAAATTCGGATGCTGACTCTCCAAAGCCTCCTTCCCATCCTGGAAAATCACTGGTTTTGTGCTGTGGATATGCAGGACACTTACCTGCACATCCCGATTTTCCCCAGCCACCGCCAGTTCCTACGATTCTGTTTCCAAGGGCTCTCCCTTGGCCTTTCCTCGGCACCCTGGGTTTTACCAAGTGCCTAGCAGTGGTGGCTGCAGGCCTTCATCACCAGGGCAAAGTGGTCTTTCCCTACATGGATGATTGGCTGATTTCAGCTTAGTCCAGGGAGTCTCTCTCGAGGCCTTGTCCACTACTCTGAATTTATTTTCCAGACTAGGATTACAGTCATTGTCCCCAAGTCATCGCTTTCTCCTCCCAGAGGTTGCAGTTTATTGGGAGGTTTTGGACACTGTCCAGAGCAGGGCTTTCCTTCCTTCAGACAGGACAGAGACTCTGATCAAGTAGGCCACTTTGGTAGCCTCCTCCAGGACCATCCTGGCTCGGGAGGTCCTCTGGTTGCTAGGTCTGATGGCGGACTCCATCTCTGCAGTTCTACTTGCAAGACTCAACATGAGAATCTCTCAGTGGTCCTTGCAGGTCCTGTGGATCAACTCCAGGATGATCTGGACCTTCTGGTCCTTGTGTCGTCTCGCTCTTCAGAAGGACTTGAAATGGTGGAGGGATCCCTCAAATCTGTCGGTAGGTCTCCCTCAGAGGCCCGGCCCCTCAGGCATCTCTGACCACAGATGCCTCCAACCTCGGTTGTGGGGCCCACTTGGGGAAATCTAGCCCAGGGACTTTGGTCCAGCTTGAGATGTCCTTACACATCAATATCTTGGAGATGAGAGCGGTCTTGTATGCTCTGCAAGGTTTCAGACTCTTCTTCCTCGGGGTTCACTGCTTATCCAGATGGACAATATGTCGGTTGTCAGGTACATCAACAGACAAGGAGGAATGCGCTGTACCCCTTTGCAGGAGGCGATTTAGAGTGTGGAACTGGGCAGTCCAGTACGCATCTGTCTCTGACAGCGTGCACGCTCCAGGCGGCAAACGCCCTCTGGCGGACAGTCTCAGCAGGTCTCAGATTCTCAGCCACAAATGGGAACTAAATCAGAAGTGGCAAATTCTCTGTTTCAATGATGGGGCATCCGAACTCGACCTTTTGCCTCCCCATCCAACACAAAACTTCACAGTTTCTGCTTGCTCATTCCAGGACTGGTGCTTTCTGGCATGATGTGTTGTCTCTCTCTCTCTCTCTCTCTCTCTCGGACAGGGAGATTCTCGTAGCCTTTCCTCCATTTCCCATTCTGCAGAGGGTTCTCCTCAAACTTCAGGCAGAGAGGGCACAAGGATTCTCATTGCTCCTTTCTGGCTGAGACAAATTTGATTCCCGCTCTGCAGCAGCTTATGAAGGAACCCCAGTTCCACTTCCATTGACGCAAACCTCTTGTTGCAGTTTCAAGGCTGGCTCATGCATCTGAGACTCAGAACCCTGCACTTGCATGCGTGGCTCCTGCAGGCATAGCTATTTTTCACTTTGGGGTTTCCAACAGAGTTGTCTAAGTTTTGTGGAGGCTGGAAAGCCTTCTACCCGGTCCACTTATGCCTTGAAGTGGAAACGCTTTCTCCATTTGGGCAGCGTCCAAAGGTTTGGACCCTTTTCTTGTTCTGCCCCGCAGATCATGGAATACAACCTTCATCTTTCAGATTCGGGTCTTTCCTATTCTTC
Source organism: Neoceratodus forsteri (assembly GCA_016271365.2). NCBI lineage: Eukaryota > Metazoa > Chordata > Ceratodontiformes > Ceratodontidae > Neoceratodus > Neoceratodus forsteri. Next base: position 971,573,225 of record CM057454.1, on the reverse strand, counting down.
ATTGAAGGTTCACTTATCGGCCATTTCGTTGTACCACGAGCTAGTGGATGGTAAACCCGTGGCTCAGTTGGAGGTCTCAAAACCTTTCTGAAAGGGATTCTCCATCTGAAACCCCGATCCGCAGCCCCACACCACTTTGGTATTTAAATTTTGTGTTGGAGAAGCTCACTCTCTCCTTTGAGCCAGCGATGAGGTGTGACTTGCGCTATCTTTCTTGGAAAGTGCTATTTTTAGTTGCACTTACTTGCGCTCGAAGAATTTCAAGCTACAAGCTCTTGTGTGCAAGGAGCCTTATTTGATTTTTCACAGGGACTGTGCAGTCCTCAGAACAAATCCTAGGTTTTTGCCTAAGGTGGTGTCGTAGTTCACACTGAATCACAGTGGAACTTCCGGTCTATTACCGAACTCCCTCAAATAGAGGTGAGGTGCTCCTCGCACCTTGGATGTGCACCTTTTCTCCAGGTGCTATACCCATCGATCCAAAGATTTCCACAAGGAAGATCAGTTTCTGATTCATTCGCCCCAAATCCTTGGGGAATGCTGTCTCCAAGCAGTGCCTGTCCAAGTGGTTAGCCAATTGCATTCACTGTTATCAGAAGTATAATAAACCTGTGCCGGGTCTGTTAGAGGTCATTCCACTAGGGCATGGCTGCATCAGCAGCTTTTCTGATAACGTTGCTGCAGCAGATATTTGGGCAGCAACAACCTGGAGTTCTGTTCATACCTTACCAAGCATTACAGTCTGGACACTGCGCTCTCGGCAGAGGGCGGTTTTGGCCTCGCTGTGCTTCAGGGCCTTCTGTCCTAAGCCGTCCCATTCTGTTTTTCCTTTGGAGCTTCTCCTCCTCCTGTGTTTCTCTTGGTCTTTCTTTGAAGGGACTGCTTGGGACTCAGTCCTACATGTTATGACCTCATGAAGGAACCCTCTCAAAGTAAGATAGTACAATTACCTAAGAACTTACAGTAACAGTAGATCTTTAAGAGAGGTTCCTTCAGTAGGTCATGTTTTACCTCCCTCCTTCCCACTTTTTCTTTTGGGAATCCAGACTCTTTTCTTCTTCTCATACCTTTTAGGTCTCTGGTGGGAGAACTGGAGGCGGGCGGGGACCGCTCACTATATAGGATCATGCTGGCGTCAGTCACTTGACATCAAGTGGGCGGTCCCCATCAGGTATTGTTGAAAAGTCTGCCATGCAGTCCAGATGCCAGGTGGCGCTAGTTCTACATGTTATGACCTACTGAAGGAATCTCTCTCAAGATCTACTGTTACGGTAAGTTCTTATGTAACTGTACTTAGATACATAGATAATACAGACAGTTTCGAGCAGATAAGGCCTATGGCCACCCAGTCTGCCCATTTGAGCTTGTAAGTTCAGTTTGTTTTCTTAGAAGTCTGTTGCCCTTACCCCTGACCTCCAGAATTCCTTTATGTCTATCCCATACTTTCCTTTGGCATGGCTCACATCAGACTGCCCCAGTCCTACCTTGTAGCATCTTGGTCTCCGCTTCAGAGCAGTATTAGGCCTCAGTTTGGCTGTCACCATCAGCTTGAGATCCATGGCCTGAAGAAAACAACTGGAAAATTCAAGGAAGGATCTCCCTGGTCTCCCTCAGGAGAGAATTCTAACAATAGATGCCGAGCCTACCAGGCTGGGGTGCAGTTCGGGATTAGGTCCCAGTTCAGGGCATCTGAGTCCAGAGGAGCAGAGCCTCCAAATCAGTGTGTTAGAGATGAGAGCAGTGTACCTGGCCTTGCTCCACTTCCAGGAACAAGTCAGGTGTCGAGCAGTGAAGGTATAATCAGACAACACAGTGACAGTTTTCTACCTAAAAATGTAAGGGGACACAGAAATTGAAGCATGTCTGTAGAAGCCCATAAAGGCACTTCAATGGGCAGAGGAGAATTTGCTCTGTCTGTCAGTCATCCACTGGCTGGGTCGAGGGCCCTAAACATTCAAGGGGACTGGCTAAGTCAAACAGTAATCCGGAGGAGTGGGCATTAAATCTGGAGGTGTTTGGTATTCTGTGTCTTGGTTCAAAACTCCTCAGATAGATCTTTTTTGTCCAGGGAAACACCCAGGTCCCCAGGTTCTTCAGCCACTTCTGATGTCCAGAGGTGGAGACAGTGGGAGCCCTCTCGAAAAGTGGAATTTCAGAATAGTGTACCACTGCCCTTCAGTTCCTCTAATTCCAAGAGTACTACAAAAGATCAGACAGTTAAGAGGAACTTTTCTCCTGTTAGCTTCAGAGTGGTCAAGAAGATCATGGTTCTCAGATCTGATAAATCTCGGTATAGAGGAACCGCTTTGACTTCCTGCCACAGGACTTCCCAAGCCAGGGTCCTTTGCTTAAACAAAATCTGTGATCTCTCCAGTTGGCAGCCTGGCTGCTGTGAGAGACTCTTGTTAAAATTTTTTTTCCATTAAGGTTGTGAACACTTGTATCATCCAGAAAGCACACCACGTCTTTGACATATGACTGGCCAAAGTCAGTATTTGCATCCTGGGCCAAGAAGCAATGCATCATGCCCACTAAGGCGTCAATACCACAGATTCTGGACTTTCTCCAGTCTGGAGTAGACAGGGGCTGGGCCTTCAGCACTCTTTGCAGACTGGTGTTTGCAATTGGTACAGTCCCGGTCCACTAGACAAGGCTACTGTATCACCTATGCAAAACATTTAGCCTCACTAGGCCTTTCTACCAGTCGGCAGTTTCTCCTTTTAGTGCTTGCGCTCTCTGCAAACCACCTTTTGAACCTTTGTCATTTGTTGCGAGGATATTCTTTTTTACAGGGTGTGTTTTCTTGTAGCTGTATGTTCGACAAGAAGGATTAGTGAGCATGAGGATTTATCTTGCAAGGAGCCCTTCCTCATCAATCTGTTGTTCTCTTTGGGACATCAAAGTGAAAAAGTTTCCAAGGCTACCTTGGCAAGGTGGATCAGATCCTGTATAGCAAAGGCATACAGTATGTGGTGGCTGAAAAGAACCCTCCAGCTGTAATCCGAGTGCATTCCACCAAGGCTGTGGCAACCTTTGTGGACTGAAAAAATCAACCCCTCCCCGTGCCTGTCTTTCAGAAATTTTAACTGCCTGGATCCCAAAATCTCCTTGAGGATGCAAGAGCGATGACCTGGTCTGCCCTCTTCCTCATCAACAATGTGTCAGATGCAGTTAGCTTCCTTACAAATGCCCTCATTTGGATACAAGACCTCCACTTCCTCTCTATTTGGAGGGCGAGAGGAGGCTGCACCCGATGAATATCCAAAGATTTATTATCCCTAATGAAAGAGAGGACAGTAAGTGGAAAGCTTATAAACACCCTCCCCCACTCTGGAATGCCTGTAGGTGCTTACTCAACACATGTAAGCAAACTGCCAAATCTCAAAATGCAGTTTCCACCTAAACCTTCAGAGGAACAACCTTGGAGATCCCGTTGCTTCTGGACCTCAGTCGGGTCCTTTTCTCAACCCAAGACCCATAGCCAGTGACTCAGCTCCCCCCACCGGCCCCTTGTCTGATCCCTCTGAGATTGCACGGATTTTAACAAAACATTTTTGACCTCTCCGCCTGTCTTACCCAACTACCCTCCCAGCCACCTCCTAGCCCTGGTAATCAGGCTAACTACTCCTCCATCACCACCCCTCCGACACCCCTCCCTTCTACTTTAGAGCCATCGGCCCAGGTGTTACCACCGAGCTCCTGAAGTTCCCTCCCTGCTGGGGGTAGCCCTGGCAGTGATGGGCTTTTTCCTCATTCCTTGGGCTCATCTCTGGCAGTCATTGAACCCCTCACCTTCATATTTAACCTTGCCCTTCCTTGTCTACAGTGCCAGATTCTTGGAAACATGCTAACATTGGGCCTATTTTCAAAGCAGGCGATCCCTTTCTCCTGATAATTATAGGCCTATCTCCTTCCAACACTCTGAGCATCTTGGAAAGTATAATCTGTTGTGCCTCTATCAGCACGGCTTCCGTAAGCACCACAGCAGCCTTAGCCCATTTCTCTAACCATGTCCTCAGAAACATGGATGCAGGTAAGGCCACTGGTGCTGTATTCATGGATCTAAGGCCTTAACCTCATCCCCTGGTCATACAAATCACAGTTCCGCTTTCCCAATGATTACTGTTACCCAAAATACTAGTCTGGTTGATGATGCCCCAACAAATATGGAAGTTACATCTACCCCTCATTCTAGTATAATCAAACAAGTATGTTTTGGGGACTCCATTATTAAACATTTAGACAGGGCTATTTGTAACCCTGATAAAAGTAATCAAACTGTTTCTTCTTTTCAAGGAGCCAAAATATCAGACATTACAGAAATGATTGATGATATTATACAAGATACTGGTGCTAATCCTTTAACTATCATACACGCAGGGGCCAAAACATTTCAGCTATCCTGTGCATAAGATCAAACAAAATTTTGTAGCATTAACAAACAAACTAGTTGATCTTGGGGCAGATATCTGTTTATCAGAAATTTTACCCATTCCTAGAGCAACTGAATTCCAAACCAGAAAGATCAAAACCATAAATGAGTGGCTGCTAAAATGGTGTTTGCGACAGGGTCTTACTTGTATTACCCATTGGGAAGAATTTGATAACAAACCAGAATGATTTTGTTGGGATAGCTTACACTTAAGTCGAGAGGTAGTACCTATCTAGGCAAACAGTTTCTGGATCATTTAGTATTACATTTAAACTAAGTGACCAGGGAGAAGGAAACCTGTCCACTTTTCTTAAAAGACGTAATATTTCCAGTAATTTAAAAATCCTAAACCTCTCAGTTGAAATGGATGTATTTTAACGCTAGAAGCTTAAATAATATGCTGGATGAATTAACAGTTGAAGTTATACAGGATAAGATCGATATCATCTCTATATCCAAAACACGGGTGACAATAAAGCATCTTGGGATACCCAAATCTCAGGATTCAGCTTATTTAAATTTAACCGCAAATCAAGAAAAGGAGGTGGCAGTGCCTTGTTTATTAATAAGTGCATTAAGGTCATTGATGTGGCAGATAAGATTTGTACGCATGAACTTGAAACTGAAAGTACTTGGGTCAAACTTTTCTTTAAACTCTCCACCACTTATTACTGGTACCTGTTATAGCCCTCCTGATTCTTCTTCTGTGTATTTTGATGCACTTTTAATGGAAATGGAAAATGCAGTAGTGATGGGTGATGTAATAATAACTGGAGATTTCAACCTTGGAAATACTGATTGGGAAAGGAAGTCATGTAGTTCTAGAAATGGTAAAGACTTCTCAACACTTGTAAACAAATAAGACTGAGTCAGCATATCATGTCCCCAATTAAAGGGGACAAGATTCTGGATTTAGTATTAGCAACTGACCATCTGGATCTGAAAGATATCAAAGTTAGTACACAGGTTGGTAACAGCGACCATAATTCTGTGTCATTTACCTTCCATATTGTTTGTGCACCTAATTTCGGATCAACTAAGTTGTACTTATATAATAAAGCTGATCTTACAAATCTTAAGGAATAATTAAATTCCATCAGATGGGACACTGCTTTTCAGGGTTTAAACATTGTTGAATGCTGGAATTACTTTAATGATGCTTTAGTTTGTCTTAGGGATAAATATATACCCACCAGGCAAACATATTTATATAATAAACATCATCCCAAATGGTTCAATAAATCTATTAAGCGATTAGTCAAACTAAAAGGCGAGAAATATCGATCTTACTTGAAATCCAAAACACCATATAATTGGGCTGCTTATTTATCTATACAAAAACTGTAAGTCTAAAATAAGAAAAGCTAAAGTTAAATGGGAACATAATCTTGCCAGAACAGCTAATAAAAATAATGGAAAACAATTCTACTCATATATCAATTCATTAAAAAATAATCTAATCAGGTTGGACCAATTTTTGTGTAATGGCACATTGATTCACGATCCAAAAACCATGGCAAATCTGTTTAATTTTAAATTCTGTGACATCTTTAGCCCAGTCAGCTTAAATGTACTAAGTTGTAATGTGAATAACTCTGATGATAACAGTCCGATAACTTTCACTGAAGATCGGATTCATCTCAAACTTATTGCTCAAAAGGTAAAGCTAGTTATGGCCCTGACAATATCTCTGGTCACTTATTATTTCTTTTATCTGATAGTTTGGGCTATCCATTGAAAAACTAGTTGAAGGTTTTCCTTCACAGTTATATTCAGATGACTGGAAACATGCCCATGTCATTCCTATTCATAAAAGGGCCCAACAACTATATGAGAAAATTATAGACCCATCAACCTTACCTCATCTGGCGGTAAGTTATGGAAAGCCTAATAAAGGCTATAATTACACCTAATGTGGAAAGAATTGATCCTGAACAACACGGATTTAGGCAAGGCTGAGGCTGTATTACCAGTCTTATGTGTTTTTACGAGACTCAGTGTGCCTCTTCCAGTCACAGCGTTCAGATAAAAAACATAAAAAAAAGTGGCAGCGGTCATCATTGATGTCTACCACGGTGTTCTTGCCTCACTGTACTGGGTCATCTCCTGGGAGCCCTGCAGGTTTCTCTTACAGACAGCCATGTAGTCCTCTTTTCGGGATGCTCATTCTTTGGAGGAAAAGCCAAGGTTCTTTATCTGACCATCACCACAAACATTTTATGACTCCTCCTGGTCCTGGTTGTTGCTACATCTTCAGGAGGGTAAATCTGTCTGCTTCATCGTCCTCCATTGCTGACCCTACCATATTTCAGACACAAAGTTTAGAACAGGCTCTGGCTCTTCCCTGTTCAGTGGTGTGCAGCCCATTCCTACCACGTCAACGATGGGCATTGTCCCATTACTTCTGTCATCAACTCTGCCATCCAGCGCCATCAACACTAATGCTATGGTTCTGCCCACTGTATCAGAATTAAAGTGTCTCCTTCCATCCCTAGCGTTGACAGTTACTATGTGGACAGCTCAGACTTCCCTGTCGCTTCCATCGCTGTTGACTGTTGATTCTTCAGGGACTTTCTGTTACTCTGTGCCACTGCCATTGCTGCTCATGCAGTCTACACCTGTTTGCTTCAGGGTGCTACTTCTGCATCCCATACTTCAGAAGGTCCTCACCACAGTTTGCTCAGGCATGGATTGGAGGAGCCAATTTGGTTGCACTTAAAACACAGGATGTGTGGTCCTCCAATAAACACCCTCTCCACATCAGCATTCTGGAGATTGGGTCTGTTCTTCTTGGACTGTGTGTCTTTGTCCTTCACATTCAGGGTTATCCACTACTCTGATGGATGAATGTTTGCATCATGCACTACCTCAACAAACAAGGAGGTACTCACTATTTCCCTTCTGCAGAGACGTCATGCAAGTTTGGGAGTGGGGCATGGTGCATGCTATATGCTACACTGCCTTGTTCCTTCCAGCTCTCTGAACATCTTGGTGGATTCTCTCAGCAGTCAGGTTGCTCAGACCCTGAGTGGAAGCTTCTGCTTGATGTGCTTGACCAGCTCTTTGCACGTTGGGGTTTTCCTGAGTTGGATCTTTTGCATCACCACACAATGCAAAACTGTTGCATTTGCTCACTTGTTCCAGGGCCTGGAGTTTTGGTGAGACATTTTTCCTCTTCTAGAGGAGGTTTACACACCTTTCCTCCAATTCAATGGGTATTAGGTCAAGCTTAGGGCAAAAGGGTGACATTGCTGCTGGTAGCCCCATTCTGACCCCAGTGAATTTGGTTCTCTGCACTAGCTGATGTCATTGGAACCCTCTGTTCTGCTCCTCTATTAGCAGAACTACTGTCGTAAGACCAGAGTGGTCTGTTATCACAGACCTGTGGTCCTTGCAGCTTCATGCTTTGCTCCTAAGGATGTAGAACTCCCCCATTTCTGGGGTTCCCAAGCGATTTCTGATGTTCTACTGAGGCTTGTAAACCATCTGCCCAGCACACTTGCACTCTGAAATGGGAAAAGTTTCAGTATTTGGTGGGCCTCGCGCTCCTTGGACCCTTTTTCGTGTCCAGTTCTACATGTCTTGTACTACCTCCTCTTTCTATGGGATTCGTCTCCAGAACTTTTGGTAGAAATGCATATTTTGGCCATTTCGGCCTTACATTCTTTCATGAGGGCAAGACTGTGGCCCAGAAGGAGGTGTATTTGCAGGTACCTTAAAGAGCTCCTGCATTTGCACACACACACACACACACACACCCTCCCCCAATTCGCACATAGGCCAGTCAGGTGAGGGACTATAATTTGATTCTGGAGTCTGTTTCACTGGCTTCTTTTGAACTGGCTGTTAATTGTGATATAAGTTTCCTTTCATGGAAAATGCTCTTTCTTGTAACTAATGCCTCTGCTTGGAGAATTTCCAAGCTGCAAGCTCCATTTGTGGATCCACAAACTTTGTGTTTCACCTGGATTGGGTTTCTTTACATAAGGTGGTCTCTGCTTTACCCTGAACCTGGCTATCCATCTTCCAGTGTTTTATTCCTTCCCTCAGAATACTGGAGAAGTTATCCTGCATTCTGTTGATGTCCATCACGGTTTATGCTTCTATTTAAACCACACCAAGGACTACAGAAAGTCCTCACAGCTTTTTATTTCATTCACACCCAGGATGCTGGATGTTCCTGCCTCAGTACCTTTCTAAATTTTGGCATCCTATATATATTTTTGTTACCAGAAGCATGGTAAGGAGTTTCCTGGTCTTGTCCATGGACATTCTACCCTTGGCATGACCGCCTCTGTGGCTTTTCATTCTGTCTCCATGGCTGACATATGTTCTGCCGCCATGTGAGTTCCATCTACACATTCACTAAGCACTACAGTCTGGACCTGCTGTCCCATCTTCCAAAGCCTGGTGTCTTAGTGTCTCATACTGTATGTCCCTGTTGTCTGGCTCTACTCTACAGTTTTTTAATGCCTGGGAGTCATTTTAACTGTGTGGCTTTATGGTGGGAGATGTCCTTGAAGAAGATACAGTAGGTTACTTGCAGTAACAGTAACAGAGAGACATAGAAACTGAATTTGTCTGCAGAGAAGGACCATTTGGTCAACCCAGTCTGCCCATTTTCCCTACCTACTGTATCATTACAGACCCTACTTGATCTCTGGTTCTTTCTCCATTAATTCCTTTATGCCTATCCCATGCATTCTTGAACCCCACCACTGTCCACCCCAGCACCTCCACTGGTAGGCTGTTCCAAGAATCTACCACTCTTTCTGTGAAGAAGTACCTCACATCTCCTGAATTTATCCCCCTCGCTTTATGGCATGCCCCTTGTTGTTGTGCACCATTTTTTCTGAAAACTACTTTCCTCCTGTACCTTATTTACCCCTTGAGGTATTTAAAGATCTCTATCATATCCCCCAACCCTTTTAGGTGGTACATGTTGAGTTCTTTAGTCTCTCCTCATAGGGCTTTTAATGCAGACTCTGCACTATTTTAGTTGCCCTCCTCTGGACTGCTCCCACTCTATGTCCTTCCAGAGATGTAGTCTACAGAACTGGAAATAGTATTCTAGGTGGGTCTTACCAGTGATCTATATGGAGGCAACACCACCTCCTCTTTCTGCTAGTGATACCCTCGCTATGCAACCCAGCATCCCACTAGCCCTCCCAGCTGCCTTGTCTCACTTTCTGGTCACCTTTACATCATTAGATATGATTAGACCCAGCTCTGTCTCCTGCTTGGTGGTTGTCACTACCACTCTACCCATTTGTGCTCTGCCCTTGGTTTCTGTTCCTAGTGCATTATTTTGCACTTTTTGCATTGAAACCCATCTGCCATACCCTTGACTACTTCTAGAGTTTTTTCAGGATCTTCAAGAGAATCTCCTCCTTAGAGCACAGCTTGCCCTCCCATGTGCCCCTTTGTATTTTAGGTGATATAATCTAGAGGACATACCCATTACTGCATGCTTGATCTTGTCATTTTCTTCACCCTTTTCACAGGCTTTGTTCCAAAACTAGTACTTCTCCTGTGGGCCTTGTCAGGTTCTGGTCTCCCTTTCCTGTCAGTATGATGCAACTCCGAGCTTGTCTCCCAATGGGAAATTGAGAAGTTATGGGGTCACCCATATTATATAGGCACACCAACTTAGAGAATGTCAGTGTGGGCAGCCACAGCTGGTCAAACGTTTCCAAGTGGTTCTGATGCAGATGACTTGCAGTTCCAAAGGCATGTCTGTAAGGAGGAGATTCTCTCTAAGAGCCCTTGCATGGGTATAAGAAAACATGCTGCATGTACTCAGTGGTGTATAATTTTGTTTTGGGGGAACAACAAGTGTTTGCACTGCTAAAATTGTTCCACATCCCACAGCACAGGGTCAGCTGGCCCTTTGAGTACTTTCATTCTTTGAGTCAAAACTAGAAGAGTTGGCCACTGAGATTATTTTGCCTCCCAGAGACCATATCATACTGTACGACATTTACAGGCTCTGTATAGCGTGTCGGTGACAGTAATGTATGGTACCAGCATCAGTGTATGGGAGGGAACAAACATTTCCATAGTGTACAAAAAATGTGTTTACAGTGTCATAAAGGCAACAAACATTGTCATAGTGTACATATTTTCATTGTCTGGCTCGCCTCCAATCTCTTGTTCCTGGGTAGTAACAAAACTTTCTTGCAAGCTTTTTCTAAGTGCTGTCTTGTGCACAAAATGTTGCTATTGAATAGGAAAGAAATGTGTTCTGTCTCCATTCCAGCTTTCCTCGTCCAGTTAAAAACACTTGGTTAAACAGGAATGCTCCAGTGCAGACCAAGGACTCTGGGATCCCTACCCTTGAAAGTGTGGTCTTTGGCAGTAATTATACAAAACAACTATCAGCAGATGTAAGTGCAAAATTAAATCCATTAGTCATATTTATTAATGCATTTGATTTTTTTGTCTGCTTGCAAAGCATACAAACTTATTGGTATCAGTCTGAACTATGAGAGGACTTTAGAAAGTACGCCCTCCTTCATATACTGTAGCTTCAGAATACTAAATCTCCCAAATTCTGCTTTACTCTCCTCCTTGCTCCTTCTTTTGCCTTTGAAGTCCTTGTCCAGTCACAAGGCTGGAAAATGCAAGCTGCAAGGCTTTTTGTGTAACTCCTAATTTCTGCTTAAAACCTGTCTTGGGCTTTTGGTTCTTCTACCCTCCTTTACACTGGGGCACTGTGACTGGGTAGCAAATTGGGCAACTTCTTTGGGAACACTCACAAAGAGAACACTCGGACACCACTTAAAATTAAATGAAAGCTGTTTTACTTTGTAGCGTACATGTATTCAGCTTTACAAAACAGATCTTGCACTTCAGTCTCTGGTTGTCTCCCCATAAGAGAAAACAGAACCTCCTTTTCCGGCTTGCTCATTCTCCCTTTATTGAGCTCAGATGTGCTTGTTGACACTTGCCATGAGGATAGCCAACAAGTGGGCATGCAGTTCAGTGAGGTCTTAAAGGGCCAACTTTAAAACAAGAGGAGTTGGTGCAAACCTCTAGCCCTTTCAAAACATGTATTGCCTGAGTTGCAAGGTGGTGAAGGGGTTTACAGGTGAGGGAACATGACTGACATACACTCCATTACAGGCCCTGTCAGCTTTTTGTTTTGAACAATAGACTAATGAATAAGGTAAAATGGGCATCCTAGTCTTTGACAGGCACGCTGGTCCCATAGGAACAAAAATAATAAATACTAAAAGCCGACAGTGCCTCAGTGTGAACAGAGAAATTGTCCCCCAAAAAAAGGGTGGCACTTTTCCTGCTTTAACAGTTTAGTTTAAAACATAGCAATAATCATCAGTAACATTATATGCATATTTTAGCATCATTTCATCTGAAAATTAAGAGACAGTGCTAAAGGTATCTCGTGCACCATGTCCCATGGCCCATTGTCATAGTACACATTCAGAATACATTACTAAACTGAAACAAACATGGCTGGCATTGGCCAGTGCTTGTTTTGTTTTGGTGCATTTTATGTAAGATATAACCCTTAGTGCTGTAACATTGCCCATTGCTGATATTTATATAACCCTTGCTTTTGTTTTAGGGCAACAGCTTTATAATATCAGAGAACTACCTACAACATGCCTACAGATTCCATTCCACCCTCTGTACCTGCTTGCTGCTAGCTTATCAGGGCCTGTTTAGCTATTTCACTATGATAACACAGGTGCTCCCCTCCTCTCGCAGGATGGAACTGGGTAAGTTGGTGATTACAACAAATGTCTTTAACATTGCTGCAGAGAGTATTTACAGTTATCAAAGTTAGCAGGAGTTCAACTTTTAACCAACACTGTTCCAGCTGGGATATGACAGCAGTGGAAGATTTTTCCCTGGCATTTCAAATCTTCTTTGAGGATATCTCCATAGAGCCATAATACAGTGGATTGTAAGCCGTTGGCATCAGGACCTTGCAGCAAGCTTTTGCAACAACGGGCCACAAATGTTGATATTCCTACATGTACATCAGTGGTGCACAGTGTCACCTATTTAACATGGGCGGCCCCATCCACTTCAGTTCTTTTCTCCCACCGCTACAAGAGTAAACTTCGGCCAGTATTTCTGACTGGTAGCTAGTCCATTGGGATTATTGATTGCCAGAGGATATTGTTGCTGAGTAAGGCATTTTATTTTACTGTCATTGCTGAAAAGCCAATTTAAATGAAAGCATTGAAGACCTCCACACACTGCAGATTTGCTGCCTAGGCCTTTCCAAGACATGTTAATCAGTGTGGTTTGCATGGAGTTTGTTACCAAGAGATGCAAGTGTAAGGCTTTGGAACATGTTTTAGAACAAATGGACAGGGATACTGTAGTGCCTGACAAATCGTCAAAATATTTTTTTTCTGTAAAGGCTTTGATCTGTGCAGTGGCCAGAGCTGGTAGCTCTTCATCGTCTGTCCCCACCTCTCTCTGCCTGCATCCACTGCCCAGGGACTTACCTGACCCTCCAAATCTGCCATGGACTATCCCCCACACACACACAGAGTCACTTATTCAGATGAGGGCCCAGGGTCCCAGAGGTGCACGCAGACTGTCATGGAGCTGTCCCGTCTTTTTCCACCAGTTCACATGCTGGGGCATGCAGCGCATCGCAAGAGTCCCACGGCTCCCTCCCTTGTGTACTGCTCTGACCTGTATTACCACTCAGCCTCCACTGGGTGGCAGTAGAAATGGTAGACGACAACATTCCCACCTCAGGAGAGGAGGCAGCCCATTGGGTGCTCAGTCCTCTCACTCCCAGCCCACCCACTGCAACCCAGTTCTCTTCCTGAACGCACGCCACCTTTGTGGTGAGGTTTGGTACAGCGCTCAACCATCAGCACCACCAGGCCAGCTAAATAGTTAACTATTCTTGACACCAAAACCACAACACCAGAATTGTTGACCAAAAGCGGCCTGTCCACTTGGGAGTTGGAAATTGAAGATCCTTTCTGCTGCTGGGATTTATGTCTCAAAATGCCAGCACCATGCTGTAGCCATGTCCTGCCAGTTCCATGCTTTGCTTTGAGGACATAGAGATCTCTTGCTTGGAGTTTCAGCTGGTGTCTTGGCAGTCCTTCTGGCAGCCAGGAACACTTCCACAACCAGGAACGTATATTCCCTAAGTAAAAGCACTTTAGTGTATGGTTCCATGGCGGGCCACCCTGGACTCCTTCACATGTTCTGTGTGGTGGGGTACTGGACTACCTGCTGACCTTTTCTGATTTGTGCTTCAGTACTTTTTGGTGACAGTTCACGCATTGGCCATATCAAGCCTTCACACTCCTGTTGGTGGCAAGATTGTGGTCCAACTGGATGTGGTCTTCAGATTCTTTAAGGGCCGTTGCATGTTTGTATTCCTGAACCTAGTGTTAGAATCCCTGACTGAAGCCCTTGGGCCTTCAGCTTCTTATGACTTGAAGTACTTGTCCTGAGAGAATTTTTCTTGTTGGTATTTCTGGCCAAGCTTACTTTGGTGTGTGGCTAGATAGTAGATTTGACTTCCTGCCCATATTGATGCCATCCACACCAAACTCAGCCCTAAACTAGGTGTCCTATACCGCAACAAGGATTGCCTGCCCCCGGTCCACCAGGAGCTGGTCACCAACATGGTTCTCCTGCTCTTGACTATTTGGACATGGTGTGTGGCATCACCTGTTCCTCCTCCATTGCTAGGTTGGACAGTATCTGCAGTGCTTTCTGCAGCTTTTATACTAATTCATCCCCTCGTATGTCACTGCTCACTCTACTATTCCCTTTCCATCCTCCCTCACATCACCAATTCCACTGCGCCACATTCATATCTAAATTCTGGTTTGAGTCCTCCCTCCTATCTGTCCTCACTCCTATCTCCCACCACCCTCCTGTCACTCTCTCCACTGTAGGAGTCCATGTGTCTTCTCCATTCATCACCCTCACACCTCCGCTGGGCAAGCTGCCTTTTCCTACTGCCTCTCTCCTCTGGAACCTGCCCCCATGTTCCATCCACTTTTCTTCCTCTGCCATGGCCCTTAGATACCACCTAACATAGAAACATAGACTTTGGCCGGCAGATAAGGACCACTTTGCCCACCCTAGTCTGCCCATTTCCTACCTATTGGATAAGCTGCAGATCCTAGTTAACCAACAGCCTACTTCTTCCTACCCCCACCAGAATTGCCTTATGTCTGTACCATGCACCTAAGGCAACTTCCCAGTCCCACCTGTCACTGTCAACCCCTCTTGACTCTCGTTCCACCTGCTGTCCTCACCTAGCAATCTCCTCCCTTGTGGTTCACTGTGACAAGGGAGACTTTCTCTCAGGCTGTGGCACTACAACTGTCTCCATAGGCACTACGCACTTTACTCCATACTTGTATGATTATATTGTATTTACCATATTCTGTCATGACCAATTGTAAATTGTTGTTTGTTGTACTTCTTCCAATTGCTGATACCTGTTAGTGTGCAGTCTGAGCTGTCACTGAATTGCTCACTGATGTGGACTGATGTATTGTCTTGCTTTTACTCCCTCCTTTCCCTGGGTCACAGCTGGAAACCACCCTTGGCTCAGTGTGCCTTTCCCAATTCGAATATTAAATAAATATATAGATATATATAGAGAGAAGCGCGACGCTAGATATATATCTTGGAGTTCAGAGCCATGGTTTGAGTTCACTGTTCCTCATGTTCCTGATTGATAAGGTAGTCTTGCAGACTCACCTTAAATTCCTGCTAAGCGGTATCTGATTTCACATTGAATCAATCCATTGATATGTCTGTTTTCTTCCCTTCCTCAGAACACAGGGAGGTGATGTTGTACTCATTGGACATCTGTAGACTCCTTTAGTACTATATGGACCATATCAAGAATTGAGCTCAGTCCTCTCAGCTGTTTGTTTCCTTTTCCCAAGGCAGCGGTAAGCCTGTTTCCAAACAATATATTTCCAAATAGATCTCCTCTGTATACTGTTCAGTTACAGGCGAGTTCTTGACACTCCCTGGCATTGTCATGGGACATGCCACCAGTGACATGGCTGATTCAGGTCTGTCTCGGCCTCAGACATTTGTAGCTGCCAACTGATGCAGGATCCGACCATTTACTAAGCATTGAGTTTGATCTGATCAGTCATGGAAGAGCTGAATTTGCCTTACCATTTTACAAGGCTTGCTTTCCTCAGGGAGTCATACCTGTGTATGCCAGTCACCTGGTTGGGGTAAAACTACTTGGTGGTGGTCCAGTGTATTATGGCTCTATGGAAATACCTCAAAAGATAATTACTTACTAGTAACAGTAGAGCTTCTAGAGGATTTCCACGGAGTCATACTGTTTCCCACCCTCTGTCTTCATAGCATGGAGAACCTTTTGTCCATCAGTTTTGATGCACTGCGATTATGCATACTGTTTAGGCCAGTGCCTCCACTGTTTCTGTAGTGGCAGTTGTTTGCTGGTTTACTTGTTCCCCTTGCATGACTGGTGGGGCAGCCCCAGTCCAGTCATTGGTGGATGTTTCAGAACTCCATTTACTGGACGGTGATAAACTGAAGTGGATATGTACCCACCATGTTATATAGGCAATGCTGTGCACTGCTGATGTGCATGGCCCTGTTGTTGCAAAAGCTTATTGCAATGTCCTGATGTTGATGGCTTATCATGACTTTCTAGGATAATCTCAAAGATCTACTGTTACTGGTTAAGTAACAAACCTTTTCAGGGGCAACAGTGTTAGTTCCCCAAGCACTGGCAGTTTTCTGTAACTGACCAAAGAGCAGGCTGCTCAAACATTACTAACATAATCTGTTCCCAGTCGTCCCTAAATCCCTCCATCCTGTCAGTCAATCACAATGTGGGTAGACCTGACCAAAGGGAACTCAGATGCACACCCATAAAATGATTGGCAGGTCAGTGCTCTGCCTGTGCTATATGTGTCTGCTTGTTCCTGCCAGAGGTTCAACTATTCTGCAGCTGTGGGAAACAGTACTCCTCCCAGACTCCTGTACTCCAGTGTTGTTTGGTAGCATAGTCCGCTTTTTCCTAGTTTTTTAGATGTAGTGTTTGCAATTTAGATGTGGTGTTTCCTGTGATGTGGTAGGGTAATACTTTGGTATAGCTAGTAGGTTTTACTGTGCTTTCCTGTCCATAGTGAGGGATCTGTTAACCACTGTACCAGGCAGCCATGATGAGGCAGCTCTGCTAATCCTGCTTACAATTCACTGACCTCACAGTTGGTGCTAGCACTAGAAATGCACCGTGTGAGAGACCGATCCAAAATCATGCCGACATAGAACATTTTCTGTGCCTTCAAGTATCCTTTTAGGTATTAGCTGGTTGATCTGTCATGCTTGCACAGTCTTCTGTAAAGGGTTCTGCAGTGCAGGCTGACAGGATGAGTAGGGACAGTCCTAGCTAGTCAGTGGTGTATTTGTGGTAGTTTCTTGGTTTCGGGCTTTTCACTGTTAACCAGGGAACTTGTTTGGGGATTTCTTTGTTTTGCAGGCCACATTATGCTAGTGGAGCAGCATGGCAGAAAGTGCCCAAAGGTGAGGAGCAGCATGCAAGGCTTCTAGTAGTGGCTGTTTCTGTCCATACTACAACGCAGCCAGTTCCACCGCTGAGCGGGTGCCTCTTCCAGACAGAGGAACATAAGTTGAGCCTTAGCCATGCCTCCTTTGAAGCAGTTAGAAACTGTTGCCCAGCTGGCAGTGTGTGGTAAGGGACTGTTTCCACAGCTCCTTAGAGAGTACATGTAAAATAATGCCACCACCTGCAAATTATTTAGGTATCTTTTATTTTCAGTGCTTGGAAAAAATTGTACGAGTCCCACCAGTGTTTCAGAGAGACATTCCTTCGGATGAACGGTATATCTAACTTTTATCATGTTTAAATAATTTCAGTAAATAATGAACTGCCAACTAAGTACTGTACATAACAAAGATGCCCATCTTCAAAAAAAATTACCTTAGCTCTTTCACTTTCTTTGTATATACACGTGACAGCTATAGAGCAACACACAATAAAGCGTAGTATTTGAATGTTTTGTGTATGATAAATAATGGCACACTCTGCCTAATGCATAAGTACAGTTTACCTCAGTAGCCATTCTTTATATCATGCTGGCTGGTTTGTGTTGCAGAGTCCAGTGTACAGGGAAAGCAGAAGGTTAGAGAGTTGCACCTAAGTAAATTTAGTATTTAAAATAAAAGGACATCAGAGCATATAGGTTGTGACAGCATTAATATTGACTATGTATCTAGGGCCACATTTTTAATTAACTTTTACAGCCACCATGATATAGTATAAGCTATTTAAGTGAGACGTGTTTAAGCGAGACAGCTATGTGTGCGGGTGTCTCTTGCTGGAACTGATTTCCTCATATAAAGTGATGGTGCTGTTAAACAGGACACCCATTCTGGACTCTCAGTTTTAGCAGGATGCTTCTCAGCTGATTTCAGCCAATTACCTAAATTACCCACACAGAGGAGCTGTATTGCTGATTGGAAGGCAGCGATGCGTGTAAGGAGCAGTGACTGAGGAGTTTCTGCCACAAGGAGCAGCCACCAGAGAGCTGTTGGGAAGCGCCACATCGGTGATGACTGGGGAGTTTCCGCCACAAAGAGCGCCACTGGAGAGCTGTTGGAGGCGGCTGCATCAGTGGCAGCAGAGCCGCCAGGGAGCATAGTGGGACAAATCAGATGGCCAATGGCTACTTAAAATTTGGTTTAGCTACCAGATTTTGAAAATTATTGGCCAACTCGGCTACCTGCCTACAGAGAGATTTCTAAGTCCCTAAATGCACCCTCTACCAGTCCCTTGGCCTACCTCTCCCTACAGGACCAGAGAACATCCTCACTGTGCACACTTCATTGCTAAGTTCTGGTCCCAGTTCTCCCCACCTCTCACGGGTCCTGTCCACCCATTCCTCTCCAGCTTATGAGCGCAGGAAAAATGACACCTACTCCTACATTCCCCACAGAACCACCTCATTAGCCAGGCAGCTTTCAGCTACTGCTTGCCCAAGCTCTGGGAACGCCTTCTATGAGCATTTGACACATCTCCTCCCTGCACCTCAATGGTCTCCTCTCAGTGCACTTCATCCCCACCTGCTCATGCGGGTTAACCCATCCTCAACCCTGGGCTAGTTCCCCATCCTGGGTTTGCTCTGGGCCACTATTTGCATCAATTCTTATATTAAAGCTCTTGCTCTAAGCCTCACCGGTTCTCTATTTTATGCGTATTCATTACTGGGTCTGCCCTGTTCCATTATTAACCACTATATTAACCACTGTTTGTTTTAATCTAAAAGTGGTGGCTGCACTAGTACACTAGCTAGTCACTACTTGCCTAGTCCCATCCTGTAGTAATTCTGATTTGCTCTGCTCACTTGTTTTACTGTTGCCTGTTTTACCACTGCTGTTTTATTATTGTATTAATGTTGCTTCTCTAGTGTTACTGTTATGTCCCCAGGACGCATCTGGAATTGAGCGGTACTCTGCTCAGTATGCCCTCCTGGTAAAACTGTTTAAGTAAATAAATAAAATATTGATTTGGCTATCAGATTTTGAAAGCTAATGGTCAAACTGACCACTAGCTCATGAACCATTGTCCACACCCTGCCGGGAGTTTCCGCAGTGAGGGGCGGCCGCATTGGTGACAAGGAGTGGCGAGCCGGGAGCTTCAACAGTAAGGATCAGCCACCGGAGAGCTTTTGGCTGCATCAGAAGGCAAGGACAGGCATCTGGGAGCATAGTGCTTGCTGGCAAGGGACTGTGACCAAAAATAAGCCAGTATTGATGGGCGAGCTGAGGAGCCTATCAGACTGCAAGAAGGTGAACCAGTTGGGACCCAGGGCAGGCTTTTTGACTGGTGGCGGGATATAAATAGCTAGCCCAGCCGCTAAAAACAAATTACCCACACAGAGGAGCTGTATTGCTGTGTATTTGTGTCCTGCCCACCCACTGCGTCCTGACCTTTATTAAATGGTCTTGAGGAGGAGCAAGCTAAGAGGTTGTGGCCAGGGCAGAGCTATTGGGGAAGGAGGAGGAGACTGGGCTGGGTTACTAGCACTGGTACAACCTATATGTTATGATATATTCTGTTTTTGAAATGCTGTCATTTGTCTGGTAACAAATTCCTTCACCTGTGGGGGTTCTTAGTTGGAGTTTGCCCAACGGGCAGTGGAAGGGTTCAAACAGGTTCCAGCAGGGTTAGGGAAGAATGATGGGCAGCCGACTTGGAGGGTAAATCAGAATGGGACGGGGTATGACAGGGTCCTCAGATTACAAGGTCCAGCATCTTTGGTAGGGTGATGGGTGTATTGGGTTTGGGTCGGCCATGGTACTTGTCTTGGCATGGAAGATGGGGCTTCATGGTGTGCCATCAGCTGGCACAACTGAAGGAGGAGGTCCGTGGTTAAGATGGACAATGGGTAGGGCAGGGTGATGAGTGGTGGAGAGGAAGAAGGCTCTGCTGAGGTGTAAGATGGAGTGGGGGCAGAAGGAGGAATAACAAGGAAGGCACGGTGGGTTCAGGAGTTGTACCTGTAATAAGCAAGAGCAGTCAGGAGAAGGATGGAAGGAGCACAGGGACTGCACAAGAAGGGAAGGAGGTGTAGGGGTGGCCATTTGGGAGCTCAGGGGCTCAGATGGGCAAGTCCTAAACATGAAAAGGGGCCAGGGTGATGGAAGGTTGTTAGGAGCAAAGGTCTAAGGTATGCACGAAGGGAACTGATGGGGACACACTAGCGAGGAAATAAGGCAGTAGGCTTGGAACAAAAACAGATTTGCAGCACTAGTACAGATAAATGAGGAGGAGAATGATGAATTTGAAGCAGAGGATCATCCTGGGGGAAGGAGAGTTGGGGACGATGGAAGGCTCATTAGTGAGGAGGAGCGGGGTTGTTCCTTGCAAAAGGACACAGAGGGGCAGGAGGAGCAGTGGGCAGTGCGTGAGTGAGGAGGATAGGTTGGAGCAGCTGGGGACAAGGGCATTGGGGTGAAGGGGGAGGGGTTAGCACAGGAAGGGAGCTGAGAGTAGGGAGTGCCTGGAAGGGAGGACAAGGACTCAGTAAGGAAGGGGTGTGTAGTCCAGGGAAAAGGGACCAGTAGGGATACAGTGACAGGAGGTCAGCATAAAAGCGGTGAGAGGGTGGAAATGAGTTTCTCTGTGGGGCAGGAGGGACACTAGTTTCTGGGGTGCTGCGGATGGACCGAGTGACGTAGAAGGGAGGGAGGTGCCTGGGGCAGACAGGTCAGTTAGGAGAAAGAGCTAAAACAGGAGGGATAGGGCAGCAAATGCCACTCAGAGAGGGGGCATGGCCAGCATTCTTGGTACTTTCTGTTTATTATTATACAGTATACATACAGTTAGTTCTCCAGAAGCAGTACATAAGAGAATATATATCGAGCACATATCCACTGAGGCGCACACCTCTTAATACATGCAGGTTAAGTTATAACATACTACTTCAATTAGATACATCATATGGAGGGAATCGGTAGAAACATTTTAAAATAGAATTAACTTAAAAACGTTTATGGCTGTTTGTATAAGCCCATGAGCTGCATGATAATAATGTCCATAGTAGTATCTATAAATTACCAAATATCTATTTCCTATAAAAGAAATAATAGGTATCATGCTAAACCATTGTTTAGGAACCTTATTAGTATCCTGTAAACAAACAAGTTCCAAGCTCCCCATTTTAACTC
Organism: Neoceratodus forsteri; assembly: GCA_016271365.2. Taxonomy (NCBI): domain Eukaryota; kingdom Metazoa; phylum Chordata; order Ceratodontiformes; family Ceratodontidae; genus Neoceratodus; species Neoceratodus forsteri. The sequence continues at coordinate 971,552,083 of CM057454.1, read as the reverse complement.
CCTAGGTCCATCACTACCTGTAATAAAGAAAGCCCAGCAAAAGAGGCATCTACATTTAACAATGCCTATCTCAAACATGTCGAGATATTTAATCAAGCGATCCATTGAAGGAAAATATTTATAACAGCAAGAAAACCTTCCCTTTATGGGAATAACCATTAACTGGAGCCTATCGGGCTCAAAACTTTCAGAAGGTTTCATCACCTTGCATCGTTATTTTAATATAGTTCTAGCATTTTCAGTTACTAGTCCAGATAAACATCTGACATGAGTAAAGCAAACTTGAGGACAGGAATGGTGGCAAAAGAATCAGGTCTCTTCTTCTGAATCATCTTGATCAGCTTGATCCGAGGAGTCCTTTCGAGCGATCAGTACTGTGTGGCATTGGGCCCACTTAAGAGCTTTGCTGGAGTCGGAGAAAATGAATAACTTGCCGGTATGTAGAATCTGAAGGCGTGCAAGGAAAAGCATGTTGTGGGATATTCCTGACTCTAAGATGGCCCTCATTCCATCAAAACATTTTTTTTCTGCCTTGTAGCGTAACTTAAATCGGATAGATCCTTACTTGGTTTCCATCTAGTAACAGCATTCTCTTCTGACGAGCCAGGGACAGAACAAAGTCTCTTGATCCCACCCATCTAAAACAGTGACTATAGCTCAGGGTGCTTCAGGGTTGTCCATTCGTCCTCTAAAAGCTACTCGATAAGCTTTTGGATTTTAATTTGACGATTGGAAAAGGGTTCACCCAGTTGTTGCTTCAACCATTCAGAATAAACAAGGCTAGATGGCCTCCTTCGCTCCGCCGGGCATTCCAATAATTCTTAAGTTAGCCGCCTGGCTTGGTTTTCTAAAGCTTCAAGCCTGGAGCGAGATGTGAGTTTTCCTTCACCAATGTTGAAGCAGTGCCTAGGGCTGCCTCCGAACTCTTGTGGGTTTCGTAGCTTTCGATTTAATTAATGTTACTTCTGTTTCTAAATTCAGAACCCTGTTAGTCATAGTTTCAAATTTTTCTGCCAGTCCCGACACTGTAAAAATAAGACGACTGATTTTAATGCCGAGATTGCAGCATTTCTTCTCCAGCATCCAAAGCCTTGGTCTCATTGTGGCCTAGATTAGAGCCGTATGCTGGGGACCCACAGCTTTCTTGCGTTTTGCTCCTTCCTGTAGATGTCTATCTTTCTTAGGGTTGCCCATGTTTGGTGTCCTCTTGTTCCATTTGCTGTTTCTGGTAGTGAATTATTTTAAATCCATCGATAAGAGTTTATTTTACTTATTTTCCGATTTTGGCAAGAGCTAAAACTTTTAGCTACCGCTTAGCTCGGCTCAACGGCGCCACCCGCCAGCTCTCTTGATGGGCAGTGAGACCAGGAAACCGAGGTAGTGGGAGGGAATGGGTTATTTGAGAAAGGGGTAGGTCCAAGGATAAGAGGCGGTTAGGATGCTCTTGTTGGGGAATGCTGTGATTAGGGATATTAAGTGGGATGGGCAGGGAGAGGGGAAACCATTTGTTGTCAGGGCAAGAGTATTTCCGCTTGACTGTGCATGAGTCAAGCACCTGGTCTGTGCTCATGGACGGAAGGTGGTGAATCCCTAGACATATTAGTGCACCTGGGCACAAATAATATAATGGGAAATAGTGTGCTGGAGATTCATGCAAGGTTCTGGGAACTAGCCAGGGTCTGCCATGCTGTAGGGTGCTCGGTCTCCTTCTCGGAGATCCTTCTGGTGCTGAGAGCCAGTGTGGAAACAAACAAAAATTAGAGAGGTAAATGAATGGCTCGGAGAGTGGTGGAGGCTAGGGGTATGGGTTGGTGGGAGATTGGGATGCAACTTGGGAGGACAAGGGCTGTATTCAAGGGATAGGCTCCACCTCAATTTTGGGGAAGGAGGTGTTAAAACAAAACTGGCCGGATTCATCTAAGCTAGGTGGGGTTTAAACTTGTGAAGGGGAGGGCTGGGGCTTGAGGCTGATCCTAGCATGCCCATCAAGGATGGGCTTGGCCTTCTCCTCAAGTGATGGGGAGGGGGACAAAGCGGGAGCACCTGACAGTGTACATGGAAGTTTCGCAGGCAGCTGCCTGGGAGCCTCAGGTTGGGGAAATGAGGGGTAATGGAAAGGGATGGAGGGTGGTCCTGATTAATGCCATGAGCTTTGGTAACAAGATGCCTGAGCTTCAGGCAATGATGGTGAAGGAGAAGTGGATGTGCTGGCTGTCACTGAAACTTGGGCCACTCCTGGGCATGACCGGGACCTAAACCTGATGGGGTACACCACGCTCAGAAAGGACAGGGCTGTGAGTGGGATGGGTAGCACTCATTAAGAATGGCATAGCGATAAGCAGGGTGGATGGAAATGTAGGCGTTATGGATCACCTTGCAGGCACCTGGGGCAAGAGGGTAAAACTGGGGTGGCTTATAGGCCACCCATGCTGATGGAAGATCTAGAGGAAAGCCTGGTGGCAAATCTTGGGGACCACTGTGGTCATGGGAGGATAGAATGAGGGTGCTGGGTGATCTAAACATGCCGGGACTGATTGGGGAACTATGGCGCCTCATTGACCAGGGAGCAGAGACTACTGGACGTCTTCCAGGATGTGTTCCTTGCCCAACTTGTGGTTGACCCGACGAGGGAGTGAGGGACGATCCTGAATGTGGTCCTGGCGGACTGTGATCTAGTTAGGGACCTAGTGATAGGGACCCACTGGCAGGGGAGTGATCATGCCACGGTCTGGTTTTCCCTGGACTTGGGGGAGGAGAAGCTCGTACATAAACTATGGTAGTGGACTTTAGGGTGCGCGTCAAGGGTATGGAACAGATCCTTAAAGCAGCAGTACTACTGAAATCAGGAAGTGAGTTATCAAAATTCTGTTTTTGGCTGTAAGCATGCGCCAAAGTTCCAGTTTCCATACCTGTAAATGTTTTTCCAGTCATTTTAGTTTTTAAATATTTGCAATTTATTTGAATGGTTGTAGCTCTACAACAAATATGGCAGGCGACTAATTTCCGTGCTTTTTCTACAGGTGCATCCGTCTTTTGAAAACAACAGGGTTCCTCTGCTGACCATTCCCGATGACCCTGCAAGTCATTCATATGTGCAGTTGGCAGCAGAGGGGTTCCAGTGCAACATGCTTAGTGGCAGACATGTAAATAAAAGCGGAGAATAACCGAGCAAATTACTGGCGATAGTACAGTGCGGCGAGAAAGAGTACCATGTATATGATTAGCAGGGCACAGGAATAAACTGTCAAAAAGCGTAGTTTTTTTTTTTTTAGTACTGCTGCTTTAAAGGTCACTTCAAGGGGATCAGGCCGGGCATAGACACTGAAAGCAAATTATTAAAGGGGCTCCAGGAAGCTACCAAGGCCTGCACGAAGGTGAGATGCAAGTTTAGTAGGGCCAGGAATCGAGCTGGTAGACCAGGGAGGTCCAGGAAGCAGTGAGGGAGAAGAGGCTGCTTATAGCGATACAGGTGCTAGGTGGGGTTATGGATAAGGGAAGTATGATATGAAGGTCAGAACAGTCACCAGGGTGGTGAGATCAGCCAAGGTGAGGATGGAGCAGAGGTTGGCACAGGGGATTAGGCGAGGTGATAAAGGGTTCTTTAGGTATATCAGGAAAGAAGGAAAGTGAAGTGGCAGATTAGTAGACTGAGGTCACGGAGTGAGTGGGCTGAGGAGCAGGTGGAGGTGCTATGCTTACATTGCCTCGGGTCTTCAGTAGGGAGGATGGTGGGGCTACACTGTACTGGGGGGCAGGTTGACCTGCAGTTGGGAGGGGTCACGGATGTTGAAATCCCTGTTGGTAGGGTGTAGGAAGCCCTCAAGTCCCTAAGAACGGAGAAGGCACCGGGTCCAGATGGTCTTCATCCCAGGGTGCTAAGGAATTGGCCTATGTCCTGGCTGCACCCTGGTGGACTTTTCAACTCTTCCCTTCAGCCAGGGAGGGTGCCTCAGGATTGGAGGATGGCCCACATCATGCCTATCCTGCAAAGGCAGCTCACAAGAGGAGCCAGGGTACTACAAGCCCGTCAGCCTGATGTCGGTGGTAGGCAAATTGATGGAGGCCATCTTAAAGGAAAGGTTGGGGATTTCTGGAGGCACGGACTACCTGGATGATCGCCAGTGTGGCTTTGTTCAGGCAGACCACGTCCAGACCAACCTTGTGGAGTTTTACGATTGGGTGATGAAGGCGCTGGACCAGGACAGGCCAGTGGATGTCCTCTTTCTAGACTTCAGCAAGGCGTTTGATTCACTGCCACATCCTAGGCTGCTGGATAAATTGGGGAAATGGGGGTGGGGAACAGATGGTTAGGTGGATAGGGAACTGGCTAGCTGGGTACTTTCAGAATGTGGTGGTTGCAGGGGGTTTCATCTCCTAGGAGGGTCATTAGCGGGGTCCCATGGGATCGGGTACTAACGCTACATCTCAGACATCAGGAATGGTATCAGGAGTGAAATGAGCCTCTCTGCCAACAATTCAAGCTGGGGGGTGGTGGTGGATGGGTAGGGAGGGTGAGTAGCACTACAAGGAGACCTGGAGACTCTGAAGAGGTGATCATGCACCTGGAAACTGAGGTTTAATATGGAGAATACAGGGTTCTCCACTTGGGCTCAGGAACCCAGCTCGTGGAATGCCTTGGGAGGAGAGACACTGCAGGCTTCGAGTGGGGAGAAGAACCTTGGGGTGGTTGTGGATGCCAAGATGATGAACTCTGAGCATTGTAGGAGGGCTCTGACCAAAGCAAATAAAATGCTGAGTGCATCACCAGGGCATAACCTCAAGAAGCCAGGAGATGCTTCTCCTTTGTATAACTGCCTGTAAGACTGCACCTTGAATACTGCAGTTTTGGTGTCCATACCTAAAAGGACATTGCACTCCTGGGCAGGTCCAGAGGAGGCGACCAGGATGATACAGGGTCTGGGAGAGAGGTCCTATGAGGAGAGACTTGAGGAGCTTAACTTGTACTCCCTGGGATAGAGGGATGATCGAGGTCTTCAAATACCTTAAAGGGTAAATGGGGTAAGCCTAGATAGGATGTTCCAGCTGAGGGAGGCAGGGCCACCAGGGTGCACCAATTGAGGTTGGTTAGAGGGAGACTTGGGGAGACAAGGAGATGCTACTTCACTGAGAGGGTGGTGGAACCCTGAAATGCACTGCCTGTAGAACTGGTGGATGTAGATACTGTGGGGGTCAAGCGAGGCTGGGACAGGTATAGGGGAAGATGAAACTGAGTAGTGCCAAAACTGGTGAGAACTTCAGTCGGGGTTGGGGGTTTCACGGGTAGGCAGGAAGGCAGCAGTGGTGCCCCTAAAGGGTACCTGATCCTGAGCAGACTCAGTAGACCATAGGGCCTACTCTGCTGGCATTTTAGTATGTTTAGTATGTATTTCCAGCATGCAGTAATTAAGTAATTGGCTGCAAAACAGCTGTGAACAGTTAAAACCTCTGCAGTGCTGTAGTTTGTTTAGTCATCTGTGAATGGTGAGCTTTGCAACCATGTTTCTGCAAGAAATGAGCTGTTTAGCAGATTAGTTCATATGATCAAAGCTCTGCAAAACCCAACAGCTCACTCTCTTCAGTGCCTGCTGAATTTAAAATCTCAGAGTCAAGCAGAATGAATTAGTAAAATTGTGATGCCATCTTAGCAGTGGCATGCCAGAGCAAACCCCAGTTGGAAGAGAAAGTGAAGGCCTGGCTCGTATCTCTGGCCCCATGTTAGAATCCAAGGCACAGGATTTAGCCACACAAATGGACCCTTCAGTTTTGAGGCTACAGATGGCTGGCTTTCCAGGTGGAGGCAGCAGCATCAGATAGTGTTCAAAGAGAACATAGTGAAAAGCAAGATGCCACCGCTGCACAAACTTGGTTAACTGAAGTGCTGTCTGGACTTCTGTCTGAGTACAGACTGACTGATGTCTGGAATGCCGATGATACCGGCTTATTCTACTGGTGGAATCCTTACTGTGGACACACTCTGAAGCAGCAGGAGCTTATAAGTAGGGGAAAAAAGCTAAAGAAAGAATCTTTATCCTCTGCTGTGTGCAAACTAAACTGGAACAGAAAAGAGAAAGCTACTGGTCATTGGCAAAAGCAGATGTTCTCGCTGCTTGCCTAAGACTTGAAACTGCTGCCAGTTGCTTATACTGATTCAGGCAATGCCTTTATAACAACTTCCATAATCCAGGAGTGGCTACTAACATAGGATGGCAAGCTTCAGAGAGCCACCGAAAATTCTAATTTTGTGGACAATTGTTCTGCCCACTCCCACGATCTTGCTAGACAATCGGGCTAATAAAATTGTTTTTCTTACTGCCAAACACCACCAGCATTGTACAACCCATGGATATGGGCATCATAAAGGTCATGCTGGCAAAATATTGCAGACAGTAGATGAGGGAGATGGCTCATGCAGCTGAAATTGCCCATAAAGTGAATCTTCTCGATGCCATGTACATGCTGGAAGAGCATAGGGGCTGTCAAGCAAAGCATGATAAAGAATTGTTTTCAAAAGCTGGATTTACCTCTGGTGCCACTGCTGAACCCCCAACGAGACCAGCACACTAACAGGGCTTGAGGATGTTATGATTCCTGCCTTCATGGATGCTGCTGCCTTTACTGTTTGTAGAACCGGATGTGGATAAACCAACAATGGGAGAACTTACTGATGCGATTCAGTTTAATTCAAATTCAATCCAATTCAATTTTATTTTACCAGGATAACACCATTGAGACAACTCATTTACAAGTACATAACCGATAAAAACAAATATTGCACAGAAAATCATAGTACAACGCTCACAGTTATTTATACAGAGCATACTAAAAACAAACACAGAGTACAGCTACTTATTCAGTGAGACTAAAGGCATACATAAATGCCATTTCAACAAAATACTAAGGATGATAAAGAAAGAAGGAAAGGACAGAGAAAAACAGTACAGTGGAGCGGTCCCAGAAGATTGGAGAAGGGCTCATGTGATCCCGCTCCACAAGAGTGGTAGCAGGGAGGAAGCAGGGAACTGCAGACCAGTCAGTCTTACACTCAGTAGTGGGCAAGATTATGGGCACTCCTTAAGGAAAGGATAGTACAACACCTGGAATCCATAGGAGCACAGGATCCAAGACAGCATGGGCTTACGATAGAAAGGTCCTGTCAAACTAATCTCATAGATTTCATTGACTGGGTAACCAGTGGTGGACCAAGGGGGAGCAGTTGATGTCGCCTACCTTGACTTCGCAAAGCTTTCGATACTGTTCCACATGAAGATTGATTAATAAGCTGGGTAGGCTCGGGATGGGTCAGAGTTGGTCAACTGGGTGGCAAACTGCTTGACGGGCAGAAAACAGAGAGTGGTGGTAGTGGTATACAGTCAGAAGAGATGCAAGTCACAAGTGGGATACCTCAGGGATCAGTCCTGGGGCCAGTCCTCTTCAATAGCTTCATCAGTGACATTGCAGATGGACTGGAGGGTAAGGTTTGTGTGTTAGCAGATAACACCAAGATCTGCAAGAGTAGATGATCCAGATGGGGTGGGCAGAATGAGAAGAGATCTGGATAAACTGGCAAATGGTCTGAAGAGTGGCAACTGGGGTTTAATGCAAGGAAGTGCAAGATCATGCACATAGGAAAGAGAAACCCTGAAGCCACCTATAGGTCGGGAGGGAGTTGCTGGCAGTCACAAGGGAAGAAAGAGACTTGGGCATCATCATCACAATGACCTGAAATCATCCAAGCTGACCACTAAAGCAGTAGGTAAGGCTAGGGGGATGTTGGGGTGTATTAGTAGGGTATCACAAGTTGTAAGAGGGAGGTAATAATCCCTCTTTACAAGACACTAGTTAGACCTGACTGGAGTACTGCGTGCAATACTGGAGGCCACACCTTCACAAGGACATTAACCAAATTGAGGCAGTCCAGAGAAGGGCAATCAAAATGGTGCAGGGACTGCATCAGAAAACATATGAGGACAGATTAATGGAACTTAATATGTATACCCTAGAGCAAAGGAGGGATAGAGAGGTGATATGCTCCTCTTGGTCCACCACTCTGGTTACCCAGTCAAAGAAATCTAGGAGACCTACCCTTTTTGGCAGGGCTATTGAGAAGGTGGTAGCATTACAGCTGAAGGACCATTTGACCAGCCACAATATCTGTGATTCTCTCAGTCAGTTTCAGGAAGAGACATAGTGCCGTGACAGCCCTTGTTCAGGTACTAAATGACTTCCTGATAGCGAGAGATCGAAGGACTCATTCCATCTTGGTCCTTCTTGATCTCTCTGCAGCTGATATATGTGGACCATGGTGTGCTGTTGGATGCATATAGTGTATCTGTGGACTCTCGGGAGTTGTCCTCAGATGGTTTCGAACTTTCCTCACGGGTAGGACTCAGAGAGTGGTGTCTGGGATTTGTACCTCAGCTCCATTCCCCTATCCTGTGGGGTGCCACAGGGATCTGTTTTAGCGCCCATGTTGTTTACAGTGTATATGCTGCCATTGGGAGCTGATTATTAGACGGTATGGCTTGAGTTTTCACTGCTGTACAGATGATACTCAGCTATACATGTCTTTTAGTGCCTGATCAAGATGATGCTGTCTCCGTGCTAAACAGCTGTCTGGCCAAAATTCAGGCCTGGATGAATGTGAGCTGGCTAAGGTTGAACCTTAAGAAAACTGAGGTGTTGGTGGTGGACCTGGGTCGTCCGTGGAGCGGTATGTTAGCAGGTTCCCCTTCGGTCTATGGCTTGGAGGCGCCCAGCTAGCTACCTTAGACTGGGTGCGGAAACCTGGGCTTATGTTCATGACTGTTTGACTCTAAAGTTACAGGTGTCAGCAGTTGTTAAAACTTCTTTTACCATCTGAGAAATATCACCCGGTGAAGCACCTGGTTCCTCCGATAATCTTCCAATGTTGGTTCGCATACGTTACCTCCGCCTTGACTACTGCAGTGCTCTTTATCTAGGCTACCGGGGGTTGATATCCGCCGCTTGCAGCTGGTGCAGAGCAACGGCAGCCAGGCTATTGACTGATACTTCTAGAAGCAATCATATAACGCCTGTGCTCCGAGTCTGCACTGGCTGCCGATAGTGGCGGATCACCTTCAAGGTTGCTTTATTAACCTATAAGGCCCTACACGACCAGGGACCAGGTTACCTGAAAATCTCCTTTGTCCCTACTGTCCCCTCCGTCCTCTCCGATCCACTGATGAGGGATCACTAGAGATTCCCAGGGTTCGATTACAAACATCTGGAGTAAGTGCATTTAGTTTTGCTGCCCTGTCCCTGTGGAATTCTGTACTCATCGGGTATGAGAATGCCTAACCGTCTAGAGCTTCACGAATGCCTTGAAAACTTATATTTTCGGTTTTGCATTCGGGGATTAGTGCTGCTGCTATTATATTGTATATACTGTCATTTATATGTTTTGTCTTTCGGATCATTTAATTTTATTTTATATATTTTATTGTACAGGCACCTTAGTTTTAGAAAGGTGCCTTTTAGAAATAAAGAAGATTTGATTTGATTTGATGATTGAAACATTCCAACACCTGAAGGGCATTGACAAGGTGAAAGAGTCTAACATGTTTCAATATAAGAAAATAGCAGGACAAGAGGACACAGCATGAGATTAGAGGAGGCCGATTAAGCGTAATGTGAGGAAGTTCTTTTTACAGAAAAGGTGGTGGATGCATGGAGCGGCCTACCTCAGGAAGTGATGGATATGAATACAGTGCATGGCTTCAAAGAGGCATGGGATAGGCATAAGGAGCAATACAGATAAGTATGAATAGATAGGCCATTGACAGAGTAAAGGCCAATGGTATATTCATTAGGTAGAAAAAGAAATGGGCAGACTGGATGGGCCTTGCAGTCCTTATCTGCCATCAACTTCTATGTTTCTAGACAAAGTGAATGGAGAGCTTGTCAGTGCAGCAGTAAAGAGGGGCGTGGAGGACACATGTGATGCTGACACTCAGTAGCTGATGAGATCGGTGTCTGCCGTGGAGGCACTGACTTATTTATTACACACACCACCCTTTAGACTGGGCCTATTTTCTAAGAGTCTAGAGTCATACAAAGTAGTGAAAAACAGAAATATTTTACAGTAACCTCGCTATGATGAACAGTTTGGGAGCCATAACTGGTGTTCTACAGCTCCCAATTCATTACAGCGAGCGACGCCAAAATGCACAATACAGACTCTGCTGTGTTTAAGGTTGCCTCTCCTCAGACAGAAACCACACCTCTGCCACAGAGGGAAGATCTGATAGTAACCATTACCAGTCTTTAAAAAAATGAAATGTATTAAATAAATATTGTGGAATAGTACCTTAGTTTTGGGCACAACCACAGATCTTATGCGATCACGGTCAGTGAGATCAGAGTACGAGTTGGATGAAAGCTCCCGCAACCTCAAGAGACTGCTACTGTACATTGATGGATGGGCTGCTAGTAACTAGTGGGCATAAATGTGGTCTTGAGAGGTGTTTCAGAAGCCATGGTCTGGAGCAGGAATGTGGCTGAAGGTATGAGGAGACATTTGCTTGTGGCAGCGGTGGAATGGCTAATTTGGCAGGAAAGTTCACGCTCCCAATGTTTCAACTGCTTTGTAAACACGTCCCACCCTCCTGACCAACTCAGAGACTTGGAGACTTATGTTGTTCACAGTAGGTACAGTATTTATTTTATGTACATTATGTTTTGTTCTGTTTGTTCTGAGCATAAAATAGATATCATATTGAACAGCATTGGTCTCCAGTCTCTGAGTCGCGAGTGGGACATGTTTATAAAGCGGCTGAAACACTGGGAGCCATGAGCCATTTGTTATACCAGAGTTTTTACTATAGCGGGTTTGCTATAGTGAGAGGTTACTGTACATATTAAAGAGAGGATTGAACAGATTACAGCATAATTCAGTACAGTAGAAAAGAAAAAAATGGTTACATTGAAATGAGCCGAGTAGAGTTGTAGTCACCAATTTTAAGTTAACAATAAGAGGCAGGATAAAAACAGTGTAAAATACAGGAGAAAATGTGTAAGAGAAAGTGGGTTATTATACAGTGTATAAAATGCAGACATACAGTGGTAGCCTACAGACATTGCCAGCTATTTCCAGCTATTTCGCAAATTTCTGAAGAGTTTCTCTGCTGCCCTACTGTTTAAATGCAAAAGCATCGGATATTTGTGGAAATATCACAGACATTTCAGGAAATAGCTGGCAGTGTCTGTGGCTACAACTGTAGAACATTTCAGTTATACAAAATATACATTGAGGGTGCCACTTCTCTTAATATACCAGTAGAAGGCATCCTGTGTCAGTGAGATAGATTACAAAGTGGTAACTACAATTATTATATCACTAATAAAATAAATCCAAAGAAGCAGCTGTAGCTGGAGTCCATGAGCTGCATGACTATTAATTCAAATGAGGTAAAACAAAAAATCCACAGTCTATTATCCTACCAGAGGAGGTAATAACAGATGCCAATCCATACCTAGGTAGTACACAATTAATGTAAAAATGATAACAGATTTAAGCAAACCAGCTATACAGAAATAATTTCACTTTGCCGCTTAAAATAACATGATAACGTTACATTGACCAGTAAAAAATATAAGATCTCATCCACTGGGAAAGACATGGGTAGTATTAACAGTCTCTTAAACAAGAAAGGGATGTAGTCCTAATAAAGTTTAATAACAGTGAGCAAACTGAAAAGGTACAAAGTACCTGAAGGGTTTCATTTACCCTAGGAAAAAAAGCAGGAGTTAATTCTATAAAAGAGAAACAGTTCAGGAATCAAGTTTCTTCATTGAAGCTCAGGGTTCTTGCTTCAGTAGGTGGCAGATGACTTGCAGCATGCTTATGCACCCATTTCGGGTGTTCTCACAACAACAAAATGGAAAGGGACCTGGGGTAGTCATATCGGATGACCTTAAGGTGGGCAAGCAATGTGAGAAGGCAGTAAGGAGGGCTGGCAGGATGCTGGGATGAATAAGGAGAAGCATCAGCAGTAAATCTCGGTTCTCCCTGACCCCAGCTTCTCCCGATCGAGCAGGCCAACCCCTTGATCGAAAAACTGAACAAAGGTCACAAAGCACTCCTAGGAAGGCGTCGCCACCAATCCTCGTCCTCCTCGGACGAGAGAGACTTTGTGGAAGCTTGTCGGCGTTATGAGGATCTCATGTGGCAACAGCTGATTCTGACCGCCAGAAGCCGGCTCTGCTGGCAACACGGCCATTACTTGGCCCCAGCCTCTTAGGCCAACGTTGACCCCTCTGGAACCGAAGATCCCGGTTCCTCCACCCGTAGGACCGCACGCATTCCAGCTCGGCCTGTTTGGTCTCCCTCTGATTTTGGTGGAACCATCGCCTAAGCAGCCTCAGGAGGGCTCCCTCGAAGAGGATAGGACAGACACCGGCCTCCCGTCGTCTGTCCATTACTGTAGTCCCCAATTGCCCTCAAGCGTATCGAGGGAGACATAGGCGGAGACCTTTATATCCCGACTTGGACTCAGATGCCACTGGTCTGCACTCGCATCCGGGGATGACGAGCCATCAGTGGCAGGCTTGGAGGAAGGTCCTTCCTCTTTCAGGGCATTCTCCGCCTCATTTCCAAATCAACCGGAATGCCATTGGAGCCTATCCAAAGAAAGTGAAATACCTCCTCACAAATATCCTCAAGAGGGGATACCCGACGGAGGCCTTTCAGTGGCGAAGCCATTGTTGGCCCGCCCGTGAGCTATGGCAATGCCCTGCCTCCTGCCCAGCTCAGTCTGCCCACATGGCCCGCAAGTATACAGTACCTATGGGGTCCCTCAGGGGTTCACAGAGCATCCTCGCCAGAGCCTTGTGACTGCTTCTGTGTTTAGATGCATGGGTAGCTCAGCTGACACTGACTGCCCTCCAGACAAGGAGTCCAAGAATATGGACTGTTCTGCCCGGAAGGTTTATGCGGTCTCATCCTTGGGCCTTCATCATGCCAGCTCGGCTGTGATCATGGCACACTTCTCTCATGCCCTTTTGGGCCACTAGATGAAGTCCTCCCTCATCTCCCAGTGGACATGCAGACCACAGTGAAGCAGGTCCATGACCAGGGCCATGCTGTTGCCAAACAGCAGATCCAGACGACCCTGGACATTGGAATTCCTGTGCCGCTCCTTAGCAGCTGCAGTGGCCACTCGCTGCAAGGCCTGGCTGAAGTTATCCTCCTTCTGGCAGATACTCAGCACAAGTTAGCTGACGTGCCTTCCTTGGCACCGACCTCTTCGTCCGGGAGTGGCAGGTCACCTCCAGCTATAGAGCAGTCCAATGCCACCTTGGATGCTACCTCTGCAAAGGTTTTGAGGCAAGAACCAGCAGAAGCACAAGAAGAAGTCCTTCGGCACTCCTCCTCTGCAGTTAGACAGTCCTCCTATCAAGGAGGTCAGCAGCAACAACAGGCTCAAGCTCGGCGCCCCAGGCCCAGCAGGGTCCTCAACAGCCCCATAAAGGAGGCCAAGGTGCGGTCCAGGAGCCTCCTCCTCCTCTAAGCCTGCTCAGTGGCGGGTCAGGGTTGCCACCCCTACACCCGTCATGGCAGCTCTGGGTCCTCCTGGGGGCGGCTCCGTCACTTTCTTTCCTCCTGGTCCGGTATCACCTCGGACAGGTGGGTTCTGGAAGTGGTCGGCCAGGGTCTGCCTCTAGAATTGAGCAGTACCCTCCCAGCCAAGCCCGCCCCTCGGGAGAAAGGATCTCAGTCGCACTCAGTCGGCCCTTTGGGATGACATTGCTCACCTCCTCCTCCTCGAGGAGGCGTAGCTCAGTGCCGGATCCTCCTACAGATCCAGACTTCGTGTCCAGGTACTTCCTGGTGCCCAAGTGGATGGGGAGTTGGCGCCCATTCTAGATCTCCATGACCTGAATCAACATCTCAGGTCTGCACCTTCCGGATGGTAACTCTGAATCAGATCATACCATCCCTGGAGGCGAAACATGTGGTTCTGTTCACTGGATCTACAGGATGCATTCTTTCATGTCCCAATCTGTCCGTCCCACCAGCGGTTCCTCTGCTTCAGGGGTCGAAGGGACCCTGTCATGAGTTCGAGCCATGCCGTTCGGCCTGTCATCGGCCCCTCGGGTCTTCACCAAGTGCATTGCAGTGGTGGCAGCCCATCTTAGGCGTTGAGGAGTATGAATATACCCCTATCTCGACGACTGGCTCCTGTTGGTTCCTCCCTTCAGGAGGTGAAGAGGTCAGGGATCTGGCCCTCCGAACCTGCTCCCATCTAGGCCTCCTGATCAACAAGGCCAAATCAGACTCATGCCCTCTCAGGTAATGGGCTTTATCGGGCAGAGCTCGCCTCGTCAAGCCAGAACTCAGCTCCAGCGGACAGGGCGGAGGTTCTCTCCTCCTTGCCCAGTCATTTCTGGTTGGGCACTTGTGCCCTGCCAGGACTTTCTGTGCCTTCTAGGTTACATGGCGGCGTGCACCTCAGTGGTCCATTAGGCCAGGTGGCACATGCCCCCCCTCCAATGGGAGCTGGCTGCCCAGTGGACTTAGCGATATGATCACTTTGACCAGCTGATCACTGTAACCCAGAGGATGTGGGACACTCTCCAATGGTGGCCCGTCCCGGACCGATTGCAGGAAGGAATCCTGTTTGTCCACCCTGAGCCAATGGTCATCCTGGCGACTGATGCCTCTCTCATGGGGTGGGGAGCCCACATAGGGGGACCACAGGGCCCACGGGTTCTGGACCCCAAGGAGTCTCGATGCCACATCAACCTGTTGGAGCTCAGAGCAGTCAGACTGACCCTGTCAGTTCGCCTCCTCAGCCCGGGGTCAAGTGGTTCAAGTCCAGATGGACAATACCTCGACCATGTACTACCTCAACAAACAGGGTGGCACGACTCCCATCTGCTATGCAAGGAGGCGTTCCCGGATCTGGACCCTCGACAGCCGGTTGGAGGCGGATCTCCTTGCCATCCATGTGGCAGTCATTTCGAACCAACTGGCGGATGCTCTCTGCCGCTTAGGCCAGACATCCACGAGTGGTCTCTCCATCCAGAGGTAGCTTACAATCTGTTCTCACTTTGGTGCAAACTGTTGGTGGACCTGTTTGCCTCCAGGAGAACATCAAGCTGGGACTGTACCATCCGCCCCCTCAGCAGGGCTCGCTGCAGGGGATGCCTTCTCAAGACCATGGACCCCAGGGTCCTCTCGCCTTCCCTCCATTTCCTTGATCCACAAGGTGCTTCTCAAGGTGAGGAGGGACAAGGAGAAGGTGATTCTGGTAGCCCCAGATTGGCCGCCAGTTGTGGTATCCAGATCTCCTCAGCCTCAGCTGCAGGGCCCTAAAGGCTTTGTACACCCTGGACCTGATATCATTGAACCAGGGAAGGTCTTTCATCTGACCTTCAATCCCGCACCTCACAGCCTGGTACCTGGCGGCTAGAGTTCCAGGCTCTGGGTCTTTCGAGGATGTCTACACAGTGGTGGAGGCATCTCGTAAGAATCGACCAGAAAATGTTATGCCTTCAAATGGAAAAGGTTTTCCATTTGGTGTCAAAATAAAGTCTGGACCCTTATCCTGCTCTGTGGCTAACATTTTAGACTACCTTAGGTCTCTTTCCAAAGGGTCTACGTCTCATCAACCCTTAGGATGCACCTGGCAGCCATTTCTGCTTACGGGCGTGGGCGATCAGTCAACATTGGCACAAGGGACAGTGGTCGCGCTTTTTCAAAGGCCTGGATCACATATCCCTCTGGTGCGTGAACCTCCACCTCCTTGGGATCTCTTGCTGGTTTGGCAAAGCTCATGGGCAAGCCATTGAATCCATGCACAAGTGTGATCTCTCACTTGTGGTGGAAGACCGCCTTCCTGCTGGCTATCCGTCAGCCAGAAGGACAAAGGAACTCCAGGCACTTGTGGACTCCCTTATCTGGTATTTCACAGGGACAAAGTTGTCCTGCCGCCCACTCAAAATTCCTTCCGAAGGTGATGTCAGAGTTTCACCTTAATCAGGTGCTGACTCTGTTGGTATACTACCTAATTACACCTCGGACGTAAGTCTTTGGACCTGAGGCGTGCTCTCTCCTATCACAAGGAGAGGGGCCAGTGGAAATTCAGGAGAGGTTCGCCAGCTGTTTGTCACCAACGCTGAAGCCGCTTCTGGCAGACCTGCAGCAAAGCAGTCCATTGCTAGATGGATTACATCATGCATAGATCTGTGCTATGAGTTGGCGGGCAAGGAGCCTCCCAGAGGGATCTGAGCTCATTCTACCCACCATACTGCTGCATCAGTGGCTGCTTCCAGGGACATCCCTATCCAGAAATCTGTCAGGCTGCTACCTGGAAGTCAGCAAACACCTTTATCACCCACGACCACATCGACCTTGAGTCACGCCGGGATGCTGGTTTTGGGGCCTCGTTCTCAATCTCTGCTTCCTAAATAGAGGGTGTGCACCTTTCCTCCCTCCTCCTGGAGAACTGCTTGAGTCTGCCAGAGAGTGTGGATGAACAACATAGCCACACTCCTAGAAGAACAGGTTACTCACCTGTAACAGTAGTTCTAGGAGTGGTATATGTTGTTCATCCACACCCCCCCAACCTCCCTGGCTTTAGCGCACCACCTTGCTTCCAGCAGGCTAAGATCTGGAGTCATGGGGGGCGGTTTTACCACCGGGTGGGTGGGAGGAGCCAACTTGAAGACTTTACGCCAGATTTAAAGGGGAAAGGGACATGCCAGAGAGTGTGGATGAACAACATATACCACTCCTAGAACTTCTGTTACAGGTGAGTAACCTGTTCTTTCTAACCAAGGGGTCTGTAAACAAATGGGCGTTGCTGTCGTGAGCAATCCTTAAGCTTGGCCAGGAACACCGTCCATGTAATATGCCAGCCTCCACAACAGATCCCGGACGCCATCAAATAGTCTTTTCTTTGCTGTGTGGCAAAACTTAAATCAGGAAAGATCTGGATAGGTAGGCTGTTCTGGAGCAAAGTTTTCTTCTGCCTGGCCAAGGCCAACACACAGTGCCTGTGTCGACACCATCCGTAACCACCATGATGACTCGAGGAGCATCCAAATTGTCTGGTCTACCTGTAGGTGTGACACAGTAAACCTTTTGTGTGCCGATCAGGCAATGAAGCAGCTCATCCCTGAACTGCTGCTGGAACCAGTCACTGAGGAATAAAAGGATATGATCACCTTCTCACCCTCAGGCAACCCAATAATATGAAGCTTAATCTGGCTTGATTTTCCAAGGTTTCCAGCCCAGTGCATAGGTGATGATTCTCTTTAACAATGTTAGCTGCCACTCCCATAGTGGAGTCTGATCTTTTAGTGGCTCCAGCAGTGGCTGTTTGCACAGCCTCCACAGTCTTTTCTAAGGTGGACACACGAGTAGTAAGTGTATCAAACTTCTCAGAAAGTCCTGCTACAGATTTTATTAATGCAGTGAGTTTAGCACTAACAGTTTGGAGAGTCTGCACTTCTCGGGATGTGGATATGTTGTTCTATCCACACTTTCTGGCAGATTGCCTTTCCTTTAAGAGGTGTTGGAGCATCTTCAAGCTGGCTCCTCCCACCCACCCAGGTGGTAAAACCCTCAGCTGTTCCCCATGATGCCAGATCTTCCTTTCCGCAAAAAGGTACAGGTTCCTCCTTAGCGCTCCCGTGTGGTAGGCCCTGGCTCTCGAATCTTGGATTTGCTTCCAAAACTTACCTTACAACTTGTCAGAGTTTCATCTTGATTCCTTGTCTTGCTACAGCGATGGAAGAAAAGGCGTTCCGAGTTTTGCTGGTGCCCTCGCGGGCAGAAGATGTCGCACACCGACCCTCACGCCACGTGTATGATATTGTTTAGGACATGACCACAGTCCACAGGGCTACGATATCTGTCGGTTCTTCCATCTGTCGGTTCTGGATGACCACGCTGCCTAACTCCAGCTGGGGCGACCTGAGAAGCGTTACCCGCTGGTCAAGTCTAAGGATGCCAGTTAGGTGGTCTCCGCTGCTGCGTGGTCCGCTGAGCAGCTTGAACAGCTAAGGCCTTCGAGGAGGATGCAGCCGGGCTGCGGCTGGTTCCTCTTTGGCTTGACCTTGTTTTGCTCCAGTTAGACTCCCGCCGGCTTCCTTCAAAAGCTGTGCAGTCCCTCTCCACCAGGGTGAGGGTCCTTCTGGATTGCACATTTGGCACTCTCATAAGAGGAATCAACTTCCAGTCAAAACTGCGGCTGCGGCGCTGGTTTCCTGAGAGCCCCATCAAACCAGTTGGCTTGAGACACCAATCGATGCGGATGAGATTTTTGTCAAACCGATCGACAAGTTGTCATCCGAAGAGACCAGTAACTCTCTCTTTCGGACTCCAGTGCTTCTGGTGTCCTCCAGCGGGTAACTCAGCCAACTGGGTCAAACCGCTGGCCCTAGACCCTGACCTGGAAGAGCCAGGGCTCCCTGGCTTCTTCTGAAGTTCCCCTGCCGCCCCACCGACAGTCAAGATCAAGGTCTTTGTCTTCTTCCTCTGTATTGGCAGATCTCGCTGTCACCAACAATCTTGTTCCTGGCATCATGGCAAGTGGCAACACGCTACTCCTCTTCATCCTCCTCGGCCGAGGAGGCTCTAGCGCCAATTGCATCGGCGCTATGAGGACTTAATGTGGCAGCAGCTGGTCTTGTCAGTCCGAAAATTACCCTGGCTATCAAGGGCTGTCGCCCGAATGACAGATGTTGGCCCCTGCCACCATCACCCTCGGAGGTGCCACATGAGCTCAGCTAGCTCGGCCAAAGCAGGCTACTCTGCCGATCATGGTAGAGCCGCAGCCTGAATAGCGAAGTCCGGAGCTCTGACCAAGGAGTCTCGGATGGCCAGAGGGCTGCCTCATCGGCTGTCGGTCACCTCACTCCCGACTGCCCAAGGTGGGTCGAGGTGACTTGGGTGGATGCCCGCTTTATGTGGACTCCTCGCTGCACTCACACCCTCGATGTGGTGTTTTCGGAGGATCTCTTCATGGACGAGGACCCACCTCGCTTATGGGCATTTTTCGCTCATCTCTGAGTCCATGGGGATGGAGCTGAAGCTGGTCCAGAAACGGGCTTGATTTCCCTTACAGAGATTCTGGACAAAGGATTCTCCTCTCCCAGAGGCCTTCCCTGTGGCCGAGACCATTGTCGGTCCAGCCCTGGACTTTGGCAGCACCCTTCCTCTTGCCCTGCAAGTATGCAGTTCCAACCGGTTCCCTTTCAGGGTTTGGAGCACCCACCGCTGAGGGACTGGTGACTAATTCCGTTTTCCGCGCTTGGACAACACAGGGGATGTCGACAGACCGCTGGACAAAGAGTCCAAGAAACTAGACCATTTGGCTAAAAGTCTGCACTGCCTCTTCGCTGGCCTTCATCAGGCTAGCTCGGCTGTGCTGATGGCACACTCTCCCATGCCCTTTTGGACTCCCTGCACGAGGTGATTCCTCACCTCCTGGTGGACCTCCAGACCACGGTCAAGCAGGTCCGTGACCTGGGAGGGCAGTGGTGCAGCAGCAACCCAGGCAGCTCTGGATATTGGCATCATGTGCCCGCTCTGTCATAGCCACAGTAGCATGCACCTTAGGGCTTGATTGAGGATCATGACTGTTATGGCAGATACCAACACAAGCTGGCAGATGTCCTCCTTTGGGCACCAACCTGTTGGGCCTGGTGTGAAGGCCACCCCAACGCATTGAAAAGTCCATTGCCACCCTGGATTCTGTGACAACCGTCCAGAAGGACAAGGGCCTTATACCAAAGTGCAAGCCCTTTTGGTCTTCCACTCCTGCAGCTAAACCAGCCCAGCAGCAGCAGGCCAGCAAGCTCAAACTTGGTGACCTCAGGCCAAGTCAGTGGCCTCTTCTGGTCAGAAAGCCTGAGGGAAGGGACCGGTGGACCCTCGGCTGGCTCCTCCTTCTCCAAGCCTGCTCAGTGACGGGTTGAGGTGCCACCTCAATCCAGTCACGCCTCCTCTGGGTCCTCCTGTGGCGGGCCAGCTCCACCACTTCCTCTGCCTGGTCCATTATCACAATGGACAGATGGGTGCTGGAGGTGGTCGTGGGGTCTGCCTCTGGAATTCGAGCAGAGTACCCTCCAAATCAAGCCTCAGCCCCACGGGAGGATTTGGCATCCTCTGTCACTCAATCGGCTCCTGAGATGTCTTCGCTCAACTCCTCTGCATGGAGGTTGTGCGCAGAGTGGCGGAACCTCTGACAGACCCAGGGTTTGTTTCAGGTACTTCCTGGTACCAAAATGGATGGGGGCTGGTGCCCCATTCTTGATCTGCATGACCTGAATAGGTTTCTCAGGTCTCGATCTTCCGGATGGTAGCTCTGGCTCAGATCATACCATCCCTGGAGCAAGGCATGTGGCTTTGCTCCCTGGATCTTCAGGATGCATTCTTTCACGTCCGGATCTGTCCATCCCACGAAGGTTCCTCTGCTTCAAGTCAAGGGAACCATCTACGACTTCCAGGCCGTGTCTTCAGCCTCTCATCAGTCCCCAGGGTCTTCACCAAATGCTTTGCAGTGGTGGCAGCTTTCCTGAGGCACCGAGGATCTGGGTGTATCCCTACCTGGACGACTGGCTCATAGTAGGTCCCTCCAGGCAGGAGGTGGAATAGTCCAGGATCTGGCCCTCCAGACTTGCTTCAAGCTTGTCCTCCTGATCAACGAGGCCAAGTCGGAACTCATGCCCTCAGAGGATTCATTTCATCAGGGCCAGCTTGACTCTTGCCGATCCAGAGCGCGGCTCGGCGGACAGAGTGGAGGTTCTCTCCTCCTTTGCCCATCATTCTGGTTGGGCAGTTGCGCCTGCCGGGACTTCCTGCGCCTTCTGGGCTACTTGGCGGCCTGTTCAGCGTGGTCCGATGTGCCCACTGGCATATGCGTTCCCTTCAGTAGGAACTTGCCAGTCAGTGGTCTCAGCATTCAGATCACCTCAACCAGCTGGTCACCATGACGCAGAGGATGTGGGATGGCCTCCAGTGGTGGCTCATCCCAGCTCATCTGCAGGAAGGCATCCCGTTTGTCCGCCCTGAGCCACCGGTCATCTGATGTTACGTTCCTCTCTGATGGGTTGGGTGCCCATCTGGGGGAGCACAGAGCCGCGAGCTCTGGTCCCCTGAGGAATCGATGTCACATCAACCTGCTGGAGCTTGACGGTGTTTGGTTTGCCCTGACCGCATTCTCTCCGTTCATTGGGGTCAAGTGGTCCAGGTCAGGCGGACAGTACCACGACCATGTACTATCTCAACAAGCAGGGCGGGATGCACTCCTTGCCCTGTGCAAGGAAGCTCTCTGCACTTGGACTCTCACGCTCAGCTTAGGAGCAGATCTCCTAGCCATCCATGTGGCAGGGGCCTCAAATCAGCTGGCTGATGCTCTCAGCCGAATGAATGAGGCATCTCATGAGTGGCTGCTCCATCCAGAAGTAGTACAAGATCTGTTCTCCCAGTGGGGCACCCTCAGGTAGACCTGTTCACCTCCAGGGAGAATGCGGCTGAGGCTGTTCCACGCCCCCAGCAGGGTTCGCTGCAGGGGACACCTTCTCGAGGCGTGGACCCCAGGTCTCTTCTGTGACTTCCTTCCACTTCCTTGATCCACAAGGTGCTCCTGAAGACCAGGACAGACAGGGCTCAGGTGATCCTGGTAGCCCCAGACGGCCACGCCAGTTTTAGTATCCAGATTTTTTATTTTTATTTTATTTTAGTCTTTGTAACCGGATAGGCCCACTAGGCACAAGTGCCTGTTTCGGGCGACCTGGGAGCACTGAGCAGTTAAGTGACTTGCTCAGAGTCACACAGTATGCAAGTGGAGGTTGTGAGAATCAAACTCATGTCTGGTCTGCTGGATGTATCAAGCTTGTTCACCTCATTCCTCTAACCTCTAGGCTATACTGCCAGCCCAGATCTCCTCAGCCTCAGCAACAGGCTCCCGAGGTGTCTTCCAGCACGCCCGGACCTGCTCTCCATCAGTCAATGGAAGGTACTCCATCCGGACCTTCAGTCCACGAACCTAACAATCTGGTTCCTGAGCGGCTGGAGTTCCAGGCTTTGGGTCTCTCTGACAAGGTCCTCATGGTTGTTCAGGCATCCTGTAAGAATTGACCAGAAAATGCTATGCCTTCAAATAGAAAAGATTTTCCATTTGGTGTCAGGGCACAGGGTTGGACCCTCGTCTTGTCCAGTGGCTAGCATTTTGGACTACTTGTGGTTTCTCTCCTAGCAGGGACTTGGTTGACGATCCTTAAGGTGCACCTGGCAGCCATCTCTGCTTACAGGCGCAGGCCGGTCAGCAGTCGGTGGTGCAGGAGAAGGTGGTCTGGTGCTTTTTCAGGGCCTAGATCACACATCCCCTCCGGTGCATGAACCACCACCTCCGGTGGGTTTTACTGCTGGTTTTGCAAAGCTCATGGGCGTGCTTATTTGAACCGATGCACAGGTGCGATGTCTCCTACCTGTCGTGAAAGACTGCCTTCCTGGTGGCCATTATGTCAGCTAGAAGGATTAGGGAGCTCCAGGCTCTTGGTGGAGTTTTCTTATCTGGTCTTCCACAGGGACAAGGTTGTCCTGTGCCCCCCCCAAATTCCTTCCGAAGGTGGTGTCGGAGTTTCACCTTAATCAGGTGTTGACTCTGCCGTGTACTACCCCAATTACACCTCGGAGGCTGAGTACAGGCTCCATACTTTGGACTTGAAACAAGCACTCATCTGCTCACAGAGTGTCACGGCAGAAGTTCGGGAGAGGTTCACCGGCTGTTTGTCACCTACGCTGAAGCCACACTTGGCAGACCTGCAGCCAAGCAGGCGATTGGCAGGTGGATCACTTCCTGTATTGATCTTTGCTATAGGCTGGCGGGTGGAGCCCCCGAGGGCTAAGGGCTCATTCACCCGCTATACCGCTGCATTGGTGGCTGCTTCTAGGATGTTCCTATCCAGGAAATCTGCAGGGCTGCTACCTGGAAGTCAGCAAACACCTTCATTTCCCATTACCACATTGACCTCAAGGCACGCCGGGATGCTGGTTTTGGGGCCTCAGTTCTCCAATCTCAGTTTCCTAAGTAGGGGTGTGCACCTTGCCTCCCTCCTTCCAGAGAACTGCTAGGAGTCTGCCAGAAAGTGTGGCTAGAACAACATATCACATCCCTAGAAACACAGGTTACTCACCTGTAACAGTAGTTCTAGGAGTGGTATATGTTGTTCATCCACACTGACCCACCAACCTCCCAGCTTCAACGCACACCTCTGCTTCCAGTGGGTAAGATCTTGTGTCATGGGGCGGAGCTGAGGATTTTACCACCCGGTGGGTGAGAGGAGCCAACTTGAAGACATTCCGGCACCTCTTAAAGGAAAGGCGATTTGCCAGAAAGTGTGGATGAACAACATATACCACTCCTAGAACTACTGTTACAGGTGAGTAACCTGTGTTTCTGGCTCTTCCACAGCAGGTACCGTATGACCTGGGGCTGACTGCATGGTCGGAGGTACATAAACATTTTTACTGGTAGCTCTCTTCTGTGACTAGGACTTTCCCTTGTTGAAGCCGGATACTTCCGACACCTGCTGAGGTAGTTGAAAGCTGGTGATATTGAGAAAAAGGTTTAAGTGCTTTCTGTGTAAAAGTATGCAGAGCTTAAAGCTGGAGGCCATACTGTTCACGCTCCACAGCGTCCCCGACACTGACAGGTCTTAATGCAGCTACACAGAGAACCATGACTGGGATGTCAACATACCAGGATACACAATCTACAGGAGGAACAGAGTTGGTAAAGGAGGAGGAGGAGGAGTAGCTCTCTATATAGGGAAAGGATTGAAACAACAGAACTAAAGAGTAAACAGGAAGTTGATGAGTCACAGTGGGTCACCCTGGAGACAGTAAATTGCACCACAGTCTGCATGGGTGTTGGTACAGGCCCCTATCTCAGGGGAGGAAATGGACAAGGAAATGATAGAAGGCATCCTTAAAATGGCAGAAAAGGGAGACATTGTTGATGTGGGACCTGAATATGCCAGATGTTAACTGAGACAACTTTGCTGCAGGCACGTCCAAGAGCAGAGTCATTCTTAATGCCCTACAGGGGCATACCTCAGACAGCTAGTGTTGGAACCCACTCGAGGAGCAGTCTTAAACCTGGTACTCTCAAATGAGGAAGGAGAAAGGATCTCAGATTTAGAAGTGGGTTGCCATCTGGGAACAAGTGACCACCAAACAGTGTGGTTCACAATAAACACAGCCATAGAGAGTCAAGCCATACAAAACAAGGGTGTTGGACTTTAGGAGGGCTGACTTTGGGAAAATGAGAGTGCCTCAGAAAAGCACTAGCAAATGGGCAAGAAGGAGGTGGAGGAACAATGGTGAATAATCAAAACAGCCATCACAGAGGCAACAAGCCTTTGTGTAAAGCAAATCAACAAATCAAAGTGAAGGAAAAACACTATGGTTCTCAAAAGAGGTGGAAGGAAGGGTAAGGAGAGAAGGGTAGCATTCAGGAAATATAAGGAAAGACAGAAGGAGCAGGGCAGAGAACTTTATCAGTTAAAGCAGAAGGAGGCAGGAAGGCAGTCAGAATAGCAAAGGCACAAACTGTGGAAAAGATAGCTAGCTCTGTTAAGAAAGGGATAAAACCTTTATAGGTACATTAGGAGCAAAGAAAGACCAAGGGAGGGATACAGAGACTTAATAAAAGGGAGGGAATGTGGGCAGAGGGCGACAGTGAAAAGCAGGGATACTGAATGAATATTTCTGCTCAGTATTCACAATGGAAGAGGAGGGGAGGTACCTAAACCAAACAAGAGAAACACTCTGAATAGGGAGGTCGATACCAGTCCATTCACAGAAGAAAGGGTTTGAAAAGAACTCTTGAAAATGAGGGTGGACAAAGCAATGGGGCCTGATGTGATTCACCCCAGAATTCTAAAAGAACTAAGGGTAGAACTAGTAACGCCACTGAGTACTCTCTTTAACAAATCATGGGAGGATGGGGTGGTACCTGAGGACTGGAGGAGGGCAGATGTGATTCCACTTCACAAAAGTGGGAGCAGAGCAGATGCAGGAAACTACAGACCAGTTAGTTTGACCTCAGTGGTAGGGAAAATGATGGAATCACTTCGAAGGAAAGAATTGTTGAGTACCAGAGGCCACTGGGGCACAGGACTGAAGGCAGCATGGTTTCACAGCAGGAAGGTCATGTCACATGAACCTAATAGATTTCTTTGGCTGGGTGACCAAAGTAGTAGACCAGGGAGGGCTGTGGATATGGCCTACCTAGATTTTAGCAAAGCATTTGACATAGTCTCATGCAAAAGATTAATATACAAGTTAGCCAGCCTTGGAGTGGGTCCCAAGGTGGTAGCCTGGATATAAACTGGCTAGACAACAGGGCGCAAAGGGTAATAGTAAACAGAGTCCACAGTGAAGAAAGGAGGGTAACTAGCAGGGTACCGCAGGGTTTGGTACTGGGACATAAGTGACATTGGAGAGCACCTGAAGGAAAAGTATGTCTCTTTGCAGACGCATACAAAGATTTTTTTTTATTTTAGTTGTTTAACCAGGTATAGCACACTAAGCTGAAAGCTTTTTACAGGAGCGACCTGGGAGCATAAGGAGGTTAAGTGACTTGCTCAGGGTCACACAGTACGCAAGTGAAGCTGTGGGATTCAAACCCAGGTCTGGTCTGCTGGATGTTACCAGATTTGCAGCTCAGAGCCTTTAGACCACTGCGCTATACTGCCTCCTCAAGATCTGCAACAGGGTTGATACACAAGGTGGGGTGGAAAGGATGAAAAGGACTTGGCAAGGTTGGAGGAATGGTCAAATATATGGCAGCTCAGATTCAATACAAAGAAGTGCAAGGTAATGCATCTGGGAAACAAAACCCAATTAAGAGTACACAATGGGGAGGTGAGATAATAACAGCAAAAATCGAAAGAGTCTTTGGAGTAATTATATCAGATGACCTAAAGGTGGGCAAGCAATGTGAGAAGGCAGTAAGGAGGGCTGGGGATAC
The DNA here is from genome assembly GCA_016271365.2 of Neoceratodus forsteri. Classification (NCBI taxonomy): domain Eukaryota; kingdom Metazoa; phylum Chordata; order Ceratodontiformes; family Ceratodontidae; genus Neoceratodus; species Neoceratodus forsteri. The sequence goes on along the minus strand of CM057454.1, from coordinate 971,526,074 downwards.
TGGGATGCATAGGGAGAGGCATTAATAGAAGAAAACAGGAAGTTGTTATACCTCTGTACAGACAGTTGGTGAGACCCCATCTGGAGTACTGCAAGAAATTCTCTAGACCCCATCTCCGCAAAGACATAGAGTGGACGCTGTTCAGAGGAGGTAACTAAATGGTGCAGGGTCTGCACCAGAAGACATACGAGGAGAGACTAAAGCAGCTTAATATGTATACCCTTGAGGGAAGGAGGGAGAGGGGGACATGATAGAAACTTTGAAGTATCTCAAGGAATTAAAGTACAAGAGGGTAGCATCTTTCAGAAAAAGAGATGTGCAAGAACAAGGGGCACAATTTGAAGATAGAGGGGGACGCTCAGAGGTAATGTTAGAAAGTATTTATTCACAGAGAGGGTTGTGGATGCATGGAACAGCCTTCCTGAGGAGGTTGTGGAGTCAGGAACAGTGGGAGAATTCTAGAATGCATGGGACAGACATAGGGAATTCTAGTGGAGGGTAGGAGGAAGTAAGCTGTTGATTAACTAGAATCTGCAGCTTATCCATCAGGTAGGAAATGGGCAGACTAGGTATGCCAAGCGGTCCTTATCTCCTGTCAAATTCTGTGTTGCTGTGTTTCTATGGAGTGGTACCAACAGCATGGACAGAACGCGACCTGGGAGAAGCTGACTGAAATTTAATCAACAATGCAGACACAAGCTCTTAAAGAAAAATGCCAGAGTTTTTCCAGTCTGCCTTTTGTCTGCATCAGTGACAGAAACAGTCCGGTCAGCATTGTCCTTTTCCTTCCTCACACACACAGCAGATATTTTGTTGCAGGAGGAAGACATCAAGAAGAACCAAGAGTATATACATTGCTTTAAGTGAAAGTTGTAAAGAGTTATACAGAAAGCACAAATCACAAGCATAAAAAGCTGTTTAAAACTCTACTGTACACTTATTTCACCAGTCACCTTAGAAAACACATGGAAAAACATTCTCCTCCACAAAGTGAATCTCTTAACAGAGACAGCTGCTTAAATGGGCCGATCAGTTCACCACCAGGCTGTCCTGTTTAAGTGAATTGCACTGTATAAATAATGGCTATTGAGGTACATTTTATTGATGCATTAGACAGAGTATGTCATTATTTATCATATACACAACTTAAGTGTGTAGTACTGACATAAAGCACTGAATACTATGCTCACTGTATTGTTTATGTATTTATTTTATTGCTTTGGTACTTAGCATATGTTCTATAGCTGCTAGGTGCATCTACAAAGAAAGTGAAAAGGCTATGGTAATTTCTTCTAAGATGGTGTTTTTCTTATGTACTTGGTTGTTTATTATTTACTGAAGTTATTTACACATAATAAGTGTGTGAGAATATGTATATACAGTATTTTTATTTAGATTAACCATCCGACCTGATGAAGGGTATCTCTTTCCCTGAAACAGTGGCAGGGTCATATGATTTTCTATCTGAGCCCTGTAAAATAAAGATACATAAATAATAATGTACACCAATTTACACAAGTGGCATTACTTTACCTGTGCTTTCTAAGGATACTTTGTGACTGTCACAGGAACTTGCTACTCCCTGAAAATAATTTATTTATCTTTCTGTAGTACTAGAGGCTCCTGGATTTCTGGTATGGACCTAACAGTTCCTCCCTGGTGTCATCAAGTACTTAAATTTAAAATTAATTCAGGCATTGCCAAACCTGGAAAAGTGTAAAGGAGACAATTAGATTTGTCACACAGTATGCCCTTCACACAGGATCCCTCTCAAGCTATGCATTATGGAAGGTATGTCTTACCCAGGGCTTCAGAAAGATCTGCTTTCCCCACCATCCCGCCTATCAATGCACAGTTCCCTTCCACCTAAAGAATCAAGAAGAAAGTAAAACACACGCAGGAACAAAGTCCCTCCTGATTTTTTTTTTTTTTTGAGTGGAGTACGGAGCTCAGATAAACTTTCTAACGCCAGAATCACACAGTATGATTAAACTAATGCAGTCAGCCTTCAGTGTTGAACTGCCCGGAGAGATGGAATTTATGGAACTCTCATTGGCTTGTGCCAATTTCAAACTGCTGCCCTTTGTAACTGCTGCACTCTGGGTGCTGAGATGCTTACTCTGCCTGCCAGTTAAGACGCTGAGAGCTCTCCTTCAGCTTTCTTCTTGACAGTTATTTTGCGATAAGTACTGCTTATTTTATTACATTTTACATTCAAACAACATGGAGTCTTGCTATATTATGACATATGCAGTGAGTCCCAACCTTCAAACTGCTCTGAGGTGAAAGAGTTAACTTTCCATGCCAGGCATGGAACGCTGAGCTCGAGCTCGGTTGAAAACTCTGTCTGTTGTTCTTCAAACTCAAACTGTCAGATTCTTTATCTACCACTGAACAGTCGCCCGGAGATTTTCTCCTTCTGTTCGTCTATTTTGTCGGTTAAAGTATTATTTTCATTTTTTGGCCGAATCTTAAACCGCAACCGGTCGGTTCAAGCTCTGTCTGTGGTATTGTAAGTACTAGATAGCTTTACATTTAATTCTTCTGTGTGGAACTTGTAAACGGTTATGGTTCCGGTTTGAACTGATCAGGTTGTTCTGAAATATATTAATCTGTCTTTAGAGTGTGGTTACCGGTTTTTATCGGTTCTAAAAAAACGGATTTTATTACGTTTTTTCCATGACCTGTGACACGGTTGGGAACCGATAAGAGGGTCTTGCTTGGCGGATTGCCATAACGGGCAAGTTTGGTTAGGACTGGCACTATGTCTGAGAAACCCAAAAACCGGGTCCGCTGGGTTTCAACACTGCAATGTCTGTGGGGAAGCCTTTAGCCAAGGCTGACCCCACACCACCTGTGTTTATTGTCTGGGGTTTGACCACCCAATGCAGACTGCCAGATTTGCAACAATTTTCCTGCAGCTACCCTGGATAAGAGAGTTGGTAGGCTCAGGGAAAGGGAGGCCAAGAATCCGCTGACCCGGATGGCCAGCCAGTTCGGTTCCAACCGAACTGGATGGCGCCCTGACCAGGGCGTGACTTCCTCGGCAAGGAGAGCCGACTGGAGGAGTCGGTTCCAGCAAAAGGACAAGGAAATCAGCTGGTGTGGAGCCAAACTTCTCCTCTCCAACCGCTGAAGAAATAGCCAAAGCAATTAAAATTGTCCAGTCGCTTCTCGTTCCGACCGAACCGCACCATCAGGTAAGTGATGGTTCGGCCGGTTCCACTAGTTCAAGAGTATGATTTAGAGGAATTTTATGAACCGGAGGAGGGAAGAGGAGTATGGAGGAGAGTGAATGTGATTTGAAAGTCTGGATGTGCCCATTGAACCGGACATCTCCCAGATAGACCCTCAGGAGTGTCTCCTCCTAGGCTTTCTGAGTCCCCTCTCATTTTATGTTTTATAAAAAGTGGCTGAAACCCTCCAGCTCCCTATGGAGGAAGCTGTGGATGATCAAGAGGAACCTGACTATGTGGAAATGATGGATATCCCAGAGTCCAGGAGACTGTCTATTCCTTTGCATAAATCTTTTGGGAAACAGACAGTAAAATTTAAAAACTCCTCACACTATACCTCCTGTTGATAAGAGAATGGACAAGAGGTACACATTGTCAGGCTCTGATACGAGTTCCTTACACAACAATGCAGCCATGTTGGGGTGGTGCAGGCTGCAGCCTGTGACAAGGCAAATATTCCTTGGCCTCACACCCCTGACAAGGACTCCAGGAGGATTGATGCCATGGCAAAGAAACAGTACATGGCAGCATCTTTGGGACTCAGACAGGCAAATTATATGGCTTATGTTAGATACCAGAAATCCAGATAGGATACTGTTATGGCTCTAGCAAAACAGGTCCCTGGCCAGCTTGCCAAGGAGCTGGAGCAGGTGGCTGCTGATGGTATTGAGGCATCTAAGGTGCAATTCCATGCTGCAGTGGACTCTAATGATGTGTCATCAAGAGTCATGGCTACATCTGTGGCATCGCAGAATGGCTTGGCTCAGATGTACTAGCCTGTCACAGGATACCCAGACTAAGGGCATGGATTTTCCTGTTGTGAGTAATTTTGTTTGGGGAGCAGACAGAGAATTACATAAAGAAAATGGATGAGTATAGGACCACCTATAGGAGTGCACAGGCCAAGGAAAGGCAGGCCACTTCTCAAAGGCAGCCTTCCAGGGCAGAGGCAGGCCTTTTCATAGGCCTTTTACCAAGCCCAGGTCTCCTCTTCAGCTTACGCCCAGAGGGAGTTCTTTAGAGGGAGAGGCAGAAGGGCAAGCAGGCCTGCTTCCCCCCTCAGCCTAAAGCCCCTGCCAAACAGGCACCTGATGGGGTGCCCAGGGCCGATTCTCAACTACCTGTAGGGGCAGGCTGGCTTACTTTGTCCAGGACTGGAAGTCTCTGACATCAGACAAGTGGGTCCTGGAAGTAGTAAGCCAGGACTGGTTCTCAGCTTCAAAAAATTTCCAAAGATGAGAACCAGATCCTTTCCACCTGCAAATCCATCAGAGGCACTTGCCCTAGAGGCAGAAGTCTCTACCTCCTGGCTCTCAGAGCCGTGGAAAGGGTTCCACCCCTACACCAGGGCAAAGGATTGTACTCAGGTACTCTTGACCCAAAAGACAGGAGAATGGCGGCCCACCCTGGATCTCAGATACTTAAACAAGCACCTTTTAAACCAAAATTCAAAATGGTGACTCTGGGAATTATTCTACCCTCTTTAAGGCCAGGGGACTGGCTGCGTCCCTGGACCTCAAGGATGCCTACTTCCATATTCTCATCAGAAGCTCCCACGAAAGTACCTCGTGTCTGAGCTGCCCTCAGGCCATTACCAGTTCAGAGCAATGCCCTTGGCCTCACCTCTGCTCCAAGGGTATTCATAAAATGCCTGGCAGTAGCAGTTGCCTACCTAAGAAGGCAAAAATTGCCATCTTCTTACCTGGACGACTGGCTCATAGTAGGCCAGTCTCCAGACCAAGTCAGGTTACATCTTCAGATAACTCAGCAACTGCTTACCTCTCTAGGTTTCCTTCTGAATCTCCCAAAGTCAGTTCTAGAGCCTGTCCAGCTCCTCACCTTCATAGGCGCAGAACTGAACACAGAGGAAGCCAGAGCCTTCCTTCCTTTGACAGGGCAAGGACCCTGGTCTCCTGGCCTCTCATTCACCCCAGGTCTCGACCAGCAAGGCATTTTCTACAGCTCCTAGGGCACATGGCTGCTTCTACAGCAGTAGTGCAAGGAGCCAGATTTCAGATGAGGGACATCCAGTTCCATTTGAGAGCCTTTTGGTCTCAAGGAAAGGACCTCTAACCAAATTGATCCCAGTGACTCGAACCCCATCCAAGCCTACAATGGTGGCAGGATCAGAGCAATCTGAGACAAGGGGTCCTTTGTCACTCAGTCTCACTCTTTAATCCTTACTACAGATGCATCCCTCTTGGGGTGGGGAGCCACATGGGCAACCTCACTACCCAGGGACTTTGGTCCCTCAGGAATCTCTGCTCCACATCAACCTGTCGGAGCTCAGAGCAGTTTTTCCTAGCACTTCAAGCTTTTCCAGATCTGTTCAGAACAAAGTTGTACAGGGCAGAACAGACAACACCACTACAATGTGGTACATCAACAAGCAAGGAGGCACTCGGTCGTGCCTTGTGCAATCAAGCAATGAAGTTGTGGTCTCTGGCTTACTCCCTGAACACCTCCCTTACGGCAGTTCACCTCCCAGGCAAGGACAATGTCCTGGCAGATGCTCTCAGCAGGATTTCCAGGCCATCACAATGGTCACTGGATCCCCTGGTCCTGTAGGTAATATTTGCCAGGTGGGGCACCCCGCAGATAGATCTTTTGCAGCCCCAGACAATCACCAACTTCCCTTTTTTGCTGCAGGCCCCAGTGTTGGGCTCAGTCCTCTGGATGCCCTAGTTCTCAATGGGAAGGGAAGTTTCTCTATGCCTCCTTCCTCTCCTGTTCAAAGTGTTAGTCAAAATCAGATCTCAATCCTGCAAAGTGATTCTGATTGCTCCAGTTTGGGCCAGACAACCCTGGTAGCCACTCCTACTGTCCTTAGCAGTCCATCTTCCCCTGTGTCTTCCCAGGATTCACAATCTGTTAACCTGTGCTCAGGGAAGGGTTTGTTACCCAACCTCAAATCTCTCAATCTCAAGGCCTGGCTCTTGAAGAGTTAGAATTTGCTGATCTACACCTCTCCCAAGGTGTAATGGATATATTGAAGGCTTTAGAAGCCTTCCACCAGGCTACTACAATTCCAAATGGAAGAGTTTTTCCATATGGTGCTTTGGGACGATATTTCCCAGAATCTGCTGATTTACCCACAGTCCTGGATTATATGGTCCATTTGAACACCTGGGGCTCAGACCAGCTACCCTAAAGGTGCATTTGGCAGCTGTGTCTGCTTTCATTTCAGCAGGTAAACCTCTTTCTTTCAGCTCATCCTGTATTCTCTAAGTTTTTTAAGGGATTGTTCACACAATCCTCCATTCAGGGATCCTGCCCTGCCTGGGATCTTAATGTTTGCATTGCTCAGCTTATGCAGCTTCCCTTGAGCCCTTGTCTTCAGCAGAGCTTAAGTATTTGACTTGGAAGACTGTGTTCCTGGTAGCCATCACTTCTGCCAGACGCATAAGTGAATTACAGGCTTTTGTCAGTGGAGCCTGATTTTATCTCCTTTCATAGAGATAAGGTGGTCCTCAGGACTAACAGGAAGTTCTTGCCTAAGGTGGTTTCAGATTTCCACCTAATCTATTTCTCTTCCAGTGTACTTCACTGACCATTCCTCCTCTGCGAGAGGAGGCTGCACAGCTTAGATGTGGAAGAGAGCCCTAGTTACTACATTGAGCGCATCTAGGTCACAGGTTTGACTCTCCAACTGTTTCTCACTTATGGTGAGGTTGGTAAAGGGAAACCTGCCACTAAAAGATCAATTGCCAGGTGGATTGTCTCTTGTATCCAATTCTGTTATGAAAAGCTGGGTAAGGTTCCTCCCTCAGGCCTGAGGACTCACTCTACCAGAGGTACAGCTGTTTCCCTGTCTGCTGCCAGGGACATCCCTATTCTAGAGATTTGTCAAGCAGCTACCTGGAAAACAGTTCACACTTTTACCAAGCATTACCTCTGGACACCCAGGCTAGGAGTGATGCTCGGTTTGGCACAGCTGTGCTTCGAGCCTATTTCCTAAGTAGGTTCTGTCCCTCCTCCATGGAGGTACTGCTGTGTAGTCTGTATATGTCATAATATAGCAAGACTTCATGTTGTTTGAAGAAAAATTACTCACCTTAGTAATGTTGTTTCTTCTATTGGAGTCTTGCTATATTATGACCTCCCCGCCTGCCCCTCCCAGAACCTCTTGTTTTGGGGATGTGGGTGGGCAGTGCAGTGTTGCACTTAGTAGATGCCCACCTTGTTTTTTCACCCTCCCTTTTGGGGTGACTGGGTGTGTGTTTTTCATGTTTTGGGTCTTCTGACTTAAGTCTTTGTTTTGGGACCAAAAATGTGTTTCTTATATTTAGTAGCCAGTTGGCTAGTGTAGGTTTACAGCTCACACAGGACCTTAGTGAGTTTAGCTCAGAAAGATTTGACAGTTTGAATTTGAAGAACAACAGACAGAGTTTTCAACCGAGCTCGAGCTCAGCTGCCCATGCCTGGCATGGAAAGTTAACTCTTTCACCTCCAGAGCAGTTCGAAGGTTGGACTCACTGCATATGTCATAATATAGCAAGACTCCATTAGAGGAAACAACATTATTAAGGTGAGTAATTTTTTCTTTCTGCCCTTAGAGTTTAGTTTTAGTTTAATGTATATTTATTGTGTTTTCAGTTCCTTTTTGGTTCCGTGGAACCATGGGGATCCTCTGTTCCTGAGGTACTTTTGCCTCACAATTAAGTTTAAATCTTTAATTCTTCATGGTTCCTTTGGGATCCATACTTGGCTGTTTAATTTTAATTATTTTCACTGTTTTGCAGTTCCTGTTTATTTCAGGAATCGTTTAGTGCTCGGTTCCTTTTAGTCTTTGGGAACCGACCGCTTACTTTATTATTGAATTTATTGTTACCAGGAACTGATTTCTTGTCCATAGTGTGTTTTGTCATTATTTACTCAATGTCAGAGGTTCCTAATGTGAAACCTAAAACGAACGAGACCCATAGATTTTAAATATTGTGAAAGTTGTAGCTAGATAATAGCCAAGGCAAAAAGGCACACCTTGTGTGTTTTTGCTTGGGGACAAGTCATATCTTTCTAACTGTGAATTTGTTAAATTTTTTTGCCCTAAGACATAAAAAAGAGGGCCAAAAAATAGAGGAGCTGGCCACTGCTTCTACTCATGCAGACGATGTCGCCCACTTCTGTTCCTAAAAAGACAAGGACAGGATAAAAAGAGACTGTGGAGCCTAAACCCACAGTCAGAACAAACTCTGGTAAATCAAAAGGCCTGTGGAACTGGTTAATGAACTGGTTCCATCAAAGAAAAATATAAAGAAAGTATGTCGCTGTGCCTCCAGCCGAGAAAGGCTAAGGAGCTCCCAGCAGACAAACCTACTATGCCCTCAGCAGAGGACATTGCTAAAGCATTCCAGGTTTTACAGGCACTGCAGGCTATGGTCCCTGTGCCTGCACTGGTTCCAACATTTTCTGCCCAGGTTCCATTTTTCCAGGAACTGCAGTATTTATATGAGAACCCAGAGGAGGAGGAGGAGGAAGATGATGATGAATGGGGCCTTATAGAACCAGAGGTGTCCCCTGAACAGAACCTTGGTTCTCCACCTAGGGGCCCAGAGGATTATGCATCCCACTATTCATTCAAAGTATGGTGGAAACCCCAATCTTACCCATTCAAAAACTGCAGAAGATGGGGAGGAAGTGAACTTCCTGGAATTGATGAGCCTTGCACTCACAAAATGCTTATTTATTTTATTTATTAGCTTTGTAACCAGATAAATGTGCTAGGCAACAAACCTGCCTATTTTCAGGCACGACTCGGGAGAGTACAGGACATAGGTATAGAAAAGACAGATTTATAAATTACAATAAAAGTAAACATAATACAGGAATAATAAGTATCAACATACAATGCAGATAAAGTGACAGAATTGTTTCAGTGTACAGTGCATGATACATCAACATAAGATTAGATCCTAGCCACAAGCCAGCAAGCAGGTGTAGTTAAATCATGAACATTTACAACGACTCATGAGCATGGAGGTGAGCAGATAGCAGGCTTTTAAAGATTTGGTGGGAGGCGGAGTTTTTAACCTGTAGTGGGAGTGAGTTCCAGAACTTGGGAGCATAGTGAGAGAATGCCTGTTCACCCATTTTAGTAGTGCATGGTCTGGTAGCGAGCATAGGGACAGAGGAGGACCTAAGGGCACGGGTTTGGGAGACAGGAGTCAACATGTTGGCCAGGTAATTAGCCTAGGGGTCCTGGTCAGAGAGTCAATAAAGCATCCCAGAGAGTAGGCCCAAGATCCTTAGGTGACAACCAATTTAAGCCAGAGTAGAGGAGGCAGTGATACGTGAAGTCGAGGGGCAGATAAGGCAAATCTGCAGATATTGTTATAGACAGTGTCCCATTTACTAAGTACACCAGAGTTAACGGTGTAGAGGAGGAGATAGCGTGTTGGAGCTGGGGTAAGAGGACTCTGGCCACAGATAATCTGGCAGAAGGTGGAGGGGAGTGACGCACGATCGGGTACCCCCAATTTTAGCATTCACAGCCCGACATACCACGTTAACATGTACTGACAAGTCGAGAGAGGGATCAAGTGCGCACCCCAGGTATTCAAGGACACAGTGTTGGTGATAGGGGACCCGCCCAGGCAGTGAACCAAGAGCTTGGGAGCAGTGGAGGGAAGTTTTTAGAGGATCCAAATAACATGGCACGTGTTTCATCATGGTTAATCTGTTGATGGCAGCTCAAGAGCCAGAGTTGAAGGACTTGAAATCTTTTGAGAATGTGCAGTTAATGTTATCGATCGACGACCCAGAATAGAGAACCAGGTAGTCGGCATACATAAGAGCGCAGCTATGTCTGGAAAGTGAGGGAATATCATTTAGGAAAAGGGAGAAGAGGAGCGGCTCAAGTGTGGATTCCTGTGGGACTCCCCTGCAGATATTTAAGGGGAGAAAAGGGCTTTTGTGGAAAGCTACCACTTGAATGCGATTGTCAAGGTAGCTGCGGAACCAGGAAAGAGTTAGTCTGTAGCTCCAATGGATTGGAGCTTCTTCAGCAGGAGAGGGTGATGAACCATATCAAAAGCTTTGGACAAGTCAGTGAAGACCGCCTCCAGTGAGCTGGCCATGGTCCATATTGCATTTGATGTCACTGGTAAGTTGAGTTAGGGGCCATAGTGGTGCTGTGACCAGACCTAAATCCATGTTGGCAGGGGTTTGAAGATTAAACTGAGCAAGGTGTTCAGCGAGTGGTGTGGACTATTTTTTCAAGAAGCTTGCTGAGAGTGGGTAGGAGGGAGATAGGACAGTAGTTGGACATTAGTTTGGCATCACCCTTTTGTGAATAGGGATAGTTCTGGCAGTTTTCCATGTTGCAGGAACAGTGGAAGTGCAGATCGAGAGGTTAAAAAGCCTAGTGACAGGCTTGGCCAGCAATGGAGCAAACTGCTTGAGTATGCCAGGCTGAATGCCGTCAGGCCCAGGTCCCCCCCGCACCGGAAGGGAGTTAAGAAGTTTGTGAAGCTTGATGCTTCCCATGCACAAGTCTTTGAAGAAGGCAGTTTGCACATCCTAAAAACACTTCAGTCCCAGGGTGGACAAAAAGTGGACAAGAAATAGCAGCTGGACAGGTCCTCTGCTGCATTCCTCTTTAGCCAGATCATGAAGGAGAGATTCAAGCAGCAGCCAGTGACAAGGCAAGAATCCCTTGGCCTGTCACCCACCTGACAAAGATTCCAGAAAGATGGATGAGATGGGGGAAAAAGGGTATGTGGCTGTCTCCTCCTGGTGAGACAGGCCAATTATATGGCCTATGCAGTGCAGTACCAGAAGGTCCTGTGGAGGCACCGTGCTGGCCTTTGCTGACAAAGTGCCAGGCGAGTGGCAGTGGACCGCCAGGAGACTGCAAGGACAGCACTGGATGCCGCAAAATACCAGTTCCACATGGCTGTGGATGCAAATGATACCACAGCCAGACATATGTCCTTTTCTGTTTCCTCAGGAGGTTTGATGCTTAGAGCTACCAACCTAACTCAGTACACCCAAACAAAGGCAATGAATTTTCCTGTGAGGGGATTCTCTTTGGGGGTAAAACCAAAGCTTATATGAAAAGGTGGAAGAGTACAAGATCACCATTAGGAGTAACTCCAAGGATAGGCCAACATCCTCATACAGGTCCCAGTACGGTGGGGGCAGGGGTAGGGTTTTCATCCTGTGCCGCTTTTCAGGCACAAGCCATGCAAGACCACCAGCAGCCCAGAGGTACTTTAGGGTCGGAGATCCATGAGAAGGCCTGCCCAGACATCCCAGTTACAGGCCCAGCCCAAACAGACTTCCTGACGGGCTGGTACAGGTTACCTCCCCACTGCCAGTAGGCAGCAGATTGGCTCACTACCTCCAGGCTTGGCGCATCATCACCACAGACAAGTTGGTCCTATAAAGTAGTGAACCAAGAACTGTTCCTAAGTTTCAAGTCACTACCCAGGCTAAGAGCCAGAAACTTTGCCCCAGTAACATCTGCAGACAGGATACTCCTGGAAACAGAGGTGAGAAGTCTCCTGTCAATCAAAGCAGTAGAAACTGTCCCCTTGTCTCAAAGGAGAAAGGGTTTCTACCAAGATACTTTCTCACTCTAAAGAAAAATGGGGACTCATGACCTATTCTAGACTCCGAGGCTTCTAAACAAACACACCCTGAAACCAAAGTTCAAAATGGTGACTCTGGCCATGATCATCCCCACACTGCAAAAGGGATTGGCTAGCATACCTAGACTTAAAGGATGCATACTTCACATTCCCATCAGACCAAGCCACAGAAAACACCTGAGATAAAGACTACCTCGGTCATTACCAATTTGCAGCAGTGCCATTCAGCTTAACCTCAGCACCAAAGGCAATCACAGACTGCCTGGCAGTGGTAGTGGCACACTTAGGAAGATGGGGAGGACAGTCTTTCCTTACCTAGATGACTGGCTAGTCATAGGTCGGTCTCTGCAGCACACCAGAGAGTCCCTGGCACTGACCAGGACCACATTAGAGTCTGTGGGATTCCTCACAAATGAGCAGAAGTCTCAGCAAGAACCTGTTTAGGTTCTGTATTTCATTGGAGCAGAACTGGGCACCAGTGTGAGCAGAGCATTTCTTCCTCAGGACAAGGGTGAACAGTATCCTGCAGGTAATAATAATATAATATAATAATAATAAAATGTATTTGTTAGAGCGCCTTTCATATACCAAAGCACTGTACATTCAAGATAAAAACAAGATACAATAGATGCAATAAAATCAAGAAAATCCAGAGTAGGCTTTCCCCACAAAAAGTCTTAAGAGCCTGCTTGAAACACCCCACCGTCCTGCACTCCCAAAGCTGACATGGCAAAGAATTCCAGAGGGTAGGTGCCGAAAACCAAAAGCATGCGCACTAGATGACTTTAAACTTACCCTTGAATTCCAGCAACCCCTCATCAGCGAAGCGGAGCTGTCGTGAGAGGGGTGTAAGGACCAGGAGCTCTTTCAAGTAATCAGGATCCTGTCCGTGTAGGGCTTTGTAAGTCAATAGACCTACATTAAAGGTGATCCACCACTGAATAGGCAGCCAGTGCAGACCACAGAGCACACGGGTAATGTGAGTTCTTCTGGATGCCCCAGTCAACGTATGAGCTGCCGCATTCTGCACTAGCTGCAAGCGTGGATATCAACCCCAGGAAGCCCTAAGTAAAGGGAGCTGCAGTAATCAAGGCACAATGTGACAAAGGTGTGGACCAAAACAGGTAGGTCGCTAGATGGAACAAGGTGCTTAATCCCAGCAGTGTTCCTAAGATGGTAAAAGACCAGCTTGATGACTGCCGACACCTGATGACTAAGGGTCAGACCATCGCCAAGCACCACTCCTAGGTCACGCACCCATTCAGAGGTGAGAATCTGGGCCCCCAAAGGACTAAACCGAGGGGAGTCATTCCTCAACCCATCTGCCCTATGACCCAGGTCCACTACCAAAACCTCAGTCTTTCTTGGATTCAACTTTAAACTGCTGGTACTCATCCGATCTTGGATTTCAATGAGGCAGCTGTTCAATATTGAGATAGCACCAACCTGGTCGGGGGCAAAAGACAGAGCTGGGTATCATCAGCATCACAGTGAAACCTCAGCCCATACCATCTTACAATGTCTCTGAGGGGCATATATACTGCGAATAATATGGGGGACAGCACCGAGCCCTGAGGTACCCGCAAGGCAGAGTGAAAGCCCCAGAAGAAAATATACCGAGACAACTCTCTGCATTCTACCAGTGAGGAAAATGTAAACCATCTGAGAACTGTACCAGACAGCCCACAGATAGACCTCAGACACTTGAGCTGGACCCCATGATCCACAGTATCAAAGGCTGATGATAAATCAAGGAGAACCAAGATGGAACAGTGTCTCCGATCTCTCACCATCAGGAGATCATTGAGCACCAGCCAGAGCAGTCTCAGTTCTATGCCTCTTATGAAAACCCGATTGGAAAGGTTTGTATAAATTATGGATGATTAGATGGTTATCCAGTTGAGCTGCCACAACTTTCTCAATAACCTTCCCACAAAAGGAGGTTAGAGACAGGCCTGTAGTTTGCTAGGTTCTCTGGGTCTAAAGAAGCTTTCTTCAGGAGAGGTATCACCACCCCACCTTCAGGTAGCTAGAGAACTTACCCCACTCCAGAGAGCACCGGACAGTCCGAGCTAAGACTGGGCCAATGATGTCACTACAACCCAAAATCAAGGAAGTAGGGCCTGGTCTAAACTACAGCAGGTGGGACGACGATCGCTGGACAATCCTTGTAATATCCACAAACTCCGCAGATCAAAGGTACTCCAGGAAACTCCGGGTTCTGTGACATGGCACCGATCAAAAGCATCCCCATAGAGTGAAGTTGGAGGCATTCCTGCCTGATGTCAGCCACCTTATTCGCAAAGAAGTGAGCGATCTCATCACAATCATTTTGTGAGAAATCTCGATGGAACTGCTGACAGGCTGGGTTTCACAGTCTGTCAACAGTTCTGAAGAGTTGAGCCGGTCGGTTCATAGCATAGCTATTTCCCGGACAGGAGTTCTGCCTTCTACGGAAATTTCTGTTTGATAGAATTTATAATGTTCTAACAAAATAAGGTGGTCGGCATCTAAGGCTGTCCTCCACCAACGATGCTCCAACCCTACGCTCTGTCTCCACAACCCTTTAGAGTCCCATCAAACCAAGGGCCCCAGGGCACGCGGGGGCGTAACACGGACTGGAGCACCAGATCAAGAGCTAGAGACAGTCTATTATAGGTCAGAATTAACTGCTCAGGATCTGTGCTAGTGTCACCTAACAACTAGAGGTTAATTACCGCCATCAGATCTTCAGGGACCACATCCCAAAGAGCAATAACTGACCATCTCCACAGAGGCCAAAAACTGAACCTCAACAGAGTAATGGTCGGACCAACCAACTGGTTCCACCACCAAGTCGGAGGCCTCGATCCCCAGGAGGAGACCAAATCAAGAGATTGGCCACCCTTGTGAGTAGCTGAGAAACAACCTGTGTGAAGTCCGAGATGTCATCAGCAGGAGGAAGTATTGACCAAAATGAGGATTCACTTCGTCGACCCAGGCATTGAAGTCACCCAGAACCATCAGTCTGGGTGACTCCAATGCTATATCGCCACAAAGTCTGTTACTTCCTGCAGGAACAGCTTTTCATCACCTTGTAGATGGTAGATGAGCGCATCCTGCATCCCACACCAGCTACCACAGTACACTCAAAAGACCGGCCTCCTCAACTGGTACACTAATTTAGGCCCAATTCGGTCTTGAAACAGACTGCAACCCCCTTGGTCCAGTCTCGGCAATGTAAACCGAGTATCCGCAGGAACAGCCCTTCTAATATAGGGGCTGCGCTCCTCCAACCAGGTCTCGTATTGCAAACCAGATCTGCCCTACCAACAAAGTCTACAATAAGACCAGTCTTGTTGCAGAAAGATCTGGCATTGCACAACAGCACCCTGAGTTGGACGAGGTTGGCGAGCTGTCCCAACTGCTTGCCCTCCCAAATCGGAGGTGCCCTTGGGTATGGGAACTAGAACTGAATTACCATGTTCTAGGTACCATTTCAGCCCAGGGCGCCTTCTGGCCCTAACCACCATACCTCTCAACCTTTCTTCCCCAAATGTGGAACATTGCCTGTCAAAATGTGGAACAAATGGGCAAAATGTGGAACACGAATCAAATCTTTACCTAAGAAGCTCAAAACACTGTTAAAATGTTGCATTTATGTTCAAAAGTCTGTTATTAATTGAATAACATATATTTTGCATCATTTACTATGGATTTTGCTATAAAATGTTGACTTCACTGTGGAACAAGTCCTCACAATGTGGAAACAGGGAGCTTTTGTGAAGTAAAATGAGGAACGCTCTCATAATGTGGTACAGTTGAGAGGTATGCTAACCACCCCTATGGGAGAGCACCACTCATTTGGGTTTCGCTGTCCATGTCCCCACCCACCCCGACTCCCTTCCCCATGAAGCAATCCCTAGCAACATCATTGATAAATAGAAGCAGGCAGAAGGGAGAAGAAACTATGGAGGGCGCGAGAGCAGAAGGAATAGCACAGGATGGGGGCAAGCAGGCACATTCTATTAATAGTTACAACAAAACAGTAGGGGAAAAAAATAAAACACCAAAATTCTAGGATCCAAAGCAGAACTACAGACAATTAAAAGCCCCAAAACAATAAAAATTATACAGTAATCGTGTCTAACAACACATATTAAATTACCCTCCCACTAAAAGATGACTTAAACCCTAGAACAATAATACAGTCCCTCTCACAGGATATGCAACAAAACCACAGGTATAAATTGTCCTCTTCCACAGCCCTCACATAGCCAAGGAGGAAAATAAAAAATATACAATAACACAGTCCCTCTCACAGGATTTAAAAATATACATAGAAATAAATTCCCTCTCACAGCCGAGGAAGAAAGGAAAATGGTCAAACAACCACTAAAATAAACATTCAAATAATATGAAAAATAAAATATAGGCACCCTGGCCCTCTCACTTCCAGGAAGCCAAAACCAATAAAAATCCGGAAACTGTCATCTGTCAGTAGGAGGAGCCGTTGGAAAAATTCAGAGTAATAAAATCCAAGTCCAACTGAAGATTTTAAATAATTCAACGTAGGTAAAATCCAAAAATAAAAGGCCAGCAAAAAAATTTCACCGGTTCCAGATTAGGGCTTCCCAAAATGGCAACACACGGTCTCGATATAAATCGAAGAACCACAGAGTCTCCAAAGAGCCAGAAAATCAACAGGCCAAGCCACTGAGAGTGGGGTCTCCCCCCCCACACACTCCCAAACTGACTAATCAGGTATTAATTATACCACCAGGACCTGCAGCTACAGACACCCCAAAGGCCAGACCGCTAGGACCGACCCTGAGATAACTTGGGGCCCCCACTGGTCCCTAGCTCCTAGGAAGAAGTGAGGTAGCTCTGCTCTGTCCCAGGTGGCACCCAAGGTTACCCAGGCACGGGGCAGAGCCACCCACAACCAGACCACTGCTATGGCCCTGCTTCTGGACCCAAACTCAGGAGACAGTTAAAGAATACAAATAAAAAAGGGGCTCTGATCAATAAATCAGACCCCTCACTCACGGTACTCCAAAAGCCCACAGCAATCCCTCCAGCCAGTATCCAGAAATATTGCACTGCAGGAAATCCTAGTTCCAGTTCTTCCTTATCCAGCACTACAAGATAAATCCCAGTCCAGCAAGTTTAATGCATAGATATCCAAAGGTTTAAACACCAGGACAAACCCGGTAAAAAGTTTGCCAGTTTCCATTCCAATTCAAGAAAGCACCCCAGGAAAGATAATCTCTCTGATTCTCTGACCCCAGCCACAAGATAGTTGTAAGCTCAATCGCTCTTTTCATGAGCGCAGGCAATGGAGATACAGACCAATGCCATGGCCAGACACCAGTCAAAAAAACATTTGTAGGCAGGAACACTCTCTGAAACGAATGACCCGACTTGGACTCCACTGCCAGAGAAAATGAGAAGATGCGGAGAAAAGCCTGAGCAGTAACTGGGAGCCGTGAGAACAACGACCGCAAGAAGCCAAAACAAGTGCACGCTTCATCAAGACCACTTTTAAACTAAAACTAAAACGAAATGAAACATAAAATAGAACAAAATAAAACAAAAACAAAGCAGGGCAGCAAACAGATAGTAAGGACTAATCCAGCATGACTGCCATCTTAAGTCTGAACTTAAAAAGCAGGCTCATTCCAGTTAAACAGAACCAGGCCAGACAGGAAGTTCTTGCGCCTACTGGGCCACATGGCAGCTGCCACAGTGGTGGTTCCAGGATCCAGATTTCAGATGAGGACATAAAATTCCATCTAAGAGCCCATTGGTCTCAGAAAAAGGATGCACTGGCTAAGCTGGTTCCTGTCACAGATACACTCCTGCAAGCTCTGCAGTGGTAGCTGGAGCGGGACAACCTCAGAGAGGGTGTTCCCATCTAAAAGAACATCCCTCAGTCGTGCTCACAACAGATGCCTCACTGCTATGCTGGGGGCTCACATACTGGACTTAACATCCCATGGAACGTGGTCCTCCCAAGAGTCTCTCCTGCACATCAGCCTGCTAGAGCTCAGGGCAGTATACCTGGTTCTACTGGCTTTTGCTCCTCACTTACAAAACAAGGTGGTTCAGTTCAGAACAAACAGTACCACCACCATGTACTACATCAACAAACAAGGAGGAACCAGATCCACCCTTTATGCACAGAGGCAATGAAGCTGTGGAACCTGGCTCACTCACCCTTCCTGAAGGACAGTATCCTGGCAGATTCACTCAGCAGGATATCAATCAAAATTTATTTATAAAACGCCTTTCCAGTGATCAAGGTGCTATACAAACACACTAATCAAATAAAAACATATTAAAATACAGATTCCTAGAATCATACATTATAATTTACCAACAATATCATATATTAAAAACCTCAACCAAGCTCATCAGGGAATGCCAGGCTAAATAAGTAGGTTTTGAGCTGATTTGAAACTCTGGACAGTCAGGCACTCTAACCCGATGAGGTAGAGAATTCACAGGGTAAGAGCTACATACGCAAAGGATCGAGCTGCAGACATCTTCAAATGCACCCTGGGAATCTTTAGCAATCCCTCGTTGGTGGATTGGATTGGGCAGGAGGGGCAGTAGGGACAAAGGAGATCTTGCAGGTAGTATGGACCCTGTTCATGTAGGGCTCTATAATTCAGCAAGCCAACCTTGAAGGTGATCCGCCACTGTACTGGAAGCCAGTGCAGTCCGCAGAGCACAGGCATAAAGTGACTAGTCCTAGAGGTACCAGTCACCAGCCTGGCTGCCGCATTCTTCTTTGGCTTTAAGCAGCTGATATCAACCCCCAGGAGCCCTAGGGTACAGGGCATTGCAGTAGTCAAGGCGGAGGTCACGAAGGCATGGACCAATATAGGTAGATAATCTGGAGGAACCAGGTGTTTCACCTGGGTGATATTTCTCAGCTGGTAAAACGAGGTCTTGAAATGGCCGATACTCATGATTTCAGGGTCAACCCATCATCAAAATAATGCCTAAGTTAGCACCCAATCTGAGGTAGTCAGCTGAACACCCTGAGCCAAAACCCAGAGGGCTGTCCAGCCAACAAACCCGCCTCCGACGGTCTGTTCCACCACCAACACCTCGGGTTTAGATGGGTTCAACCTCAGCCAGCTGGCACTCATCCAGTCCTGGATCTCAGAGAGGCGGTTGTTAAACACCGAGATAGCATCACCCTGTCTGGGTACAAAGGATATGTACAGCTGAGTGTCATCTGCATGCATTGAAAACTCAGACCGTACTCACCTAATAATGTCTTCTAACGGCAGCATGTACACTGCAAACAACATGATGACAAAATAGAGCCTTGTGGGACCCTCAGGATAGGGAGAGAGCATCAGAGGAATAAATCCCAGTGACCACTCTCTGAGTCCCATGCTCGAGGAATGATCGAAACCATCTGATGACTGTACCTGACAGTCCACAGATGAACCGCAGGCACTCAATAGCACACCATGGTCCACAGTGTCAGATGCTGCAGAGAGATTAAGGAGGACCACGATGGAATGAGTCCTCCGATCTCTCACTATTAGGAGATTATTTAGCACCCTAACAAGGGCTGTCTCGGTGCTGTGCCTCTTCCTGAATCCGGACTGGAGAGAATCATAGACATCATAGGTGGAAAGATGATCATCCAGCTGCAGCAACCACCTTCTCAATAACCTTGCCCAAAAAAGGCAGTTTAGAGACAGGTCTGTAGTTAGACAGTCCAGGTCTAGGGAGGGCTTTTTAGGAGTGGTCATACAGCTGCCTCCTTTAGGGGATCAGGAAAGACCCCCATGAACTCCAGACTATCTCCGCTGGGCCGGCCAATGTTATCAACGTAGCTCATATGGAGTCAAGTTGGGCCCGGGTCCAAACTACAGCTGGTTGGCTGCAGAGTCTGGACAGTCCTTACAATGTCCATGAATTCTGGCTGTTTGAAGTCGGACTAGTCAAACCAGGTGCACACCACCTCCTGCCATCCTCCGCAGTACTCTTTAGAGGGGCCAGGCTGATCACGGACCTGATGGTGGCAACCTTATCCGCAAAAACTGAGCAAACTCATCACACTTGTCTTGTGATAAAGCTTCCCCAGGCTGAAGACAGACTGGATTGCACAATCTGTCAACAGTCCGGAAGAGCTGAGCTGGTCGATTTTCATGACGGCAATCTTCCCTGGACAGGAACTCTGCCTTCTGCGGGTGATTGTCAATTGATAGACTGTATAATGGTCCATCAATCTAAGCTTATCAACCTCTAGGCCCGATTTCCGCCAGGCCCTCTCTAGCCTTTGACCCACTCTCCTCAACTCCTTCAAGGTTGCTTCAAACCACGGGGACCTTGGGCAAAGAGTGAAGGGATAAACACAAGCAGGAGCAATAGAATCTATGGCCTCTCTCACCACCTTATTATAGGCAAATACCAGATCCCTGGATCCATGCATTCACTGACAAACTCAATAGGTCCAGCACCGCCATTAGGCCAGCTGGGATCACACCTTAAAGGGCAGTACTGGCCCATCTCCATAGGGGTAGACCTATTTGGGGAGCCATAAACTGAACCTTGTGGTGTGATGGTCAGACCACCCGCCTGGTTCCGCCACCAAATCAGAGATCGCCATCCTGAGGAGGAACACCAGGTCCAATGAGTGACCACCAATGTGGGTTGCAGAGGTAGCTACCTGTGTGAGGCCCAATGAGGTCATTAGTTGGAGAGCGCCCTGACCAAAGGGCAAGAGTTCATCGTCAACCTAGTCATTGAAATCCCCAGAATCGGCCATCTGGGGACCCCAACACCATATCGACAATGAAGTCCGCGGCTTCCTGCATGAATACTTTCCCACTTCCAGGTGGACAGTAGATGAGCAGTGTCCTGCACCCACACCGCACCCACAGTACACTCAAAGGATCTGGTGGACCCCACTGGTACATCCACAAGGCCCAGTCCAATCTAAAACATATGGCTACAGCGCTCCCTACAATCCATTCTCGGTGGTGTATCACAAAGTACCCACCTGTAACTGCTAAGGCCAATACTGGGCCCGAAGATTCTCATCCAGCCAGGATAAGCCAGGATCATCACAAATACTACAGGCAGTATTCAGAAGGTGGGGCACACCAGAAATAGACCTCTTTGCCTCCACAGACAATCATCAACTGCCACAGTTCTGTTGCAGGCCTCCAAGCAAGAGCACAATCCTCTGGATGCACTGGCACTAGACTGGACGGAAAATTCCTGTATGCCTTACCTCCTTTCCCCATGTTGCTCAGGACCCTGGTGAAGCTGCTTTGGTTTTGTGTGGTTTATAATTACATATTTTAGTCCTTTTTTTTAATCTGTTTATTCACCCCAGAGGACAGGGCATCCTTCTACTGGGCTAGGGTCTCTCACTCCTGCCTTAACCCCCATATCCTGGCTCTCCCCACCAAGCACTGCCTAGACCGGACCCCAGCCTCCCCCCATATAGCTGGGATCCATGCAGCCTATGGATTGGTGCCCGGAAAGATCTTGGCAAACTGCGGCGGTGGGATGTGGGCGTACCACGGATGTCCCTATCTCATCTCCAGAGGGGACTTTCTGTACTGTGCCCCAGTCCCCAACATGGTGCACGCCGACGTACTGGCGCACGGCAACCCTGCCAGCATCAGCCACGCTTAGTTACGTGCTTGCCTGCTTGCTGCAGTGCCCCTGTCTCCACCAGGGGCCAGTGGCACACCGGGACATCACACCCATTCTTCCCTGGGGAGGAGAGCATTACAAGGGCACTCATCCTCAACCCTCCCTGCCGACCCCAGTGCCTGAGTTCGCTCCTGAACCTGGGTGCCAGCATAGTGCAAGGTGGCGCCCAGCACCTCAACCCTCAACGCCACTGGGCCAGCCATATTTTAGCTCTTTAACCAGTTGGTTCACACTGTGATCCCTACTTGGGACTTGTTGGTTTTAAGGGATGTGATTAAGGGGCTTAATCTTCACAGTTAGCTAGAGGGTCTTTACCCTGTTAGGCTGCATAATGAATCTGAGCACTCAGAGGGCAGCAGTTTGAAATTGGCACAAGCCAATGAGAGTTCCATAATTAGCATAACTTCCATCTCTCCGGCATTCAACACTGAAGCCTGATTACATTAGTTTAATCATACTGTGTGATCCCCTGGAAGAAACAAGATTACTAGGTGAGTTTTTCTTTCCTCACCAGGCTCCTTGGGATATTCCTCTCAGGAAAGGGAGCTCTGGCTTGTGGGCATTCTCATCCTCAGGCATATGATGGCAATCCTCGACCTTGGTACTACCAAGGGGGACAGGTTAAGTCAGGATTCCCTATGTTGGCTCACCAGTCCTCTGGGAGTCAAGAGTCCATGATAATTTGGTTTACATGATTCTGGTGGATTGGGAATCTCTGGCAGGAACCTTCAGTCTACAAGATTTACAAATTCAGCAAGTTGAATAGCAGGTCCTTGTTTACTGTCCCACCTGCTGATCCAGCCTTGGCTACCCTCATTTACACTCAGTGCAGGGATACGGTCCCATGGTTCAACATGACAAGCACGTAGATGGTTTCTTTTGAAGTCCAGCATTGCAGTAGTGTCCTGCAGGACAGCCATTTATTCAACATACATGGCTCAGGCAGTAGCCTTATGGTTGCCCAAGCTGTGCAGATATCTCTTTAGGTGCTTAAAAAGGACAGGTCGCTGCACAGAACTCAGCACAACCTTTATGCCCTACCTGGAGGATATCACCTTGACATGGTTACCCTGGCAGCACACTCTGCCTCGGGGTCCTTTCTAGCCTGATGAAATGTCTGGCTTCAGTTGTGGTCTTTTCACCACACATAAAATGCATTTGGCAAAAATTCCCTTTCTGTGATCTGTCCTTTTTGAGGAACCGCTGGAAACAGCCTTCAGGATTTTCGTGAGTTTTGCAAGGTTTGGGTCACCTTCACAGGGGCCCAAAGTAGGGATCAGGGTTCAGATGGATCTTCAGCAACCAGTCAAGTCCATCTTTCATGGGACTACAGCCTCCAAAGTCAAGTTTTTCTTGTGAAGACCTACTTTGGGTTCACCCAAGAGGGTTAGAAATCCAAAGGACAGTTTCGATGGTGTCCTGTTCCACCCTGAGGAGTTTCTGGTGGAGGGTAGTGAATCAGACATTTCTGATGGGAGTGGACCAACACCACCTCACACCAGTGGGTGTTAAAATAGTCACAGATTATTACTTCAAATAGTTCTCTCAGCACCCACTTCCAGAGCTATTCCACATCTCTGCCAGCCAAAAGGACCCAGTCAAGGGACAGGTTGTCAGATTGGTTGTGGACCACCTTCTGTGCTTAGGGCCATATTCCTGGTCCCCACTGAGAAGAAAAATATGAGGGATTTACTCTCACTTCTTTATGGTTTCCAAGAAACTGGGGAGGAATTTGGCCCAGTCTTGGACCCCAAGAAGTTGACTCAGTTTGTCTTGAAGACAAAGTTCAAATGAAAGCAGTGAAGACAGTCATAGAAGTGATTTAGCTGGCAGAGTTCCTTAGCTTCCTGGATTTTGGAGAAGCCTACCTACAGTACATGTCCCTGAGCTCTGTACCACTGGAAGTTCCTTTGCTTTATGATTGGCAGGAGCATTAGCAGTACACCACAGTGCTGCTTGGCTTATTGTCAGCCCCTCCCCAGTGTACTCCAAGATTATGGTAGGGTTGGTAATGCATCTCAGAAAACAAGGCCTCAAGGTCCACCCACATCTAGGTGACTGACTGATCCAGTGCACTCCCTAGAACTAGCACTTTCAGATGTCACCAGGGTGATGTAGATCTTCCAAAATCATGGCTTTGTGAAAATTGGGACAAGGAACTGTGACTCATCCCAGACCCTCATATAACTGGCAGCTGCTTCAAAACAGACTTAGAAAGGTCTTTCTCTGGAAGACTTTCTAGTCTGTGGTCCCCAGCAGATAATCTTCAACCACATCCATATGTCACTGACTGTAGCCATACAGCTTCTAGGCATAATAGTTATGGCATCTACTGAAGTACCCTGGGCAAAGGCACACTGCAGGGAACATCACCCATTTATCTTTCACATTCTCAGATTGATCTAGACCCAACCCCTCGGGTCGGATTAAGCCTTCTGGTGAAGGTCCAGAAACAGCCAATGAAGGGCTCCTTGATGAAACAGCTACATTGTTATCCAGACAGATACAAGTCCCTTGAGATGGGGAGCCATCCTGAAACAAGAAGGCTTAAGGCAAATGGGTGTAGCGAGAAGCGAGACTGAGATTAAACTGCCGAGACAAGAGTTATTGTCAAAGTTGTGCAGGCAGTCTCTCCATTCATATGGGAAAAGCCATAAAAATCCAGTACAGCAACCCATCAGCAGTGACTTTCAGTACGAAACAATAAAGTGGTAGAAGGAACTGCTCCATGTGGGCAGAGGTAAGAGCAGTCTCTGATTGGCGGAGGTGTACCTGAAGGCATCTCTTCATGGTTAACCTCTTGGGATAAACCAGTCTCAGACAGACTGGCCCAGCCATCAAACCTTGTCCCTGAGGGAATGGCAGCTGCCATGAAGTGTTTGAGGATCTGATGCGCCACTGGGAGTCGCCACAGTCAGTCTCTTTGTAATAAGGCAAACCATCAGGTTCCCAAAATTTCTACCTACTCCCAGAACCAAGAGCCAATTGATATTGTACAGGTGCAGTATGAGCAGAATTTGCTCTATGCATTCCCCCATTCTTTCCACCCTCTAGTTCTACAAGGATATAAAGAATAAATCTAATCCTTATAGCGTCATATTGACCCAGACTGTGGTGGTTCTGAGACCTTCTAGACCTAGCAGAGGAATCTCTCTTCCCACTCAGGAAGGAGCTTCTGCTGTATGGACCCTTTCTTCATCCACAGCTGGCCAAACTTTTTCTGCAAACATGGCGACTAGGAGGTTCAAGTTCCTGAGCATTTCATTTTTATCAGAGGTGGTTTCTGTTGTCCTCCAGTTTCCAGTCTTTGGGAATGGACTTCTAGGGTTTACAAGAGGGTTTGTCAAGTGTTCAAAGTCTGGATCTCTTTGTAAGGATATCTCTTCTGTGCAAGCCACAGTATTGCATGTTGTTAGTTTTCTCTATGCCAACCTGTAATTATGCTTGGCAGCATTTACTCTGAGAATTCAGATGCTGGCTCTATCTGCAATTTTATCAGAAACACATTCTCTTTCCTTAAGATGCGATCTACATTATATCAGAAAGAGATTCTCTTTCCTTAAGATTTGACCCTCACATTATTAAATTGCTGAAGATGGTGGAACAGCTAGGATTAGGCAGTTGGTCCCAGCACTGGATCACAGAATGGTGCTCACCAGCTTATGGATCCACCTCCAAGCCTGTACATGCCATCTTCTTGTTGTTCCAAACACTAGGTGGTGATCCTGGTAGCAGTTGCCTTGGCCGGGTGGGTTAGTTAGACTGAAACACTCTCATGCAGAAAGCCAAACTGTGTCTTCCTTCCAGACAGAGTAGTGCTCAGAACTGCGCTATAATTTGTGCGAAAGGAGAATTCTGCCATTCGCTTGATTCAGGAACTTTTCCTTTCATCATTGTGTCCAAGTCCAGATAATGAGAAAGAAAAACATTTGCATGGCCTGGACATCAGCATGACCCTCAGATACTACCTAGAAAGGACTAAAGCGCATAGTAAGATACCAGCTTGTCTCAGTCTCTGCTATCTCCAGGTGCCTGAGATTCTGTAATTGAGGAAGCCTATAACGTAGCAGTACAGCCATGTCCAGAAGGCATAAAGGACACTCCACTAGAGCAGTGTTCACATCCTTGGTAGAGAATTTGACTCCGTTAGGATTTCTGCAAGGTTGCAACCTGGGCATCAGTGCATACTTTCACAAATAACTATACAGTGGAAATGAAAGCCACAGCTAATGCCGTGTTTGGGGAATGTTACTACAGGTTGTTGTAAAGTAAGTTGTATGAGTGCAGTACATTTACATAATTGAAATGGGACATGCAGATCCATCTGTTTCTGACAAACTTTTGAAATTAAGTTCAGTATATTCTAGGTTAAGCAATTTGAGCCATGTGTTGTGACTTAGATTTACAGGTTTTCTCTTAGAATGCCCTCCCAATCCAGTCTAGTCTCTTGAATACTTAGTATACCTCATTATTGGACTGACTGGCCAGATGGAAGGATCTGGGGATGACTGTGAATGAAGAATTTCTTACCATCTCCCACATCTGTCTATCTGGACCACCCCCACCTCATAAATTTGTTGCTGGAAAGGTGGTAAAGTAAATTTGTAGGGTGGCAACAGCAGACTTAGGGATCTAATTCTTTAAGTTGAGCTGTTTCAGTGCTTTTACGGGCTATGACAATTGACTGCTGATCTTTTGGCAGGGTCAGCAGTCACATATAGCCTTGGGTGGAGGGGAGGCACCGGCACCAGTGCATTAGTTATTTTTATGGTGTGCTCTGACTTCCTTTGGTCAGATGTTTACCCACCTGTGACTTACTAAGTGGATAGAATGATATGAGAAGCTCAAAGGAACCAGATTTCCTGGTTACAAATTCTTAGTTTCAGAAATACGCAAGCACTGAGGAGAAAGTGTTGTTTTGTGGAAGCATTGTTTTGGATCTGCAGTGACTAAGGGATAGTTTGTCCCATTATGATTTAAAGTGATAGGGTTACATATCAAATGTTAAAGGGTTGTCCCTGTGACATGACATGGTTGGAACCCAGCAGGGTTATTGTCATGTAATTCAGCCAGAAACTCACCTGCATAAGACTGAGACATGCACCATTTTGGGTTAGTAAAGGTCAAACTTTGGGAAAAAAAAACATTTCTTTTGAAAAGGATAAAGGTCCCCTGCATAACTGTGCCTAAAAGAAGGCGGTTGCTGTTCTTGCCCTTCTCATGTCTTGGGTAGTGTTCTACCACCATGTGCAAACTGACCATGATTGCACAGACATTCAGCAGAATCTTTCTGAACATATTTTATATAAAATGCAGTCCAGTATCTAGAAACTTGCAGAGGTGCTCTGCAGTGTCTCTTTTCAATCCAAACCTTTCAGTGAATCCTGATCTTTCAAAACTGCTCCTCCAAACTCACTTCACCCTCTCTTGCCCCTGCCCTGGTCTAGTCCTTTTATCACTACTTGTCTGAACCTTACACAATTGTGTACCTTGACATTCTGTAGCAAAGGTACATCCAGTACAATTTTTAGTACCCCGCTGACTGTAATTCTATTGATTGCTGCTACTGCTACTTTGCACATAGTTTCTTTTTGAATATGTATCTGTTTGCACATTTGTTCTATTCCATATTCCCTCAACCATGTATTGTAATTGCACAATTGCTGCTACTTTATTGTACATACATATCATTATTGTTGTTTTACCTATATTCAATGTACTTGTTCCTCTCTTCTATATCCCTCCTCGGGTCACACCTGAAAACGAGCTCGCTCAGTTTGCCTCTCCTGGTCACTAATTTTCAAATAAAATAAAAATAGAAACCTTCTATGTTAGGTGTTAGTTGTCTTCCATGACATGAAAAGGCTGAAGCAGCCAACACTCTATTTTTCTTCACAACTGCGTCCCATTACCACAAGGTTTTCTCATAACATTGTGTTGGAATTTAAATGTAACCATTGACAAGTTGTCTGGTCTGTAAATAATAACTACAGAATGGCTATTCAGTCACTACTAGATATTTATTGATTTCCACTGGGTTCTCATTGTTTCTTTCATAGATCAGACTATATCCTACCAGTCACGCCAGAGAGCAAAAATATAACTGTTAACCATAACATGAAGTTCATATGGCACCTTTCTTATGAATATATGGCTACCAAAACAGAATTAATTTTAGAAAACATAAAAGGATTATGGACCACTTCTCATGAGTAAGCTGTACGAGCAAAACATTAAGAACCCAGTGGCCATCAGTAAATATCAGATAGTGATTGAGTAGACCCTCTGGGCTTATTATTTACAGTGGGTCATTTGGAAGCTACTCTCAGTACATGAGAATAGAGCACCCTTGAGGGACATGGGTCAGTCTGAATTTTATATATTGAGTCCCAGCATAAACAAGTTGAAGGATGCTAAAGTTGCTCTAGCTACCTACTCTTCAGTGCCTTGTCCCATTCCCTTTGGTTAGCTCTTGCAGGGAGCCACACCATTGCCAAATTCCATCACTCTGATGTTGCATGAAGTAAACCATTTTAATTTTTGATCTTTATTATAGCATTTAAAATGTTGAAAAGAAGTTCTTTGTAAAAGACAGGACCTTGCTGTAGTTTCTCTTATACGCAGTCAAACATAAGAGTACCAAAAAAAAACCCCGAACACTTTAGCTTCTGTTTGAGGAGAAGACTGGAGACAATGTTACTCATGCAGCTGAACACTCCTCAAGTCCTTAGCTTCAGATTAGTACTTCACAAGCAGCTCTAATTTGTCAGTGAAGAGTAGAGGGTCCTTTATGTCTCTTTCAAATGCATTAGAAGTTGTCATTTCAGGTGTTTCTGCTTCAAAGAACTATACCTACATTTTGTAAAGGTGCATGAAGGATTGTGGTCAGACACTTTACTGTACCATTAAGTAAAGGGTCTGCTCGAAAAAAAATCTTCAAAATCAGTTATTTGCTTAGAAAGCAGCAGCATTTGTTAGTTGTTAAAAACAGTCATCTTTTTTTTGTTAAAATGTATTTCTGACACTCTCAGATTCATCATCGACAGTGTATTTTAAATTTTCTCAAATATTTGTAAAATTGCTTTTATAGCTAATTTCTTTTAATTAATGACTCATGTCATTTGCAATTTTAAAAAACATTTCCACTGAAGTTACCTGTTGACTGTACATACTGAATTCATACTGTAGACCTAGTAACCACAAGTTTCTGATGGTAAACAGCACAGCACTTTACCAAGATATTTAATTTTTTTCATGGTAAGCATGGCAAGAGAATAAGAAATTTAAAAATGTCAAAATCCTTTAGTTCAGGAATGATAGGGTAAAGAAAAGAGCAATATTGCTGATTTTGCAAAAATCATTACTGCAGGAAAAAACTGCATGGTGACTAAAAATACTGCTGCTTTAATTATATTTATATATAAGTATATGCTGATTTCAGGATACATTTACAATTAAGCTTCACCTTATCATAATTTAAGAAAAATGAACACACTTTTGAGTTTAAGATGCACCAGTTTTACAAGGAATCAATTCTCAAAACTGTTGTAATGTTTAATATTTCTTCCCAGGAATTTTAGCGTTTTATTTGGAAAAGCCTTCATTTTGTTGATTTGACTATGAAAATTATTATTTTAAATAATGTTGTTAATATATTCTTGTGTTTTCTCATTTGTGCAATTTTATTTTAAGTGCTTTACTGACCCAAAGTTGTGTAACTAATAAATGCATGTAGCTTGCAAAATAAAATCTGTTTGTTACAAAATACTGTCTCATGTTAGAACAATCAGAATCACAATGTATGGTTGCCTGTATACCACTCTCACTAACAGAACTTAATTGCACTAAATCAGTTAAAGCTCCAGTCCCCAAAGTACAGGCTCGTTTAGCGGTCTTCAGAACTACTTTGTGTGAAATTACAGAGGTGCCTGACTTAAACTACTACTAATCAAGTTTTATCAAGATCCTTTTAATCCATATAAAATCATTATTACTAAATTACTGCAGAGCAATCTTCTAATCGGCAATTAGTTGAATGTCCTATTATGTTCAATTACTTAATGACATAAAAATCAGTTTTGACCTTTTTGTTTGCTTTTTGACTCCATTAATTCTTTGAT
Source organism: Neoceratodus forsteri (assembly GCA_016271365.2). Taxonomy (NCBI): domain Eukaryota; kingdom Metazoa; phylum Chordata; order Ceratodontiformes; family Ceratodontidae; genus Neoceratodus; species Neoceratodus forsteri. The sequence continues at coordinate 971,496,452 of CM057454.1, read as the reverse complement.
CTTTTGTTGCATTGTCTGTCAGATCATTTTTGTTTGCTTTTTTACTTCATTAATTATTTGATCTTGTATGTCACATTGTCTGTCATAACCAGTTTTATGATGTACATTTACAATCCAGTTTTATGGTGTACATTTAAAATTCCTTTTAAAAAGCATATAAATTATGTTGGCAGCTACATTTAATGTTTGTTTTTACTGTAGCTTGTAAGATGAGGATTTCTAAATAATTCAGCATCCCTTGGATTCACCAGATAAAGGGATAACTTTTATTGGACCAACGTAGATAATAAACATTGATGTTACACTGCCCAAGCTTCCATTGTCTAGTGCCTTTTTTTTTTTTTTAGCATCCCCTGAAAGGGTGCTGCCTAGATCATGGTTCTGCTCACAATTTTTTTAATATAGTATAGTACACTTGATGCCCAAAAGCTTTATTGCATAATTAACCTTTACATGGAGGTGTGCTGATCAGATTGTGGCATCTATCAGATAAAAATATCTGACTGGTGGATAATGATGGTTTTCTTTGTGCTTCCAGCTACATGAACATGAGTGGTGAGGGACCTCTTTGGCACACAGGTGACCCGGTTTGCACCCTGAGCCATGGACATCAGAAGCAGAGACCAGCAGAGGGGACTAAAAATCTGTTCAGACACTCTTTCCTTAAGGAGAGTGTCAAGCAGATTCCACCGCTTGTCTACTCCCTGCTGATAACAGAAGAGGCATGCGAGGCAGAGCACTTGGGGATCATATTGCCATTGGAACATCTATGTGTCGGAGTCCCAGTCAGTGGGGAGAAAACCAGGAGGGAAGGACAGGGAATCATGCAGGCAGATGAAGCCTGCTCCCCAGTCATACCTCAATAGACCAGCCTCAGGGTACCTCCTCAGTTCAGTTTCCTACTAATCGGTCTCCTATTTATATGGTGAAGTGTGGGTGCAAGGGTATTGCTGCAGGAGTGAGGGTCAGTCAGGCCCTATTGTGGTGGGTAGTTAGGGGTAAACCTGGTAGAGGGAGGTCCTGCCTGCCTGTACTCCTGGCGAGGTGGCAAAACAGATAATCCTTCCCAAAATGTTATTTCGCTGCCCCAGAAATGTTTGATGGGTTTTCTACAAATTTTATTGAATGATTATTACCCTTCCTGTGTGCTGATTACATTTATTATTTATTTTTAATTGATATCAAAATTGGTGACCGGAAAAGGCACACTGAGCTGAGGCTCGATTCCAGGTGTGATCCAGAGGAATGGAAAAGGGATATAAAATATATAGCATTGACACAATTCTCAGTTACAATAGAGAGCAATGAAAGAATAAAAATCAATTACAGGAGTAGGTACAAAAAGCAATCAAAGTAGAAACAAGTAATAGTGTTTAGCCACCTCTATATTGGGGTATGAGGCAAGTGAGTAGAGGAAAACAGGAGCAGGGGAGATGGAAGGAGTATCAGCTGATACCTGAGGGAGCCAAGGGAGGAAGTGAAGCACTGAGAAGAGTAGTTGGTTCCAAAGTCATGGGAGACAATAAGAAAAGGCTGATTGCTTAGCAGAGGAGCAGTGATGAGGAATGGTGAAGGTACAAGAATCCCTAGAGTGGCATGAGAAGGAGGGAGAGTAGTGACGAGAGGGAAGGGTCCCAAATCAGTATTTGGATATGAATGAGGCATTGTGGATCTGGCGACATGGGGAGGGGAGAATGGCTAAAGAGAAACAAAGTGAGCAGTTATGAGTACAAGAGGGGAGTTGGTTCACAAAGTGGCAGAAGGAGTTGCAGAGGATGTCCAGTCTGACCAGGAAGGTTGAGGGAGCGGTACCATAGACCACGCCCACATACTCAGAGAACGGGAGCACTGTTTTGGTGGCAAGCTTACTGCAGGCCTTGCAGACAGTCTTTGTTGTGGTACAGGGCACTAGCTTAGCACGGATGGTGTTGATGTTGACAGAGAAGTCAAGTTTGCTGTCTAGCCACACACTGAGGTGCTTGAAGAATTGAACCACTTATAGAGGGTGCCATCCATGGGAGAGAAAACAGGCAGAGTTGGGAGTGTGACCAGTTTCTTGTTGGTGCCAAAGTCATAGACAGTTTTATTTGTGTTGACCTGGAGCTGGTTTGATTGGAACCAGTGCGGGACATTGTGAAAGTCATGCTGGTGCAGACTTTCCATGGCTGTAGTAGAGGATTTGAGTGTAGATGACTGTGTCATCTGCATACATGTATATATGCGAGTTAGCACAAGTCTGTGGGACCCACGCCTGGATGGGAAGTGAAGGTGACCCGAGCACTACCAGCCTGTACTGACTGCAGATAGCCTGAGAGGTAACAACGGAACCATTTGACTGAAGGAGCTGAGAGGCCAGCAGAACTCATCTTATTCAGGAGATGTGGGTGCGACACTAAGTCAAAGACCTTGGCCAGATTGAAGAAAATGGTAGTTGTGATATGCCGCATCCATCCCTCAGAAGATAGAATCAGTTACGCGCAACAAGAAGGAGACAGTGGAGTGATGCTGCTGGAAGCCAAACTGGAACAAGGAGAGAAGATCCGTGGAGGATAAGAAATTAGAAAGTCTGGTGTGAAAAGCTTCTCTTGCACCTTAGCAAGCAGAGAAGGAGGAGGAGATTGGCCTGAAGTTACCCAGGAGGAAGGGTCCCCTGCTTTTGTGTAGTGGAAGCCCTTGACCAACTTCCAGGATTGAGGGATAGCATTTAGGGAGAAGGAGAGGTTGAGTAGTTGAGTCAGAGGAGATGCTATGGCAGGTGTGGAGATATGGAGTAATTTAGGATCCAGCCCATCAGGACTACATTCGCAAGAGGTTAAGGGAATAGAGGGCAATCTGGGGTTCCTGGGTAGTAATGGGGGAAAGAGGAAACCCTTGGAGGGAGAGGAGAGAAATGAGGTGGACGTGGAGTCTGGAGGGTGAGTAGAAGGGACAGCACACGTTGGGAAAGATCCAATAAAAATGCCTGTTACCTTGGTACCTTCAAAAATCGCTGGTTTTATCATGAAAAGTCGAGGAACAATTTGAATATCTAAGTTAATTTGGATGCAATTAATATAATGTGTTGACTAACTACCTTTCATAAAAGGTGTGCTGTAGATTTTATTGCCCATTAGTTTAAACATGACTGAGTCACAGCCATCTTAATGAAACTTTTCCAAATTAATCTGTGAATTTCCTTCAAGTTTACTCTTTTCTTAATCTTTTGATGGCCTCCTCACCTGGGCTACATTTTGGTGTACTGTGCCAGTCCCCAGCTGCTGGGTAGTGTCCACCCTGGGACTCTACTGCTAAATTTCCTCACCCTCCAGGTCCTGATCACTGCCATCCACACTGCACACCTCCAGTTTGTCACAAAGGCAGAGTCTCTTAGCAGTCTAGTCCGTCCTGTTCAGGAGAGAGCCAGATCAAGGCCATGGGGTGGTGGTATGTTTCAGGCTGTGCCACAGAATGTGAGCAGTGACTGGTTATTATATCATCCTGCCATTAGTGAGGGATGTTTGTAGTCCCTCTCTTATATCCTGGTCATCTACCTGTCTTATTGGGTATTCTCACTACATACATGGGTGTGGGGGTGCTGCTAAGCTGCCCTTAGGTGTTCAGGAATGGTGAATCAAGCCCACCCTCCCAGGATCAGAGAGTCTAAACAGCCATTTGTAGCCCTTCCTGCTTTCCTGTCTTCCTGGCATCCTTGGGGTCTAAAGCTAAGTCACCAGTGTGCCACAGAGATGCATATTACCTGGCACCATGGAGCTGGTGCCAGATTTTATCTTAAAATACATTGCTAATTAAATTATCTGGGCGATCTAATCTGTTGCTTTTTCATACTTTAGCTGGTAATATGTCACATACATTATTTTAAAGGGGTTGTTTTCCTATGTCACAAAAACAAATATCTAATTTTTGGCCATGTTTTCCTGGAAAATAAACAGGGCCCGATATTCTGATTGGATTATCATTGCTTTGTGTATGTGGTAGCTATTTGAAAGGTTAAAGATTACCTTGTAATGTACATCATAAATGAAATGCCTTCCTGTTAACACATTAAATCTTTGCTTTCCTTAACTGCACCTATGTAACTAATCATCAGGCAAGCGACAGGGTTTGTAACTAACTTTAAACTAAGTGGTAAGGTACATGTGCAAAAGAACACGGTAACTAGTACATATGTGTGCAATCTATAATTAGCCAAGGCCAGCATGCAGGTCCTATATGAGCGACTTCTGAGGAGGGAATGTCCACGAACCCTGAGAGTCACCTGTATAGGTATGTTTGCAACTTCCTTTTTTTTTTCTTTAGTAGTAGTAGTATTCTCTTAATCCTGGGTTCGACTCGTCCCCTCAGTATACCTCATAGAATCCTGCATCAACACTACCAGTGTGTCGCCATTGTCCTCATAAGGCCCCTTCCTTATGTCCCAGTAAATTCCACCCCATGACGGAGAGACTGCTTCATCACCATTATGATCTATCATAGGGGTGGGAACTCTGGGACACCCAGCATGCCACTGGTGCATGGGTGGCAGCCTGCATCCTTCTGCCATACCTCCCCTTTATGTTCCCCCATAAAACCTCACCCTCTTCCCTGAGTGAACTCTGCCCACATGTGCCCATCCTAGACTTGGGAAGTCAGGATGTTGAATAATCACCAGCGGTGTTATTTACGCTACTGATTCAGACATTGGGCGCTTGAGTGGCTGGTGACAGAACACTCCCTCCTGGAGTTGGAGTACAGTACAGCGGACTATGCAGCACTCTCCAGACTCCACCGACCTGTGGATGGGAGTAAGGTCCACAATGCAAATCTGGATATCCCACATTGCAGCACGACATGCTTCCCCTGCACCACTGGGCCAGGCTTCCTGCTGGTCTCCAAAGCAAGTTGTATTTTACTTAGATTAATTTTCTGTTCCTGCAAAAAGTTACTGTTGGCAATGGCAGAGCTCAAATCTCACAACATTCCAAAATAGTTTTACTTCGGATGCCTCAGATATCCCATGGTTTATTACTATAAAGGCATTTGCATGAAATCAGGCTGTTTGTTTCTTAGACTTAATCTTTTCTTGCACCTTTTCATGTCCTGAAGTCCAAGTAACATAGTAATTAAAGGTCAGAAGGAGTCTAGATCTTCTTCCACCCTGCACTGCTTCATAAGCAGGGATAAATCAGTATGCTGCTCATTATATACTAATTCACAGGGATTCCTGTTATATCCGAGCCCTCTTCATTTCCACTGATGCAACTATGTAACTAGGATACTTGTAAAACCTGTAATTGCTTTGTAACTATTTTTAATTAGTGAATTCAGGACCACCTTGTAAACAGGGCATTGTACCTCTGATGGTGTAACTTCAAACTTATCAAACCAGGGATCCCTAGTGCCAAAGGCAGCATCTCTAACCATTTAGGTAAATTAAACCCCTCACCCCCACCCCGAGCTAGGAGGATAGAGTGATTCTTTACTTTATACTTGCTATCCCACAGGCCACCACTGAATAGCTTTATAGCTGTGAACTGTTAAATTTAAAGCTTTTATTACTACAAACTACCTTTCTCATATGCACGATTCCCCTCTACTGCCAAGAGTGTCCTGTGATTACCTTGCTAAGTAGAAAAATGTTCAGCTTACTGTGAAAGCCTGCACTGTCTTCCTAGAGATAAAATTGTCTTGCTTTCACGTCCACTGTGTCTGCTTGTAATCTGTTCCACAGGTTTCCCCTTCTGGAAGAACAAGAGCCTCCAGACATTACCCCTGAATTTAGCCCCCTCCCACTTTAGGTCATGTCCCCACATCCTGCTGGAGGACACCAGATCAGACATCCCTGTTTATTCGATCTAGCTGATACCTGAGTAGGCAAATGACTGAGATTATGGAATTTTGTGTAACTGAGTTCTGCTGATGTCAAGTGAGAAGTTTTGCTGGAAATCAGAAAATCTTTTCAAACACATCTCATACGACAAGCATTTGTTTTAAATGTGTGTGACAATTTCGTCAGCACCAGTGGATGACTGAGTAAACACATTTGAGTCATTTTATGATCTAGTTTGGTAGAATAGATGTTTTGGGTGACACAGTTTGTTGTTTCTGTGCAAAGATAGCACAGAAGGTTCTCTTCAGACACCCTTTTCATTTCTGGCATTAACAGCAGGCTATGTTCTATAACTGCTGTCTGATCTCATCTAGCATTGGCCTTTAGTTTCTTTATTCCCTTATGGTTTACATATACTAGGTAAGTTTGTTTGCTCCTTAGTTCATTATGAACAGAAAATAGAGCACCCAAACCAAAGGACAAATATTGACTTCACTTTATTAAACTGCGATAGTGCAAAGGCTAGGAATACAGTTTCTATGGTTCATCACACCACCATGGTGGTAGCAACAGATGCAGACACGTGTTGTGCTTTGCATGTCACACTGCTGTGCTTTATCAGCAGTAACGTGTATAGTAAAGCATGTTAAAAATATAGCAAGACGACCAATCAAGATACAGTGCAGTGCTTAGTGCAATTAGTGCATATGACAATCTGTTGTGAAGTGCATATTAAAAACAGTATGGTAAAACCAGGTACAGACTTATATGCGACTCAGTATCGAAATGCAGAAGATCATTTAATTTGGTGTGGAAAGCACATTTAACAAACCCTGCTTTCCCAGAATTTAATGGAAAAATCATCGTATTTAAAAAAACAAAACAAAAACAATATTTTCCATTGTTATTTTTCTGAGCTGTAAAATACTAACACCTGTGTATAAATAGTGCAAGTGATATATTTTTAAATCACAAGGAAAACATATAAAAGTATGGTTTGTGCATAGCGGTCACCAATTTAACATCAGGCACAGATCCTCTTCAAATAGCTGCTCTTTTTATTTCATTTTACAAAGAAAGCCAGATCAATGCAGACATTGAGCCCCTCCACTCCTTTGCCTTTATTCAAATATCCTAAAGCTCTCTCTTTGCTCTGTTTTCCTCTTCCAGTTCTCACTCACCACTCCCCCACACTCCTGTGATCACCTCTCAACCCCTCTAATTGTATTTCATGGTTAATATTGTGATTTCTTTTCACTTATTGTACAATGGTGTATGTTCCATCATTCCTTCACTAAAAAAAGATTATCTTATTCAGTGAAACGATACAAAAATAGAGTGGTTCAAACAGAGGAGCTATGGGCGTCAGTCATAGGTGAGGCGGTCAGTTCATCAGGTAATATGGATCAAGCTACCACTTCAGTACGGAACAGAGGGCACGAGAGATGCAGTTAGGTGACTGTAGATGTTACAGCATTCACAGCTCATGCTGATCAGATAACAGCAGTATCAGCAAAAATGGGGCATCCTACAAGTGGATGAAAAGTTGAAGGGATGGTGGGGAATGGCCTAGAATAGTTTCTAGACGTGCATCAACAGTAAAAGATAAAGTGGTGCATCGTTCTTACAAACACTGAAATTGGATCAAACATTATGGTCCATACCACCCCTACTGGTACCCACAAATGTGGAAATGCAAATGTTGCCCGCATGTTAAGAATACTGAAAATTTCATGAACTTTATTACAAACAAGCTGTATGAGATAAAAGAATTCATCAGTTGTTACACTACAGGACTAGTAAATATGTTAGAATGTTCTATGATCATTCTACATTGGATGTAATATTAAAGAATTCCATGTATGTACTGGTTGGCATTACGTGCATTAGAAAAGAATGATGAAACATATGCCATTGTACAATATGTGAACAGAAATTGCGATATTAACTGTGAAATCAAATTGGGGATGAAGAGGGTGATCATGGGATGGGAGAGGTAACTGGTAGAGAAAACAGAACAAAGGGAGAACTTTCGGTATTTAAATTAAAGGCAAGAGAGGGAGGGGCTTGAATGCCTGCATTGATTTTGACTTTGTAAAAGGAAATTAAAAGAGCAACTATTTGAAGATGATCTGTGCCTGATGTTAAATTGGTGACTGCTAACCATAAACCATACTTTTTTTATATTTTCCTTGTGTTTAAAAATATATGACTAGCACTGTTTATATATAGGTGTTAGTATTTTACAGCCCAGAAATAACTTCATAATGGAAAAGTTTTTAAATATAATGAACATTTTTCCATTAAATTCAGTGTTTGTGGAATATGCTTTGCACACCAGACTAAATGAACAAGTGCATTTCTCTGTAAAATGAAATATAAGTTTGTACCTGGTTTTACCATATTGTTTTAATATGCACTTCACAATGGATTGTCATACGATTAATTGCACTGAACTTTGCACTGTATTTTGATTGATGGTCTTGCTATATTTGTTTATTTATTGAAAATTTCAGAGAATACCTTTGAGCACAAGTTCTCCTCGTCAGTGACAGCGAGTACAAAGCAACATGACAAATACAATAAGCGAGTGCCAGTGGAATGAAGTCAAACAAGTACAAGTAAATAGACTTGATCAGTTGCATATAGTTTTACAATAATGCAGGTAGGCAGAATCAGTGTAGAACAAGAATAGTAGTAGTACATGGCTTCAGAGCTAGAGTCTGACACGGTTCAAAGACAATGCAAGGAGGGACTTTAGTTGGTTGATTAGCAGTTACAGTTGCACTGAACTGTTATGGTTGCCAGCAGTGCTCTCTTAAACTGGTCAAACTTAGGTAGATTGAGCAAGGTATCAGGCAGCTCATTTAACCAGCCAGCTGCCCTAACTGCGAATGAATGCTTGCCCAGCCAAGTGTGGCGGAAAGGCAGTTCGGGGCATTCCAAGCCATGCTTCTGGTATTGTAGAGATTGGCAATAGGGTGGAAGCAGTGAGTTAGGGCTGGGGAGGTAGGCCCTGCAGTGCCTTCTTGGTTAGCAGACATGTCTGAAATTTAATTCTGCTAGGTAGGGGTAACCAGTTTATTTGGGCATAGAGGGTGCAGCTATGGATGCGCATGTCAGCCCCAAGCACAAAGCAACAAGCATGATTACAGATCAGATTTGTTCTGCTGAGAATTGAGTTGCAGGCAGTTGTGTACACAGGGATGCCATAGTCAATTATTGACAGTATTAAGCTTGCTGATGTGAGGCGTCCAGCATCAATAGTGAGGTTGACCCAGTTATGGTACAAGGCTCCCAGTCCTGTGTTTACCGTGGACACAAGGTGGTGAACATGGGGAGCAAAAGATAAGGTATCATCCTGGGTCACCCTGCAGCATTTAAAGATTTCCACCTGTTCAGGTATATATCCCAGGTCACTGAGGACGACTGGGGAGTGGGGTGTGTATTCTTCATTTGTGAGCTTGTGAAGAGGATTGTCTTAGATTTTTTAATTTGAACCAATTTGTTGTGGAGGACCATTATTTAAGGGCCTCAAAATTACCCTGGAGGACGGAGGTAAGGTTGCCAGGATTAGGGTTCTTGGGATAGATAACAGCATCGTCTGCATAGAGAAGTACAGCTGAAGACTGACAGGCATCAAGCAGGTGGTTTATGAATAAGCTAAATAGTAGGGGCCCAGAATGGAGCCCTGGGGAACACCAATGGATACATTCCTAACATCTGACAAGGATCCATCTATCTTAACACATTGACTGCTATTAGAGAGATAACTCTGGAATCAGGTGACTGTGTCCTGTGACAGGCCTAGGTCAAAGATTTTGTAGAGAAGGATCTTCGACTGACCAAGTAAAAGGCTTTGTCAAGTCAATATAGATGGTGCTAGCCTTATCTCCATTGTCGAGGACCTCAAGGACAAAATCAGAATGCTCAGTTAGTGCTGTATTGGTGCTATGTTTTTCCGAAATCCATGCTGTTGGGATACTGTATTTCATATTGTTCAAGATATGAGACAAGTTTATCGGATACTATTCTTGAAAGGGCTTTGGACAGTGGGGAAGAGTATGGAAATTGGCCTGTTATCGGAAATGTTAGAACAATCACTGCTTTTAAAAACTGGTGTGACCAGCATGGAATTCCACTTTTTGGGAGACTGGGATTAGCACAGAGAAAGCTGAAAATTTTGGAAATGGGATAGGAGAGATCTTCAGGGATATCTCTTTTATCAGGTCACACCTATGAAACTTAGCCATCAGGCGCTAGGATCCCATGGAAGATTTTCTGTAGCAGTCTTCTAGGGGCCATGCCTCGACGTCATGCACTGATGTCACAACCTTATATAGCGTGGGTGGCCCTGCTCCCTCCTCAGTTCTTTTCCGCCGTTAACCATTTGCATGGACTCCACGGAAGCCTCGACGCTCAGTCAACCACCAAAACTTTACTTACCTGTTTCTGTCAGACGGAATTAGTTTTATCCAAAGTGGGTCCTTAGTCTGTATATGTTGAGAACTGTTTTGTGCTCTTTTCCATCATTGCCATTGCGGAAAGAATATCTCCTCAACAGACTACCACGAACTCTGCTGCCTTGGGCCTAGCCACAACATTCTTGCCTGCAAGTTCTGCCTGAAGTTTAACCTCATGGCCAGGTGATGACACAAGAAAGCTCTGCTATGATTCTTTTTTTCTTTTTTCCACATACGTTCTTTATCCTCCTTCTCTGGGAGACTCCTGACCGCGGCTTCGCCCTCCTACCTGGTCCTGCCCGCCTGCCAACCCCAGAGTTTCCTGCAGATGGACCTCTGGTGTGGCAGCCATCATTGAGCGTCGGCCAGGACTTATCCCTTTTCCACCCCCCACCACCAACACAAGACATCGGAAACTTGCTGCCTGACCTGCATCGCCTCCTGACATCACCAGGGGCAGTTAGCAAGCTGCATAACATGCCACCCTCCCTGAGAGAGGAGAGCAGTCCTCGGATGCTTGCTCCTCTTCCCCCTGCCGATCCCCAGTGGCCTGAGCCTGCCCTCAACCCGGTCGCTGGTGTTGCGTCCAGCGCCTTAACCTCAAGCGCGACCAGGCGGGCCTACAATAATTCTTTATGGAGCAACAAGCAGCTAGTAAGGACAAGGTCTTCATGGTCCCTCCTAGTTGCCTGCTTCTTCCATGGACTCTGAGGCCACCAAGGTCTAAGACAAGACCGCTGGGAAACTCCATTAAAGGGACAAGTACCGCCCCAGGGAGCACTGTCCCTAGTGAGCACTTTCTCGTTCCCCACAAGCACCTTCTTCCTCCGTGAGTGCGACATTGGCAGCTCTGCCATCCTCCGCTGTCCGGGCCTCTTCTCTTACCAGACCCTCATGACGGCGATCTCTGTTGGCTTTCTGCAGCTGGAGTCGGTTCGTCAGCCCTGGGCCATCGAACCCCGCCATGCCACTGCGACCTACAGAGTCTCCAGGCCTTCAGGCATTGGGCACCTCAGGATTGCCCTCTGAGGGCAGCTCTTCGCCAGAGCACGGCTATCTGCCTCCTCCGTCAATTGCACTTTCGACGGCCCTTCCTTTCCCGCCCATCAACCTCAATTCTGTGCTTACCTCCATCACTATGACATTGGTTCAGCAGCTCATGCCAAGGCCTAGGCCCTCCTCGCCTTTGCCGTCCTGCCATTACATGGCCGGTGATGCCACTTGGGCTGTCACACCTCGCGCCCTTTGGGAGCCATTTGTGCCCCAGTCTCCAGAGCTGGCCGACATTGAGGAGGAATACCACCCAGATCTGATCCTCCCTGATGAGGAAGAGGAGGACACTGAGGTAGTGGACTCCTCAGGTGGGTCCACTGTCTCTTCCAGGATTGAGGACTCAGTTAAACATACCCTTAGATCCTTCCTGAGGACCCACCTTTTCAGTATCATAAAACAGCTGTCTGTTACTATAGAGTTCCAGACTGAAGAAGAGGACCTCACCAGGAGAAATCTGGTGGACTTTTTGGAGATCCCAGACTCTCCACCCAGGGTCATTCCTCCCTTGCTTGCTGCCCTACAGTATGCTGCCATGGCAGCCTAGCACAGATCTAACTTAATCCCTACTATACCTAGGAAGGTTGATAAGCTTTATCAAGCCCCAAGGGCTGCCATTCTATGCAGCCCAGCCTAAAAGCCAATTCTGTAGTAATCAAGGCTGCACGTGACAGATCTAAGGTGTCCAAGCACCTTAGTTCCCTCCCTCCTGATAGGGGTCTAGAAGGATAGATCTTTGGGGTAAGCGACCTTTGCTTCTGCCACTTTATGCCTCAGAATTGCCAACCACTTGTCTCACATGGTTAAATATCAGAATACTCTCTGGGAGAAGGGCAAGGTGGCTACACAGGCCCTTCCTGAGGGTTCTCGGAGGCAGGAGCTCCTCAAGACGCTTCAGGCTGTGGAGGATGTTAGTAAGCACCTCCTTAGATGACATGGCAGATGTCACTGCCAGGATGGAGGGTGCCACACTAATTCTGGTAGTGCCCTTTTGGCCTCATCAGATCTGGTTTCTATTACTACAGCAGTTAGCTGCAGGACCTCCACTTCCCTGCCCTCTACTGATTATCTGTTGACACAGGAACATGGAACCCTGGTGCATCCGGACCTCAAATCCCTTCATTTGCATGCCTAGCTCCTAAAGACATAGCCATCGCCCAGTTTGGAGTGTCTCAGAAAGTGGTTTATGTCCTGGTGGCTGCCAGCATGCCTTCTACCAGGGCTGCTTACTTGATGAAGTGGAAACGCTTTGCTATATGGGCCACTTCCAATGAACTGAACCCTTCACCTATCCGTGAACCAGATTCTAGAGTATCTCCTGTCCTTGTCTGATGCAGGACGCCAATGCTCCTCTATTAAGATACACCTGTCTGGCCCCAGTGACACAGAGGGTTGAGGCGGAAGACGTCACACCTTGTGTCATGCTGGCGACCTGGGTTGGGGAATGAGCTCGAGTTATCAGGGGTCAGCAGGGGCAGGAGAGGACTGAGTGTTCAGAGGACTGCTGTCCTGGGGTGGGTGGGTTGCGTCTCCGCTGTTACAGCGGCTCCCAGTGGAGACTGAGGGCATCATAATAAGCAGGAGACATGCTACTGGGTGGGATATGGAGGTGGCGCGGATGGCTTGCGGAAGGGTGTGGAAGCATGCCCATCACGCACCAACTGTCCTTGCATGTCCGCACCTCCAGGAACAAAAAGCAGGAAAAGCCCTTGCACCCTGACAGGCAAAGGTGCGGCCAGAGGACGCCCCCACGCCCACTGCCAGGTCCAACCTGGTTGGTTGCTGTCTCTCTCCTCCACTCCCTGGCTGCCCTTCTAGATTGTAGATAGAGCGTTGGAGGAGTAAGGCAGTCTGATCCCGGAGGCTCAGAGCAGGGAGGGGTGGTCGGTGGAGATGGAGGAGAGTTCTCAGGAGCAGCAGACCAGTTCAGGAGGTCCTCAGGCTGAGCAGGAGACAAGACAATGTGCCCCATTGGAGAGAAGGTCTATGGAACCAGAGAGAAGATAAAGAAAGTTGAAAAAAAAGGTGCACCTGTCTGCTACATCAGCCTTCCATGTGCCCATTGGTGGCAGAACTGTGGCCCAGCTGGATGTGGTTTGCAATTTAGGGAAAGAAAAGGAACATTGTTTAAGCAGGAGTAGTACACTAAGTCAAGCTTGTTTCCAGATGTGACCTGGGAGCACAAGGAAGTTAAGTGTCTTGCTCAGAATTATACAGTATGCACCTAGGCAGCTGTGGGATTTTATTTACTTAGTTTTTGTTGCCCGGTAAGTGCACTAGACAAATTCTGCCTATTTTCAGGCACGACCGGGGAGGGGATACAGATGAATGCCAACTGACCGTGAACCAGATTAAGCTGTTGGTGATATTTTTAGTGAAACCCAGGTCTCCAGATCTGCAGCTCAGAGCCTTAACCCACTGCACTATACTGCCTCCTTAATTTACTGAGAGGCATTCTGCACTTGCAGCCTCCTACCGTAATCCAGTCTCGGCCTGGGACCTAATCATTCTAGAAAAGCTGACATTGCCTCCTTTTGAGTTGGCTGCATCTTGCAGCTACGCTTCCTGTTGTGGAAAACATTATTCTTAGTTGCTATTACTTCTGCTTGAAGAATTTCAGAGCTACAGGCTGTCGTGTGAGCATCCTTATTTGATTTTCCACAAAGTCAGGGTGTCCTTATGTACTAACCCTAAGTTTCTTCCTAAGGTGGTGTCTGAGTTTATTTTAAGTCAGTCTATCCACATGCCTGTTTACTACCCAGAGCATGCCAATCCAGGGAAGCATTGCTCCATTGTGTTACTATACACACCATACCAAGGACTGCAGAAAGTCCTCTCAGTTGTTTGTTTCTTTTGCCCCAGGAGAGAGTGCTCCAGTTTCTAAACAGTGCTTGTCCAAATGGTTGGCCAACTGTATTACTTTTGTTACAGGAAATCGATAAGGAACTTCCTGGTGTGGTTCATAGCCATTTGACCAGAGGCATGGCCACTTCTTGCCTGTTTCAGGAGTGTATCAACTGCAGAAATCTGTGCTACTGCAACTTGGAGTACTGTCCACACTTTCACAGAGCACTACAGTCTGGACATTGCTTCTCAAGGTGGGCAGGCTTTGGCCTAGCTGTGCTTCAAGGCCTTCTTTCTTAGGCCTCTGACCTCCTGCCACCCAGACTGTCTCTCTGTCAGTACTGCTCGGACTCATTCCATAGGTGTGACCTGATGAAAGAAATACAGTATCCCGAAGAAGATAGAACAGTTGTATAAGAACTTACTGTAACAGCAGATCTTCAAGGAATCTCTTTCATCAGGTCATGCTGTCCCACCCTCCATTCCCCTTGTGTCTCTGTTTCCTCGCTGTCTCTTGTTGCTCCAGCCTTTTATATAGCTGGGCACCTCCTCTATCTCTCTCTCTCTCTCTCTCTCCTCAGTCCCTAGTGGAGGCCTAGCTCACTTGGTTTCTGTCAGGAAGAGAACTGAGGAGGAAGGGGCTCAAGCTTACATAGGGTTGTGACATTGGTGTACAACGTTGACATGGGCAGCCCTAGTAGACTGTTACAGAAAAGCTTCTGTGGGATCCTAGCACCTGACAGCTAAGTTCCATAGATGTGACCTGATGAAAGGAATTCCTCAAAGATCTACTGTTACGGTAAGTTCTTGCATAACTGTCTTCCTTAACTACCAGGGCAGATAGCCTCATATCAGTTGAATCACCCTCGATCCTGGTTTTACCAAGCACCTTTCTTATATAATTAGAGGTGTCTCTTACTGAGACAGGTTTAAAACAGAATTTAGGATAACCTGGCCATGGGTTCAGTGGTTGTGTGTCAACAGTATCTGAATAACATGCTTTACTGTGCACATTATCTCTGATGAAGCATGGCAGTAACACCTGCAAAACATAAGACGTGCCTTCATCCGTTGGTGGGGTGTGGTGAGCCATAAGAAACTGTTCTTTTAGCCTTTGCACTATGGCTCTTTAATAAAGTCAAGTCAGTATCTGACCTTTGATTTTGGGTACTCTGTTTTCTGCTGATTATGTCTGTTTAAACTGTAGCATCAAACCATAGTCCCGATGTGGCTGTTTTTTGTCTGCGTGCTCCTTAGTTCATTGCAGGCAAGGCCCTAGAGGTCTGTGGTTCTTCTGCCCAGAACAGGCCACAGAACTAGGCATTTGTCCTGAAGTCTTCTCCACTGATTACTGATGTCATCAGTTACATCACATAGGATGTTAGCCAATTACTGGGCAGAAATCTGTCAGAAAGGTAAATAATTAAATTTGTACCATAGATGTGCACCAAATCTGGTGCAACCCTCCAGGAACCCAGTCACAGTACTCAGGGCTGCCATTCTGCAGAGTGGCATTTAAACTCACATTCTGATATTGCCTGCTACACTTTCCATTGATTATTTACTTTGATATCTTTTTTTTTCCAGAAAAATGATACTGAAGCTCGACTTAAGGAACTATGTGAAGAAGTAAAGGTATTGTCTTTTCCCTCCTGATTTTTGCACCTGTATCCCCAATTAACCCAGTCTCTTTTCTAGTGATATCAAGAACTCTGTGCCTTGGCCATGAGGGTCATTTTAAGTGGTCACCAGCAAGACTGGCTCAAAGCCCTGTTCTTGAGTCAGTTGTGGGGTCGGGGGTCGCTGATTAGTAACACTGCCCCCGAGCGATTACATAGTATTTTGTTAGTGTCACACAATCTGCCCACATGACTTGAGACCACGAGGAAGAAAAGGGATTTTAATTTAGTGCCTTTCCATTAAACTGTATCCTAAGTTACTGTCCAGTCTGGGAGAGGGGACTAGAGTGTTGCTGCCATTTTCAGCACAAAGGGAAGATTGCAGAGGTAGAGCTCAGCGCCAGAGGGAGGGGAGCCACTGCACAATTGTGGAACTACTGTAGCTCCTTCTGTGGGACTAGGGGTGGCATGGGAACAGCTCATGTGACCACATGATGTCCCGCTCCCCAGACAGCTGGGACCAACCTCAGCAGCACCCAGGGCCAAAAGGTAAGCCGTAAGGCACTTTCTCTCTGGAAGAAGAGGACCTGCCTGACAAAGGAATACATTGGGTTATCCTGGGCTGGCTGTAATATGAGGTGGGAGTTGGTGCCGGGGTTCCCGGAGAGGTGAGCACAGTCCTTGGTGGCCTAAAGAGAGGCTGCTCAAGATGCAGGGAGGGATTAAAATAGATAATGCAAATAAAATACTTCCAACCGTTGCCTACACCTTAGACAGCGGTATGCTGTTATAATGAGTCATAACCTCAGGAGCAGGGCACCAGGCTCATGTCTCTGATAACTGTGGACTGAGCTGGATGCAGAGATCTGGAAGTCAAAGGTGATGAAAGCCCCATTTCCAGATTTGTGTCTTGGGGTGGGGGACACATTACCAGACATAGTGTCCAGTATGGAAAGAGTAGTCACCCTTTTTCTTAAACATGTTGATACTGTTAATGGGATATTGTCATTACATAAAAACACAGAATCTGACAGCAGGAAAGGACCGCTTTGCCCACCTAGTCTGCCCATGTTCTCTTACCTACTGTCACATCGTAGACCCTACTTGTATCTCTGGCTTTACCCGCTTGCTGCTTCTAAGGTTCCTTATACTTATCCCATGCCTTCTTAAGAGCAGCTGACACTACAGGAGAACTTTAACCAAACATAATATTTAAAAACAGTTCAAGTTATATTTCACATTATTTCTGTATTTCTCCTCATTATTTATTACTGTTATTTGCATGACAGCAGCATCTTTGCTCCAGAAGAGCTCATCTGTTCCTGCTGCTTTCTCCTATCTGAGGTCATAATACACTGCTTGTGACATTGCATTTGCTCCCATGGCAACAGATTATGATTTCACAAGAGAAGATTATGACTTCAAGTAGGAGTAAGCTACAGAGGCAAATAAACTCTTAAGGATAAAGATCATGTATTCATGCAAATTTCCTCAGTAATAAATAATGGGAGAGAAATCCATAGAAATATATATGGAAGGCAAGTTGCATTGTGCCTAAATATTATGTTTTTCAAAGTTTTCTTTGAGGCCAGCAGCTCTTGAAATCCCATTATAGTTTTTGCTCCCACCACCTCTCAGTTATACTATACTATACTGTACTATAGCATAATTATAGTATTTCCCTTACACCTGTGATGGGGTGGTTAAAGAAATTGCAGGGATCGAGTCAGTTGGGTAGCCAATCTGATCCTACACTAAACCCTTTTGCTACTGAGGACTCTGAGGCTGAACTCTCTACATCCAGGATAAATCTTTGAAAGAGAAGGATAAAGAGGACATCAGAATCCTCCTTCTCCTCCGTATGTCCCCACTGCCTCTTTTCTTGCAGAACCGAACATCTGTTTCTCAAAGCCACCTGCTCGGGGAGGGGGTCTGGCTTTAACCTTTCTGGTTCATCCTGTCTTTTCGGACCTATCACATACATATCTTCCTCCTGAGATGGAGGGGTAGGGTATATTGTCCAGTACATTGCCGTCTGCCTCCTGAGATACTGGTACAGATTTGGGCACAGAGTGACCTGCCTGCCCCACATTCATTATCCCCCGAGAGACTTGGAAGAGGTATCACCCATCCTAGTGTCAAGGTTTGAAGGGCATTCCCAGTGTTCAGGTCCGCATCTCTGTTAAGCGGGAAAAATCTGAAGGACCGATGGGGTTAGTTCTGGCCTGTATCTGACTTTCAGCCCTCAATACATCAGCAGGGGGCTCCTGGTTGGCCTGTGGAGCATTAGCTTTGCAACTAATCTCCTGATCAATTCCATTTGTTGCCCTTAGAAATATTTCATTCTTGGTCAATTGTATCCTCTCTGTTGTGCTAGGTCCAGGGCACTGTCATAGTTCCTTACATAAATTGGAGCAGAAAGGATTAGAGCACTGTGGACTCTTGTGGCCATATTCACAACACAGATTACACTGTGGTTTGTCACATACCGCACTGAGAGCGGGACTTTTCACCACCTTTTTGGCAAGGTTTGGGTTGTCCCAAAAGGCCACGGTCCTTCCTAACTAGAAACTGCCGAGCAGATGAGTTGTCCCATTATTGATATTACGTAGTTCCACTTTGAATTTCCACCCACCCATCCATATTAGTTCAGAATTCAGGATGGGGAGAGACCTGTCCAAAATGTCACACCTCTGCTGTAGACAGAATGTGATATCTGTGATGTTAACCCCTTCATTCTGAGATAATACTGGTGCCTAGTCACGAAGATGTGGGTTTTGTATAAATGCACACATAATGCCTGCTGAGCTATGCAGCCCCTGACAGGTGCAGGATGCATGGTATTCACAACTACGAGCACCCGTGGGGCATTTTTCCCTAGCCCCACCCCCTGGCATGCAGGTGTGCAGGGCAGATGCGTGGGACTCAGGCAGGTATACACTGGTATGCTTGGGTCCCAAATTGGTCAGTTAAGTGCAGTGACAAAGTACATTTATTAAGTGTAGGCTTGGGCAGTTTTTCTGTCCAAACCTGAACTTAATAAATGTACTTTAGTCACTTCACTAATTTGCCAACGGGTTTTGTGCACTCTCCTTTTTACTTCATTGGTTTCAATTTATTCTGAGTGCTGCATACTTTTGGTGCACCAGTTTAGTCTGTTTTTCAGTCCCATAGTGGATCCCCTGCCTGCATGAGCAAGGGATTCTGGGCAGGCATGGGTCCTGGGAATTTCGATCATATGGCTAGTACCTGAATGGTTGCCCCAGCACTACCATGCAGCTAGGTGGGCTGGGGCAGCATGGTGGGCGGAGAGCACATCCCGCTGGGGCCAGTGGGTGTCATCAGTTGGGGCGCATAACAGTTATGGCATGGTCTAACCTCATGTAGTTGTCCCCCCATCCAGAACTTCAGCGCCTTTAGTGAATGGTGCTGAGTAGGCACACCCCCTGACATGCCTTCTTCAGACCAGTTAAGGTGCATAGCTGTAGGATCAGCCAGGGGATCGCAGGCCACAAGGGCTTGTGCACCTGCTATGAATGCCACCAGGGGTCCATTGGGCCACCACTCTGCAGCCTTCCAGCTTAGAGTTGCCCGTGCATCTCAGATGCAAGGCATGTAAGCAGTCTACACATTTGTGAATAGACCTCATTGTGATAGTCTTGACTGTCGGTTTGTGAGGAATGATTAGAATGGGGCCCATAAAGCTGTATCCTTTAACTTTTTGTCTTTGTCTAGAAACCAATGTAAGGAATCAGCTGTTTGGAAACTGATGTACAGCTCTTCACTAGAGATATTGATCAGAGTGTACAACTTCTTTGTAAGGAAACTCATGGAATTTTTAAGCAAAGTTATTGCAATATACACTCTATCGGAGGTCCTCAGAACCTCCTGCATACTTTGGGTGAACAGCATTGTGCTTCTGTGCTGGTTATCCTGAGGACTGAAATAGATCCACCATTCTAAATGACCTGTCACCCTTGCCTAGTTGCTCTGGGTAGCCATCCCATGCTGTCTTGATTCTACCAGTATTTGGTCCAGTTTGCAGAGGTCCTCCATGCTGAGACTTTGGGACCTACTCTCTGTGAGGGTCCAGGATCACTAGGCCCTGCTGGGCCTGGAACAGAGTCTGAGCCCAAGGACATCCCTTCTGGTACACTAGAACTGGGGGGTCCCAATCCAGGCGGGGGTGTAAAGGGATAGTTACTTTGGGTCAGCCTGTTCAGATTCCATAACAGGTGGTAGTTCTGGGGAATTAGAGGAGGTGTGGTGTACTTAAGAAGTCCCTAGGCGAGGTACAGTCTGTTCCCCTTTACTGAGGCATGCACAGTATCACCACTAACAAATGCAGTTTCAGTGTTCATTTATCCCCAGCATTATTTTGGTAACACCTATTTCTGCAGTCCGTGCACAGGCTCTAGAACACCAATTCCTGGAGGAACAATATTCAAGTTAAGAGAAACATCATCATTCAGTACAATACTGGTTGGGTCAGAGGTTCCCACCTTTACAGGACCACTTACACTCCTCACTTTCCATGCCAGTGTCAGTGTTGGGCAGAACCCCTGCAACAGAGCCATGCGGTGAGGCAGCTTGTAACCCCATTCCATCCCCTCATCCAACAGTCTCTTTATGTATAACAGTTTCAGAGTCACTATGTTTAAACAGCTGTGAAGACTACACCTTTTGCGGTTTCTGTTTCCATAGCGGAGGCTGACACCAATCCAACCATAGTTGCTGTCATTTTCCTGGTGCAGCCTGAAAAACATCACTTGAGGAAAATTAGTGTGTGGTCTTGCTGCCTCTCTAATCTCCACTGCCATCAGAGCTTTACCCACAAGCCATGACTTGGCGTCCAGAAATTTCCCTCAAACTGCAGCACAAAGAGCACTATCAGCTAACTAGTCTGTATCAAAAGTCCACGTGGGGGCTAGTCTCCCCTCCATGTCCCCAGAATCTTTCCAAACAAACAGTGCGCTCCAGGCCAGCAGAACTGTCAGACTTGAATCTGACAACAGGTGAGCAATTTGACCAAAATCCTGCCCTCTAGGGTAGGGTTATGGATCTCATCCAGACCTTTTCTGAGCTACCGCCTCTGAGAAATAATCAGTAGAGTTGCTCCAGTGGGAGGACCACAGTTTTTCCCTTGGGTGGGTTGGCATCTTAATCTCCAAAATCGACCTGCCTCTTGGAATGTCTGAGATGAGGAATTGGACATTGGACTTGGACCTCGATTGTGCTTTCAAAGCGTCACCACCTTGGTTGCGTCCTCAGTGTCGCCTCAGTACTGATGCCAAAGTAGGTGATCTTGGTGGTGCTCAGGGCTGTGCCATATCCTTGCTACAGCCTGGTTGTTGGAGAGCACAGCTGTTAGTCAGGCTGTTATGGTGTCTGATCAACTTTATACCTCTTAGTGGTCATTACGAGGTATCGCACTCGCTTACTTGTCTGAAACTTTCTTTCTAACCCCAGGAATTCTTCAATATTCTTAACTCTTGCAGTTAGCCTGACTAGTAGAACTGCTGGGAGAATGGAATGATGTAAATGTTGGAACCCATCATTGGCTCATACCACTAGTTAAATGCTACCCTTACCAACTGCTGCATTCTAAAATGCTCAGATTTCATTCTCCACCTGCTAAGTCAAGATGCCTTGGAGATCTTTCCTCACAGTTGTGATTTTCATTGTTGTTTACATTGTTTACTTCAGAAACAAGTAACGCTTTAATATTTTTTCATCTGTTGCCTTTATTTTCTGTTAGAATTGCTAACACTAAGTTAGTTTAGTTTTTATTCTTGTATCTAGTGGTTCCTCCTGGTTCCTCGTAACCGTAGAGGAACCAATGCTCTGTCAGGTTTTTATGCTTATTACTTTAGTTTTTGTATAGTTTTTAGTGTTTGTTCTTATTTGTTTTAAGAACCGATACTTTTCGGCTCTTTTCCTTGTTGTCGAGTTCCTCACAGGAGTTGAGAGCGGTTTCTGAAACCACTTTACAACCGCAAAGAAAAAAAAAAGAAAAAGGTTTTCATTGCAGTTCACTTTTGGTTTTGCCATTTAACTAAAATGTCTGATAACCTGACTGTGAAAGTTGCAAAACCTTTCCAGCTAAAACTATTGAAAAAGACGGGAAAGGTTAAAGAAGAAGATGGCTTCACCCAAAGAATTGGAGAGATAATGGCTGTGACCAGCCTACTCCCTCTACAAATATGGGTGAAACCGCTTGATCTGGTACAATCTACCCTGGATACGGGTGAACCTTCTAAACCTAAATGAACCAGCAAACCGATTGAGAAACCGAACCTGGAAAAAGTTAAAGAAAACAAAACATTTAGAACCCCGTGCTGGAAAGCCTAAGGAGACCTCTATAGAAGAGACTGCACTGCCTTCACCAGAAGCTATTGCCCAGGCATTCAGAGTTATTCAAGCATTGCAGGGATTGGTACTGGTTCTGGTTCCACAGGTACCGTCAATCCTCTGGTTCAGTCCCCGTTCTGAAGCCGGTAACCCCGGTTGCATCCTCGGTCCTGAGATCCAGGACTATGAAAATATGAGGAAGGTGATGATGATGATGGGGAATCCACTGAGCCTGTGGTTTCCCAGATCAGAATTTCAGTCTCCAGCAAGATTGCCTGAGGATTTTTCCTCACACTTAACTTTTCTGAAGAAGATGGTGGATGCTTTGGACATCACTACCAGCTAGGTGGTAGAAAATGAAGAGGTGTAATACCTTGACCACATGGGCTGACTCCAACCAAGAAACTTTTATTACCCATAAATAAGTTAAAGAAGTGTGTTTCAAAATACTTGGACACCAAATTCTGTACCTCCTAGACAAAAGGGCTGACAGAAAATACCACCTGGACAGGACTGGGGCAGTATCTTTATTCTCCCATCCTAATCATGATGGTGTTGTGCAGACTGCAGCCTGTGACAGGGCAAATGAGCCTTTGGCATCCCACCCTCCAGAAAAGGATTCAAGGAAGATTGACAGCATGGCCAAGAAGGGCTGCCTGTCAGCTTCCTTTCAATTAGACAGGCTAATTACATGGCCTATGCTGCCCAGTACCAGAAGTCTCTGTGGCAGTCAGTTTTGGCCATGGTAGATAAAAGCTCCCTCTGGCCTGGTAGCTGACCTGGCAGAGACTGCAGTGTTTGGTTTGGAGGCTCCAAGTATCAGTTCAGATGACAGCAGATGCCAATGGCACTGCTGCTAGGTGGATGGCCAACACAGTTGCTCTTAGAAGATTTGTTTGGCTCAGAACCACTAATTTGTCACAATATACTCTGACAAAGACCATGAATTTTCCAGCGAAAATAATTCTCTGTTTGGAGACAAAACAGAGGCCCACGTGAAAAGGTGGATGAATATAAAACCAAATACAAGAGCAACTCGGCCAAGGAAAAGCCCTCAGCTTCCTACAGGCCTTATGGAAGGGGTGGCAGAGGTAGGACTACTTATGGTAGACATTTCTTTCATGCCAAAGCCATGCAGCAATACCAGCAGTATCCATAGCAAACAAAATACTTCAGAGGTAGGGAAGAAGGGATCTAGGCATGGGGCCCAGGCTGGCTAGGCCCAACCCCAGCCTAAGCAGAATCCCTAACTTGGTTGCCAAGGTCGCCTCCCTGTACCAGTAGGGGGCAGGCTGGCTCATTACTTCCAGGCTTGGGAGACCATCACCACAGACAAGTGGGTCCTGGAGGTAGTGAGTCAGGGTTTGTCCCTCAGTTTCAAATCCTTCCCACCTTTTAGAACAGGAGTATTCAGACCAGCTTCAAACTCAGAGAGGAAGCTGTTAGAGGAGGAGTGTCAAATCTATTACTGTCAAGGGCAGTAGACCCAGTCTCTCCACAGCAAAGGGAAAAGGATTTTACTCAAGGTACTTTTTTTTTTTTTGTCCGCTCCCCACTCCCGTAGGGAGCATTAACCCCCACCCGCCGCCGCCACCCCATGCCTAGGCTTCCTTCCCATGGTCCGCGGGTAACATGGCCTGGCTTACCCCAGGGTGGGGCCACAGGAGCAGTACCCTACCTGGTGGACACTGTTGGCAGCGGGGTGGTAGCAGAGCAGGGCTTCATGCTCGGGGTCAGGATTTTGTGTACAACTGCACATGGGGCAGGGACATGCAATAACAGCCTATGTCCACCGCCCCCTGCAGATACGGCGCTGGCACAGTGGATCCCCAGCCTCCGCCAGGGTCCATGACATGCCAGACACACTTCCTCCCCAAAGAAGAACAGTCCCAAGGATGCTCAATCCTTCTCCCCAGGCTGGCCCTCTGATGTTCCATGTCTGTTTCGAACCCGGTCCTTGGCATTGCAGGTGGACGCATGCCTCTGCGCTTGGCTGGCTGGCATGTAAGGTACTTTCTGACCACAAAGAAAAATGGGGAGTGGTGACCTATCCTCTACCTAAGGTTATTGAGCAGATATTTGGCAAAGCCAAAATACAAAATGGTAACTTTAGCCATGATTTTGCCAACCCTCTAGAAAGGAGACTGGTTGACATCCCTGGATCTAAAAGATCCTTACTTCCATATCCCCATAAGAGAGTCTCACAGAACATACTTCAGGATCAGACTCTCGTCAGGTCATTACTGGTTCTCAGCACTACCATTCAGCCTCACTTCAGCTCCAGGAGTGTTCACAAAATGATTGACAGTGGAGTGGCACATATAAGAAGACAGGGAATCACAGTGTTCCCTTACCTGGATGACTGGTGGTGGGAAAGTCACCACAAAAGGTAAGGGATTACCTAAGACAACCCTGGACCTTCTGGAGTCCCTGGGGTTCCTGCTAACCTCAAGAAATCTGTCCTGCAACCAGTGCAGGTACTGCACTTCATAGCAGAGCTAGACACATTGAGGGAGGGGCATACCTACATCAGGACAGGGTAAGCAACATCCTCCAGCTTGCTGGGTCTTTCAGGCTGAACAAACCAAAACCAGCACGGCAATTTCTACAGCTCCTAGGACATGTGGTTGCAGCAGTAGGCACAATCTTAGAGTCCAGGTTCCAAATGAGAGATATAGTTTCACCTCAGGGGACATTGGTGCCAAAGAAGAGACTCACTCTCAAAACTGGTTCCAATAACAGGGACATTACTGCAAGCCCTTCATTGGTGGCAGGTAAGGGAAAACCTAAGGAAGGAGTTTCTTCCAGCAGGAGTCATCAGTAGTTCTCACAACATATGCATTCCTTCTGGTTTGGGGAGCTTGCATGGGCACCCATACAATACACGGCACTTGATTAAGTGCAGTCTGTCTCCAGCACATAAACCTGCTGGAACTCAGAGCAGTGTTTCTAGCCCTGCAGACTTTTGCATCTATGATTCAAGGCAAGGTGGTACAGTTCAGGACAGACAATACTGCCACCATGTACTACATAAACAAGCAGAGAGGAACAAGGTCCAACCCTCTGTACACAGAAGCAATGAAGGTGTGGAGCCTGGTGTACTCACTTCAGGCTTCACTAGTAGGCATTCATTTGCTAGGAAGGACAACACCCTGGCTTATGCCCTGAGTCGAATCAACCAGGATCATCACAAATGGATGCTCAACAGGCAGGTGCTGGAGGTGGTGTTCAAAGATGGGGCACTCCAGAGATAGATCTCTTTGCATCTGTACCAATAGAGTATTGTCAACTGAGTTGTACTTTTGAGACCGAAATCTCTGCCTGTGGGTCTCTCCTGAGATGTAATTTCTTTAGGACCTCTTTTCACCAGGTCATAGTTTTCTGACTGTGCAGTTTCCATATTGATGTAGGCAAATTGGGCTTTCCCTGTCAGGTAAGGTACCAGCCTGATTGCCCATTGCTGCTTTGGCCACTGTTAGGCTGTGGTAACCCTTTCAATAGTTGTCAGGCATGCTTGATGTCATCCAAGGGACACAGCTTTGTGAGTTTAAGGTCTTTTTAAGTTGTTGGTGTTTTGTTGCTCTGCTGGACCTGTGACAGAACCTCCAGCTTTGATAGCTTGGAAGGCATCCAGCCATCTCTGCCCCAGTCGCTGCATCTCTTCTTGTTTCTATTTCTCCATCTCTTAATGTTGTATAGCCCACCATTTGAAAAAGGCAGTCAGGCTTTCAGGTTCTGTCACTGCCTGCCTTTTTTACCATGATTGGTGCTGGCTGTACAGTCTCAGTTTGACTTTTGTTTCTGCTTCTAGTTTGTCTGCCATTCTTCTGGTAATCGCTCCTGGACTTGCTGCTGCAGGATCCATACCTTTCTTCTGTGCTTCCCTGGTAGCAGGTCTAGTACCCGATGCACAAACTCCTGGATTAGAGTATACATGGCGTTAATCCTACTTGGGCTGCTGACACCATCTGTCATCGAGGCACAGGTCAGGAAGCATAAGAAAACCAGAAGCAGTTTCAAAATTTGCAAATAGTGTTTTATTTCTCTCAATAACAGCAACATAAAAATACAAATTAAGTGTAACTATTTACAAAGGCAGTACAAACAGAAAACAAAGTCCTTCTTCTGAATGTTTTGTCTCAGTTTCAAATCTCAGACTCTCAGTCTCTTACTCTCCTTGTTTCCCTAGCAAAAAAATTGCTCTATTTGTAAGTCTTTGTCTGGGAACTCATTAAGAGAGCCTACTTCTCACAGAATGTTCTTATAAGTTTATAGACTATTCTTGTCAGTTTCAATGCAGGTGTAGCAAAAGAACAGTGAAACAGAACTGCCGTCTTGTTTACTGCACTGTAAAAGACTTAAAAACTGCATCTGTGTTAACCCTTTGAGTTCCAGATAGTTTGCAGTCATTTCAACAGTATCATCATACATACAGTTTTAAACAAAGGGATCCCAGCATCACTTACAATTTTACACAGTGAGTCACATTTATTTTGTTATAATTGCAGATATGCAAGGGGAAGAAAGACAGAACAGCAAATGAAGACAGAGAGATAATGAGAGGTGGAGAATGTGAAACCATCAGAGTGATCAGTTCTAGGTCTCCAAAGCAAACTTGGTTGTGCAACCAGACAGAGAAGAGACAGAAAAGGAGAGGATGGAACAGACCCTTGCATTTAAACACTTAGTGCATAACAAATGGGGCAGGTTCTTATTTAAAACCCTGCAGTTGGGCCCTGACTACCTGAAAGAGCTTGTGGTTCCTACCACCCTGAGTGACCGCTCCACTTGGTCAACGAGGGATTGCTGGAGATTCAGTGGTGTCTTTAAAATCTTCCAGGGCTTGGGCATTCATGTTCGTGGCCCCAACCCTCTGGAATTCTTACCTTGTTGGATCAGGGAGTGCATGACTGTGGGGGATTTAAACAGGCATTAAAGACGATTTATGGAACAGGGCATATGGTGATGAGGATGACAGATTGTAACTGTACTGTATATTTATTATTGTGATTGCAGCATTGGTTTTAACTTTTTAATTTGTACGGTGCCTTGATATTTGAAAGGTGCATTAAAAATAAAGTTTATTATTATTATTATTCAACCCTATCACAGCATTCCACAAAACCACCAGCTGCCACAGTTTTGTGTAGGCCACCAGCCAGGGCACAATACTCTGGATGCCTTGACATTGGATAGGTCAGGGAAACAGTTGTATGCCTTCCTCCCTTTCTCTTGCTTCTCAGGGTCCTAATCAAACTCAGATCTCAGCCAATATCAATGATTTTGATAGCTCCAGACTGGGCCAGGCAGCCGTGGTACTCTGTGATGTTCTCCATGTCTCTGGCCCCACCGATACACCTCCCACAGAGGCACAATCTGTTAACTCCTCCCAGTGGAGGATCCCGTCACTCAGACCTCAGATCCCCAGGCTCAATGCCTGGCTGTTGACGACTTTGAGTATGCAGGCTTGCATCTCCAAGAGTGTTCTAAATGTTCTGAGGGGGTACAGGAAACCCTCTACTAAGAAGACTTATGCTAAGTGGAAGAGATTCTGTACAGTGTATGGTGTTCTATTAATGATGTAGTACCTTCACAGGCAGGGGTACTACCCTGCTAGAACTACCTTACCCATTTACATTCCTTGGTTTTCAACTCACTATCCTGAAGGTGCATCTAGCTTCAGTTTCGCTTCTGTTCAGCTGGCAAAGGTGTTTCTATAGTATCAAACCCTGTTTTCAAGATGTTTTTCAAAGGTTTAGCTCATCTGCACTCCCCACAGGGGTACTTGCATGGGATCTTAAGTATGTATTGCCAAGCTCTGGGACCCCATTTGAGCCTATGGCTTCATCTCACCTGAAATATGTCACCTGGAAAATAGTGTGTTTGGTGGCCATCACCTCGGCCAGAAAGATTAGTGAGCTTCAGGCCTTGTGCATTAAGCAGAACTATATCTCCTTTCATAGAGATAAGGTAGTGCTTAGAACTAATAGGAAGTTCCTTCCTAAAGTAGTTTCTGACTTCCATTTGAATCAGTCCATCACTTTGCAGTCTTTTCACTGAGCATTCTAGCTCAGGTGAATGTAGGCTCCACAACTCTGAATGTCAAAAGATCTTTGAGCTGTTATATGACTCACACCAAGGACAGACAGCAGCTGTTCCTGACTTAAGGTTATGTGGGAAAAGGAACGGCATCTAAAAGAACCATCTCTCCTGGATAGTTCAATGTATCCAGTTCTGTTAGTCAAAGACAGGTAAAGAGCCCCCAGTAGGCCTCAGGGCCCATTCCACAAGGGGCATAGCTGATACCATGGCAGCTGCCAGGATGTCCCATTATTGGAAATCTGCAAAGCAGCTACATGGAGAAGCAGTACTTACTTTCATGAAACACTACTGCCTGGACACTCAGTCCAGGAGTTATACAGGTTTGGCAGCAGATGTGCAGAGTTTGTTTCCAAAATAGGTTCTGTGCCCTCCTCCAAAGGTACTGCTTATTAGTCTCAAGAGTTAGAATATTGAAGAATTCCTGGGGTTAGGAAGAAAAATACTGCCTTAGTAATCTTGTTTCTTCCAGGGTATTCTTCAGTATTCTTAACTCTCCCACCCTGCCTCCCTTTCCTGAACCAGTGGCCTCTGCATCTCAGGCTGATATCTGATGAAAGGGATATTTCGCCTTTGTTGTGTCATATTTTTAACCCTGTTGGGTGTTGTTTTTCCTCTTCAGGTTATATCTGACAGTTCTGGGGGTACCTCTAACAAGAGGTTTGTTATTGTTATAATTAGAAATATTTCTATTATTCTGCCATTGTTATCTAAAGGTTGTTAGCAGAAAATCTGATAGGTTATTTTAGGATGGGCTTTTCCTTGAAGGTGCCAATGAATCTGAACATTTTAGAACACAGCAGTATGTAAGGGCAGCATTTGAATAGTGGCATGAGCCAATGATGGGTTCTGTCATTTACATAAATTCCATTCTCCAGGCAGTTGTACTATTCAAGCTAACTGCAAGAGTTGAGAATATTGAAGAACACCTTGGAAGAAACAAGATTACTAAAGTGAGTAAGTGCATAATGCAATAATCTCTGTGAGAGTAACAGAAATTACTAATTTCTTCATGCTCAGTTAGCAACAACTGTTGAATTTTCATGCACTTATACCTTTATGTTCTGAGATTGCTATGCTGCATTTGATTATATGTCACACATTTGGGCTGTAAAAGGTTGAAAGATAGGTTGTCTACCCCTTCTGGGTTTCTGCCCTTCTGACTTCATCCATGGTGACTGTTTTAGAGTTTTATCCAATGCCATTGTGTGAATGGCATATGTTGTTTGCTGACTTGAGGCAGGTAGTTTGTTTTTGGTTTTAGGGTTTGGCCCTTGGATCTCACTCTTGGCATGTACTGTTGTGGGACCAGTGGAGGTCATGGTCTGAGGCTGAGAATGGATTATTTGTTTTGAGATGACCAATGGCATATAATATATATATGTATTAGCTTCAGTGGCAAGATAAGAGTAACTTATTATTTCCTTGGAGAAATTGTTTTTCTTAGGTGTACTTAGTGCTCTTTCTTATTTCTCTTAAAAATAGGGATGGTAGTATATTAATTTATTACAGAAGAGGAAACGAGGATAACAGGTGGTTCAGTAACTACCTTTTCCCCTATCCTTTCCCTTGACCTGAGGATTGGGGTAGACAATCCCTCTGCATTCTACATACTGTCTTTTCCATGAGTTTTTG
The DNA here is from genome assembly GCA_016271365.2 of Neoceratodus forsteri. Classification (NCBI taxonomy): domain Eukaryota; kingdom Metazoa; phylum Chordata; order Ceratodontiformes; family Ceratodontidae; genus Neoceratodus; species Neoceratodus forsteri. The sequence goes on along the minus strand of CM057454.1, from coordinate 971,466,585 downwards.
CTCAGAGGTTTTCTTCACTTACACAAAGATTTCACATTTGAGGCCATGCTTCACCTACAAGCAGGTTTCCTATTGAGGATCTTTCCCTCACCTTAAGGATAAAGCTTGCTAATCAAAACCAATAAGTGGGGTTCTATGCAGAAGATTGCTTGAAGATATGGAAGTTACTTTCCTGTGACTGATGCCCTCCAGGAATTATCTCCTCCCTAGAGCACTGCTACCCTCCCTTCCTCTATTCCGCTTGTCAAATCATCTCAGTTCTTTGGGGAGATGGGTCTTTTCTCCACATTATATATCTGTCCTCTCTTTAAGGCCCTGTACACTAGGGAGCTTAAAACAGTTTAACTACCTTAAACCGTTTTAAGCCCTTGGAACACAGTTTAGCATACACTGTAACACGGATGAAACCATGTTACAACCATGTTGAAACCCTGCTAAGGAGGTAGACTTTAGCATGTTTTTAGATAAACATGGTTGCTCTAATCCATGTTAACAGCAGTGTGTAGACAATCTGTGCTGTAACATGGGTTAAGGCAACCTGTCCTACAGGAAAATCTTTTTTTTTTTTTCAGCTGCAGGATTTAAAAAAAACAACTATACTAGTATTTCTGAGTAGCCCAAGAAACACTGTTTCCTGATACAGCCTAGGAAATAAAATCCCAGACCTAGTGACCTTGATGACGGAGGCTTAACTGGACATTGTAGCTATTACTCGAGATGTGGTATATTGGAAACCATGACTGGGATGTAGTAATACCAAGTTATACTCTGTTTAGGAGAGACAGTGAGGGTAAATAGGGAGAGGGCATGGCTCTTTATGTCAGGGGAGGTTATGAGAGCAACTGAGATGCGGGGGGCAGAGGTACTGTGGGTCACCCTTGAGACAGGCAATGACACCACTGTTCGACGGGCGTGATATACAGACCTCCAGCATGGGGGAAGGTTCTAGTGGAATCCATCCACACAATGGCAGCTAAATGGGAGGTGCTGCTGGTAGATAATTTCAGTCTGCCAAATGTGGATTGGAGCATCCCAGCTGCTGCCTTAGCCAGGAGCAGGGACATCTTGTACTCTGTGCAAGGCGAGGCCTCAGGCAACTAGTGCTGGAGCCCGCCAGGAGGGTGCAGTTTTGGACCTGGTACTCACCAATGGGGACAGAACTGAAGAAGTCAGGTGGGTGGACACCTGGGATCCAGTGATCATTACACGGTATGGTTCAGCATGAGTACAGTTGCAAAGTCAAGCCACACAAAGGCAAAGATCCTGGATTTCAGGAGTGCGGACTTTACTGAGATGAGGATATGTCTCAAGCGTGCCCTGGCAGGGGAGAGAGATGGGGTGAGTAGAGGAGTAGTGGGCTCATCTGAAAAGAGCCATAGTGGAGGTGACACACCTTTGAATTAGGCAAGTAAACAAGGGCAAGAGAAAGAGATAGCCACTGTGGTTCTCAAAGGAAGTGGCCGGGATGAGAGGGTGAAAAGATGGCTTTCAGGAGATATAGGGAACACAGCAGGAGGAGGACAGGGTAGTGTACCTGGATAAACAGAGGGATGCAGTGAAAGCAGTCAGGAGAGCAAAGGTACAAGCGGGGAAAAAATAGCACAGGAGGTAAAAAAGGGGGGACAAAAGCGTTTTATGGTACCTTAGTGAAAGGAGAAAAAAAATGGGCTGGATGGTAAGGCCAAAGGGAAGAAGGGAGTGTGTGGAAGGGGACCTGAAAAACATCAGTACTGAACAAATGTCTTTGTTCTGTATTCACGGAAGGAGGAGAAGGTGAGGGTCCATAGGTACGACATGAACAAATTTGGGAGGAGATGGACACCAGTCCATTTACGGAAGAGAGAGTCCTAAAGAACTCATAAAACTGAAAGTAGACAAGGCAATGGGACCGGATGGGATACATCCTACAATATTAAGGAACTATGGGAGGTGCTGGCAGCACCACTGGCTGCCCTGTTCAACAAATCACTCGATACGGGAATGGTTCTGGAGGACTGGAGGAGGGCAGATGTAGTCCCTCTCCACAAAAGTGGGAGTAGGGAGGAGGCTGGAAACTATAGACCAGTCAGACTCACCTCAATAGTGGGGAAAATTATGGCATCACTACTTAAAGAAATGCTTGTAGAACACCTTGAATACAGCAGAGCACAGGATCCGAGACAGCATGTATTCACAGTGGGATGGTCATGTTAAAAAATCGAATTGATTTATTTGACTGGGTGACTAGGGTCATGGATCAGGGGAGGCGGTGGATGTGGTCTACCTGGATTTTCAGTAAGGTCTTCGATTCAGTTCCACATAGAAGACTAGTGAACAAGCTGGGCAGCCTGGGAGTGGGTCATAAGGTGGTAAACTGGGTTAGGAACTGGTTGCATGATAGAAGACAGAAGGTCATGGTAAATGGAGCTCAATCTGGGGTGAGAAGAGTGACCAGCGTGGTGCCACAGGAATCAGTCCTCAGGTCAGTCCTGTTTAATGTCTTCATAAGTGACATTATGGAGGGCTGGAAGGGAAGGTGTGCCTCTTTGTGGATGGCACTAAGATCTGCAACAGGGTGGATGTGCTGGGAGGGATGGAAAAAATGAAGAGGGACCTAGGTAAACTGGAGGAATGGTCTAGAGTGTGGCAGCTGAGATTCAGTGCAAAAGTAGAAAATTATGCATTTGGGGCACAAGAACCCAGGAGAGGATTACATGATGGGGAGGGAGATACTGATGGTCACCAAACAAGAAAGGGATTTGGGAGAATCATGTCTGATGACTTAAAGGTGGTCAAACAATGTGCCAGTGCCATGGTGAGAGCCAGTGGGATGCTGGGGTGCATAGTAAAGAGGTATCACTAACAGAAGAAAGGTGGTTATGCTACTGTACAGCTCATTGGTGAGGCCTCCTTTGGAATACTGTATCTAGTTCTGGAGGCGCATCTCCGTAAGGACATAGAAAGGGTGGAGGCAGTTCAAAGAAGGACAAGAAAGATGGTGCAGGGCCTGCACCAAAAGTCATATGAGGAGAGACTGAGGCCTCAATATGTATACCCTGAATGAGGAAGAGACAGGAGATATGATAGAAACCTACAAATATCTAAAAGGCATAAATAGGGTACCAGAGGGTAGCATCTTTCAGAAAAGGAGATGTCCAGGAACAAGGAGGCATGGCATGAGATTGGAAGGTGGTAGACTAAGGGGTAACATGAGGAAATATTGCTTCACGAAAGGGTGGTGGATGCATGGAAAAGATTCCCAGCAGAGGTGGTGGGGGAAAACACAGTATGGGAATTCAGACATATGGGACAGGCATAGGGGAACCCTAGCAATAGGAACAAGGAGGCAGGGAAAATGGGCAGATTGGATGGATGGACCTAGCGGTCCTTTTCTGCCGTCAATTTCTGTGTTTGTATGCTACACTTTTTCGGTGATCCTTTCGGTGCACAGTCAGGGACATCCAGTCATACACTGTGGCATGCTTTGAGCCAGTGCTACAGTCATATCTGGGAACCCGCTTGGGCAAGCATGGTTGTTGGAATGCAGTGTGGACGCCCGACAATTATACTAGGGACCAGTTTATAAAACATTTTAAAAACATTCTAAAATTGTTCCCTAGTGTGTCACTACACATTAGTACATTAGTATACAGTAGTGTACACTGTCAGTTTATGAAACAGTCTGGTTGTTCTAATCCTTAAGACTGGAGTTTTTCTCCCACTGCTTATATTCGCTCATATCCGGAATACATAACTGTATGTTCTTATGCTTGCAGGGCTGTATGATCCTTCTTTCTAAGGCTTAAGCCCTTACTCCTGCTTTGCTGGACTACATACTTGGGGAGTTGGGGTGCAATAAAGTTTGATGTTAGAGCGGAGGCTCTTAGCTTTGATGTTCAGCAATTTTGAACCTAAAAGTAGGTAATGCTAGCAGAATGCAAGTTTCCTTCTTAATTGTGGATGTATCCATCTTGAGAGCCAGTGCCTCACTGTCCCTGTATCTCAGTCTTCTCTGGCACTCTCTGTTGTTCACTATTTTTATTTATTTGTTTATTCGCTCATTCATTCATTCAAGAGTTTTGCCAGGAAGGCATACTGAGTAGAAGAGCTAATTTTAAGTTAAGTCCTTGGGGAAAGGTTGTGGGAGAACAACATTAAATAGTACATAAATAACAGTGAAGACAAGTAATCAAATGGACACTGTACAATATAGATCCAAATAAAAGTAAGCAGAGCAGTAAAGTGCATTGTGATGGGTACATACAAAATGTACAGCTAAGTAGCATGTTGATACTAATAAAATGGCGACTGCCAGTAAAAGTGGACAATAAACACAGTGGAACCAACTACAGCAAACAGAGCAGCTAATACATTGTGACGGGTACATCCAGTAAAAGTAAACAGTAAACATCTTGAGTAAATGCAGTTTAAGCACAGCGGTGAGTACACAGGAGAAGGAGGCAGACTTAAGTGGCTGGGTAAATAGCCAAAGAGGAATAGAAGGGCAATAATTGCATAATTAATTAATTGTATAATTTTCAGGTTAGGCTCATAGTATAGTTTTGTCTCTAGTCATTCCTATTCCATCCCCAGTAAAACAAGGGAAAAAAGGGATCTGAAGGCAGTTGGAGCCAGTGGCACTATTTATGCTGTCAGAGCTGCAACACCAGGCCCACCACTGTGCACATGCGTGGTGACTCAGCCTCAAGGTTCTGCTCCTGCCCTGGCCCCTCAGGAGCTAAGACCGATAAGTGGTTCTCTGTGAAGAAGGAAGATCTTCTTGAGATCAACAGTTACAGGTAAGTAACTTACATTTTCTGCCTGAGGGGAAGACGGTGACCACAGAGAGATGGATCCCGGATGTTATCCAGCCCTAGAGTTAGTGCCACAACTACCAGTGACCCCTCCCTAACCTTGTTGCTACCACCCCAGGCACCTGATGGTCCTGCAGGATGAGGTGCAGACCTTACTGCACAAGTATGTCATCCAGCCAGTTCCTCCAGTGGAGTTAAAACAAGGATTTTACTCCAGGTACTTCCTGGTGCTCCAAAAATGAAGTCTTCTGGACCATTTGGACCTCAGGCCTAAGCAAACGTGGCCATCGAGATTGAATGCACCCTTGATATGCAGGATACCTACTTGCCCATGAGAATCAGGCATTGCCACAGAATTTTTCCTCCACTTCTACCTGGAAGGGCAAAACTACCAGTTGCAGGTCTAGCTCATTGAATTATGTTTGGTGCTGGGTGACTACAGCACTGTGCCTGGAGAAACTTTAGGGCTTCCCATACCTGGATGAGTGGCTTTGAATGTGGCTTCAGCAGCCAGGGTACAGTATAGTTTGCCCCAGACTAATGCTGGATAGTCTGCGATGCTGGTGATTGTGAGAAGTCACTTCAAACACCATGAAGTCTTGCTGCTATTAGGACTAAATGCAGTTTGCCACTGCACTCGAACTGCCCGGAGAGGATAGGGTTAACTCCAGAGCAGTCTGAGTTTCACAGCCGAGGGCGCTGTTCAAAGTTTCTATCTGGCTAGTTTCAAATGAAACTGCCAGATTCTTTACTCCGCTTTCACTGAACAGTCGCCCGGAGATCAACTCGGTTCATTTCATGTTCAAGCGAGTTTACTCGTTCATTTGAACCGGCAAGTGTTTAAAAATTACCGCCGGTCAGAAGCTCTATCTGGTAAACCGTAAGTACTAAAAATAAAGTCTGTGTGGAAATACATTATCGGTTCAGTCTGAACCGATCGGTGGCTTATTTTACAATTTTGGGCTTTAGAAGTGCGGTACCAGTTCTTATCGGTTCTAAAAAACCTTAATTTTATTTGGGTTTTTCCAATACCCGTGACACGGTTAGGAACCGATAAGGGTGTCTTGACATGGCACGGCCGCTTAAAGGGCAAGTTTGTTGGTTAGGCTGGCATTATGTCTGAGAAACCCAAAAGAAAACCGGCCCACTGGGTTTCAACACTGTGATGTCTGTGGGAAGCCTTTGCTAAGGCTGATCCACACACCACTGTGTCTACTGTCTGGGGGCTGACCACCTCCTGTCAGACTGCCAGGTGTGTAAAATTTCCTGCAGCCACCCTGGAGAAGAGATTGGGCCAGCTCAGGAACGAGGCCAAAAAGTCCGCTGACCCGGATGCCAGCCCGGTCCAGTACCCACTGGACCAGAGAGGAGTGCCTCTGACCAGGGCGACTTCCTCGGCAAAAGAAAAGCTGGTCCAGAGGAACCAGCTCCAGCAAAAGACAAAGAAATCAGCAGGTCTGGATTCCAAATTGTCTCTCCAACTGCTGCAGAAATAGCAAAAGCCATTCAGATTGTTCAGTCTTTGTCTCAGGGACTTGTCGAGCCCCTATAATTGGGAAAAGGGTGGCTCGTTCAGGTCCAGTGGTGCAGGATTATGATGTTGAGGAGTTTTATGAACCACAGGAGGAGAGGAGGAATTTGATCAGTGTATTTGTGACTGGGAAGGTCTGGGCGTGCCCATTGAACCGGCATTTCTCCAGATAGACCCTTAGAATCTCCCCTTTGCTGTCTGAGTCCCCTTCTCATTTTATGTTTTATAAAAGGTGGCAAAACCTCCAGCTCCCTTTAGAGGAGGCTGTGGATGAGCAAGAGGAGCCTGATTATGTAGAAATGATGGATATTCCAGAGTCTAGAAGGTTGTCTATTCCTTTGCATAAGTCATTTAGGAAGCAAACAACAAAGATTTTAAAAATCCTCATTCTGTTCCTCCTGTAGATAAGAAAATGGACAGAAGGTATACTTTATCAGGCCCTGATACAGACTTCCTCACTGAGCAGTGTAGTCATGTAGGTGTTGTTCAAGCTGTAGCCTGTGACAAGGCTAATATTCCCTGGCATCACATCCTCCTGATAAGGATTCCAGGAAGATTGATGCCATGGCGGAAAAGCAATATATGGCAGCTTCATTGGGACTCAGGCAGGCTAATTATATGGCTTATGTGGCTAGATATCAGAAATCTAGATGGGACACTATATTGCAGTTAGCCAAGCAGGCCCAGGGCCAGCTGGCTAGTGAGTTGGAACAAGTGGCTGCTGATGGCATTGAAGCCTCTAAAGTTCAATTTCATACTGTCGTTGATGTTAATGATGTTTCCTCTAGGGTCATGGCCACTTCTGTAGCTCTCCGTGGTTTTCATGGCTTAGATGCACTAATCTGTCCCAAGATACTCAGGCAAAGGCTATAGATTTTCCTGTGTAGGAAACTCTCTGTTTGGGGATCAAACAGAAAATTACATGAAGAAATGGATGAATACAGAACTACCTACAAAGTGCCCAAGCTAAGAGGCATGCCACTCCACAAAGGCATGCCTCCAGGGGTAGGGGCAGGCCTTACCACAGGCCCTTTTATCAAGTTCAGGCCTCTTCAGCCTTTGCACAGAGGGGTTTTCAGAGGCAGGGTAGACGGGCACAGGCAGACCATCTCCCTCTCCTCAGAATAAAGCTGTTGCTAAGCAGGCACCTGATGGGGTGCCCAGGGCCGATTCTCCTGTACCGGTGGGGGCAGGTTGGCTTATTTCAGCCAGAACTGGTTGTCCTAACTTTGGACAAATGGGTTCTGGGTGGTAAAGCAAGGTCTGGTTCACAGTTTCAAACAGTTCCCAAAGATGAGAGCCAGACATTTTCCACCTGCAAATCCTTCAGAAGCCCTTGCTTTGGAAGCAGAGGTTTCTTCTCTGCTGGGCTGCAAAGCAGTGGAAAGAGTTCTTCCTTGCCATCAGGGCAAGGGTCTGTACTCGGGTATTTCTTACCCCAAAAAGACAGGAGAGTGGCGCCCATCTTAGATTTAAGGTTCCTGAACAAGCACCTTTTGAAACCAAAGTTCAAAATGTTAACTCTGGCAATGATTCTGCCTTCCCTAAGGCCAGGGACTGGCTAGCTTCCCTGGACCTCAGGGGCCTTCTATTTTTCATATTTTGATCAGACCTTCTCACCGAAAGTACCTCAGGTTCAACTACCCTCTGGCCACTACCAGTTCAGAGCAATGCCCTTCGGCCTTACCTCTGCTCCAAGGGTTTTCACAAAATGTTTAGCTGTAGTAGTGGCTCATTTAAGAAGGCAAGGGGTTGCTGTGTTTCCCTACCTGGACGACTGGCTCATAGTGGGTCAGTCTCCAGATCAGGTAAAATCCCACTTGCAAGTCTCCCAGCAACTTCTCACTTCTCTGGGATTTCTGTTGAATTTTCCAAAGTCAGTTCTGGAACCAGTTCAGGTACTAACTTTCATAGGTGCAGAATTGAACACAAAGTCAGCCAGGCATTTCTTCCCTCCGAAAGAGTGGACAGACTCATTGCCCTGGCATCCTCCTTACCCTGGGGTCTCGACCAGCAAGGCACTTTTGCAACTCCTAGGGCACATGGCTGCTTCCACAGCTGTCATGCAGGGAGCAAGATTTCAGATGGAGACATCCAGTTCCACTTGAGGTCCTACTGGTCTCAAAGGAAGGACCCCTATCCAAGTTAATCCCAGTGACCAAAACCCTGATCCTAGCCCTTCAGTGGTGGCAGGATCGAAGCAGTTTAACTCAGGGGTCCCCTCTTACCTGCTTCATTCCCTCACCCTCACCACGGATGCCTCCCTGTTAGGGTGGGGGCACATTGGCGACCTTTCCACTCAGGGAGTGTGGTCCCCTCAGGAATCTCTGCTCCACATCAACCTTTTGGAACTCAGAGCTGTTCTCTTAGCTCTCCAGGTTTTTCGACTACTGTCCAGAACAAGGTAGTCCAAGTCAGGACAGACAACACCACAACAATGTGGTACATCAACAAGCAAGGGGCACTCGGTCATCAGCCTTGTGCACCGAGCAATGAAGTTGTGGTCTCTGGCTTACTCTCTGAACACCTCCCTGGTAGCAGTTCACCTTCCAGGAAGGACAATGTCCTGGCGGATGCCTCAGCAGGATTTCTCAGGGCCATCACGAATGGGCTCTGAATTCTCTGGTGCTGGGGTCAGTCTTTGCCAGATGGGGCACCCTCAGATAGATCTTTTCGCAGCCCCAGACAACCACCAACTTCCCTGTTTTGTTGCAGGCCTCCAGTTCTGGGATCAGTCCCACTGGACGCCTTTCAGTTGGATTGGAAAGGAAGTTCTTGTATGCTTTCCCCCTTCCCTCTCCTCTTCAGGGTACTAGTAAAAATCAGAACTCAGCCCTGCAGAGTGATTCTGATTGCTCCAGACTGGACCAGACAGCCCTGGTACCCTCTCCTCCTGTCCTGACATTCCACCCCTCCCTCAGCTTGCCCAGGACCCGACCTGTTGACCTGTGCACAGGGAAGAGTGTGGTATCCGAACCTCAGTTCCCTCCACCTCAAGGCCTGGTTCTTGAGGAGCTAGAATTTGCTGATTTACACCTTTCTCAGGTGTCCTGCATATTTTAAAGGTTTCTAGGAAACCTTCCACTAGAACCACTTACAATTCTAAGTGGAAGAGGTTTTCCGTTTGGTGTTCTGAGAAGCAGATTATCCCAGAATCTGCTAATCTGCCCATTTTACTGGACTATTTGGTCCATTTAAATTCCCTTAGGCCTTAGGCCAGCTACCTTAAAGGTTCATCTGGCAGCTGTCTCTGCTTTTGTGTCAGCGGGAAGCCTGCTTCCCTTTCTTTCACCCTGTATTTTCAAGTTTTTAAGGGGTTACTTCACACTAACCCCTTCGGGAACCAGCTCCTGCATGGGACCTGAATGTTTGCATTGCTCAGCTAATGCAACCCCTTGAGCCTCTGTCCTCGGCAGACCTCAAGTTTTGACTTGGAAGACTGTTTTCTAGTGGCTATCACTTCTGCTAGACGTATAAGTGAATTACAGGCCTTGTCAGTAGAAGAAGATTTTATTTCTTTTCACAGAGATAAGGTAGTCCTTAGGACTAACAGAAAGTTTTACCTACAGTGGTTTCAGATTTTCATCTCAACCAATTCATCTCTCTTCCAGTATTTTTCACTGAGCATTCCTCCTCAGGGGAGAGGAGATTGCACAGTCTGGACGCCAAAAGAGCCCTAAGCTACTATTTGGAACGCACTAAGGGTCACAGGTTGAATCCCTCCAACTCTTCCTTACCTATGGAGAAGTTGGCAAGGGAGACCTGCCACTAAGAGGACAATTGAGGTGGATTGTCTCTTGTATCCAGTTCTGTTACCAAAACTAGGTAGAGAACCTCCTCAGGACTGAGGGCTCATTCCACCAGGGTACAGCTGCATCTCTAGCGGCTGCTAGAGATATTCCATTTGGAAATTTGCCAAGCTGCTACCTGGAAAACAGTCCACACCTTTACCAAGCATTATTCCTGGATGTCCAGTCCAGGAGAGATGTTTGGTTTAGCACAGCTTTGCTTAGAGCCTATTCCCCAAGTAGGTTCTGACCTCCTCCATGGAGGTACTGCTGTATATCTGCATTTAGTCTCTAATAGCAGCAAGATCTATGGTGTTTGAAGAAAAATTACTCACCTTAGTAATTGCTTTTCTTCTCATGGAGTCTTGCTGTATTAGGACAACCTCCCTCCTACCCGCTCAGAACTCCCACTTGAGTATGGGGTTGTCAAATTGGTGCAAGCTGTGTCATGCCATTTCAATTTCTCTCTAGCTCCTTTTGTTCATTTGGGTTAGGAACTAGGTGATTCTGTTTTTGTTAAGTGATAGGTGGCTCCCTCTCTGGACTTGAGTCTTTTGGGAGAGGGGCCTATTAGTGCTTGTCATGGGTGATTCTAACAATAACAGGTGATTTTGTTATTATTCTATGATTGTTGTTGTTTTTGTTGTTCTACTACTGGTAGGTAGCCAGTGGCTAGTGTAGAGCTTTTCCACACAGACTTGCTATATTAGTTTAGCTTCGTAAAGAACCTGGCAGTTTCATTTGAAACTAGCCAGATAGAGCTTTGAACAGCGCCTCGCTGTGAACTCCAGACTGCTCTGGAGTTAACCCTGTCCTCTCCGGGCAGTTCGAGTGCAGTGGCAAACTGCATTTAGTCCTAATACAGCAAGACTCCATGAGAAGAAAAGCAATTACTAAGGTGAGTAATTTTTCTTCTGGTCCCACATAGGGGCAGTCCTGTATACAGTCTAGATGAAACTCTTCCTATCCGAGGACAGGGCCTTGGCTGTAATGGCTCAGGCAGCCTTGGTGAGTTGCAGCCACCAGGTCATGCTCAGTCTCTTGGCTCTCATGGCAGCCTCCATAGTCATGGTTCCTTTGACTTATTTATTTATTTTATTTAGCTTTTGTTTACCAGGTAAGCATGCTAGACAGTCAAGTGCCTATTTTCAGGTGTGATCCGGAGAATTACATAGGTACAGGCAATAACAATACAGAGGCATGGCAACAGCAAAACAACAAGGTACATTCAGAGAACTCGGCAGTAACAATTTCAGAGACTAGTTAATAGCAAACAACAAGGTTCAGACAGGAATAGGCAGGTAGCTACAGTCAGGATACAGGTAGAGAGCAAATAAGGCAAGACTTGCCAGAATATGAAAAATTCCTCAGTGGCTGCTGTTGTCTGGACCATCTCATTTTTGTGTGCTCTCCTTGCGGATGCCGTGATGTGATGGCAGGACAGGGACCGCCTGCTTAGGGGTTCACCTGGCTGCATCCACAGCTGCAGGCGATTGTCACCACAGTCTCCTCTAACCTTGCTGGTGCACTAGAGATAAATTTTTATTTTTCCCAGGATATAACTAAATGTCCTCGCAGATAGCCTTATCTGGTCTGTGGACAAAACCACACGAATGGGAGCTGAACCATAGTGGAATAGTTGTTGGACATGTGGTGAAGGCCAGAGTTAGACGTTTTGCATCCCCATGCAACACAAAATGTTGTTTTTCTACGCTTATTCCAAAGCATAGAGATTTTAGATGACACATATTGCCCATGCTATTGAAAGGAAATTCCTTTATGCATTTCCTCCTCTGCCTCTAATTCAAAGGGTCCTTACCAGGCTGTGGAAAGAACCGGCCAGAATCCTCCTAGTGGCACCATTGTGGCAGATCTGGTCTCCTGTACTGTGGGAGACCACTGCCTCTTCAACCAGAGATTCTGTGTCAAAACAGTAGCATACTGTTAAATATGGACCTCAGTCTGTGCAACTCCATGCATGGATCCTGAGGAAGTAGAGTGCTCTTGGTTCAGAGTTGCAGCCAAGGTTTCAGCTGTTCTGATTGTGACTAGGAAATCTTCCACTAGGCACACCTACTCCCTGAAGTGCAAGTGGTTAACTGTGTAGTGCCCCACAGCGTCCCTGTACTCCTACACTTGTCCAGTGCAGAAGGAATTGGACTTTCTGACTTTCTCTGTCAGGGCTACAGTGCTGCTTTGTGAAAGCTCCCTTTGGCCATTTAGGCTTTCCATGCCCCTAACAAGACTGTGGTTCAGCTGGATGTGATCTGCAGTTTTTTTTTAAACTTATGTCTGCAGGTTTTGAAGGGCCTTTTGCATATGGGCCTTTGGTTCCTAAACCTGTTCCAGTTTTGGATCTAAATCTTGTGCTTTTAGCTAACAAAAGCCCCTTTCCTGCGACTTTGAAGCTTCTGTCCTGAAAGCCTGTATCTTTGTGGTTATTACCTCAGTCAAATGCATGTCTAAACTGCAGGCCTTGGTTCAGAAATTACTCTTTCTTATGCTTTGTAGAGTTAGGGAGACATTGCTGACTCACTCAAAATTTCTGCCTAAGGTTGTGAATACAGTGGCATGAAAAAGTATTTGCCCCATTCCTGATTTTCTCTGGTATTGCATATTTGTCACACTGGATGTTTTCAGGTCTTTAGACAAAATGTAATATTAGATAAAGGAACCTGAGTGAACAAATAACATTTTTTTTTTTCCTTATTTCATTTATTTAATGAAAACAGTTAACCAACACCAACTGGCACTGTGTGTAAAAGATTGCCCCTTACACTTAATAACTGGTTACACCACCTTTAGCTGCAATGACTGCAACCAAGCGCTTCCTATAATTCAATATCAGTCTTTCACATCGCTGTGGAGGAATTTTAGCCCTCTTCGCAGAACTGCTTTAATTCAGTAACATTGGTAGGTTTTCGAGCATGAACTGCTCGTTTCAGGTCCACCCACAGGATCTCTATTGGGTTTAGGTCTGGATTTTGACTAGGCCACTCCAAAACTTTAATTTTACTTCTTTCAGCCATTCTGATGTGGACTTGCTTTTGTGTTTTGGATCATTGTCTTGCTGCATGACCCTAACTACGCTTCAGCTTCAGCTGACGGATGGATGACCGACATTCTCCTTAAGAATTTTCTGGTACAGAGCAGAATTCATGGTTCCTTCAATTATGGCAAGTCATCCAGGTCCTGAGGCAGCAAGCATCCCCACACCATCACACTACCACCACCATGTTTGACTGTTGGTATGATGTTCTTACTGTGGAATGCTGTGTTTGCTTTCGCCAGACATAATGGGATCCATGTCGTCCAAAAGTTCCACTTTGGACTCATCTGTCCATAGAACATTTTCCCAAAGGCTTGTGGATCATCCAGGTGCTTCTTGGCAAATGAGAGACAAGCATTTATGTTCTTCTTGGTTAGCAGTGGTTTCTGCCTTGCTGCTCTCCCATGAAGCCCATTTTTCCCAGTCTCTTTCTGATTGTGGAGTCATGAACACTGACCTTAGCTGAGGCAAGAGAAGCCTGCAGTTCTTTTTTGGATGTTGTTTTAGGATCCTTTGAGACATCCTGGATGATTTTACGCTGCGCCTTGGAGTAATTTTGGCAGGCCGCCCACTCCTGGGAAGATTCACTACTGTTCCAAGTGTTCTCCATTTGGAGATTATGGCTCTCACTGTGGTTCGATGGAGTCCCAGAGCCTTATAAATAGCTTTGTAACCCTTTCCAGACTGATAGATAGCAACAACTTTTTTCTGATCTTTTCAGGAACTTCCTTTGATCGTGGCATAATGTGCTTGTTGAATCTTTGTGCTGGCAACATGACTCTGATGGTAAGGGTCGAAATAAGTGAGGTTTATATTGAGCATGGCTGGCTGTAATCAAGCCTGGCTGTGTTCAATCAGCTGACTCTAATTATCCCTTTAATCGGGTTGATTTAACTAGGGGCAGTTACTTTATCACACAGTGCCAGTTGGTGTTGGTTAACTTTTTCATTAAATAAATGAAATAAGTAAAAAACAAAACAAGTGTTATTTGTTCACTCAGGTTCCTTTATCTAATATTACATTTTGTCTAAAGACCTGAAAACATCCAGTGTGACAAATATGCAATAATAGAGAAAATCAGGAAGGGGCAAATACTTTTCACGCCACTGTAACTGGCATGTTCTGTTCTTTGTAGAACCCAGGTGAAGTGCTGTGCACTCTTTAGATATCCATAGAATTCGTTGGTACTGTTTAAACTGTTCCCAGTCTTCTCAGCTGTTTGTCTCCTTGCCTGGTACTGAGGTTGTAAGACTGTTTTCAAACAGTGCCTCACCAAGTAGACCTCCTTTTGCATCCTTTTCTGTTGCAGGCAGGTCAGATTCTACCTGGTACTGTAACACAGCAGCAGCCTCTGTATCCTTTTCAGGTTTGTTTTAGTCACTGACATTTGCAGGCTGCTGCCTCGCACAGGATCCATACTTTTTACTAAGCATTACGGTCTGGATGTGATCTCCCATAGGAGAGCTGGATTTAGCTTTGCAGTCTTACAAGGTCCACTCTTCTGAGGGAGTCAGTCCTGTTCCACCAGCCACCCATTTGGGGTTGGTACTGCTTGGTGCTCATCCAGTGTATTATGGCTCTATGGAGGTACCCTTAAAGAAGATAGATTTGTTTCTTATCAGTAACAGTAGATCTTTGAAAGAATTGCTATAAAGCAGTACCTTTTGCCACCCTCCTTCCCCCTGGTGTGGCAGAAAATTGCCTTCTGCTGCTTGGAGAGGCACTGCTTATTGAGCCTGTTATTTATAACAGTGCTTCCACTAGCTGCCCAGTCCTGCTTTTGGTGGATGTTTAAGAACCGTATTCACTGACAGCAGGAAACTGAAGTTGTTGGGGCCCTTCCATGTATATAGGTAAAGCTGTGCACTGCAAACGTGCACATAGGCATGCTGATGTGGGCTGCCCATCATTTCACAGCTTCCTCAGAGGTCCTGATGCTAGCAGCTTACAGTCTAGTTTATTATGGCTCTGATACGATCCTCATGAAGTTCTTCTTTTACTGGTATGTACTGAACTTTATATGGTACTGGTCTTCCTGGGTTTGTGCCCCTGCTTTAGGACAGCAGAAGTAGAGGCTGGTAGTGAGAACTTCTCCTTCTGGGGTGGGAGTGTTTGGTTGTTCCGCCGCCTGAGCAACACCTGTGGAGGGCTTCTGCAATGTTGCCACAGGCAGCACAGTTGACCATGAGTTTCTTGGCATCCCCACCCACAGGAGTGTGCCAATTAGGTCCCAACACAGCAGTGAGGTGGGCTCAATAACAAGGAGAAAACTGCTACTGATTGTGCATGTGTTGTATGGACAGTCACCATCCATGCCCACAGTGGCCAAGGAGCACTCATTTCCTCCCCTGCATTCCTCCCATTTGATCTCGCCACTGTCAAAGTATGCCAGCTAGAAATTGGGGATGAAAAATTTGTGGGTTGCTTTGGGAATGTGTAGTATAGACATGGAGTCAAGTTTTGTACCAGTCCTGGGGTGGGCAGAAAGGTGAGCAACCAGCACCAAAGGTCAGAGCACAAGGAGGGCCCAATAAAGACTTTAACAACAAAATGTCTCAATAGTCCACAAACAGTCCTGTGCAGTATATGTTCATATGTTGAATTGTTAGCCTTTTCTTGGGCCCTGGTCAAGCAGGTCTTTCCTGTAGTTTGGAGACTTCCTGGAAGTATGAAAAGATGCAATGTAATTGACAATAACTTTGCATGACAGGCAGGGACGGCATAGCACAGGTACCACCATGTTGCTTTACCTAGGATTCTTGCCCTGAAAATCCTAATGCTTCTGTTGGATAGAGAAACTCAAAGCAGGAGTGCAACGCAACTGGGCAAAAATTAGATCCTACCTTTTTCCCCACAATAAAAGATTCCAGGCATCTTTCAGTTTTATTTGGTGGTATGATTTTCTAATTCTACCAAAATTTGAGTATTTTATAAATGTTTGAATTTAATTTTTTCTCAAGAAAAATAGATGGCTGCTACATTTTCCATAAAATAACATTGTAGACCTGGAAAGGGTTAGGTTTGAAAAAATAAAAAGGCATAAGGCAATGAGACAAGTACATTTGACAGGTATGCTATTATTTTTCTTAATCATAGCTGAAACTAGGTTTTTGGAAACACGTTTTCATTGCACTGCTGCTTCAAGGCTGGGAACACCCTCACCTCTGTCTCTTCTTCAAGAAAAGCCTGTTGGTATTGAGCTATCTGAAATATACTGTCTGGCTGCAACACCCAAGTCAAATTAGCACTGTTCCTCACCTCACATAATCAAAAAGAGTTTTCTGGGCATGGCTGTAGTGGATGACTTTAGAGCTGCATGGAACGTCATCGCTGCAATTGGAATATTAAAAAGTAAAATGGCCTGACTTTGTGGTGCTGAATGATGGGGATCACTTGACATGCTAACAGCGTGGTTCAGAGTGTCCTTGGATGCTGTCTTCCCAGGAGGGAGTGCACTCGCAGTGCTGCCTTGTAGCAGTTTCTGGTGGTGGATTGTGGAGGTGCTAGTGATTGAGTGGGTGACCATGTGCTGTAGGGCATCCCCGAGTCAGCTGTTGTGTGCACTCAAGTTGGAAAGGTGGGTGGGTGGGACCTAGAAAAGGAGGAGATGCCACACCAGTATACCGGATAAAGGCCTCTCTACACCTCCCACGCTTGGACCCTCACCGTTTGCTCAATATGTAGTCCCCTCTACCCCTTGCAGAGCTGCTCCTTCTCTTGGCTGGGGCACCGTCCCTGGCAGGGATAGAACAGTAATTTGAGATGGGCAGGATGAACTAGTACTGAGGAGTCATCCTACGATGGTGGTCAGAGGAGGCCCTCTGGCAGAGGAATGTCTGTAAGACAGAGGATTAAAGGTCTGGACAGAAGTGCCGCATGGAAGGACAAAGTTAAGGGGTGAGTCTGGTGGGAGATAGAGGGATGGTGTGGGGGCTAAATGAGTGGGTGCCAATGGGAGCAAAAAAAACAAAAATTATGTAGTGTGCTAGGAGAAAATTATTTGACCCCTTTTCCCAGGCACTGGGTCAGGCAGCTGCTTAGACTGATTTGCCTGCCCCAAACATGTCTGCTGCTCTTTAAATTGAACATTGGTTTGTACATAAGTAATCATCTTTTGGTAAGATGGTAAGAAAGAGTTATGAAGTAAGGTGGTGGGGTCGTACTCCATACTTTTATTTAGGCCATTTCATTTTCCTTCATCAGAAATGCTTTCAAGAGCTTTGGGACAACGTGATGCTAAATTCAAATGTGATGGTCTACCTCATACTTAGGAAGTACCACATGGAAAAGACTGTATTTGAAGCGCTGAATGCAAAGTGGTAACCTAGTAACAGTCACATGGTCACTGATGATTACAGTTTTGTTTTTAGAAAATGGAAAATCTTGACGAGCTGGCAGAGCTAATCAACATGAACCTTGCTCAAATTTGCTCCCTTGTAATGGCCCTCTGAGGGCAGTTTCTGGAGGTGGTGACATTACAGGAGGAAGTCACAGCCTTGTTAGCACAAGATCATCATACGCTGAGAGTGAGTATTTTACCTAGAAATAGGTCACAGAGTAGGATAGGATGATGTTGTTCGCTGCATATCTATTAATAACTGTTTATTTCTCACTGCGCCTCTTCTTCACTGATCCTGATGTTCGATCATGTTCATGTATTTTGGTAATGCAGAAGGAAACCTTCCCACATCACTTAGTTGTCACAGCTCTGGGCCATCCCAAGATGGGTTTGTTAGTACTTTTTATTTTTTTTAAACTTGTATTTTATTGTGTTTTCATTGCAGCAAAACAGAAGGTCAGTACTGTTTTCACATTACATTGTGCATTAAATTTTGTTGAGTTAGTGGTTAGACATATAATATTTTATTATGTTGTCTACATGACCAACACTGGTACTGCCTCACATACAAAACATGAACGTCACTGAAGGCAAAATAAATTTTCAGAAATAAATAGCTTTGCAATGAATTGATGAATTTACAGCAACTTTGTGAACCCTTGCTAGTAGTATGACACATTAGTTCCTTGATGGGTTCTGGAGCGTATGCATTGCCCCTGGCCTCTTCTAGGGTCTCAACCCCTGCTTATTCAATTCTAGTGTTCTACATGAGTTAGATTCCCGGATGTCTGGTGACCAGTAAATTGTCTAGTATATGATCACCCATTTTACAGCTGCATGGGCGGAGCCCTACAGACGTTCTAGGGCTAGGGAGAGAGAAAGGGACTCTGGAAGCACATGACCGGATTGCTTAGTCATGTGCTTCCACAGTGCTGTGGTCAGAGTCTACAATGCTGCCGCCATTGCTGGTGCATTGTTTCTGTGCCGCCTCCCTCTGCGGTGTACAACCCCACCCCCATGGGGGCACTGTTTTTCTGGTCGTCACTTCCGCAGTTGCGGCAGAAAAAAGAGCCCCTGTGAGCTGCGCCATTCATCTGCTCAGTAGTTCATGACTGTAAACTAAAAGCATTAACTGCTCTCCTTTTTCCGTAACATTTTCTGTTCACAGCAACTAGTTATTGCAATTTGTTGAAAATTTATGTCAACTTACTGTGCTAATTAAAAAAGGAGCTACACAAGTTTTCTCCAATGGAGCCAAAAATGTTATTTAACTAGAGAGCAGTTAGTACTTTTATTTAAAATGGAGCTGAAAAAACATTCAGTATACAGAGCATTTAGAACTTCTGGTGATTAAAACAGCCAAAATGTTACCAAGCAGAGAGCAGTCAGTACTTTTGCTGTGCAGATAAGACACTACTTCCCACATTGTTTTGAGCTGAACTTGTAAATGGAGAACAATTTGTGCTTTTTCCTTTGGAGATGTGAAGCCATTGAACATTTTAAGCAATTTGGAGTAATTAAAATGAAGAGGAATATGTGTCCTTTTGGCTGCAATGTTATGAAATGTTTTGAAGCTATACAAAACAGTGTGTCTCTAGTAATGATGTCAGTAGCCATATCGGGAATGAGGAGCTGTTTTCAATTAAAAATAAGTAAAACCTTCAAAAGGAAGAGCAACATGCTCAGATGCTCCTAATCATAAAGTGGTGAATGAAAGTACTTTCCATTAAAGGGAACAAGCAAGTACACTACTTTGTAGACATTTGTGAGCAGGAAAAAGTTGTACTGCAAATCAAATTAAATTATGGAGAGCAGTTTCTGCTTTTAACAGCCTATCGTTATAATTGACGTAATAGTCAAAGTAATGGCACAAATTTTGGAATCTTTTAATATGCAGATTAGGAAATAGCATACATTACAAATACTAACTCTAATGCAGAAAACTTTAAAGAGTTTTGGCTTGTTTTTGAATTAAAAGTGAATGTTGAACTAACTGATAGACCCGTTGTAAAACAACCAGTTAGAAAGAAGCATTAGGTGTTAAGTAGCAGAAATGTTTGAAAAGGATTTGAATTAATGTTACTATATATGTTCTGTGCTTTAACAGAAAAAGTGGTGTAACGGTACATTGAAGGGCATACAAGGCCAATAGGTGAAACAGAATTAGAGCACCTTTTCCAATCATAAAAAGATTAAACAGGAGTGCCTCCATGCTGTCTTTTCTTTTTAATACTGGCCAAAGGAAGGAAAGGATTGTAATTTGCCCCTAAGGGGCTGCCCACCGATCCCTCTGAGTTCCTAATTCTCCCATGCATCCCCCGATCTCCAACTTACTATAGCGTTCTTATAGTGGGCGTGGGGATGTGCTCAATTCATTTCAATGGACCGTCTTTTCAAATGTAATTTCCCAATTGTATATCGTTCAGGTTTGGTACCTATTGATGGCAGACTTCAACTAACAAGAGCCCTGTTGAGTTGAATTCTGCTATCAATAGGTACCAAAACCCAATTTATAAAATGGAATTACATTTGAAAAAAGCACCATTGAAGCAAATGTATACATCTCCGCACTCTGACCTATGAAGATGTCACAGAACTCTGAATGCGGGACGATAGGAGAATCAGGAAGGAGAGGGATCATGGGCAGCCCCTCAGGGGCAAATTATGATTCCTTCCTTCCTTTGGGGCCAGAATTAAAAAAGAAAAGCCAGCATGAGGGGCTCCCCAAGAGATAAGGTAGCTCCTGTTTAATCATTTTGCTATTTAAAAACTAAGCAGAAAGTGCGCTTTAAACATTTAACACCATTGGTGGAGGATCAACTAAACTGCAAAAGGTTATAAGGTGATTATTGACTGTTGTTGCCTCCAGGTTTGGAAGGCACTTGTGTCTTAAAAACTAACTGGGATCCAGTTAGTTTTACATAAAATAATTTGTTAAAATACATTTTAAATGGCAAAACTGTATGACTCAAATAGTCCCTGTTTTTTTTTTTTTAGTTAATGAGGTTTTTTTGACTTGGTAATGAGATCTGCCACTTGCCTATGCATTGTTAGCAATTTAATTCCCGGTCAGATGATGTCTCTTAGTTAATAAGGTTTCATGATTTTCTTACCATTTAAAAATTAATTGCAATAAAGCACTCTAAGTATTGGTCATTATGGGATTTATTCACTTCTTGTGTGCTTTGATGCACTCAGCTGGGCCTCCATGCTACCTCATACAAGGACAGGGTAAGTCCCACAAAGTCCTGTACCCTGTCATGCCTTATTGGTTTAATTAATACATCCACCAATACTGGGGAGAAACAGAGATAACTGAGCTGTGACTTTACTACATAAAAGAAGTATTGTACATTATCTAAACAGTCTACAAGCCAGTGGTAGCTTCCAGATGCATAGCCGAGCAAATGAGTTCTGTAGAAGTATTCTGTTTTCTTTATTTTTAACATTGTAGTGAGGGCAGTTAACATGGGCATTAGCCTTCTAGTCCTAAAATCCACAGTATTGTTAACTAAGAAAATCTTTATGATATGAAAACATCCTATTTCCACAGAGTGCCATAGCAGAAAAATTAGCAGATCAGTAGTCATTGATAAAAACAAATATCACAAATAGTACACTGTAATGTAAATCACATTATTCTTGTAAAAATAAAATGATACTTGCAACAAAGTCTTGGACCAAGTCAACTTGGCAGCATACAAATATACAGATTAACTATATTACCCTTCAGAAACACATATCGTTGATGTGTGATTATTATAATAACGTTTTAAAGATTTACATGCACATACAGTTGTGGCATACAGCTTGTTCCCAGTTACCACAGTCTAACCATGGTGATATTAGAGGCTGAGCCACCAGTGCAGTAACCCATTGTTCTAAGCATGGTAAACAATGGTGGTATGCAGCAACTTTCTGATTTCTGCCAACATTTAGTACAATATATGTAAGGGATACATATGACTGGGTGTGTGGTTATAAGGAACTAATGCATGCCTCAGCTGGTTCTTAGGCACAGGGCATACCCGAGTGCTGCAGTCACCTGAGAAGTACATTATTTTCTTTTAGAAAATGAGCTTGAAAAAACTGGGCTATGATTGGCTGATAGCCCTGGCAAGGTGGGCATCTATCAGACAACAGAGCCGGGTTACAATAAGTGCCAGTTCCAACTGACCTAATCACTGAAATCTTGGGACCAGTTTGAATTTTCAGATTTGATCTGCCCCATTTTTTGACCCACTTAGCAAGAGAGTTGTCGACCTGCCACCCACTAAATCAATAACTAGTAGGCACCAAAAGAAAAAAATAAAGTAAGTACTCCGATGAGCTTTGCGGTCACCAGTGCTAAGCGCTACCACCAGCATCTGGGCTGCAGCTTGAAAAGAGACCAGCTCAACTGTCAAAAAATGAAGTAAACATCAGCACCATCCCTCTCACCACACTGCTGAGCCCTCGGGTCCGCTGCGCTCCACTTCCCCATCATCCCGATCCCTGATGCCGCTGGCCAACAAAAAAGACTAAAGGGATGCTAGCTAAAAACAACAACAACAAAAACATGGACTAAAGAACTAGAAGTCACGGGTTTCTTATTCTTTGAAAGTGACAACACTACCCTGCTGTCACCTCGCACTTGCAGCCTTCTGCCAAGTTCCAGCTACACACACTGCAGTCCGATAGAACAACCAGTAACATTCGTTTTGCCTTTATAAAAGAAAACTTTGTTTTTCCTCCACAAAGTTACAGTGCTGAAAGAAAATGACCAAATCAGCTGTGCCAGCTGATCGTCGGGCACCACTCCCAACGTCCCCAGCTTGCTGTCATCTTCTGCTCGCACACAGAGCAACTGCTACTGCTGAACCAGCCCCAAAAACTACACCAACAACTTTATTGCCGTCTAATTTTTCCCCAACACAGTTACAGTGTTTAATTTTTTCCCTTAAATAAACGTCGGTTACAACAAAAGCAGTAGTGCTAGGCTAGCACATCAGTACTTAGCACTACTCTGACCTTCTTGTGCTGACTAAACTCCCACCCCCAAAACAGAGAAACACCACAAACAAGATTATTATGATATATTTATTATAATTTTTTTTTTAAACAATACCAGTTACCTTCATCCCCCTCTGTCTGTGGCCTGCCATACCCATTGCAGTCTGCTCTGATGACATGACCCCCCGCTACCATGGTCACTGCCCTGCCAAGGATCAGTGGTGAGCTACAAGAGTGGCCAGTAAAAATGTAGATGATGAGACTGTATTTGAAAAAACACATACCACTAGAGTACAATTCACAGTAAAACAACTGTGAAAGACTACAGTACCCTCTACTGGCAGGTATACTAGTAGAAGGACTACTTTTCCTCTAAAACACATTTCTGTTTATTACAGTCATTTCTTACAGATGTCTTATTTATTTAGTTATTTTTTTATAAAATTATCTCATGTAGCCCATTTTCTAAGTGCAATAATACCCTCAGAGTGGGGTATTGGCAATACTGGACCTTCCAGGGGCTATAGATCGGTCCTCATTAAGCCCGGGTGATCTGGTATTGCCCATACCACCCTCCTGTCGGATATTATTGCTTGCATGATTGTACAACTTGGAGGTGGTTATCCCACTTATAAAATTGGCTTTTATTTGTTACAAAAATATGTTGTTTGGGTGAGGTGTGATGTTCAACTGATGAGCTGCAGAATTTTCTTGGCCCGTTTGTAACTGGAGGTGGAATACCTGAGAGGCAGCTTAGAACAGCACCAGTGGGTAAGATCTGTAATGGGTGCAAGGAAAGAACACATATCCAGCTTGTCTGGTTTCTGTTTGTCTCATCAAACCTAATGTACACAAATACTCAAACCCAGTGTAAAGCATCAGGGGTATACAAATACTTGTGTGGGGCAGGCTGACAGGATTTTACATAGGTTGGTGCACCTTACTGTTTTTACTGCACAAACTTATCTTAGTGTCAACTGGTGACACCCTCTGGCAGTGTCCTAAAACATGCCTTTGTGCACACCTGTTAACCCTCATACTAAAAACTGCACCCCATCTGAGTGGCTGTTACTTTTGGTTTCTTAGCCCTTAGTCCTGTGCTTATGCTAAATCTTGTCTCCTGCTTAGGGGACGCTACAAATACCTGATCATGGTCAAAGGGGAACATCTTTTGCTATGCTGTATATGTTATTTCCTTCATCAGCCTCGACTTGGTGTCTATTGCTCCTTTAACACCCCCATTTGATCAGTACAAATAGCTACCTCTGCCTGCCTCAGCCATGCCTTTAATGGCAACTTACACAGCAGACCTACCACTGCTTTATAGTTTGTATCGTATTGGTAGCTCCTATAAGCTTTCTACTATGCAGAAAGCTACTTTGCTGTCTTCCATACCCACCGGTCTTAATAACTAGAATCCAGCTGCTGCTGTTTCTACTCCCAGCTGGAGATATAGAGCCTAATCCTGGCCCTGCAACTGCAAACTCACAGGTGCTTTCCCTTAGACCCCATGTGGTCTAAAACTAGGGGTCTGTGTTGGCCCGGTGGAGCTGAGGGTTGAGGTGCTAGATGCCTCACCTCGCGCTCGCAGTGTTCTGGGTCGGGGCGGACTCTGGTTGGCTGGGGGAGAGGATTGAGTCCGTGGATTGCTCTCCTCCTCTGGGAGGGTGGGATGGGGTATCCGCGCATGTGCTGGCTCCTGGCGGTGGCTGGGGGGTGAGTGCGAGTCATGGTGTGTGGGGACAGTGCGGGCAGATGTCTGACGTGCAGTGAGTGGAAGCATGTACCATAGCGCCACTGGCGTCATTGCATGCCTGGGCTGTAAGGGGACTACAGGGCAAAAAAAAAAAAAAAACAACGATCCTACAGTGATGATGAAGTCCTGCCCACAGTGCTGCATCAGACGCCCCAGGAAATCTCTCTGGTCCCAATCCCTTGGTCTCCCCGCGAGGGGTCAATGGCGCACTTTAAAGAGGGTGAGGGCGAGAGGTTATAGCTGGCTCTGCGCCCATGCAGGAGCCGACAGGATGGATCGGGGAACTATAGGACCACCCCAACAGAAGGTAGGCAGCTAAAATAAATAAATAAAATAAATAAATAAAACTAGGGGTCTGAAGCTGGTTCATATGAAATAGCATAAGGCCCAAATAGTATAACCCTGAAGCCTGTCAACCTCTATGTCACTGACACTATGGTAGTCCCTGAAACTTGGCTAAAGCCTTTGATGTTCCTCATAAGATGGGCATCCCTGGCTTAACGGTTTTAGAAGAGAGTTTGTGGGCAAAACGGAGGTAGTGTTCTGCTATATGTCAAATCCTTTGTTAATGTGAAACAAATGAGTCTACCTGACGTTGCTAACTCTCCCTGTCAATATCTCTATGAAACTCCTACTTTGGTGTACTAAACCGCTGCTTATTGGTGGTCTTTATAATCCTCCCAGGTTGCTGCTATCCCAGCTTGTCTGGCAGAACAGCTTCTAGGCAAAGTAATCCTGCTTGGGGAATTCAATAAAAATTGAGGAGATGGGGTTCTCTGCTAACAAAATGGGCTTTGCTGGGCTACAGCTCGCCAAATCACTGAGGAGCCAACTCATCTGAATCATAATCAAAAGAAACAGTCATGGCAGACCACACACACACACACACACTAAAGAAAATTCCAAAACTCTCAGCAGTTCATTTTTCAGGTTTTAATCTCACCCTTAGAGTGCAGCTGACAACAGCACAGGCATAGAGACCACATCAAGAACCTCCTAATGTTTCACAAAATCATTGGCTTTTTCAAGATAGCGCCATCTAGTGCAATAGCTACTTAAATAGTCATACAGTCACATGATCAAGTGCAAGGTAATTAAAGTGGCAGTGCATTCTTTCCTAGCACCAAAGTGTAATAAATATAAACAAATTTATAACATATAAATACACTTCAGACATAGAATGTAGACAACTCTTTAAAACTCTTTTTATCCTCTTTGAAAACCTTCTGCCAAGCCTATTATTCTCAAACTTTTAACATTTTTTATTATAGTTATTCACTGGTGTGTAGTATTAACCTTATAAAAGATTAAATTCAAAACAGGTTGCAACCGCTGTCTTAAAAGGGCATTTCTCACTTTAAGTAATGTATAGAGAACAGAATAAATGAGTGTGAGAGCAAAATCATTTTTATTGTTATATATAAAAATTAGAGTTAGAAGGAACCGCATTTAGATTTTAGTATATCACCTTCTTTTATCATGGTCAAAACCACTATTGGCCTTTTTTATTTATTAATCAGATGAGGGGTACTTTCTGATTTTATTCAAAGGTCGACCCATACTTGAGGGAAAGAAAACTATACTGAAGATGCAAGAAGGTGGGGGGAAAATGGACTGACCTGAAAAGAGGGCAATACTAAACCAGGCGAGCTGAGGTGGTAACAGGGTTTAAATACGTAATCCAATAACAGGAGAGAAATGAAGTTATAGATTTTCTTGTAAAAGCACGGATATTACACAGGGGTTAATAGACCTTTGCAGATCAACTTTCCAAGGAAAATTAGGGTCCCATGGTTCAAAAGGCAGATCAGTAGTTGTAAAGATGGAGGATGCCGCTTTGTACATTCTAAAGTGCATATTTCTTTGGATTTTCACATATCCTAAAAAGTAAATGAAAGGTACACAAAATCAGACATTTCACCTTTTCAAAAATGGATTTATCGCTGTATGGTCACTCAAACCATTATCTGTATATGCCCCCATTGTAAAAATCCAATAGTTCTCTCTCTACCTTAACAGGCCATCTCTGCTCCCTCCCTTGGGCCTAATTTCACACACTCTCACAATAAACTTTAAACCATGCTCTTTTCTATTTTCCACATTCTTCCTGTGGACAGCCCACATGCAGGCTAAATATTAATTTCTGATAGCTCTGAAATGCTCCTCATCCTCTCCTTCCATTTTCTTTTGTTTTTCCTACATAGTAGGTGTTGCACGTGCAAAATAATAGATACACAACATATGCAACATTACAAGTGATGAACTGATTAATATCCTGCATTTTTCCAGTCAAAGGGTTTCTAAACATATTGTATTCATGTGTGTCTTTACAGCTGCTACAATTCCCACATTTTCTACATCCCTAGGTGGTGGAGGTAGCCAGGTTCTTGGTGTTTCCACCCTCTGTGCTGAACTGATCACCGTGTCCCTCAAATTTCTAGCTCTACGATATGGCATTCGTGAGGAACCTGTGCTGTTTCTACCAGTCTGTAGTCCACTGCCAAAACTTTCCAATGTTTGTTCACTATGTCTTTAACCTTCCAAGATCTAGCACTGTAGGTTGTTAGAAAATTTATTTGATTGTTGATTACCTTTTCATTTCTCTTGATGATGTCATTAAGGCCTCCCTTTCCATCCTATTACAGGCTTCTCTAGCTTTGGTTAGAGTACCCACAGAATACCCTCTTTCCAAAACCGTTTCTTCTGAACCTCCTGTTCCTTCTCCATGTCAGATTCAGTGCTACAATTTTCTTTATTTTATAATACTGGCTTTTAGGAATGTCACAATTGTATTCCTAGGATGGCAACTACTTGCCAGTAAGTATAGTGTTTCAACCAGTTGGTTTTCAGAACAGTGTTGTTTCCACACTACCTTGCTTGTTCATTTTGATTCTTAGATCAAGGAACAAAATCTCATTTTTACTATCTGTGTGACAAAATTTCAAATTCTGGTTGGTATGATGGAGATATACAATAAAATCCTGCAGTTTATGCTCATCACCTCTCCATATAAGCAGTACGTCTATAAAGTGCTTCCAAAGTGCTGTTTTTGACCAAAAGGATTTGTCTGTCCCAAATCACTCCTTCCTCCCAGAAGCCCCCAAAAAATTTGCATAATTGGGTGCAAACTCGCCTATAGCTATTCCCTTGAGTTGTTGATATGTTTCATTCTGGAAAGATAAAAGTTTCCTTCAAAGTTATTTTTGTAAGTTCAATTAAAATTCAGTTTCTGGCCCCTGTTGCAGCTCTGTTGTACCCAGTCATCTGAATCATAAGTCAGGCAACCATACTGTGCTAGATTGATACCAGTGGTCGCTTGCCGGGTACAGCAGTAACGCCACCAGTTGCAACGATGATGCCTTTAGTTTAGAGCAAACTAGGTTGTCAGTGGGTCACCCAGGGCAGGAGAATCAAACTTCTGCCGGGCTGCTCTCCTTCAGGTGGAGGGGGACAGAGCCCGAGCTCCGCCTGGCCCTGGCAGAAACTGAGGCAAAGGCAGCTCAGTACCAAGACGTTCTGGGGCGTGGCAGATGTTGGTGCATATGTAGATATATCTGCAGGATTTTATGTATGTCAATGAAAATATCAAAGCTACAGAAATTCAGGATACACATAAGGAGCCAGAAGAACTGTGGGTCACCCTAGAAACAGGAAATGGGACAGCCATAAGAACTGGGGTTGTCTACAGGCCCCCAGACCAGGGGAGGACATAGACATATACTGTTAGAAGATATACAAAACATGACAGCTAAAGGGAGGTTCTGATAATGGGAGACTTCAACATTCGGATACAGATTGGTCAATACCAGCAGGAACATCTGCCAGAACTAGACACATAGTGGATTCCCTGCAGGGGAGGGCCTCAAACAACTGGTACAGCAACCCACGAGACAGGGCTATCCTAGATCTAGTACTGACTAACAAGGAAGGGATCACAGATCTCCAGGTAGAAGGTCACCTGGGGCCAGTGACCATCACATGGTATGGTTCAATTTGGCTACTACATCTAAATCATCCCATTCCAAGGCAAAAATATGGG
Organism: Neoceratodus forsteri; assembly: GCA_016271365.2. Lineage (NCBI taxonomy): Eukaryota > Metazoa > Chordata > Ceratodontiformes > Ceratodontidae > Neoceratodus > Neoceratodus forsteri. The sequence continues at coordinate 971,438,298 of CM057454.1, read as the reverse complement.
ACTTCAGAGGAGCTGACTTTGATAAGATGGCCAACAGAGTTAAGCTAGCCCTGGCAAAAGAAACACAGGTGAGGGGTACAGGCAAAGTGGGCAAGCATTAAGGATGCAATACTTGAAGCAACATCCCATTGTGTTAGACAGAAAAGGAAGTGCAAAGAAGAAGGAAACCACTTTGGTTCTCAAATACAGTAGCAGAAAAGGTCAGAGCCAAAAGGCTGGCCTTCAGAAAATATAAGGAACACAACGGATGAAGATAGGGAGGCATACCAAACTGCCCTAAGGGAAGCAGGGAAGGCAGTAAGGCAGGCAAAGTCCCAAACTGAGGAAAACTAGCACAACAGTAAAAGAAGGTGACAAGACTTTCTATAGATACATTAGTGAAAGGAGAAAGTCCAGAGGGGTATTGCTGCTTAATGGAGAAAAGGGAGCATGTGAGGAGGAGGACCCTATAAAGGCATCTATCCTAAATAGATACTTTTGTTCAGTATTTACTGAAGAGAAGGTAGGGCAGGGCCAACAGCTCAGCATCATGGACACAGGGGAGGAGGTGAGCACTACTCCCTTCACAAAAGAAAGGGTCCTACAAGAGCTTGCTAAGATCAGGGTGGATAAGGCAATGGGACCTGATGGCATACATCCCAGGGTACTTAAGGAGCTAAAGGTGGAACTAGCAGAGCTAATAGCAGAACTGTTTAGTGAGTCTCTGAGCACAGGAGAGGTCCCAGAAGACTGGAGAAGGGCTTCATGTATCCCGCTTCACAAGAGTGGTAGCAGGGAGGAGGCGGGGAACTACAGACCAGTCAGTCTTACCTCAGTAGTGGGCAAGATTATGGAGGCACTCTTAAGGAAAGGATAGTGCAACACCTGGAACCATAGGGCACAGGATCCAAGACAGCATGGGTTTACAAAGGAAGGTCCTGTCAAACTAATCTCACAGATTTCTTTGACTGGGTAACCAGAGTGGTGGACCAAGGGGAGCAGTTGATGTCACCCACCTTGACTTCAGCAAAGCCTTTGACACTGTTCCACATAGAAGATTGATAAATAAGCTGGGTAGGCTCAGGGTGGGTCAGAAGTTGGTCAACTGGGTGGCAAACTGGTTGACGGGCAGAAAACAGAGTGGTGGTAAATGGTATACAGTCAGAAGAGATGCAAGTCACAAGTGGGGTACCTCAGGGATCAGTCCTGGGGCCAGTCCTCTTCAACATCTTCATTGGTGACCTTGCAGATGGACAGAGGGTAAGGCTTGCCTGTTTGCAGATGACACCAAGATCTGCAACAGAGTAGATGATCCAGATGGGTGGGCAGAATGAGAAGAGATCTGGATAAACTAGCAAAATGGTCAGAAGAGTGGCAACTGTGATTTAATGCAAAGAAGTGCAAGATCATGCACATAGGGAAGAGAAACCTGAAACCACCTATAGGCTGGGAGGGAGTTGTGCAGTCACAAAGGAAGAAAGAGACTTGGGCATCATCATCATCACTGATGACCTGAAATCATCAAGCAGACCTCTAAAGCAGTAGGTAAGGCTAGGGGGTGTTAGGGTGTATTAGTAGGGTATCACAAGTCATAAGACGGAGGTAATAATCCTCTTACAAGACACTGGTTAGGCCCATCTGGAGTACTGGCAGTATTGGAGGCCACACCTTCACAAGGTCATTAACCAAATTGGAGGCAGTCCATAGAAGGAAACCAAAATGGTGCAGGGACTGCATCAGAAGACATATGAAGACAGACTAACAGAGCTCAATATGTATACCCTTGAGCAAAGGAGGAGAGAGGTGATATGATCGAGGCATTCAAACACCTTAAGGGCATTAACAAGGTGAAAGAGTCTAACATGTTTAAATATAAGAAAAATAGCAGGACAAGAGGACACAGCATGAGATTAGAGGGGCAATTAAGGGAATGTGAGGAAATTCCTTTTCACAGAAAGGTGGTGGATGCATGGAATGGCTTACCACAAGAAGTGGTGGCTATGAATACAGTGCAGGGCTTCAAACAGGCATGGGATAGGCATAAGGGAGCAATACAAATGACTATGAATAGATAGGCCACTGGCAGAGCAAAGGCGATGGCACATTTGTAAGGTAGAAAAGAAATGGGCAGACTGGATGGGCCTTGCGGTCCTTATCTGCCGTCAACTTCTGTGTTTCCATGTTTCTATTGCATGAGTGATGGTGTCACTGCACGTCACATCTCTGGGAGAACAGCAGAGGAAAACACTGGCAGCAAGATGACAAGAAGTGCCCACAGGCTCCGCATCTGACCATATGGGCATGCTGCCAGAACTGGATCCATTATGAGGTGGGCATACAATGGCTCCATCTCACTGTACAATCGTAAGTGCAGTTATTCTGCAAACCTTGTGTCGCTTTTGTGTGATTGACCTATGCTATATGCTCACCTCAGTTACGTGAAGACACTTGGCTCTTAGTGCATACCCGGAAAGAGCATACCATGATCCTTCACTATGTACAAATGCGACTGCACTTATTTTGCAAACCTTGTCTCACTTTCTGTGAGTGGCCTCAGATATACTCTGTCCTATTTTCAGTACATGTGCACTTTTTGACAGGGACCGTCTTGGGCACAGCGGCTCTTTCTCACACAAGCGCAGTGATCATCGGTCACTGTGCATGTATAATGCACCGTGCAAGTATGATGTCCACCAACGAGGGAGCTCCAAGTACTTTTTGACTTGTACTCACCACCCTTCAGCAGACTTGTTGACTCTGACCAGAGTTTGTTCCTCTAGATATGAGAGGAAGGGTAGCCACGTCTGCAGACACAGGTGATGGGTCAGTCTTTCCATGTCGCTAACTCTTTTAACTGAAGTAGCCAGTCCTGTACACTGGGGATTGGCTTTTGCAATGCAGTCGAATATTCTAAAAGGTATCTGGTTTGGCCTCTTGCACCCTGAAGGGCAGGTGCAAGAGTAAATGTTGGGCTTTAATGGGCACCAAGACTCAAAATACCCTGTATTGCAGATGACACCTTTTTTATGTACAATTGGGTTATGTTGTTCTATCCACACTTACTGGCAGTTGCCTTTCCTTTAAGACTTGCCGGAAAACATCTTCAAGTTGGCTCTCCCACCCACCTGGGTGGTAACTCTCTTGGCTCTGCCCCATGACGCAGATCTTACTTTGCGCTGGAAGAAGCAGGTTGCCTCCTTATTGCTCCCATGTTGAGTAGGCCCTGGCACTTAAATCTTTGGATTTACTTCCAAAAACTTACACTAAAACTCATTCCAGTTTGCGCCTTCAGCTCGATCTTTGATCACGACATCGATGCAGGATAAATCCTTGCCTGGATTTTGCTGGTGCCCATGCAGGCAGAAGATGTCACGTACTGACCCCCTTGCCTTGTGCGCTACTGTCTGGGCCATGAAGACAATCCGTAGGGCGTCGACATTTGTCTGTCATTTCACCTGATGGTCCTGGAGGACCATGCTGCCCGCCTGAAGTTGGGTCATTCAGAGAAATGTTATCCACAGGTCAAATTAAAAGATGCCCATTGGGTGGTCTCCACGGCTGCGGGGTCTGCCGAGCAGTTGGAGCAACTCAAGGCCTTCGAGGAGGAGGCAGCCCAGGGCCGCCAGTCCTCTTTGGACTCGGCCTTTGTTCCGCTCAGTTGGGCTCCAATTATTTGGCCTCCTTCAAGGCTGTACCGGTCCCTCTCGACCAAGGTGCAGGGCCTTCCAAATCACACAGCTACCACCCACGCAAGGGTCCAAGAAGGATAAAGAGAGACTCATCGCTGCGATTCTTGGACCAGGAGCGCTCCCGCTGTCAGGAATCTTCGGTTTTGACTACGGTCGAAACCGTGGCCGTGGTCGCTAGCTTCACGGAAACCCTGTCAGGCCAGTCGGCTGAGACGCCGGGCTGACAATGCGGCCGAGATTTTTCTCAACCCTGTTGACTGGTTGTCATCTGAAGAGGCTGACAAATTCTCTTTTAGGACCCGGTCCTGCTAGTGACCACTGAAGGCGGCCCAGCTAGCTGAGTTGGCACCTCGGTCACCAACCTAGACCAAAAGGCACCACGGATCTCCGGCGGCTCCTCTGAGGCCCCCCATCGGCACCACCGATGGCCGATGTATTGGTCTCGGTCATCTACCTCCTGTGGCTCGAGCAGGTCCTGCCGACATCGGCGGTCTCTTGGCACCATGGGAAGTGGCTCTGTCGCTTGCGTCTTCATCCTCTTCAGTGAGGAGAGGCTTCGTGCAAGTTGCGCCGACACTACAAAGAACTTATGTGGCAACAGTTGGAGCTGACTGGGCCCAAGTCAACACCAGCTATCACCACGGCCATCACCTGGCTCTTGCCCCAAAGGCCGACGCCCCTGCCTGGGCCAGTCGACACCGCTCCTCCCCTAGCAGAGCCAGTCCAGACTGTTTCGGCTTGGCTAAGCTGGTTTCTCCACTGATCATGGTGGAGCCGCCACCCAACCAGCCATCGACCGGGCTCCGCCCAAGGAGTCTCTGTTGGCCAAGGGGTTCCTCATCGGCTGTCAGTCACTCTCATTCCTGACCACCCACAGTGGGTCGAGAGTGACTTGGGTGGTCACCCGCTTTATGCAGACTCCTTGGAGTCGAGGATTCCTCACTGCACTCCTGTCCACTGGATACAGAGTAGATGGGGATCTGTCGAAAGGATGAAGGCCCCACTGCTCATCGGCACTCTCCGCCTCATCTCCGGGTCCACTAGGAGAAACTGGAGCCCATTCAAAATGCGCCACTACCCTGTTACAGAAGTTCTAGATAAAGGACACTCTCTGACAGAAACTTTCCCAGTGTCCGAGGCCGTCGTCGGCCTGCCCTGGAGCTGTGGCAGCGTCTGCCTCTTGCCCTGCTCCCCGTCCCGGATGTTCCACAAATATGCGGTGCCCATCGGTACCCTTTCAGGGTTCATGGAGCATCCCTGCTGAGTGGTTAGTGGCTGACTCCATGTTCCGCGCTCAGGCAATATGGGGATGTCAATAGACCACCAGATAAGGAGTCCAAGAAATTGGACCACTTGGCTAAAAAGGTGTATGCTGCCTCCTTGCATGGCCTCCGCCAGGCAAGCTCGGCTGTCGTGATGGCCACTTCTCCCATGGCCTTCTGAATTCTCTGGATGAGGTGATTCCTCATCTTCCCGGACCTCCAGACTACGGTCAATCAGGTCTGTACCGGGTCATGCTGTGGCCAAACAACTTCAGATTGCCCTGGACATTGGAGATACCTGTGCCTCTCAGTGACAGCCGCGGTTGCCATGTTGCCGAGGGCTTTGCTGTGGATCTCGAACTTCACTGCAGGCACCCAGCACAAGCTGGTGGATGTACCATTCTTAGACACTGACCTGTTTGAGCCCAGTGTGGAGGGTCACCACCAGCACGTTGAGAAGTCTAATGCCACCCTGGACTCTGACATCCACCCAGAAGGAGTCCAGGGCTCTAAGCAGCAGAAGTGCAAGCCCTCTCGGTCCTGTACTCCTGCAGCAAAACCAGCCCAGCATCAGTCTGGGCAGCGGTCTCAGTCCTAGTGACCTCAGGCCAAGTCCGTGGCCTCGGTGGTCCAGAAACCCAGAGGAAGGGATCTGGTGTCTCCTCACCGGATCCTCCTCCTCCAAGCCTGCTCAGTGATGGTATGGGTTGCCACCTCATGCCTGCCACCTCCCCTGGGTCCTCCTGTGGGGGTTGGCTCTGCCACTTCCTTTCCGCCTGGTCCACTGTTACTATGGACAGGTGGGTTCTGGAAGTGGTCAGGGTCTGCCTCTGGAATTCAGTGGTACCTCCAATCCGAGCCCGCACCCCACGGCAGGACTTGGTATCCGCAGACACTCTGTTGGCTCTTCAAGACGACATGGTGAACTCCTCCACAAGGAGGTCATGGTCAGAGTTGTGGATCCTCCAGACACCCAGGGATTGTCTCCAGGTACTTCCTGGTGCCAAAGTGGACAATGGGCTGGCAACCCCATTCTAGATCTGCGTGACCTGAACAAATTCCTCAAGTTCCGCACCTTCAGGATGGTAACTGTGTCCAAGATTATGCAATTTCTGGAGCAAAAGCGTGGTTTTGCTCTCTGGATCATAAGTAACGTGTTCTTTCACGTCCTGATCTGTCCATCCCACTGAAGGTTCCTCTGCTTCTGAGCAGAGGAAGCCCTTTCGAGTTCCAAGCCATGCCTTTCAGCCTCTTCTCAGACCCCAGGGCCTTCACCAAATGCATAGCAGTGTTGGCAGCTGCCTGAGGCGCTGAGGGGTCCGGGAGTACCCTACCTGGATGACTGGCTGATATTTGGTCCCTCCAGGCAGGAGGTGGAGCGGGCCAGGGACCTGGCCTCCAGACCTACATTGACCTTGGCCTCCTGGTCAATGAGGCCAAGTCAGAACTCGTGCCCTCGCAGGTGATCAGCTTCATCGGGACAGAGCTCGACTCCTGGCGAGCAGGGCGGAGGTCTCTTCTCCTTTGGCCAGTCATTTCTGTTGGACACTTGCGCCCTGACGGGACTTCCTGCACCTTCTGGGTTACATGGTGGCCTGCACCAGCATGGTCCGATGAACCCGTTGACATATGTGCTTCCTGCCGTCAGGAGCTGACCAGCTAGTGGTCTCCAAGCGCAAAGGTCACTTCGACCAGATGGTCACTGTGACCCAGAGGATGTGGACACCCTCCAGTGGTGGGATGGCGGCATCTGCAGGAAGGATCCCATTTGTCTGCCCTGAGTCGAAGGTCATCTGATGACCAACTCCTCTGTCATGGGCTGGGGTACCCATCTGGAGGAAACACAGAGTCCATGGGCTCTGGCCCCGTCAAGTCCTGATGCCACATCAACCTGCTGGAGCTCTGAGCAGTCTGGCTGGCACTGACTGCCTTCACTCCGTTTGTCCAGGGTCAAATGGTCCAACTCCAGATGGACAACACCACACCATGTACTACCACAACAAACAAAGCAGAATGCACCCTACCCCTGTACAAGGAAGCCTCTGCACTTGGACTCTTGGGCATAGCCTAGAGGCGGATCTCCTAGCCATCCATGTGGCAGGAGCCTCCAGTCAGCTGGTGGATGCCCTCAGCCAGATGGGCAAGGTGTCTCATGAGTTGTTCCTCCGTCCAGAGGTAGTTCACAGTCTGTTCTCTCAGTGGGGCACCCTCAGGTGGACCTGTTCACCTCCAGGAAGAATGCAAAGCTGCGGCTGTTTTGTTCCCGTGCCCCTCAGCAGGGAACACTGCAGGGGATGCCTTCTCGAAGCCTTGGACCCCAGGCCTCTTCTATGCCTTCCCTCCACTTCCCTTGATCTGCACGATCTGACACAGAAGATTTTTTCTAACAGCCCGATTCCCCATTGGACCCTTATAGCATCTCACCACTAGAGGGATTCCTCTGGCTGTAGTCTGGTGCACTCATCAGTGTTACGCTTCTTCCTTTGTACTAACACATAGCTTAGTATTTTATCTCTGTCTTTGGGCCCCGCACTAATCATTCAGTTAACAATACTTCTTCTACTTCTAGCATCCTTACTCCTTCAATCCGTCCCCTGTTGCTGTTACCTAGAGGCCACACAATACAAGCTTCTGATCCTCCATGCCAACTATTATTCAGCTCTACACTGGGATGTCCACCCTCACCAGCCCTTTATCGACTTCACTGCCTCTAGTTCCTTGCACTTCTCCAACCACTGTGTCTGACCTGATCATCACCTCCTCCCCTTACAAGGGTGCTGGAAGATGGTAAAAGCTGAGGGCTGAAAATCAAAAGGGCACTTATGAGGGTACAAAGGGCACTTTTTCTATACTAGTTTTTGCCATACAGAAATAAAGTGGAGTGGCTTCTGCCCTTCTGTCTCCCCGGTTCTGGCACCTGTCCCCCCTTGCCATCCCCAACTCCATACCCGTTCGGGCATGCCTACCGACATGCCTGTAAGCTGTATAAACCAAATAAGCTTCATAACCTCATTATTCTATTGCTTCTCCTGTCTGCCGGTGACATACACCCTAACCTTGGTCCGCCAGTGGCACACACAGCTACCCCTGTACAATCCTCTTCTACCCCCCAGCCTCCCAAATGGCTTACAAATTGTCCACCTGAATATCTGCAGCCTCACATGCAAGCTCCCTCACTGCAGACAATGGCCCACGCCACGCCCTTGACATAATCATTATCTTATAAACCTGGCTGATGGATGACATCCCAGACCAGGCTGTCACTATCCATGTTATACAGTTACTTGCCAGATTGGGATGGGGGTGGAGGTTGTGGCTATATATATATCCTCCTCCTTCCAGTATACTACCATGCTCACTGTCTCAGTTCCATCCTGACATGAGGCTGTCCTATTGAAACTTTTGCTGCCTTTCTCTGCCACCCTATTCATAGCTGGGGTTTATTGCCTCCCAGGGCTCCAACTATAGCAACTGACCTTATCAAAAAACTAACATCCTTTGCCCATGCTGGTGAATTATACATTTAGGGTGATTTAAACATCAACTGGCTGGCCCCATCTTTGACCAAAGTTAGCTCCAATATAGAATCCTAAACCTCTCCCAACTCATCCGGGAACCAACCCAATTAAATAACAAAAACACAAACCATTCCCTCTTAGACCTGGCTATCACATCCCACCCCACAGGATAGTGGACTCAGGTCCCCTACCTGATGCTATGGCTGACCACCGTGTGATTTATGTGGTACATAAGCCAAAGATCCCTCATCAAATTCTCCTAACTTGATCCTCTGTGCTTGATTTTCTCCCACTGCACCAAGATCTCATACACTCAGACTGGTCTCTCTCTTCTGCCTCCCAATAGATGATACGAACATAACGACTGTGCCAGCAGAAACAGACAACCCGGTCTATCTGTTCGCTCAAGTGTGCAGCCAACACCCCAGTTTGCAGCTGCCCCACCCCTTCGCCATCCCACTGTCACCCCCACCTCCCCACCATCACTCTCCCTGTTCCCTGTCCCATGCCCTTGAAGCTGTTCACAGATTTACATGATACCACCCATTCTGGCAGGAGTTCCATTTTGCTACCACTTTCTCTGTGAAATAGTGTCTCCTCATTTCCTTCCTACATCTTCCCCTCTATTCTTACCCCGTGCCCCCTGGTGACCCCCCCCTCCTTAACTTAGACCTCATCTGCCCCATCCTTATTGATTCCTTCAGATACTTGAATGTCTCTATCATGTTCCCCTGGCCTCTTCTATCCTCCAGGGTGTACATATTCAGGTCTCCAGCCTTCTGTCATAGTCTCTCAGCTCCATTCCACATATTATCTTAGTTGCCCTCCTGTGTCCTCCAGTAGCCTGATATCACACTTTAGGTATGGCCTCCAAACTGCACACAGTACTCTAAGTGCGGCCCTACCAGCGACCTGTAGAGGGCAAGATCACCTGTCTTCGACTGACTAAAACCCCTCGCTATACACCCCAGCATTTGTTCACTTTTTCAGCCACTGTCCTGCACTGGGCAGTGTTGTTCATGGTCCCTGTTGTCATTACCCCTAGGTCCTTCTCCTCCTCACTGATCCCCAGCTTAACCCTCCCCAGCCAGTATTCTCTCCTTGGGTTCTTCACCCCAAAGTGCATAACTTACACTTTTTGCATTGAACCCCAGCTGCCTTTTCTCTGACCACCCTCTAGCTTGTCATGAGGTTCCGCTGCAGCTGCTTCCATACCTCCTCTCCATGCACCACTGTTCGATGTTGGTGTCGTCAGCGGACAGACTTAACTGCTCACCACCCCGTGTGCAATATCTGATATGAAGAGCCCAAACAATACTGGCCCCAACACAGAGCCCTGTGGCACCCACTCGTCACTGGCCTTGGGTTGAGAGCTTCCTCTCAACACCACCCGTTGCAGCCTGCCACTCAGTCAGCTTGTAATCCAGTTCATCATTTTTGCCCCTACCCCTACAACAGTTAGCTTCTCCCCAAGCCGCCCATGAGGCACCAAATCAAAGGCCTTGCTGAAGTACAAGTAAAGAACATCCACTGTATGACCTTTATCCAGCTCACCTGTCACCCAGTCATAATATTGTATGAGGTTGGTTTGACAAGACTTCTCTGAAACAAACCCATGTTGCTTCACATCCTGAGGCCATTGTCCTCCAGGTACGACACCACTCTTTCCTTTAGTATCGCTTTCCTGAGTCTGCACACTATGAAGGTAAGACTTACCAGACGATAATTACCTGGTTCATCCCTTGGCCCACTCTTGTGTAATGGTACTGCATGTGCCATCCTCCAGTCCAGTGGCACACATCCGACTCCAGTGAGGTGCTGTACAGATCCACCAGCTGCTCTGCCAACACCTCCACCATCTCTCTCAGCACCCTGGGGTGGATATCATCCGGCCCTGGTGCCTTGTCTACCTCAGTGCCCTCAGTCCCTCTAGGACTCTACTTGCCTCAGTTCTTCCATCTGTCACCTCCTCCCCTGTCCCCACCCTCCCATCCCATGCTGGTAGCGGTCCCCCTTTCTTCTGTGAACACTGAGCAAAAGTATTCATTCAGTGCTTCTTCCTGCTCCTTCCCGCTTCCATCCACACCCCACCCTTTTATCCTCACTGTTGTCTCCTTGCACTTCCTTTTCTCCCTGATGTATCTGAAAAGTCTTTCTCCCCATTAATTCTCTGTGCTAATCTCAGCTGCCTCCGGCCCTTGGCTTCTCTCACTTTTTAGTCACCTCCCTGGACCATCTTGCATATTCCTCCCTGTTCACTTCCTTCTCTGTCTTCCAAAACCTCTGGTGCACCACCTGCTTTGCCCACACCACCTCCACAACCTCGCCTTTCAACCAGCGTAGTTTTCTTGCTCTCCTCCTCTTACTCTGTGCCTTGGTGAAGGCTTCTGTTGCCTCTGTAACCCCCATTTAATAATATCCCATTCTAGGGACATGGATATGTTGTTCATCCACACTGTCTGGCAGGTTCCTTGCTGCTTTAAATCTTGCCGGAAGGTCTTCAAGCTGGCTCCACCCACGCACCGGTGGTAAAACTCTTGCTCCCCCATGCCGCGAGATCTTCCTTACCTCTTGGAAGTTCAGGTTCCCTCCTTAACGCTCTGCGTGGTAGACTGGATCCTAATTCTTCAGTTCGCCAAACTTATTTTAACATTTTCAAGACTTGGTCAGTTTCTCCTCAGCGCGATGGACAAATAGACTCCTGGATTTTGGCGGTGCCCTTGTGGAGCATAAAATGTCCAGGACGGACCTGCACTCCATGTCGTCTCACTGCATTGGCTCAGAACATGACCCGCAGGGCCTGCGAGTTATGCCATTCGTTCGGCCAACATCCTGGAAGACCGCTGCCCGGTTACAGCTTACAGGCACCCGAGCTACCGCGGTTGAAGTCGAAGGAGGCCGGTGGGCGTGTTACATGGGTGGCTGGCTCGGCTGAGCAACCTCGAGCAGATTCAGTCCGAGGAGGAGGCGGCACAGGCCACATCATCCTCTTCCCTCGGTCGCGACATTTATCCCGCTTTCTCTGGGTACCTCATATTCAGCTTCTTTCAAGAGCTTTGCCAATCCCTTTCCACAAAGGGAGAGGACCATCAGAGACATTCCTCTCAGTCCAGAAAGAAGGACTCAAAGGTAAGTCCCATCGGGCGTTCGTGGGAGCGTAGAGGTCCCTTCTCCGGACAGCCGACACTGACTTTTGTCAAGGTTGCGCTAAGGCCGCTGGCTTCACGGTGTCCCCGCCAGGTCAGCCGGCCGAGACACCCGCTGATGCGGTCGAGATTTTTCTCGACCGCCGGACGGGCTGTCGACTGGTGAAGCCGACAACCCTTCTTCACCAGTCCCCTGGTGGAGACCGAGGACCTGCCTGTGCCTCCAGTGCCGCAGTCCCCGGTTAAGGCTTCCGAGCCGAGGGAAGAGCAGGTGTCCCTGCCCCTTCCCAGACCCGCTCGGAAACACCGAGGATCTTGGTCTCGACATCGCTCAGTCCAGCCGATCCGCCGACATCGGCGGTCTCGGTCTCAGCACCGAGTAAGCGCATCGCGCTCGCCCTCGCCTCCTCAGAAGAGGACAGGTTCCGCACAAGCTGCGCCGACGCCACGAGGACCTGATATGGCAGCAGTTACTTCTGTCCGGGAAAGCCGGTGCCGCCGCCTTCCCGCCATCAAGTGGTTGTCACCAGCCGGTCAAACAACCCCTCACTGTTGTCGAGGTGCCTCAAGCCTGGGCCGGTTGTTCGCCAAACCAGCTGCCCCACCAATTGTGGTGGAACCTCCGCTCCACAACCGAAATCGGGCGCCGACCAAGGACTCTGTCGGGTCAGGGCCTGCCCCACCAGTTGTTGGTCACCCCTCACTCCCAACGTCCTCGGCAAGTGGAGGGTGACCCAGGCCCCAGGCAGCTCTTTGCGGACTCCTCGAGTCCGACGATGACTCACTGTTCTCCAGGCCCATTGACCTGGAGTCCTCTGGGGCCAGTCGATGGGTGAAAGCCCATCGCCCTTCATGGGTTTGCTTCGCTCATCTCGGAGTCCACCGGATGCATCTCGAGCCCGTGTCCAAGCGGGCCAAGTATCCCCGGATGGAGATACTGGATCGAGGGATTCACCACGGAGGCCTTTCCGTGGCTGAAGTCATTGTTGGCCTGGCCTTGGAGCTCTGGCAGTAGCCTGCTTCTGTCCTGCACCTTCGCCAGGATGGCCAGGAAGTCGCGGTCCCACCGCTCTTGCCCGGTTTTTGGAACACCCCGAGGGGTTGCTCACCGACAGCGCTTCCAACGCTCCGGAATGCTAGGATGTGGACAAGCCCCGACAAGGAGTCCAAAAGCTGGACCATGCCGGGCGCAAGGTGTACGCTGCATCCTCCCTTGCCCTCCGCCAGGCCAGCTCAGCCGTGCTGATGGCACACTTCTCCCACGCCTCATGGGCTCCCTGGATGAGGTGATCCTCATCTCTCGCTGACCTGCAGACCACGGTCCGGCAGGTACGGACCAGGGTAGGGCGGTGGCTAAACAGCAGCTCCTAATGGCTCTGGACATTGGAGACTCCTGTGCAGATCGGCTCGGCCTAGTGGCTATAAAAAGTCAAGAGCATGGCTGAGGATATCCACCTCACGGCGGATACCCAGCACAAACTGGTGGATGTCCCTTCCTGGGACTGACCTCGGCCCTGGAGTGGAAGGTCACCTCCAGCGGATTGAAAAGTCCAGTGCCACTCTGGACTCGGTCACCTCCGCCCAGAAGGACAAAGGCCGACAGCAGCAGCAGCACAAGTCCTTTCATCCTTCTGCACTCAGTGCACATCCGCCCAACAGCACCAGCACCAGCACCAGGGCTAGCAGGCTCAAGCTGGCATCCCAAATCAGCCCATGCTTCCTCCAACAGGAAGCAGGAGGTAAAGGCTCAGGAGGTCCCTCGGCCGGTCCCTCCTCTAAGCCTGCCCAGTGACGGGTTGAGGTGTCGCCCCAGCCTCGGCTATTCCCGCCTCTGGGTTCCCTGGGGACAGCTCCACCACTTCCTTTCCGCTTGGTCCGTTATCACCACGGACCATTGGGTGTTGAGGTAGGAAAGGGCCTGCCCCTGGAGTTCGAGAAGGCCCTGCTCTTCCGGAGCCGCCTCGGGGCTACGGGTCCGCAGTCTCTTTGTCGGCTCGCCGAGCCGATCATCGCCTCTGCTCCTCAAAAAAAGAGGTGATTAGAAAGGTGGCGATCCTCCTCCAGACCCGGGTTTGTGTCCAGGTACTTCCTGGTGCCAAACGGATGGGGCTGGCGCCCATTCTCGACCTGCACGACCTGAACAGGTTCCTAAGGTCTCGACCTTCAGGATGGTCACTCTGGCTCAGATAATCCCATCCTTGGAACGAGGCATGTGGTACTGTTCTCTGGACCTTCAGGACGATTCTTTCACATCCCAATCCATCCGTCCCACCAGAGATTCCTCCGCCTCAGGGCGGAGGGATCCTCACGAGTTCGGCCATGCCCTTCAGCCTTTCCCTAGCTCCCAGGGTCTTCACCAAATGCATGGCAGTGGTGACAGCATTCCTGTGGCAATCAAGGGTCCGGTTGTACCCCTACCTGGATGACTGGCTGATTGCAGCCCCCTCCAGAGCGGGAGGTGGAGGGGTCCAGAGATCTGGCCTCCAGGTTTGTTCTCAGGTTGGCCTCCTCATCAACGAGGCCAAGTCAGAACTCATGCCAAAGCAGGTGATACAATTCATTGGGCAGAGCTCGACTCTATGAGCCAGAGCACGGCTCCCCGCGGACAGGGCCGAGGTTCTTTCCTTGCCCAATCATTTCAGATTGGGCAATCGCGCCTGCCCGGGACTTCCTGTGCCTCCTGGGCCTCATGGCGCCTGCACCAGCGTGGGTCCGCTGGGGCCCGCTGGTACATGCGCCCCTTCAGTGGGGCTGGCCAGCCAATGGTCACAGCATTCTCGATCCTCTGGATCAGCTAGTGACAGTGACCCAGGGATGTGGGAACGCTGTCCAGTGGTGGACCGCTCCAGCATCTCTGCAGGAGGGCATCCTGCTTGTCCGCCTTGAGCCGACGGCCCCATCGACCATGCCTCTGATGGGTTGAGGTGCCATCTGGGGAGCACAGAGCGCATGGCCTCTGGTCCCCTCGAGTCCTGATGCCACATCAACCTGTTGGAGCTTCAGCTGTCTGCTCAGCCTCACCGCCTTCACTTCGCTTCTACTGGGTCAAGTGGTTCTGGTCCAGATGGACAATACCACGACCATGTACTACCTAAACGCCAAGGCGGACACACTCCCAGCCTTTGATGGGAAGTTCTCCCATTTGGTCACTGCACAGCCTGAGGCAGATCTCTTGCCATCCATGTGGCAGGAGCTCCAATACCCTGGCCGATGCCCTAAGCCGGATAGGGGCTGCGTCCACGAGTGGTCTGTCCTGCAGAGGTAGTACAAGATCTGTTCTCCTACTGGAGCACGCCTCAGGTGGACCTGTTTGCCTCCAGGAGAATGCAAAGCTGAGACTGTTCCATGCCCGCCCCTCAGCAGAGTTCGCTGCAGGGGATGCCTTCGAGGCCGTGGACCCCTGGCCTCTTCTACGCCTTTCCCATTTCCCTTGTTCCACAAGGTGCTTCTGAAGGTGAGGAGGGACAAGGCGCAGGTGATTCTGGTAGCCCCAGACTGGCCCCGCCAGTTCTGGTATCCAGATCTCTCAGTCACAGCTCCAGGCTCTCGAGGTGGCTTCCAGCCCGCCCCGACCTGATCTCAGTCAGTCAGGGAAGGTATTCCATCCGGACCTTCAATCTCTGCACCTGACGGCCTGGTTCCTGAGCTGCTAGAATTCCAGGCCTTGGGTCTTTCTGATGAGGTCTTCAGTGTCGCTTGAGGCATCCGTAGAGTCGACCAGAAATGCTACGCCTTCAAATGGAAGAGATTTCCATTTGGTGTCAGGCAAGGGCCTGGATCCTTCCTCCTGTTCCTTGGCAAGCATTCTGGACTACCTGTGGTCCCTTTCTCAGCAAGTGCTTGGTCGACGACCTTAATGTGCACCTGGCAGCCATCTCTGCTTACCGGGCGCTGGTCGTGGAAGCAGTCGGTGGTGCAGGAGAAGGTGGCTGGCGCTTTTCAAAGGCCTTGATCACATATCCTCGGTGCGAGAACTCCACCTCCATGGGATCTACTGCTGGTATGGCTAAGCTCATGGGCAAGCTATTCGAACCAATGCACAGGTGTGACATCTCTCACCTGTCATGGAAGACCGCTCTTGGTGGCTATCATGTCAGCCAGAAGGATGGGAGAGCTCCAGGCGCTTTCCATCGAGTCTCCTTATCAGGTCTTCCACAGGGACAAGGTTGTCCTGCGCCCCACCTGAAGTTCCTTCCAAGGTGGTGTCGAGGATTTACCTTAGCCAGGTATTGACTCTGCCGGTGTTCTACCCCAGTCACACCTCGGAGGTCAATATAGGCTCCATACTTGGACCCTAGGAACGCACATACTACAAGGAGCAGACGGCTGAAGTTTGGGGAGAGGTTCGCCAGCTGTTTGTCACCTACATTGAAGCTGCATCTGGCAGACCTGCAGCCAAGTGGACGATAGGCAGGTGGGTCACCTCCGCATAGATCTCTGCTATAGGTTGGCATGGAGCCTCCAGAGGGATAAGAGCTCATTCTACCCGCCATACCGCTGCATCGGTGGCTGCTTCCAGGGATGTCCCTATCCAGGAAATCTGCAGGGCTGCTACCTGGAAGTCAGTACACACCTTCATCACCCACTCACCGCATCGACCTTGAGTCATGCCGAGATGCTGGTTTTGGGGCCTCGGTTCTCCAGTCTCTATTTCCCAAGTAGGGGCGTGCCTGCCTCCCTCCTCCCAGAGAACTGCTAGGAGTCTGCCAGACAGTGTGGATGAACAACATATCCATGTCCCTAGAAATACAGGTTACTCACCTGTAACAGGAGTTCTAGAATGGTATATGTTGTTCATCCACACGACTCCACCCAACCTCCCGGCTTTGACGCACAACCTGGCTTCCAGCAGGCTAGATCTGGCATCATGGGGTGGAGCCGAGTTTTACCACCTGGGTGGGTGGGAGGAGCAGCTTGAAGACCTTCTGGCAAGATTTAAGCGGCAGGGAACCTGCCAGACAGTGTGGATGAACAACATATACCATTCCTAGAACTCCTGTTACAGGTGAGTAACCTGTATTTTCTGCTCCACGTCCATCTCCTGCCCTCCAGTTTCCCTTTCAGTACTTCCTGCATCCTCCCAAAGTCCACCCCCCACCGAGGTTTACTCCCGAGTAACTGATTTGTTTGGCTCCCCACACATCATGATATTAAGCCACACCGCTTTGGTGATCACTGTCTGCTAGTGAGTCCTCTGCCTTTATTTCCTCACTGCTTCCCATTTGACAATACCAGATCTGAAGTGTTCTGTAACCTAGTAGGTACATTAATCAACTGTGTCAGGAGACCCTCCCGGATTGTGTCCAGGAGCACTTGCTCCCTAGCACTGGAGGTGACCGAATGCTCCAGTCAACCCCGCAAGTTGAAATCCCCACAATAACCACCTTACCTTTTCTACATACCTTTTGATTTGTCTCACTAACTCCCTGTCAGGCCCTCAGTCTGGGACGGCGACCTGTATACCGCCCTCAAACCTCACTTTCCTACCCCTTGGAGTTAGGAGCTGCAGCCGGATTGCCTCTGTTCTCCTTTCTTCCCGACCCTTGTGCATTTGATCCCATCCCTCACATAGACTGCCACCTCACCCCACCCTCCCTCCTACGGTCCTTCCTGTATAATTTGTATCCTGGGATTGCCAGATCCCAGTCCTGATGCTCAGTTGCCCATGTTTCTGTGACAGCTGCAATATCCACCCTCCACACTGCTAAGAGTGCCTGTAGCTCAGCAGATTTGTTTCCTAGGCTTCGTGTATTCAATGAGACCACCCTCCATAGTGCCCCTTCCCCTTCATTTTCCTCCTTCTACTCCTCCTTTTTGGCCACCCCTAGTCCTTCCCTGCTAGTCTGGGGGGTAGGCTGTGACTCACCCCATCGGATACCTGCCTACCTGCTGTCCACTTGCCACCCTCTTATCTAGTTTAAATCTACCCTTGTCGCAATATACCTCCCAGTCCTTGCTTTAATACCTCCTTCCCTCCCCACTCAGGTGCAGCCTATTCCTTGCAAACAGGTTGTTGTTATCCCAGGTACTGCCCCAGCCGCCTCAACCCCATACCCTTAGTTCGACACTATTCTGCCAAATGTGTGTTCAACTTTCTAATCCTCTCCTTTCTCACTGTGTTAGCGGGGTACTGGAGCACTTCAGAGAAGGCCACAGACTCCTAGTCTCCTCGCACAACCTTACCACCTCCTCTGTCCTCTCCCTTGTCACCTCCACTGTTTCCCATTAGGTCATTTGTCCCCACAAGTACCACAATGTGTGGTTTCCTCCTACCCCTATTTACTATTATAGGATTGCCTGTCCTGCCATGTCTGCCTTTAATCCTTGTATGGACTCCATCCATATCTGACTGTGCCTCCCCTTGCTGCCCCATCTGATCCCCTTAAGTCACGAGTCCCTAACACCAGTACACCCCCTCCTCTTTCCTTGTGCCCATCGCCACCGCCCGCCCTGGTTCTCATTTTTGGGTGGGGGTGGCGATGGATATAGGTAACCTCCTAAATGGACTAATGGAGGGACTTCAGACACCACTAGTTATACTCCATGTAGGTACCAAAGATGTGGGAAGCGGCAATATATAAAACATTGTACAGGAGTACCAACATATAATAAATAAAATTAAAGAAAAGGAGGGGATACTATTATAGCGGGTCTGCTCCCAACTCATGGGAAGCATGTTTTAAAACCAAAAATAGAGCAGTTAAATATACGGTTATGTGATGTTTGCAAATACAATAACATAGGATTTATGGATAATTCAGTAACCTTTGAAATTATATACTGTTTAAAAGTGATGGTTTACACTTAAATAAAGCTGGGACTCAATACTGAGTAAGAAAATGAATGATATTATATCCTTCCATTTAAACTGGAAAAAGGGGGAAGGAAAATTCATAAGCTAGTACCTAAAACTGTAGATCTACAGGAAGGCTGGAAAGGAGTATTAATAAATGCACACAGTCTAGTTAATAAATTTGAGGAATTACAAAATTTACTGCAAAACAAAAATATACAAATTGCACTTATCACTGAAACCTGGTGGACAATAGAAGATCAGTGGGACAAAAATATAGAGGGTTACAATTTATTCTATTTATCAAGAGAACAAAAGAGGAGGGGTATTACATTTATATTGATGAGTCAATACAATGTAAAGAAATAGAGAGAAAAGGATGAGTTGGAAATGTTATGGTTAAAACTTATACCAAAAGGAGCACCAAAATTAAAATAGGACTGTTGTACAGATCACCTTCAACTACTTCCGAGAGAGATTTGGAAATATTAAATATTATTAGGAACTTAGATCCAGCAGAAAGAATTATCTTAACCGGTGATTTTAATCTACCAGATATTGACTGGAATAAGCAAGAGGGCAATACAAAACAAGTACACAGTACTTAGATGCAGTAAATCAGATAGGACTTGAGCAATTGGTAACAGCAAAACCAAGGCACAAAATACTTGGATCTGCTCTTACAAATCTGGGGTCAATAGTAAACAATGTACAGACTAGCTCCCATTAGGCAATAGTGACTATCAGATAGTTTTTTTCCAAGTAAGAAAAGGCAAAGAAATAAGGAGGTAAGACTACAGTCCTGAATTTTAACAAAGTGGATTTTACCATCATGAGGGAAGCTATGGCATCTTGGAAGTGGGAAAAGGAATTTGAAGGACTTTCTATAGATGATACGTGGGAGCTGTTTGTAAAGTGGCTGAGATCATCAATAGAAATAGGTATACCCAAATATATAAAATATGAACATACAAGGAGTGCTCCAAAATGGTTATCACCACAATAAATTAATAAACAAAAAGTGTAAACTGTATAAAAATACTAAAAATCACAACAATATACAGGCTTTAAATAAATATAGAAATATGGTTAAAAGTCAAATGGGAAATTAAAAGGGCCAAAAGGAATATGAATACAAACTTGCAACACAAGTCAAAGGAAACTATAAGGCTTTCTATTCATATATAAATAATAAACAAAAATAATACCACCATTGGACCTTTTAAGAATGCACAAGGGATATATTAAAATAAAGAAGTCAGAGAAACTCAGAACAAATACTTTTGTTCAGTTTTTAACCCAGCTACTTCAGATAAGGAAGAAAATAAATTTAACTCTATACCGGACATATACAGATTACAGTAAAAAGTGTACTTGATAAACTAAAATGACAAATAGAAATAAATCACAAGGTTCTGATGAAATTCATCCAAGGGTATTGTATGAACTGGCAGAACAATTAGCTTCACCACTAACTTACATTTTTCAAACTTATAGATTTGGGACATGTTCCACAAGGGTGGAAGGAGGCATTAGTGATACCTATATTCAAAAAGGTCAAAACTGATATACAGAATTACAGGCCAGTCAGCCTAACATCAGTTGTGGGAAACATCATGGAGTCAATATTAAAAGATTATATAATGGATTTTCTAGATACTAGAAAATGCAGGATCCAGTACAACACGGATTAAGGAAAATAGATCCTGCCAGACAAATGTGTTAGTGTTCTATGAGAAAGTGGGAAAGGCATTGATGAGGAAAATAGTGTAGATGTTGTCTTCCTGGATTTTCCAAAGCCTTCAAAAACTCCTCATCAGGAATTAATAAACACACTTAAAGATTATAATTTTAACAATAATATAGTTAATTGGATTGATGCATGGCTGAAGGAGAGAAGACAGAGAGTGGTAATTAAGGGAGATACAGCTGGCTGGGAGGCAGTGACTAGCGGAGTCCCCAGGATCAGTTTTGGCCCCTGTCTCTTTAACATCTATATAACTTCATTAACTGTACAAAATGAAAATAGATGGGTAATGAAATTTGCAGATGACTGCAGAATTGGAACCATAGTAAATTATCAAAAGAATACAAATGATCTACAGGATGCATTAAATACTATACAAAAGTGGACAAAAGTAAATAGAATTAAATAGAAACAAGTGTACTGTTATGCATTTAGGAAAGAGAAATAATAACTCATCCTATAAGATAGATACCACTGAACTAAGAAAACAACAGAGGAAAGAGACTTAGGGATTATAATTACTTCAGATCTAAAATTTACTGTAGTTCCCATTACGATAAAATAGTGAAGAAAAATAATTGGATACTGAATTGCATATTGAGGCATATTGCCAGTAGAGATAGGCAAGTGATTATGCCCTCTGTGGTGCCCTGGTGAGACCCAACCTGGAGTATTGTGCTCAGGTATGGGCTCCATATAAAAAGGGATGTTCATAGCTTGGGCGTAATCAGAGAAGGGCTACTAGATCCATCAAAGGGTTAGGAGACATGTCATACTCTGAAAGGTTAAAGGAGCTTAACTTGTTTACTGTGCAGCATAGAAGAACTAGGGGAGATTATTTTGTGTTATTGAAGTGCTTACAAGATGATGCTGTATTAGCCGACCTAGGGTTGACCCCAAAAATCAAAATATGAACCCAGGGACATCAGTTTCAATTAACAATTCAAAATGGCATACTCTTCCGAGAAAGCATTGGTTTAGCCAGAGAGTGGTTCCTGGCTAGAACTCTTTACCGGCAGAAGTGGTAGCCAGTACTAATATGGGTATTTTAAAATCTAGATTAGACAAGTATCTTCTTGGTAAATAAAAGACATGATAGATTAATGTTCAATACATAAAATAAAGGCAAGCTCTATGGACACAAGTCTAACTAGTTTGAAATTACCTGTGAACCTATAAAGACTTTGTTTTTATCATGTGCCCCAGTGTCTTCCCCATCCCTCCCAATTAAGACCCTCCCTCCTCCTGTTTGACTGCCAACCTCCCTCTCCTTCCTCAGCTCTCCCGAGTATTATCCCTCCCCTGCCACACCATGCTCAATCTCTCCACCAGTAATGCCCCTCACTCCTCTTCTTTGTGAGTGCTGTCCTTCTGCAGTCACCTCCTGCATCTTCCTTCCAATGTGTTGCCAGTAAAGTAAACATATTCCCTATCCCCTTTGCCTTACTATGTGCTTTATCCTCCCTCCTGCCTAATGCTGCTTCTCTTTTCTAGGTCCTACTAGAGTCCACCCTTCATCAGCTGGCTTCCTGTCTAGTTTGCCCCTCCCCTCTTGACCCACTGTTCCTTTCCGTTGAAGCAGTGTCAGTGGCTCAGTAGGTAGCACACTCCGCCTCTGAGACTGGGAGATCAGAGGGCTGTGCGTTCAGTTCCCACATCTGGCACTTGAGTTATATTTCAGTACTGACACTGTAGTGCAGCATGAGAGGGGTGCTGCACTTCTGAGGTGCCGCTTCGGATGAGACGTTAAACCGAGGTCCCATCTGCCTGGATTGGTGGTAGTTCAGGTGGATGTTAAAGATCCCATGGCACTTATCGAAAAGAGTAGGGAATTTCCTGTGCTGGCCAAATTTCCCTCATTCACTAAAAATACCACCAACAGCTTAATCTGGTTCAAGGTCAGTTGGCATTCATCTGTATCCTCCCCGTCAGTGCCTGAAAATAGGCAGGATTTGTCTAGTGCACTTACCCGTCAACAAAACTAAATAAATAAATAAATATAGTGCCCCATAATACTCTCAGATGTCAGCCTCCTACCAACACAATCCTCCCTCATCCTTCAACCTCCCAGCTCCCTGCCAAGCCATTGAACCTCTTCCTCGAGCCTCCTTAGCCTGTGGCATATTGGGCACCCTCCCAGCCTCCATAGTATATTCATCCGCATTGTTGACCCACAAACATTGCACCCAACAATCCTACCTATGGTCTACACTCCACGGCCTCCACAATATCCACCTATCATACTAATCAGCAATTCATTGTGGATGCTGTAGTCCTATTTGAGACCTACCTATGCTTTTTCCCTGCCCCTGCTGCATTATTGGATAGAACTACATGAGCTGCACCTGAAGCCCCTTCCTCCAATTGCAGGGCATGTGTTCCCCTATAAATGAGTTGTGTTCTGGGAGGGTGGGATTAGGCCCACATCTGACTCTCACAAGAGTGTATCAGCCCTGTGTCTGCCCCTCACTGCACCTCCAGCACTGCAACCTCTCCGGAGGAAGGTCCCCCACCCACACAAACACTGTATTAAACAAGTCAGCACTCCTGCCGGAAGTCCACAGGCTGATAAAGAATTTAAAGCTTATCCAGCAACTAAAATTCTTTCCCCAGTTGCTCAGCAAAAGCAGGTTCAGACGACCTCTGCCAGACCCCAGCTGTTTCTTCAGTACTGCTATGTGAGAAGCCCTAGTATTTAAGCCCCAGTGAGCTGTAAATTGATCCTGGCTGAGAAGGACAGAAACTTCCAGAAAGCTGCTTATAATGCCTGTAGAAAAGATAAATGAATATCCAACTTCCACTATGGATCCCACACCACACAACACTATTAAACAAGTCAGCACTCCTGCCCTAAAGTCCACTGATTGATAATGAATTTAAAGCTTATCCAGCAACTAAAATCCTTTCCCCAACTGCTCAGCAAAAGCAGGTTCAGACAACCTCTGCCAGACCACAGCTGATTCTGCAGTACTACTATATGAAAAGCCCTGGTATTTAAGCCCCAGTGAGCTGTAAATTGATCCTGGCTGAGAAGGACAGAAACTTCCAGAAAGCTGCTCACAATGCCTGTAGAAAAGTTAAATGAATATCCAACTTCCATTATGGATCCCCACACACCACACAACACTATTAAACAAGTCAGCACTCCTGCCTTAAAGTCAACTGATTGATAAAGAATTTCAAGCTTATCCAGCAACTAAAATCCTTTCCCCAACTGCTCAGCAAAAGCAGGTTCAGACAACCCTGCCAGACCCCAACTGTTTCTTCCTTAAATTAATTCAGGACAAATTCCTGCACATATGGAACTGCCATGCCCTCTTAGAAGACAAGAGTCCAAGGTAACCTCACCGTGGGTAACTCATGAGTTTCTGGCTTGCCAAAGAGCTTGTGATCTAGCGTGGCATCACTAAAGCATCCCTCCGCCCTAGCGACTACTAACATTACAGGAGCTCCAAAATGTGTGCACTAAAGCAATCCAACTAGGCAAAGTCGAACACTTTCACTCAAACTTCCTAAACAACACTAACAACTCGTATAAATTTTTTCAAGGTAGTACAGTACAATCTTTTTCTCCCTGCTACTAAACCTCCCACCCCTATACTCGAGCAAAACCACTCCTCAATATTTGAACCCAGCTATTGCAGAATGCTTTAATACTCACTTTATGACCTGTGCCTTGTCACTCCTGTTAGCTCCATCCCACTCTCGACCTTTCCCACTACTCCACCTCAACCATCTTCTCTACCTCCACCACCCTCCTCCTCATTCTCCCCACCCCAGTCTCCTCGCCCTCTGCCTCCTTCTCACCAATTACTCCTGAAGACACCTTGAGGGCTCTTCTGATTATTAATCCTCTAAAGGTTCCTCACCTGATGGCCTCAGACCCTAAGCTTCTCTCACTTTCTGTACCAGCTATCACCTACTCTTATCTCTCATACTAAATTTATCCTTCTCGTCTGCGCTTGTTGCATCAGCATGGAAGCATGCAGTTGTGTCTCTACCTAAGGGTGACATGACCTCCCAGGCAACTATCGACCTATCTCTGTCTTCCCTACCTTAGCTAAACTTCAAGAACATCTAGTCCTTGAACAACTCTCTGCCTTCCTCTATGACTCCGCCTTCTTCACTCCTTTCCAGTCTGGTTTTAGGAAAATCACTCCACCATCACCTCCCTACTTAGGCTGACTGATGCCATCTCCTCTGGAATGGATACTGGCCAAATTACCTCAACCATCTTTGTCGACTTGGCCAAAGCCTTGACTTGTTCTCACACCCTTTCTGTTGAGCAGTCTCACCTCTGCTAGCCTCGCCCTTCTGCCAGAAGCTGGATCAATGCATGCCTGATTGGCAGGTCACAGTTGGTCCATATTACTGATGCCGCCTCATCTCCCCTGTCCTTGAGCACTGGTGTCCCACAGGGCTCGGTGCATGGCCCACTTCTTTTCTCTATTTATCTAAATGACCTCCCATGGGTTTGCACATCAGTTTGCATACATATGTATGCGGATGACACAGTTATAGCTACAACTGGCAAATCCTTCACCACTATCACTACCAGGCTCCAGTTTGACTTCACTAATGTCCACCTCTGGCTTAGATCTCATCAACTTTTCCTAAACGCCAAGAAGACAGTCTCCGTGACCTTTGGCAAAAGGCAGAGACTCACTAGGCCAACCAACTTGCCCACTTTTCACACCCTTGATGGGACTGTATTAGAGGACACCTCTTTCAGGTACCTTGGTGTCTGGCTCAACCGTACCTCTGCTTTTCTGTACATGTCGATGCCATTCTGAAAAACTGTGGCCCAAACTTGGTGCTTTATACAGAAACCATAGCTGCATCCTGTTTACGCCAGGCGCTAGTTAGTACAGAAGATGATCCTACCTATATTTGACTACTGTGACATAGTCTACAGTGCCTCCCCACAGTCCTCCCTAGGTAGACTGGATACTCTCTTCAACTCTTTCTGCTGCTTTGCCCTTGATGCCCTTATCCTGACCCACCACTGCAATCTCTACCGCTCTCTAAATTTTCTTACTCTTACTAACAGACGGCACTCCATGGCACCAAATTCATCTCTAAATTTTGGCTTGGCTGTCTTCCTTCTTATATCTCCTCCTCTTTATCTTACTTCCTAATACTCTTTAAGATCCTGTGACTCGAGGACTCTGGCAGCCCCACACCACACCACCATGGCTGAACAAAATGCTTTCTCCTGTCACCAAGGCCCCTACTTTTCCGCTGCACATTGGGACCAAGTTCTGCAGCAAGATTGACTATTTGCCGCAGAATTTCATGTGCAGTGGTTTGTAATTTCTGTGGATGTTCTGTTGCACTAATGAACTACCACATCACAGTGTCAGCTTGTCATCCTGACCTCACTTTCATGGCAGTGGTTATAACAGTTAGGATGGCTGAAAGCACAGTAACACTAGTTCTAAAAATAACAGACTTATAGAAATAATTTTATGCCTAAAAGGCAAAAAAATCTATCCTTAAGGTTCTAGCCTATTGCATAAATGAAATATGCAGAGGGACCTTATGTGATAAGTAAGATATTTCTATACTCATGCTGTCTATACCACTCATGAGGTCCCCACTGTGTATCACTTATACATTTATATGTGCTGTCTACATCATTCATGAGGTCCCCACTGTGTATCACATATATTTATATGCAATCAGCAATACTGTTTTTCCATGATTCCATCAATACGGACGAAATTACGGAATCCTGATTGGCTTCAAGGATTTTAAAGCTCCGTGGCAAGTCACGGAACTCGCTGCTTGCATGAGCATTCAGGAACTGGGCTAAATAAAATGCTCTGTGTAGCAAGCCACACTCCCTATTCATTCAGGACCCTGAAGAAACAAAGCACTGCAGGAGAGACCACAAGAAGACCATTAGGATACCGCTGAAGTTCCTGGAAGAGACCGCTGCTTCCACCCCTCTATGTGCTACTTTGTCGTGCCTTGAGTCATGCAGTGCAAATGGAGCACTCAACTCTTTAATTAAAGTATTTAAAAAAAAACGAGCATCGGGCATTGCAGAAAACAAAACTAGAATCCACTGCTGCCCTGATTTGTCTGCCACAGACTTCACGGACACTTCAGGTAATTAAATTTAATGGAAAAAGTAAAATGGGGCACAAAAGGAGCTTCATATCTGCTGTGAAATTGGTGGCAATGCTCAAAGCAGGCAGAGCATAGTTCAGAGCCTAAATGAGAGAGGTACTCACATAACACGGACCCTCCTCTGTGCTGCATCTTACTGCTTATTTTAAGTTTTAAGGAAGAAGTCATGTTTCTGTGTTCTTTACTTTGCTGCAGTCCATGTTTGTTTTGAGGCTGCGCTTACCACATGCCTCTAACACTACTGTAATGCCCTCTGCTGTACTGCCCTCCAACACTGCTGTTGCTACTAGGTACCATGATCAGCATTAAAAAAGTGCAAGATTTTGTTGGGCAATGCAGTTGTATTCAGATTATCTGCTGTGGGTAAAACTCCTTTTACAGTAGGTTGCTATGAAGCCTGTGAGTACCTCTCCTCTTTACTTTTGCCCAGATGTTTGTTGTGGAGTAAAATGAGAGCAGGTCATTGCTGTTTCCAATTGCTCTCACACATATTTGTGTGTGCACTTTGCATTTTGCTACAGCGAGAGGGGTTCCTAAATACTGTATTGTTAAAGTGCTGCTGTATGTACACTCCTGCTGCTGGTCTGTTAAATGTTTAATGCCTCTAATATGTAACCTCCTTCTTTACTCATATTTTGTCCTCTTTAACCCCTCCTGACATTTAACATCATCCTGTGCTTGTTATCCCCATATTTAAACACATCTCTGTGCTCAACCTCCCTGACACATATCTTGTACCTTCCTATGCTCCTTATCAGCTTTCTATCCTTCTGTGTATTACCCAGAGCACATATGTGTGTGTGTGGGGGCACAAGGTCCCTTGGAGCTTGCTGTGCCTACAGTTAGGGGTGGGGTGAGCATTGCACTCTAACATGGGCATGTTTGGGGGTGTTAGAGTTGAGTGCTACTTCTGACTGAGCATGTCCGAATAGGCTGTGTTGGTTTCTGTGGGCCCCAGAGCAAATTTGGTAAGGGGTGTTACAGTTACAGACTGTTACACATGTTTGAAGCTGTTGAAGCCCTTGTTGCAAAATTACTCTGAGGCAAACAGAAATTCACACAGCGCTTTTGACTTTGCAGGTGTTGAGGCAGGTTTGAGGAGCTCCGAGCGGCTTTCTGGCCTTCTGTATACCCAGAGCACATATATATGTGTGTGTGTGTGTGTGAAACGGGGCAAGGATCCTGAGCTTGCTGTGTACCACAGTAAGGGGTGGGTGGGCATTACATACTAACATGGGCACTTTTGGGGTTAGAGTTGGCAGTGCTGCTTCTGAGGACGTTGAAGGGCTGTGTTGGTTTCTGTGGCCCCAGAGGAAGTTTGGTGAGGGGTGTTACTGTTACAGACTGTTACATATGTTTGAAGGCCCTTGCCTGCAAAATTGCTCAGAGGCAAACAAAGCTCCGAGCAGCTTTTTGGCCTTTCTGTATCCCTCGACATTTAACATCATCATGTGCTTGTTATCCCCATATTTAAACACATCTCTGTGCTCAACTTCCTGACACATATCTTATACCTCCATGCTATAAGCTTTCTATCCTTCTCTGTATACCCCAGAGCACATATATGTGTGTGTGGGGGGCAAGGATCTTTAACTTGCTGTGTGCCACAGTAAGTGGTGGGGGCATTATACAATAACATGGGCATGTTTGAGGGGGTTAGAGTAGGCAGTGCTGTTTCTGAGCACGTCCAAGGTGTTGTGTTGGTTTCTGTGGGCCCCAGAGCAAGTTTGGTGAGGAGGTGTTACTGTTACAGACTGCTACACATGTTTGAAGCTGAAGCCCTTGCCTGCAGAATTGCTCTGAGGCAAACAGAAATCCCACATGGGTGTGTTTGTGGTGGTTAGAGTTGGCAGTGCTGCTTCTGAGCACGTCCGAAGGGGCTGTATTGGTTTCTGTAGGCCCCAGAGGACATTTGGTGAGGAGTGTTACTGTGCCACAGTGGCGGTGGGGTGGGGCATTACACACTAACATGGGCATGTTTGGGGGGTTAGAGTTTGCAGTGCTACTTCTCCATACGTCCAAAGGGAGCTGTGTTGGTTTCTGTGGCTGCAGAGCAAGTTTGATGAGGTGTGTTACTGTTACAGACTTAATTTTTACTTAAAGTAGTGAATAATATTGAGTTTTGATAACCGAAAAATCTGGAAATTGGATTCCAAACACCAGTAAATCCGGAATCCAGGATGGTCATAACGAATTTGCTTTTCCAAGCACACGAAAAACAGTGGCCTTGGCAATCAGTAATGTACATACAAATATGTAAGAAGTGTATGGTGTGTGTGTATAGTGAGAGATATCATATATATATATATATATATATATATATATCTCCATGAAATTGTATCCTCATTCATACAGGTCCTTTTGGAAATGGAATAAACTGAATAAAGGAGATGTTGCAAAACTAATTTTTCATGCCAACCTGCTTCCGCTGACACACTACGTAACACCATCACGCCATGACATGCATATGAACCCATTGTGAGATAATGTTCTCCAGCCCGTCACAATGTGTCCCCTGTGTGACAGAACACTGTGCCATACCTTCCCAGGCTCAAAGCAGTGGTGTGCTCCCCAGTCTTTGTGCTGCCCAGCCAGCTCCCAGAGCTCATCTCTGAACCTAAGTTGCTGGCACAGAACATTCTACGCTCTGGCCCAACAGCTGGCCCTGCACACAACATTTCTCCATAACTTTAGGTGATTCTATCAACCAATGACAATATGTAATCAATAACCCTGGCAAAGGTGTGTACAGCGCAATTATTTAACTAGTCTATTCTTTCAACAGGTCTGCACATTATTATATTCTACTTTTCTGGCATAATTACTTTATTTTTCTTAAAATGGCAGGTAAATTGATTTTACCAGTTATTCATTTCATATGGCATCTCTGTACCTTAAAGGCAAAACTAAGTTTATACAAAGTAAGGTATGGACTTAACAGGTCCATGCTATTGTCAAGGTTTTGTTTAGTTGGCCCTAGTGTAATAACGTAAGACTGAACATTGTATTAGGCTGTAGTGCAGATTGAGCAAATATCACTGTGCCTAATGTGCTGTGCCACCGCTTTGGGCAGTGGGAGCTGTGGTAGATAAGTGATTATTCATGTCTATGGCAGAATGCAGCTATTTCATTAGCTAATGTATGATGTTATAGCATTAATAACATCACATTCTGAGCATAGAGGGGTTTGGATATAAAAGAGGGAAGGAACCAGGTTCTATAGATAAATAGAAATATTAATAAAGAATCACCAAGAACAGTGAATTTCTAGGCACTGCAGAAGATCTCATGTAGGTTGCAAATTCTGTGGCCACAGAATTCTAGGGGCCTTGCTTATCACCTGCCAAAATTGTGGAATGCACTCCCCCACAAATTCAGCACTCCTGTACTATTGGATCACTCAGATCTGCCTTACAAAACTACCTAATCACCAACTGTACTTGCAGTTTACTCCCACCGGTACTAGCTATCCTCTAATGGCCTTCTAAGGCCATTTGGTAGCAGTGAATGCCCAATCACCATTACTACCTGCACCTCCTAAGCAACTACCTGCACTTTCTTGCCCCCTGGCACTTGTGGCCCCAAAATGCCACCCAGCCCACTTGGGCATATGCTTGTATGAGGTCATTCCAAAACTTATAGGATTCTTTTGCGCTCCTATAATTGCATAAGTTCTGTACCCTGCATGACCGTATGCTGTTATCCAGAACTCTGTATGCCTAATTGTGTTTGTATTATGGCTAATGTACTACAGTGTGACTCTATATGTTTTTGTATATTGTTGATTCTGTATTATCCCAACTACCCTTCCCTAGGACGTCCTCTGAGACGAGCAACATGTTGCTCAGTGTACCTTTCCTGATGAAACATTTCAATAAATAAAAATAAAACAAGGTGTTACTCAAGGTCAGGAGGGACAAGGCACAGATGATCCTGGTGGCTCCGTGTGGCCCGCCAGTTTTAGTACCCCGATCCCTCAGCAACAGGCTCCCAAGGCGCTCTTTCCATATGCCCAGACATGCTGTCAGTCAGGAGAAGGTTCTCCACCCAGACCTTCAATCCCTGCACCTAACAGCCTGTTTCCTGAGTGGCTAGAATTCCAGGCTTTGGGTCTCTCTGAAGATGTCCTCACTGTCCTGGAGGCGCCTAGAAAGGAATTGGCCAGAAAATGCTTTGCCTTCAAATGGAAGAGAGTCTCCATTTGGTGTCAGGGCAAGGGATTGGACCCTTCATCCTGTCCAGTGGCTAGCATTTTGGACTATCTGTGGTCTCTCTCGACAACCCTTTAGGTGCACCTGGAGCCATCTCTGCTTACCGGTGTGGGCTGGTCAGCAGTTGGTGGCACAGGAGAAGGTGGTCTTGTGCTCTTTCAAAGGTCTTGACCACATTTCCTCTGCAGTGCATGAACCACCACCACCACCACCGTGGGACTTGTTGCTGGTTTTGTCAAAGCTCATGGGCAAGCCATTCAACCAATGCACAGGTGTGAGATGTCTTACCTGTCATGGAAGACCGCCTTCCTCCTGGCTATCACGTCAGCCAGAAGGATCAGTGAGCTCCAGGTACTCTTGGTGGAGTCTCCTTACCTGGTCTTCCACAGGGACAAGGTTGTCCCTGCCCAAACCCAAAGTTCCTCTCAAAGGTTGTGTCGGAGTGTCACCTGAATCAGGTGATGACTCTTCAGGTGTTCATCCCAATCACACTGGAGGCTGAACGAGGATCCATACTCTGGACCTGAGGTGAGTGCACGCTTATTACAAGAGCGATGGCTGAAGTTCGAGGAGAGGTTCACCAGCTGTTTGTCACCTACGCTGAACCCGCACCTGGCAGACCTGTGTCCAAGCAGATGATTGGCAGGTGGATCACATTCTGCATTGATCTCTGCTAGGGGTTGGTGGGTAAGGAGCCTCCCGGAGGGCTAAGGGCTCATTCTACCCACCATACCGCCACGATGGTGGCTGTTTCTAGGACGCCCTATCCAGGAAATCTGCAGGCTGACACCTTCATGTCCCATTACCACATTAACTTAAGAGTCACATCGGGATGCTGGTTTTGGGGCCTCAGTTCTCCAGTCCTTATTTCCTAAGTGGTGGTGTGCGCTTGTCTCCTCCTCCCGGAGAACTGCTAGAGTTGTTAGTATTAGGATAGAACAACATATCCACATCCCTAGAAACACAGGTTACTCACCTGTAACAGTAGTTCTAGGAGGGATATATGTTGTTCATCCACACGGACCCACCCTACTTCCCCAGAGCACACACATTCTGCTTCCAGAGGGCAAGATCTTCCTGGACATAAGTCTCTCCACTCACTCACACTAGTGGGATCTGCGCCGGAGGCACCAGGACCCATCGAGACAAACTTTTGCGGAGGGTCGGCGCGAGAGATGGCGCCGCGGCTGGCTTGCTGTAATGACTATCTCGGCGACTTCACCCTCCAACCGCTTTTCAGTTCTTTTCCCATTGCCGAAAGCGCGCTTCAGTAACGCCTGTCGGGAGTCAAACTTCAAACTAGCGCATAGTTTTCAGTTTATTTTTGTAATATTATCTCGATAGTATCGCTTAGATTTATTCTATCTCTATTATATTTTAAATATAATAAAGAAGTCTCGACCTACTGCGGAGTCGACCATGAGCAGGTCAGGTGACGGTAGGGAGACTTCGTGATAGCTGTTCAGTCAGTCGGGCTGGGTCCGGTCAGCCCTTCTCCTCAGCGGGTTCCGACACGGTCAGTCCGATGCCTGGGGGATGGGCGGTCCCCCCGCCGCATAAAAACAAACGGTCGATTCTCGGCACCGCTCGCCTCGAGCTCTTCTTCGCCCACAGGTCAAAAAGAGAAGGCATCACTCGAGGTCGCCTCTGATACGCCCGCGCATCGACAGTCGGTTATCGTGGGTTAGTTGCCGGTCTCCTCCTTCGAGTCGCCAACTTCCGGTTTCCGTCGTCTTCGACATCGAGTCCTACCCGCCTATAGGTAGGTCTCCAGATGAGCAGTTTCATCAGTGGGCCGCTCTTATGGAGCGATGGGCTCGGAGGTTGGTTCTTCTGCCTGGCTCGTTGCCCGGAGCCTCGGGCTTGTCGGGCGATCAGGTAGGGCGGTTGGACCTTCCTAGTCGCCGCGCCTCCTTCGTGCCAGCTACCTGCGGCTTAGGTGTTCCCCTCACATGGCTGCAGCGCAGGGGCCACCGATGCCCTTATCTCCTGGTTTTTCTCTTCTCATGTTTTCCAGGTTCCAGGGGTATCCTCGGCGCCATCCGCGGGGCCTCTGTGCTTGTCGGCGCCCGTTTTGTGCCAGCAACTTCGCTGGGGTCTGCGCCCGGTGGGTCTCCACGGCACCACTGGGCGCGTGCGAGTGTCACAGGCTCCTTCTCAGCGAGCCGAGCGCCTCACGACTCCGATCTGCTCACTTCAGCCAGGGGCCCTCGGGACTCCCTTTCTATCAGTTCTTTCCTCCTCTCCCTATTTTTCACCTTTCCTGTCCAAACAGTCCTTTCTGGACTATCAGGAGATGATGTTGAGCCTGACCCAGACCTTCGGTTGGGTGATGAAGTGGAGGAAGCAGGTTCTTTCACTGCTACAGAGCCCTGGTCGAGGACCTGTCCTTAAGTCTCTGTTGAGGAACCTGAGTTCCACTCTTTCTCCAGACTACAGACATCGATCCTGGGAAAGATTAAGACTCCAGTATCTTCATGCTTGGAGATCCTATGGATTTGACCCTCCGATTCAATCCTTCCTTCGGACGCTGTCTCAAATGGTATGGAATATCCTGCTTTTACTCCTCGGTGGCTAAATCCATTGATAGGAAATATTCAGCCCCAAGGATCGTCCCATTTTGGCATCTCAAGCCTTTGCGGATCCTATTGTAGTCCTGGCAGAGAATGATAAGGTCGTTCTTCTCTGTTACTACAGCTCGACCTATTAACAGAGAGTCTCAGAAAATTGATACATTAGGTAAGAGAGTCTTTGCTGCCTCCACTCTAAGTATGCGATTGCCAGCTATCAAGGCTATTTTTCTCAGCATGAGTATATCCTGTGGCACTCTATCAAGCGAATGGTTGAAGCTCTTCCAGATTCCGACTCCAAGTCAGAGCTTCTTCTAACTGCTACCAGAGGTATTGAGTCTAATAACCAACAGGTCAAAGCCACCATGGACGCTCGACAGCTTCTCATTCAGCAGCCGCAGGTATTTGTACTCGACGCCACTCCTGGCTGCGTACTTCCGGCTTTTACGAATGATGCACAGCAGCAGGTAATGGCGTTGCCTTGATGGCTCATATCTTTTCGGTCCTCAGGAGAGCAAGCCCTAGAGGCCACTCAGAAGACTAGGTCGGCCATTGCTGGCTAGATTCTCCGCCTACCTCTCGGGGCATGTGGTAAACGTCAGTTTATAGTCGCCAGTCCTTTCGAGGCAGAGGCAGGGGAAGCTTCCATAAAGCCAACCTGCCCAACCTCAAAGAAGATGTAGCTAGAGCGTGAGGCCCAAAGCCCCAGCGCTACCTTATGAATTGCCGCCCAAGTTCCATCCCCACTGCCCGAGTGGAACTTTCTCCTCCGTGGAGGTCGCCTGACGATTTCTACAACCAGTGGAAGTCCATAACCTCGGACAAATGGGTCCTTCGGATAATTCGCGAGGGTTATTCTCTCAATTTTCTGAAACCCCTGAATCGCTCCTCCCAAACGGCAACCCAGGTTGTCGACTCTCAGTCAGACCTCCTCCCGCCGAGATCCAGGGCCTTCTGAACAACAGGGCAGTAGAACTGGTGCCCCCGCATCAGCGAAACACAGGGTTTACTCCCACTACTTTCTGGTTCCAAAGAAATCTGGGGATGCGCCCCATTCTAGACCTCAGAAAGTTAAACAAATTCCTCCCCAGGAGAAAATCAAATGATTTCTCTGGGTACCTGTTACCTTTGCTGCATCAACACGACTGGCTAGCCTCCCTGGACATGCAGGGCAGCTTACCAGCATATCCCCATCCACCCGAGCCGCCATCGAAATTCCTGAGGTTTGTGGCTCTGGGTCAGCACTATCAGTTCAGAGTCCTTCCTTTGGCTATCTCGGCGCCGCGAGTCTTTACAAAGTGTTGTGCAGTTCTCGAGCGCATCTCAGGAAGCTCGGACTCCAGTGTTTCCCTACCTGGACGATTGGCTCCAAGCAAGCCCTTCCAGCCAAGGGACCCTGGAAGCCGTTCAAATGGCCTCCCACCTTCTTCGTCCACTGGGAGTTCTGCTGAATCTGAAAAGTCACAGCTGCAGCCCTCCCAGAGGCTCCTTTTCATAGGGACTCTTCTGGACACCTGTTCCGTGAAGGCTTTCCTTCCAGAGGACAGAAGACTCGACATCCTTCAGATGGCCCGTTACATCGGGAGAACAGATCGGTCACAGCCTCTCGATGCAACGATGTTGGGTCTCATGGCATCCTCAGTGTTCACTGTACCCCTAGCTCGGTTACACATGAGGACCACCCAATGGATGCTCTCCGCTCAGTGGTCACGACCTCTCACCCCCAGTCTTATCCCATCAAGGTGACAGAGCCCTTGCAAAGGTCTCTCACCTGGTGGTCTCAAGAGAGCAATCTCCTGGAAGGATTCCCTTTGCTCCTCTGGATCATCAGATCTCCATCACCACAGACGCATCGCTGATGGGATGGGGAGCCACTGTCGCCTCTCCACACTCAGGGTGTATGGACTCAGCTCGAGGCTCAGCTTCACATAAATGTCCTGGAGATGAGAGCAGTCCTCTATGCGATCCGGACGTTGAAGGATATTCTTTGTCACAAGAACATTCTCCTTCAAGCGGACAACAAAGCTGTGATGTATTACATCAACAAGCAAGCGGTGCTCATTCTTACCCCTTTGCAGGGAAGCAATGAGAGTGTGGGAGTGGTGCTTGGAGCACAAGTCTCTAATTCAAGCGGTATATCTACCAGGTATACAAACGACTTGGCAGATCACCTCAGCAGAACAGAGGCAGACCCTCACGAGTGGTCTCGAGATCCAACCGTAGCTCGGTCACTGTTCAAGAGTGGGGGACTCAGACCTGGACCTTTTGCATCCCCACTCAATGCAAAACTGCCTCTCTTCTGCTCCAGAAATCCAGGGCCTTGCATTTTCTGTCAGGATGGTTCAGGCTGCGGTGGACAAAACGCTTCTACGCCTTTCCACCACTTCCTCTAATTCAGAGAGTACTTCTCAATTCGAGTCTCAGGGGACCAAGATGATTCTCATTGCTCCTTCCTGGCCTCAGCAACTATGGTTTTCTACTCAACAGTATGTCGCAACCTCTCCGAGACCACTTCCCTGCAAATCAACCTTTTGACTCAGGGTTCGTTGGTCCATCCCAACCTGAGGTCACTTCACCTTCACGCTTGGCTCCTGAAGAGGTAGAAGTGAACCAGTTCAACGCCTCTCAAGAGTCTCAGACATCCTTCTGGCTGCCCGAAGCCAGCTACTCGACAAACTTACACTTCTAAGTGGAAGCTTTCTCTCTCTGGTGTGCAAAGTCCTCTTGGAATCCCTTTTCCTGTCCTCCAGACAACGTTCTGGAGTACCTTTGGACCTATCAAACTCAGGTCTCCAGTACTCTACAGTTAAAGTTCACCTTAGTGCCATTTCAGCGTACCATGAGCCGGTTTCTTCCTTGTCTCTGGCTCAGTTACCTATGGTAAAGAGATTTCTTAAAGGAATTCTGCATACCAGACCCCTGTAAGACGTCCGGTTGCAGCCTGGGACATTAACCTTGTGCTAGACATGCTCACTCGGAAGCCTTCGAACCCTAGCTACCTGTGAGCTAAAATTTCTTACCTGGAAGACAGCTTCCTAGTGGCCATTACCTCAGCCCGCAGGGTCTCTGAGATACATGCCCTAGTTACGGACCTCTCAGATACTGTGTTCCATAAGGACAAAGTAGTTCTTCAGACTCATCCTAAATTTCTTCCCAAGGTTGTGTCAGAATTCCATCAAAACCAACCTCTGGTCCTTCCCTCTTACTTCAAGAACTTCCAAAATGAAGGAGAACGGTCCCTTCATTCCTTGGATGTTAAGAGAGCCTTATGCTTCTACTTAGATAGAACCAAGAATTTTCGCAAGACTCAGCAATTGTTTGTTTCCTTCAGCGAGACCCGCTGGGCCAGCCTGTCGCTATCAGATGCATCTCATCGTGGTTGGTGGCATGTCTTGACATTGCTATTCCATGGCACAGGTTAAGTTAGAAGGTAGAGTTTACGCTCACTCTACTAGGGCAGTGCGGCATCCCTAGTGGAAGTTCAATGTTCCGATTGCAGATATCTGCAATGCCGCCACCTGGAGCTCAGTGCATACCTTAAGCATTATGCACTGGATGTTCATGCCAGGCGACATTCCACCTTCGGCAGAACTATCCTTAATGGACTTCTGTCCTAGAGCAGCGTGAGCTCTGGCTCTCCTGCCCCCTTTGGGGATTATCAGCTTGGTACTCTCCCACTAGTGTGAATGAGTGGTGAAGACTTATGTCCAGGAAGATATGAAATTCATTACCTACCGTAATTCTTGATCTTCTTGGGCAGTCTCCACCACTCATTCACACGCCCACCCTCCATCCCCCGAGCTCACTGCTGTGTTGGTCTTCACCCTCAAATCTTTAGGCCGTGAAGATTTCTTTGTTGACCCTTCTACACGGGTCGTCCGGACTATCTTATGTCCGCTTTTAAGGTTAGGTTTACTCTTCGTTAGTTGCGCTGCACCTCCTTGGTAAAAAGGTACTGAGGCGGTTGGAGGGTCGCCGCTGAGATAGTCCACACGGCCGAGCCAGCGCCGCGGGCACCATGCCTCGCGCGCCATCTCTCGCCGACCTCCGCAAAAGTTTGCTCCCGATGGGTCCTGGTGCCTCCGGCGCAGATCCCACTAGTGTGAATGAGTGGTGGAGACTCGCCCAAGAAGATCAAGAATTACGGTAGGTAATGCACTTTCATATCTGGCGCCATGGAGCGGAGCCAAGGAGTTACCACCTGGGTGAGTGGGAGGAGCCAGCTTGAAGACGCTTCCGCAAGTCTTAAAGGGAATGGCAACTGCCAGTTGTGGCGCTTGTACAGCTGGTTCTGATTAATCTATGCTTTTGTAATATAAAAATGTATTATTGAGTGTCTCTCATGAGACATGCTGTTTCAGCTTAAAGATAAAAGCCAGGAGATAATTACAGGCTAGAAGAGACTTAAATTAAGGATCTCCTGTTTATCTAGCTTAATTGTAGCTTGCCAGCTGCTAGGATGGGAAATCATAAACTTTTATAACGCTTAGAGGAAGAAGAGCTACTTGAGATCAAAGAGGATGTTATTTAAAGAAAATCATGTGGGGACATGA
Source organism: Neoceratodus forsteri (assembly GCA_016271365.2). Taxonomy (NCBI): domain Eukaryota; kingdom Metazoa; phylum Chordata; order Ceratodontiformes; family Ceratodontidae; genus Neoceratodus; species Neoceratodus forsteri. Next base: position 971,400,695 of record CM057454.1, on the reverse strand, counting down.
GTTTCACTGAGGTCACCTATATTAATATACCTCCTGCTGGATAGACATCCTGATTGTATAATTTTTAATAAACAGAGGAGGAGCTGGGTGACATCATGGAGAAGGCAGGGTCAAGATAGTGTTTTAATTATGCTGTAACAGACCTTATACACACACATGTTTGGACTCTCTTGACAACATCTGTCTATCAGCACTGTTAGAAGAAATACCTGAGATAGACAAATCTAGCGTATGTTTTGGTAGGAAATTGCACTTTTTTTTTTTTTTAACCTTATGTTTATCCACCAACTTGCACCATTCTTCCACTCATTCAGAACTCCTCAATTCGCCCGTTCCGACATCCCTTAGGTCCCCCAGGAGTCTACTCCTAGAGTGTCCGTCCATTAGATAGATCCTCAGGTAGCTCCGGTATACCTCTGGTGGGGCAGGGGAAGGCAATCCCATGCCTTCTTCCTACTAACGGGCAGAACGAGCAGAACACAGCGGAGTCTGCTTCCAGTGAGCACTGGTGATGCGGTTTGTTGTGGAGGAGTCGCCACCTAGGAGTGACGGGCTCCATTTTCTCCTGTTCTGGTCCCTATCCCCTGCAGTTACCGGGCATAATTAGGAGAGCTAATGAGGAGGCACGCGGAACGCTGCTCCTCCGGGCTCTCGGCCAGCACTGCCCTTCCGCTAGGTGTCCCGATCCTCATCGCCATTCCTGGGTTCACCCAGGAGGTGGCGATATAGCGGCGGACGGACCTGTAATCTCTCCCAGAGAGGAGAGCCGCCTGGGCGCCAACTCTCTTCCCTACTGACCTCCGACGGCCCGGCTCGTTCTCGAACCTGGGTCTCCGGCGTGGAGCGAGGTGTGGCATCCCACGCCCAACCTCAGCGCCACCGGCCGGCACTTTTTTTTTAAATTACTGTTTCATCTGCCTTCTCAGCCTGCCATCTCCAACCCTTCAGGAGCCCCAAGGCAGACATCCTCTACTTTTCACCCTGCCCAAACGACTCCTGATCCCCATGGAGCTTTGGCTTACCCCGAGTGGGATGGGGCAGAGCCCCTATGCCCCATCACTTACGCTTTGTCGGTTCGGGCCGGGCGGCGGGCTAAGGCACATTGAGGACATGTCTCTGGGCCCGCCTTCCGCGATGGCAGGCTGTTTCTCTTTCTCCCACCCCTACAGCGTGAGACCCCTGACGTCAAGGCTTTGAGCACCAACGTCACACTGTATAGCGGCCGTCCGTCCCTATCATTAGGGGCTTGTAGTACTCTGAGCCAACGCTCGGAGTCAGACAGGTCTTGGGCTATGGCTTCAACCCTCCCGGAGTGGCGAACTGTCGCAGGGCGCTCAAGCCCATCTCCCCTGGGTCACTGGCGTGGAGCAAGATGTGTCGCCCAGTGCCTCAACCTCTGCGCCACCGGCAGTAGGAAATTGCACTTTTAAACCTTATTATTTAAAGTGATTGTATGGTTTTGTGATATATTGTTCTGTATTTACATTTTAAATTTTTTATCTATTTTAAGTAAACCTCTACTTTAGAGACTACTTGGTGTGCCTTTGAAATTCTTTTCTTGACAAGTGAAGCATATATGGTTAAATTTGACACTGTGGAAAAGCTTAATGGTGATACCAAACTGGGAAAAGGTATTAATTTTTCATACGGTCTTCCGAGAGTTTTTAAGGGTTCATTTTGTACCTAGTTAGGTGCCTTAGGCAAAAGATATCTGGCATCCCCTCAAGAGCAGAATTATCTGAGCCTGTATGTTGGGTACGCTTAACAAGAGGTTCACAGTTTGAATCCTCCAAGACTTGAGACCAAAGGTTGATTCGAACCCACAAAACAGACAGGAGGGTTACCCTGTTTCTGTTTCCTGTTCTACAACACTGCACTCGCGGTTGGCACTGTGGAGCAGAGGGCCTGACCGGCTGAGTGGGGTTGTGACACCACTGTGTGTGATGAACAATATATACTACTCCTAGAACTACTGTTACGGGTGAGTAACCTATGTTTACTGGGCAATCCAGAATGCATAACTGTGAGTTGTCCTGTTGTTACATAACGCCCATCACCTATCAGAGTTACTTCTCTGAAATTATGGGTGACCACCTGGGTGCGGAAGAAGGGAGATGGTGTTTGTGCTTTTGAAAGGCCAGAGTTGCATCTCAGTCCATTGGCAGAGCAACAGCATTGCTGGTTATGACCCCGGACTGGGGTTTGAGGAACGAGCCTGGGTCGTTGCAGAAGAGGACGTGTCACAATTACCACCTTAATTACTACAGGTGGTGTCACAGCTAGAGCAGCTAGGGCAGCAGGACACCAGCTGGTTTTAAATGTAGCACACGTGCAGGCACCTGAACCCTTGCCACTGACACCCCAATGGAGCAGAAACTGGATGTGCCTGGCCTGCAGGTGACATTAATGGCACTCCTTGGTGTTGTGGTGTCCATTCATCTTTCAGAACTGTGGATTTGGGCATCAGAGGAGTTTTGGGAGCCTGGTGACCCTGCCACCAGGAGAGGCTGGGGATGTTGTCAGGTTGAGTTCCAGATGAATGGGGGTGGGAGGCAAATGAGGACTAATGAGGTCGGCTGTGGTGAGAACGACCATCAGTTTGATGTTGTGTCCAGCCAACACCTAATTTGGCAGAAGCCATTGTATGTAAATTCCTGTTCTATGCCTTCTCAGTCCAGTTTTCTTTGATTTTCTCTTTGTACTTCAATATTTCTTTTTCAAAAGAACTAATGTGACCAAGCTGATATTTGAACCCAGACCTCATAAACCTTTTTGGGGCTCCAGAGCTCTCCAAACTGATATCTAAGTTGTCTTTGAAATTATATATTCTAGTATAAGGTTTTTTTTATTTAATTATTTATTGAAAACTTTGGAGAATTACCTTTGCATAAGTGCTCATTTACAAAGGTTCCATGTCAACAGCAGTCACAAAAAACATTGCAAGTACAGTAAGAAGTTCCAGAGGAAATGCAGTTGAGTCAGGCTCAAAGCACTTAAGGCAGAACAATTACATACAGTTTTGAACCAAATAAAAATCCACACATGTTGTACAAAAATCATGGGTAACATACAGAGAGATACCAAATAAAATTGTTTAATGGTTACAATTGCATTGGACTACAAAGGCACACTGCAAAGATCTCTTTAACTGATTAAACTTGGTGAGATTCAGCAGTGTACCAGCTAATTTGTTTAACCAGTTAGTGGTCCTGACAGCAAACGACTGCTTGCCCAGCTGAGTACACCAGAAAGGAGACTTAAAAGCATTCCTGACCATGTTCCTGGTGTTATATTGGCTGGAGACAGTGTAGAAGCAATTTGTTAAAATGGGAAGGGTGTTGGGCCCAAGAGCACCTTTTAGCTAGCGAACAGGTCCGAACTTTATTCTGCTGGTAAAGTAGCCAGTTAGTGAGTGCATGCGTAAAGGGTGCAACTGTGAGTACGGTTATCTGCATCAAATACAAAGCGCATGCCTTATTACAGATCAATTTTACTCTGTTTAACACCATGTCACAGGCAGCTGCATAGACAGGGAGCCCATAATCTATAAGTGACAGAACGGAGCTGGCCACAATAAGGTGTCTAGCATCCCCTGAGATTGTTCCTTTTCAGACCCCAGGAATCCTCACTAGTTGTTTAACAACAGCATCTTCAATCCCATGAAACACAGAAACATAGACTTTGATGGCAGATAAGAACTTGGCCCACCAAGCGGTACTTTGATGGCAGATAAGAACCGCTTGGCCCACCCAGTCTGCCCATTTCCTACCTGTTGATAAGCTGCAGATCCTAGTTAACCAGCAGCCTACTTCCTCCTACCCCCTCACTAGAATTGCTTTATGTCTGTCGCATGCATTCTTGAATTCCCCCACTATTTTTGACCCATGACCTCCTCAAGAAGGCCGCTCCATGCATCCACCACCTCTCCATGAAAATTACTTCTCACATTGCCCGAGCCGTCCCCACTCTATCTTCAAATTGTGTCCCTTGTTCTTGCGCATCTCTTTTCTGAAAGATGCTACCCTCTTGGGCTTTGTTGATTCCCTTGAGGTACTTAAATGTTTCTATCATGTCCCCTCCTCTTTTCCTCAAGGGTATACATATTAGGCTCTTTTAGTCTTTTTTATAGGCTTCTGGTGCAGATCCTGCACCATTTTAGTTGCCCTCCTCCGGACTGCCCTCGATCCTGTCTCTGTCCTTGGAGATGGGATCTCCACAGCTGTATGCAGTATTCCAGATGGGGTCTCACCAACTGTCTGTACAGAGGGATAACAGCTTCCTATTTTCTACTGGTGATGTCTCTCCTTATGCATCCCAGTATCCCCCAGCCTTCCTACTGCCTTCTTACATTGCTTGCCTACCTAAGTCATCTGATATGATTACCCCAGGTCCTTTCCATTTTGCTGTTAGCACCTCCCCACATTGTGTACTATTCCCTGGGTTTTATTTCCAGGTGCACTACCATGGATGGAGCTTACCCAGAGCTTTAGAATTTAATGCAAATTAAGGAATGTAGAATGAAATTCAAAACTCTGCTGTGTGGTCTCACTCACCTCTGCCCTGTAATGGCAGATTTATTTCTCTGCCCGAGAAGAATCATCACTCTGAAGTTGGTCCCGTATTTCGCATCCATCAAAAAAAAATATTTTGCTGCACACTACTTGAAAATGTGTAAGGTGGCAAGCTGCTTTTCTTCTGAAACCACCAGTTTTCATTCAGCTTCATATTTTACACCTGGCCAGAGCCTGGGCAGTCATACCATGGGGCTAATGCCATGTTACCCCTTTTTACCCCATGTTCTAGGTCAGCAGAATTATTCTTGCTGTAATGTGGTTAACTGAATTTTTCAGTATCTCTTGCTAAGTTTGTTTTCCTGATTACTGCTTGTCTCCAATGGGGCATCTATCTATTTGCATGTGTGTAAGGTATCTGTATATACATTGCAGATAACTACATTAATGCACACGGGTTGAAGAAGGCAGAGTGCACAAAGTATAATGAAATGAAAAATACAGTATTAGGTTTGGGGTCTCAGGAGTCTTGACAATTAATGTGCAGTTCCTTGGGGTTGTCAGCCGTAATATACACCCTCTTCCCCAGCTTATGGCCTCCTGTCCAAAGTACAAGGTACAGGTTCAAGTGCATGCCTCATAGGCATATACTCTTTACAGGTAAGTATGGCTTGCCGCATGTGGCCAACATAATTTATAGTAGCCTTCTAACTCATTTCCACAGTGAGGGGGAGCATCAGGGTTAACAACCCCAAGGAACACACACCACTGATTCGCCAGGACTCCTGAAGCTCCAACTCCTAATACTTTTTCATTTCCTTACTTCAACCCTATGTGTGCATTAATGTGTTGTTTTGCATTGAATTTCCTTTGTTTTGTGATAGTGAATCGTATCTCATTTACTCAGGTCTCTTCGGGACCTTCGTGACCAGATCCAGATATGCAGGGCCCTGTACCAAGGAGGAGCAGTGTGCCTGAAAAGTGTAAGACCCTGCAACTGTGGTTGCAAAGGATCCATGGAGCTTTCTGTGGCGCTGCAGAAGTGCAGGGTACTCTGGGTCCAGCATTTCCATGTGGCTGCAGATGTGGACACGCCAGGCCATGAGTCCATTCAGATGGAGGCACAGGGCAGTATACCAAAGGAAGAGTTCTCTTATAAGATTACTTGTCCGTGCAGCCAACACTGCACCATCACTCCCAGGGCTGGGAGCAGTACTGAATGGCAGTGCTGTCCTCCCAGTCTCAGCCCATCCAGCTGCCTCACTGAGCTTGCTCCCAAACTCAGCTCACTAGCAGGAATCACACCACACTACCCTCTGGGCCAACAGCTTGCCCTGCATACATTTCTTTTTTTTTTTTTTTTTTGCCCTGTGACTCATGGCCCCATTCCTTCAGGTTCTCATGCTGGACCCTCCCCTATCCACCCAGGTTGCATCAGTGTCCGCCACTTATCACCCATCAGACCCATAGGTCTGACCTGTCGAACACGCCTGTTGATTCTGACTGATCCCGGGGCAGGGGCTTAACTGGGGACATCGGCAGGAAGGTCAGGAATGGTCTGCGCTGGGCAGTCGGGGTAGCATAGGGAAGCCTACCCAATACAATCATCTGGCGCCTGGCAGCCATTTTTCTGTGGGGGGTTGTCCCTCCATTGGCTGTACACTCATGGTTGGCCTGGGGTGAGTACCCAACGACATGTGGTCACCCACGCCCGCATCAGTGCTAGCACTAGCCACCACCAGGCGCCATAAGAGAGCGACGCAACAGCCTCCCTCCATCCAGGGATCCTGACTTTGGGTCCGGAGCTTGAACCTGGGTTGACAGGATGCCAAATCAATCCCCCATCACTCGGTGCCAAGAGCCAGCACACACAACATTTCATCATGTGTTTTTTTTTTTAATATGTTTTGGCTCTAAATTTTCAACATGCCCTTCAATCTGAACACGTACAGATGTCTTTCATAAAATACTGGCTGAGGCGTCATTTTGTGCTACAAGTGCAAAAGTATGTTTTGGGCTGGATTTTAAAAAACAACACCTGTCACATTCATGAGTTAGGTGAAAAATGCTATGTTGAAGATCTAGGATTTATTTTTTCACAAAATTTTGAAATAGTGTTCTTATGACCTCACCTCCTGAATCTGGTCAGTGAAATTTTTCAAATCCCACCCGAAAGCTGATTTTGTGGAATGAGTGCAGTTTCATCTTTTTGACTGATTTGAAAATTTTCACCTACATTGCTTATGGGTGGGTCCCAAAAGGCTGCTAAAATTTTAGAATGTTCAACTTATGAGTAAAAGTTCAAATGCACTGAAATACATTAACCGCACTTACCTTGTTTCCTCAGTTTGCTGTCTGGCATAATGACATTGGAACCCAGTTGGTAAGTAAGGGATAAGAAGGGATATGGGGTGGTGGGTGCTGAGGGAGGGTCAGTGTGGTGGGGAGAGGAATGGAGGCCAGTGCAACAGACTGTGATGGAGGTTTTTCTGTATTAGAGTCAAAGACAAACAAAAAGACATTGAGGAACCATTTTCTTTTACAGGGACTGACACTGGGGATAAGGCAGTCCAGTGTTGGTTTGATGTCCTGGCACCAGGGTGAGCACCCCAGATCTTACTTCGAGAGGGCTCTTGCAGTAGGTAATTACATATAGGACCGAAGTCAGCAGGTGTCTGGACCCCACGGAAAAATTTCTAGCTAGCATTCTCTGGCGGGGGACCACCCCACGTCAGGTGACCGCGTCGGGTGACGTCAGTACAAAGGAGCATTCCCCGTCCCGCCTTCAGTTCTTCCCCACCGTTAGCTCACATGTAAGCACCTCAGCGGTCAGGTTCATACTGCTTCTTCATTCTGTTGTTGGTTTTATTACCAAATTTTTTCTCATTTTCCTCAATAATTCTCTACATTTGCTGTGTATGTAGGCCCTACTCTTTCGGTTGCATAAAAATAATTCTGCAACTCCTCACGACACCCAGCTCCCGCATAAGGACGGTCATTCCTGTGCCCCTTCTTGTCTAGACCCAGAACACCCCATAGAGAAGTGCTAGCACTGCCAACAATTTAACACCACCACCCGTGAATGGAGGCAGTCGCCCTGAGTCCTACTTTTAAAGAAAAAGATGTCCTACCTTAACTTCCCCGAGAGACACCGCAAGAAGAAGGAGAAGCACCGGACTGAACTCCACTTCCACGGCCACTGCGCCTCTGGCCGGAGTCGCCATGATACAGGTAACGCCCCTGGGGACCAATCTTCGACAGCCGCCTTGGAGGTTTCCAAGGCAGCGTGGCCTCCTGCCGACTTCCACGCTTGAGCCATCGGGAGCCTTCCAGGGACAAAGGAGGCGACCGCTTGGGAAGGCCGCCACCGTGTGGCTATCCGGTTGAGCAGGTCCGTAAGTCGGACGCTGGTGCCACCAACATCCGCCCGGACAAGGCCACTAAGACGCCCAACCCTTTGGGGCAGCGCACGGCCCTCAAAATGCCCGAAGGCCACTCCTCCTCGCGGCCTGCCCGGATCCTGCCGGTAAGGCAGACATCGGCTCCTCCGACGGACGACGGTGTTAGAGTTGGTGTTGACCCTCTCGACCAGTCCGCCGTCCCCGCTCGCTACTGCTGACCGAGGCTACGCGCCCCCTGCTGGACCCTGGAGATTTTAGTCCTCCTTCTCCGGTAACACAGAGGACACCGGTACACTCCTGTCAGGTCTCCTCCCACTGGGCTGGATCCCTAATGTCAGACTCAGATGTCAGCTCCGACATTGGCCTACCGGACGCCATCCCAACGCCGGACCTGACACCCGCGGACCACCTGTCCCTGGCCTGCCTGCTTGGCCACCCCAGGGCCTTCTGTCCGCCAGAGAGCCCTGGTTCCCGGGTATCCAACCCCATCTTATCCAACACCGTCCCACCGGGACCACAGTATCCCATGCCACAGTACCTGCACAGACATTTCTGACGCTACAGTACCGGCGCTCAGTACCGATGCCAGGCTTCCCGCAGTCGGGCACGGATACTCACCATACAGATACCCCCAGTATCCATATCCTCCTTCTCCTCCTCCTCCTCCACCACTGCCCTCAGCCACTGGTGGATTTGAAGGAGACTTCTGGCTGCCTGGTGGGCTAAGGCCAAGGCTCAGCTCACCAGGGAGGTGGAGAGCTGCCACCGACGATGGTCCTGGTTCTGGATCCCTTCGCCGAGACGAGACTCCCTTCCCCTGCCCAACACCAGAGGTGAACCCTCCGGTGCCAGGGCCACGGAGGACATGCTTCCCCGAGGGTTGCCCAAGGGGTCCGCCTCCCCTGCGGGTGGAGTCTTCTTCTCATACTTGAGACCTCCGACTCAGATTCCGGGGCTGTTCCAATCCTGACGACGAGCCTCGCTCTCCAGACCATCCCAGGCTAAGGACTCCTCAGAAGTCTCCTCCGGAAGATCCTTCCTTTCTGGAGCTGCTGAGAAAGATCCAGGAGGTCCACCAGTGGCAATCTCTGGAGCCAGATTCACAGTGGAAGAAACTGCTGCCCATTTGGATCAGCCTGAAACAGCTCCAACTTGATTCCATCCTGGATCGAGCCTCACGAGACCTTGTTTCACTATTTGGAAACAACTGTCTGCGGTAGCCCTCCCTTCCAAGGAAGGTGGATAGGCTATACCAAGCTCCCGAGGGTATGAAATCATTGAATACCCACCAAAGCCGATTCTGTCATGATTAGCGCCCGCACAGCTGGTCGGCTAACCAAGCACCTTAGCTTGTCTCCACTGGACAAGGAATCCCATCTTCTGACCAGTATGGGAAGAAGGTGTACGCTTCTTCACACTGGGAATTGGGGCCCTGAATTATGTCACTCATAAGGGGATTACCAGAAGGCTATCCTAAGTCAGGTGGAATCCAAATTGGACTCCTTCCTGAATCTCAAACCAAGCAGGAAGTGGCTGATCTAGTCTGATCTGCTCGTTCAGCCAGTAGGCACAGCTACGTGCCACGTATGATGTAGTGGACACGGTTGGTAGGAGTTCGGCTTTCAGTGGGCCTTCAGCGTCATTCAGAAGGAAGTGGGTAAGGCAGTCAGAATAAGCAGGCCCAAACCGAGGAAAAGATAGCCAACTCGGTTAAGAAGGGGGATAAAACCTTTATAGGTACATTAGGGAGCAAAGAAAGACTAGGCAGGGATACTGAGGCTGAACAAAGAGGAAGGTGGTTGGGCAGAAAGTTACAGTGAAAAGCAGGATACTGAATGAATACTTCTGCTCAGTATTCACAATGGAAAAGCAGGGGAAATATCTAATCCGTCAATAGAAGCACTCTGGATAGAGGGTTGATATTAGTCCTTTCACAGAAGAAAGGGTTCTGAAAGATCTCATGAAACTGAAGGTGGATAAAGCATTGGGGCCTGATGGGATTCACCCAGAATTCTAAAAGAACTAAGGGAAGAACTAGTAACACCACTGACTACCCTTTTAATAAACTAAGGAGGATGGTGTGGTACTTGAGGACTGGAAGAGGGCGGATGTGATACCCCTTCACAAAAGTGGGAGCAAGACAGAGGCAGGAAACTACAGACCTGTCATTTTGACCTCAGTGGTAGGAAAATGATGGAATCACTTGAAGGAAAGAATTGTTGGGTACCTAGAGGCCAGCGGGCACAGGACCCAAGGCAGCATGGATTCACAGCGGAAGGTCATGTCAGACAAATCTAATTGATTTATTTGACTGGGTGACCAAAGCAGTAGACCAGCAAGGGGCTGTGGACATGGCCTACCTAGACTTTAGCAAGGCATTTGACACAGTCCCAAAAGATCAACATACAAATTAGCAAGCCTGGGAGTGGGCGCAGGGTGGTAGCCTCGGTAAAACACTGGTTGGACAAAGAGGACACAGCGGGTAATAGTAAATGGAGTCCACAGTGAAGAAAGGAGGGTTTACTAGCGTGTACTGCAGGGTTCAGTACTGGGGTCAGTCCTTTTTTTTTTTAAACTTTCTTTATTTAACATTTTAGATTTACAGAATACAGACAATACAGACAGACATTACACTACACAGAGCTAATATTTCATCATTCATTTCAAAGGCTTTCCATTCATTATGTATTCTATTTTGGTTTGATGTTTTCAGAGTTTAGAGTAAACAAATAAAGGAGCATGCCCCAGTTCTTACAAATATGTAAACTTTAAATTACCTCTCCGCTAATTGTTATCTTAAATCCAAATCTGCTTCATATTAATTTGCTTATTATACATCTGGTGAAGAAGAGCATATACTTATTATTTATTCCTTTAATTCTCTGAAAACCAGGCATGTTCTTGTTCTATAATCCTTAGTTTTGCTATTAACTTATATTTGATTAAGGAATAAATCCGGCCTAGTTTTTCCATATATAGAACCCATCGCTCCATAAAATCTCAAAGCAGGAACTTTCTTTACCGTGTCGTTAGTGCTTCCATTCTATATACATTGATCATGCGCCCTGCCACATTGTAAGGGTAATCACTTTTTGGGATAGCCAGTTACTTGTTGTTACTTTCTGGGCTGCTAGAAAGGAGATTTTCAGAAACTTTATTGTCTGGGTATCCCGGAATTCTCTAGGAGTTCCAGGAAGAAAAACAGAGAGGGGAAATTCTCAGGTTAGGGTCCACTATGGCTTGCATGGCCTCTTGCAGGTTTTGGATAAAGGGGCAAGAACTGGACATCCCTACATTATATGTGCCAATGTTGCTGGCTTGTGTCCACAGTTCCTCCACACTCTGATATGTTAGAGTTCTTATATTTCATCTGGATTATTGGGATTCGGAAGTATCTAACAAAAATCTTCCATGAAAATTCCTGCCAGCTCACTGCTGAGAGGCCCCAATGGACTCTGGACTGTGTCAAACCAAAACTCCTCAGGGATCTGAGTTTCCAGATCTGTTCCCAAGCCTTCCTTATAGTAGTGGTAGTATCCCTTTCCAGGCAAGGCGCTTGATATAAACTGGATATTATATGAGAACCAACTGGCCTACCCTCTCTTGCTCCCTGAATACCTCTGCAATCCGTGGAATATGTGGATCCCTTGAATGGAATGCTCCCTGATATCACTGATATAATTCCTAATTTGAAAGTATCTAAACCTATCTTTCCAGGGTATTCCATACCTATTAACTAATGTTTCAAAAGATAAGATCCCTCTCCTTCCAAAAATGCCACACCAGATGTAAGCCCCTTTCCTCCCATCTCCTAAATCCGCATCCCATTTGGAGGTAAAAGGAGTCTAGGTATGGCACGAAGACAGAGATCCCTCCACCCACCGCCCCCTATCCCTCAGGATTCCATGCCAGATACTCAGGGGAGAGCTGTGTAAGGATTACCCTCTGTCCCTATTTTGATTTTTTCCTCTGTCCTAACAGTGCTTCATTTAGATTCTTATAAGAAACCCTTCCTTTAATTCTAAAGTTTTCCACTTGGCTGAGTAGGCCTGATCCAACCAGTACATAACGGTTCTCAACTGTGCAGCCTGATAGTATAATTTGAAATCTGCTAGTGAAAGACCTCCTTCTTTCTTAGGAATTTGAAGTGCCGATAGGCGAACCGTAGGTTTTGAGACCCCATATAAATCGAGAGATTCCTCTGTTAAGTGAACCAAAGTACGTGTTTGGGATATGAGTGGAATTGTCTGCATCAGGTATAGAAGCTTGGAAGAACTACCATCTTAATTGCCTCCACTCTCTGAGTCAGGGGATGGGAATGGGGGCCCACCTCCAGCTCCAGTTTAATACTATTTAGAATTGGCATGAAATTAAGACGAACAACTGATCCTCATGAAAGCTCAGCTGAACCCCGAGATATTTGATATGTGCTAAATTCCACTTAAATGGGAACCCTCTGCTAATCTGTTCAGAAGGCTCATAATGGAAGCTCAAGACCTCCGTTTTAGTCGTGTTTATTTTATATCCGGCTAGGGTACTGAATTCCGCCAGCTGTGCCCACAGGTGCTCTAGTGATTACTCTGGGTCTTTAGGATACATTAGTAAATCATCCACATACAGAGCCAACTTATGCTTTCCTCCCAGGTCCCAACCCTGAATTCGATCCTCTTGTCTTAACGCTTGAGTCAGGGCTCAAGATAAAGGGCAAAGAGGAGAGGGAGAGCGGCAACCCTGCCTGGTGCCTTAGTACAAGGGTATTGGAGTAGAAATTCTGCCATTGATCTTTATATAGCCTTGGGGCAGGTGTATATATTATTTATGATTTTAATAAAGGCTTCAGAGAATCCTAGCACCCTCAGGAGAGGGTCAGAATTTCAAGCCACCCGGTCAAGCGCCTTCTCAGCATCCAAGCTTAATATCATACAAGGCGTCCCGACTGGGTGGCATGGTATAGTACATGTAGCGACCTTTTAATGTTGTCCTGTCTGTCTGCCCAGGACAAAACCGTTTGATCATAATTAATGAGTTTAGGTAATACTACCTCTAGGCATTTCGCCAGGATTGATGCGTACAATTTATAGTCAATGTTCAATACGAAATTGGCGGAAGGAACTGCACTGTGTAATATCTTTCCCGGTTTGGGGACACTCGAGATAATTGCATAATTCCAAGTATCCGAAGCCCCTCCCACGACTGCACCTCCCTGCACGCCCCCAATAGAGGGCCCTCGATCTCTTTTGCAAGAATTTAAAAATTCAGGGTATATCCGTCAGACCAGGTGATTTTTTGTTTTAATCTCTTGATCGCAGCTGCCAATTCTAGGGGTGTTATCGTGCATCAAGAGAGTCTCTGACTTCCTAAGTTATTTTTGGTAATTTTAACTTGGCTAAGTATGACTCTATTTATGCTCTATCTGGCAGTGATCTGATGCATATAAATCCAAGTAGAAGTCCCTAAAGCCCGCCAAAATTTTTTCCGGGTTTTATTAGGCGACTGCTCTTTGGATCTCGGATCTGAGTAATCGTAGACTGAGCAGTTTGCTGTCTCAGGCAGTGGGCCAAGAGGCGGAAGCCCGAGGTCCCTGCCTCATAGTACCGCTGGCACAAACATTGTAGGGCCTGCTCTGTCTTCACATCTATCAATTTTTGATCTGTTGCTTAATGATTCGTATATCAGGTACCACAGAGCAATCTCCCCAGCCTGTCGATCCTGTAGATCCTGCAATTGTTTTTGGAGGGTTTCCATTTGTTGGTTTTGTTGTTGCTTAAAATGGGCTGCATACTTAATGCAGTCACCTCTAAACACTGTTTTCACCGTGTCCCATAACAAAGTGCTAGAGACCTCCGGGAGATATTCTCTCCTGGATTTGTGCTAACCTGACTGTGGCCATTTCTGTGAATTCCTTTAAATTCAGTAGATAGTTATTAAACCTCCATAGTGACTGCCCTTTTTACTCTCCCATCTAGTTTTAACATCAGCTGCGCATGATCAGAGAGCACTGACGGTATATGTTTACATTCTATGACCCGTCTGATGTTCCCCGGATATCAACATATAGTCGATCCGGCAAAAGATCCATGAGGGAATGAGTAATGTGTATATTCTTGTTTATGTTTGTTTTGTTTTCTCCAAGCATCTACCCAGAAAGCCCCTTTAAGTATTTCTTGACAAATTTGCTGGATGAGTTTTTGTGAAATGTTTTAGATTTAGAGGTGTCCTTTGCTCCCATATCTGATTTAGATCTCCGCCACTTATCGGGATCCCTCTCTGCTGCTCGGAGATTTTTATGCAATAGTGAACTAAAGATCTCCTTTGTAGAACCCGGAGGGGCATACAGGAGGCCAGCATGATGGGGGTACCCTCCAGATCTCCTGAAAGCACGCCAGGTGGCCTCAGGATCTATGTAACTGGCTGTTTTCTGAATTGAATTCTGTGGACCAAAATTGCAGAGCCTCTCCTCTTCCCCACCAAAGGAGGCAGCAACCACCAAGTCATAACCAAATTTCCAACTACTGATGCTCAGATTTACTTAAATGTGTCTCCTGCAGTAAAACAAACGAGGGCTCTTGTTTTTAATAGTGGTCATTACCTTATACCTTTTATTGGGTTGTTCAGCCCGTTAACATTATGAGAAATAATATTAATTGCTGTATTATCTGCCATTTGGGATTAAGTATCCTGTTTCCTATGCATATCCCTCCTACTGTTCTTCCCCTATTTTTTTTTTTCTTCCTCCTGGTATCCTCTCCCCACCCCCGCATCCTCCTCAAGTAAAATTAGTTTGTACTTTCCCTTTGTCGCTCCGGTATAGTTTGCCAGTGAAGATACTTGATTAGTAGACTAACTTTTAGCTCATCAACCACATATATAACACATAAAGTTTCCCAACTCATCCAACAGAGAAAACTATTTACAAAATGGCTTCCAAGGCAGGGGAACAACAAGTTTTGTTCCCTATGTGTTCGAGCAAGCCTTACTCAACTGGAGGAGAAGGAACCCTTTTGGGGCTCGTTCCTCCTGGACCTCAGAACGAACAGGTCCTTGCCAGATGTTATGGCTCATCATCACTGGTAGCAATTGTGGCAATGACCAGAATACATATAGAGCAAAAAGCCCCAGAATAACCACTCCAGAGCTCAGCATAGCCACTCTGAGGCTTAGTTCTCCCACAATCGCTTCTGTCTGAGCTCTGTTCTGTGACCCTGTCTTTCCAACTAACATGGGATCCCAATTATGAAATTATATTGAAACCCCATGTGCAGTTCCAGAACGTGGCTTTTTCGTTGTAACTGTAAGTATCTCCCAGCTTTAGTATGTAGTGCAGCCCAGAATCTTGTTCTTTCCGACTAATAGAGAGTTTCAACCTAGGCAAATCATCGCCTGCATTAAAGTATGTAGTGACCCTCAGAGCTTATTTTTATTTAAGCACTTACCTATGGCCCGACTGCTGCTCCACATGATTCTGTAAACATCATCGCTCAGAGATTCCGTGTCCTTCCATTCCCGAGGCTACCCTTGGGACATAGAAATTCCACTGAGGCTCCCTCTCTGTTTAGCCTCATTGCTTATATAAGTGTGTTAGGGGCCAGTTTCCCCAGATGGATCTTCTGTGTATCTCTGATGTAGGCCAGGACCAATATGAGGCTTCTCAGCCCAGAATCCCCTCGTGATTCATCAGAGGAATCTGAACCCCAGGTCTCGGATTATCGCAGGGGCAGTAATAATATATGTAGTCATCTCTGAGCAACGCTACCTTTCTGTAAGTGTATCCCTAACCCTTTGTTTTATTATGTCCCCCCGACCTTTTACCGTCAGTGTCCCTTCACATTATTCACAGTCCTGGGTGTCAATAGTCCCACTGATGATAGTTTTAGAAATAGAGTCCAGAGCTTCCAGATATAAGAAAGAAAAACTGTAGAGGATAAGATCTTCCCAGTGTCCTCTAAAGACTCGTTCGGCTAAGTTCAGCTTTCAGGTGACTACATTCACATTTCTTTCCGCTTGCGATTCTTCTAATGCTGAAGGATGAGTAAGTTTGTATAACATGTTCTTAATGTCTTGTAGAGTATTAACTGCTGTTTTTTTCCCTGTTTGATTGGGATTCTGGTGTCGAGCCGAGCGCCAGGGATTTTGTAGAGTGACTGGTTGTTCCCTCATGCATGGCCTCCGCAACCTCATGCCCCTTGCATTTCAATGCCTGAGCGCTTCATCAAACAGTGATAGGTCTCAATACCTGTTTCCCAAAAGACTTTCAAGCGGGAGGGTAAGGTGTCTGAAACCTGATTTTTAAAGATTTTAGCTTCAGTATAGGGATATAGGCCAGGCGTTGTTGTTGGATCACCGGGGTAATCCTGGTCAAAGATCAGTCGGCCCCGCTGTACTCCACGCATCCCTGTTTCCACACTGCTCGGAGGACCTGTTCTTTTCTCCCGATAACTTGAGAATTTGGCCACTATTGATCTGGGCCTGGCGGTCGCAGAGGTGGGCCTAGGCATTAATGCTCGTGCCCTTTCGATCTTGAATTGAAAGGCTTGTGGCAAATCACACATGGCGAGCATGTCCTCCAGAAATACATTCATATCTCCTGTTTCCGTTAATTCAGGTAGGCCATGTATTCTTAAATTATCTCGGCGTGAATGAGCCTCCAGATCCAGACACTTGTTAGCTGTAAGTTCTGTTGGACCAGGTATTCAACGCTGTGAGATTTGAATTGTATCATCTTCCTCGCATTGATATACGGTCTTCTGCACCTGACATTCTGGTTTCAAGACCTTTAGATCCGAATGCAGCTTGTTAAACTTTTGTTTCATTTCCGATCTGAACTGCTTTATTTCTGCAAGCAAGGTTTCAAATCTAAACCTTGATAAGGTGTCTAGCTCTGTCTCCATGTCTCCTCCCGCCTGCTTGATGGGGATTCTCTCCGCTAGTAGCTGAGCTTGCTGGGCTTAATCCGCTTTATCCCTCTTTCCTCTACGTATTTTTGAGCGGGGTCTATTCTCAGATGTGTTCCCACTTTGCGTTCTGTGCATCTTCCTTAAAATTTAATCTGCTGTGCTGTGTGGGATCAGTTTTAGAAGCGTACAGAGAGGGGAGCCTCGATTAGGCAGCCATGCTCTTGGTGACGCCACCGAAGTCCGGTTGGTCCTTTTAGTGTCTTTATAAGTGACATTGCAGAGGGACTGAAAGGGAAAGTATGTCTCTTTGCAGATGACACAAAATCTGCAACAGGGTTGATACACAAGGTGGGGTGGAAACGATGAAAAGGGACTTGGCAAAATGCAAAAAGTGCAAGTAATGCACCTGGGAAACAAAACCCAGGAAAGAGTACACAATGGGGGTGAGATACTGACAACAACAAAATGGAAAGGGACCTGGGGGTAGTCATATCAGATGACCTAAAGGCCAGCAATGTGAGAAGGCAGTAAGGAGGGCTGGGGGATACTGGGATGCATAGGGAGAGGCATCACAGTAGAAAACAGGAAGTTGTTGGCCCTCTATACAGACAGTTGGTAAGGCCACATCTAGAGTACTGTGTATAGTTCCTGAGACCCCATCTCTGCAAAGACATAGACAGGGTGGAGGCTGTCCAGAGGAGGGTAAAAAATGATGCAGGGTCTGCATCAGAAGACCCAATAAGAAGACTAGAGGAACTAAGATGTATAGCCTCGAGGAAAGGATGGAGAGGGGGACATGATAGAAACTTTCAAGTACCTCAAGGAATCAACAAAGTCCAAGAGGGTAGCATCTTTAAGAAAAAATTGTGCAAAAACAAGGGGCACAATTTGAAGATAGCGGAACGGCTCAGAGGTAATGTGAGGAAGTATTTCTTCACAGAGAGGGTCGTGGATGCATGGAACAGCCTTCCTGAGGAGGTTGTGGAGTCAAAAACAGTGGGGAATTCAAGAATGCATGGACAGACATAAGGCAATTCTAGTGGGGGTAGGAGGAAGTAGGCTGTTGGTTAACTAAGATCTGCAGCTTATCCGTTAGGTAGGGAAATGGGCAGACTAGGTGGGCCAAGCGGTCCTTATCTGCCGTCAAATTCTGTGTTTCTGTGCCTGGCTCTGGGTGTCAGGATTGGTCCCTGAAGTGCAATCTGCTATTCAGGATACGGCCTTCAGGGGTTCGGTGGAGATGTCAAGGACATCATCACCGACCTGCAAGAGAAGGGCACTGCACTTAAGTCTGTTGACTCATTGTACAGGCCCCTCAGGGACAGTGTCGCCCTTTCGCAGACGTTCTGGGCCCAAAGCGAAACCTCAGGGTAAGTGGGCCAGTAGCGTCGGGCCCCTATGGCAGCCAAGACTCCGCCTCCCAGAAAAACTGCAGGAGCCTCAGCCGCCACCCTGCCTCACACTTCCTGACTCCTTTCCTCTCCCACAGCCTCTGGACACTCCAGAGGAACTGGTAAGAGGGAGGTTCTGCTCCATCTGCCAGGCTGGGAGAGGATTACTTAGATGCTTGGGTGCTCCTGCTGATGGCAAAAGAACACTCAATCGAGTTTCTTCAGAAGCCACCAAGAAGACCACCCCCCAAGTCGCCTTACTCCCAGAGCATCTTCCTCTTGTTCGGGAAGAAATATCCTCCTTTCTCTTGAAGGCGACGATAGAACCAGTCCCCATTCACCTGTGGGGGACTGGTACTATACCCATTTCTTCCTAGTTCCAAAGAAAACGGGAGACGTGAGACCTATTCTAGACCTCAGCTCCCTGAACATGTTTGTGGAATACAAGCGCTTTGAGAATGCTCTCCTGCAGAGCCTTCTTCCGCCTCCTTCGCCAGGACTGTGGTTATGTGCGTTGGACATGCAGGGATGCCTACCTGCACATCCCCATTCGCCTTCCCACCACAAATTCCTCCAGTTTTCTTTCAGGGGCCACTACCAATTCAAGGCCCTCCCATTTGGTCTTTCCTCGGCCCCCAGTGTTCACCAAATGCCTTTCAGTGGTAGTGGCCCACCTATGTATCCAGGAGGTACTGTTTTTCCGTGACCTGGACGATTGGCTCCTGGCGGCCTCATCCAGGAGGAACCCAATGCTCCTTTCCTTACCCGGTGGTTTTCACCAGCCTGGGTATCACCATCAACCAGGTCAAGTCCCATCTGGTCCCTTGTCAAAGACTTCAGTTCATTGGGGTGATCCTGGACACGACCATTGGCAAAACCTTTCTGCCGCTGGACAGGGTGGATACCCTTCAGATGCAAGCAAGTCTGTTGTCCAGCCACAGAAGGGTTGACGCCTGGTCAGTGCTTTGCCTACTCGGCTCATGGCAGCTACAATCCCTACAGTCCTCGCGCACGCTCTATTTGAGAATCTCTCAGTGGATGCTTCGGTCTCAGTAGGACCAGACTTTAGACAACCTGGACCAGGAGGTTCTGATCTCCCACCCCATGATCCGGGACTTGCATTGGTGGATGGTGCAAGAGAACCTTTCCGGGAGTTCCATTCTGTCTGGAACCTCCTCCCAAACGTTGAGGACAGATGCCTCAGGAAATGGCTGGGAGCCCACCTGGGACTCGCGGGACTCAGGGCTCTTGGTCCAGTCTCGAGCACACTGTACACATCAATGTGCTCGAGTCAGAGCCGTTCTGTGTGCTCTTCAAGCTCTCTACTCTTGTATTCTTCCCGTCATCTACCAATCCAGACGGACAACATGTGCGTGGGTCTGGTACATCGACAAGCAGGAGGAACTTGTTCCTACCCTCTATGCAGGGAAGCAATGAGAGTTTGGGGTTGGGCAGCTCAGCACAATCTTCACCTGATGGCAGGGCACATTCGGGAGTAGATGCGCTGGCAGACGACCTCAGTCGGTCGATCCGCCAATGCCCATGAATGGAACTAGATCAGGAGGTGCTAGATGAAGTCTTTCTGCATTGGGTACTCCTCAGTTAGACCTGTTCGCCTCCCCTAAGCGCAAAACTTCCCACCTTCTGCTCGTTCAGGTGAGGCATTTTCTGGCGGGACGCTCTATCTCTCGATTGGAAGGACAGATTTGTCTATGCCTTCCCTCCGATTCCCTTAATCTCGAGGGTCTTACATAAACTCCAACCAGAATGAGCTTGAATGATACTCATCGCCTCCATTCTGGCCCTGGCAAGTTTGGTTCTCTCTTCTGCAGCAGTTTTCGGAGGAACCTCCACTTCCTTTTCCTCTGTCGTAGCATTTGCTGACCCAGGATCAGGGGACCCTAGACCATCCAGGTCTAAAATCCTTCACTTGCACGTAGCTCCTGCAGATGTATATCCAAGCCTGTTTCAGGGTTTCTTTGCTCGTCGCAGACATTTTGGTGGAGGCCAGAAAGCCTTCTGCCGAGCCACCCTACGCTATGAAGTGAAAAGTTTGCTCGATGTGGCCACTTTGAAGGATCTGAAACCTTCTCTTGCTGATTGAGAGAGTCCTGGACTACATGCATTACCTCTTCTACCCAAGCCACCTACGCTTATGAAGTGAAAGCGCTTTCTCGATGTGGGCCACTTTGAAGGATCTGGAACCCTTCTGTTGCCTGATTGAGAGAGTCCAGGACTACATGTGTCACCTCTTTGACCTTGGTCTCAGTCATTGCTCTTTGAAGGGCCATATGTCGCCATTTCAGCCTACCATGTACCTTTTGGTGACAGGACTTCTTCGCGAGTTGGAAGTCTCCAGACCTTCCTCAGAGGGGCTCTTCATTTAAGACCCCATCCATATTCCTGCGCCTCCTTGGGATTTGAACTTTGTCATAGAAGCTTACTTTGCCTCCTTTGAACCGTGACTTCAGCAGACTTGAAGTTCCTCTTTTGGAAGACTCTCTTCCTAGTGGCATTACTTCAGCTCGCATTTAATTTCGAGCTTCAGGCCTTGATGTGCAAAATCCCTTATTTGATTTTCCACAAGGAACGGTGGCTCTGCACACCAGCCCTAAGTTTCTCCCTAAGGTGGTAGCAGAATCTACACTGAACCAATCCATGGAGCTGCCAGCTTTTACACAATACTCCAATCAAGGGAATTTCTCTTGCATACTCTGGATGTTCACAGGATCCTGAGATACTATACCACTAGGACTAAGGATCTCAGGAAGTCTGATCAGCTCTTTGTCTCTCTTGCTCACAAAAGAGAGGGCAGTGCAGTTTCTAAGCAATGTCTATCGAAGTGGTTGGCTCACTGTGTCACTTTCTGTTCGACAAGTACCACAAGACCCTGCCGAGTCAAGTCAGAGGTCGCTCCACCAGAGGAGTAGCTGCCTCTGCTGCTTGTTTCAAGAATGTGTCCATGGCAGACATCTTAGTGAAGCAACTTGGACTTCAGTCCATCTCTTTATGAAATACTACAGTTTGACATTGCCTCTCGCTGTAGAGCAGGGCTTCAGGTTGGCTGTTTTGCAAGGTCTTCTTTCTTAAGACCCTCACAGCCCGAGGTTTATTGTTGATAGTTTTCTCCTCTCAAGTTCTTCTCCTTGTTCCAGATTGCTTGGGACTCAGTCCAACATATAATTACCTACTGCAAGAGCCTCTCGTGAGAAGATAGTACAGTTACGAGAACTTCACTGAACAGTAGATCTTCGAGAGAGGCTCTGCAGGTAATGCCTTCCCCGCCTCCATCCCCTTATCTTTTGAGCTCCTTTTTCCAGGAGGAAAATATCCGCTTTCTCTCGCTTGCCTTTTTGGCCTTTGGCGGAAAGAACTGGAAGGCGGGCATGGGGACTGCCCTTATACCGACGCATCTGATGCCGGTCACCTGACATGGGAGTGGTCCCCACCAGAGACCGCTAGCTAGAAATTTTTCTGTGTGGTCCTGACGCCTGCCAGCTTCATTCCTAAATATAATTACCTACTGCAAGAGCCTCTCTCGAAGACCTACTGTTACAGTAAGTTCTTATGTAACTGTACTTTTCTCGCTCTGTTGTGGTGGGGTTGGGGGTTCTGAGTTGGCACCATGGATTGGCACCCGGTGTAGGTTTCCATGTGTGGCTGGGGGTAGGGTTGAAAAAATGAGAGGGTCTTAACCGTCACCGGGATGGGCACCCCAGTGTCAAACAAGGCAGTATTCATAGTTGGCCAACACCAAGAATTGAGCACCCCAGTGTCCAGAACATTTCTGCTTAGCGGGATATAGTAATGGCCACTTTAGAAAAACATTTTCTAGCTGCCACATTCAGTGGGCGAGGGCTAGACACTGACGCCTATCCCGCCTCGCTGAACCAGCACATTTGTCAGTGAAACTGACGCTGTTAATAGTCAAGCATCACCTCACGGTGATGCTTATAGCTCCGCCTCCTCAGAAACACATTTTGCCAAATGACCATTTGAGAAATGCTGGGAACCAAATTAATCTTATACTTGTTTTTCTTGATAACTTTTCTTGTGCATGTTTTAGTTGCCACGAGAACGGCACCTTTATGACCCTCATCTTTCTTCTGCTCCCCTGATGCTGTCTACCTCAGCTAACCTGCCCAGGACTAGTTCCCTTATTTGGTTGAAATCTACCCTTCTGAAGTCTAGCATCTTAGTCTTAGATGAAGGCTTACTGGTAGCCAGGCCAACTCTAGACATATAGCTAGACAACCAGCTATCTTGGCTCTAGTTAGTACATGGATAAAGCACTTACTGCATAGTTTGTCGAGAGTTCTGTGATTAATTTAACTCCCCTTTTATACATTTGATATCTGAAATGCAAAAACTTCCACTTAACAATATAGAAAAACTGTAACGTGAATTTTTAGTAACTTTGTTGATGCATTTATTTAAAATTTGTTGACTAAGCCGAGTCTCGTACCCAGGTGTAAACCAGTGGGGGGACAGCAAAAGTAACACTATCCAATAAAAATACATTAAGGATAACATGGAGCAGCAGTAAAATGAATTTAAAGAAATTCAGTTGTAATAAAAAGTCAAGTGACAAAAGGTCTCTTACAAAATACATGGGGAGTTGCTAGCAGTCACAAAGGAAGAAAGAGACTTGGGCATCATCATCACTGATGACCTAAAATCATCCAAGCAGACCTCTAAAGCAGTAGGTAAGGCTAGGGGGTGTTAGGGTGTATTAGTAGGGTATCACAGGTCGTAAGAGGGAGGTAATAATCCTCTGTACAAGACACTGGTTAGGCCCCATCTGGAGTACTGTGCAGTATTGGAGGCCACACCTTCACAAGGACATTAACCAAATTGAGGCAGTCCAGAGAAGGGCAACCAGAATGGTGCAGGGACTGCATCAGAAGACATATGAGGACAGATTAACGGAGCTCAATATGTATACCCTTGAGCAAAGGAGGGAGAGAGGTGATATGATCGAGGCATTCAAACACCTTAAGGGCATAAACAATGTGAAAGAGTCTAACATGTTTAAATATAAGAAAAATAGCAGGACAAGAGGACACAGCATGAGATTAGAGGAGGCGATTAAGGGGAATGTGAAGAAATTCTTTTTCACAGAAAGGGTGGTGGATGCATGGAATGGCTTACCACAAGAAGTGATGGCTATGAATACAGTGCAGGGCTTCAAACAGGCATGGGATAGGCATAAGGGAGCAATACAAATGACTATGAATAGATAGGCCACTGACAGAGCAAAAGGCCGATGGCACATTTATAAGGTAGAAAAAGAAATGGGCAGACTGGATGGGCCTCGGTCCTTATCTGCCATCAACTTCTGTGTTTCTATGTTTCTATAAATATGTGTTGATACGCAGTTCATCCTGATGTAACTTATTTAGGCCTCTTAAAGACTTACACCAAGGGGCCTTCTGAAGGGCTCAAGGAAGCCTGTTCCACAGGGCAGGTCACACGAGAGAGAAAGCTGTCACTAGAAAAGTTAAGCCTGGCCTTGGGGAGGCCACCACAGAAGAGCAGAGGTAGCAAGAGATCTGGTAAGGAATCAGAAGGTCTTGGGGTAACCAGGACTCTGTCCATATAGGTCTTATAGGTCAGCAAACTGACCTTGAAGGTGATATGCCACTTCACTGGCAGCCACTGCAGTTCATGCAAAATTGGGGTTATGTGACAGGACCTGTGAAGGCCCACCAGTAACCTGGCTGCAGTGTTCTTGACCAGCTGCAGGTGCCATAGCGCACCTTACTCACCCCGAGGTATAAAGCATTATAGTAGTCAAGCCTAGACGTGACAAACGCATGTACCAGTGATGGCAAGTCTTCTAGGGGGATCAAGGGTTTTATCTGAGCAATGTTTCTGAGTTAGCAAAAGTCACTCTGTACTACAGCTGACATCTGCGCCTCAAACAATAGTGTCTTATCCATAGTGACCGCCAGATTCTTCATCTTAGCAGATGCCACCAAACTAGAGGAGCCAAACACTAAACTTGCCGTCTCTTTAGTGACCTCTACACCCTACTGGCAACCAGGCTGAATCACCAGTACCTGTGTTCTGTCTGGGTTAAGTCTAAGCCAGCTTGAGCCGCCCGGTGGCGTTGAGGGTTGAGGCACTGGATGCCACACTCGTGCCACGCCAGCGACCCGGGATCGGCGGGGAGGAAGAGATCGAGCGCCTGGAGGACTGCTATGTCTTCCCAGGAGGGTGTGGGAGATGCTCACTCATGGAGGCGACCTCTGGCGGTGGCTGGAGGCTCGCTGACTGAGCAGCCGGTGAACGCCAGGGGTGGGCAGAGCTACAGCACCATGTTGCCTTGCTGGCCGTGCTCCAGGGGGACGGGAAAAGAAGTAAGAAATACCCCAATCCTGAGGATAGATGAAGGTGCCTCGACTCACAGCCCACACTCCCACTCCGGCCATCTCCTCACTCCTGCCAAGCTCGGTGTGCTGGGCACTTTGCCCTATAAGATAGTGCACCCTGGGCGGATAGGGGCGGCCCTACCTCCAAGGGTTCAGACCCGAGGAGGAGAGGAGTCTCACAGGAGGTAGAGGCTGAAGCTCCGAGGTCACTGGAAGGAGTTCTCCAGGGTTGGAGATAAAACATAGTCAACAACAAAAAAAAAAAAAAGTCTAAGCCAGCCTGATGATGTCCAGTCCTGAATCTTGGCTAGACACTAATGTAGCACCTTGACCATGTCTAACATCCAGGTGCAAAGGACAAATACAAGGGTATCATCAACATAGGAATGAAAACTGAAATTGTCTTATTTAACGATCCTCATAGCTGCAGCATATACACGCAAAATAACATGGGTGAGAGGATCAAACCCTGAGGCATACCATAGAGCAGGGGCTTCAGGAGTGAGGAGAAATTCCCATCACAGTCCTCTTTGTTCTGTCACTGAGGAAGGACTCAGACCAGCAGATGACCATGCCAGCAAGTCTGCAGTGCTCCTAAGATGATACAACAACATCCAGTGGTCCACTGTGTCAGATGCTGAAGAGAGATGGAGGAGAATGAGAACTGACCACTGTTCTCCAATTTTTGCCCAAAGAAGGTCATTATTTATCCTGACCAATGCAGTCTCAGTGCTGTGCCTTAATCTGAACCCAGACTGGAGAAATTCATAGATGTCAAAAGCCATGAGGTGTTCCTCAAACTCTAGCTCCACCATCTTCTTGATAACCTCCCCAAAAAGGGAGGTTAGAGACCTGTCTGTCAAGCAGTTTGTGTTAGGAAATGATTTCTTAGGAATGGCCTAACCAGCCCAATTTCAGTGCACTGTGAAAGACCCCTCAGAAAGGAAACACTGGACTAGCCTCAGCGAACACCAGACCCAGAAATCCCACACACCCCACATCAAGGTGCATCGGACCTGGGCCCAGCTCACAAAAGGTGGGCCACAGCTCTGAGAAAACCCCACAGACCTCATCCACTAAAACTGACCTAAGCTCTTCCCAGACCGGCGGATGGCCCTGTACAATACTAGCTCGACCATGCCAGGTTGCAAAAAGCCAGTTGGGAAATTCTGGACCAAACCGAAGAGACACTGTCAGAGAAAAAATGAGCAAATCCTTCGTAATGGGTCAATGAATTTGTTTCACCAGTTGCAGACAAACTTGATGAAGTAGTCTGTCTGCCGTTCGGAAGAGCTGAGCTGTTGATTTCTCCCTGTCGCTATTTCCTGGACAGGAATGCTGTCGCCTATAGTGAGTCTTCAAAGCTAGTCTATCCTTTTCAGTCCGCAACTCCCTTCAACAATGCTACAACCTCCCATCCTCAGACTTAAGTTCCCTGAGATTCCTGGCAAACCACAGGGATCTCAAGCCTGATATCTTGCATCTTATACGGACTGGTACAACTACATCAAAGGACGAGGCAGTGGCCCTCTTATAGGCCACCGACACCTGCTTTGATCCAGTCGCACAAGTAGCTGTCACTCCCAATAGAGCAACCACTGCCAGGAGTCCTTGTGGGGACAACCCCTTCAAAGGGTAGTAGTTGATGATTTCCACAGGGGTGGACTGTGAGGGAGCCCCAAACAAGAACCTCACTGTACAGTGATCCGATCAACACCAGATTAAACTTGAGACTGTTTATCTCGATTCCATTGAGAAGACTAGGCCCAAGGCATGACCATGTTGATGGGTTGAGAGGTAACTACTTATGCTGGTCCCAGTGATTTCATCAACTGGAGGAAATCTTGACCAAACTACAGAGTTCATCGTTGACACAGGCACTGAAGTCGCCTAGTATCGCACATCTGGGTGACTCCTATACCTTCTCAGCAATGAAGTCCACAGTTCTTTGCAGGAACTCCTTTCATGCCCTGGGAAACATTACACAAGAAGGATCCTGCAGCCTGCACCTGACCCAACGACAGTCACACATTTATATGATGAAGTTTCCCAACTGAGAGTACATTGACGTTCCTCTCAGATCTAAAACAGATAGCACTCCCACCCCACAATCCCTCCGATGGCAGTGAACCACAGAGAGAACCCCCTGGGACAGCCAGCTCTAAGACAAGACCAGCATCATCACTCAGCCAGGTCTCCATGATGCAGGCCAGATCAAGTGATGGGCAAGACATTAAATCTGCCATTGGTGGTCTTGTTTATCATTGACCTGACACTGCAGAGCACTGCCCTCAGGGGCTGAGAGGAGAGTGCTGGCTTGTATGTTAACAAAGCAGTCTTGAAGGTGGTATGCCACTGAACTGGCAATTAATGAAGCTCCCCAGTGCAGGCATGATATGCTCAGAGGTTTTAACTCAAAGGTCAGCCTGGCTGCTACGTTGAATGAATGAATAAATGAATGAATTTGTTTATATTTTACCAGGATGTGATCACTGGGTTCTGCAGTAGCTCTATGCAATGCACCAACTTTTCAGATAGTTCTTGGCAGAAGGCATTACAGTAGTTGAGCCTAAATGTCAAGAAAACATGACCGCATTTCTCCCAGAAAAATTGGAAAGGATGAGATATTTGCCCAGATTAGGCTAATATGTATTATCCCTTCTTTGTTCCTTACTTTTCACCCATTTCTTTCTCTGAGTCTCTATATTTTTGTTTTTCTTTCTGTATGTTTTTGGTGACCATGTCACCTTTCCTTGGCTGTTTTACTTATGCAAGTCCCTCAACTGCTATAATTGTAACTTTTGAACCAGAACTCTGCTTTAAATATGGAGGAAGGAAGGAAGAGGATGTTCCAAAAGAATGAGGGCTCAGAACAAAAGGATGGGGTACCCCAGTCTTTAAAGAATCAGTCTTCCCATAGAACTATGCTTTTGAGCTGGATATGCTCAGAGGTAGGCTGCTACATGAACCAGAACTTCTGCAGCTGGTATCAACAAACAGCCTCATGCCAGTGCCAACAGGATATACAGTATAGTGGCATTGGCCCCAACTGCCTCAGTTCCTTTATTCCAACTTTCAAACCACAGTGCCTTTCTCATTGGGGACCATAACTTCATTTGTGTAAAAAAAAAAAAATTTAGTCTAGTTTGTCACATATATTTTACCTTGATATACCCAAGTTTTATTGTTTTAACAGTGTCTGCATCAATTTTTCCTCAACATTTTCTGTAGTACTCTTGCAGTACTACACTGTGTAATGATGTTTGTCAACTGTTAGGTCAGGTAGGATGCTTGAAAAGGTGAGTTGCTCATGTAAATGGCTGTCTTGGGCCACCACTTCTTCCTGCATGAGTGGTTCAATAATCAAGCAGTCTCGCAATCAGGAGAGTAGGCAGTCCAGCTGCCCAATCAGTCAGGGTTCCTCTCGAGGCTTACTCTTTTCAGTCATTGTTAAAGCAGATACACAAGTCTTTAAATTGCAAGACAGTGATTACACACGGCACAGTCTTTTGATGGCAACTTCAGAAGGAATAAGGATGCTACTTTATCTCAATGTAGCCTGATCTGTTTATTAAGCAAAGTGTTTCTAACATGAAGGATTTGGACTTGCTATGAACTTAATGAGATGAGTTTCTATTTTTATGTGAATATTTATAAATGTAATACTTTTTCAGTGAGTTTGTGTACCCATACTTCCCGAGTCTCAGCAAGAGGGCTGCAAGCAACTTTAGGTGGTTTTTGGCCTTGGTTGGAGCAGCATGGTCTGTTTAGTAGCATGGTGACTACCAAATCAAATTAAATTGCTGTCCAGTAGCATCAGGGAGCTAGAAAGCCAAAGTTGCTCCTCCCATGGAATTCTTTCACCTAATAGCCCCTGCAGCAGTATTTTCACATTCAGCAGAATTACTTTTGACTGCTTTTACATTTGGAATGCATTGGTGTTGGGCCATGTTGACTTTTAATGTAAAGGTTTGTCTTTGCATAACGTTGTTCTTGTTGTGCTGTAATAGCGCTCTCACCCCAGGGTCCTTTAGTGTGCTTGACAGTAGCAGAATGCCAGCTGGGTTCAGCTGCCTCAGAGGTGGAGTCAATGGAAATGAGCCTAGGAATTGATCAGTCAGCTTTCAGTTAGAAGGTGTGCTGCCTGCAGTCAGCCTAGAGGGCAGCTGAATTATTTCTCCACTGACTGAGCAACACTCCCAGAGTTCTCTCTGCTCACTTTGTTTGAACAATCTTTATTTCTTTAACAAGTGTTAGTTTCTGTTATTTGCTGCCTATAGTGAGTTTTGAGGTAGTTTTTGCTTATTTGTATGTTTTTTTTATGGTTCCTTTCTGTTCCAGGGAACGGCAAATCTCTTCTTTTCTCAGTTCCCCAGCGATTCACGCTCTTTTTGTATTGTAAAATTTATTGTCTCTGAGGTAAAAGAGCGCATTTTATTTTTAAAACTTTTCTACATTAGTGGGACCCATTGTCTTTAGGGAACCTTTTTGTGCTTAAAATCTTTGCTTTTGAGTATTTTGGAACCGCTTTATCACGATTCTGTATAGCATAGGAACTGACTGAATTACCTTTTGGGAACAACATTTTCAAAGGTTTTTCTGACAAATTGGCATGTCAGAAAGACCAAAGAAAACGAACAGGATTTAAAATTGTTTAAAGTACTATAAAATTGTCGCACGGCTGACTGCCATGATCTTTGTTTAAGCTGTTTTGGTCCAGACCACACCTGTGAAATTTGCTCTAAATTATCTGCAAACTTTGAACAAGAGGGCTAAAAGATTTGAAATAATGGCCTTTCAGTCTGCCTCCTCCTCTAACAAAAGTGCTGAAGAGGGGTTTTCCTCACAGCATAAATATAGGTCCTCTAAGGACCCCCTGGATAATAAATAAATGGGGACGGAGAAAGGATCTCAGATTTAGCAGTGGGTAGCCATCTAGGAACAAGTGACCACCAAACAGTGTGGTTCACAATAACACAGCCATAGAGTCAAGGCATACAAAAACAAGAGTATTGGACTTTAGGAGGCTGACTTTGGGAAAATGAGGAAGTGCCTCAGAAAAGCATTAGCAAATGGGCAAGAAGGAGGGTGGAGGAACAATGGGAATAATCAAAACAGCCATCACAGAGGCAACAAGCCTTTGTGTGAAGCAAATCAACAAAACAAAACGAAGGTAAAACCACTGTGGTTCTCAAAAGAGGTGGAAGGGAAGGTTAAGGAGAAAAGGATAGTATTCAGGAAATATAAAGAAACACAGAAGGAACAGCACAGAGAACTTTATCAGTTAACGAGAAGGAGACAGGGAAGGCAGTCAAAATAGCAAAGGCACAAACTGAGGAAAAGATAGTCAACTCTGTTAAGAAGGGGCTAAAATCTTTATAGGTACATTAGGGAGTGAAAAAGACCAATGGAGGGATACAGAGACTTAACAAAGGGAGGGAATGTGCAGGGTGACAGTGAAAAAGCAGGGATATTGAACGAATATTTCTGCTCAGTATTCACAACGGAAGAGGAGGGGAGGTACCTAAACCAAAACAAGAGAAACACTTTGAATAGGGGGTCGATACCAGTCCATTCACAGAAGAAAGGGTTTTGAAAGAACTCTTGAAACTGAGGGTGGACAAAGCAATGGGGCCTGATGGGATTCACCCCAGAATTCTAAAAGAACTAAGGGTAGAACTAGTATGCCACTGACTACTCTCTTTAACAAATCCTGGGAGGATGGGGTGGTACCTGAGGACTGGAGGAGGGCGGATGTGATTTCACTTCACAAACATGGGAGCAGGGCAGATGCAGGAAACTACAGACCAGTTAGTTTGACCTCAGTGGTAGGAAAAATGATGGAATCACTTCTGAAGGAAAGAATTGTTGAGTACCTAGAGGCCAGTGGGCACAGGACCCACGGCAGCATGGTTTCACAGCAGGAAGGTCATGTCAGATGAACCAAATAGATTCCTTCGACTGGGTGACCAAAGTAGTAGACCAGGGAGAGGCTGGATATGGCCTACCTAGATTTTAGTAAGGCATTTGACACAGTGTCACACACAAAGATTAATATACAATTTAGCCAGCCTTGGAGTGGGTCCCAGGGTGGTAGCCTGGATAAAAACTGGCTGGACAACAGGACGAAAGGGTAATAGTAAACAGAGTCCACAGTGAAGAAAGGAGGGTAATCTAGCGGGTACCGCAGGGTTCGGTACTGGGACTGGTCCTCTTTAATGTCTTTATAAGTGACATTGGAGAGCACCTGGAAGGAAAAGTATGTCTCTTTACAGACGACACAAAGATCTGCATCAGGGTTAATACACAAGGTGGGGTGGAAATGATGAAAAGGGACTTATCAAGGTTGGAGGAATGGTCAAATATATGGCATCTCAGATTCAGTGCAAAGAAGTGCAAGGTAATGCATCTGGGAAACAAAACCCAGGGAAGAGTACACAGCGGGGAGGGGCTAGATAATAACAACAACAAAAATCAAAAGAGACCTAGGAGTATTTATATCAGATGATCTAAAGGTGGGCAAGCAATGTGGAGAGGGCAGTAAGGCGGTCTGGGAGGATACTGGGATGCATAGGGAGAGGCATCAACAGTAGAAAGCAGGAAGTTGTTATCCTCTATACAGACAGTTGGCGAGACCCCATCTGGGTACTAAGTGCAGTTCTGGAGACCCCATCTCACGAAAGACATAGACAAAGTGAAGACTGTTCAGAGGAGGGTAACCAAAATGGTTCAGGGTCTGCACCAGAAGACATACGAGGAGAGACTAAAGCAGCTTAATATGTATACCTTTGAGGAAAGAAGGGAGAGAGGGACATGATAGAAACTTTCAAGTATCTCAAGGGAATTAACAAAGTACAAGAGGGTAGCATCTTTCAGAAAAAGACTGTACAAGAACAAGGGGCACAATTTGAAGATAGAGGGTGAACGGCCCAGAGGTAATGTTAGAAAGTATTTTTTCCAGAGAGGGTTGTGGATGCATAGAACAGCCTTCCCGAGGAGGTTGTGGAGTCAGGAACAGTGGGAGAATTCAAGAATGCATGGGACAGACATAAGGCAATTCTAGTGGGGTAGGAAGAAGTAAGCTGTTGATTAACTAGAATCTGCAGCTTATCCATCAGGTAGGGAAATGGTCAGACTAGGTGGGCCACGCGGTCCTTATTGCTGTCAAATTCTCTGTTTCTATAATATGTCTGATAAAAATAATTCTGACCAAGCCAGAAAAAGACAAAATGAGCTGGTTCCTGATTCAGTACCTGCAAAAAGAAACAAAAGAGAAACATATCTTTGCCCCTCCAACTGAAAAGCAAAGGGACACAAAAAGATGCACCTCTGTTGAAGAAATGGCAAAGCTTGGCAAATAGATCAGACTTTGCAGACTATGGGCAGTTTATTCAATGCCCTGCTTGACCCTAATATGCCTTGTACCTCAGACCCTGGTTTTTCCCAGGTTTTTATTTTGAGATGGTAATGATGCAGAGGAGAACCTATAGAGCCTGATGTTTCCCTGACCAAGAGTTTGGCACCTTCCTAATGGTCAGGAGGATTTCATTATGCATTTATTCAGCATATGGTGGACACCTGGACCTTACCATGCAGGAGTCTGCTGATCAAGAGGAGGATGAAGACTACTTAGAGAAGATGGGTATTCCTCACTCCAGAAAGTTAATTTTGCCCATTCACAATTCTCTAATATGGCAACCATGAAGCTGTTCCTAAACCCTACTACTGTGCCTGGAGTAGACAAAAGTAGAAAAGAAATATCAGCTGGACAGAACAAATGCAAATTGTCTTTATGTGCATCCAGACCATTAAGGAGTTGTGCAGGCTGCAGCTTGGATAAAGCTAACGTGCCTCTCTTCTCAGCCCCCAGACGAGCCATGAAAACTGAACTCCATGAGAAAGAAGTCTTATACTTCAGCCTCCTTGCTGCTTCGCTCTCCACATACATGACCTATGTAGCGTCTCTCCAAAAAGCCTTGTGGAATTCTTTTCCTGGCCATACTTCAGCAGGGCAAAGATACAATGGTACAGGATGTCACAGAAACTGTGAAGACAGCCTTAGAGATTAACACATACCAGTTTCATATGGCTGTAGACAATGATGACACTGTCTCCAGGGTCATGGCTCAAGCCATCTCCCTTACGCGTATGCCTGGTTGAGAACCACTAACCTTTCACAGGTAGCTCAGTCCAAGGCTATGTATTTCCCCTGTGAGAATAATTCGCTCTTTGGGGACAAAACTGAAGCTTACATGAAAAAGGTGGAAGAATATAAGACCACCTGTCCAAGTAATGCTAAAGAAAAAGCTTCCTCTCCCAAAAGACCCAAAGCAGGAAAATACAGGCAAGGAATATATCCTAGGGCATTTTATCCTATGCCAATGCCCATGGAATTTTCCCAAATGAAAGGATACTTCAGAGGGAGAGGAAGAGAGGCCAGAGGAGAGCCAGCTCCACTCCTGCTCCCAGTACCCATTCTAAACAGCAATCCTCCTGACTTCTTTCAGGTTGCCTCCTCCCCAGTAGGTGGCAGGCTTTCCCACTTCTCCAGCAGTGGCAACTCATCACCACAGACAAATGGATGCTAGAAAAGTTTCCTTCAGGACCCCAAACTCCAAAACCCCTAACCCAACAGAAAGGTTGCTGTTGGAGTTAGACATAAAAAGCCTCCTGAAGACTCCAGCAGTGGAAGAGTCCTTTCCCCAGGGAAAAGGTTTCTACCCAGGTATTTCTCACTCTGAAAAAAAAAATGGGGAATGGCGGCCTATTCTTGACCTAAGGTGTCTGAACAGGCAGTTGCTGAAGCCAAACTTCAGAATGGTCACCTTAAATCAGGTGATATATTCTGTGCAAAGGAGACTGGGTAGTCTCCATAGACCTCAAGGATGCCTACTTTCATATCCCTAAAATGCCATCCCATAGAAAATTTCTCAGATTCAGGCTGCCATCAGGCCATTACCAAGTTGCAGCCCTGCCATTCGGACTCACTTCAGCTCCGGAGTCTTCACAAAGTGCCTAGCAGTAGTTGCAGCTCACTTAAGAAGACAAAAGTGTCTGTCTTTCCAGATCTGGACAACGCTGATAGTGGGCAAGTCCCCACAAGAGGTCACAGAAGCTCTGAGCCTGACAAAGTGTGCTGAAGTCTGGGCTTCATCATCAACAAAGAAAAGTCCTACTTTGAGCCAACCCAACTACTGGACTTCACTGGGGCAGAACTCAGTACCTGCAAGGAAGGCCTTCTCCCTTGAGCAGGGTGCAAACCTTCTGAGCTTGTTGAACTCCTTTATTCCAAGCCAGCCAAGGCCGCCAGACATTTTCCAGACCTCTGGGCCACATGGCTTCTATGACAGCAGTGGTCCCAGGAGCCAGATTCCAGATGAGGGACATACAGTGTCACCTCAGTGCTCACTGGTCCCAGTAAAACTACTTTTTCTCAAAGCTAGTACCAGTCACAAGAAACTCCCTTCAGGCCCATGACAGGTGGAAAGACAGGGAAAACCTCAGGAAGGAGTCGCTTAACCTAAAGCAACCTTCCAGAGTGCTCACAACAGATGCCTCCCTCCTAGATTGGGAGGTCACCTGTAGGATCAGTCTATAAGTGGCACATGGTCCCCAAAGAGTCCACTTACCACATCAGTCTGCTTAAACTCAGAGCTGTGAACTTAGCCATCAAGGCCTTCGCCTCACAGCTCAGAGGCCACTCTGTTCAAGTCAGAACAGACAACACCACTGCCATGTTCTACACCAACAAACGAGAGTGGCACAAGATCCACCAATCTCTGTGCAGAGGCAATGAGAATTTGGTCTCTAGCATACTCCCTGGACATGAATCTGTCGGCCATTCATCTTCCAAGCAAGGACAACGCTTGGCAGATGCCCTGAGTCATATCAGTCAGGCTCATCACAAATGGGCCCTAAACAAGCTGGTACTAGCAACAGTTTTCAGAAGGTGGAGTGTTCCCAGGTAGATCTCTCTGTGTCCAACCTCAGCCACCAGCTTCCTTTCTACTGCTGCAAGCCCCAGTTCTGGTGACCTTTCCAGTAGATGCTCTAACTTTAGATTGGACAGGAAGGTTTCTGTGTGCCTTCCTCCCTTCCCCGATACACAGAATTCTCCTCAAACTTAGGGATCAGCCAGCCACCATGGTCTTAGTGGCTCCAGACTGGGCAAGGCAACTATGGTACTCTCTGCCCCTTGCCCTGTCGGTCAGAAAGCCCATTCACCTATCGGTGACCCACAGTCTTCTGACTCTTCCTCAGACTGTGGTAGCATATCCCAGTCTACAGTTACTTTACCTCAAGGCCTGGCATTTGAGGAGCTAGAATTTCCACATTCTCAATACTCTGAACAAGTCCTAAAAATCCTTAGAATGGCTAAAAACCTGACACAAAGAAGACCTATGCTTCTAAGAGGAAGAGGTTTTCCTTATGGTGTAAGGATAAGGGATAAACCCACTTAGGGCTAATCTGCCTACCCTTCTGGACTATCTAATACATATTCAGGCAGCAGGCCTTAAGGCTTCATCCCTTAGGTAAACCTAGCAGCCATTTCGCCACCTTTCTACTGGGAAAGACAAATCTGTCATCGCTCAGCCTACAGTGTATTAGAAAAGTTTCAGAGGCCTGCTACATCTTAAACCCCCATTACGGGAGCCTGTCCCTCCCTGGGATATGAACCTCTGTATAGCCAAGCGCATGGAGCCACCTTTGAGCCTATGGCGCTGCTGATTTGAAGTATGTTACTTGGAAAACTATCTTTTGCTTGCCAGGCATCACCTCTGCCAGGAGGATTTCAGAGCTACAGGCCTTATGTACTGAACCTACTACGCATTTCCCAAGGGACAAAGTAGTCCTTAGGACAAACAGAAAGTTTCTACCTAAGGTAGTCTCTGGGTTCCACCTTAATCAATCTATCACACTCACTGTCTTTTTCACAAAAAATCCACACCAGGTGAACGGACTGTATAGTTTGGATGTGAAGGGCTCTGACCTACTACTTGTAGCATAGCAAGCAGTTCAGAGAATCTCACCTCCACTTTTCTCACCTATAATGAGGTAGGCAGAGGAAGGCCAGTCACCAAGAGAACCATATATCACTGGATTGTCTCTTGTATTCAGTTGTGTACAGCAAGGCTGGCAAGCAGCCTCCTCAGGGCCCACTCCATTAGGGGCACTGCTGCACAGTGGTAGCTGCAAGGGATATCCTGCTGCTTGATGTCCGCAAGCAGCCACATGGAAGACTGCACACTTTCATAAAGCATTACTACCTTGATGTACAGTCCAGATCAGATGGCAGATTTGGCACAGTGGTGCTGCAGAGCCTTTTCCAAAGTAGGTTGTGTACCCGCCTCCCAACTGCACTGCTTTGTAGTCTGTTGTTGTCAAGCGTATTAAAGGACCCCTGGGTAAAAGAAAAAATTATTCACCATTGTAATATTGTTTCTTCCAAGGTGTCCTTTAGTATGCTTAACCTCCACCCTCCCCTACATTACCTGACTGGGAATGGCTCTGCATTTCTAATTTTGTCACATTTTTTACTGTTTTAAACTATGGTGTTTCACAGTTCCTGTTGACTCTCTCTCTCTCTCTCTCTCTCCTTTTAAATAGATGTTTACAATTTTATTCCTGTTGTGACAGTTCATTTTAGGGGCACAGTTTATGCCCTTGGCAGTCAAATAATTCTAATATATATTAAGACAACAGCACATTCTATAATTAATGAACACAAAAATGTGTTAAGAAATACAATAAAAATGGAAGGAAACCCAAATGGCTTCCATAAAGGTATTCTAAAGATAATAAAATGAAAAGAAAACATACAAAAATTATAAACTAAACAGTACTAATGAAAATTGACAAGCCTTCAAAGATATACAAAACAATGTAAAAATAAAAAAAGCAAAATGGAGGTTTGAGGAAAAGCTCTAGGTCTGCAAACAAGACTAATAGCAAACAATTTTATGGATATATAAACTCATTAAAGAAAACAAATTCAATGAACTGCAATAAAAATAAATGATGAATTAATTACTGATCCTACATATCCCACGATGTCACACGACCCAAGGACAAAGATCATTAGCCTATCGGGCATCCAACTGGCTCAACTCTCTTGGCAGTGACATAGCGACTGCTCCAACACTCGGCCTCTTCAGGTTCAAGCTGTGCCTCTCACTGCTTGTATCCTGCGTTAGCCATCTTAACATTCACCTTTCAGCTGCAAATGCCCAGCACCCCCACTTACAATCAGTCTTTGTACCCCTAGCACCTTACCTGTCACATTTCCGACAAGGCCCCTGGCTGCACTGTCTCCCACCCTGCCCACCTCTCCTCAGATCTCCACCCTGCCCCGCCCCCAACCACCCCCCATACGCCCCTACCCCTGCACCTCCTTCCCCGATCTCCCTACCCCACCACCCACCCCTTTCCCTTATCTTGCTCATAGCTCAAGTCTTTGCACTGGTTATTACATGTCTGTAAGTCAATGACTATATGTTTGTAACTAAAGTGATGATGACTGCACACGCTGACGTGGAACCTTTGTAAAAGAGCCTTGGCTCAAAGGTATTGCAATCCTAGACTGAAATAAATAAAAGATCCATGTAGTATAGCAGAAAAGTTTAACCTTTACTTTTGTCAAATTTACAACTCATCATAAATACATTAAAAACAACAATCCTACTGACCGAAGTATGAAATACCACTAGAGGATATCATAACAAACACAGACAGATAGATTAAAACCCCATTATGCGTACCTGGTCTGGACAATTTTACAACTATAATGTTAAAACTGATGAAAACCAGTATTAGTTTCCCATTAAAAATACTTTTTGAGAACTCATTAAATTCAGGAACAGTGCCTAATGATTGGAAAACAGCTAAGGTCATTCCGGTTTATAAAAGGGATGTAAAATGAATACGGAAATTACAGGCCAATAAGCCTTACCTCTGTACCATGTAAATACTGTATAATTAAGGAGAAAATTATTACCCAGCTAGAAAATATACCAACATTTGACAGTAAACAACATAGCTTCAGACGTGGAAGATCTTGTACGACAAATTTGGTCCGCTTTCTATGAATACAGAAGTTGCAATTGGACATGGCGAGCCAGTGGATGTGATATTATTGGATTAGCAGAGCATTTGACCTCGTACCACATTGAGCAATAACAGAGAAATTAAATAATGTAAAATTGATCCATACATAATCTCTTGGCTAAATGAATGGCTCAAACTTAGAACACAGGGGGTCTCTATAAGGGGTTATCTGTCGGATGAGGGGAGTGTGACTAGTGGGTACCGAGGGTCGGTGTTGGGACCGATAATTTGCCAGTTATTCATTGCAGATCTGGAAGGTGATATTCAAAACTATATAATTAAGTGTGCAGATGATGCTAAATTAGAGGGCCATGTAAAACAGAGGAACAGATTTCAATAATACAGGCAGACATAGACTCAATAGCAACATGGTAAGCCAAATGGGAATGACTTAAACGTTGATAAATGTAACGCTTTTGCATATGGGTACTCAGAACACTGAGGCACAGTACTTATTGCAAGGCCAGGTAATTACTTCTAAGACAGTGATCCAGAAGCAAATGATTTGATACCTTTAATGGACCAACATAGATGTAACAAGAACAAAGTGCTCTAGCTTTCGGACCAACCAGTCCTTCTTCAGAAGCTCATGGCAGTTGTTTGAAAATACAATACTTATAACAGCTAGATAATGCAGAGAAAACAGATCCCCACCCTCCTTTTCTCTCTCTCTCTCTCTCTCTCCCACAGACAGACCCACACATACATACATACACACACACACACACACACACACTCTCAATCCTCTCCTGTACTGTTAAACTTGTCTGACATCATCTTGTTTTTTTTAATGAGTATTTTAAACCAATGGGGATTTTTTTCTGTTTTCTCTGCATTATCTAGCTGTTATAAGTATTGTATTTTCCAAACAACTGCCATGAGCTTCTGAAGAAGGACTGGTTGGTCCGAAAGCTAGAGCACTTTGTTCTTGTTACATCTATGTTGGTCCATTAAAAGGTATCAAATCATTTGCTTCTGGATCTATTCTTGCAAGGACCAATACGGCAACTACTAAATCTACAGTTCTAAGACAGTGGAAAGAGACCTTGGGGTTCTAATAGATAAATTTAATTTTAAAATCATTGTATAAATATTGTGGCTAAGGCAAACAGGACAACCGGGCTATCAAAAAGAACATCAGGAGTAGAAGTAGGAGGTGATGATGGCCCTGTACTTATCATAGTAAGACCACAGTTAGATTATGCTACCCAGATTTGGAGCCAATATACAGTAGGGGAAATAAACTGATAGAACGGATTCAACGAGATATTCAAAGTTTATTAGGACTCTCCAACATTCATCCTATAACTCAAGAGTAAAGCATTAAATCTGCATGACTTATAACTTAGAAGGCAAAGAGGAGACATGCTGTTCCATTTCAATGTTATGAATGACATACAGTTAATAACAGAACTAAATATTGAGTATAAAATATCAACTCCATTACAAGAGGGTATCCATTATAGGTAAAATAAATAGTTTTAGGACTAAGAAAAGAAAATATTTCTTTACCCAGAGAGCAGCTAGTCTTTGGAATAAATTGCCCAAGCATATGATTATTAGTAAAAATAGAGAGATATTCAAACCAGTCTGGATATGTACATAGCCACAAATGGCAATTGAAGTATTAAATGACTCTTAATAGGTACTAGATATTGTGCTCGGCCTTTTATGCTCCTAAAATCGTAGTGAATCCTGGTGCCCACTAGGCTGACTGTAGGCAGCACAGCCTCTAGCTGAAAGCTGATTGGTCAATTCTAGGCTCATTTCCATTGACTCCACCTCCGGGCAGCTGAACCCAGCTGGCATTCTGCTATTGTCAAGCATACTAAAGGACACCTTGGGAGAAACAATATCACTATGGTGAGTAATGTTTTCTTATTAGCTGCAGGTTTCGCTTTAGGGTTTTACTAGTGTTCTTTATTGGCTTGTCTCATCACATAGAATATTGGTGTGCAGAATCTCTATTACTTAGTGGCAGATTGGTTCCCTACATTGTAGAGACTGATGAAAAGCTCAGGATGTGTCAATATTTTCATAATTTAAGACTTTTTCTGAGGTAGTCTCTAAATGTTAGAATTGAACTTGATAAGAAATGCATGCTGGTAAACAAAAGCAGTAGGAAAGTGGTAGGGCACAGATGTAGTGAGGACATCTAATAAATTGCCTGACTGAGAGAAATAAGGTAGGGGAGTATCTTTACTTAAAATTGATCATAAAATCTGTATACAGTATTATAGACATAGAAAGCAGTTCCTGTAATCTGTTAAGATGTGTTACAGCTGTGTCAAAATGTACACATCACTCACTATAAAGGATCTTTGATATAGAGCTGGTTCTGATAAAAGTTTTTTCATGACGGCCTCAGTTGCATTGAAATTCTTTTTAACACCCCCTATTGTAATAACACATTATTACTTCCAGAATGCTGAGCTGTTAAGAACAGCCAATGCATAGTACAAAGAGGGTTTTAGTGTTCTCTGAAAACCAGGTAGTCTTTTCCTTGGTTGTTAGGAAGGGGCCCACTAATACAGACCCACTCAGTTTTATGCCAGTGTCTGAGAGTTCTGAGCTGAAGATCTTGCCTGGCACTCCAGTATGACACTGATCACTTAATGCCATTCAGAATCCTTAAATGGTAAGTTAGCTAAAGCCTGTTCTGCAGAAAAGTACTGGAAAAATTAAATAAACAAAAGGTTTATTGTTTGATTTTTATGTACATAAATCTTTTCCTGCCATATTTCTAGATACCCTTGCCAGTGATTTAATTTAAAATAGGCTTTGTAGCACAGCTTCCTTCTCTTTGTTGATACAGTTGCTGCTGTCTATTTTTAACCGGTTTGTCTTGTAGAATAATTTCAGCAATAAACTGTAACATTTATAGGTTCAAGATTCGCTAAGCATTCTTCTGTCTCAACACCCAAGGCAGGCTGCCTTTGCATATCAAGAACTGCAGTAAGTAGCAGAACACTTACTTTGTATCTACTGATTTTATTTTCCATTTTATTAACCTGTGATAAACCCACTAAGATGCACCATATCATTTTCAGTGGAGTCCTGCTTCTGCCCAGTTTTACAGCTGTGCAAACTGAAGCACAGAGAGGTCATGTGACTGACTCAGGGTCACACAGTGAGCAGTAGTAATGATGGGCCTGTGATTTTGCTTCACCTGTTAGTGCTTTACCCACATGATCCCCATAGTCTTCCCTATATTTAGGATGTGCATGTTATACATTTTTGCATTTAAAGGAATTGAAGCTTTAATGCTGAAAGTTATCACTTCTAACTTTTAACTAGTTGTCTTTTTTTTTTTCTTCTTACAGTGCTCAGAGTCATTTACAGATGTCAACAGCCATTAAAAACTCTACCTACTTTAACTCCCTCCCACCTCTCCCTGTAGAATGTACTGAACTGGATGGAGATGTTAACTCACTACCTATTATTTTTGAGGACAGGTACCTTGACTCTGTCACTGAAGGTAAGTACAATTAAAATTAGAATATATCAGCATAAGATATTTGGATTCCAAAATATTAACATTTAAGGTTTGGGGTTATAAAGTAATAATGTTACATCTGAAAAAGTTACTTGTTTAAATTATTTTCTATTCACATTGCTAAACTGAAAATTATCTGGCTTGTAATTCATGGCTCTGTATTTAGCACTAGCCCACTAATCAAATGCTAGTATATTTTTGTATCAGACCACTAGAAAGGTAAAATGTTTTGTAAGCTAGACTTGCTGACTTGTATTGGATAATGTAACATTTCAATAAATTCACTGGCTGGACCAGTTAAATGTCTGTGGGGCTGTGAATTTTCCAAGTCATCAGCCCTGTTGGCTAAGGACCACATAATGAAATTGCAGCCCCTGTAGTTTTAGGAAATCAGCACATCTTGAACATATATTATTAAGTAGTATAAGAGGATTAATGACTGAACTAGCTGAAGGGATTGTTTAAGCCCTAATGATTTCCTTATTTTCGCATTACTACATTGTAGATGTCATCTATGGTTTGAAGTAAAATGAACCAGCAGTATAATCAAGCAATGCATGGAACTCCTCATTTGTGTCCCCTTTAGAACTGTGAAGATCCTACAAAAACTGACTTTTACAGTTTATCAGATACATTTTACTACTGGCCATGTTACATCTTGGCATAGTTTATTAAGGTGTAGAACCTTATCAAACAGAGAAAAGCAAATTACTTGTCTAATTTATCTTAATAGAAGGATGCTTATAGCACCTTTTTTTCAGTTGCCTTACCCAGGAAAGCCCAGCTAAAATGTGGTGTCTCATTTTCAGTGAGGTCCTGTTTTTTTTTCTTCATCCATTTCACAGCTAGGTGGACTAATGCACTTTCAGATACACACAGTAACTGACTGTGGTTGGATTTGAATCTGGGTCCCCTGTGTCCCAAGCCAGTGCTCTAGCCACAGACCATGCTGCCTCCTGGTATCAAGTCCAGTTCTGCAGCCAAACCCAGACGTTTTAGCATTCTTCTGACGCTTTACAGGTAAGCTCATGAAGCAAGAATGATTAGGTACTGCTTGGGTGTGACTAAAATG
The DNA here is from genome assembly GCA_016271365.2 of Neoceratodus forsteri. Lineage (NCBI taxonomy): Eukaryota > Metazoa > Chordata > Ceratodontiformes > Ceratodontidae > Neoceratodus > Neoceratodus forsteri. Next base: position 971,358,452 of record CM057454.1, on the reverse strand, counting down.
TTCACCATTCGATTAAGTCATAAGATGACTGAAAAGTTGAAAACTACACAGTAATTACTGTGTAGTAATACCAATATTCAGAAAATTGAGAAAATTGCTTTTATTTAAATTTTTTCTTAAAACCATCTTGTAATTTTATGCATCAGTACAAAATTAGTATTGATAGTCTGTTACAAATAGATGGTATCGGCACTATTTGCCATTTTTAGCTGTGTCACAACTAAAAATCATGCATTGATAATATACTGAAAAAGCAGGGTCAAATAGAATTGGTACATATAGAATAGTATTAACACATAAAAACAGTATTGTATGAGCTAATTCTTAAGGCTATGCTCCAAGCTTTCATTAAAAAAATTAGGTTTCTAGCACTTCAGTTTGAGTTGGACCTTTCAACAAATAATGTCTTTAAAATGTGATAATTTTCGAACCATTCATGGTAGAGACTTTTTTTTTTTTTTGAAAAATGAAAGCTTGGAGTCAGCTAAGTAGATATATTGCTAAGATAGTACAACGTTGACCATATAGTGATAAAAAATATAAAATGTTGCATGTCGATATAAAAAAAATAGTTCATTACATTTTTAAAGTCCTGTAGCTTTTATCAGTGTATTACATTGACATGTATAGACCTATAGCAACACTGCAGAACTTGTACCATTAGGATCAATACATGTTGAACAGACTCCAAGCTTTCATTTAAAAAACTTAAGTTTCTCTGATTAATGGTTCAAATGTAACAGCTATTAAAATATAGTTTCAAACATTATAATTTTGGGGAATGGTCAGAAGATACTAGTGGCTGTTCTGTCTAAGAAAAACACTTTCTATTCTAGTTAGTTAAAGCCATAGTATTAGGTTTCATGACAGTTGGATAGTTTATATTTATTTGAGATAATTCTTAAATTAGGTTAAGGAAAATTATGCTTATTGAAGAGGAATTACTACAACATTGATAAACATATATTTTGTAAATACAAAGAGATGTGGTAAAGGACTGTTTAGTCACATTGTTGTATTTATTTTACATTGTAATCACATCAAATAACTGTTTCTTTTATTTTGGTGAAAGACTTGGATGTACCTTGGTTTGGTGCTCAACATGTACAAAGACCCTCTGTTTCCCATAAATCAGAAAAGGCAGAGTCTGAGGAAAATGCAACTGCTGGACTTCCTAGCCCAGAACCCAAATCCCGAACAGCAAGTACATCCAGTATTAGGTATGCTGAAAATGAAAAGCAGTTTGCTAAGTCCCAAAAGGGAAGGAATGAAGAGTACAGCAAATCCAAAGTCAAATCAGCTAAGAAGACTATGAAGGCAGATAACACCAAAAAGTTGGTCAAACAAAACTCTAAAGACTCTGTTGTTTTGGTAGGTTACAAATGCCTAAAAACACAAACAGGAGGACTTCTCCAAATCTCATGAAGGCAGGCCTTGGTTTTTCAGAAAGAAGGGCAGGACCCAAAGATGGCAGAGTTTACTTGTGAAACAAAAGCACACGTGAAGCAATTAGGACAAAACAGAGAACTGACTTTGTGGCCATCTAATGCAGGACAATTTGCACATGCTGCCAAAAAGAATGAAAACACTCAACAAAGTCAGGATGGCACTGTACATGCTTGCACATCAGAACCTTTTACAGGTCCTACTAATTTATTCACACAGAGTTTGTCTCAGGCTGGTACTGGAGTTAAAGTAGGTGACACTGCATTGTCACTGAAATCAACAAGTGAAGATTTTTACGATCAGCATATAACTTCAAAATTGGGAGTCAGAAAAATTGAGGTTAAGCCAAGCTACAGAAATCCTTATGAGGGAGAGAAAGTGACTGTCATTATGGCCTCAAGACCAGAACCTCAAGAGGATAGGATGATTCAAGACATTCTGCAGCCTTCTGACTTCCAGCCCTCAAAAGCTGTTTGCAAAGCTAAAACACAAGAAAAGGACTTGGTATTTGAAAAGGTTATTTCTCAAGAAATTAGTTCCAGACATTCTGGAGATCACTTACAGTGTGCACAACTTTGTCCTTCTACAAAAGATGTTCATGTAATTGTAAGCGGGACGCTATTGTTACCAGATGTTAGTGTGACCTGTGCATCATCTCGATTTTCAGATTCAGGTATTGAGAGTGAACCCAGTTCGTTTGCAACACATCCGCATGTGGAAGTGCTTTCTGTAATGGAACAAGGTTCTCATAACAGTGGAAAAACATATCCTCAACTTTTGCTAAAGCCAGAATCTAATTTAAGAAGTTCTGTTGAAGGTCAGTGTACAGAGAGCACCAGTGCTATAAGTGAAATACAATCATCTCTAACATCCATAAACTCCTTACCCTCTGATGATGAAGATGAGCAGTCACCAGATGAAAGTTTAAAGGTACCTCATGAGTGTCAATTAAGTGACAGTCAGACTGTGCTGGACTTGGGAGCAATCGATCTACTGAAATCTGACAAAATAAGAAAGTCTAGTGTTATAGTGCAACAGCAGAGTGTGGTATTTTTAGGGCACTCTGACACTGAAGCCGTATCATTACATTCCTCACATTCGGGTTCGGAAGAACTTCTGCAGATTGCTCTAGATAAAGATGATGCACCATCTGATGTTGATAGTTATAACCCACAGACAAAATGTATCACACAGAGTGAAACACCTGAAGATTCTCAAAAGGAGGCTGTGAGGTCCCCAGCAGAACAAGTTATTGAACTAAACTCAGAGGTTATCCATCTTGGAGAACCATGCATTATTTCAGGTTCAGTTGCCAGTAACGCCATGAGTAATACATTGAAAAACACTGAACCTGAATCGGTGGAAATAAAAGAGCAGAAGACAACCAGGTCTCAAATGTTAGCAATCTCTCATCCACCAGTAGCACTGACATTGTGAAACAAGGGTTGGTAGAAAACTACTTTGGCTCAAGGAGCAGCACAGACATTTCTGATATTAGCCCTTTCGACAATGCCAATTCTACTATTCCCCAAGTGCCTGACCTTCAGCAAGAGGAGGAAGAGGAAGACCTAGAAATGATTGAAAATGGATATTATGAAGAAGGAGAGTACAGTAATTATATGGATGATGCAACAAATGCTTACTATGAGGACTGTGAAGGTCTTATGGAAGATAAGTCTCTGCGAGCGGAACGGATAGCAAGTGAGCATCTAAGAGATGGAACAAATTTGCCAGGTGTTTGCACTCCTAGTTGTTTGTCATTTTCTTCTGCTGTGAGAGACTCCCCCTGCAGTGCTGGGTTTGCTTCAAGGAGTAGACTTGATGCTATTACAAAGCAGCCTTGCAGTACCGCTTTTAGTTCAGTTTCCTCCATTTGCTGGTATGAAAGTTCCCCTAAACCACAGATGCTGCGAAGTAACATATAATTTTGAGCATCTATCCTATGATTTATTTTATTAGACAGAAAAGGAACCTGCTTAGTAGTATAAGCTTTCTTTACATATTGAATTAATATAATAGATTTAGTCAAGCATTCTTTTGTCCTTTTAAATCCTAAATCATTTCTGCATTTTTGTTACTGAATACATTACAATATTTTCACAAAAGACTTAATGAAAAGGCATAATTAGAAAACCTAGAGTAAATCCTTGCTTTGAAGAGCTCATATTGCCAGCTCAAATCTGCTTGTTTTAATTAGTGTAATAGTTGGCAATCAGTCTTTGGGAATCATCACTTTAACTTTTATTAATGTGATTTGAATTTAGAAAAGTCGCCATCCCTCAGGCTCCCCTCAACTATATGGCAGAATGGAGGTGAAGATGCTAACTTGACCCCTTTCATGGCATTCCTGGGGGATTGGAATGTGTGATGTCACCAAGAGCCATAAGGGACTTGTATAACAGGAGGGTCAAAAAAACATTGACTGTGGGAGACTTACTCACTCCACAGCATGTGTGTTGTTAACCTGTGACATACAGAAAATTAAATTACAAGTGTGGTATGCCATGAGAGAGGAGGCAGAGTTCTTTTTCTGCCTTCATTTTTGACTCACATACAGTAGTAGCCAGTGAGAGGTTAAAACTCAAATCAGATGGGCTATGGAGGTAAGGCATTAGGTTCCCTCCCAGGAAGGAAGGGGCACAGGCTGCAAAACAAGTCACGATCTCCTGCTGACTGACCAAGCTGTGGCACTGGTGTCTGCTATGAAGATGGCTGCTCACCTGCCCTCACAGCTGATGGACAATGCAGCCATAGCAAACCTGATATTTGGGGTGATTAGTAATTAAAAAACAAACTTTTTAACTAAACTGGGGTTTCCATATTGTATTGATTCTAATTAAAATAAGCAATGCAGCAGCTCTTGAATATCTTTAGTGTTTCTCTATCTTTGATAGATACTAGGAAGAAAAACATGTTAAATAAGTGGTCTCATGCATTTCTGAAATGTGCTTTTCTTTGTGCTCCTTAGATGGTTTTCTACCTAATAGTAGTTGGTGTGTTGTGAAAAGCAGTACTTCACCAGGAAGAAGACTTACCTAGTTCTGTTCCTTCCACTATATCATCAGCATGTGGCCTCAGTTATTGTTACATTACAAGCCCTGCTGCTGATTGGTAGTATAGGTCAAGGTACCAATCAAGCAGCATGAGATTGACTCTTATTGGTTTCTAGTGAAGTCACAATGCTGATGATGTATAGGGAGGAAGAAACTGTCGGCCTCGAGGTAGAGTGCCATAATAACTTCTAATCCTATTTTACCAGTGGGTTTCAAACCTTGCTCTTCACATCTGGGAATATAGAATCCATTGTTCTTAATATTTCGTACATGAAGAACAAGTTTTGATTATCCTGTTCAGCATCACATAAGTGTGAGCTGAGCTTTCCAGACCTTGAAAGCATTGTGCATGGATTCGAATCAGCTGTTTAAAACCTCATGCAATCAGTTTAATGCTGACACTGGCATACACATCAGAAATAGTGATCTTCGGGTTGGGGGCGAGCCGAGTCACTGGAGGGCGGCGAGGGGAGAAGGATTGGCGTCCAGGGACAGCTCTCCGGGGAGGGTAGGGTCTGGTCCAGTGCCTGCTGGTTCCTAGCGGAGGCTGAGCAGCACAGACGATGGGCCATCGCTAACCGGGAGGAGCGGACGCCGGCGTATGCCGTGATGTCACCACGCTGCCCCCAAGACAGAACAAGGAAAAAATGGCTGGGAGTTCACGGATGGCGGCCTCTGGATCCTCTGCATCCCGAGGGAGCCGTTCTGGGTGCCCAGCACCATCCTGCAGCCTAATAAAAAAAGTAAGTGCTAGTGTCCCCCTCCACTGGTGCATTCCCCTCGGAGGAGGACCCTCCAGCGAGTTAAGCAGCGGATACTGAGGAGGGCTGCCGTATGGGATTCTGGGGAGCCAGGACTGAGAGGGATGGCAGAAAGCAGGAAGGACCTCAGGAGAGCCCAAAGGAGGGCGGGCACCGAGCAGGAGTGAAGGGATAAACAGATTACACAAAAAAAAAAGAAATAGTGATCTTACTTGAGGGTACCTCTTGCAGCAATTCACACTGGTAGAACTTAGAAAGGCAGGCACTAGGATCACACATAAACTTTCTAGCTAGCAGTCTACCAGAGGGGCTGTCCACCACTGATGTCATCCTCTGATGACCTACTCTGACTGCCTAGCCTATAAGAGTGGGTGGCCCCTGTAGCCTCCTCAGTTCTTTTCCTGATGTATAGCAATGCACATCAGACCTTTGGAGACCACCACACCTTCAGTCAACCACCATTTCGCACACTTTCAGCATTTTTCTTTCTAATTTCTCACCGTAGGTCTTTTACACAGTTTTTCCTTTTTTTTTTTTTTTTTTTAATGTCTTCTAAATCATCTTTGACCTCTGCTCACTCCAAAACCAAGTGTTCCTGTGGAAAACAAATCCCAGAGAAAGACGGCCATTCTGCCTGTGTCTGCTGCCTAGGCCCATACTATGACACCTAAGCCAGCAAAATCTGCCAGGGTTTCAACCTGGCCACTCAATGAGCGGACCTTAGAGAACTTTCTCCTGCAACAGAAGGTCACTGCCATGGAATGGGAGCTGCAGGCCAAGAGTTCCTCGATCTCCCTGGCCCTGTCTGTGGGCTCTCAGTCTTCAAAGTCCAGGGATAAGGCCAGTGGGAAACATAAACACTGGGACAAGGACCGGATAGGCCCCAATCTTCCTCCTCCCAGTTGCTGTCTCTTCACCATTCTTCATCCGCGAAGGGGTCTTCCTCTGGGGTCGACCCACCTGCCGCACAACCTGTCTCACCCACAGGGCTACCGACAGCACCACCTCCCACCATTGTTACAGTTTTGGTGGAGGCCTTTTGGGCCAGGGCTTGCTCCTGCCCCTCAGCACCTGCTGCTCAGGCCCTTGCTCAACTTTGGGCACACAGCATGGTGGCTCCACCAACATGTCTTCAGCTGGTGCGGGTTTGGCAGATGCCAGGCTCTCTTTGAATGCCCACCTGTCACCCACGAACTGGGCCTTGGTTTCCTTTCGAGGTCCACCATCTGTCCTCCAGCCTCAGGGCTGGTGCTTCAGGATACTGACGCCTCTGCAGGATCAAGTCGACCTCCTCTTTCACCTGTCAAGGCTTCTCCCTCCCAGTGCACATCTTGCCTCTGCCAGCGTACATGTGACCTTCGCCGGCCTTGCCACAACCAGTATTTATTGGACCTTCACTGGTCTTGCCTCAGCCGCGCACCTCACACGATTGCACCCATTCTTCCTCAGCTGATGCCTGTCAGACCTGCGCCGGGCTACCTGCAACCAGTGCTCACAGCTCATGCGCCAGTTCATCCGCAGCCCCATGCCAGTTTACCCTCAGCCAGCACCGGCAGGCCAATGCCGGTCTAGTCTTAGCTGGCACTGCTGGACCATGCCTAATTTTGTCCCTTTGGGGCTTTATACAGTTACAGGTTCCTCCTCCTCAGGGTCCGGTACCTCCCACTCCCCAGGGACCTTCTCCAGGGCCGCCCACTCCAGTGCTCTCTCGCCAACCTTGCCTTCTAGGCTGACTCACACCCTCCGATGGCCCACAGATGAGGGAATGAGTATTGTCCAGACCTGTGTCTGCCTGATGAGGGTGATCAGGATGAAGATGAGGGGAACGAGGGGACATCAGTGGCTCGTCCCACCCTCTCACGGGCTCCTCTGAAGGGAAGGGTCCCTGGGTATGTCTCCAAATCCCGCTGGATAATCCCACCTTTACAGCCATCATGAGACATATCCAGAAGGCCATGGATTTGAGATGGAGGAGCAGGACCCAGAGCAGTGCCGGGCTTGCTACCTGTCTGCGCCAGCTGAGACCCCATGTTGGTGGAGGCAAGAAGGACAGGGATGGGGCAAAAGGGGTAAGGCCATCAGGAAATGGAGGGTAATGAGTACCAATGCTCGTAGTCTGGGCAACAAGCTCCCAGCTGGTGGCCTTAATAGAAGAGGATGCCTGGATATCGTAGCAGTCACAGAAACATGGTACACAGAGAACCATGACTGGGATGTTAACATACCAGGGTACATAACCTACAGGAGAGACAGGCAGGGGAGAAGAGGGGAGGAGTAGCTCTCTATGTAAAGGAAGGGATAAAAGCAACTGAACAAAAGAGTAAACAGGAGGAGAGGAGGCACTGTGGGTCACCTTGGAGACTGGAAAGGGCACCACAATCCGCACAGGGTTGTGTACAGACCCCATGTCAAGGGGAAGGAATGGACAAGGATATGATGGAAGGCATTCTTAGAATGGCAGAGAAAGGAGATACTGTTGATGGGAGACCTGAATATGCCAGATGTTAACTGGAGCACATTTGCTGCAGCCACATCCAAGAGCAGGACCATTCTTGATGCCCTACAGGTGGCAGGCATTAGACAGCTAGTTTGGAACCCACTCGTGAGGGAGCAATCTTAGACCCTCACTTCTCAAATGGGGCAGTGAGAGGATCTCAGATCTAGAAGTGGCTTGCCATCTAGGGACAAGTGACCATCAAACAGTGTGGTTCACGTTAAACCAGCTACAGAGTCAAGCCATACAAAAGTGAGGGTACTGGACTTTAGGAGGGCTGGCTTTGGCAAGATGGGAGAGTGCCTCAGAAAAGCACTAGCAAACAGGCTAGAAGGAGGTGTGGAGCAACAATGGGGAATTATCAAAACTGCCATCACAGAGGCAACAAGCCTTTGTGTGAAGCAAATAAACAAATCAAAACAAAAGAAAAGCCACTATGGTTCTCAAGAGAGGTGGCTGTGAAAGTCAGGAAGAAAAGATAGCATTCGGAGAAGTATAAGGAAACACAGAAGGAGCAGGACAGAGAGCTGTACCAGTTAAGGCAGAAAGAAGCAGGAGGGAAGTCAGAATAGCAAAGGCCCAAACTGAGGAAAAGATAGCCAACTCAGTTAAGAAGGGAATAAAACCTTTTATAGGTACATCAGCGGAGAAAAGACAAAGGGAGGATAGTGAGGCTGAATAGAATGTACTGTGGGTAGGCAGAGGGGGGACAGTGAAAAGCAGGAATACTGAACGAATATTTCTGCTCAGTATTCACAAGAGGAGGGGAAGTGCCTAATCCAATTAACAGAAGCACTCTTGATAGGTGGGTCGATCCCAGTCCTTTCACAGAAGAAAGGGTTCTGCAAGAACTCCTAAAACTGAAGGTGGACAAAGCAATGGGTCCTGATGGAATTCACCCCAGAATTCTAAAAGAATTAAGGAAGGAACTAGTGAAACCACTGGCTACTCTTTTTAATAAATCATGGGAGGATGGTGTGGTACCCGAGGACTGGAGGAAGGCGGATGTGATTCCCCTTCACAAAGTGGGACCAAGACAGAGGCAGGAAACTACAGACCTGTCAGTCTGACCTCTGTGGTAGGGAAAGTGATGGAGTCACTTCGAAGGAAAGAATAGTTGAGTACCTAGAGGTCAGTGGAGCACAGGATCCAAGGCAGCATGGGTTCACAGCAGGAAGGTCATGTCAGACTAATCAATAGATTTCTTTGACTGGGTGACCAAGTAGTAGACCAGGGAGGGCTGTGGACATGGCCTACCTAGACTTTAGCAAGGCATTTGACACAGTCCCACAAAAGATTATTAGTCAAATTAACCAGCCTGGGTGGGTCCCAGTGGTAGCCTGTATAAACATTGGCTGGACAACAGGACACAGAAGGTAATTGTAAATGGAGTCCACTCTGAAGAAAGGGCGGTTACTAGTGGGTACAATGAGGGTTCAGTATTGGGTCCAGTCCTTTTAATGTCTTCATCAGTGACATTGCAGAGGGACTGGAAGAAAAGTATGCCTTTTGCAGATGTCACAAAGATCTGCAACAGGGTTGATACACAAGGAGGCGTGGAAAGGATGAAAAGGGACTTGGCAAGGTTGGAGGAATGGTCAGACGATGGCAGCTAGGATTCAATGCAAAAAGTGCAAAATAATCGCCTGGGAAACAAGAACCCAGGGAAGAATACACAATGGTGGGGGAGGTAGTAACAACAACAAAACAGGAAAGAGACCTGGGGTAATCAATCAGATGACCTTAAGGTTAGCAAGCAATGTGAGAAGGCAGTAGGGAGGGCTGGGGGTATACTGGGATGTATAGGGAGAGGCATCAGCAGCAGAAAACATGAAGTGTTATCCTCTGTACAGACAGTTGATGAGACCCCATCTGAATACTGTGTCCAGTTCTGAGACCCCATCTCCGCAAGGACATAGACAGGATAGAGGCAGTCCAGAGGAGGGCAACTAAAATGGTGCAGGGTCTGCAAGAGAAGCCCGTATGAGGAGAGACTAAAGGAGCTTAATATGTATACCCTTGAGGAAAGAAGGGAGAGGGGGCATGATAGAAACTTTCAAGTACCTCAAGGGAATCAACAAAGCCAAAGAGGTAGCATCTTTCAGAAAAAGAGACTTGCAAGAACAAGGGGACACAATTTAAAGATAGAAGGAGGGTGTCTAGGGCAATGTGAGGAAGTATTATTTCACAGAGAGGGTAGTGGATGCATGGAACAGCCTACCTGAGGGAAGTTGTGGGGTCTAAAACTGTGGAGAATTCAAGAATGCATGGGACAGACATAAGGCAATTCTTGTGGGGGCAGGAAAGATATGGCTGTTGGTTAACTAGGATCTGCGGCCTATCCTGTAGGTAGGGAAATGGGCGAACTAGATGGGCCTAGCGGTCCTTATCTGCCGTCAAAGTCTATGTTTCTATGGTGGTTCCTTCCTCATAGATACTTACAAGGATGCCACCATGGGCACCTGGCAGTGGCCCAGTCTGGTCCCGGTTTGTGTCCAGAAAGGCTGATAGGCTATATCATGCCCTGGTGGGTAAACCCTTTCTCAGGAGCAGGCACAAGCGGACTCCATAATGATAAATGCTGCTCACGACCATACCAAATGGCCTAAGCGCTTGAGTTCCCTGCCACCTGATAAGGAGTCACGTTGGTTGGTCCTGCTGGGCAAGCTGACATTCGCCTCAGCCACCTTGGCAATCTGCATCGCTCAGTTACTTGGCACACATGCCCGTACCAAAATGCTCTTTGGGACCAGTCCAGGGATGCTGTCCAATCCCTGCCAGACAGTGCTGCCAAGCAACAAGCCTTGAGTACTCTCAAATCAACCTCAGTCATCAGTACCCATTTGCTCCGAGCAGTTTATGATGCTGTAGATGCAGCTGCCTGGCGACAGCTGACATGCATGTGCCAGCACTCTTGGCTTCAGTGTCTGGGGCAACATCCATCATGAGCGTCCCCTTTAGGGGGTACAGATTGTTTGGAGGAGATGTTGAAGATATTCTCTCCTAACTACATGTGTCTGGACGTACTCTTGAGGTCCATCCATTCCATGTATCACACACAACCCAAGTCTGGGCAGAGGACACCCTTTCGTTGGGCTGCCCACAAGCAAACCTGAGCACCTGCCACACCTCAAGGAAAGTTGCAGGCGGTGACATCTGCCCTTCCCACCCTATCCCCTCCACCAGCAGGAGTTCCCAGGAGTCATGCAACTCTGGCTGTGACTCCCCTCCTTCCTGATTACTTGCTGGACCCCTCCCTCCAAGCACTCAGAAGGTGGCTGCAGGGGTCATTGCCCCTCCATCTGGACAGGTGATGAGAGAGAACCTCAGACAATCGGGTGCTATAGCTCATAGAGTACAGACACTCCCTAGAACTTCTGGAGTGCCTCAGGACAGACCTCCAAGTCCATCCTCTTATCCTCCCAGTCACATCCTTCTGATCTGAGAAGAGATCCATGCCCTGCTTCGCAAAGGGACCTAGAACTCATTCCACAGTCCCAGCAAGGAAAAGGGTTTTACTCCCTCTTCTTCCTGGTTCCCAAATGCATGGGGATCTCCGGCCCATTCTGGACCTCAGCAAGCTGAACCTGTCCATACAATATAAACAGATCTTATCTGTATCAGTCTTCACCATTCATCACTGGTGGGTACAAGCGGATCATGGGACCCCACGAGAACTTTTTTTTCCATAAAAGGAGGAGGAGCCGGCAAGGCCAACGCATTGTATGGCTCACGAGGGTTGGCCAGTAACTGGACGCCAACTCCTCCTCCACCGCTGTTCTGCTTCTCCTGCCATCGAGTGCGCAGTGACCTTGTGAGTGAGCTCTGAAGAGAACTACGCCATTGCAGCCTGCCTTTTTCCACATAATGCCTCAAAGTTCTGCTGCCACTGTTCACTCAGTACCGAATTCAACTCCAGTTCTTCGATTCCCCAGACTCCAGTAAGCTCTTCCCATTTTCTTTTGGTGCAGAGTCTTTGCTGAAGGTTTCTGTTTATTTAACCATAAAGTCATGCCAGGTTCAGGGGACAAAAGAAGAAGAAATCTAAAGTGGGCCAGCCCCCCATGCATCGATGTCCCTGTGGCCGGTAGAGTTCCATGACAGACCGGCATGACCGTTGCCTGACCTGCCTGGGTCCGAACCATGATATGGACCGTTGCAGCACCTGCTTCTCTATGGAACATACAGAGTTCTTGAATACCACGTGTTTAAGGTTGGCCATGCTCCACCGACCTTCAGGGGCGGCGGCATACATGGGCGCCAGACAGCTGTCTCTACCCTTCCCCGGGTCCACTTCTGGTTCTATGTGGGCCGAGAGGATGGGACCTCCACCTTTCAAGCCTTACCAGAGCGGAGGTCTCTTCCATGCGGTGCGGAGGATGGTCAGGCCCTCCAGGGTCTGGCTGGGGCACCGTTTGGCTGCCACTTGCGGAGGTGCAGGCTTCCCTGTTATCACGGCCTCACTTTCTAGGCTTGGCCGGTGGTTTCCTCAACGCCACCCATTGGAGCCGCTCTGATCTTGAGCTGTTCATGGCTCCAGTGAGCAGAGTGGTGCTGCAGTTAGTGCCGGTCTCCCCGTGATGCCGTTTGTGGCACCTTGGGAAGGAGGACCTTGGCAGTGGCCAATCTTGAGATCTCCTTTGTCTCCTCTTTTTGGGGATGATTGGGAAGCGGATCCGATTGGCAATCCAACTCCTCGGGTTCCAGGGCTCTCTTTCTCCCAGCACTATGGCGCTATCCCAATCCACTCTTTCTTGGGGCCGCAGTTACAATCCACACAGGCACGGCACTGACCCTGGTACCAGAAGCCTCTCCGGAGCTGCTAGCAGTACTGTGGCGTGCCTTGTATTGAGAATGATTCTGCCCGGTACAAATTCAGTCTTCTGGCACTGGGTCCAGGCCAGTACGTTCGAGGCGGCTCTGTCCTTCAGTGCCAGAAGGGGCTCCCACGCAGCCGCTTCCCCAATGGATGCGGCTGCAGTGGTGGAGCCCCTGCATTGGTGATGAGGAAGAGGTCCCTCTCGGAGTTGGTGGGGTGAGAGGGCGTAGGTGAGGTGCTGCGGGTTTCCCTTGGAGGTCCTACGGGCTTGGGAGGAGTTCGAGGTGCTGAACCTGCCTTCTCCTTCATCATCTTCAGGTGAGACCTCTGCAGGCAGGGCTAGGGCTGCCCTTCAGGACCCACGTGGCCCTGGTATCGACAGGAGATTCCCCTTCTGGGCTCAGTCCTGACTGTTTCAGTCTGGTTGAGCGCCATTGATGGAGGAGACTGGCGGATCTTTCCTGGCATTGGATTGTCTGCAGGGTCACGTAGTCCTGGCAGAGGGTGATCTCACCTTATGAGAATGCTTTCTCCCTGCCTTTGCCTCCCTCTTTCCCAGGCCATGGGTCCCTAGACCTGGGACAGTTCAGGCCATGACTTCTGAATTCCTCTGCTATGTGAGAGCCATGGATGAGCAGGTCTTCCACCTGTCTTCCCAGGAGCAGGCAGGCTCTGACTCTTTGGACTCATCGGCCTCCTTGTCTTCCACCCCTGAGGAAGAGGATCTGTCCGTCCTCTGGCGCTGACCAGACCTATCAGCATTTCCTGTCATCAGCAAGCTCCATATTTCCTGGGTAGCAGGCGCAATGCTGAGGCGGGCGACACACACTTTCTTAGTGAATACAGTGCAGACCACCTGGTGGTGCCTGCCTGGCCAGGTCCTTTTCAGGAGGTGTCATACCACACCTGGCAGCATCCATCAACCCCTTCTCCACCCCAGTGGACTGTCAGCACAGGTACTGCACATCCCAGGGATCTCCAGGAGCTTTGCCTCACACCACCTCAGGACTGAGTCTCCTGGACACTGCTGGGCCTAGAAACCAAGGCATGACTGACCCCAGAGGCTGATTCTGCAGAGTTTGACCTCTGGGAGGAGGCTCTTCTCCTCGATGTGCCTTATGCTCTGTGTACGTGTGCATCAGGCCGTCATGCCGCCTACAGGTACTTATAGTCGATGCTAGACCAGTTGCTAGCATCAGTGCCTCATTCAGAGGCAGCCAGGCAAGCTATCGCCTCTCTCTGGCGTGGCCTGAGCTTGCAAGCACCACGAAGGGCATCGTAAAGTCAGTGAGGTGGCATCCAGGCCGTAGGGACAGCAATCTGCTTTTAGGCAGACAGCATGGCGTCACCTTTCTAGGTTGACATCCCTGGCCCGGAAGGGTGCTTACTTCCACTTTCCAAGGAACCCACTCTTCTCCCATAGGGTGAGGTAGCAACTTGCTGGGTGACTTCCTTCTACCAGGTAAAGGGAGACTCATCTCACCCTGACCAGTCATGGGCCTCGCCTGGCCTGTGAGGTCTTCTCTCCCTATGTTTCTCCACAGGGATGGAGGAAAACTTTTCCCTCAGGGAGGTACCAGGTCCCTTGGGGGCTTGGTAATCACCCATCAGTGATGAATGGTGAAGATTGATACAGATAAGATAAGAAAATTGCGTACTACCTACATACCTACCATAACTGTTGATCTTTCTGTATCTCTTCATTCATCACTGCTTCCCCTTGAGCCTCAGACTCTGGGCAGTGCCTCTCCTCTGCTTGCATTCCCCATTTGAGGCCATTTGTGGACCCTAGTGGTGCTGGTACCTCTGGGCTCTGCTCTTTCGGGTGAAGTGACAGAGGCCCACCATTGGGGAAAGGCAAGCAGGGGCACTGTCCTTTTCATGGTAGGGGCTCCCTTGGGCCCTCTTCTTGCAATACTGTGGGACTCCCTTACCTCGGCTGATTGCCTGGACCCTTTCTCTTGGGGTCCAGGTTGCCCAGCAGTGGTCAGCTTGACCGGTGGGGTCCTCATCGGGACTAAGGGAAACTGGGAAGGCCCCAGTGACCTCCAATCCCTTCCTTACTAGAGCTGTGACTCCTTTTCTTGCTGGGGCCTTCCTGGGCAGGGTTCCCTTCTAAAAATAATATATTATGTATCTGGGAACAGAGGGACCTCCTCCAGACTTCCTCTGCCCCTCCTGTTGTCCATCTCGGAGGGTGTGATGACAACCCTGAAGCCACCTATAGGTTGGGAGGAAAGTTGATGGCAGTCACAAGGGAAGAAAGAGACTTGGACATCATCACCACAGATGATCTGAAATCATCCAAGCAGACCACTACGCAGTGAGTAAGACTAAAGGATGTTGGGGTGTATTATTAGGGTATCACAAGCCATAAGAGGGAGGTAATGATCCCTTTTACAAGATACTAGTTAGTCCCCATCTGAGTACTATGTGCAGTACTGGAGGCCACACCTGCACAGGGACATTAACACAATGGAGGCAGTCCAGAGAAGGGCAACCAAATGGTGCAGGGACTGCATCAGAAAACATATGAGGACATATTAACGGAGCTCAATATGTATACCCTAGAGCAAAGGAGGGAGAAAACTAATATGATCGAAACATTCAAACATCTTAAGGGCATTAATAATGAAAGAGTCCAACATGTTTCAATATAAGAAAAATAGCAGGACAAGAGGACACAGCATGAGATTAAGAGGATGATGATTAAGGGGTAATATGAGGAAGTTCTTTTCACAGAAAGGGTGGTGGATGCATGGAACGCCTACTTCAGGAAGTGGTGGATATGAATACAGTGCAGGGCTTCAAACAGGCATGGGATAGCCATAAGGGTACAATACAGATGAGTATGAATAGATAGGCCATTGACAGAGTAAAGGCCTATGGCACATTCATAAGGTAGAACAAATGGGCAGACTGGATGGGCCTTGCAGTCCTATCTGCTGTCAACTTCTATGTTTCTTTGTTTATTCCTTAGAACCTTCTATTGGAGGAGTCTTTGTGCAAGGGGACCCTGCCCCGGGATGGGTTTGTTCCCACCATGGCGTATTTTAAGGACAGGAGTGGAAACCCTTGCCATCCCTCCATTTCCGCTGAGCTGAGGGAGAGGACACCTTCAAGCTTGGTGTCCTGGTTGCTTGCTGTCCAACTGGATGATGTCCAGTTGGCCCTTTCCAAGCCTTTGTCAACCTGAGTGTTTCCTGTTTCTCACTCCTCCTTCCGTGGAGCTAAAAAAAAAAGAAAAGAAAAACTTTCAGTAATTGAAGTGTGGCCCTGGACAGTAGTGCCCTCTCCCTGGACCCCGAGAGTCCTCTAGATCTCTGCTGGGATGCCCTGGGGTCTCCCATTTTCTCCCTCTCTATCTCTCTGTTCTTTTCTATCCTCTCTTACTCTCCCTTCCTTACTCTGTCCATCCCTTGCTGCCTGGAGGTTGGAGACCCCTGTCCCAGACCCCTAGGTTCTTCTTTCTGTCCTCTTGGCTGGCATTATTTATTTTCTGTTTATATCCTTTCCTTTTCTATCTCTTGGGCTCCCTTGTCCTACCCTCTTTCTTTTCCCTGTTTCTGTTTTCACTCTCCAGTGTGCAGAACTGAGGTGGAGGAGTCGGCGTCGGTTACTGGCCAACCCTTAAGCGACACTCAGTGTGTTGGCCTCAAGGGTAATGCTGCCCCTACGTCCCCTAGGTTTTCAAAATTATTAGCCACTGTGGCTAAACAGATCCAATATTTTTAGCCACCACAAGAGGTCTTTAGCCACACACGCGAGTAATGCTAAAATGTATACGGTTGTATTAACATTGTTTTTAAATACCATTATGGGACAACATTTACTTCTGTAGTGGTAGGCACAATATATTCACAGTTTGAGCCAAATTGTTTGAAATTATTTTGTATTAAGTAGATGTGCAAGTATGTGTACAGCAATAACATACATACCAAAGCTTAAGATGTGGTCAGCCCAGTTTTGACCCCCAAAAAAGCAATTATTATAAACTGTGCACATTGCTTTATTAGGCAAGCAGGAGACAAATAATGCTAAAGGCCAGGCAGATTCAGGCAGGAAAATTAAACAATAACACTACAGTGGGTGCTCTTAAACAGTTTGATGGCATATTAAATATGTGACACCAGTCAGATGTCAATTATTTAGTGAAAATGACTGAGCACCTGGCAGTCGTGCCTAGAAGAAATTTTGAATCTCTGCCCCCCTCCCCAGCCCATTACTGCAATAAAATGCCGGGTCAGGCTCACTAAAGCCTGTACATAACAAGCAACCCAGTTTAAAATAACATTGTGTGAAAACTTGAGGAATCTGTTTCATGCCCCATAAAAATGTGACTAAAGGCAAGCCAGGCATCCATCTCAGACATTTAACAAGAAGAAAAAACAGTGAGTAACAGTTAACACACTGCTTCTCTCTCAGCCCACATCAGTGTCGGGCCTGGTTCATAAGCAAGGCAGTAAAATTCTATTTTAATGCCGCCAGTAACTATTGTTATTTAAACTATGTGAAAATGTTTTGTTTGAAAATATTAGAAGCTAGCAAACTGTCATGGCATTAAATGAGAATTGCTGCCAACAAGGCAACAGCAGTCATTTTTTTTTCTGTGTGTCTGACCTTCGTGAAGACTACACAAGAGTCAAGTGGAGAACATGGCATCAATTAACACATTTTGCTGTAGCAGTAGGTACAAATTACAGTACAACAAAATAAATATCATAAGAAGAAGCACAGCCAGCAGTTTATTTTTCTTCTGCTAGGTCTATGCAGTAGTGTAGCTGTTGCAGGTTTTCTTGAGAAGAACTTGGAGCTCAGGTGCATCTTCATTTGTCTTGACAGTTTAAAGGAACCCACGCTGTCCTTTTCCGACGCCCAGATGTCAAATGCAGTTTCAAAATCAAACTTTCCCATGTCATCAGGAGCCTCAACCAGAAGAGTCATTAGATAGTTCACATTCCAGACTTTAAGGCATTCCTTTCGCAGTCTTAATGTTGTTATATGCACTAAACCCATTCACACTCCACTGAAGTTGATGGGGTTGCCAGACATACTGAATATAGTTTGGACATGTTTGGCCAAGATTCCTTGTTTAGGACTACCACTTTGACATTGAATTCTTCAATAGTGGACTCTTTGTGTGCCGAGAATAATCTACGTAATAATGACCATTCCAGTTTGGCTTCATCTTGGTTAACTGGCAGAATGTTAGTGAGTCCTTTTTAATGGCACCATAGTGAGCAATAAGATTCTCAATCTCCTGTTCTCCATAGCTCTCAATGTGATCAGGTGCACTGCGTGGGTCTAATACCGACCAGTTGTCCAATAATGTGCCTTCTGGAAAGTAACTTTCAAGCTGTTCAACTGTTGACTGTATATAAGATGTTTGCAAATTCTTGAACTCTTCTCTTTGCTGCCATATATCTAGCAGTGTATGTGTTCTAAATATAGATTTTCCTCTTCTGATGGTTCACTTGGCATCTCTGACAAAAAACTTTTAAGTGTGGGCCTGGATTTTCAGGCAGTAAGCGAAGTGCATCAGTGGTGCTAACAGGCTGCTGCCTTGCTCTGAGAAGATGACAGACCGTTTTTGGAAAAGTTTTGAGAGAATTGCAAGAAGGCCTACTGCATCAGCCAGAAAGAAAGTAGTGGCAACAAATTTGAAAGTCCCCATTTTTTAAGGCACCCCATAGCAAGGTTTCGCTGATAGTTATCCTCTGCCATTTGTGACAAAGCAGACATAAGTGAGGCTATGCATGCTTGTAATGCCTTCACAGAATCAGAAAATGAAAGCCATCTAGTGAAAACAATCTGTTTTAGTTTCACAGCATGCTCCTCGTGTATGTCTTTGCTCTGATCGAGTATTCAACAAAATTTGCTAGTACTTTATCAGCTTCCCAAGCTGATTCACTGTAGATATATAACTGACCAGATACTGGTGTTGGTTGGCTGCTTTCTCTGATGCTAAGAAGTAGTCTATGTGCTGAGACAGTGAGTGGCAACTAAATATGGGTGATCTATTTTGGCTAGAGTGGTCACACCTTTTTACATCCTGTCATTACAGAGGCCCCATCAGTTGCAAGTCCTATCAGCTCTTTATCTCCTAAATTTTTATCAGAGATCATGTACTTCACAGCATTGTATACTGCTTCTGAATTGCATTCTGCAAGCTCAGTCACACCTAGACTGAACATAGCCCTTGCAGTCAATGAATCTGATGTATACCATCAGTGTACTCTTGTTGGCTACATCTGTTCCCTCATCAATTTGTAAGGAAAACATTTTAGATGGAGAATCCTCCATTCCTTTAAAAAGCATCCTGCACTGCCTTAGAAATTGCTTTAAAAGTCATTGATGGACTCAGAATGTGTGTAGATGCCTGTGCCTTGGAGGACTGATTGCTTTATAGGTGCTAGCAGAGTGGATTCCTGTGCAGAAAAAGAGAAAAAGGAATAGTCTGTCAGTTATTTGGAGCCATGCCCCTCCCCCACAATGTGACTTGTAGCACGCCTCTGCTGCAGCACTGCTAATGTTTTTATTCAATTCAGAAACGACAATACAGCAAGTGCTATTATTTATGTTGGGCCTGCAGTTTCGTGACATGTGATCTGCAACTCTGAGGCAGTGCCCCCATGTAATATACATGAAGGAGACTTTAATTGATGTTCGAGAGATTGGCGAGTAAAATATTACATTGTGAACCTGCAGTTCCAAAAGTTTCTGTATGTTATGATTTTCAGTCAGAGTTTTGCCCATGTAAACCGCCGCATCTCTGCTATGATGGCACTTTCACTGATGAATAAGCTGTGCTCACAGCCTTTGTCATTCCTTTTCCCAGTTTCTGCCTCGACTGCAAGCCTTATTAAATTAAGAGAAACACATATTTACCATGACAATTAACAGATTCAGAAGACAAGAAGAATTGCAAACTGGTGGGGCATCTGTAATAAGACTCACTTGTGATCTTTGGACATCTGATGCTTATTTAAATCGTCAGCCTTTGGCTTATTGGTTGGTTTCCGTCAGTGAAAATATTTCTTCGGTCAGTTTTTGCAAATTCTGCAGTAGAATACTGCAGCTTCTTTGTCATGAATGAGCCATGGGTAGGTTTTAAACCAGGAATCCTTAATTTCCTATGACTGTCTCTGTCATAAAACTCTGGTTTTCTTGCTTGCAGCTTTTGCATAGCTGCTCCATTGCTACAGAGACGCTGCCACATGATTCTGGCTCAGTTTCAGGGACAGGACTTGCTGATCTGGACCTTTTGAAAATATCTGTTATCTTGCTTTGTTTTATTGTGGCCACCTGGCTGCTCTGTTTAGCAGTTTCAGGATTTGCAGCTTGTTCTGACATTTTATTTAGGTAGATGGTACAAGAATATATGTGACACAGACTAGAATATGACAGTATGTGACACTGACTGGATATGTGAGAATATATGTGACATAGACTGGATATTTGTACAAGAATTTATATGGGTCACCGACTGGACAGTGCACAAGAATATACACAGACACAGACTGGATGTTTCCACAAATATATGTGACACAGACTGGTTTGCACAAGAATATGTGACACCGACTGGTATTTGCACAAGAATATGAGACTGGATATTTGCACAAGAATATATGTGACACCGACTGGGTATTTGCACAAGAATATGAGACTGGATATTTGCACAAGAATATATGTGACACTCGACTGGATATTATTTGCACAAGAATATGAGACTGGATATTTGCACAAGAATATATGTGACACCGACTGGATATTATTTGCACAAGAATATGAGACTGGATATTTGCACAAGAATATATGTGGCACTGACTGGATATTATTTGCACTAGAGTATGAGACTGGATATTTGCACAAGAATATATGTGACAATCGACTGGATATTTGCACTAGAATATATGACAGACTCTGATGTCTTTTTGAATTGTGTGACTAATAAAAGTTCTTTAATGAAGCAGTTGGTCAGAGTTTTATTTCTTCACACACGCACACTATGTGGCCAACAGTAATTGGGGGTGGGGGTGGGGTTACAGGACCAGATATGCTTCAGCACTTAGTTTCATTTCTCAAAAGATTACATAGCATGCTGCCAGTGTGTTTGATTGTTTTCTGAACACACACATATACACACACTGTACTGCAGCAGTATGTCACACAAATTACAGTCAGAGAACAGTTTAAAATCATTATTTTTCCTTGGCAAGTTTATTTGTGTATCCCCTCTCAGCTTGTCTGTTTCTTGATCACTTTTCTTTCTACTGATTTGCTTTTTCTTAATCTTTATCTGCATACACACTTATTGTTCCCCATCAATACTTCAGTAGTTCCATATAGTAGGTACTGTCTGTGCCTTAATACCCCATAAGCCTTTCTATTTTTGTTGTAATATCTTTTTCAGTATTGCACAAACAATTCAACACTGGTTCAATCCAAGAATTTATTTTAATCTCCTGTCTGCCCTTGTCTACATTCTGTTTTCCTGCCTGCTTTTTTCCATCTCTGGACTACAAAGCACTGTGCCTTTAGTTCCCTACTCCTTTAAATTTCTCACATTCGGTTTGTACTTCCAAATGCTTTTTTTTTGTCTCCTGCTATTTCCCCATCAAACTGCACTAACTGCTTTTTATCTGTAGTACTGAGCAAACAAAGCTCAAAAATGCAATTTCCCTGTCTCCGTTTTTTTAAATGTCGTCACACTGCAGCTTGCACTCGAACTTTCAAGTCTGCTCGCGTGTTTTTTCTCTGCTCCCGTTTATTTCTTCTCTCCTCACCTTCTGGCACCCTCCCTACCTACCCACAACCTCAACATACGCCAGCAAAATAAGTATTTTAGCAAGAATCAGCGATCACGAGGAGGCTACAGTAAAGCACCCGCCCTTTCACCACCGCCAATCGAAAGTGACTTGCTTCACAGCGAGAGCCCATCCTCAGCACACAGAAACTGCACTGATTGGCCGGGAGACGTGTTCACCTAAGCTCCCCAATCAGACACAGTCTCCTTCGTACAGCAATTGAATCATGTTGTCTTTTTTCGCTCCTAATGCGGTCAGATGGTTGCCAGTGACCGAGTATGCATTACAGCATTACTGCGCCCCGAAAGTCACCGACAGGGTACTGCTGCATTTTATAGTTTTTGGCCACTCTCGGTAATTCCTATGTCCGTGGCAAGAGAGTGGCAAAGCAGGTTGCAGGCTGGCTCTTTCGCCTCTGTGGCACGGCAGGGATATAAAATTTTAATCACAGGGCTTGTGGTTCCCTTTTGCGATGACGTATAGCGGTTAGTGGGAACTAGTGCCCCGGCGCCTGCTCCTCACCCTTTTTAGAAAAAAATTGTTTCTAGGGCGCCACGCCTGACTTGTACCTACCCAGTGATGAATAGTGAAGATACACAGAAAGATCAACAATTACAGTAGGTACTGCACTTTCATTTCGGGTTGGTCACCCTTCAGGGTCTACTGCCCTCACACACTAAGGGGACTGGATTTTCTCCCTGAACACGCAGGATGTTTCTCTGTACATCAAGGTCTGCCCTCCCACAGGCGCTTCCTCAGGTTTTACTTAGGAGCCCATTTCCAGTTAAGGGCTCTGCCATTTGGCTTATCTTCAGCCCCTGGGTGTTCACTAAGTGCCTGACAGTGGTGTCAGGTGCCCTAGACAGCAGGGGTTCAGTGTGTGTTTTTTTTTTTTTTTTGTTTTTTACTCAATTTTATTGATGAATTTCACATGCACTCTAACAATAGGACATATCTGGGAGCCAGAAAGGTCCATTGAATTTTAACTCAGAAACAAGTTTATGCCAGAGTCCCAAGTAGCACCTCTTCTGCTGAAGGGCAGCTTTGGAATTCAGTCTTATACAACAATGGATCAGGATCTAATGCATGTGAACTGCAAATGACAATGCTGCAAAATGTATGACTAAAGATCTAGTCATTTTAGGATAAAATAACAGCATGAGTCAAATATAATGACAAGTCTAGTAAAATAACTAGTTGAAATAACCATGGCACTATGATAGTTAACAGATAATACTCAGGTATGGTGTCTTTGTGGGCGGACCCCAGAAAGACCCAACTAGCAAATCATTGAAATCCTGACCCAAACTTAGACAAGTTTATCATAATTCTATTAACTATGTTTTAAATAAGTCCATTAGATATATTTTAAAGATAAAACATCAACAGTAACATAGAAACATAGAAACTGATGGCAGATAAGGACCACAAGGCCCATCCAGTCTGCCCATTTTTCTACTCTTATGAATGTGCCATAGGCCTTTACTCTGTCAATGGTCTGTCTATTAATTCTCATCTGTATTGCTCCTTATGCCTATCTCATGCCTGTTTGAAGCCCTACACTGTATTCATATCCACCACTTCCTGGGGTAGGCAGTTCCATGCATCCACCTCCCATTCTGTGAAAAGAACTTCCTCACATAATCCCTTAATCGGCATCCCTCTAATCTCATGCTGTGTCCTCTTGTCCTGCTGTTTTCTTGTATTGAAACATGTTAGACTCTTTCACCTTGTTAATGCCCTTAAGATGTTTGAATGTTTCATCATATCATGTCTCTCCTCCTTTGCTCTAGGGTACATATGTTGAGCTCTTTTAATTTGTCCTCATATGTTTTCTGATGCAGTCCCTGCACCCTTTTGGTTGCCCATCTCTGGACTGCCTCCATTTTGTTAATGTCCTTGTGCAGGTGCAGCCTCAGTACTGCACTCAGTACTCCAGATGGGGCCTAACCAGTGTCTTGTAAAGAGGGATTATTACCTCCTCTTATGACTTGTGATACCCTACTAATATACCCCAACATCCCCTTAGCCTTACTTACTGCTTTAGTGGTCTGCTTGGATGATTTCAGGTCATCTGTGATTATGATGCCCAAGTCTGTCTTCCCTTGAGATTGCCAGCAACTCCCTCCCAACCTATAGATAGCTTCAGGGTTTCTCTTCCCTATGTTCATGATCTTTCACTTCTAGCATTAAACCCCAGTTGCCACTCTTCTGACTCTTTTGCCAGTTTATCCAGATCTCTTCTCATTCTCGCACCCCATCTGGATCATCTACTCTGTTGCAGATCTTGGTGTCATCTGCAAACAGACAAACCTTACTCTCCAGTCCATCTGCAATGTCACTGATGAAGATATTGAAGAGGACTGGCCCCAGGACTGATCCCTGAGGTATCCCACTTGTGACTTGCATCTCTTCTGACTGTATACTGTTTACCACCACTCTCCGTTTTCTGCCCGTGACCAGTTTTCCACCCAGTTGACCAAGCCCTGACCCATACTGAGCTTACCCAGCTTATTAATCAATCTTCTATGTGGGACAGTATCGAAAGCTTTGCTGAAGTCAAGGTAGGCGACATCATCTGCACCCCTTGGTCCACTACTCTGGTTACCCAGTCAAAGAAATCTGAGATTAGTTTGACAGGACCTTCCTGTTGTAAACCCATGCTATCTTGGATCCTGTGCTCCTGTGGATTCCAGGTATTGCACTGTCCTTTCCTTAAGGAGTACCCCCATAATCTTGCCCACTACTAAGGTAAGACTGATTGGTCTGTATTCCCTGCCTTCTCCCTGCTACCACTATTGTGGCGGGCTCACATGAGCCCTTTTCTAGTCTTCTGGGATCTCTCCTGTGCTCCAGAGACTCACTAAACAGTTATGCTAATTATTCTGCTAGTTCAACCTTAGCTCCTTTAGTACCCTGGGATGTATGCCACCAGGTCCTATTGCCTTGTCCACCCTGAGCTTGGCGAGCTCTTGTAGGACCCTTTCTTTTGTGAAAGGACTTTGCACACCTCCTCCCAGTGTCCGTGGTGCTGGGCTGTGGGCCCTGCCCTACCTTCTCCTCAGTAAATACTGAGCAGAACTATCTATTTAGGATAGATGCTTTTCCTTGTTCTCCTCCACACACCCCTTATCCTTTGATCTTAGCAATACCCCTCTGGACTTGCTCCTTTCACTAATGTATCTATAGAAAGTCTTGTCCCCTTCTTTTACTGTTCGTGCTAGTGTTTCCTTGGTTTGGGCTTTTGCCTGCCTTACTGCCTTCCCTGCTTCCCTTAGAAGTTTGGTATGCCTCCCTATCTTCGTCCCTACATTTCCTGAAGGCCAACCATTTGGTTCTGATCTTTTCTGCTACTGTTTTTGAGAACCAAAGTTGTTTCTACCTTCTTTTGCTCTTGCTTTTCTCCTTACACAATGGGATGTTGCTTCAAGTATTGCATCTTTAATGCTTGCCCACTTTGCCTGTACCCTGTCACCTGTATTTCTTCTTGCCAGGGCTAGCTTAACTCTGTTGTTCATCTTATCTAGTCAGCTCCTCTGAAGTTCCATATTTTTCCTTGGAAAGGGATGATTTAGTTCTGGTGCCCAAATTGAACCACACCATGTGATGGTCACTGGCCCCAAGTGACCTTCTACGTGGAGATTTGTGATCCTTTCCTGTTAGTCAGTACTAGATCCATGATAGCCTTGTCTCTTGTGGGTTGTTGTACCAGTTGTTTGAGGCGCTTCCCTGCAGGGAATCCACTATGTGTCTAGTTCTGGTGGATGTTCCTGCTGGTATTGACCAGTCTGTATCTGGCATGTTGAAGTCTCCCATTATCAGAACCTCCCTTTAACTGTCATGTTTGTGTATCTCTAACGGTAATGTGTCTATGTCCTCCTTCTGGTCTGGAGGCCTTCGACAACTCAGTTCGAATGTCTGTCCATTTCCTGTTTCCATTGTGACCCACAGTCCATCTGGCTCCTTTTGTTATTCTGAATTTTTGTAGCTTGATATTTTCATTGACATAAAGGGCCACCCCTCCCTTTGTGCACCTTTGTCTCTTCTGAACAGTACATAGCCGGGTACTGAAATCTCCAAATGTGGTTACTGGTGAACCATGTCCTCGCCATGGCTACTATGTCCAGTTTAGCCTCTGTCATTGTGCTGCCCCAGGTCTGGGATCTTGTTTCTTAGCCTGCGGGCATTTGTGCACGTGATTTTCCATTGGCCAGATTTTGCACGCTAGTTGTTGGGCGAGGTCCGCACTTCCCTGCACATCGTATGGGGAGCTGGAACTTTTCCTTGGCTGGTGATGCAATTGAACTACAAACATGCTGAACTCCTGTTTGATCACTAGCTGAGGGAGGAGGGGTGTTCTTCCTGTTCTGTTGTAAAAGCTCAGATGTGCCTGTGGAACCGGACATCTCCCCAGACAGACCTTCAGGTGTATCCTTCCTAGACTTTTCTGAGTCCCTTCCTACTTTATATTCTTCAGAAGGTGGCTGAGACCCTCCAGCTTCCTATGGAAGAGTCAATGGAGGATCAGGAGGAGCCTGATTTTGTAGAAATGATGGACATCCCACAGTCCAGGAGACTGTCTATTCCCTCCACAAATCTTTTGGGAAACAGACACAAAAATTCTGAAGTCTCCCAATTCTATACCTCCTGTGGACAGAAGAATGGATAAGAGTATACACTCTCAGGCTCAGAAACTGAGTTTTTATATCATCAATGCAGCCATGTTGGGGTTGTGCAGGCTGCTGCCTGTGATAAGGCAAGCATTCCCTTGGCTTCACCCCCACCCCCAGACAAAGACCCTAGGAAGATTGATGCCATGGCAAAAAGCTGTACATGGCATCTTCTTTGGGACTCAGACAGGCGAATTATATGGCCCATGCAGCTAGGTACCAGAAGTCCAGGTGGGACACTGTACTGGCACTGGCTAAACAGGCCTCCCCAGCTAGCCAAGGAGCTCGGGGCGGTGGCTGCAGATGGGATTTAGGCATTTAAAGTTCAGTTTCATGCTGCTGTAGACTCTAATGATGTGTCATCAAGAGTCATGGCTACATCTGTGGCTCTTTCGGAGAATGGCTTGGCTCAGATGTACTAGCCTCTCGTAGGATACCCAGGCTAAGTCCATGGATTTTCCTGTAGTGGGTAATTCTCTGTTTGGGAGCAGACAGAGAATTACATGAAGAAAATGGATGAGTACAGGACCACCTACAGGAGTGCTCAGGCCAAGGAGAGACAAGCAACTCCTCGGGGCAGCAGTCTAGGGGCAGGGCAGGCCTTTTCAAAGGCCTTTTACCAAGCACAGGCCTCTTTTTCCTTTTCACAGAGGGGTTCTTTAGAGGGAGAGGCAGAAGGGGATGAGCAGGGCTGCATCCACTCCTCAGCCCTAAGGCCCTGCCAAGCAGCTACCCTGATGGGCTTGCCGGGTCGACTCTCCTATTCCAGTAGGGGCAGGCTGGCTTACTTTGTTCAGGACTGGATGTCTATTACATCAGACTAGTGGTTCCTGGAAGTAGTAAACCAGAGACTGGTTCTCAGCTCAGAAAATTTCCAAAGATGAGAGCCAGATCTTTTCCGCCTGCAAATCTCTGAGAAACCCTTGCCCTAGAGGCAGAGGTTTCATCTGTTCTGGCCTTAAGAGCCAAAGAGAGAGCACCTACCCTACTCTGGGGCAAAGGGCTGAACTCCAGGTACTTCCTGACCCCAAAAGACAGGGAGTGGCGACCCATCCTAGACCTAAGATATCTAAACAAACATCTTTTTAAACCAAAGTTCAAGATGGTAACTCTGGGAGTAATCCTTCCCTCTCTAAGGCCAGGGACTGGCTAGCCTCCCTGGACCTCAAAGATGCCTACTTACACATTCCCATCAGGCACTTCCACAGAAAGTACCTCAGGTTCGAGGTTGCCCTCAGGCCACTATCAGTTCAGGACAATGCCCTTGGCTAACCTCAGCCCAAGGGTTTTCACAAAGTGCCTGGCAGTAGTAGTTGCCTTTCTAAGAAGGCAAAAGATCTCCATTTTCCATATCTGGACGAGCAATAGTGGGCAGTCTCCAGACCAAGTCAAGTCTCACCTGCAAGTGACCCAGCAAGTGCTCACTTCTCTAGGATTTCTTCTCAATCTTCCAAGTCAGTTCTCAAATCAGTCCGCCTTCTTACCTTTATAGGGGCAGAACTGGACACAGTCAGAACAAGGGCCTTTCTTCCCTGGAAAGGGCAAGGGCTCTTATAGAATTAGCCTTTTCCTTCAGCCTTGGTATCTCGACCAGTAAGGCATTTCCTCCAGCTCTTAGGCCCACATGGCAGCTTCAACAGCAGTGGTCCAAGGGGTAAGATTCAGATGAAGGATATTCAGTTCTATCTGAGAGCTTTTGGTCTCAGAGGAAGGATTCCCTACCAAACTGATCCCAGTGACTCTGACCTTGATCCAAGCCATTCAATGGTGGCAGGATCAGGACAATTTAAGACAAGGGTCCTTTTGCCGCTCAGCCTTATTCAGTGGTCCTTACCACGGATGCTTCTCTTCTGGGCTGGGGGCCCATCTGGGGACCTCACTGCCCAGGGACTGTGGTCCCCCAGGAATCCCTTCTCCATATCAATCTCCTAGAACTCAGGGCAGTTTTTCTGGCCCTGAAAGCTTTCTCTCAGTCGGTGCAGAAGGTGGTTCAGGTCAGAGCGGACACCACCACCACCTTGTGGCACATCAGCAAGCAAGGAGGCACTGGGTCCACGGCCTTGTGTGCAGGAAGCCATGAAATTGTGGTCCCTGGCTTATTCCCTGCAAACCTCTCTAGTAGCAGTGCACCTTCCAGGGAAGGACAATGTGCTAGCAGATGCACTGAGCAGGATCTGTCAGGGTCATCACAAATGGTCCCTGGACCCTCAGGTGTTGAAAGTGATTTTTCACAGTGGGGCACTCCAGAGATAGATCTCTTTGCAGCCCCAGACAATCACCAACTTCCTTTCTTTTGCTGCAGACCCCAGTCTTGGGCTCAGTCCCCTGGATGCTCTGATTCTGAATTGGGAAGGAAATTTCTGTATGCCTTCCTCCCTTCCACTCCTGTTCAAAGTTTTAGTCAAAACAAGGTCTCAGCCTTGCAAAGTGATTTTGACCGCTCCAGATTGGGCCAGACAGCCTTGGTACCCCTGCTGTTGTCCCTAGCAGTCCATCTTCCCTGTCTCTTCCCAGGAATTACAACCTGTTAACATCCTCTCAGGGAGGATTTGGTACCCTGATCTTCAGTCTCTCAATCTCAAGGCATGGCTCTTGAAGAGTTAGAGTTTGCAGATCTGCATCTTTCTCAGGGGTTCTGGATATTCTCAAAGCTTCGAAAGCCCTCCACCAGAAGGACTTGTAACTCCAAATGGAAGAGATTCAGCATTTGGTGTTCTAAAAGCATATTTCCCAGATACTGCTGAATTGCCTATGGTTCTGGATTATATGGTCCATCTTAACGGCCTAGGCCTCAGACCAGCTACTCTCAAGGTATACTTGTCAACTGTTTCTGCGTTTCTGTCTGTGGAAGTCTTCCTCACTATCTTCTCATCCTGTGTTCTGTAATTTTTAAAGGATTGCTTCACACCAATCCTCCTTTTAGAGACCCTGCCCGCCTGGGATTTGAATGTTTGCATTGCTCAACTTATGCAACCTCCTTTTGAGCCTATGTGCTCAGCAGGCTTAAGTACCTGACTTGGAAAACTGTGTTCTTGGTAGCCATTACCTCTGCCAGGCATATCAGTGAATTGCAAGCCCTGTCAGTGGAACCTGATTTTGTCTCCTTTCAGAGGGATAAAGTGGTCCTTAGAACCAATAAAAGTTCTTGCCCAAAGTGGTTTCAGACTTCCATTTAAACCAGTCTGTGTCTCTTCCTGTTTTCTTCACTGATCATTCTTCCTCAGGAGAGAGGAGGTTACGCAGTTTAAATGTTAAAAAGAGCCCTTAGTTACTACATAGAGCGTGCCAAGGGTCACAGGTTTGACTCCTCCACTTGTTCCTCACTTATGGAGAAGTGGAAAGGTAAACCTGCCACCAAGAGAACTGTTGCCAGGTGGATTGTGTCTTGTATACAATTCTGCTATGAAAAACTGGGAAGATTCCACCTCAGGCCTGAGGGCTCACTTTACAAGAGGTACAGCTGCTTCCCTGGCTGCTGCCAGAGTATCCTATCCCTCTCTTAGAAATTTGTCAAGCAGCCACCTGGAAAACAGTCTCATACCTTTACCAAGCATTACTCTCTGGATATCCAGGCTAGGAGTGATGCTTGGTTTGCACAACAGTACTTCAGAGCCTATTCCCAAAGTAGGTTCTGTCCCTCCTCCATGGAGGTACTGCTTAGTAGTCTGCACTTGACAGAATACAGCAAGACTTCAGTTGTTTGAAGAAAAATTACTCACCTTAGTAATTATGTTTCTTCTATTGGAGTCTTGCTGTATTCTGACCTCCTCCTGCCTCCCTCTTAGAACCTGTTTTGGGAAGTGGGTGGGCAGGTGGAGTGTGCACCTCAGGGTGCCCTTTTACACCCTCTTCTTTTGTTTGGGTGTTTATTTTATTATATTCCTGTTTGGTTTGGGTTTTGAGTTTTGGGTTTCCTGACTTGAGTCTTCTTTTAGTAATCCAAATCTTTTTGTGCCAGTTGGCTTTTAAAAGTTTTTACAATTTCCACATAGAATAGCTATTAGAGTGTTGCTCGTAAGAATCTGACGATTAGCTTTCAAAGGAAACAGACAGAGACATCAAGCAGACTCGAGCTCAGCATTCTATGCTCTGCATAGAAAGATTAACCTTTGTTCTCCAGGGCAGTTTAAAGGCTGGGGCTAACTGCACTTGTCAGAGTCAGCAAGACTCCAATAGAAGAAACATAATTACTAAGATGAGTAATTTTTCTTTGTGTTAGCCTCCCCCTGTAACACCTGTAATCACATAGATGTTGCTTAATTTGGGCTGCTGAAGGCTCAAGGCTGAGAGCTAATAAAAGGGAGGATAGGTGACACCCTGTCTTGTGCCCCTTTCCAGTGGGAAGCAGTTTGAGAGGTAGCCATTTACCTGAACAGCTGCTCTGGCCCTCATGTAAGGCCAAGATGGCCTATAAATTGTTTCCCAGCTGAAATTTAGAGCGGCATATTTCAAGAAAAGCCAATGACCAAAAGGCCTTCTCTGTATACACTAATTGCGAGCTGGAAGGCCCTCTTCAATTTTTGGATTAAATCATGTTAAGAAATCTTTAGAATTATCTTGTAATAATCTACCATGGATAAATCCCGTTTGGTTTGGGTGAACTAGTTTGGGATGTGAAGTTGTAAGCGGTTAGCCAAAATGGCAGTAAATAATTTTAAATCTGCATTTAATAAAGATATAGGCGTATGAACCGTAGTCTGTAGGATCCTCCCTGGTTTTAACAATACTGAAATTTGGGCTTGTTTCCAGGAGGTGGGTATCTGTATTTAATAAAGATATAGGACGGTATGAACTACAGTCTGTAGGATCCTTCCTGGTTTTAACAATACTGAAATTTGGGCTTGGTTCCAGGAGGTGGGTATCAGCTCATTTTCTCTAAGTATGGCATTTGCTGCCTTAACTAAAAGTAGAACACAATCCATCTGAAAAGTTTTATAGAATTCAGAAGACTTCCATCAGGTTCAGGAACTTTAGCATTTTTCAAACTGCAATTTGAACAATAATCTGGGCAAATGCTACCTCAGGGCATCTGTGATGCAGCAACGATTGGCTCTTTTAAACACAAACTGCACCAGCACCTTCTCAGCGTGGATACCTGTGCCTGCCCTACTAAATCCCGCCTCAAGTCAGTAATCCCATTGCCGTAGTCTGCACTCTACCTCTAGCACTTACCCCTGTTACTGTTCCACTGGGTAGCTCCAGCCTTGCACACTTTACTGACCCAATTGCCCTCTCCCATGGCACTGCCACGCCCCCACCTCTCTTCCCTACCCCCTACCCCTACACTTCCTACCCCCACCCACCCTTCCTCTTACCATTACCTCTCCATCTTCTCCCCTTCTCCTTCCTCTTCCTACTCATTATTTTTCTCTCCTTGACGGGCATACTTTGTACAATGCCTCAGTATAGTGTAACCATGAACTTTATCTGTATTGTTGTACCGTAATACGTGTTTGTATATTTGCTACTGAACCACTCTGTATTTGAATGTTTATGTATCACTCTGTACTTGTTAACTGATGGGAACCAATTAACGAGCATCCACTCACTGGTGCTATCCAAGATTTTAAAATAAATAAAAAGAAATAATTTCCTGGGAAGTGATAGGGGTTAAGGAGTTCCGCTTCTGCTTTGGACAGTGAAGGTAGCGGGATGGAAGCTAAGTAGGTTTGTACCGAATTTTGTGATCTGGGTAAGATTCTGTTCCATATAGTTTATAATAGAAATCTGCAAACTCTTGTAACATCTCCTTGGGAGAGGTAAAGCGTAGGGCTGTATTTTTATTATGTATTTTTAGCACAGCTCTTGAAGCTGCCTCTTTCTGTAATTGTGTGGCAAGGAGTCTTCCTGCCTTATTTCCCAGGTCATAAAACCTCTGGTGGGAGTACCACAGCACCCCTTCAATTTTTTATTATAATAGTTGGAATAATGTCCTGTGGGTTTCTTCCAACCGCACTTTTATCTGAGCATCAAACTAGTTTTATGTTCATTTTGTAGGTCAGCAGTTTTTTTCTATGTCCAGTTGTTTTAATCTCTTTTTAATCTCGGATGTATAAGCAATCATTTTCCTCTTAGTTGCTTTTTAAGGCATCCCAGTACACAGGGGCAGAGATGGTCTCTGGATTAAGTTGCATGAAAGACTGCATTTCATCTTTTACTAAGGTAATAAACTCAGTGTGAGCTAGGCAACTCACATTTAGTCTCCAGGACATATTCCTGTGGGGAGGATTAATTGTTAGATCAAGTATGACTAAGGTGTGGTCTGAACTGATAATTGTAATAATTCTGGAACCAGTGGCCAAATGTGCCCATTGAATGGGCAACAGAAAGTAGTCTGTCCTGGAATATTGATTATGTCTTGGTGAATAAGATGTTTAATTTCTGACTGAGGGGTAAGGTGTCTCCAAATATCAGTCATGCCATTCATGTTGGAGCTGTAGTAAGATATGAGCTGCTTTTGATCTACCTTTGTTATCGACCCCAGATTTGTCAAGTTTGGGTAAAGGGACAGTATTGAAATCACCTCCTATAATAAGTAGATTGTTAGCATCTACTATTGCCTCTGAAATAACCTGAATAAAAAAGGAGTCCTTAAATGTTCCTCATTTGTAGCATAAATATTTAGGAATGTATAAGCCTCGGCCTCCATATTCTCCTTTAAGCTGCACAAAGCATCCTCTGGATCAGTCGGACCTGGACACCTGTAGAGGCAATTTATTTCTGATTAAAATTGCCACTTCCCTTCTATTAGGGTGAGCATCTAGTGTGAGGCATACACCTCCCCTACCCAGGAACATTTCAGCTTTTTGTGTTCCTTTTCAGTTAGATGGATTTCTTGCAGTAAAGCTACCCCAGCCTTCAACCTTTGCAGCTCCTGTAGTATTTTGGAGCTTTTAATGGGATTATTAAGGCCCTTGATGTTGTATATAACAACATGAAGGTTGGCCATCATGGAGGTTTGTTAAAGGAAAGGTCTGACTGATCCCTGGGATCTGGGGCCTGCCCACCATCCCAAAATAATAATTAGTGCCATATATAACTTATATTCTTCAAAATAATTAAATACAAGTAGATCAATGTGGAAAGCAGTAACAATGTCTGTTCTACCCAATCAATTAGAACAAACAAGTGTGAACAGGGTAGTCATTTAGCGGTAACCACTAACCAAGGAAAGCACTTCAAGGCGAACAATCAAAAATGCCCCAAACTCGTCCTTCACCAACTAATAAGTTAGGAGGAGGAGGTGGCAGAGATCATGGTAAAGGAGAATCCTTGTCTGGCCTGTAAAGATATGTGTTGGCCAGAGGGCAGTGTCTTCGCAATTAAAGAAAGTCTGCACTTATTCAGTGGAATTTGGCACAGACCATTCTGAAGGGAGCCCAGGACTCATTTGTAGCAATCATCCACACCCATCCAAGTCCTATATGTGCATACAAAGAGGGCACGGTGGGGGACTGAAACACAGACTGAAGAAAATATGCATGTGTGTTGCATAATTTTTTTAGGGGAGCATTTGACATCCCAAGTAATTTCTTTCAGAAAGAAAGTGAATATTGTTTAAATGTGGCGCACAGGCAAAAGATCTAATAATAGTTCTATTTTTAATCTGCCTGATCAGTGTCACCAATTCAGTCACCCAAGGCCATGGGTTGTTAGGATGATGCCAGCTATTTAGTGTGTTGGTGCTCTGTACGTATATGTTCCTTGCCCTTAGTTATTTGAGCTGGTTCATATAGCGCTGCATCAGCATCATCTAGTGGCCATAAGTTGTCCTGAGCATAACTGATAATGTATTGTTCAAGGAAGAGTGCATCAGGATTGCCTCCGTCTAGGTTGTTGGGCAATGTTTAACTCTCCTCCTAGGCAAATATATAAGAGGGAAGTATCCCAGAGTGGCAGCCCCAAGTTAGTCACACAAGAAGTACAGCCTTGCACTTATTTGTGATTCTATCTACCAGAATTCAAATAACCCAGTGACTGAAATCAAGCTGTCGATTGTGAGTTGAGTTAACCCCCAAATATCTGGTTTTCAGCAGGATCATCTCCCCAACAGAGCAAGATCTTACTGTATGCCATCCCATATGGCTACAGTTATTTAAAGTGATATTAAGTGTTATAAGCAATCGATCAAAAGCCCCAAAAGGTAACTTTCCCGGTGCGAAAATATTTAGCATGAGAGAGGAGCTCAGTGGTTCACATCTGTCTAGGTACTTGAAGTGAGCCCTGGACTTAGCGCTCCGTGATTTGTTCTGTGAAGCTGACTTAGGAGTAGATTTGGAGAAAGCATTTATTTTCAGCCAGATATTGGCTGGGTTTTCTTTGGTTTCCAGATGAAACCAAGGATTGCCCAGCTGATTGCTGTCATTCCTGTGCTGGAAAATGGAGTCTCCTCTAGGTCGATACCTTGAGCCTGCAGAAAGTCTTGTGCTTCCGTTAGGTCAGCAAATCTGAGTCCAGTCTTCTGTAACAACCCATAACTGAGCTGGGTATTCCAAGAAGGCTTTGATTCCCTTTGCCTCAGAAGGTGCTGGACTGTCAGAACTCGTCGCCTCTGCATAGTGGAGGAGTGTAGTCCTGTTCCAGGTACAGCTGGTGATCACGAAGAGTATTTCTTTTTCGCTGAAGCTGTTCTTAAGACCTGCTCTTTGACTCTGATGTCTAAAAGGCCATTATTATAGATCTCGGCCGGGCCTTGGGATCCTTAGGGGTGTAATAAGGGTACAGTAGCTGATGATGTTCAGCAGCTGTTCTTTCTTAGATAACCCTAGGATCTCCTGCAAAAGGCCTTCCATAAAGCCTGTCATGTCCCATATTCTGTTTTCTCAGGTAAGCTATGCAGCCTAATGTTATTTCGCCTTGTGGTGATTTTCAGTTCAACTGTCTGTGCCAGATCTATTTCTCTTGGATGAAGGTTTAGTAGTGCTAAGTTGTGTACATCTGTTGCTTGGGTATACTTGGTCAGGTAGGATTTTATGGTGCTCGTTCTTTTGCATAATCGAATATCACGTCAAGTGTCAGCCACCATGGATTCAAGTCTTTTAAGATATCATCTATTTTTGCAACTGTATTCAGAGCTTTTGGATGTTATAGTGAATTACTCCTCAGCTTCTGTATCATTGGTGATGGGAGAAATTGAAGTTGCGGTGGTGATTGTGTCGCCTGTTTGCTCTGGTGATCTGATCCATATGATTTATTGACTTTATTAGTGAATTCTGCAGCAAATTCTTTAAGCCAGTGTCTGGTAGACATTATGACATCGATAATTTTCCTATTTTGTTGAAATTCTTCATAGTTTGTGGCCAGGATGGATATTGATTCGCTGAATGAGTAAGAGCTCTAATCTTAAGCTGCCATTGAAGCGGTGACCTCACCGAAGTCACAATGTGTTTTTTTTCTTTTTAACTGAGCATACTTTATTATAGGTTTAGGAGCACACGATAAAACCATGCACAAATAATTGACACCTCAATTATTATGACAGAAGCAGTGCAACAATAAGTCGTCCCAAGATTTCCAATATTAACAGTAAACCATAAAACAAGCATTTAGCTTGGGAAGTAAGTATTACAATCAGAATAGAAATGAGCAATTCTTAGTTTAAATCTGTTCATAGAAAACACATCAGGGGAACTAATTAAGAATACATCTACAAAATAAAGCAGCTGAACAGAGGGCCTACACTTACAAGCAAAGAAACAAGGCAATTATATTTCTAAGCTATTTGGAAAAGGGCATCTAACTTTTCCCATCTCTTCTTATAACTAGATATATTTTGTCTTAAGCTAGCTAAAGATTTTCAATCCTTAGAATAGTCAGGAGTTCTGCATGCCATTCCTTATAAGAAGGAGGCGGACTATCCATCCAGTGTCTTAAAATAATCAGCTTTGCAACTGCTGCAGTGAGGGCAATATGGTACTTACTGCAGGCCAATCAGCTGATCAATACTGATCCCCAAAAGAGACAGCTCAGGTTTAAAACTCATGGAAACCCAAAAAGGATCCAGGCAGGATTTAATGCATACCCAAAACTTTGAATAAAAGGGCAATCCCATTAAAGATGTTTGAGAGTGCCTCTTAGCTATTACATTTCCACAAACTGGAGCTTCTAAGTTCCCAAAAGCAAATGGATGTTGCAGCATGTAATAAGCGTGATGTAAAATTTTCTATTGCATCAGCCTTAATTTATCTAATTTGATATAGCGATGAACAAAATCCCAAGGAGCAGCAGATCTAAGGATGGAGGAAAACCTGAAATTCCTTCTCCCAATAGCTACATCTTGGCTGGGACCCAGCCCCAACATATCTCTTAAGGTTTTATAAAGGGCAGACACTGCATGTGGTTGGGTCAACAGGTCAGCTAAATTGCGCAAAATCAAACCATCAGAAATATGCCATGGTCGGGGACCCAAAAATCCTGTAAAGAATGTTTAAGTTGAAAGAAAGAGAAGACTGCCGATTGGGGTATTTGAAATGTTCTACAACTCTCCTTATAAAATCTGATGTTTGTTTGTTTTCAGGTCTACCTGAAGCAAAAGGATAAAGGAATAGGTTTGTTGTAAATTTTAATGTTTGGGTTTAAACAAAATGTTTGCCAGGGTCTTTTATGGGACATACTGAAAGAGACGACAGAGTTGCCCATGTAATACGCATCCACCCGGCCTAGTGGGGTACCCAGAGGGCAGCAGGAAGTCTGGATCAAATTATATATGGCAAGGCCCTGGGACGAGGTGCCATGAACTTACAATAATATAACTTTGTCTTTCCATTGGAGGTAGGGCTGTCCTGAGCTAATCCCCATATCTGGTAGACACCAGACCAGGAATTTACTTGCTTGAGAAACTAGATAATATCAGAAAAAATTGAAGCCCACCATGGCATTTTGCTAGTGATAACTTCAATACGAGGTTTATTTTCATTCCATAAAAATTCAGAAAGAATCTGGTGTAGCGCAGTAAACCAAGCCTGGGGTAGTGGGACCCCTATCCTACTGATAGGATAGAGGACCCTGGGTAGCATATTCATGCAGACAACCATAGGGACAAGGGGAGAGCTTGCCAGTGGGCCAGATCTACCTTTATAGCACTGAAAATGGCTGGAGGTTGCAGTCTGCCAGTGTTTTGACACCTTATGCTAATCTAATCCCCAAATACTTAAGACAACCTGTAGACAAGCAACTCTGCATTTCTGGTGGACTGCTGCTTTCCATGTTACTGGGTTAAGGGGAAAATAACGGTTTGGGTAAATTAAATTTGTATCTAGACAAATACCGAAATCCATAAGGACCTCGAGGGCAGCGAAACCGCATGGTTCATCAGATGCAACTAGATGTCATCTGCATATGTGGATAACCTAAAGGTATGTTGCCCAATAGGAATTCCAGAAATCTGTGGGTGTTAAATAAAATGCCTAGTAAGGGGTTTCAAATATAAATTAAATAAAAAGGGGATAAAGGGCAACCTTGTCTCGGCTCTCTTTAACCTAAAAGAGTCTGACAAAACCCCATTACAAAAGATGCAAGCTGTAGGGATAGAATAAAGTAGGCAGATCCATTTAATAAAATCATCCGGGATCCTGAAAGCCTGCAAGGTTTGGAACAAAAAGCGCCATGAGACCCGATCGAAGGCCTTTTCAGCATCCAGGAGACCAGCACCGCTGAGGTGTTTGACTCCTGAGGCTGAAAACAAATGAAAAATTTTCCTTATATGGTTTGAAACCAAATGTCCTTGCATAAACCCTGTTTGTTCTCAGCCAGTTAGCGGTTGCCAAACTTGGGCCAGTCTACTCGCTAAAATATTAGAAAGAATCTTAATGTCTACATTTAATAAAGAGATCGGTCAATAGTTACCAACCTCAGAGGGTCCTAACCCGA
Source organism: Neoceratodus forsteri (assembly GCA_016271365.2). Taxonomy (NCBI): domain Eukaryota; kingdom Metazoa; phylum Chordata; order Ceratodontiformes; family Ceratodontidae; genus Neoceratodus; species Neoceratodus forsteri. The sequence goes on along the minus strand of CM057454.1, from coordinate 971,320,534 downwards.
TTTGGGAATCAGGGATGAAAGCTTCTAGAAAATCTGGAGGAAAGGCATTATGTTGAAAACTAGAATTGTAAAATTCTGTGAGGTAGAGAAACTAGTTCTACTTTTAAGGTAGTGTAAAGTTGTGGGAAAAGCCATCGGGGCCGGAGACTTATCAAGGGTAAGGGAAGAAATGGCTCTATCTGCTTCTGAAATAGTAATAGAGCTGTCAGAATAGAGACCAGGTCGGGTCCAAACTGGGAAGATTAACTCCTCCAAGTAAGCGTGAATTTTAGGTCTCAAATCCAATGGGTCTGCTTCCTCACCACAGAGTTTTTCATAGAATTTTGAGTTCTCCTGTAATTTCCTGGGGGATCTTAAAACGCATTATCCGATCTAGAATGAATGCTCTAACCAAGCGAGCCATCTCAATTTGTTTATCGCATAGCTAATAACTTGCTGATTTTTTCCATAGAGTATGTTCCGCCTGTTCTCTGTTCAGTTCAGCATATGCTGCTTGTTTTTGGATGCAGGCGTAACCAGTCATCCTCTGGAGAGTGGGACTAATATTCTTTTCTAAACCCCGAATGGAGTGTAGAAATTCCTAAGCTTTTTCCACGCTGAGGCCAATCCAGTAATCTTTCCCTCGGATGATGCATTTGTATGCATTCCAACAAATGGCCACAGATTGCACCGAGGACATATTATGATAACAAATTCTGTGGTCACCTGCTTTAACTTAGAAAAACACCCGTCATCTTTCAGTATACAGTTACTGAGCCTCCAACGCTTATCCCTTTCACAAGTAAGAGACGGCCCACCGAAAGTGAAACTGGGGCATGGTCCAAATGACCTGATTATGTATTTCATAAAATCTTGCAGTTTGAATGAAAACTGGACTTACTAGGACATAATCTATACGGGATTGAGTGTTATGCATGAAGGAAGAAAAAGTGTATTCCCTGTCAGAGGGATAAAGGGTGTGTCAAAGATCTACTAAGCCACAAGTATCTAATAAGTCACGTATATGCCTTTGTGCTGGCAAAAGCCCTTCTATATAGAACCGGATTTTTCAAACAACATGAAGTCTTGCTGTATTCTGACAATTGCAGTGATTCCCAACCTTTGAACTGCCCGGAGAACAAAGAGTTAACTTTCTATGCAGGGCATGAATGCTGAGCTCGAGCTCGGTTGAAGTCTCTTCTGGAGTGTTTTGAACTCAAACCATCAGATTCTTTACTCCACCTCGCTGAACGAGTTCCGCCCGGAGATTTTCCCTTCAGCTCGGTTCAAAGTCGGTTAAAGTTTTGCCAGTTTGCATCGGTTTTTAAACCGAAAAGTATCCGCATAGTCGGTTCAATCTCTGTCTGTGGTGCCGTGAGTACTAGATAGGAATTGTTCTGTTTTCTGTGTGGAACTTGTAAAAGTGCGGTTCAGCTGAACCAGCCATTTATTAGTGAAATTTGTACTTAACTTAGTGTGTGAGTTACGGTTCTACTCGGTTCTAAAAACGTGTTTTGAACCGTTTTTTCCAATACCCGTGACATGGTTAGGAACCGATAAGGGAGTCTTGCCTGGTGGTTGCCAAAAAAGGGTAAGTTTGGTTAGGTTGGCCATGTCTGAAAACCCAAGAAAAACCAGGCCCACTGGTTTCAACACTGCAGTGAGTGTGGGGAGGTCTTTGCTAAGGCCGATCCCCACGCCACCTGTGTTTATTGTCTGGGGTTTGACCACCTGATTCAGACTGCCAAATATGTAAAACTTTTCCAAATCTACCATTGAGAAGAGATTAGGTAGACTGAGGAAACAGGAGGCCAAAGTCCGCTGACCGGATGGCCAGCACAGTTCGGTTCGACCGAACCAGAAGGAGTGCCCTCTGACCAGGGAATATCTTCGGCAAAAGAGAGCCGATTCGAGGGTCTTCCGACAAAAGAAAACGTAAAGATAAATCGACCAGTTCGGATCCAGAGGTTCACGCTCCGATCAAGAAGAGATAGCCAGAGCGATTCAGAGTGGAATCGCCTCCGTCCGGTTCCGGACCCATCCGGATCCTTCTGGCGGGGTTCAGTTCAGTTGGTTCCCCGTTCAAGATTATGCCTTGAAAATTTTTGAACCAGAATTTGAAGAGGAAGGGAATTTGAGGATGATGATGTAAGGTGAGGGTCTGGATGTGCCTGTGGAACCGGACATCTCCCCAAACAGATATTCAGGTGTTTCCTCCTAGGCTTTGAGTCCCTTCTCACTTTATGTTTTACAGAAAGGTGGCTGAAATCCTTCAGCTTCCTATGAAGAGGCTGTGGAAGATCAAGAGGAGCCTGATTATGTAGAGATGATGACATCCCAGAGTCCAGAGACTGTCTATTCCCTCCATAAATCTTTCGGAAACAGACACAAAAATCTTAGTCTCCTAACACTATACCTCCTGTGGCTAGAAGAATGGATAAGAGGTATACACTTCAGGCTCAGATACGGAGTTCTTATATCAGCAATTCAGCCATGTTGGGGTAGTGCAGGCTGCTGCCTGTGACAAGGCAAATATTCCCTGGCTTCACACCCCTGACAAGGACTTCAGGAAGATTGATGCCATGGCAAAGAAGCAGTACATGGCATCTTCTCTGGGACTCAGGCAGGCAAATTACATAGCCTATACAGCCAGGTACCAGAAGTCCAAGTGGGACACTGTACTGGCACTGGCTAAACAGGCTTCCCCAGCCAGCCAAGGAGCTGGAGGCGTGGCTGCAGATGGGATTGAGGCATCTAAAGTTCAGTTTCTGCTGCTGTGGACTCTAATGATGTGTCATCAACAGTCATGGCTACATCTTTGGCTCTTCGGAGAATGGCTTGGCTCAGATGTACTAGCCTCTCGTAGGATACCCAGGCTAAGGCCATGTATTTTCTTAGTGGGTAATTCTCTGTTTGGGAAGCAAACAGAGAATTACATGAAGAAAATGGATGAGTACAGGACCACTTACAGGAATCTTCAGGCCAAGAGAGGCAGGCAACTCCTCAGAGGCAGCAGTCATGGGGCAGGCCTTTTCACCAAGCACAGGCCTCTTCTCTTTTCTCAGAGGGGTTCTTCAGAGGAGAGGCAGAAGAGGGATGAGCAGGGCTGCATCCTCCCTCAGCCTAAAGCCCTGCCAAGCAGACACCCTGATGGGCCTGCCGGTCAACTGTCCTATTCTAGTAGGGGCAGCCTGGCTTACTTTGTCCAGGACTGGATGTCTATTACATCAGACAAGTGGGTCCTGGAAGTAGTAACCCAAGGACTGGTTCTCAGCTTCAAAAAATTTCCAAAGATGAGAGCCAGATCTTTCCACCTGCAAATCTCTCAGAAACCCTTGCCCTAGAGGCAGAGGTTTCTTCTCTCCTAGCTTTAAGTTATAGAGAGAGTACCTACCCTGCACTGGGGCAAAGGACTGTACTCCAGGTACTTCCTGACCCCCAAAAGACAGAGGAGTGGCACCCATCCTAGACCTAAAATATCTAGCAAACATCTTTTAAAACCAAAGTTCAAGATGATAACTTTGGGAATAATCCTTCCTTCTCTAAAGCCAGGGACTGGCTAGCCTCCCTGGACCTCAAAGATGCCTACTTTCACATTCCCATCAGGTGCTCCCACAGAAAGTACCTCAGGTTCGAAGTTGCCTCAGGCCACTATCAGTTCAGTGCAATGCCCTTGGCCTAACCTCAGCTCCAAGGGTTTTCACAGAGTGCCTGGCAGTAGTGGTTGCCTTCTAAGAAGGCAAAGATTTCCATTTTTCCTTATCTGGACTTGACATAATAGTGGGTCAGTCTCCAGACCAAGTCAAGTCTCACCTACAAGTGACCCAGCAAGTGCTCACTTCTCTAGGATTTCTTCTCAACCTTCCCAAGTCGGTTCTCAAACCAGTCCAGCTTCTTACCTTTATAGGAGCAGAACTGGACACACTCAGAGCAAGAGCCTTTCTTCCTCTAGAAAGGGCAAGAGTTCTTATGAAACTAGCTTCTTCCTTCAGCCTTCAGGTATCTCGACCAGCAAGGCATTTCCTCCAGCTCTTGGGCCACATGGCAGCTTCAACAGCAGTGGTCCAAGGGGCAAGATTCCAGATGAGGGATATTCAGTTCCACCTGAGAGCTTTCTGGTCTCAGAAGAAGGATTCCTTACCAAACTGATCCCAGTGACTCTGACCTTGATCCAAGACCTCCAGTGGTGGCAAGATCAGGACAATTTAAGACAAGGTGTTCCTTTGTTGCTTAGCCTTGTTCAGTGGTTCTTACCACAGATGCTTCTCCTGGGCTGGGGTGCACCTGGGGTCCCTTACTGCCCATGGACAGTGGTCCCCAAGAATCCTCTTCTCCACATCAATCTTCTAGAGCTCAGGGCAGTTTTTCTGGCTCTAAAAGCGCTCTCACAGTCAGTACAGAACAAGGTGGTTCAAGTCAGAACAGACAACACCACCACCATGTGGTACATCAACAAGCAGGAGGCACTCGGTCCACGGCCTTGTGCATGGAAGCCATGAAGTTGTGGTCCCTGGCTTATTCCCTGCAAACCTTTCTTGTAGCAGTTCACCTTCCAAGCAAGGACAATATGCTAGCAGATGCACTGAGCAGGATTTCTCAGGGCCATCACTTAATGGTCCCTGGACCCTCAGGTGTTGAAAGTGATTTTTTCAAGGTGGGGCACTCCAGAGATAGATCTCTTTGCAGCCCCAGACAATCACCAACTCCTCTCTTTGTTGCAGACCTCCAGTCCTGGGCTCAGTCCCTCTGGATGCCCTGATCCTGAATTGGGAGGAAGTTTCTGTATGCCTTCCCTTCCCACTCCTGTTCAAAGTTTTGATAAAAGTAAGGTCTCAACCATGCAAGGTGATTCTGATTGCTCCAGACTGGGCCAGACAGCCCTGGTACCCCTGTTGCTGTCCCTAGCAGTCCATCTTCCCGCCTCTTCCCAGGAATTACAACCTGTTAACATCCTCTCCGGAAGGATTTAGTACCCAATCTTCAGTCTCTCAATCTCAAAGCATGGCTCTGGAAGAGTTAGAGTTTGCAGATCTGCATCTTTCCCAAGGGTTCTGGATATCCTCAAGGTTTCTCGGAAGCTCTCCACCAGAAAGACTTACAGCTCCAAATGGAAAAGATTCAGCATTTGGTGTTCTAAGAAGCATATTTCTCCAGACACTGCTGAATTGCCTACCATTTCTGGATTATATGGTCCATCTTAATGGCCTAGGCCTCAGACCAGCTACTCTCAAGGTACACTTGTCAACTGTTTCTATGCTTTTGTCTGTGGGGAAGCCTTCCTCACTATCTTCCCATCCTGTGTTCTGTAAATTTTTAAAGGATTGCTTCACACCAATCATCCTTTTAGAGACCCTGCACCTGCCTGGGATTTGAATGTTTGCATTGCTCAACTTATGCAACCCCGCCCTTTAAGCATACAGTATGTCTTCAGCAGAGCTTAAGTACTTGACTTGGAAAACTGTGTTCCTGGTAGCTCTTTACCTCTGCCAGGCGACAGTGAATTGCAAGCCCTGTCAGTGGAACCTGATTTTATCTCATTTCACAGGATAAAGTGGTCCTTAGAACCAATAGAAGGTTCTTGCCCAAAGTGGTTTCAGACTTCCATTTAAACCAGTGTGTCTCTCTGTTTTCTTCACTGATCATTCTTCCTCAGAGAGAAGAGGCTCACAGTTTAGATGTCAAAAGAGCCCTTAGTTACTACATAGAGAACGTACCAAGAGTCACAGGTTTGACTTCTCCAGTTCCTCACTTATGGAGAAGTGGGAAGGGCAAACCTGCCACCAAAAGATCTGTTGCAGGTGGATCGTGTCTTGTATACAATTCTGCTATGAAAAACTGGGAACAACTCCACCCTCAGGCCCGAGGGCTCATTCGACAAGAGGTACAGCTGCTTCCTGGCTGCTGTCAGGATATCCTCTCTTAGAAATTTGTCACAGCCACCTGGAAAACAGTCCATACCTTACCAAGCACTACTCTCTGGATATCCAGGCTAGGAGTGATGCTCGGTTTGGCACAGCAGTACTTCAGAGCCTATTCCTAAAGTAAGTTCTGTCCTCTTCCATGGAGGTACTGCTTGGTAGTCTGCAATAGTCCGGATACAGCAAGACTTCATGTTGTTTGAAGAACAAATTACTCACCTTAGTCACTGTGTTTCTTCTAATGGAGTCTTGCTGTATTCTGACCTCCCTCCCTGCCTCCCTCTCAGAACCTGTTTTTGGGAAGTGGGTGGGCAGGTGCAGTGTTGCACCCTAGGGTGTTTTTGCTTGCACCTCCTCCTTTTGTTTGGGTGCTTATTTATTATTGTTGTTTTTAGTACTTTGGGTTTTGTTTTTGGTTTCCTGACTTGAGTCTTCCTTGGGAATCCAAACTTTTTTCAGCCAGTTGGCTAGTAAGAATTTTTACATTCCACATGGAATTTTTAGTTTAGTTGAGCTTGTAAGAATCTGACGGCTTAAGTTCAAAACACCCAGACAGAGACTTAACTGAGCTCGAGTTCGCATTCTATGCCCTGCATAGAAAGTTAACTCTCTGTTCTCCGGGCAGTTCAAAGGTTGGGAATCACTGCAATTGTCAGAATACAGCAAGACTCCATTAGAAGAAATATAATTACTAAGGTGAGTAATTTTTCATCAAGACTGTCATCTGTGGTGAGGTTTCAATCTCCCATAATTAATTTGGAAAGGAACTATGGGTGGAAAAATATTCATAAGGGAAACAAAAAGGAAGAGGTATCCACATTGGGTCCATAAATGCTTCTTCCCACTAGTAATCAGATGTGCCACCATAGCAAGGAGAAAAGGTGCCTGCCATCCGTATCTGCATAGTCTTTAAGTACTTGGAATGGCAAATGTTCATGAAACCAAATTATGACAACAGCTTCCCACGAGAGCTGTTAGCTACACCAAAAGAGAATCCCACCCACAACTTACTTAAAAGATGTGCATCTTTGCCAATAAATGGGTCTGTTGGAGCAATGCCAGATCCATCTTGAAAAAGCTTAATGTTACGGACCTGGAGGTTCCATTTGGGGAATTGCCCCTTAATGTTCCAAGTAACACAAGTTAAATGAGGTAAGGCCATGGTGGAAAGGTAACAAATATTGATAGCTGTTCATGAAATATCAGATATTTAAACATACAGAAATCGGCACCCCCAATCAACCGCAAGGTAAAAGATGCCCTGGATACAGAAAGTTCTCTCATGCCCAATCCACCCTGCAAACAACCTGCCTTTGTGCTATGAAAAACAGGGAAACAAAATATTTCGTAACATTTAAACTCAAAACTCATTGAGGGTGTGAAACAGTAATAACCAGAAACATATAAACAACAAACAGTTCCTCTGTAATCACCCACCAAACAAGGGAGGAGAGGGTAGGGGACACATACCACAGGAGAAGAATATCTCTCCCATTAGTATTTTGACTGTGATGGCTCAAGAATGATCAAAGATCCTCGCCACCATGTTTCAACAGTATCAGTCAGCTACAGTAGTTATCACAGCCAACACTTAAACATGGGGGTGGGATAAGGGAAAAAGGGAGGAAGGAGGGTTTGGTACTACTCTGCACCCTAAATAAAGGGTTACTTCTGTGATCCCCAAAGCACTGATCTTGTGCAGTTCAAAAGAGCACCATCCACTGCTCTCCAGTAAATATTGTCCAACAAACTTGACCCATAAGCAGATTAAAAGCAGAGGGCTCACTTTAGTCATTAGTCAAAGGAAAACCCAGAAGCCACTTAGTCCAGTAAAAAAACAGCAAATTTCAGGGTGACAAAAAGTATAATTCACTCAATGCCATCCGAACTTAAATAAGCATCCTGTAGTGAACCGAGACTTGCTCTACATAATTACAAATCGAATCCCAGTCCAGTTCTGTGATCCTCAAGCAAGGAACCGTGCAGTTCAAGAGAACGCTATAGATTTCTTCCCCAATAAAACTGTCCACAAAAGATTGGTCCACGTATAAATAAAAGACAAGCATATCACTATAATCATCAGTCAAATGAAACTTCCCAGTAGTTATTGAGCCAGTATCATGAACAGAGCAAGCCTCAAGGTTACAGATTGAACAGTCAGCTGTATGATTTCAGAGTGTAGTGATGCATCCTGTAATGAGCACAGACTAGATCCGCAATAATTCAGAACAAAGCCAATCCCAGTTCAATGGGTAAAAAAGGGGCAAGGCAAGCACCACTGTGAGCTAGGAAGCAGTCTGTCTGTAGGAAGTAGGAGAGCCGGGAAGCTCATTGCCAACTATAGCTGCAAATTTGAATCGGCAATACTGGTGATAGAGAATAAACCGGAATCCAGTAAAAGCTCCTCACATACCCTCAAGTGTTCATATTCTCTGAACAGTAAAGGAAAGCTGGGGAAAGTGTCCAGAAAGCTCTGATTTAGCTTGTTCAGCCGAGGCAGATTCCCAGCCCCGCTGCCATGGTAATAAAGAGTTAGGCAGGGTACCACATGCAAAATTTGATACCCGCCTTTGTAAAGTGTCTGTTTAATGTCCCACTGTGCTAGTTGCTTCTCACGGACTAATGGCGTTAACGCCACCAAAGATGAATTAGGATGGCCATTCCAGGATAAGGGTGCTTGGCTCGGGCTTGCTGGAGAATGTGCACTTTTTCCTGGTAATGAAGACACTTTAGAATAATGGCTTGAGGCTTTCCTTGCGCCGGTGGTTGGGGGCGGAGGAAGCAGTGGCCTGCTCATAAGATAGTCCATGCCAAGACTGGTGGGCCAGCAATTGCTTTTAAAAGCCCTGGATGAAGGTTAGCATGACAGAGCCTCCATATGCTCGGGATCCCCACACTCACTAGGTTATTCTGATGGCTTCTGGCTTCTAAGTCGCCAGTTTTAAGCTTCAGTTTCTGCAGCCTTTCTTGATGTCTTGTCTCTCCTGCAGTTCTCGGGTCTGGGAATCCTTGAGAGCTAATCCAGTCCTCAAGCGTCCCCCAACCACCTTTTAATGGTCTCAAGAGCCGGTTTAAGAAGTTGCAGATCTTCAACAACTCTAACAAGAGTAAGCTTAATTCTGGCCATATTGGCCAACAGTAAGTCTACTTTGTCAGGCTCCACTTCTGGTTTGGGGAATCTGGGGTGGTATATTTTGAGGTCACTTTGGCCTAGCTTGAGGAGATAGTGTTAGTGATAGTTCATTTTGGCCAGCATTTTCTGAAGAAAGAACCATTTCCATATCTGCCAAGTTGTTCCTTAGCATCTGTAGTTGAAGTAAGGTGTCCGTGTAGGAACACAAATAAAATGGCTGTTATATGCAAAAATAAGCTTGTTTAATGCTGAGTATGGAGCTTGAGGAAAACCTGTCCATTCAGCTTGAGGGCATCATGTGACTAGGAGGGGTTCAATGTGTTTCCTTACCTGGACGACTGGCTGCTAGCAGCACCATCCAGAGAGTGCTTGCTTCAAACTCTGGCTCACACGTGTTGCATGTTCCAGGATTTGGGGTCACAATCAACCTGCTCAAGTTGTTTCTGACCCCGCCAATGACTTTAGTCACATTGAGGTGGTACCAGAAATGGCTCAAGGGATGGGCTTTCTTCCACAAGACAGAATGGAGCACTTGATGGATCAAGCCTATCTTCTACTCCAGCCGCAAGTCCCAACACTGGCTTTTCTGTGCCTCCTGGGATTGATGGCCATGGCCATCATTACAGTCCCCTGGCCAGGCTGCATATAAGAATTTGTCAGTGGACGCAGGGGTCCAGTAGGACCAGCGATAGATGACCTGGAGCAACCAGTCCTGGTCTTGGACCCAGTCAAGAGGGTGTTGTGGTGGCTAGAGCCCACCAACCCCTGAAGGGTTCCATTCTTTATTCCACCTGCAGCAAACCTCTACAACAGTCACACTGAGCCTCGCCTAGGGGCTCACGGGTGCCCACCAGACTCAAGGGACATGATCTATGGTGTAGGCAGAACTCACATAAACGCCTTTGAGATTCTAGCAGTTCTGTATGCCTTGCAGGCCTTCCAGACCCAGCAATCCCGAGCCCATTATGGATTTGGGCTGACAACACCAGCAGGGATTCACTCACACCGCCTGTGTTAGGAAGCAGTTAGGGTCTGGTATGGACAATAGATCATGGCCTGGAGCTCTCGGCCGCTCATGTTCCTGGTGACCAAAATGTCTTGGCGGACAGTCTGAGCTGGTCTGAGTCATGGGTTCACAAGTAGGAACTTCTGACCTCTGTGGAAGATCATCTGTTCTACCGATGGGGTCATCCAGAGTTTGACCTTCTGCATTCCCACTCAATGCAAAACTGCCACTTTTCTCCTCACTCACCCAGGGCCTGAAGTTTTCAGGAGAGACGATCCCACTCTTGGAAAGGGAGGTTTCTGTATGCCTCCCTCCCTTCCTGCTCCTTCAGAGGTTTCTGATCAAACTTCAGAAGGAAGGGCAACTATGATCCTTATCACCCCCTTCTGGCCTCCAGATCTGGTTCCCTTGCTTCAGCAGCTGGCAGTGGAACCTCCGGTGTCCCTGCCCCTATGCACAGGCTTGCTGTCCCAGGAAAGGGCACTCTGGTCCATCCGGACCGCGGATCTCTTCATCTTCATGATTGGCTCTGAGGATGAAGCCAAAGGCAAGGTATGTGGTGTCCTCTAGGGTGGCGGATGTGTTGGTGGCAGCTTGGAAACTATCCACCTGGGCCACCTTATTCCATGAAGTGGAAGTATTTCGCTTTGTGGGCTCCATCACACCATTTAGACCCCTTCATCTGTCCAGTGAACCAAATCTTGAGTACTTTTGTCCTCTCATGCTCCGTGCTCAAGTACTTTTCTACATCTCTGCTTACCATGTACTTGTCGCCACGCTGTGGCTAAACTTGATGTATCAGACATTTTTGAGAGACATCCTTCATTTGAAGTCTCCAATCCACAATCCTGTCCCAACTTCGACTTACATTTTGTGTTAGAAAATTCACTCCTGCCTTTGAAATTGGTCAGGAGTTGAAAGCTCTGCTGTCTCTTGTGGAAAGCATTATTTTAGTTGCTGTTATTTCTACTCAAGGATTTCTGAGCTTCAGGTGCTCATGTGTGAGCAGCCATATTTGATTTTCCACAGAGACAGGGTGTCTTCAAACAACATGAAGTCTTGCTGTATTCTGACTATTGCAGTTAGCTCCAGCATTTGAACTGCCCTGGAGAGTAGAGGGTTAAATTTCTATGCAAGGCATAGAACGTTGAGCTCGAGCTCGGTTGAAGACCCTGTCTGCAGCACTTTGAATCCAAACCGTCAGATTCTTTACTCCGCCACTGAACAGTCACTCTGGAAATTTCTCCTTTGCTTGGTTCAAAGTCGGTTAAAGTTGTCGGTTTTATTCCAAATTTATTTCCGCATTGTCAGTTCAGGCTCTGTCTATGTACGATAAGTACTTTAAGGTAGTTTTCTGTTTATTTTGTGGAAATTGTAAAAACTTTTATTCTCGATTGGTTTGGCTGAACCGATCCTTTAGTTAAGTGTATCTTTAGTATATCGGTTTTAATAAAAGGCGTAATTTGTGGGTTGTTTTTCCAACACCCGTAACATGGTGAGAAACCGATGAGAGTCTTGCCTGGCGGTTGCCATATAACGGTAAGTTTGTTAGGTTGGCCATGTCTGAGAAACCCAAGAAAAACCGGCCACTGGGTTTCAACACTGTAGTGCATGTGGGGAAGTCTTGCTAAGGCTGATCCCCACACCACCTGTGTTTACTGTCTGGGGTTTGACCACCTTGATTCAGACCGCCAAATTTGTAAACTTCCGCAAGTCTACTCTGGAAAAAGGTTAGGTAGACTTAGAGATAAGGAGGCTGAGAAATTCTCTGACACGGAGGCCAGCCCGTTCAGTTTCCACCGAACAGAGAAAGAGTGCCCTCTGACCAGGGCAATACTTCTTGGCAAGAGGAGAGCCGATCCTGAGGGATCGGTTCCTACAAAAAGAAAACGCAAGACAAATCGACCGTTCGGATCCAGACATTCATATCTGACCGCTGAAGAAATAGCCAGAGCGATTCGGATTGTTGAATCGCCTGTCCGGCGCACCATCCTAGACTTAAGATACCTGAACAAACATCTTTTAAAGCCAAAATTCAAAATGGTGACTGGGGAACAATTCTTCCGTCTCTAAGGGCAGGAGACTGGCTAGCCTCCTGGACCTCAATGATGCCTACTTTCACATTCCCATCAGGTACTCCCACAGAAAGTACCTCAGGTTCGAATTCGTCCTCAGGCCATTATCAGTTCAAAGCAATGCCCTTTGGCCTAACTTCAGCCCAAGGGTGTTCACAAAGTGCCTAGCAGTAGTGGTGGCCTTTTAAGAAGAAAAGGATTTCCATCTTTCCATATCTGGACGATTGGCTCATTGTGGGCCAGTCCCCAGACCAAGTCAAGTCAGATCTGCAAGTGACCCAGCAAGTATCACTTCCTGGGATTCCTCTCAACCTTCCCAAGTCAGTTCTCGAGCCTTACAGCTTCTCACCTTTATAGGAGCAGAGCTGAATACTATCAAAGCAAGAGCTTTCCTTCCTCTGGAAAGGGCAATAGCCATTTCACAGCTGGCTTTTTCCTTCCGCCTTCTGGTTTCACCAGCAAGGCATTTCCTTCAGCTTTTGAGCCACATGGCAGCTTCCACAGCAGTTGTCCAAGGGGCCAGGTTTCAGATGAGGGACATTCAGTTCCATCTGAGAGCTTTTGGTCCCAAGAGAAAGATCCTCTTACCAAACTAGTTCGTTACTCAGAATCTAAGCCAGGCCTTCAATGGTGGCAGGACCTGGACAATTTGAGGCAAGGAGTTCCATTTGTCACTCATACTCACTCTGTGGTCCTTACTACAGATGCTTCCTCTATCAGGGTGGGGAGCCCATATGGGGACTCTCATAGCCCAGGGACTGTGGTTCCCTCAGGAAGCCCTACTTCATATCAGCCTTCTGAGCTCAGGCAGTACTCTGGCCCTGCAAGCTTCTCTCAGTCAGTACAGAACAAGGTGGTTCAGGTCAGGACGGACACCACCATTATGTGGTACATCAGCAAGCAGGAGGCACTCAGTCCACGGCCTTGTGCATGGAAGCCATGAAATTGTGGTCCCTAGCTTATTCTCTGCAGACCTTCCTGGTGGCAGTCCACCTTCCAGGAAGGGCAGTGTGCTAGCAGATGCACTGAGCAGCATCTCCCAGGGCCATCACGATGGTCCCTGGACCCTCTGTGTTGAAGCCATCTTTTCAAGGTGGGGCACTCCAGAGATAGATCTCTTTGCCGCCCCAGACAATCACCAACTTCCTCTGTTTTGTTGCAGACCCCAGTCTTGGGCTGAGTCCTCTAGATACTCTGCTTTTGAACTGGGAAGGAAATTCTTTATGCCTTCCTCCTTTCCTCTACTCTTCAAAGTTCTGGTCAAGATAAGGTCACAACCTTGCAAAGTGATTCTGATTGCTCTGGATTGGGACAGGCAGCATTGGTATCCCTGTTGCTGTCTCTAGCAGTCCATCTTCCCTGTCTCTTCCAGGAATTACAACCTGTTAACCTCCTCTCAGGGAGGATTTGGTACCCCAATCTTTGGTCCCTCAATCTCAAGGCATGGCTCTTGAAGAGTTAGAATATGCAGACTTGCATCTGTCTCAAGGGTTCTGGATATTCTCAGAGCTTCTTGAAAGCCTGCCACCAGAAAAACGTATAATTCCAAATGGAAGAGATTCAGCATTTGGTGTTCCAGGAGGTGCATATCTCCAGGCACTGCTGATTTGTCTACAGTCCTGGATTATATGGTTTATCTTAATGGCCTAGACCTTAGACCAGCTACTCTGAGTACACTTGTCAGCTGTTTCTGCTTTTCTGTCAGTGGGAAAGCCTTCTTCACTGTCGCCTCACCCTGTATTCTGTAATTTTTATGGGATTGCTTCATACCAATCCCCTTTAAGAGACCCTGCTTCTACCTGGGATTTGAATGTTTGCATTGCTCAGCTTACGAACCTCCTTTTGAGCTTGTCCTTAGCAGAGCTTAAGTACTTGACTTGGAAAACTGTGTTTTTGGTAACTATTACCTCTACCAGACGTATCAGTGAATTAAAGCCCTGCCAGTACAGCCTGACTTTATTTCATTCCATAGATAAAGTGGTCCTTAGAACCAATAGGAGGTTCTTACCCAAAGTGGTTTCAGATTTCCATTTAAACAAGTCGGTATCTCTTCCTGTATTCTTCACTGATCACTCTTCCTCAGGAGAGAGGAGGTTACACAGTTTAGATGTTAAAAGAGCCCTTAGTTATTACATCGAACGCACAGAGGGTCACAGGTTTGACTCCTCCAGTTGTTCCTCACTTATGGGGAAGTAGGTAAGGCAAACCTGCTACCAAGAGAACTATTGCCAGATGGATTGTATCCTGTATACAATTCTGCTATGAGAAACTGGGAAAATTCCACCCTCAGGCCTGAGGGCTCATTCCACTAGAGGTACAGCTGCTTCTCTGGCTGTGGCCAAAGATAGTACTTTGTTAGAGATTTGCCAAGCAGCCACCTGAAAACAGTCCATACCTTCACCAAGCATTACTCTCGATATCCAGGCTAGGAGTGATGCTCGATTTGGCACAGCAGTACTTCAGAGCATATTCCCAAAGTAGGTTCTGTCCTCCTCCATGGATGTACTGCTTGGTAGTCTGCATTAGTCAGAATACAGCAAGACTTCATGTTGTTTGAAGAAAAATCACCACCTTAGTAATTATGTTTCTCTAATGGAGTCTTGCTGTATTCTGACTCCTCCTCCCTGCCTCCTCTCAGAACCTGTTTTGGGAAGTGGGTGGGCAGGTGCAGTGTTGCACCCCAGGGGTCTCTCAGCACACTTTCTGTTGTGGGTGCTTGTGTTGATTAATTAAGAATTTGTTATGCTTTATTACCTGGTTTTTGGGTTTCTGACTTGAGTCTTCTTTGGAAATCTAAACATTTTGTTGCCAGTTGGCTAGCAGAAATGTTACAATTTCCACATATTTATAGGTCAGTGAGTTTTTAGCTCATAAGAATCTGATGGTTTGGATTCAAAGTACTGCAGACAGTCTTCAACGGAGCTCGAGCTCAATGTTCTATGCCTTGCATAGAAATTTAACCTCTCCGGGCAGTTCAAGTGCTGAGCTAACTGCAATAGTCAGAATACAGCAAGACTCCATTAGAAGAAACATAATTACTAAGGTGAGTAATTTTTCTTTGCATACTAACCTTAAGTTTCTTCCTAAGGTGGCATCTGAGTTCACTCTGACTCAATCCATCCACCTGCCTGTTCATTTTCCAGAGCATGCCAGTCCAGGAGAAGCATTGCTCCATACTTGGATGTGCATAGAATTTTGAGATACTGTACACACCAGACAGATGACTATAGAAAGTCCTCCCAGTTGTTTGTTTCCTTTGCCCCTAGGAAAGAGAAGGTTCCGTGTCCAAACAGTGTTCAACCAAATGGTTAGCCAGCTGCATTATCTTCTGTTACAAGAAGTACAGTAAAGATCTTAGTGTGGTGGTTCATCTTCCTGTGATGGTTCATGGTCATTCTACCAGAGGCATGACCGCTTATGTGGCATGTTTAGGAACATTTCAGCTGTAGAGATCTGTGCAGCTACTACTTGGAGATCTGTCCACACCTTTACTAAACACTACAGTGTGGTCATCACCTCTAGGTGTAGGGCTAATTTTGGCCTGGCTGTGCTTCAAGGCTTCCTCTCTCAGGTCCTTACGGCCAGCCTCCTGACCTATCTGACAATAATTGCCAACACTGCTTGGGACCTGTCCTACTGATGTTGCCTGCTGCAACAGATACCCTTGAAGTAAGATAGTAAAGTTACATAAGAACTTACCGTAACAGTAGATCTTCAAGAGGATCACCAGCAGGCCATGCTTTCCTCATGCCTTCTCCTTTTCTCACCTACCCTGGCCTTCTGCCTAGCTCTCCTTTTACATGGAGGAGAGCATTCTGCTTTCCTTTCTGTCTTTTCTATGGTTACCTGGGATACCTCTTCAGTTCCCATAGTGGGCACTTACTTTTGGCCTCCAGTGGAAAACTGAGGAGGCTTTGAGACCACACTCTTATAAGATAGGCCAATGTCAGAGGGTGAGCGTCGTGGTGGGCAGCCCCTCTGGTAGACTGCAAGTTAGAAAGTTTCCATGGTCCTAGTGCCTGGCGCGGCTAAGTCCTACCGTGTGGCCTGCTGCAAGAGATCCTCTTGAAGATGTACTGTTACAGTAAGTTCTTACATAACTGTACTTTTTGACACCAAGGAGGTCGTTTGTTCTAGGGACATGGATATGTTGTTCATCCACACTTATTGGCAGGTTCCTTGCCGCTTTAAATCTTGCCGGAAGGTCTTCGCTGGCTCCTCCCACCCACCCGGTGGTAAAACTCAGCTCCGCCCCATGACGCCAGATCTTCCTTACCGCTTGAAGCTCAGGTTCTTCCTTAACGCGTTGCGCTTAAGACGGGTTCCTAATTCTTAAAAGTTCGAAATTGAAAAGTTTTTGCAAAAGACTTGGTCTTCTTCTCCTCGGCTGCGATGGACAAATCGACTCCCAGATTTGGGTGCCCTTGCGGGCAGAAGATGTCTAGGGCGGATCCGCACTCACGTCGTCTACTGCCTGGGCTTGAGCACGACCGCGGGCCTGCGACTTGTGCTCTTCCTTTTCGCCCACGCCCTGAAGACCGTGCTGCCCGATTACAACTGGGGCGCCACGAAAATAATTCCACCGGTGAAATCTAAAGAGGCCCGACGGTGTCCGCGGGCGGGCGGCTCGGGGGATCAGCTTGAGCAGATGATCGCCCTGAAGAGGAGGCTGCGCGGGCCGCTTCTGCCTCGGCTGCGGCTTTTGTCCCGCTCTCTCTCGGTGCCTCTTACTCGGCTTCTTTTAGGAGCTTTGTCTGACCCTCTCGACCAAAGGTGAGGGTCCAACTCTTCGGACCTTCTTCCAGGTCCAAAAGAGCAAAGTAAGTCTCTGTCGACGCCTTGGGAGCGGAAAGATCCCTCCCTTGTCGACAGTCGACTTCGTCGACTCAGCTTCGCCACTGGCTTCACGGTGTCCCCGCCAGGCCAGTTGGCCGAGACTTATCGACGCCGTCGAGATTTTTCTCGACCCGTTGGACGGGTTGTCGGCTGGAGAAGCTGAGAATCCCTCTCCCGGTTCCCCGGTGGGAGTTGAGGATCCTGTCGGCTCATCTGTGCCTCCGGTTCCGGAGCCTTGGTGGGATCGTCCGAGCCGGGGAGCGATTCCGACACTTCTCCTCCGCCTTCCTCGGCCTAGTCGAGACCTCGGTCTCGGACATCCTCAGTCCAACCGATCCCGCCGTCCAGGCGGTCTCGGTCTCGCACCGCGGCAAGCGCGCTTCCGCTCTTCCTCTTCCTCTTCCTCGGACGAGGGAGGCTTCGACGCAAGTTGCGCCGAGGCACGAGGAACTTATGTGGCAACAGCTCCTTTTGACGGGAATAAGCCGACCCAGTCGCCTTCCCTGGCCATTAAGTGGCTGTCACCGAGACAGCAAACAACTCCTCATTGTAGTCGAGGAGCCTGTTCTCAGGCCGGTTGTTGCCAATTCCAGCTGCCCCACCGATTCTGGTGGAACCTCCACCCCACAGCCATTAGTTGGGGCTCCACCAAAATTCTCGGTCGGCTTTTGTTTGCCCCATAGGCTGTCGGTCACCCCACTCCCGATAAACCTCGGCAGGTGGAGGGTGGCTCAGGCCAAGGCAGCTCTTTGAGGACTCTTCTGAGTCCGATGATGGTTCCTCCCCTTCTCCAAGCGCGATAGACTTGGAGTCCTCGGAGGACAGTCAATGGACGATAGCCCTTCGTCCTTCTTAGGGTTGCTCGACTCATCTCGGAGTCCACCGATGAAGCTCGAACCTGCTTCTAAACGGGCCAGGTATCCCTCACGGAGATTCTGGACCGAGGGATTCTCCCACGGAGGCCTTTCCGTGGCGAAGCCATAGTGGATCCGGCCTTGGAACTTTGGCAGCATCCTGCTTCCTGCCCTGCGCCTGCCAGGTTGGCCAGGAAGTGTCCGGTCCCTACGTTCCCTGTCCAGTTTTCGGAACACCTCTGCGCGAGGGGTTGGTTACTGACAGCGTTTTCCAGCGTGCGGGAGCATCAGGGATGTGGACAAACCTTCCCGACAAGGAATCCAAGAAATTGGATTATGCGGGCGAAAAGTCTATGCTGCGTCTTCTCTCGGCCTTCGCCGGGCCAGTTCGGCCGTCCTCATGGCACATTTTTCTCACGCCTGTTGGGCCCTGGATGAGGTTGTCCTCATCTTCCCGGAGATCTACAGACTACCGTCAGGCAGGTGCGGGACCAGGGCAGGGCAGTGGCTAAACAGCAGCTCCAGACTGCGTTAGACATCGGGACTCGTGTGCCAGGTCTGTGGCGCCACAGTGGCCATCGTGCGTCGGGCTTGGCTGAGGATATCCACCTTTACTTGGATACCCAGCACAAGTTGGTGGATGTTCCTTTGGGGACTGACCTCTTGACGCCCTGGGGTGGAAGGTCACCTGCAGAGGATCGAGAAGTCCAATGCTACCTTGGACTGGTCTCTTCCGGCCAGAAGGACAAAGGCCGCAAAGCCACAGCCTAAGCCCTTTCATCCTTCTGCTCGCAGTGCGCCTAGCCCAGCAACGCTGGGGCCAGCAGGCTCGACCTTGGTATCCCAAGCCTAGCCGCCGGCTTCCTCCAACAGGAAGCAGGGAGGAAGGCCCAGGAGGTTCCTCGGCCGGTCCCTCCTCCAAGCCTGCCCAGTGACGGGCTGAGGGGTGTCGCCCCATCCCTGTCACCTCACCCTGGTTTCCCCCGTGGGGGCGGCTCAGACACTTCCTTTCCACCTGGTCCGCTGTTACCACGGACAGGTGGGTACTGGAGGTGGTGGGAAAAGGCCTACCTCTGAATTCGAGCAGGCCCCGCCTTCAGAGCCGCCGCGACTCGGGGGCCTCGGGGTCCGCGAGTCTCACTGGCGGCTCCGCCGAGCCGACATCGCCTCCTCCTCCAAAGGAGGTGATCACGGAGGTGGAGGACCCCCTTCAGACCCGGGTTCGTGTCCAGGTATTTCTGGTTCTGAACGGACGGGCTGGCGCCCCATTCTCGACCTCACGACCTGAACAAGTTCCTAAGGTCTCGAACCTTCAGAATGATCACTCTGGCGAGATAATACCATCTCTGGAACACGGCGTGGTTCTGCTCTCTGGACCTACAGGACGCGTTCTTTCACGTCCCTATCCGTCCGTCACATCGGAGATTCCTCCACTTTGAGGAGGGATCCTCTTCGAGTTCCGGAGCCATGCCTTCGCTTATCTCCAGCTCCCAGGGTCTTCACCAAATGCATGGCAGTGGTGACAGCATTCTGCGGGCCGAGGGGTCCGGTGTACCCTTACCTGGACGATTGGCTGATAGCAGCCGCTCCAGACGGAGGTGGAGCGGTTCAGAGATCTGGCCCTCCAGGTTTGCTCTTGAGTTGGCCTTCTCATCAATGAGGCCAAGTCGAACTCGAGCCAAAGCAGGTGATCCTGTTCATCAGGGCAGAGCTCGACTCTCTCGAGCCAGAGCACGACTCCTGGCGGACAGGGCCGAGGTTCTTACCTCCTTTGCCCAATCATTTCTGGTTGGGCAATCGCGCCTGCCTGGGACTTCCTGGCCTTCTGGGTCTCATGCGGCCTGTACCAGCGTGGTCCGTTGGGCCCGCTGGCACATGCGCCCCTTCAGTGGGGACTGGCCAGCCAGTGGTCACAACGCTGCGATCCTTTGGACCAGCTAGTGATAGTGACCAGGAGATGTGGAACGCCTCCAGTGGTGGACGTTCCATTCCATTTGCAGGAGGGCATCCGTTTGTCCGCCTCGAGCCGACGGTCTCTCTATCGACCGATGCCTCTCTGATGGATTGGGGTGCCCATCTGGGGAACACGAGTGCATGGCCTCTGGTCCCCGGGAGTCCCGATGCCACATCAACCTGCTGGAGCTCCGAGGGTCCGCCTAGCTCTCACCACCTTTGCTCCATTTCTCCGGGGTCAAGTGGTCCGAGTCCAGACGGACAATACCACCACCATGTACTACCTGAACCGCCAGGGCGGGACGCGCTCCATGCTTCTATGCAAGGAAGCCTCCGCATTTGGTCACTGTGCGCAGCCTGGAGGCGGATCTCCTAGCCATTCATGTGGCAGGAGCCTCCAACACCCCGGCCGATGCCCTGAGCCGATAGGGGCTGCATCCCACGAATGGTCTCTCCTGCCGGAGGTAGTACAGATCTGTTCTCCCACTGGGGCACACCTCAGGTGGACCTGTTTGCCTCCAGGAGAGAACGAAACTGAGGCTGTTTCATGCCCGCCCCCTCAGCAGGGGCTCGCTGCAGGGGATGCCTTCTGAGGCTGTGGACCCGGGCCTCTTCTACCTTTCCCCATTTCCCTTGATTCACAGGTGCTTCTCAAAGCAAGGAGGGACAAGGGCAGGTGATCCTGATAGCCCCAGACTGGCCCCGCCAGTTCTGGTACCAGATCTCCTCAGCCTCAGCGCCAGGCTCCTGAGGCAGCTTCCAGCTCGCCCGGACCTGCTTTCAGTCAATCAGGGAAGGTGTTCCATCGGACCTTCAATCCCTGCACCTGACGGCCTGGTTCCTGAGCGGCTAGATTTCCAGGCCTTGGGTCTTTCCGACGAGGTCCTCAGTGTTGTTGAGGCGTCCTGATGAGTCGACCAGAAAATGCTACGCCTTCAAATGGAAGAGATTCTCCATTTGATGTCAGGGCAATGGCTTGGACCCTTCCTTCTGTTCTGTGGCAAGCATTTTGACTATTTATGGTCCCTTTCTAGTCAAGGGCTTAGGTCTATCGACCCTAAAGGTGCACCTGGCAGCCATCTCTGCTTACCGGGCGCGACGGGAAGCAGTCGGTGGCGCAGGAAAAGGTGGTCGGGCGCTTTTCAAAGGCCTTGATCACATTCCGTGCGAGAACCTCCACCTCCGGGATTTACTGCTGGTACTGGCAAAGCTCATGGGCAAGCTATTCAACCAGTGCACAGGTGTGATCTCTCTCACCTGTCGTGGAAGACCGCCTTCTGGTGGCTACCACGTCAGCCAGAAGGATGGGAGAGCTCCAGGTACTTTGCATCGAGTCTCCTTACCTGGTCTTCCACAGGGACAAGGTTGTCCTGCGCCCCACCGAAATTCCTTCCGAAGGTGGTGTCGGAGTTTCACCTTAACCAAGTGCTGACTCTGCCGGTGTTCTACCCCAATCACACCTCGGAGGCCGAATATAGGCTCCATACTCTGGACCCTAGAAGGGTGCTCGCTTATTATAAGGAGCGCACGCTGAAATTCGGGGAGAGGTTCGCCAGCTGTTTGTCACCCACGCTGAAGCCGCACCTGGCAGACCTGCAGCCAAGCGGACGATAGGCAGGTGGGTCACCTCCTGCATAGATCGCTGCTATAAGTTGGTGGGCATGGAACCTCCCAGAGGGATAAGAGCTCATTCTACCCATCATACTGCTGCATCAGTGGCTGCTTCCAGGACGCCCTATCCAGGAAATGTGCAGGGCTGCTACCTGGAAGTCAGCACACCTTTATTACCCATTACCACATCGACCTTGAGTCAGCCGGGATGCTGGTTTTGGCCTCGGTTCTCCAGTCCTTATTTCCCAAGTAAGTATTGGGGTGCCTTGCCTCCCTCCTCCGGAGAACTGCTAGAGTCTGCCAATAAGTGTAAGTGTGAATGAACAACATATCCATGTCCTAGAAATACACAGGTTACTCACCTGTAACAGGAGTTCTAGGAATGGTATATGTTGTTCATCCACACGACCCACCCAACCTCCTGGCTTCGACGCGACAACCTGAGCTTCCAGCGGCCAGATCTGGCGCCATGGGGGCGGAGCCGAGTTTTACCACCGGTGGGTGGGAGGAGCCAGCTTGAAGACCTTCCGCAAGGAACCTGCCAATAAGTGTGATGAACAACATATACCATTCCTAGAACTCCTGTTACAGGTGAGTAACCTGTATTTATTGTTTGTAATGCAGTCTGACCGATTTTCAATACTGCATCTTACCTTAACAACATGTCCATAGATCTTACTTGAGATACAGCTCTTGCAGCAGGTAACACCATTAGGACTGAAGCCGGCAGGTGTCAGGACCCCACGGAATTCTTCTAGCTATCTTCAGCGGGGACCGCCAGACCCGTCGGTCCCGCCTCCGGCGTCAGGCATAGTACATAAGGGGCTGTCCGCCAGATTCCCCAGTTCTTTCCGCCGTCAACTTGCATGTCTCGACCCTTTGGATCGCTTTCTAGCGCGTGACACACGGTTAAGTTCTTCCTTCGAAAACATTCATGTCTTCAGCTCAGTTGCTATCTGATGTCCTCTCCAACCTCCGTTGAAGGCCATCCTCGAGTGCGCCTTGTGGGAAGCAAATCCTGTTCAAGATCCGCTGATTCGCCTGCGTCCGGTGCCTAGGCCCAGACCACGACACCCGGTCCTGCAATTTCTGCCAGGGGTTCAACAGCCAGACCTCATACCGTCGCCAGAAGGCTCTGCAGGCATTCCTGCTTGAGGAGAAGATTAAGGCCATGGACACCTCCGAGGGGATTCAGCAGAAAGGCCCAGAAACACTTGAGAAGCACAGGGAGAGGGTTCCTTCCAAGTCCCCTCTAGGGCCTCTGATTCCCATAAGTTCCGGCTCCCGGTCCGACCATTCGCCTCCCGGCCCGTTCTCAGGATCCCCCGCTGCGGTGAAGAAACCCGGGCTCCTCTTCCTCCTCACAGGCCAAGACCTCCAGGCTCTTCGTCATCTCTCCAAAGCCCTGGTCAGGTCTGGGGACCGCATCATCATCACAAGTCGGGTTCCCGCCATTCGAACCCGACATCAGGTCTGTCTCTGCCTCCTCCCAGCGAAAGACCAAGGAGCTCACCTCTCTAAAGCCGCCGCCCATCCGACATCGGCCACTCATCACAGGAGCCGCCGACCGCCAGACGCCCGTCACCGGTCAGGCCTCGCCTCGGGTCCGCCGGCAGAAGGCCGACATCTGTACCTGACGCTAGAGAAGAGGACTCGACGCCTCCCTACCGACGTCCGGTCAGGAGCTATCACAGAGGAGGAGTTGACGCAGCCCGAGGACCAGACGGTGAACCCGGTCCTGTCACACCGCCCAGGGAACCCTCTCCACAACCTGAGGCCCTGAGGAGCCGACGTTGAACCCGACGACCGCCACTGCACCGGTCCGTCGAGGGCCTTTCCCTTTCTGAGGTTAATGAGCTCTTCTCTCACTGGTGGGATACCATTAGTATGATATGGTCCCACACCGCCCTCTTCCTCCTCCTCTTCCTCTGCCACCTGCGACTTCTCCGACTCCTGCACCCCTTCTCGTCCGGGCTGCAGGCCGATACCCTCCCCAGGAGCCTCACGGACTCCAAGGGGAGACCTGATAAAGGAGATCTCTCTAGATCTTCTTCAGGGTCACCCAGTCCTAAGAGGCCCAGAAGACACCGTCTCTCGCTCCGACGGAGGTTACGGGATCGGAGTTTTCAACAGGATCCAGATCCCCTCCTCTTCACATCCCTCTCCGGACCCACGTGAGCTTCCTAGATCTCCTCCGATGACCCATCGCTCTCTGAGATCATGAGACATATCCAAGAGAACATGGGATGGGATGCGGAATTAGACCCCGAGACTACGCCTGCTAGGTATCTTCGCAGAAGGATCCTAAGCCTGTGGTGGTACCACCCTTGGTGGACACTTTGTGGATCGCCACCAAGGCAGCGGGAAGCATCCACACTCACTCCTGGCGATGCCGAAGAAAGCTGACCGCCTGTACAAGGCTCCTAAGGAGGACCAGTACTTGGTTTAACATCCTCTGGCCGACTCTCTGGTCATAACAGCTCTCATGACCGGTCCCAGAGACCGAACATTTGAGCACCCTGCCACGGACCGGAGTCCAAACAGCTGGGCGCTATGGGCAGGCGCACGCGTGTCTTCCGCTTACTTGCGCCATCAGGTCCCTGAACTACTTGACCCTCATGGTACAGTTCCAAAATGCCTTGTGGGAACAGGGACTGGATCTGGCGGAGAAATTGCCAGAAGGTGAGCAGAAGGAGGAGATGTTGCAGCTCCTCCGCACGGGTTCGGACGTGAGAACCCAGGTGCTGCAAGCTGTGTATGATTCCGAGACTCCTCGCCAGAGCGGCAGCTTCAGGGGATGCCTCCAGAGACACTCATGGCTCGTGTCTCCTCGGATTTCACCCAACGCCCAGAAAAACATCATGGACGCCTCTTTCAAGGAGAAGTTCTCTTTGGTGCACCTCTGAGAAGGTTCTCACCAAGCTCCAAGAGGCCGGGAAGGCGGTGAGGTCGATCCAGGCAATGTACGACCAAGGCTTAGTTCCTTCGTAGGAACCAAAGCCGCTTTTTGTGGACGGACACAGAGACAACAGTCCCACACTGATCCACAGCAGAGGGGCTCCGGCTCCCGCAGAGCCCAGGAAGACAGCCCGCTGGGCCGAGGTCAGCGCCCAGCTAAACTGGCTCAGCCTGCATGGGCCTCTGCCGCCACAGCCTGACTCCTTCCCGCCCCCACCCCTCAGGATCAACGGGATATCAAGGTCGGGGTCGATAGAATTACCTGCCAGGATGGTAGTCCATAACCACCGACAGGTGGGTTCTTCAGTTGGTCGCTAAAAGGCCACTTTATAGAATTCCGCAGACAAGCCACCTCAAGGCCTCCTCTGCTCTCCCGTTACTCAGGTCAGCACAAATTGCTTATCAGGCAAGAAATACTTGCGCTCCTGCAAAAGGAAGTGGTAGAGTATGTTCCAGAGAACCAGAGAGGTGCGGATACTATTCCCACTTCTTTCTGGTTCTGAAGAAAACAGGGACCTCCGTCCAATCCTTTACCTCAGCGACCTCAATATGTCGAGTCGCCTACAAGCGATTTTGATGGTGACCCTGCAGGGTCTTATTCCCATGCTAAAGAAGGACGCCTTAGCGCTCCTGGACATGCAGGACGATACCTGTTATACCAGAGGCTCAGGCGCACAGGAGGTTCCTGCGCCGAGTTCCCTCGCCACCACTTCCAGTTCCGAGCTCTCCCGCTTGGACTGTCATCGCCCCGGTCTTTACCAAATGCATGGCAGTCGTGGCAGCTCTCTAAGGAGACAGGGCCACTATGTGTTTCCGTACTTGACGATTGGCTTTTCATGGCCGCTCCAGAGAGGCGTGTTGATGACTATCCAGAGCACCCAGACTCTGTTTCGTCTCCTGGGCATCATAATCAATTACGCGAAGTCTCTCCTTGTACCATTGCAGAAGCTGCAGTTCATAGCGCAGTTCTGGACACCGCTCAGGGAGAGCATTTCTTCCAGACCACAGAGCTGAACACACTGTGATCCCTCATCAGGGATCTCTCGCAAGAAGACTGTCCCTGCCAGGCTGGTCCTTCGCCTGCTCGGACACATGGCTGCGCCATTCGACCTTCCCTTGGCAAGGCTCCACATGCGGGTTACTCAGTGGATGCTCAAGGTGCAGGGGACCAAAGGCAAGACCACGTGCAGCATCCGTCAGAATCACGAACGCCGTGATTCAAAATTGGCAATGGTGGCTAGACCTTAGGACACTTTCTGCATGGTGTCCCGCTTGCAGCGCCGTTCTCGGAGGTAATCCTCTCCACAGACGCCTCAGGGCTGGGGTGGGAGCACACCTGAACGGGTGAGGTCCCAGGGCGTGGACCCTCAGAAGCTCATTTCCACATCAACATTCTGGAGATGAGGGCGGTCCTTCGCCCTGCAGGTCTTTCAGTCAGAGAGCCCGCCAAATACCTCTTGCTCCAAACAGACACACGGCGTGTGATGTAATACCAACAAACAAGGAGGCGCACACTCTACCCCTTTGCAGGAAGCGGCGAGAGTGTGGATTGGGTATTGGACATGGCGCGAGCCTGATTGCAGTTCACGCTCCCGGAGTGGACAATACAATCAGAGACGGCCTGAGTCGCTCCCAGGCCAGAGTCCACGAGTGGGAACTTCTTCAAGGGGTAGCAGAGGATCTGTTTCTTCGATGGGGCACTCCAGAACTGGACCTATTCGCTTCCCCATCCAACGAAAACTGCCCAATTTTTGCTCGCTAGATCCAGGGCCTGGTGTTTTCTGGTGAGACGTTGTCCCTCTCCTGGGCGGACAGATTCTCACGCTTTCCCTCCTTCCCGTTGATTCAGAGAGTTCTTCTCAAACTGCGCAGGGAGCATGCAACAATGATCCCAGTAGCCCCATTCTGGCACAGACAGATCTGGTTCCCTTGCTAACGCAGCTGTCCTGGGAACCTCCAATCCGCTTGCCTTCAGCTCCCATCTCTTGTCTCAGGAGGAAGGTTTCTAGTCCACCCAGACTTACGCTCACTGAACCTGCATGCTTGGCTCCTAGAGACGTAGCCATTTTGCTACAGGGTCTGCATAAGAGGTGGTGGAAGTTCTTTCTGTGGCAAGAAAGCCGGCAGCATTGTCGACGTGCGCCATGAAATGGCGCCCGTTTTTCTGTGTGATGCAAGCAAGCGCCTTTTCCCTCTAGGTTGCCTGGTGAAAGCGGTTAGGAATACCTGCTCTCCCTTTTCCATTCGGTCTCAGCCTACTCTCTATTAAAGTGCACTCTCTTATTTCTGCTACCACTTCGGTGGGACAGCGACAGTGGCGCAACTTGACGCCTCTCGAGATTTTCTGAGAGGGGTGTTACTAGGCCACCCATTAAGGACCCTGTTCCTCCATGATTTACTTTGTCCTGGAACAACTCACGCTTCCCTTTTGAACCTGCGTCATGATTAGTAGCCGCGCTTTCCTGTCATGGAAAACGTTATTTTCAGTTGCTGTTACGTCAGCAAGGAGAATTTCCGAGCTCACGCCTCATGTAAGGAACCTTATTTGATTTTCCACCAGGACAGAGTGTCCCTGAGGACGTAATCCTAAGTTCTTGCCTAAGGTGGTTTCGCACTCACTCTCAATCAGGACATTGACCTGCCTGTATATTTCCTAAATATTCTAATAGAGGAGAGCGCTGCTCCACACCCTGGATGTTCACCGCTGTGTTAGGTAGTACCGAACAGGACTAAACAGCTCGCAAGTCGGAGCAACTCTTCGCTTCCTTTGCTGACAGGATGATGGGCCAACCAGTATCGAGCAGTCCCTTTCTCGCTGGCTTGTCCAGTGTGTATCATACTGTTATGATACAAAGCAGAAACCCATCCCGGCCAGTCCGGGCCATTCCACTAGAGGGTGGCTACCTCCTTTGCAGCACTATGTAATGTCTCCTCCTCTGCCATCTGTGCTGCAGCCACTTAGAGTTCTGTGCATACTTTTATCAGGCATTATAGCGGACATTGCTTCACGGCGAAGAGCCGGTTTCAGCCTGGCGTCTACAGGGTCTCCTGTCCTAGAGTCAGGACTTGGTATGGACTTTCCTAGTTTCCTCCTCCCAGAATGCTTGCAAGCGTTATTGCTTGGAAATCAGTCCTAATGGTGTTACCTGCTGCAAAGCGCTGTGTCTCGAGTAAGATAGTACAGTTACTTAAGAACTTACCGTAACAGTAGATCTTTGAGAACAGCTCTTGCAGCAGTTTCCTCCCACCTTCCCCTTGGAGGAGGCATGGCTTTCTGAGCCTTTGGCGGGGTTTACCCTTTACCTTCTGATGGTGGATCCTCGGTCCCCTTCTGATATCATCCTGCGGCCGAAGTCTCCGGCGGGAGAACTGGGGAATCTGGCAGGACCGCCCCTTATGTACTACGCCTGACGCCGGAGGCAGGGACCAACTGCGTGTCCCCGCCCGGAAGATAAAGGCTAACTAGAAGAATTCCTGGGGTCCTGGACGCCGCCGACTTCAGTCCTAATGGTGTTACCTGCTGCAAGAGCTGTTCTCGAAGATCGACTGTTACGGTAAGTTCTTACATAACTGTTTTCTTTCCACAATCGGACAGCATCATAAAATCCAGTGTGGTGAAAAGAAGAAAGATAATTTAGTTTTTGACTTTTATGTGTTTATGCATTTCATTATTTGTATCTGAACTAGGTACTGAACCTAGTACTGGCAGATAAAAATCTAATTATCAAAACAGAAAAAAAAAGAACTTCAGATACCAGAAGTGAGAGCTGCCTACTTATGAAAGTCATTAATTCCAAGTAGTACTCTAGCTCTTTAACCTAAAGTATATCGTGAGCATGTTCTTGGGAGCTAAGTATTTTGCATATTTGTAATAAAAATAGGTCCATTACAGTGTTGTATAGTGGAAATGCAAAAGTTAAGAGTCAAAACACAGGTTCTGTTCATCAGATCTAAAAGTCACTTTATAAAAGCTTTTAAAATGTCTGAAAATATATGTGCAATTAAATATAAGAAAAGGCAAGAATCTGTTTTGAAATCAACTATTTTATGGGGATCTTTTTGTAGCTGGTCAGTGAAACAGTACATTAACACTCAGTTAACTTTACTACTGTTCAAAAATATTGTTCGATCAATTTTTGCTTCTTCAATTTCAATATTTTGTTTCTTCATTTCAGTATTTTTTTTTTTGATATACTGTTTCTCCTCTCCCAACTGTACCCTTCAGACCAACCACCTAGCCCCTTCACCCGTTATCACCAGGACTTACCTCTGCCCAGTCGCCGGGTACAGAGCCTGTGGAGGGTTGGTCGTCACCCGCAGCTAGGGCATTTTCCATTTTCCCCATGTGTGGAGGAATCGCACATCAGTGGAAGTCCTGCAGCTTCCTCCCTTTCCTGGCGCCCAGCAGACCCACACTACCCATGGGCAGTCATTCAGCGGGAGCACCAGTCCTCCCTCCCCAGGAGAGGGATCCTCCTTCCCAACCGACACCTGGTGGCCCGCTCACACCCGAAACACAGATCACTGGCATGGCAGGAGGTAAGGCACAGATGCCTCAGCCCTCCACGCCACTGGGCCGGCTTACTTTCAACATTTAAAGTGTTTTTCCTGGCAAGAACACTTAATATTTGTATGACATCCCATACTGTTTCACATTAAGAGACAAATTAGCACCACTTTTATTGGAATTTTTATTTTCTTACAATTTTCATCCCGGTCCCGTTGACCTCCTCCCTCCTCCTCTTCGCCACCATCCATCCAGCCCCGACTGGTAACTCGGGCTCACACCTCCTACCCCCATGGCTTACCCTCCCCCATGGTGGGGAGCCCCAACTCAACCCACCAGATTCTGATTCAGTACTAGGTGATGTCCTCTCAGAGGCAAAGCCTGCGCAGACGGCCAACAAGCCGCTGAACCGACCACATTTTCTGACATTTTCTGTGTGGAGGGAGCTTGCAATGCTGACAGTGGTGTGCCACGCGCTGGCCCACATTCAGCATGCCCATATCTGTACAGGACCTGGCTTACCAACACCTAGCTTCCGCTATTTGTCAGGCAAATGCCAGTCTCTGTCCCACCCTCCCTGGAGAGGAGAGCTGTCCTCCAGACACTTGATCCTGTCCCACCTTAGCTAGCCCCTGATGACTTGCTTGCACTGTGAACATCGGGAGTCAACAAGCGTGGCAGGAGGTAAGGCACGCTGCCTCAGCCCTCCACACCACTAGGCCAGCTACCACTTTTATTGTTAAAAGTTATTTTTAATTATTTTGATGATAAAAATACGGAGGTATATTACAAAACAAATATACAGTATAACCTTGATTATCCGACTTCCATTAAAAACAGCACCATCTAGTTGGATTTTCTAGCAGCAGTTTCACATTTTGGTTTCATGAAAGTTACAGTACCTGCAAAGCAACCTTCAGTGACCAGTGTACTCAAATTACTGCTCATTATGACAGGAAGCTATATAATTGTTTTGGATAATGCAGTTTTAGTTTCATAGTATTTATCTTGTTTAAAAGCATTGTGTAGAATGAGTAAATACGTAATTTTTAGTAACTTTAGGAAGCTTGAACACATATAATTTCTTTTATAATGTGTAAAAACTCCAGTGCTGTGACTGGCTTAAACACCAGTACAGCCAGGTAATTATGTGTCCATAATTACATGCCTCTGCTACAAACGCACTCAGCATGTCAGGCCCTCTGCCCCACAGGGCCAACCTCAGAGCGCAATAGTGTGACCAGGTAACAGACAGGGTAACCCTGCTGTCTGCTTTTGTGTCCAAATCACCTTTAGTCTCAAGTTCTGTGGGGATTCAAACTGTGAACCTTATGCTAGCATACCCAATGTACAGGCTCAGATTACTGACCTCTTTGGGGATTATGGAACAATCTTTGCCAGGGGTACCAAGCCGGGCTTCCAAAATGAACCCTTAAACTCTGTAAGAGACCTTAGGTATATTCTTACCTTTTCCCAGTTTGGCAGAACAGCTGTCAAACTTAACCACGATACATCACATGCAAAAGAACTTGGAAGACACACCCAGGCAGTATCTTTCAAATAAAGATTTTGCTAAAGATGACAAAAATATGAAAAATGTAAACACAGCACAATATATCAAAGAGCTTACAGTCACATAAAAGAACAAAGGAAGATTACAAAACAAAACTCCTATCAACATACAGTTAGATCTTTTCTATCTAATGTATTACCTCTAGAGTGCTTATAGTTAGATCAGAGAGCAGCATCTCTAGCGTCCCAAAATCATATGTCAAATTCCCCAGTTACAAGGATACATTTCAACCCCA
Organism: Neoceratodus forsteri; assembly: GCA_016271365.2. Lineage (NCBI taxonomy): Eukaryota > Metazoa > Chordata > Ceratodontiformes > Ceratodontidae > Neoceratodus > Neoceratodus forsteri. The sequence goes on along the minus strand of CM057454.1, from coordinate 971,289,896 downwards.
TCTCGCCACCCCTTGGTGAGTCATCTAGCTCCTCCTTTTAGAATATAAAATTTTACAAACATGACGTCCTATCAGGAGGTATATTTGATAAGGTGACATCAGCAAAAACTCATTTCTGAAATTGAGTCTTTGATCCACCAGTTCCTTTGAAGTTTACAACCCTGCAATTCCATCACCCAGGTGTGAGATAGTCTGACAGGAATCAGCTAAATGATGTCCTGTCCTGTAATAAACTGTATATTTAGTTCCCCAACTTCAAAGCAGCAACAGGTTATAAAAAGGCCATAAAATGCAATTTCTCAAGGAAGTTAATTACATTACAGAGATTTCTTGGTCGGTGTAACATATCCTGTAGCATCACTGAAACCTGGAAGGAGGGCACCCATGGAAGCAGAGGATGTCTTGAGTGAGACAATCACATACTATATTTTTATATTACAATATCATATAATAATCATAACCAGCTGGCCAAACATCACAATCCTCCCCAGACTGAATTTGGGGCTCTATCCCCTGCATGGGATGAGCTCCTAAGTCAGTTCACTCTCATAGATGCACATGCCATCTGTGTTCTGATTGGTCACTGCAGCCCTATGTAAGATCTCATGTCATACCCTTGCAAGCAAGACTCCATCTTAATAGTCTATCATTAGTTTTTCCCATTTGTGTTAGCCAAACCAGGGGTTGTTGTCAGTTTGTACCTCAAAATGCTGCCCATATAAGTATGGATCTAACTTTAGGGCCCACACTATGGCAAGACACTCTTTTTCCACAGTAGAGTAAGCTCGTAGCTGGGAAGTAACTTTTTATTCAGGTACATTACAGGTGATCTTTCCCTGCTTGGATATCTGACTCAGTACTGCCCCAATACCCATGTCGGAGGCATCAGTCTGGCCTATAAAGGGTCTGCGATAGTCAGGGCTTGTCAATACAGGAGCACTGCACAGTGCTTCCTTCAGTTTGGTAAAAGCTTTTTCACAGGCTGGTTCCCAGGTAATTTTCTTAGGCATCTTTTTCTTTATCAGGTCAGATAGGGAAGCAGCCAGGGCATTGTAATTGGGTACACATTTCCTATAGTACCCTGCTTTCCTAGAAAACTCCTGACCTGCTTCTGCATTTCTGGTCTGGACCATGCCTTGATCACCTCTATTTTTATTTGGTTAGGATGGAGCTGTCCCGCCTACAACATGCCCAGTGTATTCCACTTCAGCCATGGCCACCTGGCACTTCTCAGCTTTGACAGTGAGCCAGGCCCTCTGTATCCTGCCCAGCACATCCCTAAGGTGGGACAGGTGTTCCTCCCAGCTGGCACTAAAGATGACTGTGTCAGCCAGGTATGCCACGGTGTACTCCTCAGCACCATTTGACACCTGGTTCACCAGCCTTTGGAAAGTGGCGGGCGTTTCATTCCGAAGGCATTATTTTAAATTCAAATAAGCCTATCAGAGTGATGAAGGCCGACCTCTCCCTAGCTCTGTCAGTTAATCTACCTGCCAGTTCCCTTTATCAGGTCAGTAGTCATAAGGTATTTCGCCTCCCAACTTGTCCAGGAGTTCGCCCATCCAGGGCATCCGTGGGCATCTGATTCGTGACTGCATTCAGTCCATGATAGTCCACACAGAAACGAGTAGAGTCATCTGGCTTGGGCACAAGGACTACGGGTGAGGCCAGGGCTGTGGGATCTCTGGATTACCCCTAAATCCAGCATTTCCTCCACCTCCCTCCGAATGTCCTTTTGGACAGCCTCTGACACCCGATATGCTGTCTGTCAGAGCATGCTCTGTGTCCGCTCTCCTACATCGTGGTGTCGCTAAGGGGTTAGTCCAGGCTTGGCGCTTAAACAGTGGGGCAAAGTCAGCTCAAACTCCTTACTTTTGGATCTTGTCTGGGGCCAGCTAGAGACATTTAACTGCCTCCACAGAGGACTTCCGCTGCTTTCTTACAGCAAATCCAGAAGGGAGTCTCCTTCATCCGCCCCTCCCCAGGACTGCATACTGCAAACACCATGTTAGCCCTATTAGCATATGGCTTCATCACATTGACATGGTACATTCTTTCTGTATGTCTTCTGTCAGATAAGTCTATGATGTAGTTCACATCATTTACCTTTCTGACTACTTTGCACGGTCCAGCCCACACAGCCTGCAACTAGTCTTTCCAACCGAATACAGGCCATGATTTCCTCACCCACCGCGCATGAGTGAGCTCTGGCTCTGGGGTCGCACTCACACTTTTGTTTCTGTTGGGCAGCTGTCAGGTTGCTCTGGGGTGTCCCCATAAGTGCCTTCAACCTTTCCCTAAACCTAAGGACATAATCCACTGTGGGAGTGCCCTGGGTGGTGTGTTCCCTTCCCAGTCCTCCCAGATCAAGTCTAGGGGCCCACGCATCTAGGCCCATATAAGAGCTCAAGAAAGAAAATCCTGTTGACTCTTGGGCACCGCCATGTATGCAAACAACTGGTGGGGAAGATATTTCTCTCAGTCCCTCCCATGCTGTTCAGCAAACGCTTGGAGCATTGACTTCGAGGTACTGTTAAATCTTTCCACAAGCCCATTGGCTTGTGGGTGATAATGTGTTGTGTGCCTCTGCACCACCCCACACTTCTCCCACAAATATTTCATCAGGTCCACATGAAGGAACCCTTCGATCGGTGATAACCTCCTGTGGAAACCCAACACGGGAGAAAATCCAAGTAAGGCATCTGTCACTTTGTTCGTCCTCAATGAGGATAGGCTACTGCCTCTGGATACCGGGTGGCACAATCCACCACAGTCAGGATGAACCTCTTCCTGGAGGAGCTGGGGCATTTAAAGGTCCCACAATATCCATTCCACCATCTGAAATGGCTCCTCCACTATGGGCAATGGAATTAGGGCAGTTTGGGTTTTCTTACCCGCCTTCCTATTTTTGGCACTGGTGACAAGACCTGCAATATTACTTCACCTGCTGGGTGAAGTTGGGCCATAAAATTCTGGGCCAACCGCTGCATAGTGCGCCATGATTCCTGAGATGGCCAGACAAGGAATATCGTGTGCAATCTTGAGCAACTGCTCACAGTACCCCTGGGAATGACAAGCTGCCTGCCTATCACCTCCCTCTGTCTTCACAGCCTGAGTATACATCAGTCCATTTTCCCATCAGACCTTACGCTTATCAGCCACCTCCCTGTGCTCCGTCAGAGTCTGCCCAAGCCCTCGGCTTCTCTAGACTAGAGTTACTTTTCTGAGCAGCTGCAAACTCCTTACACATTCCCAGGTCCCTTCAGTCTCTAAACTAGGGTTCCTAGCACTAGCGCCATAGCACTCAGGATCACTGACATCCCTAACCCTCTGACAATGGGTGACCCTCTTTTCGGAGCAACCTCCATAGCTGTGTGGTTAACTGCTACTGGGAAATTTCTACCCCTTTTCATTAGTCTTCATATCAGGAGACACAGACTGGGAACCAACTCCCAGTGGTTTCCACAATGGCTTCTGTGGGGTCCAGGGAACTACAGTTTTCCTTGCCGGCTTGCTGCATGTAACTGCACACACCATGCCCTGTTTGAGATTGTTGCCAAGGATGACATCAACTGCTAAGGTTTTGGCTACAGCCACCTGTTGCACAGTTCCCCTGTTTCACCCCCAGTCTAGGAGAATACTAGCGAGTGGCAATGTTTTCTCCTCTCCAGTGAAGTCTTGTACAGCTACAGATTCATTGGGTATAAGCTGACCAGGCTCTACCAGCTCCCCTTTACCAGTGTCAGGATGCCCATGTGTCCCTTAACCCTTGTGTCTGTACACCATTCACCGTGACTGGGTGTATGTGTTTCTCATGTTCACAGGCATGCTTCCATGGACACACAAACAACCCACTTCTTTCCTAGCCCCATGTTGCACATTGCTCGCCCTTTTGGAACACTGTCTGGCAATATGCCCAGTTTCTTTACAAACCCAACATTCATTTCTTTTCTCAGAGAAATCTTTTCTTTGAAACCTGGGTCTAACTGGTTTTGGTGGAGGCAGTGAGGTTTTAGCTGCCCTGAAGGCATGCTTTTTCCTTTCTGTGCTGCCACCGCCCCATTCACTCTCAGAGCAGGTCTGCTCTTGGCATAGCGGTCCGAGAGTTCAGCAGCCTCTTGCACTGTTTTGGGATCTCAGTCCTCCAACTAGGTTTTCAGCTCTGCTGGGCATGCCCCAAAAACTGTTCTAACAATATAGCATTTTCAATTTTATCTACAGATTTTGCTTCAATTCCTTCCCACCAATATTTTAAACACTGACGCTTAGTGGCTATCTCCTCAGAGCTCATGTCAGAGCTTTCTCCTGAACTTACGGAATTTAGCTCTGTATGCTTCTGCAGTTAAATCAAACTTTTTAAAAGTGCAGCTTTAAGTTTGTTGTGATCATTACTGTCCGTTGTCCATTTGACCCAATGCATCCCGAGCTTTCCGGTAAGTAGCGGGATAGCTGGAAGCTCCAGGACCCTCTAGGAGTTTTTGCCTGAATATAAACTTTTCAAAGGAATTTAAAAGGCATCCATATCCTCCCCTCTTTAAATTCAGCTATCAATTTAGAATTCAATTTGTAACCCAGCCCTGTAGTTCCAGTTAAACCCAAGCCACTTACGTCCTCTGGTGCTGGTGGTTGGAGTCGTGCTTCTCCAGTTCATGTTGCCTCTGGCGCTACACTCTTCACAGTCCGCCTCTCGGCTGTTCACAATTCCGGCTTCTTGCTGCTCACTCCCACTCTCCTGGCGGTTTGCTTGAGCACATGCTCTTCATGGTCAGCTTCTCGCTGTTCTCGCCCCTCTTCCCTCTTATGCTCATTCCTCCGCCTCCGCTTCTCGCCGTTTCACTCAGTGTCCCTCTGGTACTCCAGCTCTATTCTGCGCAACTCAGTTTGCAGCCTGATTGCTTTTGGCTCCAGAATGTTGGTGACCTTCCCTGCTGCTGTGGCTTTTGCTTGCACTGGCCCTGCTGCCCTCCTCACCGGATCTGGACACTGCACTGGCTGCTAACCCCTCCGCACTCAAGGTTTGGACTTTTACAGTCATAGTCTGTGACTCAATGCTCTGGGCATCTACTGCCATCAGGGCATCCACGAGGTTCTGCTTGGTGGTTCTCCCTCATGCAGGACTCCTCTGTCCTGTCACAACTGCCTCAAGCAGTCTGCAGTGTACCCGCTGTAGTTGGAAGCCATCTTCTTCCCCAACTACGGCTACTCTAACTTGCACTTTAGAAAAAAAACAGGTAGGAACTTAACTGTAAGCAAAATGAAATAGTTCCGCTTCCTTTTTAAAATAAATCACTGTCTTATTTTGTATTGAGCTGTACAGCATTGCTTGACACACTGAACAGTTAAAGCTTGTGTTACCAAATTTTATCCCACCACTGCTAACCAAATCTGTCACAAATGCACTCAGCAGGTCAGGCCCTCTGCTCCCACAGTGCCAACCTCAGAGTGCAATAGTGTGAACAGGTAACAGACAGGGTAACCCTCCTGTCTGCTTTTGGGTCCAATCACCTTTAGTCTCAAGTTCTGGGGATTCAAACTGTGAACCTTATGCTAGTGTACAAGCTCAGATATGTACCTACCCCCGGGATTGTGGTACAATCTTCAACAGGGCACTGAGCCAGGCTTCCAAATGAACCCTTAAAACTCTATAAGAGACCTTAGGTATATTCTTACCATTTCCCAGTTTGGTAACACCATCAAGCCCTTCAAAACAGCTGTCAGCCTTAACCACGTATACATCACATGCAAAAGAACTTGGAGGACACATCCAGGCAGTATTTTCAAATAAAGATTTTACTAAAAGATGATAAAATATGAAAATGTAAACACAGAACAATATATCAAAGAGCTCACAATCACATAAAAGAACAAGGAAGATTACAAAACAAAAACTCCTACCAACATACAGTTAGATCTTTTCTATCTAATGTATTACCTCTGGAGTGGTTATAGTTAGATCAGAGGCTGTGTCTCTAGAGTCCCAAAATAATCGTCAGATTCCCCAGTTACAAGGATACATTTCAACCCCATCTCCCCACTCCTTGGTGAGTCATCTAGTTCCTCCATTTAGAATATAGAATTATACAAACATGATGTCCTATCAGGAGATATATTAAATAAGGTGACATCAGCAAAACTCATTTCCCAAATTATGAGTCTTTGGTCCACAGTTCCTTTGAAATTTACAACCATGCAATTCCGTCCCCAGGTGTGAGATAGCCTGACAGGAATCGGCTAAATGATGTCCTGTCCTGTCCTGTAATAAACTGTTTATTTAGTTCCCAACTTCAAAGCAGCAACAGGTAATAAAAAGGCCATAAAATGCAAGTTCTCAAGGAAGTTAATTACATTACAGAGATCTCCTGGTCAGTGTAATATATCCTGTAGCTTCACTCAAACCTGGGGACCCATGGAAGCAGAGGAGGTCTTATGTGAGACAATCATATACTATATTTTTATATTGCAAGTAGCATACAATAATCATAACCAACTGGCCAAGCGTCACAACCTGCACGTCTTACAAGGTGTCAGCCTCTTTATAGTGCAAATACCCACACTCATGTTGCTTGGGTGAGTCAGTGCACATGTAAACAAACAGGCCAGCAGCAACATTGTGCGGTGCTAAGACCAGAACGAATCGACCAAGGCAAGTAGAATCAAGCACACACATAAGTAACAGTAACAAAAGAATAGTTTAGCTTACCATTTATTTGAAGTTCAAAGCAGTGTCATCCAACTTTAGACATGGAGCCCTACTGGTATTACGACCGAGTGGAGTTACGATGTGTCGTGGTAGTGATGTCCTCATCTTTCACCCTGGCCCTGCTAGGCTTAATCAGAGATAGTGAATGAATCATCCATACCATTAAATATAGTACCCTTAAAGTAACATTGACAAATACTTCATTCTATTCTGCCATAATTTCAGTGCAGTTGGAAATGTACAAAAGTGCAGCATTCATAAGCAAAAGCATGCTCTTGACATCAGTTCTTGAAACACTGACAATGTAGTGTATCCACACAATTTGTTTAAACCATTTAAAACACAGTACCGTGGTCTGTATTCAGGACATAAAAATGGAAAACAATGTTATTGTTTGACTTCGGTCAAATACATGTGAATGGATATATATTTTATATACAGTAAATGGCAATCTCCATGTGATGTAAGTAAATTTGCAAGGCATCATGAATTTGTATGCATGTTATCTTGTGATTATTTCATAAATATTTAAATAATTTAATTTAGCTCCAATCCAAACTGGACAACTCACTATATATAGTTGTAACATGGCAAAAATACTACTAGTGCAGGCAAGAAAGACGATTGGCCTAAGGACGTCAGGTGGTACAAGAACAACACAGCATTATGAGATGATAATGCCGTGTTGTTGTGTACTACTGAAACGAGCCACAGAGGAGAAAAGAGCAGTGTTCGAAAGCAGAGACACAGAAGATGTAGTAGGTGTGCTGTATCCCAACGAAAGCAAAACAGGTACAGTACTCAGTGACACCAGATAGCTGTGCAAGCCTCGCTGGCCACAACGGTCCCAACCATGCATTAACTCCCATTAGATGCCACCTTCAGAGGGGATTAATGCTATTTGTTATCCATAAATTAAGTTTAATAAACCCAAGACATACATATGATGTCCAGCTACCTTACTATACCTTATTACCTGAAATCACACAAAGACCGAGCTGAGTGAATCAGATTTCTCATCCACACATGCCCATCTCACTCAGATTCACACCAGTTATAAAAGTGACAAGGACCAATTAATCTGCATATATTTATAAAACAGTTGAAAGATCTAATGCGTCATTCAGTACCCTACCCTCTCATGTTCCGAGGGCATAAATCCAAAAACTTGTCTGCCAACCTTACATTTCCAGTCTCCACCCCTGCCCTAGTTCCACATGTTAAGTGCCACTGAACATAATGTCATGAGATTCCCCATTTGCATTATTCTAATATTTTACCACAGCATGTGACATATCATTGTTATTTATTGCCCTCAAATGCTCACTAATCCTAATCCAGAACTGTCTGATAGTCCTGCCTGTGTAGAAAGACCATGAGAACATGATAATGGATAAACCTCACCTGTAGTTGTTCAATTTATAAACCTTCTAGTGGTTTGTAAACTGTTTGATTACTGCTGGGACTGCTGAGGTCTTTCTCAGAAACTTAACTATCACCCTGAAATAAATCTGTTGGACATTTGTGGCTCCAAACAGGAGCAGACATTTTATTCCACAGCACACCTGCACTGTGCTGGATTCTCCTGTTTATATTATATTTTATATTTCGCTGTTGGTGGGCAGGGGACCATTTCAGCTTTCAACCGTGTGTGGGGGACAACTGGTTAGAGGGCTGTGGGGTGGAGCCAGGGGCTGAGAAACAAAAAACAACAATAACCTGCAATGGGGGATGACTGCCCTCCTGCCCCCAAATGGCCTGTTGGTGGGTGGAGGGTTGGGAGTGTATTAGAGTTTGATTAGTGTGTGGATGTGGTGTGACTGTTATTAGGTAAATTGGTTTTGTATTAGTGATGTGGATGATGAATGTATGATTAGGTTAGATTTTCTTTCTTTTAAAATTGTGTGAGTTTCATTTGTGATTTTTAGAGTGTTAAGGGAGTAGAAAATGTGTTTAGGTCTTGGGCCCTCTCTGATAACCTATCGGCGGCCTTGCTGCATGACCTCCGACCCTTTGTGGATTTCTCCCTCCTGGTGGTAGTGGTGAGGCGTTACCAAAGGTGGGCATTGATAGAGGGCGGGGGGTCTGTGGGCGGTACCGCTAGTATACAGAGGTGAACAGATTAGGTGGTTAGGAATAGGAGGCACCCTGGGTTAGACAGAACCTCAAGAGGGGTCTGGCGGGATTAGATCCTATCCCCAGGGCCTCCCAACAGACCAGCGGCAAGTAGCTAGAGGACCTGCAGTCTCCGCTACACTTGCTAGAGGGCCTGCAGTCTCCTCTAATCCCTTCGAGTAGTGCTGTGATTGCCAGATCAATGAGGAACAAGAACGCTATTATGGCAGACTTGATCTCCTCAGTCGACCTGCTTGCATCACTGAGACCTGGTTGGGGGCGATGCTTGGCCAGTATTGGAGGCTTTGGTCCCCACGGTATTTCATGGTGCACTGCCTGAGGAGGAAAGCAGGGACGGGGAGTGGCCATCTGTTTTAGGGTCCAGCCTGAACTTGGCCATGCAACCCAGTGGGCTGTACCTCATCACTTGAATGTGGCGTGCATGAATGTCTAGGTGTACGTTGTAGGATTCTACTCATTTACTGTCCTCTGGGACAGCAGGGAGAATTCTGCAGGAGGTTGTGGACTTCATCACCGACAGGATGTTGGAGTCCCCAGAAGAAGGTAAATTCTGGGGATTTTAACACCTGGATTGACAACGAATCCTCGCTGTTTGGTTACAACCTCCTACAGACAATGACATCTCTGGGCCTGCCTTTGGGCAGTTACTGCTCGACCCATCAACAAGGCCACAACTTGGACTTGGTATTCTCGCTGGGGCTTGGACGTGATTGACATCAAGATTGATCGGGAGCGTTTGGTCCGATCACTGCATGGTGGGGTTCTCGTTTGGGCCCTCCTGAGAGTCCCTCCCTGTTGAAATGGTCCACTACACGCCCTTTGAGTATTGTCCCCAAAGGACTTTTAGGTAGTAGATTTTTCTGGCGTGAGTGCTGCATGTGCGATTGGCACGGGTGAGGCGGTAGCAGCCTATAATGGGGCTGTTGCCAGGGCACTCTATGCTATCTCTGCATACTGATCCTGCTCCACCCACCCACCCCCACATATACACGGCCCCTGATGACTCAAGGTCATTCCTGGGACCCAGGTTGCCGGCGTAGCATGAGGTAAGTCATCCAGCACCTCAACCCTCTAAGTCACCAGGCCAGCCAAGAGGCATGGGATTATTGACCCATAATCACACTCCTTTTGTGCATTACTGCATACATTTACATTATCTCAGTATCCCAAATGTACTCTCATCTCCTTTTTAAACTTCTCTTGACCCCGCCACTACAACCTGACATCATGGACTCTATGGACTTTTTTTATCAATAGATGTAGCATATCTGTCCTGTCTACATCACAAACACTATGCCAGCCATAATATAGGGGACCTTAAAGAATAAAAAAAAAAGTTTTTTCTTTCTTTGGTTGGCATAGTAACTGCATGCCCAAGTCTGGGGTGGGGGTGAAGGATCTGTCGTGAACAGTCTGAGTATCTTTCTGAACAGGAGCATCATCCACCTGGGCCATTGGGGGAGTCAGAGGAAAGGAGTTTGGGGTCCGGAATCTGGGCTTCCTTCAGACATGTTGAGAATGAATGAACTTGGTCTTTCCAGCATGATCTATGATAAAGGTATTATCTTGTTCTGGTCTGTCCTGTCAGTTGTGCATGGCCCAGGTGCACTGACAGTACAGATAGCCCATTTCTTTACAAAGGTTGCACCTTAGGTCATTTGGGCAGAAATAACTTGCATGACCATAAACCAGACAGAGCATGCACCTTATTTTATTGCATGTTCTGCTAAGATGCTCTGGGGAAACTCACTTAAAGTAGAACTTGGGCTGCCTGGGGTAAAAGCAAAGGGCTCTGTCTTTACCCAAATAGAAACAGTAAGAAAGATGTTGAAACCCTGTTTTAGTATGCCTCAGCTGCACCCTAAAACATCACACCCCAGTCCAGATGTGTTCGTCTTCCATGATGGGATCTAGGACCTAACACCTTGCACCACTGTATCAGCCAGTACTTTACTACATCGAAAACATTCACCCCTCATTCTTTTTGTAAATATACTTTTTATTAAACTTTTCCATGGTACAGCTTGGAACACAAAATTCACTTCTTCTTTAACATGTGACTGATACACAGGGTAGAATACAGATATGGCAATGATCTCTTAACATAGTTTTCACACAAAACCATATTTTGCTTAAGGTCCAGGGTGGGGAGATGCGTATACTCAACATACAATATTACATTTGAAACAAGCTATGAATACACTCTAAATAAAAATACACTTTAATGTATTGTTCCGTCTCCCTTCTGGCTCAATTTAGTGTAGAGTTTCTGAGCATCGGGCAGGAAGTGAGCTATCCATATCCAGAGAAAGATTTTTGAAAGTGCTGAGGTCATCCAGCCAATATAATAATCTTACTGCTTTACTATGGGACAAGTGTGTGGTCTCTGCTCATGGCATATATCAGCCAGCAGTTCCAGTGGTTAGTGAAAATGTAGAGAATGGGCTAGTTTCTCCATTTGATAAATTTGGTTAATCGACGTCCTCCAGGTAATTATATCTGGAGCGTGGGTGTCAGCCATAATTTAGCAATCACTTTTTAGCTGCTGTGATAAGAATTCCCAATTAATAGCGAGAAGAGGGATCTCTATGGGCTCTGGGATATTGCAATAGTAAATAAAATTGTGGTGTGAACTGGAGGGTCTCATCAAATATCTACTGGAGCGCTGTCTGAAGGGAGTCAAAAAGGTTCAAAGTTTTGTACGATCCCACATTATGTGGTAGTGTGCCACTTTTGTTCACTGCAGTTCCTTTAACAGGACGCTGAGTGTCCTGGGAGATGGTGTGCGAAATCACTGGTGTCCTAAAGAATCTAATAAGTTGCTTCCAAGCATATTCCTATCACTGGTGCAAGCTTGTAACTTTTGCTGATGCTTGGCATGTTCAGGTCCACTGTTCTGTGTTGATTTGAGGGTCCATCTCAGTTCCCACTTTCAGCCACTCCATCGAGGAATGCCCTTTGGTGATATGAGTGACTGGTGTGACTGTGATATCATGTTTGGTTGCGTCTCTGTTTGTATTTTATTTATTTATTTATTTGAGTCTAGGATTACACAATGCCTTTGTTGAGGCTCTTTACAAAGGTTCCACGTCATAGAGTACAGTATGCAGTATGAGACAGTAAATGATCATTAACATTTGAACAACATATGAATGTGGCTAAAAGCAGTACAAGAGGGTCAAGGATTGGCGGAATTAGCGGGACAGAGGTAAGAAAGGTGACAGTGCGGGGAGAAGGAGATCACGGAGTATAAGTGGAAGGGAGGAGAAAGCTTGTGGGAGGAGCTAGGAGGAAGAAGACAGGCAGCCCGTGGAGCTAGGAGGGAGGGAGGCAGGCAGCCTGTGGGCCTTGTCATGGACAGACAGGTGTAAGTGCTAGGTTAGGGAGCAGCATTTAGTTGAAAGTGCTTGATGAGGGGCAAAGGCAGGAGGATGGGGACTACTTGGGTGAGCAGTCACAGGAGCTGGAAGCAAGCAGGGAGAGTCAAGTCTGACTTGAAGACACCAAGCATTGGTGTGGCAGAGATGTCACTACTAAGGCAATTTAGCCAGTCAGGTGCCCTGTAGGCCAAATGATCTTGTCCTTGGGTAGTGTGACACAATGGGATTTGTAGGGAGTGAGGCTTGGACCTCCTTGTATTGGAGTTGCTGGATCTAGATGTGAGAAGAGCACAGACTCCAGGAGGAGCAAGACCTATCACAATTTTCTTGGCAGTGATGCAGGTTTGGTATTTTATTCGACTGTCAAGTTGCAGCCACCCAGTCCAGGAGTAGAGGTCACATGTATGAGTGAGATGGTGCGATCCTGTGATGAGTCGACAGGCTTTATTTAGGAGATAGTTACACATTTGAGGGAGGTGGCAGTGGCAGAGTCGTAGATAATAAGACCGTGAGTCAATAATACTAACGACAGAGCTTTGGATGGCAACTGACAGTGCATCAGAGGTTAGGTGTTTCCTATGTCGGAACAGTAGGCCCAGTCTGGTATTGCGCCTTCGCCACATTATTAATGTGGGCAGTATAGGTGAGATGGGAGTCAAGGGTGATGCCAAGGTACTTGAAGGATTGTGTTTGTTCAAGAGTGACTCCTTGCTTAGTTTTGATGGAGAGTTGGTAGTGCTTGTTTTTGTTGTGGGGGCTGCTGAAAGTCATGGATTTAGTTTTCTTCTGATTGAGGATCAGTTTATGAGATGAGAACCAGGCCTCAACGGATGAGAAGTCCTGCTGGAGTTTTTCTTGCAGAGGCTTAGGGTCATGGTGTGAGGCTAGGATTACCGCATCATCGGTCGGAGTATGATTTGCTCTGGACAGGAATCCAGTAGAATTTAGGAACAGACTGAAGAGGAGGGGTCCCAGGATGGAACCCTGGGGACCCTCGAGCGGACAGGTTTGGCATCAGAGAGGTATCAGCAATTCTTACTCTCTGGGTCCGATTGTCAAGATAGCTTTTGAACCAGCTAATAGAGTCAGGTGAGAGCCCAGCATTTTGGAGCTGGACCAGCAGGAGGCAGTGGTTAACTGCATCAAAGGCTTTTGTTAAATCGATAAAAATAGAGCCAGTTAGTTGGCTATTGTCCAGTGAGTTGTGAATAGCACTGGTGAATTAGAGAAGTGCAGAGGAGGTGCTGTGCCCTTTCTGAACCCATGTTGTTGCCGGCACAGCACGTTGTGCTTATCCAGAAAGTCAGTAAGCTGGTCAGAGACAATATGTTCCAGTGCCTTGGGGAGGGAGGAAGAATTGAAATGGGTCTGAAATTCTCATGGGCAGTTTTGTCACCACCTTTGTGGATGGGGGTAACGGTGGCAGATTTCCACTTATCTGGGAACTGGTTTAGGCTGAGGGAGAGGTTAAGGATCTTGGTCAGAGGCCCAAGTACCTTTTCTAGGGTGAGAGACAGGAGTTTGAGATCAAGAGTCATTGCTGAATCTTGATTTGCTAATAGCTTTGGTGACATACTGCATAAGCCTGGTGAGTTGTGACCGTTTTAAAGTAGAAATGTGGGTTGTTTGAGGTAGTGGTTGATTGGGACATAGGAACTTCATCTCCGTGAAGAAATCAGTGGGCAGGACTGTGCTGAGGTCAGTGAAAGCTGTGTTGAAAGAGTCTGCAGTGGTTTTAGGGTCAAGTGTGGTGATTCCATTAATGTTGAGCATGGATGGAGGGATTTAGCCTGTTTCCGGTGACTTCGCTTATGTTTTTCCAGAAATCTCTTCCATTACCCCAGGAGTTGGTGAGGGCATTCTTATAATAGGCTGATTTCAATTGTCGGATAGATTTGGTGCAGTCATTCTGTGCACATTTGTAGTTTGAGATGTCATTATGCCTACCAGAGTTTCTGGCTAGTTCCCAGAGGTGATCCTTATTTTTGGTTTCTTAAGGAGGTCGCCAGTGAGCCAAGGGTTACAGAGTGCCTTGACTTTGCATTTTTAAGGGCTACAAGTTACATGCCTCGGTGAAGAGTTTAATGAAGTGGTCCAGGGCAGTATTCACGTTGGACACGTTGAAGATTGATGACCAGTTCTGAAGGAGGAGATAGGATTTGAGACGAGTCAGCTGACCACGGGTAGAACTCTGCTAACAATGGTTTTGGGGGTGGTTTAGTGAATTTATTTGACCAGATGTAGCTGACAGGGGAGTGGTCGCTGAGAGAGTCAGGAGGAGAGAAGTGTTTGTGATCCGTGAGGGGTGACTAGTAAGGATCCAGTCCAGATGGGTGCTGGTGCCAGTCTTGTAATTTTTTCTAGTTGGCAAGCCGACCATCTGGGTGAGGTTGGCGCTGCAGTAGAGTCCTGTGTGCCCTGCTTCAGCAGCAGGCCAGTTTATATTGAAGTCGCCTAGGAGAATGGATTCAGAGTCCGGTGGAAGTGACCTGATGAGGTCCAGTACTGCAGTTAGCCCATTTCCTTGTTCTTTAGGAGGAATGTAGATGGTGACAACTGTGAGGGCTTTGTTTTGGGCTCCTAGGAGGATTCTGATGGGTAGAGTCTGAGCAGTAGAAGAGTGAGGCAAGGTGTTAATGGGGTGTCCCATGATAGTGTCTTTTAGATATGCAAGCGCAGCTGCCACCTCTTTTAGACAACTGGTCAAGCCTGAAGACGTTGCAGCCAGGGATGTTGATTGCCTGGTCTGGGACCGAGGGCATGAGCCAGGTCTCTACAATTGCCAGGATGTCCGGACAGTGTTGGCTGGTAAAGACCTGCAGGGCATCGATTTTGGGAAGGAGGCTGCAGATGTTTATGGACGTGATTGTGAGGGCACCTGAGGGCTTGTTCTGGTTTGAAGCCTTGGGAGGTTGGGCCAGGGTTTGGGTGCACATTGCCAGACAATGGTAGTAGTAAGAGCACAAGCCTTAGAGTGCTCAAATGTAATTCCCTGATGGAACGCTTTTGCCTTTTGGTGTTCGGAATGCATCAGGTGGTGAAACGAGGAGTCGTGGGTTAATGTTGAAAGAGAGGACGGTGGGGTACCCATAGTCTGGCTGAGGCACAATGCAGTTCCTTATAGGTAGGAGGGACCCAGAACAGTAGGTTGGGCTCAAGGTGGAGAGTTCCTAACTATAACTGAGAGAAAATAGGAGATGAAGTGCAGAAGATTGGCTGGGGTTTGGGCTCCCACAGTGAGTGAGTTAATATTGTGTTTTATCTGTAAATAATGACAAAGTCTGACTGTTGTAGCCTGTATTTTGTTCAGTAGTTCATTAAAAGAAAGTAATAATGCCTCATTGAAAATTGGTCCAAGTATCATAAGGAAAGTTTCTCCCATATTTTAAACTTATGATCTTGTAATAGTGGAGTAAAATTTTCCAGTTGCGATATTACGCAAAGGAATAGGAGAAATGTGGAGAGGTGAAATGTTCTTTGATTTGAACACCATTACTTCACCTGAGTCTTCAGCCATGGGTTAAGCGATTGTATCATTTCTGGGAACTAGTCGAAGCAAACTTCCTTCTGAGCTCCAACTAGGTGACAAAGGTACAAAACCATGTAATGCACCTCGCTGCAAACTATGTACACGTATCTCCTGAGACGTGCCAGTCACAGTGGAAAACATTTACAATCCAAAATTTGTATACCTGTTCTTCTAGCAACGTAGTATACATGATACAATGCAGAAAATGTGAGGAAGGCTGCTATTGGTGAAACTGGACAGGAACTCAAAACAAGAATGAAACACCACAGATTCACAGTTAACCCATAAAAATGAAAATATGCCAGTAGGGGAACATTTTCTAGACCAGATCACTCCACCAGTGATTTTACTGTCAGAGTGTTAAAAGGAACTTCAAAAACAGCCATGATCAGCAAACATCTGAAATAAAATGATACAATATTTTGACACTAAAGAAAAAGGACTTAATAAAGATTTTTTTAATACACTACCAGTAATTATGCTTAAAGCAGTGCTTCTGAGTTTCTTTTAAACCCTCACATCAGCACCTCTGGCTGTTTTAACAGGTACCTTCTTAAAACAATGGTATGTATTTTCTTTATGCCTTGACTTTTAGAAATGTTAATTAATGGTCCAGAGTCAGTAAAATTAGGCAGCCTTTTGATCTCACAAGTTGATCTCTCCAGCAGACACACTCCAGTGAAAATTAGTCTTACTGTTTGTAAGAGGTGCAAATTGACTGCAATGCTTTGATCTGTGACCTGCTAGTCTAGGCTTGAATCCACATTCAGCCTTTATATCTGTCATATTGCTCAGCTGTTTTCACTTTTGACCTGAGGAAGAGAGATTTCACCTCTCAAAAGCTAGTCTTAAAAATAATTTTGTTAGTCCAATAAAGGTATCACCTGCAACATATTGGTTGTATTTTTTCTCTGTATCATTTCTGGGGACCCATATTGTGGGATATTGCCTGATGAAAACACTCGGAGGGAAAAGAGTATGCTCTATGTCCTGCCAGATAGTGTATTGCTTTGCTTGATGTCGAGTAGGGAGGAAGCGGATATGTGCTGCCCAGTGGTATAGTTTGAGACATGGGAGTGCTAGGCCTCCCAGTCCTCTGCTCAGATGAAATTGTTGTAATTTGACTCTTGGGTGCTGATCAGCCTAGTTAAATTGGGAAATCTCCCTGTTCCATTGTTTCCATGTACGGTTCTGGATTTCTATTGGAATATTTTGAAAAGGTAGAGGGCCCAGGAAGGGTAACCTTTTGGACTACTTCTGTTCTTCTGGACAAAGATAGGGTTTTGTGCCCCAGCTTCTGAAGTCCTGTATCATTTGTTAAGAAAATGTGTATAATTTTGTTAAAGGCTAGAGAGGGCTCATGAAATATACACTCTTAGATATTTTAATTTTGACATATCCCAGCAAAAGGATGTATTTTTAAAAACTGAGCTGGGGAGGGGAGTGAAAACTTAGAGTCTCTGTTTTGTTGTGTTTAGGCAGTATCCCACTACTCTGCTAAACTGATAAAGTATTTTAAAAGTTCCGGTACTGACCGTTCTGGGTTATGGAGGTATAGGAAGACGTCATCTGCATGCAGTGCTATCCGATGCTCTCCCTCACCGAATAAGACTCCGTTGATATCTGTTGATTCCCTAATTGCTTGTGCCAAAGGTTCTATATGCATTGGAAAGAGTAAAGGGGACAAAGGGTAACCCTGTCTCGCTCTCTTGGTAGAGGGAATTTGGGGAGTGATGTCCGCTTATCTTAACGCAGGCTTGTGGGGATCGGTATATATTTCTGTAGTAGTGAAATGAAGGAGAGGGGAATCCTAAGGATCTAGCACTGCGTATGGGAAAAGGCCAAGAAACATGATGAAACGCCTTCTCTGCATGGGATGGAGATTACTGCTTTGATATACTAAGTGTAAAGTACACGTAATATTGTCTGTTGTGGTGTGCTCTTGGAAAATCCAGTCTGATCTTTATGTATTATAGAGGGTTAAAGTTGATCGACCTGGTGGGCAGGATTGACATGAATAGTTTGTAGTCTGTGTCGAGAACGAAATGGGCTGATATGAAGGACAGTGAAGTGGGTTCTGCCAGGTTTCAGAATTACTGACATGGTGGCATATGCCCAGGTGGTTTGGGGGTACCTGTGAGAACTTCACTGAATGTCTGCAGTACAACTGATTGTGTGTGTTCATTAGTAAGTTTATAAAATTGAGCCCCATATCCATTTGGGCCAGGGACTTTCATAGTCTTGATATGTTTTTATTGTTTGATCTTGTTCTTTCCTAGAGATTGGTCTTAGCAGACACAGTCCCTGGGTATCATTTATTTGGGTAGTGTCAAGGTCTGTAAAACAAATTCCCTGATTATCTTCTGGTGGGAGTTTTATTCAGGTGTGTATACAGTAACTTATAACAAGTTTGGAAGGCCTGTGCAATGTCATGATACCTGCGTCGGTCTTACACCTGTAGTAGGGTGAGTTATCGCTGTGATAGTTGCCAGTTGGCATTGTCTATGTAGTTGATACACCAAAGGCGAGATGAGCCTGCCACTATTTCGTAGAATCTCTGACACAAGAAGGAATGCACTATTCAAACAACATGAAGTCTTGCTGTATTCTGACAATAGCAGTGAGTCCCAACCTTCTAACTGCCCGGAGATGAAAGAGTTAACTTTCCATGCCAGGCATGGAACGCTGAGCTCGAGCTTAGTTGAGACTCTGTCTGTTGCTGTTTGAACTCAAACCGTCAGATTCTTTCATCTACCACTGAACAGTCGCACCAGAGATTTCTCCTTTGCTCAGTTCAATTTGTCGGTTAAAGTCCGCTTTTCTCGTTTCCAACCGATTTAAACCGCAACCTGTCGGTTCAGTCTCTGTCTGTGGTATTCATGAGTACTAGATAGGTTTATTTTGATTTTCTATTCTGTGTGGAACTTATAACGCTTTCATCGATTCAGTTTGAACCGATCAGGTTATTTAAAATCTTTTTTACTTTTAGAGTGTGGTTACGGTTCTTATCGGTTCTAAAAAACAGATTTTACTACGGCTTTTCCACGCACTGCAACACGGTCAGGAACCGATAAGAGTGTCTTGCCTGGTGGATTGCCATTAAAGGGTAAGTTTTGTTAGGACTGGTACCATGTCTGAGAAACCCAAGAGAAAACGGACCACTGGGTTTCAACACTGTAGTGTGTGTGGGAAGTCTTTGCTAAGGCTGACCCCCACCCACCTGTGTTATTGTCTGGGGTTTGACCACCCCAATTCAGACTGCCAGATTTGTAAAAATTTTCCTGCAGCTACCCTAGAAAAGAGAGCTGGTAGGCTCAGGAAAGGGAGGCCAAAAAGTCCGCTGACCGGATGGCCAGCTCGGTTCGGCCAACCGAACCAGAGGGAGTGCCCTCTGACCAGGGCGAAACTTTCGTAAAAGGAAAACCGATTCTGAGGAGTCGGTTCTGGTTAAGAGAACAAGAAGGAAAATCAGCCGTGTGGATCCAAAAGTTTCTTCTCCAACCGCTGATGAAATAGCCAAAGCGATCAAAATTGTGGTGCTTTCGCCAGTTCGACCGAACCGGCACCATCAGAAGGCGCTGTCATGCCGGTTCCACCGTTCGGATTATGATTGAAGAATTTTATGAACCGGAGGAGGTGGAAGGAGAGTATGAGCAAAGTGAATGTGATTATGAAAGTCTGGATGTGCCCATTGACCCGGACATCTCCCAGACAGACCTTCAGGAGTGTCTTCTCCTAGGCTTTCTGAGTCCCCTCCCATTTCATGTTTTACAAGAAAGTGGCTAAACCCTTCAGCTTCCTATGGAAGAAGCTGTATGACCAGGAGGAGCCTGACTATGTGGAAATGATGGATATCCCAGAGTCCAGGAGGCTGTCTATTCCCTTACACAAGTCTTTTGGGAAACAGACATTTAAGATTTTAAAGACTCCTAATTCTATACCTCCTGTGGATAAAAGAATGGACAAGAGGTATACTCTGTCAGGTTCAGATACGGAGTTCCTTACCCAGCAGTGCAGCCATGTTGGGGTAGTGCAGGCTGTAGCCTGTGATAAGGCTAATATACCCTTGGCTTCACACCCCAGATAAGGACTCCAGGAGGATTGATGTCATGGCAAAGAAACAGTACATGGCAGCATCCTTGGGACTCAGGCAGGCCAATTATATGGCCTATACAGCTAGATATCAGAAATCTAGATGGGACACTGTCGTGGCTTTAGCTAAACAGGTCCCTGGCCAGCTTGCCAAGGAGCTGGAGCAGGTGGCTGCTGATGGTATTGAGGCATCCAAGGTGCAATTCCATGCTGCAGTGGACTCCAATGATGTTTCATCTAGAGTCATGGCTACATCTGTGGCCCTTGTAGGATGGCTTGGCTCAGATATAGTAGCCTGTCTCAGGATACCCAGACTAAGGCCATGGATTTTCCTGTTGTGGGTAATTCCTGTTTGGGGAGCAAACAGAGAACTACATGAAGAAAATGGATGAATACAGGACCACCTATAGGAGTGCTCAGGCCAAGGAAAGGCAAGCCACTCTTCAGAGGCAACATCCCAGGGACAGGGACAGGCCTTTTCATAGGCCTTTTACCAAGCTCCGCCTCCTCTTCTGCCTACCTAGAGGGGTTCTTTAAAGGAGAGGCAGAAGGGGTACAAGCAGGCCTGCTTCCACCCCTCAGCCTAAACCGCCTGCCAAACAGGCACCCTGATGGGTTTGCCAGGGCCGATTCTCCACCACCTGGCAGGCTGGCTTACTTCGCCAGGACTGGAAGTCTTTAACATCAGACAAGTGGGTCCTGGAAGTAGTAAGCCAGGGACTGGTTCTCAGCTTCAAAAAATTTCCAAAGATGAGAACCAGATCCTTTCCACCTGCAAATCCCTCAGAGGCACTTGCCCTAGAGGCAGAGGTCTCTTCCTCCTGGCTCTCAGAGCTGCAGAAAGGGTTCCACCCCTACACCAAGGGAAAGGATTGTACTCCAGGTACTTCCTCACCCCAAAAAGACAGGAGAATGGCGCCCATCCTGGATCTCAGATATTTAAACAAGCACCTTCTAAAGCCAAAGTTCAAAATGGTGACTCTGGGAATAATTCTACCTCTCTAAGGCCAGGGACTGGCTAGTCTTCCTGGACCTCAAGGATGCCTATTTCCATATTCTCATCAGAAGCCCCATCGAAATACCTCAGGTTCGAGCTGCCCTCAGGCCATTACCAATTCAGAGCAATGCCCTTTGGCCTAACCTCTGCTCCAAGGGTGTTCACAAATGCCTGGCAGTAGTAGTTGCTTCCTAAGAAGGCAAATGATTTCATCTTCCCATACCTGGACGACTGGCTCATAGTAGGCCAGTCTCCAGACCAAGTCAAGTTACACCTACAGATAACCTCAGCAACTGCTCACCTCTCTAGGTTTCTTCTGAATCTTTCAAAGTCGGTTCTAGAGCCTGTTCAGCTCCTCACCTTCATAGGCGAGAGCTAGATACAGAAAAGGCAAGAGCCTTCCTTCCCCTGACAGGGCAAGGACCTTATCACACTGGCTCTCTTCATTCACCCTACAGGTGTCTCGACCAGCAAGGCATTTTCTGCAGCTCCTGGGGCACATGGCTGCTTCTACAGCAGTGGTGCAGGGAGCAAGATTTCAGATGAGGGACATTCAGTTCCTCTTGAGAGCCTTTGTCTCAGAAAAGGACCCTCTGACCAAACTGATACCAGTGACTCAACCCTGATCCAGGCTTTGCAGTGGTGGCAGGATCAGGACAATCTAAGACAGGGAGTTCCTTTTGTCACTGGTCTCACTCTTTAATCCTTACTACAGATGCCTCCCTCTTGGGGTGGGGGCTCACTGGGAGACCTGACCACCCAAGGATTGTGGTCCCCCAGGAATCTCTGCTTCACATCAATCTGTTGGAACTCAGAGCAGTGTTTCTAGCACTTCAAGCTTTTTCCAAGTCTGTTCAGAACAAAGTTGTTCAGCTCAGGACAGACAATACCACCACAGTGTGGTATATCAACAAGCAAGGGGCACTGTCTTCAGCCTTGTGCACAGAAGCAATGAAGTTGTGGTCTCTGGCCTATTCCCTGAACACCTCCCTTACAGCAGTACACCTCCCAGGCAAGGACAATGTCCTGGCAGATGCTCTCAGCAGGATATCTCAGGGCCATCATGAATGGTCACTGGATCCCCTGGTTTTGAGGTGATCTTCTCCAGATGGGGCACCCACAGATAGATCTTTTGCAGCCCCAGACAATCACCAACTTCCCTTTTTTGCTGCAGGCCCCAGTGTTGGGCTCAGTCCCCTGGATGCCCTGGTTCTCAATTGGGAAGGAAAGTTCCTGTATGCTTTCCCCCTTCCCTCTCCTGTTCAAGGTGCTAGTCAAAATCAGGTCTCAACCCTGCAGAGTGATTCTGATTGCTCCAGACTGGGCCAGACAGCCCTGGTACCCTCCTGTTGTCCTTAGCAGTCCACCTTCCTTGTCCCTTCCCAGGAATTACAACCTGTTAACCTGTGCTCAGGGAGGTTTGGTACCAATCTCAAATCTCTCAATCTCAAGGCCTGGCTCTTGAAGAGTTAGAGTTTGCTGATTTACACCTCTCAGGGTGTTATGGATATTCTAAAGGCTTCTAGGAAGCCTTCCACCAGAACTACTTATAATTCCAAATGGAAAAGATTCTCCATATGGTGCTCTGGGAAGCATATTTTCCCAGAGTCTGCTGACCTGCCCACAGTCCTTGACTATATGGTTCATCTGAATAGCTTGGGACTCAGACCAGCTACACTAAGGGTGCATCTGGCAGCTGTCTCTGCTTTTCTTTCAGCAGGTAAGCCTTCTTCTTTCAGCTCACCCTGTATTCTCCAAGTTTTCAGGGATTGCTTATACTAATCCGCCATTCAGGGACCCTGCCCCTGCTTGGGACCTTAATGTTTGCATTACTCAGCTTATGCAACCTCCTTTGAACCTTTGTCCTCAGCAGAGCTTAAGTACTTGACTTGAAAACTGTGTTCTTGGTGGCTATCACTTCTGCCAGGCGCTAAGCGAGTTACAAGCCCTGTCAGTGGAGCCTGATTTTATCTCTTTCCATAGAGATAAGGTGGTCCTCAGGACTAACAGGAAGTTCTTACCTAAGGTGGTTTCAGACTTCCACCTTAACCAATCTGTGTCTCTTCCTGTGTTCTTCACTGACCATTCCTCCTCTGGTGAGAGGAGGCTGCACAGTTTGATGTGAAAGAGCCCTTAGCTACTACATAGAATCGCACTAAGGGTCACAGGTTTGACTCCTCCAACTGTTCCTCACTTATGGTGAGGTTGGTAAAGGAAAACCTGCCACCAAAAGATCCATTGCTAGGTGGATTGTCTCTTGCATTCAATTTTGCTATGAAAAACTAGGTAAGATTCCACCCTCAGGCCTGAGGGCTCACTCTACCAGAGGTACAGCTGCTTCCTGGCTGCTGCCAGGGATATTCTATCTTAGGGATATGTCCAGCAGCTACCTGGAAAACAGTTCACACTTTACCAGGCATTACTCTCTGGATATCCAGGCTAGGAGTGATGCTCGGTTTGGCACAGCTGTGCATCAGAGCCTATTTCCTAAGTAGGTTCTGTCCCTCCTCCATGGAGGTACTGCTTGGTAGTCTGTTGTTAGTCAGAATACAGCAAGACTTCATGTTGTTTGAAGAAAAAATTACTCACCTTAGTAATGTTGTTTCTTCTAATGGAGTCTTGCTGTATTCTGACCTCCCCCCGCCTTCCCCTCTCAGAACCTTTGTTTTGGGATGTGGTTGAGCAGTAGCAGTGTTGGCACTCAGGAGGTGCCCTACCTTTTTATTATCACCCTCTTTCTTTGGGTGAGTGGGTGTTGTGTTTATTCATTTTTGGGTTTCCTGACTTGAATCTTTGTTTTGGGACCAAAAATTGTTTTATTATATTTAGTAGTCAGTTGGCTAGTGTAGGTTTACAGCTTCCACACAGATCTCTCAGTGAGTTTAGCTCATAAAGATCTGACGGTTTGAGTTCAAACAGCAACAGA
This sequence comes from Neoceratodus forsteri, assembly GCA_016271365.2. Taxonomy (NCBI): domain Eukaryota; kingdom Metazoa; phylum Chordata; order Ceratodontiformes; family Ceratodontidae; genus Neoceratodus; species Neoceratodus forsteri. Next base: position 971,266,136 of record CM057454.1, on the reverse strand, counting down.
CAGAGTCTCAACCGAGCTGGAGCTCAGCTGCCCATGCCTGGCATGGAAAGTTAACTCTTTCATCTCCGGGCAGTTCAAGGTTGGGACTCACTGCTGTTGTCAGAATACAGCAAGACTCCATTAGAAGAAACAACATTACTAAGGTGAGTAATTTTTTCTTTCCATTTGTTCTAACACTAATTTATCTAATTCTACTTTAACATGGCTGAGTTGCTGCGATAACCAGTGATCTCCCACCCCTCATTCTTTAATAGTAGAGTGACAGTTCATGTTGTGAGGTTTGTTAGGGGATGGCCTGAAAGGGTACCAGAGATCCAACATTTTCAGCGAACTATACTGGTTCAAAAACCTCTGAGATAGCCAGTGTCTTAAAGCTGACATCATAGGTACTCTTCCCAGACTCATGAATGATTGCATGATTCCCAGTTAAATAAAACTTCAAGTCTTTAGGAGTTTCTGGACTACTTAGATATGATCTGGGGCTGCTACAGACCCCCACAGTTTTGAAAATGAACCACAGTGTTCCATTTTGCGGGCTCAGCATTGACTCCCAGAAAAGTAAGTCAGCCATATGACCCCCCCTTGCGGAATTAGGTTTATCGGGCCTAGAACCCGAAGGATCCCCAATTGATACTGTCCCGCTGTACCGGCCCATTCATCTTGTCCTAGCCTAGAGGGACCCTACAAGTGAAAACAAAGTGTTCCCTTGAGTAGACAGAGCATTATCCTTAGGCAAAGAGGCAGTACTTGCAAGTCCAGAGTTAGATAATGGAACAGATACAGCGGTACTAGGAGCAGTCTTTTGGTAATCCTGAGGCAAAGTTACATTGTTATTGTGTTTTAGCAGAAAGCTGAATAACTGCACCTGATTCCTGCAGTGAAATATTTGGGTTCAGCACATGGCTCTATTTCACCTCCTGAAATGCCAGCACTGTTACCCACGGTCTCTGCCTTTGGTCTACCCAGCTCAGCTGTTTCTTGCACCTTTGAGCTGATGCTGTCAATCCACGCTGTGTTTAGCTGCTTGGAAACATTTGGCAGCCATTGTTTTCCATCCTGGAAAGTACCCAACCTGCCACTTATATGGTTTCTCAGGGAACAGGATTCTGAGCTTGTACTTACGTCTGCAGGCAGTATCCTTCTAACCCTCAGGTGTGAGGTCCCGTATTTGATTTTTCACAGAGACAGTGTCTTTCGCACAAATTCTAAGTTTCTTTCTAAAGTGGTTTTGGAGTTTACACTCAACCAGTCTTCCACACCCACCTACTGATTGCTGCCCCTATTCGATACATTATTATATACATGAAATAAAGAACCATCCTCAATGTTAGTTTTTTTGTTTGTGTTTTTTAACAGACAACTGTCTCGCCCGATTAGCCCCCTCAACCCCCAGCCACTCAACACCACCACCCCACACTCCACACCTCACTCACCTGAACAGGTCCCAGGTTCGAGATCCACTCTCCAGTCGAAAACAAGTCTGCTGCTGGGACCGTCGACTACAATATGAGAAACTAAGGAAAATGTGGTTCAATGTATTTCAATGGGGTTTCAACTTTTATTCATAACTCAGCCATTTTTTGACATTTGACCCCAAATTTTCAACATAGCCTTTTAGGGACCCATATCTTGAACAATTATGACTGTTGTTATGCAACTCCACCCAAAAGGTGATTTTCGTTAAGCTAGCAGTTTCACTTTTGAGCAGGGTTTGCATAATGACAGTCATATTGTTAATGAGGTGGGGTCATCAGAAGGCTGTGTTGAAAATCTTGGGTCAAAATATATAAAAATGGTGACGTTATGACCATTCGTTGCAGTTTCACTATGAACGCTTGTAACTTAGGAACTGTTAAAGACTTTGACCCCACATTTTCAGCATAGACTTCTTATTACCCCACCTCATGTATGTCACAGCTGTGGCATTTTTAAATCCTGCCAGAATGTGTTTTCGCACCTGTGGTGGAATGGTGGTGTTGTTGTGTGGAATTACATTTTGGCAGGAATTCAAAAATGTTCTGTACCAGTTACATGAGGTGAGGTAATAAGATGGCTATGCTGACAGTTTGGTCACTGTTGTCCTGTAAATGACGCAGGGCCCTTCCACAGCAACATGCATATACGCATCTCAGGGAGGGATGGGAGTGCAGGGCCCACACTCCCACAGGCAAATAAGGATATGATTACTCTATCTGTAAAACTATAGATGGGTGGGAGCAGGGGCCCTCTCAAAAGTAAGGAAATTCTTTGCAAAAACTACATTAATGCATCAGTTAGGGTTGATATCAAACTGTAAAAGGAGAGAAATATGACATTAGGGTTCCCAACCTAACACCCCACCCCACCTGGCACACACCAACAGGCATCAGGGGTGTTCATTGGGTTGTCAGCCATAATGGTCATCTTGTTCACCTGTGCTGTACCCACCTCAGCTTATTTACTTATGGAATGGGGTGGAGTGTTATGGCTGATGACCCCAAGGCATGCCCCTCGCCTGGTGGTATGTGCCAGGTGGGGGTGGGGTGTAAGGATTGGAAACCCTAACGTCTTATTTCCTCCTTTTTCAGTTTGATTTCAACCCTAACTGATGCATTAACTTAGTGTTTTAAAAGACTATATATATATTATATATATATATTTATATATATATTTCAATATATATAATACATACAGTATATGTGCACACACACAACACATATATACACTGTCTGTATGTATCTGTGTGTCTATATTATCTATAGCGAGCTATATATGATGTTTTCCCCATAAAGGTGGTTAGCAGTCATTTCCTGTATACCCTTTCTTTGTATACACAATTGTGATAAGAACTAAAAGTAACTATCTAAATACGTTATATTTATGTAAAAAAAAATATGAGTAAATCCACTATACTTAGATATAAACTATCGGGTGAGCTAACTGGATCATAAAATATACTCCCTTTGGGCTTGTGCCTTATGATCTTGTTAGCCTCTATAGGATTTATTTTCTTGTACACCACACTCTCCCATCATTTATTCTATACAGACAGACGGACTCAGATAGATCACCATACTTGCCAATGCTCTCTACTGCCATCTGTAGAACAGTCACTAAATCACACATGAGATACTATTCAGATAATGCTACCCAAGTCCCTCCTTTTGCTCTCCCACCTCATTTCAGTTTCAGGTACTGTATACGCCTAAAAAAAAAATTGGCCTTCAGCTTCAGTTATTTTTGAGTTACTAACCAGGATTTAGTTCACTTAATTGTTTTATTTTTTTCAACTGCCAATTGTTATGGAACTACCACACTGTCTACTGCATTCTCATCTATCCTGCTTACATCACAAACACAGTGCCGGACGTAATACTAGGGACCTTAAGAATAAAAATTGAAAATAAAAATATTTTTCCTAATTTCATCAGTTGGCAAACTAATTGCACACCATCATTGAATCTGTTTGCCACTCCCGTGCCACTAACTGCAGTGGTGCACCCAGGCTGAGGTTCTTTGTGGTCCAACATTCAGTTCCAGTGGTATGAAGATCATGTCGCCTACACTCTGGCAGATCACAGCAGCTGAAGTCTGGTTGTCTGTCCAGAGCTTTACACACTCTTCACAGGTAGTTGCATACACTAACAAAAAAAAAAAACCAGAATCTTGCACTGGCTATGCACAAACCAAATGAGACGCTACAAAATACAACCTCTCAGGCACATAAACCTGGGAAAAAACAAAATGCTTCAGTCTGGTGCCCATTACTTTCTATGTAATTTTTTGCATCCATTGCTAAAAAGGTACATAGAAAGCAGTACAGTGTTTTACACAGAACAGCCAAATTAGCAAAATGACTTCAAAAACAATTACAAAATATGCTATCCCTTTGAATTTTAAGCCATGCAAATCATCAGTCAAGTGTAACAGGCAGTGAGAGGGCAGATACAGTGCTGGGATGCAGGGGCAGGAGCAGCAGTAGGAAGAGGGAGGTGATCCCTGCCCCGTGCAGATCCCTTGTTTTATTTTATATTTTGTTTTGTCTCTGGTAACTGGTAAGACCCACTAGGCACAAATGCCTGTTTTCAGGGGTGACCTGGGAGCACTGGGCAGTTAAGTGATTTGCTCCAGAGTCACACAGTATGCAAGTGGAGGTTGTGAGAATCAAACTCAGGTCTGGTCTGCTGGATGTATCAAGCTCGTTCCTCCTAGTTCCTCTAACCTCTAGGCTATACTGCCAGCCCGCCCTAGAGTACTGTATGTAGTTCTGGAGCTCAGACTTGAGGAATAATAGGGTCAGGCTGGAGGCAGCACAGAAGAGAGTAACCAGAATGATTCATAGTCAGGGGAAATCATTCACGATGAGGTTGGAAGACTGTAACATGCACTCTGAAAGGCGGGCGCTGAATGTGACAGAGACATGCAAGTACCTCCATGGAATAGATAAGGTAGACTGCAAGGAGTTGTTCACACTGGTGGGAATACAAGCACAAGAGGGAACTCAGGAATTAATACAAAAGTATAGAATTTGCCAGCAGATAAGGACTGCTTGGCCCACCTAGTCTGCCCCATTATTCCCTGCCTATAATATCACCACAGATCCTACTTGATCTCTGGCCCATTCCCCACCCCTCTTCCCTTTCCCTAAGATTCCCTTATGTCTGTCCCATGCATTCTTGAACCCCACCACTGTTTTTGCCCCACCACTTCCATTGGAGGACTGTTCCAGAATTCACCACTCTTTCTGTGATGCAGTAGTTCCTCACATCTTTCCTAATCTACTCCCCTTCAGCATCTTATGCCCGCTTGTCCTTGAGAAACTTTTTTCTGAAAAATAGTTCACTCTTCTACCTTTGTTTACTCCATAAGGTATTTAAATGTCCCTATCATGCCCCCTTCTCTCTTCCAGGGTGTTCATATTTGGGTCTTTTAATTTCTCCTCGTGAGGGTTTCTGATGCAGATCCTGCACCATTTTAGTTTCCCTCCTCTGGATTACGCCCACTGTGTCTATGTCCTGTCTGAGATGTGGTCTCCAGAACTGGATACAGTACTCCAGGGTGATGGCATATCAACGATCTATGCAGAGGCAACACCACCTCCCTCTTTCTGCTGATGATACCCTCCTATGCACCTCAGCATCCCACTTGCCCTCCCAACTGCCTTGTTGCATTACCTGTCACTTTTGGGTCATCCCATATGATTACACCAGGTCTCTTTCTTGCTTGGTAGTCAGTCAGTACCACCATCCATTGCAGTTCAGAGCTCTCCTATTTTACTGAGAATGCATACCAGTACAGGCATTTTTGCTGATGTGTAAACACGCTGCTCCTCTTGCATCAGTGCAGCCCCACATGAACTGTCCCCTTCTTTTACAGCTGACAACCTTGTAAGCTATACCTGCATCTAATGCACTACCGGTCCCTCGGAAATGGCCTAGCAGTAACCCCTTTCCTCTGAGATAAGGCAGCTTTCCTCTGCTTCAGCTTCTCCATCCTAAGGATTTCTGTATTGTTCATATGTTGGCAGGAATGTTTTCATTTACTTCAAATAGTTTATTATTTCAAATAGTCTAGTGTAACCTCCTCCCATTCTGGCCTTTGACAGAAATATAGCAGGAATGCAACTGGCACTTCTGCCATCCTGCACAACTCTGTCCGTGTAAACACTGATGCTTGTAGTGCAGATCAAGTGGCAGGCAAGCAGTACAGGTGGGCGCTACAAGTCAGGTATGTATAGATGCACCTTTAGGTAGGGCTGAGCAGACTGGATAAGCCATTGAGTCTTTTGCTGCCATCAACGTCTATATTTGTGTGTAAGCTTGGAAAAGGGATTCACGAAACAGCCAAATTAATAAATGTGACATGCATAAATTAAGATGATGTCATATGGATGGCAGTACTGTTAGAAAATGAATCTAAATATGCACTTAATATACTTCATCATAAAATAATGTAAAGTAAGACACAAAGCTGAAACACTGTTAGACTGTCTTTGTCTGCTGTTGTGTTGTTGTGCAACTCCCTCTCATGATATCACAAGGAATTATCTAAACTGCACAAATCTATACCTAGAGGGCACTGTTTGAATTTTATTGCACAAAATACTTCAAAATAACAACTTTAAAATAAAAGCTGTGATATTTTTCAAGTTCTGAAAAGGCATATATGTTGTTATGTTTTGAATATTCAAAAATGAAGTCACGTAAGGGAGACAGGAAAAACACTTTAATTTTGCTCCACTTCTGTCAGACTTGTCCGTTGATCCTACCGTTGCCTGACATATGAGTGAAATGGAAAAGTAACCGAACAATCTCAAAAGTTAATCAGTGGAATCAGGACTATCTGCTACCTTTTCTGTTTTCTGCTCCTTTCCTGTGATGCATATGAGCTGCTTACTGCCACAAGCATGCACATTGCCATATTGTTTTCTTCTTACCAAAGACACACTTATCATGCAGAGCCAGGCAGTCAGAGGTGTTGATGGGTAATACAGAAGGATACTTTCTGACTCGGCTGTTTCTGCCAGAGCAAGGTAGTATTTGCTTCTTCTCCAAGATGTCAGAGCTTGCACCGCTACCTCTAGTATATCTGACAGCCCCAGTTGTAAATGTAGTCAAAATATGTTTTTGTATAGTGTTTTCCTATACAAAGTACAGTATCTTAATGTGCTTTATAAACAGTGTAATGAATAGGGAATATTACCTGGCCTGCTTAAGATATAAGTTTTATCTTCATGAGAGTGTATTGGTCTGTTGGTATCTTACAACTGAGATAACAAAAAGACCAATAATATAATAATTGAAGATAAGAATGAGATATCTTACATTGGTACATGTTCCATTCAGTGTATACAAAAGCTGTTTGGGTGGTTGTGTTAGAAATGGTAAAACATTATAACAGGAACAAACAAGGTCAATTAACTAGTATGACAGCAGTAAAAAATTTAATGCATTTCACATGAGAATTAATATCTGAGAATACACAGTGTAGCCAAAATAGGCAAACTAAATTTCTGAGCATGCTCAGGGACCAACTTCATTTATTTTGCTCATGTTGACAAAAATAAATTTTCATCTTTGCAAATGTTCACATCTGTTGTATAAATGCTAATAGTGCAAACAAACATGGCAGCCATTATGCACTCAACAGCACCCCACATATAGCCCACAGACAGTTCTGTTACAGCGAGATGGAAGTGTTGACCAAGACACTGGGTTATTCTTTTTCTTATGGACAGTGCTGTAGATCTATAACTTCCACCTGGACAAGCAGATAGGTGGATGATACTTTGGTTATGTCACCAGTGGAGGGCTCATCTAACAGAGCAGAACACCCCTCTTTTCAATGTACTGCTGTGTAGTGTGCAGTAGACATGACAGTATGTCCTGGTATGATACTTGAACTTGTAACTTGCTGGCATAGATGCAAGAGTACTACCAACTGACACATACTGATGTATCACAACTTCTTCTTGCAGTTTCCGCCAGGCTAAAGAGGAGCTGAAGCAGCTAAAGCTTCCAGGATTTTTATACAGTGATGTTCCTGTCCTGGCCTCGGCGGTACCTTACTACAGCATGGAAGAAGATGAAAGCTCAGAGGAAGGCATCCATCTGATAGTCTGTGTTCATGGTCTAGATGGTATGAAATGGAATTATTAATATTAAAGTTGGAACAAAATATATTAGCTAACAGTTTGCTCAAACTTAAGTTGCATCTCTTTCATGTACATCTATCTCTCACCACCGATCCCCATTCCACATTTGGTGCCAAGAGTGCTAGGACATACCAGGAATATTGAAAGATTAGAATGTGACCCATTCCAAAAGTGCCAGCATGAAGGGCATGCTTGCATTTCCAGAGGCCAGAAAAGCCACAGGCCCAGTCAATAATACTCTTTAATTTTCTACCACTCAAAAGCGCTGCATTTTGCCATGGGTCAATGGACTCTTCATGGCCACCAAGCTGATTAGTGGCTTAGAAGGCAAGTGCCACAAGGAGAGATTGGACAACCGCGGCAATGTTAAACCCAGAAGCCCTGGGGGTTCTACTTCACCTTTATCTCTCTGAGGGGCAAGTCTGGATTCCAGTGCTTGCAGACAACCTGGCTGTGCTTGTAAAATGATAGGGTGCCTCCATCTGGGGTAGACATACCCAGGAAGTAGTACAGTTCTATACAGCACAAAGAAGAAATATGCTTCAGGTAAAGTATTGCTGCTAGCCTGATGGGCAGAACACCAACACTCGACCACACACACACACACACAAAGGAGCAGTGCAGCACTGTAGAAAAAGGCACCAAGTCAAAGAATCCTGCTACAAATAAGATTTATTTAGCAAAATGGACACATCAGCAGCACCGCTCACTCCCAGCGTTCACCCGGCACTGAGACTTCAACAGCCTCCCTGAAGATTCCCTGATTTTGGTGCCTTTTCTGCAGCATTGCACTGTTCCTTCATGTGTGGTCTAACAATACAGTTTTCTAACCCAGGAATCACTCATGATTAAACTGATGCAGTCAGCCTCCTATGTTGAACTGCCGGAGGATGGAATGCTGTGCAAATGATGGAGCAGCTGATTGGCTCATGCTAATTTCAAACTGCTGCCTAGCAACTGCTGTACTCTGAGTGCTTCAGATTTCTTACTCTGCCTGCCTAGTGAAGACATCCCAGAGAGAGATCTTCTTCAGCTTACTTCAAACACATTAATTTGGTCAATAAGTACTGTTTTAAGCTATTATTTTAGATTGCTGCCCTTATAAGTTAGTTTAGTGTAGTTTTCTAGTGTTCTATTGTTTTTAGTTTTTAGCAGTTCCCTCACGGTTCTGTGGAACCAAGGGACTCTCGATTCTTTGTGATGTTTTACCTCAAATTTGGCATTAATTCTTGTATATTGAGCGGTTCCTTTAGGATCTATCGACCTGTGTATTTTATTTAAATTTAGCATATTTTTGGTTCCGTCTCCTGTCAGGTAATCGATTAGCTCTCGGTCCCAGGAACTGCTAGCAGTTGTTTATATTTAAATTTATCGGTTCAGGGAATCAATTTTTTTATAGCGTCTACATTTCTGTACTTTGCTCAGTGTCAGAGGTCCCTGTTGATAAACCTAAAAACACACAGGACCGACAGGGTTTAAATATTGAGTCTTGCGGTCAGGTTATAGCAAAAGCAGACAAGCATTCTCTTTGTGTGTATTTTTTTTTAAACCAGGACTAGCACACTAAGCTGAAAGCTTTTTACAGAGTCGGACCTGGGAGCACTGGGAAGTTAAGTGAGTTGCTCAGGGTCAGTCTGCAGAGTGGAAGCTGTGGGATTCAACCCCAGGTCTGGTCTGCTGGATGTCACCAGATTTGCAGCTCAGAGCCTTAAACCACTGCACTAAACTGCCTCCCAGTTTTGTTTGGGAACTAGTTATATTTTTTCAAACTGTGACATTTGTAAAACTTTCTGTCCCAAGACTTTGAAAAGAGATCTAAAAATTAGAAGAAATGAAGCTGCATGTGCCAAGTACTGCAGAAGGAACCCTCTCCTCTGTCCCTAATAAAGGCGGGTAAGCCCAATGATTCTGACAAGGGGTCAGATAAGACTGAAGCAAGGTAAATCTAAAAGGTCTGTTGAGACAGTAGCTGAAACTGCCCCACTTAAGAAAAAATACAAAGAAAAGCATGTCACTGCACCTCCGGCTGAGAAGGCTAAGGAGCTCCCAGCAGACAAACAAAATATGCCCTCAGCTGAGGACATTGCAAAGGCTTTACAGATTTTACAAGCCTTACATGCTGTGGTCCCAGTTCCCACACGGTTACACCAGTTCTGTGCAAGTTCCAGCACCACAGGAGCTGCAGCCTCTGTATTGTAATCCAGAGGAGTATGAAGGGAAACCTATAGAACCAGAGGCCTGCCCAGGACAAGACTTTGTCTCCGCTCCCAGGGACCGAAGACTACACCTCTCATTATGCCTTTGTGAAAACATGGTGGATACCCTCAATCTCCCCTCCAGGAGACTGAGGAGGATGTGGAGAAAGCAGATTTCCTGTATTTGATGGGACTAGCTCCCAAAAAGCACCTTCTGTTGCCTATGCAAATCCTTAAAAAGGTTGTGCTGCAAATATTAAAGACTCCAACTTTGATACCTGGAGTGGACAAGAAAATAGATGAGGAATATCAGCTGGATAGAACCACTGCTGATTTTATGTTCAGTCACCCTCATCCTGAAGGGGTGGTCAGGCTGCTACCTGTGATAAGGCCAGGATCACGCTTAGCAACCCGTCCTCCTGACAAGGATTAAAAAGATGGATACCATGGAAAGAAGGGCTATATGGCTGCCTCAGTGCGTTGTTAGGCAGGCAAATTACATACGCCTATGCTGTCCAATATCAGAAGGCACTATGGAATTCAGTCTTTGCTCTGTCTGATAAAGTCCCAGGTGAAGAGGGGCAGTTCAGGGCAATGTGAGAAGTATTTCACAGAGGTAGTGGATGCATGGAACAGCCTTCCTGAGGAGGTTGTGGGGTCTAAAACTGTGGGAGAATTCAAGAATGCATGGGACAGACATAAGGCAATTCTTGTGGGGGTAGGAAGAAATAGGCTGTTGGTTAACTAGGATCTGCAGCCTATCCTGTAGGTAGGAAATGGGCAGACTAGATGGGCCAGCGGTCCTTATCTGCCGTCAAAAAATAAGAAAAAATAAGTGGCAGTTGACTTGAAAGAAATGGCAAGGGCTGCCCTTGATGACACCAATTATCAGTTCCACATGGTAGTGGATGCTAACAACTCTGCAACCAGACTGATGGCTTTATCTGGCTCCCTCAGGAGATTTGCCTGGCTAAGAGCTACCAACCTAACCTTAGACACTCGAGCTAAGGCTATGGATTTTCCATGCAAGAAAAGTCTTCCACCTCTTATAAGGCCCAAAATAGGGAGGTAGGAGTAGGAGATCCTCTCCCAGACCTTTTTCAAGCACAGGCTTCACAGGTCTGCCAGCAGCCAGAGGCTATTTCAGTGGGAGAGGTAGAAGGGCCCATGAGATGGGCTTCTCCCTCACCACAAACCCTGTCTCAGCCACACAGAATCCTTGGCGGGCTGGTACAGGTCACTCCCCACTACCATCACCACCACGGTGGGTGGCAGATGGAGATTGGTTCACTACCTCCAGGTTTGGCATGCCATCACCACAGACAAGTGGGTCCTGAGGTAGTGAGCCAGATGCTGTCACTCAGCTTCAAATCACTTCCCAAGCTGAGAACAAGAACCTTTGCACCAGTCACCTCTGCAGACAGGATCCTACTTGAGGCAGAGGTAAAAGTACTTCCTGTCAATCAAAGCAGTGGAAACAGTGCCCCTAAACCAAAGGAAAAGGCTTCTGCTCCAGATACTTCCTCACCAAAAAGAAAAATAGGGACTGGCAACCTGTCCTGGACCTGAGGCTTCTAAACAAGCACATTCTGAGACCAAAGTTCAAAATGGTGACCCTCTCAAGTAATCATACCCACACTAAAAAAGGAGATCGGTTAGCTTCCATAGACTTAAGGGATGCCTATTTTTACATCCCTGTCAGATCAACTCACAGAAAGTGCCTGAGGTTCAGACTGGCCTCAGGTCATTACTAATTTGCAGCACTCCCATTTGGTGTGACTTCTGCCAGGGATTCACAAAATGCCTAGCAGTGGTGGTCGAATACCTGAGAAAACAAGGTGTGACAGTCTTCCCCTACCTGGTCAACTGGTTGGTTGCAGGCCAGTCCTGCAACATGCAAGGCAGTTACTGGCACTCACAAAATCCACACTGGAATCCATAGGTTTCCTCATAAACTAGCAGAAATCACAGCAGAGCCAGTACAAGTGTACAAGTGCTGGACTGCATTGGGGCAGAGCTGAACACCAACCTGGGCAGGCTTTCCTGCCCAGGACAGAGTGGACAGCGTCCTACAGATGCAGTTTCCTTCATGCTGAGCAGGCCCAAGCCAGCCAGGGAATTCCTCAGGCTACGGGACATATGGCAGCTGACACCACAGTGGTGCCAGGTTCCAGATTCCTAATGAGAGAGACATTGTTTCACTTGAGACAGTACTGGTCACAAAGGACAGACCCGCTGTCCAAATTGGTTCCAGTCACCCACAGCCTACTGCAGGCACTTCAGTGGTGGCTGGACAAACACAACCTCAGGGTAGGTGTGCCCTTCTAATGGAACAGCCCTCCCAATTCTCACAACAGATGCTTCCCTACTCAGTTGGGGTCACACATACTGGATCACATAGCAAGTGGCACATGATCTCGTCAAGAGTCCCTGTTGCACATAAATCTGCTGGAGCTCAGGGCAGTGTACCTGGCTGTATTGGCATTTGACCCTCATCTGCAAAACAAGGTGGTACAGGTCGGGACAGACAACATCACAACTATATACTGTATCAACAAGTAAGGAGGAACCAGGTCAGCCCCACTTTGCACATAGGCAATGAAGCTGTGGTCCCTGGCATACTCCATGCAGGTATCTCTGTCAGCTATACACCTTCCAGGAAAGGACAACATGCTGGCAGATTCTCTCAGCAGGATAAGTCAGGGCTACCACAAGTGGTCTCTGAACCCTCAGATCCTCAGTTCAGTTTTCAGAAGGTGGGCACTCCAGATGTGAATCTCTTTGCCTCTGCAGAAAATCACCAATTGCCCCTGTACTGCTGCAGGCCCCCTCACAAGGGACAGTTCCCTGGATGCAGTGGCCTGGATTGGTCAGGGAAGTTTGTATGCCTTCCTCCTTTCCCAGTGGTATTCAGGACCCTGCTGAAATTAGGACCCAGCCAGCAGCAGTGATACTGGTGACACCAGACTGGGTGAGGCAGCACTGGTACTCACTTCTTCTGACTCTGTCAGTGGCCTCCCCAATTCATTTGCCCAGGAGGCACAACCTACTGACCTCCTCTCAGGGCAGGATCATGTATCCCAGCCTCAAATCACTGAGACTCAAGGCCTGGTTCTTGAGGACTTAGAGTTTGATAGCCTCAAGCTGTCAGAACAAGTCCTGACAGTGGTTGGGGCTCCAGAAAACCTTCCACTAGAAAAACATATTCCTCTAAGTGGAAGAGGTTTTCCATTTGGTGCTCAGGTAAGGGCACTGATCCTCCAGGGCTGACCTTGCTGTTCTCCTGGATTACCTGACACACCTGCAGTCATTAGGACTGAGGCCCTTGACCCTTCAGTCTCTGCTTACCTGTCAGCTGGTAGGAGAGGTCCATGCCTCTCATACAGTTTTCAAGAAATACTTTAAGGGCCTCAGCCTCTTTCACCCTCCTATGAGAGAACCTGTCCTGGCCTAGAATCTAAGCATCTGCTTTGCAAGCTGATGGAGCCAACATTTGAACCTATGCCAACTGCAGACCTGAGGTATGTCACCTGGAAAACTGTTTCTGGTAGCTGTCACCTGTGCCAGGAAGATCAGTGAGCTGCAAGCCCTGTGTACAGATGTGGACTACATCTCATTTTCACAGGAATAAGGTGGTCCTCAGGACCAGTAGGACATTCTCCCCAAAGTGGTATCTGATTATCACTTGAATCAGTCTATGACTCTACCTGTTTTCTTTACAGAGACTCCAGTTCTCCAGAAAGAACTTCACTGCCTCAATGTCAAGAGGGCACTGAGCCATTACATTGACAGAACCAAAAGCATACAAACCAGGACAGAAACAGCTCTTCCTCACTTATGGCATGAAGTGGTAAGGGTAGAGCTTACAAAAGCTGATACAGTTGCTCACTGGATGGTGGCATGTATTCAGTTTTTTACAGTAAAGTGGGTAAACAGGCACTCCTTGGCCTAAGGGTACACTCCACCAGGAGTACAGCTGCATTAGTGGCAGCTTGAAGAGATATCCACTACTGGAAATCTGCAAAGCAGCCACGTGGAAAACCGTGCACACTTTCACAAAGCACTACATCCTGGATCTACAATCCAGAAGTGATGCCAGGTTTGCATAGTAGTTCTGCAGAACCTGTTCCCAAATAGGTTCTCTGCCCAACCTCCAAGGTACTGCTTGGTAGTCTGCATCAGTTTAATCGTAATGAGTGATTCCTGGGGTTAGAAGAAAAAATTACTCACCATAGTAATCTTGTTTCTTCAAAGGTATCACTCATTATGATTAAAGCACCCACCCTACCTCCTCTACTAGAACCTTAAAAAAAAAAATTGGAGGGAGTCTTTGTTCTGCATCTCTGCTTTAATGTGACATATAGACTGGGTTAGAGGCTCACCCTTTAAACCAGTTGGTTTCCTTGATGGTCTCATTTTAGGTCTGTCTCTTGGGGATTTTTGAGCTTGGGGCAGTTTTTTCTTTATTATGTAAAGATTAGGATAAGGGGTATTATACCCAGTTAGTCTCCATAAGAATCTAAGCACTCAGAGTGCAGCAGTTTGAAATTGGCACGAGCCAATCAGAGTTCCATCATTTGCATAGCATTCCATCTCTCGGGCAGTTCAACACAGGAAGTTGACTGCATCAGTTTAATCATAATGAGCAACCCCTTTGAAGAAACAAGATTACTATGGTGAGTACTTTTTCTTCCCTCCCACACACTGGTATAACCCCGAAACAATGTCTCTGAAAAAAAACCCTCCCAATTTAAAACGCGAAAAAAAAAAACGAATTCATCTAGAGGGTAGAGGAAGGAAAGAACAAGTGGTAGTAAGTAAAATTAGGGACTTAAAGTCTAAGCAGGTAATAAGACTGACTTTTGTATAACAAATGCACAGCACTAACCCATGACATGTAGGTGCATCTGTCTTCCCTCAAAGTCAAGCAAGGAGAGCTCTCCTCTAGTTACAGCAGGTTCCTTGCTGTTAAAGCTTTGGCTAGCATATAGGTGGTGGGGTCCATTAGCATGCAAGCACAAATCAATGCAGCTCAACACGTATAACATTTCAAGGGTTTTTCCTAATGTCTCTTTTAATGAAAGATCCAGGAACTCCTTAGAGCCTGGGATCTGAGGTGCTCATGGTTCTGTGGGTTGTACATCATACAGTTCTGAAATGTTACTTAATACAGAGTGTAAATCAGAAACATTCACTGTCTCAGGTTGCTAATAGGTTGATATACTATAGATGAAACAATAACAGAATTGGAACTAGTATTTAAAAGTAGCTTCTGCTGGGAAAAAATAACTTTCAGGTTCACTACAGTTCTCCTTTAAAAGTGGAATGTAACATATAATAACATTTGCTGCTTTGCTATAGCTGCCTATGGCCTAACACATCATTGTTAACTCAGGACAAGATTGTCTCTCACCTGCTGCATTGCACACCTTTAATCATGGATGTTTTATTAATAAAGTTCTGTACCATCAGACTTCCTCCTACTTGTCCGCTCCCTTACAAAATCATCCTGCGCTTACACCCTTAGGTCATTACATCAAGCTCTATTGTCAGTCTTAGCGCCATACAATAATGGGAGAAATTGCCGTTCCTTTTTGCAACTAAGCTTTGGAACTCGCTTCCACTCAGAATTAGTTGCACCCCTACCCATGAACTGTACAAGAAAATGTTGGAAATATTTATCACTGGAAAATTCCTGCCCCTCAGGCAGAGTGCCAAATGGGAAGAATGGACTTCTTCTGCTACTTCCTGGTAATATCCTTCATTAGGAGACATGATAGGTTGCAGGATGTACAGAGGGAATCATACCGTTGATTAGATACATCAAGAGTGCAGGGTCAGGACAGTGTTCCAAAAATCTATATCTAGCATGATGATTCGTTATAAACCAGAAGAAGAGGCGCCACCCATACACAGTAGGGGCATGGGAAAGGAGGCACAAATCTAGTTATCGCGGAATAGCAGAATGTATGGGAGGAATATTGTGAACCTCCGCCTCAAATAACTGGCAGGAGTTCCGATGGAAGGTAGCAAGCAGGTATTTTTAACTCCATCCTGAATAAAACATTTCGCTCCTGGGGGCAGTGATAGCTGTTGGAGGAATTGTGGAGGAGTGGGTACTCCTTATCATATTTTTGGGACAGCCCTTAATTAAAGCTTTCTGGGAGGAAATTGGATCCAAATACAAATGGCAGGACTAACCATTGAACTGAGTTTCCTACACTAATTGTAGGAAAACTGCTGAAAGGCAGAGAACAAACCAAGAGAAAAGCTTTGCTGGAATATTGTGAGCTGCAGCCTACAAGGCAATCATGAGGAGGTGGCTGACCCCATACTTGTCCACTTCGTAGAGTGGGTAAGCACGGCTGAATCCATATACCAGGTGAAAGAATTACCACAGAACTAAGGCTGCAAATCGAAAAGTTTCATGAGGAGTGTAGTTACCTTTCATGTCCTACACATAGAATGCAGGAGGTCGATTCATCTTCTCACAACAAGCAGAGAGGTATTAAGGGAAAAGCGAAAAACAGTAACACCTAAGGTAAAATCAACCCAGACAGACTACTGAGTGGAACAGCCCACCAGGGAAAGAAATACTGTTGTCTGACAACCAAACTTCTTTATTAGTTTTGTTAATTCTGTAACTAGTTGCTGAGTGTTAATAAACTTTTCTCACATGGTGCATATATGGAGATGAACCTAATACATAAAACTGGCCCAGTAGCATAGAGGGCCTGGGTGCAAGGCAATGTTACAGGGCCCTCCCAGTTTTAAATAAACATCAAAATTATGATTCAAACAACATGAAGTCTTGCTATATTATGACAAGTGCAGTTTGTCCCACCACTAGAACTGCTCAGGAGGTGAAAGAAGTTAACTTCCATGCAGAGCATGGAGCTTAAACGAGCTCGATTAAAAACTCTGTTAGGGTGGTTTTAAACGAAACCGTCAGATTCTTACTCCGCCTCATTGAACAGTCGCTCCGGAGATTCCTCCTGCTGCTCAGTTCATTTCCTCTGTTTAAAGCATTTTTCTCGGTTGAATTTAACAGATTTATTTATTTTAACACAAACCGATCGGTTCAAGCTCTGTCTATGGTATTGTAAGTAATAGATAGATCGGTTCGGTCAGTTCCACGGTTCAGGAATATGATATAGAAGAGTTTTATAGAACCAGAGGAGGGGAGGATGATTATGATCAGTGTGAATGTGACTTTGAAAGTCTGGATGTGCCTTGAACCGGACATCTCCCCAGACAGACCTTTAGGTGAATCTCCCTAGGCTTTCTGAGTCCCCTTCTCATTTTTGTTTTATAAAAGTTGCTGAGACCCTCCAGCTTCCCTTAGAGGAGGCTTTGGATGAGCAAGAGGAGCCTGACTATGTAGAGATGATGGATATCCCAGAGTCAGGAGATTGTCCATCCCTTTGCATAAATCTTTTAGGAAACAAACAATAAAAATTTTAAAAGCTCTAATTCTGTGCCTCCTGTAGACAAAAGATGGACAGGAGGTACACTTTGTCAGAGTCCTGATACAGATTTTCTTTCACAGCAATGCAGTCATGTTAGGGTAGTTCAGGCTGCAGCCTGTGATAAAGCTAATATTCCCTGGCTTCACATCCTCTGACAAGGATTCCAGGAAGATTGATGCCATGGCCAAAAACAATACATGGCAGCATCCTTGGGACTCAGACAAGCAAACTATATGGCTTATGTTCGAGATACCAGAAATCTAGATGGGATACTGTCATGGCCTTAGCTAAACAGGTCCCTGGCCAGCTTGCAAAGGAGCTGGAGCAGGTGGCTCTTGATGGCATTACGGCATCTAAGGTGCAATTCCATGCTGCAGTGGATTCTAATGATGTATCCTCTAGAGTCATGGCTACATCTGTGGCTTTTACATAGATTGGCCTGGCTCAGGTGTACTACTTTGTCACAGGATACCCAGTCTAAGGCTATGGATTTTCCTGGTGGGGAAATTCTCTGTTTGGGGAGCAGACAGAGAATTATATGAAGAAAATGGATGAATATAGAACCACTTATAGGTGCACAAGCCAAAGAGCAGCAAGCCACTCCTCAGAGGCAGCTCCCAGGGGTAGGGAGCAGGCCTTTCACAGGCCTTTTACCAGACCCAGGCCTCCTCCTCCTCTTCAGCCTATGCTCAGAGGGGTTCTTAGAGGGAGAGAGGCAGACGGGTACGAGCAGGCCTGCTCCCACCCTCAGCCTAAAGCCCCTGCCAAACAGGCACCCTGATGGGATGCCCAGGGTCGGCTCCATTACCTGTAGGGGGCAGGCTGGCTTACTTTGTCCAGGACTGGGAGTCTTTAACATCAGACAGGTGGGTCCTGGAAGTAGTGTGAGCCAGGGTCTGGTTCTCAGCTTCAAAAATTTCCAAAGATGAGGCCAGATCTTTTCCACCTGCAAACCCTTTAGAGACCCTTGCTTTGAAACAGAAGTCTCAACCTCCTGGCTCTCAGAGCTGTAGAAAGGGTTTCTCCCCACACCAGGGCAAGGGTCTGTACTCCAGTACTTCCTTACCCCAAAAAGACAGGAGAGTGGCGGCCTATCCTGGATCTAAGATATCTAAACAAGCACCTTTAAAACCAAAGTTCAAAATGGTGACTCTGGGAATGATTTTACCTTCCCTAAGTCCAGGGGACTGGCTAGCTTCCCTGGACCTCAAGGATGCCTACTTCCATGTTCTTATCAGAAGCTCCCATCGAAAGTACCTCAGATTGAACTGCCCTCAGGCCATTATCAGTTCAGAGCAATGCCCTTCGACCTCACTTCTGCCCCAAGGGTGTTCACAAAATGTCTGGCAGTAGCAGTTGCTCATCTAAGAAGGCATAAGATTGCCATTTTCCCCTACCTGGACGACTGGCTCATTGTGGGTCAGTCTCAGACCAGGTCATATCACACCTGCTAGTTACCCAGCAGCTGCTTACCTCTCTGGGTTTCTTCTCAATCTTCCAAAGTCAGTTTTGGAACCTGTCCAGGTACTCACCTTTATAGGCGCAAAACTGACACAAAGCAGGCCAGAGCCTTCCTTCCTCTGGAAAGGGTAAGGACCTTAGTGGCCCTGGCCTCGCCCTTCACTCTGCAGGTCTCTCGACCAGCAAGGCATTTCCTGCAGCTCCTAGGACACATGGCTGCTTCCACAGCTGTAGTGCAAGGAGCAAGATTTCAGATGAGGGACATTCAGTTCCATTTAGCTTTCTGGTCTCAAGAAGAGATCCCCTATCCAAGTTAATTCCAGTGACTCAACCCTGATCCAGGCCCTTCAGTGGTGGCAGGGTCAGAGCAATCTGAGACAAGGGTGCCTTTCATCCCTCTGTCCCACTTCTTGACCCTTACTACAGATGCATCCCTCTTGGGATGGGGAGCTCACATGTGCAACCTCTCCACCCAGGGGTTATGGTCCCTCAGGAATCTCTGCTCCACATCAATCTTTTGGAACTCAGAGCTGTTTTTCTAGCACTTCAGGTTTTTCTGCATCTGTTCAGAACAAGGTGGTACAGGTCAGAACAAACAACACCACTACAATGTGGTACATCAACAAACAAGGGGCACTCGGTCTTCAGCCTTGTGCACCGAGGCGATGAAGTTGTGGTCTCTGGCTTATTCCCTGAGACACTTCCCTCATAGCAGTTCACCTCCCAGGCAAGGACAATGTCCTGGTAGATGCTCTCAGCAGGATTTCCAGGGCCATCACGAATGGTCACTGGATCCCCTAGTACTGGGGATAGTGTTTGCCAGATGGGGCACTCCTCAGATAGATCTTTTGCAGCCCCAGACAATCATCAACTTCCACTTTTTGTTGCAGGCCCCAGTGTTCGGCTCAGTCCCCTGGATGCCTTTCTCTCGATTGGGAAGGGAAGTTCCTTTATGCCTTCCCCTTCCTCTCCTGTTCAAAGTCCTAGTCAAAATCAGGTCTCAGCCCTGCAAGATGATCCTGATTGCTCCAGACTGGGCCAGGCAGCCCTGATACCCACTCCTTCTGTCCTTAGCAGTCCATCTTCCCTGTGTCTACCCAGGAACCACAATCTGTTAACCTGTGCTCAGGGGAGAGTTTGGTATCCGAATCTCAAATCCTCAACCTCAAGGCTTGGCTCTTGAGCAGTTAGAGTTTGCTGATCTACAACTTTCTCAAAGTGTTCTTGAAATCCTGAAGGCTGCTAGAAGCCTTCCACCAGGAGCTACCTATAACTCCAAGTGGAAAAGGTTTTCCATATGGTGTTCTGGGAAGCTTATTTCCCCGGAATCTGCTGATCTACCCACTGTATTGGACTATATGGTCCATCTTAATTCTTTGGGACTGAGACCAGCTACCTTGAAAGTGCATTTGGCAGCTGTCTCTGCCTTCATTTCAGCAGGGAAGCCTCTTCTCTTTCTGCTCACCCTGTATTTTCCAAGTTTTTAAGGGATTGCTTCATACCAATCCTCCATTCAGGGACCCTGCCCTGC
The DNA here is from genome assembly GCA_016271365.2 of Neoceratodus forsteri. Lineage (NCBI taxonomy): Eukaryota > Metazoa > Chordata > Ceratodontiformes > Ceratodontidae > Neoceratodus > Neoceratodus forsteri. The sequence continues at coordinate 971,245,847 of CM057454.1, read as the reverse complement.
TTGGGATCTTAATGTTTGCATTGCTCAGCTGATGCAACCCCCTTTGAGCCTCTGTCTGCTGCAGAGCTTAAGTATTTGACTTGGGAAACTGTATTTCTAGTAGCCATCACTTCTGCCAGGCGCATAAGTGAGTTACAGGCTTTATCAGTGGAGACTGACTTTATTTTCTTTCACAGGGATAAAGTAGTCCTCAGGACTAACAGGAAGTTTTTGCCTAAGGTGGTTTCGGATTCCACCTTAACCAATCTATTTCACTTCCAGTGTTCTTCACTGACCATTCCTCCTCTGGTGAGAGGAGGCTGCACAGCTAGATGTTAAGAGGGGCCCTAAGTTACTACATAGAGCGTACTAAGGGTCACAGGTTTGACTCCCTCCAACTATTTCTCACTTATGGTGAGGGTTGGGAAAGGAGACCTGCCACTAAGAGATCCATTGCCAGGTGGATTGTCTCTTGTATCCAATTTTGCTATCAAAAGCTGGGTAAGGTTTCCCCTCAGGCCTGAGGGCTCACTCACCAGATGTACAGCTGCATCTCTAGCTGCTGCTGCTAGAGACATCCCTATCTTGGAGATATGTCAAGCAGCTACTTGGAAACCATGTACACTTTCACCAAGCATTACTCCTGCATATCCAGGCCAGGAGGGATGCTGGGTTTAACACAAACCGTTCCTTCAGAGCCTATTCCCTAGTAGGTTCTGTCCCTCCCATGGAGGTACTGCTGTGTAGTCTGCACTTGTCATAATATAGCAAGACTTCATGTTGTTTGAAGAAAAATTACTCACCTTAGTAATGTTGTTTCTTCTAATGGAGTCTTGCTATATTATGACCTTCCCCAGCCTGCCCTCTCAGAACTTCTACTTTGGGTATGGGGTGGGTAGTCCACTGTTGGCATTTATTGATGCCCTTTTTCATGTTTGGGTGTTGTGTTTTATTTAGTTATTTTATCTTATTTTTCTGGTCCACTGACTTGAGTCTTGGTGTTGGAACCAGGAAAATATGTGAATATGTTAGTAGCCAGTTGGCTAGTGTAGGTTACAGCTTCCACACAGAGCCTTAGTGAGTTTTGCTCGTGAAAGATCTGACGGTTTTGGTTTGAAACCACCCTAACAGAGCTTCTTTAACCGAGCTCGTGCTCTAAGCTCCATGCTCTGCATGGAAGTTAACTCTTTCACCTCTGGAGCAGTTCTAGTGGTGGGACAAACTGCACTTGTCATAATATAGCAAGACTCCATTAGAAGAAACAACATTACTAAGGTGAGTAATTTTTCTTTGAGCCCTTCAAACCTTGTAGGCCCGGGTGCCACTGCACCCTTGTAGCTACATCCCTGAATTGCCCACAGATAGAAAGGGTTTCAAATACCTTTACTGTACTGCAAACCTACAAGAATTCTGCAAAGACTATTATACACCACAGTACGTTATGGACATAACAGAGACCACAGTGGAAAACAGTGGTTCAAGGACATTTACTATGGCTTACATTATGATTCATTTCAATGGAATAATTGGAATGTGAGTATTTGTAAACCATTATTATGTATACATGCCGTAATCTCTCATTCCTGCAATAAAAGAAGTTAAAAAAAAAAAAAAAAGAAAGAAATTCCTGCCCAAGTCCAAACCATATCTATGGCCTAATCTTTTTCACGTTCAAATCGTTTGCTTTTTATACTGTAACTGATCCACTCATTTTACCATATAGTAAGCTCCTAGGTTGTGCCTGAAAGTAAACACTTGTGTCTAGTGCACTTATCTTGTCACCAAAATGAAATAAACTGAACGCTGAATACACCAGTTTGCCTGCACAATGAGGGAACCCCTTGCATACAGGGCACAGTGGTATACTCAACATATTTGTGGGAGTTGAAAAGGCTGCTGTGGCAGTGCTGTGTATGACTTCCAGTACCCTACCCTACCCATACCAACGCATACAGTGATGATTGACCTCCCGCTGGATGCCTATTAGCACAGCAGGTAACATCCTTGGTAGTCTAGTAGTCCTCCTTTCTCTGGCCAGGAGAACAAGTAAACATCGCCTCCGTCCCAGCCAGTACCAATGTTGCTTTGTAACCTGGCAGGGGCTATGCAGATACCAAGCGGTCCACACTCTCCCTCCCTCCCCAGGAGCTGAGCACCATACTTTGAGACTTGCCTGGCCCCAACTGGCCACAGTGTGGAATTCCAGGGCTTGCATGTGAACACTGATGCTGGCCACAGGGCCCTGGGGTCCAGGGCTTACTTGTGAACACTGCCACTATGCCACGGGTCATGGGAGTCCAGGTTTGACATGTGAACACTGCCACTATGCCACAGGGCTATGGGTTTCCAGAGTGTTTATTTGAGTAGCCACTGTGCAGCAAGACCATGGGATTCTAGGTCTTGTAGAACACTGCTGCTGTGCCCTGGGGTTGTGGAATTCTAGGGCCTGCATGTGAACACTATCGCTATGCAATGGGTCAGTGGGATTCCAGGATTCGTATATGAACTCTGCCACTGGAACATGGGATCTTGGGATGCCAGGGCTTGCATGTGAACACTGTCACTGTACCATGGGGCTGTGGGATGCCAGGGCTCACATGTGAACACTGCCACTGTGCCACAGTGCCATGGGATTCCAGGGTCTGTGTGTGAACAATGCCACTGGGCCATGGAGCAGGTGAGATTCCAGGGCTCGCATTTGAACACTGTCACTGTACCATGGGTCAGTGGGATGCCAGGGCTCTCATGTGAACACTGCTGATGGATCATGGGCCCATGGGATGTCAAGGCTCACATGTGAACAGTGCCACTGTGCTGTGGGACTGTGGGATTCCAGGACTCACATGTGAACACTGCCACTCTCCCATGGGATTCAGGGCCCGTCCTGTGAACACTGCTGCTGGGCCATGGAGTGGTGGCTAGCCTAGAGCCCTGGGATCCCAGGGTTCAAACGTAAACACTGTTGCAGTGCCATGGACCCATGGGATGCCAGGGCTGCATGTGATCACTGCCGCTGAACCACAAGACCATGGTATTCCATGGATCACTTTTGAACACTGCTGCTGGCCATGGGGCTGTGGGATACCAGGGCTCAGATGTGAACACTGCCACTGGGGCACGTGGCTGTGGTTCCAGAGTTCACAAGCAAACACTACCACTGGGTCACAGGGCTGTGGGATTCCAGGGCTTACATGTGAACACTGCCACTCTGCCGTGGCACCATGGGATTCCATGACTCGATTGGGAACTATACCTATGGGCCACTGAGATGTGGGATCCGCAGACCTTATGTGAACACTGATGCTGTGCTACAGGGCCATGGCATCCAGGGCCTGTATGTGGAAGCTGCTGCATGGTGATGGGGCTGTGGGATTCCAGGATTCGCATGTGAACACTGCTGCTGAGGCCACAGGGCTGTGGGATTCCAGGGCTCACATGTGAACACTGCCAGTGGGCCACTGAGCTGTGGGAGTCCACGAGTTTTATGTGAACACCGCTGTTGTGCCATGGAGATGTGGGAATCCAGGTATTGCATGTGAAAACTTCTGATGTGCCACGGGCTGTGAAATTTTGGGCTTGCATATGGGCAATACCACTGTGTCACAGAGCCAGCACTTGAACAGTACTTTGCGACTATACCCAAATTCCCTGTCCCCTCTCTCTCTGGTTGTGAGCGCACACACACACACACACACACACACTTCTGTATCACTCCACATTGTCAATGGGGAAGGTAGTTAATGCATATGGGTAATGTACCCCCACTGGGTAGTGGTACAGCTCCAAAGCTGTGATCTCAGAACAGGTCCCCAGGGACATGGTAGATTCCAGCTGCATTCCATCTCTATTTCAGCTGTACCATTATAGGGTAATACATTGAGAGAACCATCAGGAAGATTTCTTCAGTTGAACTGCTATTTGTTATTTTCTGTAGGATTGTGTGACTCCTGGGCAGGTTGGGGCTTCCTGTGACAGGAGCACCCTTATATTTAGAAATTGTGCCTGTTGAGTTGAAGCTTTCAGACTGAATAACATGCTAGATAACTTCCATTTCCAGTGTCTACAGTGCCTGTATGAGACCACTTGCTTTGTAGGGTGTTTTTCTGCTGGTAGGCCTGCTAGCTATCAAACATATAGCTTGGTGCCTCAGGTAAGTAATGTTTTATTTGTTTTTGCTGGGGCCCTGCCAGTCAGTTTGGGAGGTTGCTGCTATTGTGATCTCACTCCTCTCTCTTCCCTCCATTTGGTTAGTGCTATTGTTGCTATTGTGATCTCTGTCTCCCACCCAAAGTTTTATTGTGGTGAGTTTTGGTGCTGCTGTTCACTTGAGTATTTTAGTTAGAGTGTGTTTCATGCAGACCCTTCCGTCATCTGTTTGCCTCGGACTACGCCTGTCATTAGGGCTCCAAACTTTGAAATTCTCTGCTCCTCCCGAGGTCCGCTCCCCTGGAGTTGGAATATTTAGTTAGGGGGTACATATAGGCTATTGTTTCAATTTAAATCTCTGGCACCGTAATAACGGGCACACTCCAACAGGCGACATCAGGTGGAATCTCATGCAGACTGGTTCTTGGTATTATGTTCCTGTCCCTCCAGAAGTGCATGGCTGAGTACAACAGAATCGGCTAAGTTTTTTAAAGAGGCAGAGTTCAAGTACAGCTGCAGAACAATTTCTGTAAGTGTGCTTTCATTCAGTGCAGTTTCGTTTCCCTGCTGGATCCTACCCCTTCACCCCACCTGAGAAGTTCCTGTTCACTCCTCCCTCCCCATGTATTTTTCTGAGTGCCAGTTTTTGAAAGAGGGCAAAGCTGGAAGACAGCCTCTGATGGTTTTTTCAGACTGCGTTGTCACTAGATGTTTTGGAATATTGCCAGTCGGTGCTTCCTCACAGCATTTCATGTGTTTTCTGCTGGGGTTTACGCATGGCGTTGTGAAGGAAGTTAATGGTTGATCTACTAACTTTCATTCTGTGGTTGGTCTTGAGCAGGGTCACGCGTGAGCAGAGCGTTCTGCTTCGTGATGTTGTCATGCACCCTGTGTGACAGACGCTTCCGCTTGAGGGCATGCTTCATCCTCTCTTTTCATTGCAGGGCAAGGCACAGCCTGTCCCTTGGCAGACAGACACAGCATTTTTGCATGAGGACCACAGCAGATGAGAGGAGTCATGGCTGATGGGGACAGCCGTTTTCCTGTTTGTAGTGAGCAGCCTGGCAGAGGAGTCGGGCAGCTGGGACCAACTTTGCTTGATGTAGAGCAACTTATAGTAAATTGCATCATTTTTAGTAGCAGGTCTGTTCAGGAGAACAAATGGCTAGAAGTATTACTGATTATTCAGAGAGAGAGAGAGAGAGAGAGAGCAGCCTGGGCAGAGCTGCTACTTTGGGTACATCCTCAGACAGTCAGTCTGCCAGATATCTTCTTAACTACTGTGCTTTACTGAGTTGACCACCTCAACAGAGTAAGGGCATTCTGCATTGTAGCACATTAGCTGGCAAGGCTTTGTGAAATTTAGCCAGTTTGTTATGCTGGGACTAACCTAGGTCATGAGAAGGCAGGCTGCTACGCGTGTTCTTGAACATGACCGTATTGCTGCATCTTTTGATGGAGTTTAATGTTTAATGTGCGGACTATTACAAGGTCAGTGTTCCTCCTGCATAACCTTCAACGGTCTTAACTAAATGTCTAGACCCATTAGAGTGAGTATCTGTATTACATGGACAGCCAGTAAGGGGACACAGAGCCCTCTCGGTATGTTGAGTCTGCATTTTACAGTCGATAATGTTTTGCCCACCGATTTTAGAAGGGTGAGTGGTTCCTTCCTTCCTTTCCCAGAAGCAGGACTGAGGGCATGCTGTGAGCCTCTTACATGAGTAATGACTACATTTTCCTTTTCAGTTATGTGTGGTGACACCATGGCTTATCACAGACAAATAACAAATGTAAGACCTGCAATAGGATTATGGGGCCCTTCATTCAAGGACCTGTTCTCCGCACTGTGTAATCTAATTTAATTGATATTTCAGTCCCTCCCAGCTGGACAGTCAAGCTGGAGTGGGGGACACCTTGGCCCTTGGCAGTGATAAAGCTAAGGCACACAATGTCCACACTGTTTATTCCTGTGCTGAATATACTGGATTATCTACCAGTGACCCACAGGTCCTACCTGCAAAGACACCTAAGTCCATACGGATCCTCTGGTCGAGGGTGTCCCACAGTATCAGCTCCAGGTGCGCCAGAGTAGAGCAAATCAGCTCACCTAATTTGTAGGTGACCTCTGACATTGATAGCTGGTTGAGAGGAATATATAAGGGGTATGGCGGTGAGTCCTGACCAAACTGAGATAGTTCTGTCATATGAAGAAGGTTCCTCCAAGGAGGGTAGCTGGAGACGGAAGGTGGCAATTTCTCGCCCTTGTTGTTCGGCCTGAAAGAGGGGTGGTGGTCTAATCACAAGACTGTGGTTTTGTATTCTCCTTCTCCTTTTTTTGTCTGGTCAAGGCTCCAATGCTATGTTGTTACATGTCGACCTAGGCTTCAGAAAGTGCTTCTTACAGCCTTCTGTTACTATGACTATGACTGATCTGGAATGGCTAGGTGGCCCTTTCAGCTTCCCTGCACTAAACTGTGGTGTTGTGCTGCCTAGAAAATCCTTTTGTTTGCAGCATGGTAGGTATCCTCTAATATCAGAGGAGACATAAGAAGAGCTGTGGGGAACTCCACCTTTTCTTAATAAAATATGCTGCCTTAGCAGAGGCTTAGGAGCTAAGGTAATCAGGAAAATCACTGAAGTCGTTGCACACTATAAAGGAGGCTGGGCACCACGCCATGTAATATATGGATTCAATACTTTATTCAAAAATAAAAAAAATCATCAGGGCTTACTCCAGAAAATGAGTTGAGCCTCGGCTCATTTTCTGGAGTAAGTCTTGTGTGATTCTTCTATTTTTTGAATAAAGTATTGAATTTGTATTATATGGCTTGGTTACCAGTTCTCCTTTATAGTGTGCAATGCGCTTATGATTTTGCATTGTCTAGCATGGGTTGGCAGCCCTTATTTGTTCATTTGCAGCAACCCTGCACTGGATGTTCCAACTTTGGGAGTTTTCTAAGGTAATCTGGGCATACAGACAGAGCAGCACCTTAGTTGAATCAGTCTGTATACAGTGTGTGCCCTCTGCGTTGTTCCTCCATCTGTGTTGGTGCTTAGTCTCGCTAGTTTGAAAGCAGAATGAGATTGACTTAAAACCCCAAGTCAGTAGTGGGAAGTCATCTAAGTATTGGGGTTCACCGCCCAGACAGGCCACAGTAAAGGGTGACTTCACTCCTTGGCACAGTGCAGGTGCAGGTAGAAAGACTGCTGTTGCCACACACCAGTTCAGGTATTTCTTCTTGCATCAGACAAAAGTGTCTGCAGCAAAGAAACCACACGCTGTCTCAGATGCCTGAACACTAGATGTCTGGTTATGGAATATGTCAATGACTTAATATGTTGACAAGGAACTGTTTTATCCCAGTCATTTGGCAAGTGAGCGAAGCTGGTACAGGCCAGAGTTGCATCTACTTGGATCAAACGATCCTACAGTTCCTTCTCTCAAAGGGATAGTGTTTTCCACCACATTTTTGTTAGTTGTTAGGAAGTCGCAAGTTTTGGTCTGTTCTAGTTTTCTTTGCTTCTAGGATGGGTTGTCTGACACAATGCAGCCAAGAGATGGTCCAGGCAAGTCATGTAGTTCGGCTGAAGATTCAGAATCCAGGGTGTCATGTTCAGCTATGTGCTCTACAGCTTTAGCTGTTGTGCCGACTGTTTTGGCCTTTCATTTGAGAGCTCTGTTAGTGTTTAAGGCATTCCTGAGACAGGAGAGAGGGGCATCTTATATGCCCCTATCAGAAAGATTCTCCTCTAGATGTCAGGTGCCGATGGAAAAGCAACTTAGGCAGGACTGCAGGAGCCAGAGATGCAGAGCTGGATAAGCAGCCTATCTTGATTACAGTGTTTGGAATGTCATTTTTTCCAATGAATGAAGCAGGAAGTTCGTCCTGTTCACAGCCAGGAAGTGAATCTAGTCTAGGAACTCAGTCCCAAAATCCCTGTCAGTGGGCACATTTTTAGACATAGCAGCAGCAAGGGAACTTTAGCCTTGGGTAAGTGTTCACATAAAACCTCATCAAGACAGAATGTTGTCAGTGTGGCCTATGGCTTGGAGGTTATCATGTCTCCGGTTCTGTCAGCTAGGTCAGTCTTGCTTTGGATGGCATGCTAGGGAGGTCCCCAGCTATTTTCAGGGGCTCACATACGTAGCTGCTTCAAAACTGTCTTGATCCCCAGTGCAGCCAGCTGTCTTGATCTCCACTGGCAGCTGGGTCTGCTGAGGAGGGAGGAGGCATTCCCAGACCAGATTTTGGTACAGGAGGTTGGGAAAATCCGCATCACTGTATCCAGATCAATGTTTTTGGTAAGTAGAAAGCCATAAGTAGTCTGCATACCTATTTGCCAAGGGCCAGGTTGGTCCAAGGTGATGAGAATGAGATCTCACAGTCCTTTCACTGTGGCATTCTTTTATTTTTATTTTATTATACTGTATATATTTTATCCCTTCCAGCCGGCCTGACATCCGACCAACCCTCCTACCTGACACCTGAGATCAGGCCAACCTCCTCTAGTCCTCCACGGATTACTCCAGCCAGGCGGGGTGGTGAGGGGCTCCTAAGCTCAACTCACGGCGCAGGATCCGTTGAGGCTGCGGGGTCGAGGCTCATGCTGCCCGACCAGAGCCCCCCTTTTCCATTTTCGGTCCCTGTGTGCAGTCGCCATACAGTGACATCTGGGCTGGATATGAACATCTACCTCCACCCCCATTCAGTACCACTCTAATAGTCCCCCCAACCCGGTCGTCACCAGGGCCGCTCAGAGTGGTGACTCCTGGATCCCACCCAGGATGGAGAGCAGTCCTCCAGGCTAAATCCTATCCGCCCTGGTGGCCTGGGCTCACGTCCGAACCCAGGGCCTTGGCGTGGCTCAAGGTGTGGGTCAGTGCCTCAACCTAAGTGCCACCGGGCGGCACCTCATTGTGGCATTCTTAACAGCCTTGGAGGCACAGGAATCCAGTCCTCTCCCAGAAGTGACCAGTAGCTTCAGTGGGAAGCATATTATCATTGACTAGCAGTACTTTTCTCAGTAAGAAAATAGACTGTCCAGACATTTTTGGATAAGGAGGGGGTTTGTTTGGGGGCAAGGGGAGGGACAGGCATCCACTTGACAGGGCACACTGAGGTGACAATAATAACATTTCCCTAGTTAGACTGTTTTATATGCCTAAGATAAGAGGATGACCAGGCGTTGTTTTTACAACGTGTAATGTAAAGGGCACCAGGCACAAGGTTAAACAATATAAACTTCTCAAACATTTACAGCTTCTGAAAAGTGATGTCACTTTTCTTAGGAATCTCACTTACTTGAAGCTGAGCGAACAAACTGAGAAGACAAAATGTTAATCAAGTATTTGCAGCAGGGATAGTACTCAGTAGGGTGATGATCCTGATGGCCAGCTCTGTCCTTTTGTCAGTACCCACACCATCAGAGACCCCCAAGGGAGATGCATTTTCTCAAGGATCTAATTGGGCAGTGTGTACGGTCCTAATGAGAATTCCCCAATTTTTCATGCAATTGTTAAACATCTTATCCCCTTCCTTGAGTTGCCCATGGTGATGGGGAGATTGGAACCTCCCTTTGATCCAGAAATGGACAGGTCCAATAGACACAGGAGTGGCCTTTCCCAGCACAATGTGCCTTACATGATCTGATAGAACACTTGGGCCTCTGTGATGTTTGGAGGGTTTTCCACCCTACACACAGGGATTTTACATTTAAGTCACTAGTCCATGGGACATCTTCCCACATTGATTATTTCTTAATTAGTCACCCGTTACTATCAAGGGTCCATGACACAGTGATTGCCTCAGGACACCATACCATCATGCAGCGATGATATGCAGAACTACCTTTCCTGCATTACCGAAAGTAGGGGGCTCTGGAGGATTAACAATCAGCTTCTCAAATCTAAAGAAACTGTTTAAGCTCTTAGCAAACACATTGTTCAGTTTCTGGCTGCCAATTTGAGATCGCTGGAGAAACCAGATATGGTTTGGGGAGCCCTTAAAGCATACCTCAGAGGGATCTTATTAGTATAGCCTCTGACCGAAAAAAGAAAAGGTTAAGCAGATGCTAGCCACTCTCTCTCAACTTAGGACCATGGAAGCTCAACTGACACGCATTCCTCTGAGGAATTCCAACAGTCACTTATGAAACTTAGAAATCAGTACTCGGTTTCCTCAGGAACAAGCGGTATGCCATTTTGAAATCTAAGGCTACTTACACTGATCAAGGAGAAAAGCTAGGCGCTCCTGGCCCTCAGAGTTAAAAGCAAAGGCCTCCAGGCTTATAAGCTCCATTCGCTCCATGTCAGAGGGTTCTTACAAACCTCTCCCTCAGATATTTTGCAGGAGTTTGAAGCTTATTATCATAGCCTCTATAGCCCTATGCAGAATTTACCACAGAGAGGGTGGTTAACTAATTCTTAGAAAATATCCTCTAACCACTCTCCTGGATGCCCATAAGCTCTCCTTTTAACATCGATTACAGAACCTGAGATACTTAGTGATTAAAGGCCTTCCATCCGATAAAGCCCGGGACTGGATGGCTTTTAGTCAAATTTTATTTTAGCATTTGTGGAAAAACTCACCCTCTCCTTAAATCCCTCTTCCAGCATATTCTGGACGAGGGAACCTAGGATCTGCACTCTCTTTGAAGCCTTGATCATTGTGTTGCATAAGCCCAGTAAAGAAGCAGATCATGTTACCAGTTACAGGCCAATTTCCTATTATATCAAGACATTAAAATACTAGTGAAACTGATGGCCGACTGCCTAAATGAAGTTCTCCCATTGCTAATAGGTCCTGAACAAGTGGGCTTTATGAGAGGTAGATCATCACTAGTCATCTCAGAAAGCTTGCACATATCTTCTCCATGTCCAGGACGCCCAACTCCAGCAGTCCTGGTGTCCCTGGATCAAGGAGAAGGCTTTTGATAGGTGGACTGGCAGTTGTTGTTTAGACAATGGCTGCGTTTAGTCCTCCCCAATTTATCCAGTGGGTGATGGCTCTATACACTAGCCCTACCGCGCATTTATTGCTATGGGGTTTTCTTCCCATTTCCAGCTCTTCTCCGGCACTAGACAGAGTTGCTCACTCTCGCCTTTATTATTCAACCTCTATTTAGAACCGTTAATTTATAAGTTAAAGATTTGTCATAGGGTTGAGGGATGATTTCAGGACCCCAGGAGGCTAAAATTTCTGCTTATGCAGATGACAGAAGGACTAGAAAGTCAGCTAGTGTAGAGCCAAAGTTCTCTCCCAACTGCTGAGGAAATAGCTAAAGCAATTCAAATTGTCCAGTCTCTCTCTCGGTTCGACCGAACCGACACCTTCAGGTAAGCTGCCGGGTCTTGGCTTGGCCCCACCAGTTCAAGATTATGATTTTGAAGATTTTTATGAACCGGGAGGGGAAGAGGAATATGAGGAGAGTGAATATGGTTTTGAAGATCTGGATGTGCCCATTGATCGGACATCTCTCCAGATAGACCCTAGGGGTTTCTCCTCCAAGGCTTTCTGGAGTCCCTTCTCATTTCATGTTTTATAAAAGTTGCTGAAACTCTCCAGCTCCTGTTGAGGAAGCTGTTGATGACCAAGAGGAGCCAGACTATGTAGAAATGATGGATATTCCAGAGTCTAGGAGACTGTCTATTCCTTTGCATAAATCTTTGGGAAACAGACAGTAAAAGTTTTAAAACTCGTCACACTATACCTCCTGTGGATAAAAGGATGGACAAGAGGTATACCTTATCAGGCTCGACACTGATTTCCTCACTCAACAATGCAGCCATGGGGCTAGTGCAGACTGCAGCCTGTGACAAAGGCTAATATTCCCTAGCTTCACCCCTGAGAAGGACTCCAGGAAGATTGGTGCTATGGCAAAGAAACAGTACATGGCAGCATCTTTAGGACTCAGACAAGCAAATTATATGAAGCTATGCTGCTAGGTACCAGAAATCCAGATGGGATACTGTGCTGGCCCTAGCGAAACAAGTCCTGACCAGCTTGCAGGGGGCTGGAACAGGTTGCTGTGGATGGTGTGAGGCATCAAGGTGCAATTTCATGCTGCAGTGGACTCCTAATGATGTTTCATCAAGAGTCATGTAGCTACGTCTGTGGCACTCGCAGGATGGCTTGGCTCAGATGTACTACCCTGTCTCAGCATGTACCCAGTCTAAGGCCATGGATTTTCCTGTTGTGGGAAATTCTCTATTTGAGGAGCAAACAGAAATTACATGAAGAAAATGGATGAATATAGGACCACCTATAGGAGTGCACAGGCCAAGGAAAGGCAGGCCACTCCTCAAAGCAACTTCCTAGAGGCAGGGGCAGGCCTTTTCATGAGCCTTTTACCAAGCAAGCTTCCTCCTCCGCCTGTGTTCAGTGGGGTTCTTTAGAGGGGAGGCAGGCGGGTACAAACAGGTCTGCTTCCACCCTCAGCCCAAAGCCCCTGCCAAGCAGGCACCCTGATGGGATTGCCAGGGCCGATTCTCCTCTACCTGTAGGGGCAGGCTGGCTTACTTTGTCCAGGACTGGAAGTCTTTAACATCAGACAAGTGGGTCCTGGAAGTAGTAAGCCAGGGACTGGTTCTCAGCTTCAAATAATTTCCAAAGCTGAGAACCATATCTTCTCCACCTGCAACTCCATCAGAGGCATCACGCCCTAGAGGCAGAGGTCTCTACCCTCCTGGCTCTCAGAGCTGTGGAAAGGGTTCCTCCCTACACCAGGGTAAAGGTTTGTACTCCAGGTACTTCCTTACCCCAAAAGACAGGAGAATGCGCCATCCTGGATCTCAGATATTTAAACAAGCACCTTTTAAAGCCAAAGTTCAAAATGGTGACTCTGGGAATTATCCTACCCTCTCTAAGGCCAGGGACTGACTGGCTTCCCTGGACCTCAGGATGCCTACTTCCATATTCCCATCAGAAGCTCCCATCAGAAAGTACCTCAGGTTGAAGCTGCTCTCAGGCCACTACCAGTTCAGAGCAATGCCCTTGGCCTCACTTCTGCCCCAAGGATATTCACCAAATGCCTGGCTGTAGCAGTTGCCTACCTGAGAAGGCAAAAGATTGCCATCTTTCCTTACCTGGACGATTGGCTCTTAGTAGGCCAGTCCCCAGACCAGGTCAATTTACACCTTCAGATAACCAGCAACTGCTTACCTCTTTAGGTTTCCTTCTGAATCTCTCAAAGTCAGTTCTAGAGCCGGTCCAGCTCTCTTACCTTCATAGGCGCAGAACTGACAGACACATGGAAGCCAGGGCCTTCCTCCGCCTGGACAGGGCAAAGACCCTAGTCTCCCTGGCCTCTCGTTTACCCTGCAGGTCTCGGCCAGCAAGGCATTTTCTGCAGCTCCTGGGACATATGCTGCTTCCACAGCAGTTGTGCAAGGAGCAAGATTTCAGATGAGGGACATCCAGTTCCATTTGAGAGCTTTTGGTCTCAAAGAAAGGATCCTCTTACCAAGCTGATCCCAGTAACTCGAACCCTGATCCAAGCCCTACAGTGGTGGCAGGATCAGAGCAACCTGAGACAAGGGTTCCTTTTGTCACTCAGTCTCATTCTCTAATCCTTACTACAGATTCGTCCCTCTTGGGCTGGGGGCTCATGGCCACCTCACCACCCAGGGTCTGTGATGCTCCCCAGGAATCTCTGCTCACATCAACCTGTTGGAGCTCAGAGCAGTTTTCTAGCACTTCAAGCTTTTCCAAATCTGTTCAGAACAAGAGTATTCAGGTCAGAACAGACAACACCACTACAATGTGGTACATCAACAAGCAGGGGCACTCGGTTTCTGTTGCTTGTGCACAGAAGCGATGAAGTTGTGGTCTCTGGCCTCCCTGAACACCTCCCTTACAGCAGTTCATCTCCCAGGCAAGGACAATGTCCTGGCAGATGCTCTCAGCAGGATTTCCCAGGGCCACCACGAATGGTCACTGGATCCCTAGTCTTGGGAGTAGTATTTGCCAGATGGGGCACCCGCAGATAATCTTTTGCAGCCCCAGACAATCACCAACTTCCTCTTTTTGCTGCAGGCCCCAGTGTTGGGCTCCTCCCACTGGATGCCTTAGCCCTCAGTTGGGAGGGAAGTTTCTCTATGTCTTTCCTCTCCTGTTCAAAGTGCTAGTCAAAATCAGATCCCAATCATGCAAAGTCATTCTGATAGCTCAGTTGGGCCAGACAGCCCTGGTATCCACTCCTGCTGTCCTTAGCAGTCCATCCTCCTGTCCCTTCCCAGGAATCACAATCCTGTTAACCTGTGCCCAGGAAGGGTCTGGTACCAGATCTCAAATCTCTCAATCTCAAGGCTTGGTTCTTGAAGAGTTAGAGTTTGCTGATTTACACCTTTCCCAAGGTGTAATGGATATATTGAAGGCCATGGAAAGCCTTCCACCAGGGCTACTTACAATTCCAAATGGAAAGGTTTTCCATATGGTGCTCGAAAAGCATATTTCCCCAGTCTCTGCTGATCTACCCACAGTCCTGGATTATATGGTCCACCTGAATTTTTGGGGCTGAGACCAGCTACCCTGAGGTGCCTTGGCAGCTGTGTCTGCTTTTATTTCAACAGTAAATCCTCTTCCTTTCAGCTCATCCCTGTATTTTCCAAGTTTTTAAGGGTTGTTTCACACCAACCCTCCATTCAGGGATCCTGCCCTGCCTGGGATCTTAATGTTTGCATTGCTCAGCTTATACAACACCCCTTTGAGCCCTTGTCTTCCGCAGGCTCAAGTACTTGACTTGGAAAACTGTGTTTTAGTAGCCATCACCTCTGCCAGGCGCATAAGTGAATTACAAGCATTGTCAGTGGAGCAGGAGTTTATCTCTTTCACAGGGATAAGGTGGTCCTTCGGACTAACAGAAAGTTCCTGCCTAAGGTGGTTTCAGATTTCCACCTTAATCAATCTATTTCACTTCAGTGTACTTCACTGACCACTCCTCCTCTGGGGAGAGGATGCTGCACAGCCTAGATGTGAAGAGCCCTTAGTTACTACATAGGCGTGCCAAGGGTCATAGGTTTGACTCCCTCCAACTGTTCCTCACCTGTGGCGGGAGTTGGTAAAGGGAAACCAGCCACTAAAGATCCATTGCCAGGTGGATTGTCTCTTAGTCCAATTCTGCTATGAGAAGTTGGGTGAGTTCCCCCTCAGGCCTGAGGGCTCACTCTACCAGAGGTACAGCTGCTTCTCTGGCTGCTGCCCGAGACATTCCTATTCTAGAAATATGTCAAGCAGCTACCTGGAAGACAGTTCACACTTTACCAAGCATTACTCCCTGGACTATCCAGGCTAGGAGTGATGCTCGGTTTAACACAACCGTGCTTCAGAGCCTATTTCCTAGGTAGGTTCTGTCCCTCCTCCATGGGGCACCTGCTGTGTAGTTCAGAATTGTCATAGCAAGACTTCATGTTGTTTGAAGAAAAATTACTCACCTTAGTAATGTTGTTTCTTCCTAATGGAGTCTTGCTATATTATGACCTCCTCCCTCCTGCCTGCCCCTCTCAGAACCTCTGTTTTGGGGATGTGGGTGGCAGTTCAGGATTGGCACTTTTTTTTTCGATGCCCACCTTGTTGTTTTCACCTACCTTTTGGGTGAATTGGTGTTGTGTTTTGCATTTTGGGTCTTCTGACTTGAGTCTTTGTTTTAGGCCAGAAATGAGTGTTATGTTAGTAGCCAGTTGGCTAGTGTAGGTTTACAGCTTCCACACAGAACCTTAGTGAGTTTTAGCTCGTAAAGATCTGACAGTTTGCATTTGAAGCACAACAGACAGAGTTTTCAACCGAGCTCGCTCTAAGTTCCATGCCTGCATGGAAATTAACTATTTCACCTCGGAGCAGTTCCTAACCTCGGTCATACTGTAATTGTCATAATATAGCAAGACTCCATTAGAAGAAACAACATTACTAAGGTGAGTAATTTTTCTTACTGTGTTTGACCTCTCCTTGTCTCCTAAATCTTTGAAGTATCTGGGGATACATCTTACCAGGAGCATTTCTCAACTTAAAAACTAAAGCTAGATGCCACGCTTCAGGTTATCAGCATGATTTATCACGTTGGGGCCTACTACCACTTACTCTATGGGGCAGAATCAGTTTAATGAAGATGAATGTCCTTCCACGTCTTTTCTACCCTTCAATCTTTTGAATGTCTGGCTTCCCCTCCAGTGGTTCAGGAAAGCCCATAAAATGATTACTGACTTCATTTGGGCGGGAAAACTCTAAGGAAGGCATATCATAAACTGGTTGGCTCCCAAAATCAGAGTGGCCTACGGCTCCACATACGAAGTTTATACTACTGTGCCAGCCAGGCCATCAAATACTGTCATTGACTACACGGATAGCCAGATAAGCGAGGGCACTTATGTACCTCTTTGGCTGACTTTGGAACAGATCTTAATAAAATCCTCTGGCCTCTCTCCTGCTGCCTCCTGGATTCAAACACAGCTCTCTCCACAGCCCCTCGGTCTTCCCAGATCAGAATTTTGGTCAGAATTCATAATCAGTTGTGCAAGTTTCTGAAATATGAAAACCTGAGATATCTCAATCAACCTCTTTTGTAGGCAATCTCAATTTCAAGACAGGCGGCAAGCTCATTCTCTTCCATTGGGTCCCTCAGTTAGCCATTCTAACCATAAAACAGTTCACAAATGAAACAGGCTTCTGGAGTACCCTACCTGAGATCCTTGCAAGAACTAAACCTTAAAACTAGCACAATTTTTAAAGTATTTCAGGTCAGACATACATTAATCGATGCCCCAAGTCAATGAGATAAGATTTTCAGTCAACAGTGACTTTCCTAACAGCGCACTTCTATGCGGTTCTAAGATATATCAGCTTCTATATGATTGGGCCTTCCCGGCAGTTCACGAGGAAATGTCAGGTACTGAAATTCCAGTTTTCTATCATACCCCTTACCTGATTGCTCTGTGGCAAAATTGCCACGCATTTATCACCCAAGATAGACCTCGGTTGATGCAGCTTCAAATTCTGCATAATGTGTACCTGACCCCAGTGAGGGCTGTTCAAATTTAATAAATTCCTTTCCCCACAGTATGTCCAGTGCCTTTGCAAGGAAGGAACTTTATTCCACGTCCTTTGGGAATGCTCTAAAGTAGCTCTGCTCTGGTCTCTTATCAGGGATAAGGCTGATCCCTTATTGGCTTGGATGACTTATTCACTCCCAACATTTATATTTTAGGGGACTATTCCAGTATTGGAGTGACCTCTAGGCAATACTACATGGTTTTTATCTCCATGTCTGTTAAGAAGCTGATACTACGGCATTGGAGAGATAGTGAAACTATCACCTATAATGAATGGCTGCAAGAACTGTTGTATAATCTTCGTGTTGAGAAAATGATTGCTAGCCTCAACAACAGATTGGCTAGATTTAACTCAATCTGAGGCCCATTTTATGCCCTGTATTCTCTGTGGGCTGGCCTTGGTGTAGCTACAGTCTTCACTGTTGATGGGTCAGGAGTATAACCTGGATGCCTAGTGGGAGGGTTGGGGAGAGGGAATGTGGGTGGGCTGTGGTGGGAGGGGCGTAACATTCATGTATTTACTGTTACTGTATGTTCTGAAGGTTTTAAGTAGTTTTCTGTAAGAAAGTAATAAAATGTAAATTTTAAAATAGGAACATTGCTGTAGGTTGTGACCTTGTAGCACCCTTGATTCTGGGTGTATCTTGCCCAAAAGGGAGGAAGATTCAGTCTGCTGCAGATTGAGTTGTCACGACCATAGGAGACCTCTCAGGTTCTGAGGTCCTTTAGTCAATTCTGGGGGCAGATGCCTGCCCTGTCAGAGGAACTAGTCAGCTATATCTGCTTAGTGGTTTCATTTTCACTGTTGTCCTGGCCTGCCAAGGATTTAATGATTGGAAAGAGTTCCCTCTGATAGCTTCAGACTGTCCAAGAAGCACTTGGTTCTCAGTCCTGGTCTACCTAACTATATATAAAATTAGTAGCTCGGTTCTCCATGACAGAAGTGGACCCCAGAAGCGGGGTACCTGACCTAGGAGGTGTTCCCCTAGTGGTCTCTAGGGAGGTTCATCTTAGTGACCTCTGCTCAGAGTGTAAAATTTGTGTTGGTCAGAAAACCAGGCTGTTAGGACCCTATAGGCTGTGATTCTACACACGTTCAGTGTTTGTTTTAGTAGGTGGTTGCCTCCAATATCTCCACAGTAGCTCCATGAGTCAATACTGTCTTGGCCAGGAGAGGAAAGACTGTAGATGCTTGTTTACTCTGAAGTTGGTATTTACCCCATAAGGTGTTGAAATGGCATAATGCATTCCTCAGAGGTCAGAGAAGGAGTAGTTTGTGAATGAACATTTCTTTTTTGTTTGTTTGTTGTTCTCTCAGTCCATTGCTATTGTTTTGATCAAGGCAGCAGGCTGGACAGAAGTCTTGGCAGTCATAATAGCAGAAGAATAAAGCCTCTTGATAAGGACAGGTGCGCTCAGGACAGTTTCTTTCCTTCAAAGGTGCTCGTGGCATCCTAGGCTGAGAGCTAAGTTTGCAGCAGATTTGGTGTTGGTAATGTAACATTTAACCTTACTTTTCCAAGGCCCTACAGGGGTTATGCCGTGAGCTCTGCTGGCATGAGGTCGTCTAGTACTCAGTTTGATGAGCACTAGTTATCAGATGACTCAGTAATTATCTGTTAGGAATTACATAGAACAATATTCTCCCACCCTACTGAGACAGGTACTGCATTTAGAACCCATATATATTAACTACCTTCCCCACTGACAGCATGGAGCAATACAGACAGGAGAAATTCCATCATACTTACGTTAATTTCCTTTTCTGTTAGCTCCAGCATTGTCAGATGAGCCATTCCATGGAGCTGTCAGTGTACTTTGTTTTTTATAATGGAGATCATCTACAGTGCTCTTTCACAGTTTAGGAATCATCATCTGTGATCTGTACATTTTGTAAAGTATGTTATGGTTTGTGTAATAAACCATAGATTTCAAACCACAAGGTTATGTTTGTCTGGGGACTCTGCATGGGTATCCGCCAGTTATGTACATTCATAGAAACATAGAGGTTGACAGCAGATAAGGACCATAGGCCCATACAGTCTGCCCATTTCTTTTTCTAGCTTATAAATGTGCCATAGGCCTTTTGCTCTGTCAGTGGCCTATCTGTTCATACTCATCTGTATTGCTTCCTTATGCCTATCCATGCCTGTTTGAAGCCCTGCACAGTATTCATAACCACCACTTCCCTGAGGTAGGCAGTTCCGGCCATCCACTATTCTTTCTGTGAAAAAGAATTTCCTCACATTCCCCTTAATCGGCCTGCCTCTAATCTCATGCTGTGTCCTCTTGTCCTGCTATTTTCTTATATTTAAACATATTGGACTCTTTCACCTTGTTAATGCCCTTAAGGTGTTTGAATGTTTCGATCATATCACTCTCTCCCTCCTTTGCTCAAGGATATACATATTGAGCTTCGTTAATCTGTCCTCATATGTCTTCTGATGCAGTCCCTGCACCATTTTGGTTGCCCTTCTCTGGACTGCCTCAGTTTGGTCAATGTCCTTGTGAAGGTATGGCCTCCAGTACTGCCGCAGTACTCAGATGGAGACTTAACCAGTGTCTTGTAAGAGGGATTAATACCTCCCTCTTACGACTTGTGATACCCCTACTAATACACCCTAACATCCCCTTAGCCTTACCTACTGCTTTAGAGGTCTGCTGGATGATTTGGTCATCGGTGATGATGATGCCCAAGTCTCTTTCTTCCTTTGTGACTGCCAGCAACTGCCTCCCAGCCTATAGGTGGCTTTAGGGTTTCTCTTCCCTATGTGCATGATCTTGCACTTCTTTGCATTAAATCACAGTTGCCACTCTTCTGACCATTTTACTAGTTTATCCAGATCTCTTCTCATTCTGCCCACCCCATCTGGATCATCTACTCTGTTGCAGATCTTGGTGTCATCTGCAAACAGACAAGCCTTACCCTCTAGTCCATCTGCAATGTCACTAATGAAGACATTCAGTTATATCCTTTTAAGCAAATGTTTCTCTGTGTTTAAGACAAGCTTGCAGGTGTAGAAGATCATGAGATCCGATAGTGAACCTGGTGTCTAGTGTTGGAGTCACAAATGGCAGTCATTCATCTCGAATGGGGTCCTGTTCTTGTAGACAGGTAGGCCTGCATTTTCCATTCATCTCTGGTTTTTCTGATATACGTTTATGTGAGGTTCAGCCAAGGACTTGGTTAAATAGTAGTCAGTAGTGTGCATTTGTGTACTCGTTGACAGAGGTGGAATGCAACTGGAATGTACCATGTCCGGGGGGGTTCTGTGCTGAGGTCACAGCTTTGGAGCTATACCACTACTGTAGTGGGAGCATGTACCCACATGTAATAACTACTCTCCCCACTGACAATGTTGGAACAAACAGAAGAAATTACAGTAAGTATGATGGTGAATTTCTCCTTTCTCAATCGTAGTTGGTGGGAGCATAAATTCAAGGTGCATAGAGGCTTTCTGTTTTGCTTTGTTAAAACTGCTAAACACAGGAGGGGAGGAGGTTGCCCTAGTAACCAACTCACAATTCAGATCACTTTAGGCATATTAGTGGGCGCAGACAAAGGTTTCAGCCAGCTAAAATGCTGGTTTGCAACAGACACAGAGTTCTGCCCATGGTGCAGTGCCAGTTGGTTACTGTCATAAGCGTTCCCATAACGTGCTCAACCCTCACCTGTTGGCCAGCTTGTCGCCATGTACACTTGAGATTTTCCACTCTTCAGCATTGATCCCTGGTGGCCCCACCCACTACCTGACCTCCTCATTATCTCTGGCATATAAAGGAACTCACCCTCCATAGCCCCACTACCAATCACCACCACCATTCTTTTGTGAAGTCTGGTGATGGTCACAGTCATTCAGTGGCTCCACTACAGGCTGTCGCAGCATTACAACACCTGTAGTAGTTCTGTCACAGGTGGTGTCCCAGAATTCTGTGACTGTAGGCTGTGTGAAGGTGACATGCTTTGAGCATGTCCCTGAGGGACCATTACAGGTGACCCTGCCCTTTCCTCACAAGGCTGCAATGTCATCCGCCCAAAGGTTGCTTTTATGGGATTGGCACTAAGGTGGTTATGGTGACCACTTAGT
This sequence comes from Neoceratodus forsteri, assembly GCA_016271365.2. Lineage (NCBI taxonomy): Eukaryota > Metazoa > Chordata > Ceratodontiformes > Ceratodontidae > Neoceratodus > Neoceratodus forsteri. The sequence continues at coordinate 971,224,589 of CM057454.1, read as the reverse complement.
TATGGTCCCTTGTGACTGTGTGTGAGTTTCACATTATTTGTATTCTTTTCAGCTCACGGGCTAATGTTTTTCTGTTTTGTAGGCAACAGTGCAGATCTTGACTGGTGAAGACTTACATTGAACTTGGATTGCCAGGAGGAAGAATAGATTTTCTGATGTCTGAGAGGAACCAGGTAATAAAACATTTATATGTTTCAAAGAAGCGGTCCAAATACCATCTCCCTGCCCAGCAAAACTTACCCTGTGGTTTAGCTTTGTGAAGTAGAAGTCGCCGTTTTCTCATGCATAAAAATGTTTTATTTTAATTCCAAAAGTCCACAACCCAGAAGTATAGGGCAGCAGGGAGGGGACTCCATTAACTGTAAAGGTGCAGGCGCCACACACCGCTCGCTTCATGCAAATGTATTGAAGCAGAGATCTGACTGCACCTTTACAGCTAATGGAGCCCCCCCGCCTGCCATCTTCCAGGTCATGGACTTTTTAGAATTAAAATAAAATACCTTGTGATACTGAGAAAAATGCTGCTTCTGCTCACAAAGCTAAACTGAGAGTAAGCCTGGTCAGGGTGGGAGACTGGTATTTGGTCCGCTCTTAAACACAGATCACTGTTTGAAGGGATGACATTTCTAGTGTTGTCAGTAAGAACACAATTTAGACAAAACTCAATACATGGAATAAACAAAAATTGTCCATTGGTAGTACTGTCACCATACACCAGTCCTAGCCAATCAGAATGCAGGAATTTTTCTATCCATTTTATTACTCTGGATAGCCACTGATACTTTAGCTGGCTGTTGACAAATCATGATTAGAAATGTATCATGCCTTGTCTCTTTCAGGCAAACTTTTGGTCGGTGTAATGGTGATGGCATCAAATGAGGAGATTTCTAGGTGGAAGTTTCTTTAGAGGCTAGTTTGATATAGCCCCAAATTTGTTGTATGCTGCCCTTATATCATTCTGCCTGTCCCAAATTTAGTGAACCCTTTTCCTTTCATAAGCTTACTAAGATGCAGAACCTCAAATATTCATCAGATATTTTACCTACAGGTGACAAATGTTCACGTATACCGTGGGAGTACAAATGTATTTGGACGATAAAAGCTATTATTTTCACTGGATACATAGCTACTGTGCAAATAACGTGTTGTTTACAAGGCAGCCACAAACCTCACTTTCCTCATGAACTGGCTCCATGAGCAAGACATCAAACAGTGCGCTGTCCTTTGATAATAAAAGTAAAAGTCTTGGCTTTGCATCATTAATAAAGTGGAAATGAAAGGAAATATGTAAAAAGAGCATCCATTTACATAACACAGCATGTTTTACATGCAAGAGACACACAAAAAGTGGAAAATATTTCTATACATCACTGTTTTTTGGGGGAGGGTTGCACTGAACTAGGCAGAGACAAACCAATAAAGTTAGAATTGGGTGGTGTACATTGATTATCTCTGAGGTAGCTCAGATGTACATTTTATCTGGTTTGAAGTGTTGTTTTCATTGCCACTGTGCAATAACAACAACATTCAAACCAGATAACATCATATCTGGCCTACCTCATGAAATAATCCATATGCATACAACAGGTGTGGGTATAAATTTATCGAGATAACTAGCGATATCTTTGAGCTAAGTTTCAAGATATCAAGTTAGCACCTGTTAGGTACCAAGAAATCATCTCTTAGATACATGACAGTCAACCTATTGATAACTAACCAGTAGTAAAGGACATACCACATTGCCTCACAGTAATGCTACCTTGACAACTATTACTTCACACATTCTTCAGAGACATTACATTCATAGAACGAGCATAAAACAGTAAATGAAAAAGTACTTGTTTACAGCTTTATTTATGAAACTTTCAGGTCCTGTTGTGTTATACAATATCTGAAATATCTTCTTTCATTGTCCTTTGCCACTCGTGAGGTCAGAGGTCAAGTACAACTCAAGAAACATAGAAGTTGATGGCAAATAAGGATCGCTAGGCACCATCCAGTCTGCCTGTATACCCTACCTGTATGTCCCATCTTTCTTCAAATTGCAATGCCAGTTATATCAGGCAATAACCATTGTAATTAACATGTATTTATTCCTTTATTTATTTAGAATATTGGTAACCTGGGAGGCACACTGGGCGGGGCTCATTTCAGGTGCAACCTGGGGATGGGGAAGTAAGAAAAAAATACATTCCAATAACCTAGGACAATGCAAAACTGTATAGTCTAAATGCAGTTATCTCATTTTACAAGTAATAAGGTAAATTCAGTAACTACGTGAGTATGATACAAAAACTGGGTAGGAATGTACAAAATAGATAAGAGTAGCAAGGGTGTATAACGCTAGTGAGGTAGTAGTAAAATATTTACAAAAGTTGGATCAGAAAAAGATACCACAACTGATTAGAAAACCAAGCAAAAAAATTAGGAAGTTTGCATTGATTGTGGTGGGAGTGTGGAGAAAGATCTTGCTTATAGTCAAATTTGGTGGAGTTTGAACCAGGTAGCTCAGCTAGCATTTCTTTTTAGAACGGTCATAGATTGCATCCTGCCTCCTGACATTGATTTCAACTTTTGCTGAGTGGTGAGCCAGTTTAAAAAAAGAAAACATTTCACAATTACTGTATAACTCAAATATACAGTATATCGCGTCATTTAAGTACTTACAATATGTACTTGAAAAAGGGACTTGTCTTATATGCAAGGTGCAGCAATCTGCGAGTCAGCTTATATGTGCAGTTTCCATAGGTGTCTAAGCAGTTCTTTTCAAGCGTGGATCGCCATATCTGTGAAATACCAAGGTGCCAGGAAAGGCAGCCAACCCAAATACAGATGAAAGGTATGTTAATCTTGCACTCAAAGGGTCACAATAAGGCATTATCCATGCAAGAATAAAGTATTTTATTAATATTCAAGCAGCAAAGTTTTGACCTGGAGTATTAGGAGGGCCCCATTTCTTTACCTGCATGTTTTCAATCAGCAGCTCCACTGGACCACTACAATACACACACCATACCCAGCTATTGGCAGCTCTTGTCATGAGTGCCATCCTTTGTCTGCATTCCTCCTGGGAGCAGCCATTGTCATATTAAACTACAGGAAGTGATTTGAGGAGGAAAATTATGAGGGTCATGCAACAGCATATTCGTAGAATCAGTGCCGTGACTGTGGAGTGAGGAAAAAGCATTTAGTGGAGGCACGTGTTGTATGATGATGTTAACTAGTGGAGTTGCTGCGGTGGTGTTGGGGAACACTGTTACACCTGTATGCAAGATGTATCTATAAGTGTACTAAAATTCATGAAGGAAAAGAGTCAACTTAGACTAGATGTGTGCTTAGGGTGGGGTAGAGAATAGCCTCCCTCCTCAACCTTCCATGGTGGGGGATCCTTAGTGGTATCTCTGCATTCAGGTAGGTTCTGGGAGATGTAGGACAGTGGGGATCAGCAGGGCAGGGCTGATGGGGCCCAGCCTGTCCTGGCCGCACAACAACATCATGGCCTTTAAAAGTGCAGAGCAGAACAACGCTTTTCTAGGCATGGATTTCCATGCAGAACAGCGTTATCCATCTTATCTTCTGTATATATGAATTCAGTTAATCAAGCAAGTGAATGTCATCAGAAATGAACACACTTGCTTCGATGACCCTTATGCTCCCGCCTGGGGTTCCATTTGGTGTTTCAGTGGTCAGTTGTCTGTTTAGAAACTGTTATCAAATTCCACAGCTTACATTGACTTAATGTAAACTGCAGAGAACTATCCTGCAATTAAAATTTCTTATGGAAAACCAATCTGCAGTTTAAATAAAATACCTGCAGTACATAAGAATTCCTTTGACTTTACCTACAACTTCCCCAAACATTTCTGTGGCGGAATTGCCATTGTGCTGCAGTTCACAACAAAATTTCACATTCCACACAACTCAAATGTAAATTGATTACAAAATCTGGCCCTGTTGAAGGCTGATTCTTGAAGCCTCTAAAAGCCTCTGCCAGATTATCTCAAGACTAAAGCAGAAATTAACTTGGCCTGACACAACTGGTGACCCTGTATGAAAAAATTTTGTGTAGTATGTTTAAATATACTGGGCTGCAGAGCTTCTCATGTGTCTTTTTTTTGGGGGAGTTTAGTTTAGAGTTTGTGCAACACTGTAACAACGCAGCAAAGGTAGATTTATATGGCATGTAGTTCTGCAAAATGCTGGAGCTTTAAGAAAATATAGGTTACTCACCTGTAACAGGAGTTCTAGGAATGGTATATAGTTGTTCATCCACACTTAATGGCAGGTTCCTTGCCGCTTTAAATCTTGCGGAAGGTCTTCAAGCTGGCTCCTCCCACCCACCGGTGGTAAACTCTCGGCTCCACCCCATGGCCTTGAATCTAGCCCGCTGGAAGCCAGGTTGTCGCGTCGAAGCCAGGGGAGGCCAGGTGGGTGGTGTGGATGAACAACATATACCATTCCTAGAACTCCTGTTACAGGTGAGTAACCTGTATTTCTAGGGACATGGATATGTTGTTCATCCACACTTATTAAGCAGACTCTAGTAGTTCTCTGGGAGGAGGAGGCGGCGCACACCTCCTACTTAGGAATGAAGACTGGAGAACCCAGGCCCCGACCAACATCCCGGGCGTGACCCAGGTCGATGTGGAAGGGAAATCGGAATATGCCTGCTTCCAGGTAGAAGCCCTGCAGATATCCTGGACAGGAATATCTTTGGAAGCAGCCACCGATGCAGCAGAAGGACGGGTAAAATGAGCACTTATCCTCTGGGAGGCTCCATGCCCACCCACCTATAGCGGAGACCTATGCAGGAGGTGACCCACCGCTCGTGTCCAATTGGCTGCAGGTCTGCCAGGTGCGGCTTCAGCGTAGATGACAAATAGCTGGCAAACCTCTCGAACTTCAGCCCTACGCTCCCTGGGTGGCGAGCATTAAATAGGGTCCCAATGGATCCTATATACGGCCTCTGAGGCATGAATGAGGAGGAACCCGGCAGAGACAATACCGGATAGGAAAGACTCCGCCACCCCTCACGGAAGGAACTTCGGTTGGGGCGCAGAGGACAACCTTGTCCTTGTGGAATTCCAGATAGGAGATTCAAAGGAGCACCTGGAACACTCCCTCCTTCTGGATGGCAGAGTAGCCCAAGAAGGTGTTCTTCCACAACAGGTGGGGAACTCGCACTTGTGCAAAGTTCGAGCAGCTTGCGCTGAGCCAAGCCCATACCAGCGAAGATCCCACAGGAATGGGGATACTCTCCCCAAAGGGAGGTGTGATCGAGGCCTAGAAAGTGCCAGACCACCTTTCTGCCACACCATCTGCCTTCTGGCCCGCCGGAAGACAGGGGTGACCAACAAGAAACACCTAGAGGGTGCGTCGGCGGAAACCTAGTTCAAAAAGAATGGACATAGATGGTCCAGAATGCTTTCGCCGAGGACGGGAGAGGGGCCCAGGCTCTATCCCAACACCAAATGGAGAACTCTTCCATTTGAAGCGAGCATGTTTGGCCGACTCCTGGCAGGGCCTCGAAAACATCGAGGACCTTGCGGAAGGACCCAAGGCCTGGCCCCTAACCACACAGGGACCAGGCCTTCAGGTGCAGGGATTGAAGGTCAGATGGAAAAACCTTCCCTGAAAACAGAGATCAGGACCGGGCGGGCTGGAAGCCACCTTGGGAGCCTGGGGCTGATACTGAGAGGACTGGATACCAGAGCTGGCAAACCAGTCTGGGGCTACCAGCATCGCCTCGCCTAGTCCCTCCTCGCCTTGCCCGTGGGTCATGGGAAATGGGGGAGGCGTAGAAGAGGCCGAGGTCCAGACCTCGGCAGGCATCTAGCGAACCTCGCTGAGGCGGGCATGAGACAGTCTCGGCCTCGTATTCTCCCAGGAGGAAGGAGGAGAAGATCCTGTGCTACCTCCAGCAGGGAGACCACTCATGAGGCACAGCCTATGTCCGGCTTAAGGCGTCAGCCAGGGTGCTGGAGGCTCCTGCCATAGAAAGGCTGAAACCATCTCCTGGCTCTGTGAAGACCCAAGGGAGAACCTCCTTATGCAGAGGCAATGGGCTCGTCCGAGACCTGGCGGGGTAGGTAGCACATGGTGCGTGGTGTTGTCCGCCTGGACTTAAACCACTAGACCCCACATAAGCGTAGCGATCGGTGCAAGCTAAGCGGACCTCCTGGAGCTCCAGCGGGTAGGAAAGACACTCAGGGACTCCAGAGAGGACCAGAGCGGCGCCTCTGTATTCCCTTGATGGGCACCCCCACCCATCCAGAAGCATCGGTGGAGAAGACCGTCGACTGAAGCAGGCAGACAGGACATTCTCCTGCAAGAGCTGGAATGGTCGAAGGAGGCGTTCCCTAACTCCTGGGCTGTAGTCACGAACTGGTCCGAAGGCGCAGCACTGTGACCGCTGGCTGGCCAACCCCACTAGGGGGACGCATGACAGGGGTCCCAACAGACCACGCTGGAGCAGGCCGGTAGAGCTCAGGAGGGTGCAGAGGTCCCAGCAGGGCGCAATTGCCAGTCAGACCTGACTAGGTAAGGGAGGAAGAACCTCAGCCCTGTCTGCCAGGAGCCGAGCTCGGACTCAGAGTCGAGCCTCGTCGAAGAAGGATCACCTGCTAAGACCACGAGTTCCAACGTGGCTCCGATAAAAGGAGACCAGTCTGAGAGCCAGAACTCTGGATCGTCCCTTCCACCTGGAAGGGTTGCAGTCAGGCCGCCATCCGGGTGGGAGTTCCGCCCGGACCCCTCAATGCCGCAAAGCTGCTGAGCAGAGACGAAGGGACTGGCCTGGAACTTCGTGAAGAGATCCCCACTTAAGAAAGGAGAGTCTCCAAGAAGCGGACGGGCGAAGGGTAGAAATCGTCCTGGAGGTCAGGAAAGAAGCCCCACGCCACATTCTGAGGATGGGATATCTGAGGCAGAGACCATCCGGATGTCTGAGAAAGAATGGCGCAAGCCCCGTCCGTTGGGACCAGGAATACCTGGACACTAACCCAGGGTCTGAAGGAGGATCCGCAACCTTCCTGATCACCTCTATTTGAGGGCCAGGCAGAGTCGGCTCAGTGGGCCGACAGCGAGGCCTGTGGACCCCCAAGACCCCGTGGGGTGGCAGCATGAAAGGGTGGTGCCTTCTACAATCCCGAGGCAGGGCCTTCCCAGCACCTCCGACACCCAGAGGTCCGGAAAGCGGACCAGGTGGAGGAATGCAGCATCTCCCAGGGGAACCGGGTAAGGCGATGGGGCCAGGGATAACACCTTAGCCCGTCACTGAGCAGGCTTGGAGGAGGAATTGGCGAGGCGCTCCTGGGCCTTTACCTCCCTGCTTCCTTTTAGAGGAAGATGCTGGCTTGGAGTCAGGGCTGGCGCAAGCCTGCTGGGCCTCGTGCTGGGGTTGATGGGCCAGTCGACCGCAGGGGCGGGGCAAGGAAGTACGCAAAGGCTGCTGGCTGCCCTTATCCCTCGAGGCGGGAGTGGCCGAGTCAGGGAGTGGCATCGGACTTCTCGGTCCCCTGGAGATGTCCCTCCACTCCAGGGCCGAAGGGTCAGTCCCAAAGAAGGGATGTCCGCCAACTTGTGCTGGGTTCCAGTGAGAAAGAGGATAACCTCAGCCCGCCTTGCAGTGCATGGCCACTCTGGCCGCCACCGACCTGGCACAGGAATCACCTACAGTAAGTCCAGGAGCAGTCTAAGCTGCTGCTTTGCCACCGCCCTACCTTGGTCCCGCACCCGCCCGGACTCGTGGGTCCGCAGGTCAGCCGGGAGATGAGGAACACCTCATCCAGGGCCCAAAAGGCGTGGGAGAAATGTGCCATCAGTGCAGCCGAGCTGGCCTGTTGGAGGCCTAGGGAGGATGCAGCGTAAACCTTGTGCCCGACATAGTCCATCTTTTGGACTCTTTGTCAGAGGGCCCTATCCACATCCGGCGTTCCCAAGACACTGGAAACATTGTCGGTAACTAACCCCTCAGCGCGGGGTGCTCCGAGAAACCAGGCAAAGAACCGACGGGACAGAGACTTCCTGGCCATCCTGGCCGAGCGCAGGGCAGGAAGTAGGCCGCTGCCAGGCTCAAGGCCAGGCCTACAATGGCCTCAGCCACCGGGAAAGGCTCCGGTGAACCCCTCGGTCTAGAATCTCCATCAGGGGATAAGGGCCCGTTTGGACGGGCTGAAGCTGCATCCTGGTGAACTCCGAGATGAGCTGAAGCAGACCCATGAAGGTCGATGGGCTGTTGTCCACAGATCGTTCGAGAGGACCCGGGTCCTCCGACTGGGGAACATAGAGTCGACCCGGACTCCGAGGTCTGCAAAGAGCTGCCTCGAGGCCTGAGTCACTCTTAAATCCGCCGAGGGGGCGGGAGTGAGGGACAGACAACCTGCGGGACAGTCGTGACCCAACCGAGGAGTTCCACCGAGGCGATGGCAGCAAGGTTCGGATGAACAACCCGCGGAGTGGGCACCTCGACTGCAGTGAGCGGTTGATTGGCGATCAGGCGGCAGCTGCTTTCTGGGCGGGAATGAATCGGTCAATTGATTCCCGGACAAGAACAACTGCTGCCACATGAACTCCTCTCTGCGTCAGCGCCATCTGCGCCGAAGCCACTCCTCATCCGAGGAGGGAGGCGAGGAAGAGCGGTAATGCCACTTAACTCGGTGCCCCGAGCGAGAGCGCGAAGTCGGGCGTGGCTTGACCGAGAGGAGGACCGAGACCCGAATCCCCGGGAAACCGAGGCGGGCCTGGGAAGGGCGGGAGTGCCCGCTCTTCCTCGGCTCAGAAGAAAGAGCCAAAGTCTGTCGACCCGAAGGGACAGGCAGAACCCGGCCTCCGCCCGGGGAACGGCGAAGGATAGGGCTACAGCAGAAGACAGCCCAGATGACAGGTCGAGAGACTCGACAATGTTGACCGGGAGTCCTGGCCGGCTGACCTGGCGGGGACACCGTGAAGCCAGCGGCCTGAGCCGCACCCCGACCGCCGAGCGGGTCGGCGGGAGGGAACACTCCCGCTCCCTCCAGTGCGACGATGGGACTGCATGCGACTCCCTTAGACTTGGGCCGAGGTAGGTCGGTTCTCTCTCCCCTTCGAGGAAAGGGACTCGTAAGCTTTTGAACGAAACTGAATGAGGAGAACTCAAGGAAAGCGGGATAAGCGCCATGACCGAGGGGCAGCCCTTCCATAGAGGAAAGAAGATCGAGCTGCTCAGCCGAGACAGCCGATGCGGACACTGCCGAGTCTCAAAGAATTTTCCAGTCTCGGGAAAGATTTCAGGATGCCGAGCCCGCAACAGGCCGCACGATCCTCCAGTGAGCTAGTCGAAGAGGCACAGCAAAATCGCAAACTTCGCGGATCATGAGCCAAGTCGGGCAGTAGGCATGCGTGGAGTCGCGGGTCTTTCCTGGAGAAATTAACCAGGCGCCTCCAGGAGCCGGAAAATGAATGATTCATCGCCACTTGTGAGAAGAAGATCAAAGTTTAGAAAACTTCCAATTACATTCAGAGAGACCGAAAATTTCAGGAGACCAGTGACAAGGAGCGCTAAGAGGGAACCTGAGCTGTATGTAAGGAAGATCTGGCGCCATGGGCGGAGCCAGAGTTTTACCACCGGGTGGGTGGGTGGGAGGAGCCAGCTTGAAGACCTTCCGCAAGATTTAAAGTGGCAAGGAACCTGCCAATAAGTGTGGATGAACAATATATCCATGTCCCTAGAACTGTAGATTTTAAATCTAACAGTCGGCAGTGGTCGGATAGAAGAGTTATCATTGTGCTACTCAATCTAAACTCAGAAAAAACATGAAAATAATTGTAATATGATTACTGTAATACTGAGTTCTTATTTTAAATTTCTTTTAGACATTTTGTGGAACCTTTCCCTTCAGTTCCATATCCCTGCATTTACAGACTAACAAATGGGTTTGCAACTGATTGTAGTCAGGACTCTGATGTCACAGCTATCCAACAAGATTAAAAGGGTCAGTACCGTGGCGCTGCGACATGGCATTGCACTGCCACCTGGGAGAGAGGTTCACGTATGATACCAGGAATCCACTACTGGGTTGAGCTGGAAGCCAGTAGCTTCATAGAGTTCAGTTCTCGGCTCCCAAAGAGGGAGGCATTTATGAGCCCCTGCCTGCCAACCAAAGCGTGGACTTTCATGTGAAAGGAAGGCAGCTGCTCACCCATCATTCCAGCTTAAAGAACGGGAGATCGGGCAACATTCCAGATCAGCTAGGTGAAATAGGAAAAGGGCAAAATGGAGAAAGGAAGGGTTTGTCAGAGCACGTGCCCAAGCTTCCTCTTTCTCTTTATGGAGTGTGAGAAAAAAATGCAGTACAAATAACATATATGGCTGCATTCTACATTCTTAATGAGAATAAAGAGATTATTCTCATTGTACATTTACACACACTTTACAGGTCCCTTCCCTTCCTTACTGAAGCAGCTGTCAGATCACAGACTGGTTTCTTAGCATAGTTCAATCAAAGCTCTGCCTTCCCATTCGGTAACTGGTGTAAACAGCAGCACAGCGCTGACAGATTAATAAAACATTCAAAGATTTAGTTTAAAATCATCAGTAGCGTTATATTAAATTACTCAAACAATACCTCAAAAACAAACTACATTGTATAAATCGGGCATACAACGAGTGCAAAGTATGGGTCATCTATACTCATTGTGGTCCACCGGACCTTCAGTCCCTGTACCTCACAGCCTGGTTCCAGAGTGACTAGAGTTCCAGGCCTTGGGTCTCCTGGAAGATATCAAACACATTATGGAGTTCTTGAGGAAAGAGTCGACTACGCAGATGCTATGCCTTCAGATGGATGAGATTCTCCATTTGGTATCAAGGCAAGTGACGGATCCTTGCTTGTCCTATGGCTAGCATCCTGGACTACCTCTGGTTCCTTTCCCAGCTGGGGAATGCGGTGATGACCCTAGTTAAGCTGCACTGGTAGCCATCTCCGTTTACTGGGCATGGGCTGGTAAACGATAGTGGCCCAGGAGAGAAAGTGGTCGGGTGCTTTTAAGGGCCTGGATAACTTGTCCCTTCCGGTGCATGTACGCTGCCACATTGGGACTTACTGCGGTATTGGCAGTGTTCATGAGCAAGCCTTCGAGCCAATGCACAGGTGTGAAATGTCACAGTATTCTTGGAAGGCGGCCTTCCTGTTGGCCATTATGTCAGCCAGAAGGATCAGGAAGCTCAGGTATTCTTGATGGACCCTCCTCCCTGGTCTTCCATAGGTATAAGGCTGTCCTTTGCCCGAACACGAAATTCTTCCCAAAGGTGGTACTGGATTTAACCTGAAACAGGTGATTAACTTAATGGTTTATTTTACCAGCCCATCTTCTGAGGCTGACCGCAGGCTCCATACCCTGGACCTGTAGAGGCATTGTCATGTAGAGTGCACAGCTAGAGTTTGGGGACAGGCTCACCAGCTGTTTGTCACCTACGCTGAAGACACATGTGGCAGACCAGCAGCAAAGCAGGCGACTGCAAGGTGGATTACTTCATGCATCAGCCTCTGCTATAGGTTGGCTGGTGTGGAACCTTCCCTAGGGCTTATGGCTCATTCCACCAGAGATACCACTGCCTTGGTGGTTGCTTCCAGGAAGTCCCCATACAAAGAGATCTGTAGGGCTGCCACCTGGAAGTCAGCACATATTTTATTTCCCACTACCGCATTGACCTGAAGTCACGCCATGAAGTAGATTTTGGGACCTCAGTTCTCTAGTTTTTGTTAGCCAAGTACAGGTGTCACCTTGCCCCTCCTTCTGGAGAACTGCTAGGAGTCTGCTAGAATGTGATAAATGAACCATATCCACACACATAGAAGAATAGGTTACTCACCTGTAACTGTAGTTCTAGGAGTGTTTTATGGTTCACATCCACCACACCACCCTGGCCTCCCTGGCAGTGGCACACAGATCTTGCATCCAGCATGTAAGATCTGATGTCATGAGTGGAGTCCAGGAATATAGCACCTGGATGGTGAAGGGAACTTAGCTAAGGATGTCCAGTCAATAACACCGTTCCAGTAGAACTGCCAGAGTGTGGGTGTGAACCATATACCACTCCTAGAACTACAGTTACAGATGAGTAACCTATTTATCCAACGTTTTATTAATCATCACAGATGCACTCTTGTACCAAAAAAAATGTTTCTGCCCTCTTGAGGATTCCGGTAGTACAGCTGTGAAGACTCACCTTTGTGATATTGAGATTTAGCTACAGCAGTCCTCTTGTAGAGGGACTGATATGATCTGGCAAACTGCAGTGATAAACACCCATCTATTCTTTCACAGTCATTAAAAACCTAAATTTAAACCATGTTTGAAAAAAAGATTTTTAAGACTCATTTCAGTGTGTTCTGTAGACTTCCTAGTTAAATGCTCAAAGCAATATCACAGACTGATTGGGTATGTACACAAACAGTACACAGTAAAACATTTGCTTTCAGATGTTTTTATACCTTTGTTTTTGCCCACCCCCAGGTGGTTTCATGATCCCTGCTCAGATATTCAGGATCACCATGACTTTACCTTTCTGCTATCTGGGAGAGCAAGCAATCTCAACTGCCTTTATAGCCATTTCTAGTGCTGCTCTGTGATCAGCTAGCGGGTTGCATGTAATGCAGGGCACCTCCCTCGGGAGCGAGTGTCTCACTGAGCTGGCTCCAGCATGGGATTATGGTGATCACATGTGAAGCCAGGTATCCCAGGTGGCAGTTCAGTGTGCTACCACCGTACAACTGGGCAAGCCCCAGCCGCTCTAAAACAGGCATTTCTGCAATGACACTGTCACATCCTGAGCTAGTGGAAGTCAACTGCATCTTAAAAGGCTATGAAGCAGATTGGCATCAGTTGAAAGGCAGTCACAAGCCACACTCCCAGCTGAAGGAAAGATGCTGTTGCAGTACCAGATAAAAGTTAGAATGGATTGAAAAGAAAATGTTTTTTTTTTTTTTGGGGGTGCCTCTAGAGTCAGATGTCTGAATTATTCTTGTAAGACTACAGGACTTGGACAGCAGTGCCCTACTGCTGCCACTGGCAATAACTCAGTAGTAAAGGCCTGCTCAGTAGTACTGAGATTTTCCTTTAGCCTTCCCTTTGAATTTTCCCTTTTCTTGGTGTAACCCCCTGCAAATGGGGTTCCCAAAAGACTTCAGGAGCTTGCTTGAATGCTCCAAGCCTGAATAGTGTTTGGCATTTAAGCCATTTATCAGTGAGTGTTTTTAGAGCCTCTGGTACTGTCTCTTTAAGAGCTGTCTGCTTGCAGACATAATTAGATTATATGGGGGACTGTGTGCTTCTCTGAGTACCACTCGAGCTGCTGCCAATTCACTTCATTTTGCAGTCACTAGGAGTGCAAGGAACCTATCTGAAAGATGTAACTGTTTGCCAGAATTATTTAGAGTAATAATGAAGTACAGTTTGTCTAACCTCTTTCTTTGCAGTCAGAACTGTGTCTGCTAGTTCCCATTCTAGTTTTGAACTGCTGAACTGGACCAATCAGTGTGGGAGTAAGCTAGCTCTAAAATGATGCCTTGGGCGAATCAGAACTTGGACTCATAATCTGAGCCAGCCACAAGAGGATTGTATGGGCAGTGACTCTGGGAGATGTAGTTTAGACTTCAGTGCCTTTTGGACCAACAGCAGCAGTCTATTGTGAGTGACAGCCAATCCAGTCAAGAACTGGGAGGAACTCAAAGGAAGTGCCGGTTTGTCAGTTGGAGTTCAGTTGAGCTTTGGCAGTGAAGAAGGAAGGAGCCCTGATGCTTTTTCAGTGTGCAGTTTTAGTCAAAAGCGTGTATGAGGCCGAGTTCGATCGCAGCTTGTGTAACAGCTTGTTAGGACTGAATCCGTCCTGTGAAAGGATCAAAGGATCTCTGAAGAGTAGAAACCAGGCTCACCCTGTAGAAGACTGGAAGAATTGCTGAAAATTGCACTCGGTCTGTCAGAGACTGAATCTGCTGTGTGTTCTCCGGGTATTGTGCAGTAATTGCGAGTCGGGATACAGATGCAGCCTGCCTGGTATAGTACTTTCTTTTATGTGGATGTGTGAAGAGGTTTGTGTACCTCAAGTGAGCCCTGCTGACATTGAAGGACCCTATCTTATTTGGAGGTCGTGAGTACTAATTCAGGGTTGCTCCTGTTGAATTCCACATTAAATCCAAATGGAATTACTGTACTGCTGACTGTTTAATTCTCCTTTTCTCTGTGTGAAAGGGCCCCTACCAGCTGCCACGGTTTGGACTAGCCACTAGGGCTTGGGTACCCAGGGACAGTAGCTGATAGAGGATAGGCCTGCTGCAGAGCCATAGTCAGATTATAGAGTGATAAGCTAATTAACCTGATTTCCCCTGTCCTTGTTATATCCCTAAATAAATCAGAGCTGCTTGTTTCAGCAAAGTTATACTGCCTGAGGTATTTGTCTATGTTAAAGTACTATACTGTGATTGTTGCACTGTATCTCATTTCACAGGAGGTCCCAGTGCGAACCAGACCTGGGGTAAGTGTATACTGCATGAAGGTAATTCTGATATATTGTACTGGGCCACTAGTGGGAAAAGGGGGTTGCAGTGTCCCAGGAGGGCTGTGACCAAGTTAGTTTAACTATTGCAAACCCTGACCTCTGGGTGGAAGCACCGCCATTGGATCCAGGCCCCTCAACCTGTTAGTGGCAAATCAGGCAGGGGTAGTAGCCCTGGGATAAGCCCATCTAGAGGTTACATCTTGGAGGCTCACCGCTGGGATTGTGTGTCCTCTAGTGGCCATATTCTAGAACCACTGTTAAGAAAAAATGGGTACCCGACAGAAGTAGCTGTGCACGGCTGGTGGAGTGGTGTACTGGGAGGGAGATCGACCCCCAAAATACTATACTTATCTGGACATACCCCTAGGTATCAATCTGGACACTGTGCAGGAGTACTTTCCAAGGTGGAAGGTTTACAAACACCCTGTGGTGGTGGAATTGGCATGCTAATCTACTCACCCACACTTTCCTGGCCCTAGTAGAGTTTAAGGATCCCATAGATAGCTCCAAAGTGCCACAGACCATTACCCCAGAGGGAGCCCTCACTGCTTGGAGAGTGATAACTAAGGACAGTAAAGACCGGGGGAATCAGCCCCACCACTATCTGAAACTTTTGAGGAGAAATTTGCTGAATGGTTGCTGGGAGAGGGAAAACTGTGGAGGACTTGAAGAAACTATTCTTGCCACCTGGGTATTCCTCCCCAACACCCTCTCCTGCTCCAGTGCCGTAATGGTGTCTGAACCAATGCAGACTCCTATTTCTGCACCTGCCATTAGTCACGACTCTTACACGAAGGTTGAGGATCTTCTCTGGCACCCTCCCACACCCCAAGGGGAGGATGACTGGGAGACCTGGATAGACTATGTTGCCCCAAGTGCTAGAATGGCAATGCTCAGGAAAATGCGAAAGAGGGTTAGTGAGAGCCTCCGAGGTCCTGCCCTGGCTACCATCCGTGCTAAGCAGGCCCAGTAACCTAGGCGACTGCACAGGCCTATCTTGAGGCCTTGGAGAATGTGTATGGGAGCCCAGATTCTGATGAGGACCTATGGTGGAGAGTAAGAGATGCACAACAGTACCAAGGGAGTTGTTGTCTGTGTATGTATCTAAGCTGGAAAAAATTGTTGCAAGAATGCCTCAGAAAAGGTAGTTTGCCAGCGATTGAACTGGACCGAACCAGGCTGGACAGGATCCTTAAGTCTGCCCCTTCTCAGAACTGCTGTTGCTTCAGTTACACCTGGCAGATGGACTGGAATCCCCACCCTCCTATGATGAGTTAATGAGAGAAATGAGGAGTTGAGAAAAGGCGACCTCGGGAGGACCTGCACCAATAGCTGCAGTTTCGACCCAGTGACTGAGGTGACCCATCAGGAAGTGAAGTTCAGGGGCAGAGGTTGGCAGTCAATGAGTGCTCTGACAAGGAAAAGATATGTCACAATGGGGGGCAGTGAGAGATCAAGAATTCAAAACAGTCCCTTTTATGAAGGCCACGCCTGCAATCAGGCCCTGACCTATATCCGACTGCATCTGCTATAGGGGTGGGGTACCCACCCATGTATCTCCTGCTGATAACAGCTCGAACTCGATTCCTTGACCATGGAAGTGGAGAAACTGGCGAGATGTCTCCAAATGCTTATCACACCGCAGACAGAGATGGCACCAAGGTTTCCAGTTAGTAATACCCCGCCCTGGCTCCCAGTGTGGCGCTCCGGCCAGCTCAAACTCCAGAAAGTATGTTTTTACTATAATTGTGGAAAGATGGGCACATGAAAGGGAATACCAGTCCCAAAAGACACTGACAAAGTTGCATATAGGCTGCAGAGAGAGCTTGGAGAAGAAATCAGTGGTTAAGAGGTGCAGACATGATCCCAGTGAGGGCACCAAAATGCTAATTCCTCCTTTTGTGGCAAGTCAGTTGCCCAGGCCCCCACTACCGCCCCTCTCAGACTGGTCCAGAATGGTGGGTCCCTCCATGGAGACCACTGAAAGGTGAGACGGAGTGTCTACAAGAACTATGATTAGACAGTGGCTCCCCAAGTGACAATTATGTTCCAAGATTGGTATCAGAGCATTTTGTCAGGCGTGCCACACCATTAGAAGGTATGCATGTATGGGAGTTAGTGAGAAGGCCTACCCCTATTCCGGTATATCCGAATTTGGCTGTCTTTCCCCACCTCCGTGGCTGGAGTGGCAGAACAAGTGAGACCCTAGCCTAGTGTGTCCCCCCACTGGACTGTATGATGGTGTCCCTTTGTTGATTGGAACAAATGCTCATATGTTAGGAAGGCTGGCACAGTTGTGTTATGAAAACAGGGGTCAAAAGACTAGTAGAGCTTTAAGAGTTCAGCTTTAATTAAGAAGGCCTATGAGGCACAGAGAGATGCTGAAAAAACAGAACCAGAGGAACCGGGTCGGAATTGTAGCGGAAGAAGGATCCTGAGTCTCGATCCTGGCGCCAAATGCCCAGTGTACCTTACAGGAGAGGTCCGTATCAGAAAGGATGTTAAGAATAAAATATTAATGTTGGATGCACCAGGCGATGGAAAATTGCCAGAGGACTGCTAGTCAAGCCTAGTATTTTGCCGCTAGAGGCCCATGCTTATGCCAGAAGGGTAATGGTCAAGTTCATATATGTGTCTGAAAGGAGACATTGAGTAAACAGAGGTTGCATCCTGGCTAATGTGCATTGTGCAGACACTGCAGTGCTACCCAGCAGCAAGAGTTCAAGGAAGAATGACAGAGTAACTGACTTGTTTGATTACGACTCCGCTGCCAGCTGAATGGAAAGTGAAGATCAGTGAGAAGCTTGCCCAGAGACCAGGTGTTTTCTTTAAAGGAATGGGATGTAGGATGCGTGCAAGGAGCTGAGCACAATATCCGGCTGCATGACGAAAGACCATTTACGTGAGAGGTCTCGGCCTGGCACCTGCTGACATAGATGATGTGAGGCGGCATCTGCAAGAGATGTTAGCTGCTGGTGTAATACAAGAATCCAGAAGCCCTTATGCTTCCCCATTGTGGTAGTGAGAAAAAGAATGGAACAGTAAGGATGTGTGTGGATTATCGCACTTTAAACCGGCGGACTATCCCTGATCAGTACACAATGCCCGCATTCAGGATGCTTTGGACTGCCTAAGCAGGAAGCAAGTGGTTCTCTGTGCTGGATCTCCATGAGTGGGTACTATCAGATCCCGATGGCCCCAGAGGACCGTGAAAAAGCGGCCTTTATCTTCACGCTTGGCCCTATGAATTCATGAGGATGCCTCAAGGAGTTCAAGGTGCCCCAGCCACTTTTCAGCGATTGATGGAGGCGTGCAGTGGGGACATGAACTTACTAGAGTGCCTGGTATACCTAGATGATGTTATTGTGTTTGGCAGCTCACTGGAGGAACATGAGCAGCGATTATTTAAGGTATTGGACCGACTGGAGGACTTTGGCCTTAAACTGTCCATTGATAAGTGTCAATTTTTCAAACATCAGTAAAGTATGTGGGACACATAGTATCCACCGAGGAATAGGACCGACCAAGTAAAGTTGAGGCCTTGACCACCTGGCCACAGCCCAAAAATCTAAAAGAACTGCAAAGATTCCTGGGATTCTGTGGTTATTATCTAGCGCCATCAAGGACTATTCAAGAGTGATCCACTTTACTTAACCTCTCAAAGTATCCCCCAACCCACAAAAAATACAAAGTCAGCATCCCTCAAGACTGAAAGAGTGTATTTTTCATCCGAGTGAAGTATTTGGGGCCGCTGGACTCCTGATTGTGAGACTGCTTTTCATGAGATCATATATCAACTTACCCATGCTCCAGTGCTGGCCTATGCGATCCAAAAACCTTACGTCCTGCACACTGATGCTAGCTTGCAGGGTTGGGGGCTGTGTTGTACCAAGAGCACGAGAATGGCCTGAGACCAGTGGCCTTTGCCAGTAGAAGCCTGACCCCATCCGAAAAGAACTATCCTGTACATAAGTTAGAGTTCCTAGCTTTGAAGTGGCTATTGTTGACCAATTCCATGAGTACTTGTATGGGGCTAAAATACTAGTAAAACTGACAATAATCCTTTGACCTATGTGCAGACCTCAGCTAAGTTGGATGCCACTGGCCATAGGTGGCTTTCTGCATTATCTACATATGACTATGCTCTGAATGCAAGAGCAGGTCTGAACCACATAGATGCTGATGCTCTCTCGGAGGCCTGTTCCCCCCAGAATGATTGGAGTCCGATTGGCAGAACCTGACTTATTGGGCACTCTACCGGAAGTTTGACAGGGGAGGAACAAATGTCCCGCAGGGCCTTGAGTGGACTGCATGGTGGATATTGGCAGAAGCCTCTGAGAATGCATGACCTGCTGCTTATTGCCACTTTTCTGCAATAGACATTGGTGCACTGCCTCAGCTGGACAATGACAGTATTCAGTGAGCTCAACCGCGTCCCATGATCAAAGCAGCTTTAGAAGCCCTCTATGCAGGAAAAGATGTGTCCAAATTACGCTCCACACTGATTTGAGAACTGCACTGTTATACAAAGAAGGTCCTAAGTTGAAACTGATCAATAAACTGTTATACAGAGAAACAGTAGACAGAGGGGACAAGTAGACAAACAACAACTAGTGCTGCCCACTGCCTTTCGAGACTCAGTACTGAGGTCCTTGCACAACCACATGAGGCACCTTGGTATAGACAGAACACTTGACTTGGTGAGATCCAGATTCTATTGGCCTAAGATGGGGGCTGATGTGGAGCAACACATTCGAACTTGTAGACGCTGCTTACAGAGGAAAGCTTTGCCCCAGAGGGCTGCCCCCTTGTTAACATCACCACCAGTGCACCCATGGAGCTGGTCTGTATTGATTTTCTAAGTTTGGAGTCAGATCAAAGAAATATCAGTAATGTGCTGGTGGTCACTGACCATTTCACGAGATATGCCCAAGCTTTCCCCACCAAAGACCAGAAAGCATCCACTGTGGCCAAAGTACTTTAGAAAACTTTTGTTCACTATAGGGCTCACAAAGAATCCATTCTGATCAAGGAGACTTTGAGTAGTCGTCTGATCAAAGAGATGCTTTCTCTGTGGGAGTCACGAAAGTCAAGAACCACCCTTACCACACCCCAGGGGACCCACAGCCTGAGCGTTTCAACCGCACTTTGCTAGATATGCTAGGCACCCTGCACCCAAAGGACAAGCCTAGATGGAGCCAACAAATTAGCACCCTGGTACATGCTTATAACTGCACCAAAAGTGATGCCACTGGATTCTCCCCTACCGCCTGATGTTTGGAAGAGAAGCTCGACTACCAGTAGATGTGTGTTTTGGGGTCTCTCCTGATGGGGTTCAGGCTGACAACTATTTACAGTATGTGCAAAGTTAAAGGCCCAGCTAACTCATGCGTACCAACTGGCTCAAACCATGGCTGCCAAAGAAATCTGGCCAACAAAAGAAGGTATGATAAAAGGTGAAAGCACAGGAACTCCAGGAGGAGATCGGGTATTGCTAAGAAATCTGGGACTGCATGGCAAGCACAAGATTGCTGACAGATAGCACCATCTCCCTCACATTGTAGTGGGCAAACTAGATGATCTGCCAGTGTACAAAGTAAGGCCTGAGAATAATTCAAAGATGTAAAACAATGCATAGAAATCATTTACTGCCCATTGGACAAATCTTAATTGAGTCTGAGCCCCTAGAAGATGCCCCTCTGGACCAGTGACTAGAGCTGCTGCTAAGAAAAGATCAAGAAAGTCTGCACCTACAGAAGCAAAGTTAAAGTGTCTCCACAAGTCCCAGTTGAGCATGACTGTCAGTCCACATCGAAGAAAGTGGGAGTGACTTTGAATACTATCCTTCTACGAACTGAGTCAATTGTTTGGGGCAATCCCTAGTCAATACTGGAGACAAAGCTGGGCCTTCTGGACTGTCTAAGCCCCAACTTCATCCCTGGAGCCAATGCTCCCAGAAAGTGAAGTGCAAAGCATCAGATCAGATGAAATGGAATCATTGTGCATGGTTGAACTGTTTGAGCTTTCAGGGGAGAGAAAATGATAGATTAGGGCAGACTGGTGATACACCCAGAACAAGAAGAGTATTTTGAGTGTCCTGACAGTCCACTGCCAGTGTCCGAAAGCTCTCCATCAGGCCAAGTGTTGTGGACTCAGAAACTGTAACTCCTGGAGCTGAAAGTGCCCCAAGTTCTAGCCTCTCTACCCCATGGAGACCCCCTGACAAGTGAGGACAATGCTGAAAATGAGGCTCAGAGTGCAGAGACTATAACAGTTCCCCTAGAAAGACTGGTCGGGCTATGAAGCCTGTGGTGCACCTCAGTTATGATTCACTTGGGAGGCCTGTGGACTTGCCTCTCAATGTTGTCCATAAAGAGGTGTATGTGTCCCCGAGCTCATTGCCCAAACTGAGCATCAGTGCTAACTCCAAGTTACTTGTGTTGCCCTCTAGAGTATGGTGCCCTTTCCCATCCAGCCCCAAGGTAACTGATAGGAAGGGCCCCTCCTCTTCAGGTTTCATGTACAAGAGGTAATAACTTGAGTTATGGTACAATGTGTATGTAATACTGTGTAAAGAGTGACGTACTACAATGTTTCAGAAATGTGTTCTTGGTAAAATGATATATTGACTGATGATTACATGCTGAGCCTAATGCAAATGTATATGGTTGCAGTTGAAACTTATGGGGTACTTGTGGCGGACGACAAAGCTTTCCCCGAACTAGGAAGGGTGTAACCCCTGCAAATGGGGGTTCCCAAAAGACTTCACAGGAGCTTGCTTGAATGCTCCAAGCCTGAATGGTGTTTGGCATTTAAGCCATTTATCAGTGAGTGTTTTTAGAGCCTCTGGTACTGTCTCTTAAGAGCTGTCTGCTTGCAGACATAATTAGTTTGTATGGGGACTGTGTGCTTCTCTGAGTACCACTCGAGCTGCTGCCAATTCACTTCATTTTGCAGTCACTAGGAGTGCAAAGGGAACCTATCTGAAAGATGTAACTGTTTGCCAGAAATTATTTAGAGTAATAATGAAATTACAGTTTGTCTAACCTGCTTTCTTTGCAGTCAGAACTGTGTCTGCTAGTTCCCCATTCTAGTTTTGAACTGCTGAACTGGACCAATCAGTGTGGGGTAAGCTAGCTCTAAAATGATGCCTTGGACGAATCAGAACTTGGACTCATAATCTGAGCCAGCCACAAGAGGATTGTATGGGCAGTGACTCTGGGAGATGTAGTTTAGACTTCAGTGCCTTTGGACCAACAGCAGCAGTCTATTGTGAGTGACAGCCAATCCAGTCAAGAACTGGGAGGAACTCAAAGGAAGTGCCCGGTTTCAGGCCAGTTGGAGTTCAGTTGAGCTTTGGCAGTGAAGAAGGAAGGAGCCCTGTGCTTTTTCAGTGTGCAGTTTTAGTCAAAAACGTGTGTAAGGCCCAGAGTTCCGGTCTGCAGCTTGTGTAACAGCTTGTTAGGACTGAATCCGTCCTGTGAAAAGGATCAAAGGATCTCTGAAGAGTAGAAACCAGGCTCACCCTGTAGAAGACTGGAAGAATTGCCAAAATTGCACTCGGTCTGTCAGGAACTGAATCTGCTGTGTGTTCTCCGGGTATTGTGCAGTAATTGCGATCGGGATACAGATGCAGCCTGCCTGGTATAGTACTTTCTTTTATATGGATGTGTGAAGAGGTTTGTGTACCTCAAGTGAGCCCTGCTGACATTGAAGGACCCTATCTTATTTGGAGGTCGTGAGTACTAATTCAGGTTGCTCCTGTTGAATTGCCACATTAAATCCAAATGGAATTACTGTACTGCTGACTGTTTAATTCTCCTTTCTCTGTGTGAAAGGGCCCCACCAGCTGCCACGGTTTGGACTAGCCACTAGGGCTTGGGTACCCAGGGACAGTAACTGATAGGGATAGGCCTGTGCACAGAGCCATAGGTAGATTATTAGAGTGATAAGCTAATTAACCTGATTTCCCCTGTCCTTGTTATATCCCCTAAATAAATCAGAGCTGCTTTGTTTCAGCAAAGTTATACTGCCTGAGTATTTGTCTATGTTAAAGTACTGTACTGTGATTGTTGCACTGTATCTCATTTCACAGGAGGTCCCAGTGCGGAACCAGACCTGGGGGTAAGTGTATACTGTGAAGGTAATTCTGATATATTGTGGTGGGCCACTAGTGGGAAGAAAGGGGGGTTGCAGTGTCCCAGAGGGCTGTGACCAAGTAGGTTTAACCCATTGCAAACCCTGACCTCTGGGTGGAGGCACCGCCATTGGATCCAGGCCCCTCAACCTGTTAGTGGCAAATCAGGCAGGGGTAGTAGCCCCTGGGATAGCGCCATCTAGGGTTACATTTGGAAGAAACCCTTCTACCTGAAATATGTAGATATATAAGCTACCATAAAATTATAGTTCCATTATGCTTATTTATTGATTGAAATTAGAAACAGAATTTGACAGCTGAAAAAGAGCATGGGGCCATCATGTCTACCGCCCTACCTAACTCTGCTCCCAAGCATAATCCACTAGAAATGTGGCATCTTATTTATAAGGGGTCCTGCAGTTGAAATCTGATTTCCTATAGCATTTTGGCTAAATATTTTCTGTATATTTTAATTACATTTTAAAACTTTTGCTAAACCCTAAAAAGCATTATTAAATTTGAATATGTGTCCATAGAAGGTGGTTACTTAGTAAATACAGAAATGCTTTGCAAAATACTATTTGACTGGTTGACAGGTTATGCACTATAGATATAATGCAATGGTTGATGTCCCAGTCCGGTACATATAAGGGATAGCATGCAGTGGGGGGCCATGGTCATATACTAATATACACACCTTCTATACATCATAATGAGGCGGAAGACATAGTAGAATGCTTTCAACCAGCCAAGAAGTCCGATATTGAGTATTGCTATACATCATTGGAGGGTGGTATCCAAAATGGCACAAATTATAAATGGAAAACAGATACAGTAGCCAACTATTTTTCATAGAATCATATACAACCATAGAATCTTGACAGCAGAAAAGGACCATACTGGCCAATCTAGCCTGCCATTTTCCCTACACTCCCCCCACCCCCCGCCTATTCTGCCCCAATGCTTGTCCCATGCCCTCTGAATTCTTCCAACGATTTAGCCCCACCACTCCATCAGGTAGTCTGTTCCAGGGCTCCACCACCCTCTCCATGAAGAAACATCCTCTCACATTGCCCTGTATCTTTTTCCTTGCAGCCTGAGGCTGTGCCTCTAGTTCTGATCCTGTCCTTCCTCTTAAGGAAACCCCTCTCCCACTTTGAGTCTCTTTACATATTTAAAAGTTTCAATCAAGTCTTCCTTTCCCTCCTTGTCTCTAAGCGTTCACAGATCCAACTCCTTACACCTCTGCTCGTATGACTTTCCTGCATACCCTGCACCATCTTGGTTGTCCTCCTCTGAACCCTCTCCAATGCATCTGTATCCTTGTGGCGATGTGGCCTCAGAACTGAACCCCATGCTCAGGTGCAGCCTCACCATGGCTTTGTAAAGGGGCATTACTACCTCCCTCCTTCTGCTAGTAATGCCCCACCTATGCATGCCAACATTCCACTGGCCTTTCCTGCTGCCCTGCTACATTGGATTCAGTACCTTAAGGTTCAAGGAGATTATGATCCCCGGATCCATCTCCTGTTCTGTTACTTTGATTTCCTCCCCACCTAGGGTGTACCCTGCTCTTCTGTTCCTACTCCCAAGTGCATCACAGCGCACTTCTTGGCATTAAATGTCAGCTGCCATCCCCAGAACATTTCTTGAGGGCTATTATTCCATTGAGAGATTCAGGTGACACAAGAACCTCAAGAACGATGCTCAAGAGGTAGAGGCGTCACCTGAATCCTGAGATGGAATTTTCAGCACTGAAACAGAAGATTCAGCTGTTCTGTACTTTTTATTTATGTAGTTTAAGTTCTGTAGTATATTGTGATTGGACTATTTCTTTTTATTTATAGTTTTCAAAAACTAATAGTAGCCAGCTCTGTTTGACAGATTGGCAAATGCCATGAAAGTTAAGTAAAAGGAATGTTCCCCATTGAAACAGAGAGAAAAGAGTTTTAACAGGAATACGTAGGTACATATCATACTTCTCTTTTAGGCAGGTATGAAAAGACAGGAAAATAAAAAAAATCCCATATAAGGAGTTGATTAGAGTCCAAACAGAAACTCTGGGCGCAAGGAGGTTTTCAAATGCTGCACCTCCAAACTAATACATAGAAAACAAAACCAGGTGCTCAAAGAGTGCTGAATAAGGATGCTTAAAGTGCATTTAATAGAATCGGGTATATATAAAAAAACGACTCTCCCGCGCTCAGATCACACTGATCCTTCCTCAACAGGGCGAGGTATCTGATCAGAGCATAAATTTTATACTAGTTGTCTTAGGTGTGATGCATTAACTTTCTAATACAGATAAGATACCTCGATAGGTTAGTTAGAAGCAGAACCATCAGATGAATGCATTACTGTTTACAAATACACAAGACCATAGTGAAGTAGTGAAAAACAGTACATACTAAACTGTAAAATACAGTTATAGTTTATAAACTAAGGTTAAAATGTAGGCTATAGGAGAAAAACTGCCTAAATTTATACATTAATCACATTTTTAAGTTTATACTAATAACATTATAAAATACAGAGATCAACATTTCATCTGTTCCCAATTGGAATTTCATAAGGCAGATGACTTATGGGCAAGCAGGACCTCTGTGGAAAGAAAGGAAAAATAACAGACCATAAGTATGAATTCAAAATATTCTTGATTCACTTGCACTTATAGTTATATTTTATTTTTAGGAAAACAATTATATAAAAAGCATATGAAGACAATACATTTTAAACGAGATATTTCACAAGCAATAAAGGATATAATAAATAATAGATACAAAACACACATTATTAAATCGATTATGAAATGGGTACACAAGTGCGGAAGCCTGTCCCCAAACTACAACTCCCATACTTCACTATCGACTTCAGTATTTGTAAATAGTAATGCGTTCATCTGATAGTTCTGCTTCTAGCTAACCTATTCAAGGTATCTCATCTGTATTAGACAGTTAATGTATCACATCTGTGACAACTAGTATAACAAGAATTTGTCAATGCCAAACATTCATTTGACGACTGCAGCTATTGTAAAAGCCGGGGGTTCAGAGGAACAAGGACCGGGAGGGAAAGAGTGCAGCAGGTGGTAGGGGCCACCAATAAGTAAGACCGCATCATGCCAATGTAGAAGCCTGTGGGGGGTTAGAGGAGTAGGACCAGGGGAGAGAGAGGGTGGCGGTGGCAGTGGGAGCCGCCACTGAGCAAAGCTGCACCACAGCTAATGTAGAAGCCTGTGGGGGTCAGAGGAGCGAGGACCGGGACAGAGTGCAGCGGGCTGTGAGGAGCCATCATAAGTAGCTGCCACCACAGCCAATGTTGAAGCCGGGGGGTCAAAGGAGCGAGAACCAGGGGAGAGAGAGGCGGCGGATGGCAGGAGCCACCAATAAGTAAGCTGCACCACAGCTAATGTAGAAGCCTGTGGGGGGGTCAGAGGAGCGAGGACCGGGACAGAGTGCAGCGGGCTGTAGGAGCCATCAATAAGTAAAGCCACACCACAGCTAATGTTGAAGCCGGGGAGGGGGTCAAAGGACGAGAACCAGGAGAGAGAGAGAGAGAGAGGCGGGTGGCAGGAGCCGCCAATAAGTAAAGCTGCACCACAGCTAATGTAGAAGCCTGTGGGGGTCAGAGGAGGCGAGGACCGGGGACAGAGTGCAGCAGGCTGTAGGAGCCATCAATAAGTAAAGCCACACACAGCTAATGTTGAAGCCTGTTGGGGGTCAGAGGACCGGGGACAGAGTGCAGCGGGCTGTAGGAGCCATCAATAAGTAAAGCACACCACAGCTAATGTTGAAGCCTGTTGGGGGGTCAGAGGACGGGGACAGAGTGCAGCGGGCTGTAGGAGCCATCAATAAGTAAAGCCACACAACAGCTAATGTTGAAGCGGGGGTCAAAGGAGCGAGGACGGGGAGAGAGAGTGGGCGGATGGCAGGAGCCACCAATAAGAAGCTGCACCACAGCTAATGTAGAAGCCTGTGGGGGGGTCAGAGGAGCGAGGACCGGGACAGAGTGCAGCGGGCTGTAGAGCCATCAATAAGTAAAGCCACACCACAGCTAATGTTGAAGCCGGGGGGGGGGGTCAAAGGAGCGAGGACCAGGGAGAGAGAGTGCGCGGATGGCAGGAGCCACCAAAATGTAAAGCCGCACCATGGTTGTTGAAGCGAGGGGCAGAGGAGCCAGGATCAGGGAGAGAGAGAATGCAGCAGTCAGCAGGAGCCACCTATGTAAACAACCGTAGAATCCAGGCATGCGCAGTAGTGTCAACTCTAACGCGCATGCCGGAGTTATAGCTACAGAAAGAAATGAAGTGCCTCTCATTGGAGCGGTTCATTTCTTTCAACTACAGAACATGCCACATCAGCAAGCAGGACTACTGTCATGACCAGAGTGCCTGATCATTGGTGTACACTGCCAAGCCCACTGCAGTTTCCGCTGTAATTGGCTCCGCAGTGGATACACCTCTAAAATGCCGTTAGTAGCAAGATGTTCCTTGCGTAAGGAATGTAAAATGTATGCTCTGAGCAGATATTTTGCCCTCTTTAGGAAGGATCAGTGTGATCTGAAGCACCGGAAGTGAGTGCATTTCTTTGGATGTGCACCGATTCCATTAAATGCACTTTAAGCATCCTTATTCAGCATTGGCTTGCCTTTTGTCACCTGGTTTTGTTGCTCTAAGGAGCTGGTTTCCTGAACATGAAATGGCAAATTCCACAAACCGTTAAATTGATGTCTCTGAGGTTAGTTATGTCCTTTACTTGCTCTTGAGGGTTCTGGTAGTCGTGGCAGTTTGTGTTTCCCTCTTTGTCCGCTCCTTGTTTTCCTCTTTAACATTTTTGTTTGTTTGGGGTTCTGGGCATGCTCTGTTGGTCGCCTGTTGGTTTGGCTAAAACCAATAGAAGAGGATGCTGCTTCACTTGATTGGTCAACTTTGCTGTGTAAATTCTCAGCCTGGGTGTTGGCCCTTTGAACGGACTTCTTTATTATCTCTGTGTGTCGCTTTTGTTTCTGTTCTTGTTTTATTCCAACTATTATTCCTACATGAAACGGGACCTAGACATTTCCCTGCTCTCAGAGCGACTTTTTCTGCTCCCAGACAAAACATCCTTTTCTTTCAAAATCATCAATATCTCTATTTAACTTTGTTCTTTTATAGCAATTAACTCAGTCTCATGCTTAGATGTTTTCTTAGAGTAAGCTTTGTTCAGAGTATTGAAATCGACTCTTGCTTACCTCTCTGTTCTGTAAGAAGTGTTTGTAGTCTTTTGATTTCTAAATTTACTTTTGCTCGTATCCTGATATCTTTTTTACCGATGCTTGTAAAACCCTTGGTGCATGCTGTTGTTCCTCCCACTCCTCCTGAATTCCTCTTCCTCATCATCAAACCCCAGCAATGGGGTCTTATCAAGTCTAAGTCCTCTAGGCAAAATGCTTAGTTCCAAATATTTCTCCAAACTTATTTGGTTGTAGTAATGGTTAAGTTCTTTTATTTTTAGGTGTACTAGTTGAACAGAGAGGTCTTTTGATGTAGAATCCCCAGTTCCTATCTCCTCCTCTTCCCTCCTTAAAGATGCAGCGCTTTTGTTGCAGAGCATCTGTCTACGTCCTCTGGATCCTCTAGGCAATCTAGCTCTTCCCTTCTTGAACTACTTGACAAACTGGACTCAACAGGTAACACAGGAGTGGCACTCAAATTACTCATTCATAACAGTGAGCAACTGTTTTCTTGTCTCCTGCTTGTATTCACTGTATGAGTTTTAGTTACAAGTTCAGCTCTGTTAGAGTAGGGAGAAATAAATTTTATCACAGGAAAGTTCACAGTGCTTGAAATGGAATATAGAGTTCAAATGCTAGCTAGCATTCTCTCATCAACAACCAAAAGGCAAACAAGTACAAATTTGTGGAAAATGGTGCGCTCAGGAGAGACTCCTAGTGCTGGAGTAGGGTTGCCAGCCCAGTAGTAACTAGGACCAAAGAACACTGCACTCATTCCAGACAAGCACAAAGTCCATGGATTCGGTATCCCAAAAGATTTTATTGTGGTAAAGAAGCCGGTACAACACCCTACATCACCAGCGTGTCAGCCAGACACAGGGCCTTCCTCAGGGGATGGATCTGAGGACTAGTGGATAACATGGATAAGGCCCAAATTTAAAGTAATTCATTAAAGACACACTCACCCAAAGTGGTATAACAGTGAATAAAATTCCTTACATTGGGGAGCAAAGAAAGACGAAGGCAGCGATACTGAGGCTGAATAAAGAGGAAGATGGTTAGCAGAGAGCGACAGTGAAAAGCAGGGATACTGAACGAATATTTCTGCTCAGTATTCACAGTGGAAAAGCAGGGAGAGACCTAATCCAGTCAATAGAAGCACTCTGGATAGGGGTTGATATTAGTCTTTATGCAACATATGTAGCCAAATAAACCGTGGGATAAATTCATTTATTCTCACTGCCATGGGATAAGTGGTTCTAATATTTATCCTACACCCTGCATCTCACCCACCGTTTATCCCACACCTTGATGTCACTCACAGCACACAGCACCCTCCCTTGTCTGCCAGCCAGTCGGCACTACTTACTCACCAACTGTCCTGCCACAAACAGCACCTGCCACCCTCCCACCAAGAGCTACTTGGCTTTCAGCAACAAAAACAATGAATACACCATCAACAATCTGGTACACCTCTTTTTTGTATCTATCTTATTTTTCTTCTCTCTCCTCCAAGTCCCTTCAGCACAGTACTCTCACCGATATGGAATCTGACTACATCGTCTCAAGTCAATCCCTGCATCCTCGCTCAGTAACACACTTACAATGCGAAAAAAAAAAAAAAAATGGGCACATAAATGAACACGCTCACCCAGATAAGCAATTTTACGTTGCGACTACCAATCACTGTCGCTAACCGAGAAATGAACCGCCATCTTTTCAGAAACCTCCGCCTGCCCACAAAGCACTAACAGCCAGTAATAACATGCACTACTGCCCTACGGACTCTAGACTCTTAGCAACATTGCTCCCACCCCCAGCAACCTCTTCCAAAGCACACACAAACACACTGGGACCACAATATAATCTGTGTTATTTCATATAAAAAAAAAATGCACAGAAAACAAAAACAAAATAAAAACTGCACAAAAAAAATCACCCTGTTACATAAATCAAATATGCAATGTGGACATCGTGGAATACATGATTTATCCGCTTACGAACAGTTTGCCTCAGACACCTCACTCGTGGCTGCTTACCCGCGAGGTTACCCGAGGTCAGACTGCTCTTGTGTGGATAAATCATGCCCCACTTTCTGTCCCCATTGCATATCCCCTATTTCACTGAAGAAAGGGTTCTGAAAGAACTCTGAAAACTGACGGTGGATAAAGCAATGGGGCATGATGGGATTCACCCCAGAATTCTAAAAGAACTAAGGGAAGAACTAGTAACACCACTGACTACCCTTTTAATAAATCATGGGAGGATGGTGTGGTACCTGAGGACTGGAGAAGGGTGGATGTGATTCCCCTTCACAAAAGTGGGAGCAAGACAGAGGCAGGAAACTACAGACCTGTCAGTTTGACCTCAGTGGTAGGGAAAATGATGGAATCACTTCTGAAGGAAAGAATTGTTGAGTACCCAGAGGCCAGTGGGTCACAGGACACAAGGCAGCATGGATTCACAGCAGGAAGGTTATGTCAAACAAATCTAATTGATTTCTTTGACTGGGTGACCAAAGTAGTAGACCAGGGAGGGGCTGTGGGACGTGGCCTACCTAGACTTTAGCAAGGCATTTGATGCAGTCCCACACAAAGGTTAATAAACAAATTAGCCAGCCTGGGAGTGGGTCCCAGGGTGGTAGCCTGAGTAAAACACTGGCTGGACAACAGGACACAGCGGGTAATAGTAAATGGAGTCCACAGTGAAGAAAGGAGGGTTACTAGTGGGTACCGCAGGGTTCAGTACTAGGGCCGTCCTTTTAATGTCTTTATAAGTGACATTGTGGAGGGACTGAGAGGAAGGTGATGTCTCTTTGCAGATGACACAAAGATCTACAACAGGTTGATAATGCAAGGTGGGGTGGAAAGGATGAAAAGGACTTGGCAAGGTTGGAGGAATGGTCAAATGTATGGCAGCTTAAATTCAACACAAAGTGCAGAGTAATGCACCTGGGAAACAAAACCCAGGGCAAGAGTACACAATGGGGGGTGAGATACTGACAACAACAAAAATGGAAAGGGACCTGGAGGTAGTCATATCAGATGACCTAAAGGTGGGCCAACAACGTGAGAAGGCAGTAAGGAGGATGGGGAATACTGGGATGCATAGGAGAGGCATCACCAGTAGAAAACAAGAAGTTGTTGACCCTCTGTACAGACAGTGGTAAGACTACATCTGGTAGTACTGTATACAGTTCTGGAGACCCCATCTCCGCAAAGACATAGACAGGGTGGAGGCTGTCCAGAGGAGGGCAACCAAAATGGTGCAGGGTCTGCACCAGAAGACATATAAAGAAAGACTAAAGGAGCTTAAGATGTATAGCCTCGAGGAAAGGAAGGAAAGGGGAACATGATAGAAACTTTCAAATACCTCAAGGAATCAACAAAGTCCAAGAGGGTAGCATCTTTCAAAAACGAGATGTGCAAGAACAATGGGGCACTATTTGAAGATATAGGGGGACAGCTCAGAGGTAATGTGAAGACGTATTTCTTCACAGAGAGGGTTGTAGATGCATGGAACAGCCTTTCTGAGGAGATCATAGAGTCAAAAACAGTGGGGGAATTCAAGAATGCATGGGACAGACATAAGGCAATTCTAGTGGGCAGTAGGAGGAAGTAGGCTGTTGGTTAACTAGGATCTGCAGCTTATCCGTTAGGTAGGAAATGGGCAGACTAGGTGGCTCAAGCGGTCCTTATCTGCCATCAAATTCTATGTTTCTAAGTTTCTTACAAAAATCTACAAAAGCATTGCATACTTTTTTTTTATTTAGTACTTTTGTGTGCCCCGGGCCGTCGCCGTCCGACCTGGTCACTGACCCCTCGCCTCCACCTCCGCCAATTGCTTGTACTCCCCAGTCACCCCTGGCTTACCCCCAGAGGGCGGGGGTCTGGTGCTGTGGGCCTTCCAACGCTGGAAACGCTAGTAACTAATCAGGAGCCAGCGGCGGAGGCAATTCGAGGACCAGGGCAGGTCTTCATGGAGACGGCCAGGGACACGAACATTTTTCCCCTGTAGGCAGGGGCGGATGTGCAATGACGCCAGCATCCACCCCTGCCTCCCCTGATGGTTCTATTTGGCATCGGTGATAGTGGAACACCCAGCCTCCGCTGGGTGTCGCCACTGCACTGAACACTCAGTCCCGGAGAAGGAGAGCAGTCCAAGGACGCCGATCCTTCTCCTCCTGCCAGCCCTCCGACGACCCGGATCTGTTCCCAAACCTGGTCGCGCGCCGCAAGCGGAAATCTTACCACCGCGCCTGGCCGGGCCGCTAAAAGCATTGCATACTTGAATTTTCAATCCCTTATTAACTTGACTGTGCTAAACCAAAAGTTCCCAAATGTTGACTTATTTTCATTGAAACACTCCTACTATAATTTCTAAACTTATAACGACAAAGGTGGTTTGCACAAGTCAGGTACTAAATATGTAGTTATTTCTTTCACTCTCTCTGCCATCTCCTTATCTTCACTATTCCTTCCCTCTCTTGCTTATGTACCTGAAGAAAGTGTTCTGTGTTTCTATTGTAACCAAGCAGTTACATCAGGAAGGAGCGGTGGATGTGACCTACCTAGATTTAAGTGAAGCTTTTGACTCTCTTCCACATAGGAGACTAGTAACTAAGCTGGGTAGCTTAGGAGTGAGTACAAAGGTGGTAAACTGGGTTAGCTGATAGGACAACAGAGGGTAGTGGTAAACAGATTCAGTCCAAGTAAGAGAGCGTGACCAGTGGGTGCCTCAGCGATGAGTGCTGGGACCAGTCCTCTTTAATGTCTTTTTAAGTGACGGGCAGGAGCTGAAGGGTAGGTCTGCTTTTAAGTGACATTGTTGAGGAGCTGAAGGGGTAGGTCTGCCTCTTTGCAGATGACACAAATGTCTGCAATAGGGTGGACACTCCGGGAGGGGTGGAAAGAATGAGCATAGACCTAAGAAAACTAGAGGAGTGGTCAAGGGTATGACAGCAGGGTTACAGTGTGAAAAGTGCAGGAATCAAGGGTGGAGTACAGAATGGATGGAGAGTTACTGATGACCAGCAAGCAGAAGAACGACCCAGGGTAATCATATCGGATGACCCAAAGGTGGCCAGGCAGTATGACAAGGTAGTTAGGAGGCTGGTAGGATGCAGGGTGCATTAGGAGGAGGTGGTATTGCCGCTGTATAGATCACTGATAAGATCCCTCCTAGAATACTGTATCTAGTTCTGGTGACCACATTTTAGTAAGGACATAGACTGGAGACAGTCCAGAGGAGGGCAGCTAAAATGGTGCAGGGTCTGCAAAAAAAGCCCAGAGGAACTTGGGCTACACTTTAAGTGTCAGTTTCATTGTATTTAACTACACACTGCATGCAACAGGGTAATTACCCTGTAGTTACATGTTTGTTGCACATTGCAGTTACAGTGTAGTTGCACTGTAGCTACACTGTAAATAACAGACACTAAGTGTAACCAGAACTCAGTTTGTACACCCTGGAACAAAGGAAGGAGTGTGGGATATGAGAGACCTTTAAATACTGCACAGGGTAAATAAGGTACAGGTGGAAAGTATTTTCAGAGAAAAGGTGCTCAACAACAAGGGGACATGCTGTGAAGCTGGAGGTTCAGGAGAGATGTGAGGAAGTACTTCTTTACAGAAGAGTGATGGATTCAGGAACAGCCTACCAGTGGAGGTGGTGGGGTCAATTTGGAGACGGGCAATGGCACCACAATCGCATAGGGGTTGTATACAGACCCTCTCAAGGGGAGGAAATGGACAAGGAAATGATAGAAAGTATACTTAGGATAGCAGAAAAAGGAAGATATTGGTGATGGGGATCTGAATATGCCAGATGTTAACCAGAGTGCAGTTGCAGCAGCCACTTCTAAGAGGGGGTTATTCTAGATGCCCTACAGGGGCATGCTTTAGACAACTAATATTGGAACCCATTCGAGAGGGAGCAATTAGAGACCTGGTACTCTCAAATGGAGATGGAGAGAGGATCACAGATATAGAAGTGGGTAGCCATCTGGGAACTAGCGACCATCGAATAGTATGATTCATGATAAACACAGCAGAAGAGTCAAGCCATACAAAGGCAAAAGTACTGGACTTTAGGAGGGCTGACTTTGCCAAAATGGGTGAGTGCCTAAGGAATGCACTAGCAAATGGGCAGGAAGGAGGGTGGAAGAACAATGGGAATAATCAAAACTGCCATCACAGAGGCAACAAGCCTTTGTGTGGAGCAAATAAACGAAACAAAACAATGTAAGAAACCACTATGGTTCTCAAGGGAGGTGGCAGGAAGGTTCCAGAGAAAAATAAAGCATTCAGGAAGTACAAGGAATCGCAGAAGGAGCAGGACAGAGAATTGTATCAGTTAAAGAAAAGGAAGCTGGAAGGCAGTCAGAACAGTAAAGGCCCAAACCAAGGAAAAGATGGCCAACTCAGTTAAGAAGAGGGATAACACCTTTAATTAGGTACATCAGTTATCAAGGAAGACCAAGAGAGAGATAGTGAGGCTTAATAAAGGGAGGGTGGGTGGGCAGAGGGTGACCATGAAAGGGCAGATATACTAAATATATATTTTGCTCAGTATTCACAAATGAAGAGGGTACCTAAACCAAAACAACAGAAACACTCTGGATACAGGAGTTGATACCAGCCCATTTACAGAAGAAAGGGTTCTGAAAGAACTCTTAAAAGTGAGGATGGACAAAGCAGTGGGGCCTGATGGGATTCATCCAGAATTCTAAAAGAACTAAGGTAGAACTAGTGACACCACTGACTACCCTCTTTAACAAATCATGGGAGGATGGAGTGGTACCTGGGGACTGGAGATGGGCAGATGTGATTCCCCTTCACAAAAGTGGGAGCAGGGCAGAAGCAGGAAACTACAAATCTGTTAGTTTAACCTCAGTTATAGGGAAAATGATGGAATCACTTCTGAAGGAAAGAATTGTCGAGTACCTAGAGGCCAGAGGGCACAGGACCCAAGGCAGCATGGATTCACAGCAGGAAGGTCATGCCAGACAAATCTAATAGAATTCTTTGAGTTGGTGACCAAAGTAGTAGATCAGGAGGGGCTGTGGACATGGCCTACCTAGACTTTAGCAAGGCATTTGACACAGTCCCACACAAAGATTAATATACAAGTTAGCCAGCCTGGGAGTGGGTCCCAAGATGGTAGCCTGGGTAAGAATTGGCTGGAGAACAGGACACAGATGGTATAGTAAACTGAGTCAACTCTGAAGAAAGGAGAGGTTACTAGTGGGGTACCGCAAGGTTCAGTATTAGACCGTTCCTCTTCAATGTCTTTATAAGCGACATTGTAGAGGGACTGGAAGGAAAAGTATGTCTCTTTGCAGACGACACAAAGATCTGCAACAGAGTTGATACACAAGGTGGGGTGGAAAGGATGAGAAGGGACTTGGCAAGGTTGGAGGAATGGTCAGATGTAGGTAGCTTAGATTCAGTGCTAAGAAGTGCAAGGTAATGCACCTGGGAAACAGAAACCCAGGAAAAGAGTACACAATGGGGGTGAGATACTAACAACAACAAAATGGAAAGGGACCTGGGGTAGTCAAATCAGATGACCTAAACGTGGGCAAGCAATGTGAGGGGCAGCAAGGAGGACTGGGGGATACTGGGATGCATAGGGAGGCATAACCAGTAGAAAACAGGAAGTTGTTATACCTCTGTACAGACAGCTGGTGAGACCCCATCTGAGAACTGCATGCAGTTCTGGAGACCCAGTCTCCTAAAGACATAAACAGGATGGAGGCAGTCCAGAGGAGGGCAACTAAAATGGTGCAGGGTCTGCACTGGAAGACATATGAAGAGAGACTTAAGGAGCTTAATATGTATAGCCCCGAGGAAAGGAGGGAGAGCGGGACATGATAGAAACTTCAAGTACCTCAAGGAATCAGCAAAGTCCAAGAGGTAGCATCTTTCAGAAAGAGGTGTGCAAGAACAAGGGGCACAATTTGAAGATGGTGGGGCAGCTCAGAGGTAATGTAAGGAAGTATTTTTCACAGAGAGGTTGTGGATGCATGGAGCGGCCTTCGAGGAGGCTGTGGAGTCAAAAACAGTGGTGGAATTCAAGAATGCATGGGACAGTCATAAATCAAATCTAGGGGTGGGGGTAGGAAGAAGTAGGCTTTAGGTTAACTAAGATCTGCAACTTATGCATTAGGTAGAGAAACAAGCAGACTAGGTGGGCCAAGCGGTCCTTATCTGCCATCAAATTCTATGTTTCTGGTAGTAGGGTTCAAGAATGCATGGATAGGCGTAAGGGAATCTTAGTGAAAAGGAAGCGGAAGGGGAAATTGTTTAACCAGGAAAGGCACACTATGCCTAAGCTTTTTTTCCAGGTGCGACCTGGGAGCACAAGGAAGTTAAGTGGCTTGCTCAGGGTCACACAGTATGCTAGTCGGGGCCGTGATTCAAATCCAGTTATCCAGGTTTGGCGCCAGTGCCCTAAACCACAGCACTATACAGCCTCCTTTTTCCTTAGAAAGGAAGGGTAGAGAAGGAATGAGCTAGAGATCAAGTATGATCCACAGTGATACTAGGGAGATACTAATATAATAGTCACCAAAGTCCAGAGAGAAAGCAGTATAGCTTCCAGTATTGCCATGTGACCTCTCATTTAGAGAAGAAAAGAATTCCAAAGCAGACCTAATCATGTACTAATTTCAGTCGCTGTATTAAGTGTTTTAACCTGTATACGAGTTTCTTCCATAACAGTTTTATTAATATTTACTTCAAGTTAATTCTTTGCTTTCAGTCCAGTTGTGAAGGAAGGGTGAAAGCTGAGCTAGCACAGCCTTGTCTTGAAGCTTAGAGTGCAGAGTTTAGGATGTGGGCAGCTAATTGCCAAGTACAGACAGGACTCCACTTTTAAGGAGAGGGAGGACTCTGGCACATGTTCAGATACCTGGTAGCTTACCAGTGAAAAGGACAGGTTTAGGAGGAAAGATATCAGGATAGCAAAATCGAGGGCAGAGAATTTATGGAGCCTGGCATTCCGACAGTCAGGAATATTGCCCTTAGATGGATAAAGGAAGAGTAGGGCTGAGGAAGGATACTGCTAGTAGTCCATACATCTGTGACTATTAAAGGACTCCAGGTACTTGCAAGACAAAATTACTCACATGCAACTATTGTTTCACTATTGGCATTCTGTCTACAGTCACACAACGATCTGATCTCTGGCTACTATCCTCAGTTGGGGTACCTTTTGGTCCATCCTCACTTTCCATACAGTTCAGTCATGAAAGATCTGAGGCATGGAGGAACAAGGGCATGAGAAGGGAGGAACTGAAGTGCTACCAGTGTGCTTTTCAAGGACTTTGCCCATGCTCAGAAGACTACATAAAGCGTGCCTATAGAAGGAATACCAGTAGTAAAATAATAGTTACAGGTGAGTAACTTTGTTTTCTTAAAATATCCTGGACCCAATGCACAGTTGCAAGGGACTTTTGAGAAGTAGTCATGACAACGCAGTGACAGTCTTCCACTTGTGCTCTATTGTACTTTGCAAAATGTGATAACCCCACCTCCCGTGGTTGCAACCTATTACAACTGTGTTTGAAGAGGGTCAGCAGGCAAATGGCCCTCAAGGTGACACAAAGCATG
Organism: Neoceratodus forsteri; assembly: GCA_016271365.2. Lineage (NCBI taxonomy): Eukaryota > Metazoa > Chordata > Ceratodontiformes > Ceratodontidae > Neoceratodus > Neoceratodus forsteri. The sequence continues at coordinate 971,187,091 of CM057454.1, read as the reverse complement.
GTGACACCCTTGAACATTTATTGTTGCATAGTTTTGCAGCATCCCCCACTTGCAGATGTCACAAGACCAAGTTCACAATGGAGCCAGGTGGGATAATTGGGCTGGGGAACTTGACAGTAGGGATTGTCATGGACCAAGGAGTATATTTGGGAGCCACTGAACTACCAGGAAAGGTTCCTTCTGGCAGAAGAAAATTGGAATTCAGCACAGAAGCAGTCTGCAAGTACAGGGTAGATGGTTGTGAGCAGCTCTGTAGTAGCACTGGTTTACCATTAGCTCTTCCTATGGCATAGTGCAGTGTGACTAGCACTATGCCATGTTGAAGCCTCCATCTGTGTTATTCAGCATCATCTTAACTGATGAAAACTCACTAACACGTAGTGAACTCATTTCCATTCTGTCATAGTCACAGAGGGACTTCTCCTGGGACAATAAATAACATTTTTGTATGCCAGAAATAAGTGGCAGCATAACAGGGGAGCTTGTTTGCATCCTGTTATTGCACTGCTGCCCATTCTAACAAATGGAGCCCTTGTTCATACAGTGTTCCAAAACTGAAGTGGAAGCTGATAAATCATTATCTTCCCTTTCATTACTGCTGGGTGCAAGCTGAGCGCACCTGCAGAAACTTTTGGGGGGTAGTCACTTACAGGGCTGCGCTCTGTGTGGCGCATGAGGTTTGGCGTGGGCGTCAGAGACTCCTCCTCCACCCAGTTACGTTTTCTCCTGCCGTCGAGGTGCACCTGTTGCGCGAGTTTCCAGATACTTCTCGTCACTAGGTCTTCCCTGAATTTTGACGTCATGTTCCTACCGCAATTTCATTTCCTCCTTCCGGTTCTGAGAGTCTACCCGATGCCGTTGATCCCTGGTAAGCTCATTCCTTTTATTGTCTTACCATCAGTGCTGGAGTCTATTTTCTGTAGTTTTGGTTAATTGTTTTGGGTCATGTCTGGTTTGGGGGCTAGGAAGAAGTCCAGCGGGCCATGCCCCCATGCGTTAGTGCCCCTGTGGCCGGCATTATTCTGTAATGGACCAGCATGACATCTGCCTTCGTTGCTTGGGTCCCAAACACGATATGGATAATTGAGACTCCTGTTTCTCCATGGATCACCACATTCTTGAGATCTGTGCATTTAAAGTCGGTAGGGCCCTGCTTACTTTCAGAGGATGGCATCGTTCTAGGGATCCCATGGCAAGAACTCTTGACCCTGCCTCCGGGTCCCTCCCGGGTCTATATGGCCAGTGAGGAGAAACCTCCTCTTCAATTCTAGCCTTGCTATGAGGAGGTTTCTTCTGCGGTGCAGGAGCAGCTCAGTTCCCTGCAGAGCTGGGTGAGGAGCAACCCCACAGCAGTCACCTCCTTAGAGGTGCAGGCTCCTCTGGTGTTGACCCATGGCTGCTGGGCCCGACATTGGCACCACCTTGGATCCCAGCACCATTCACAGTGCCGGTGATTGATGCGCGGCTTGCCGGTGGTGTCGTGTCCCAGTCGGCGGCACCGTTCGCGACACCATTGGTAGGGGAGCTTCTGGGGTCGCTAGTCTGGCAGTGTGTGTGGTCTCCTCCTCTTCAGAGGGGATGATTCGCTAGCCAATCTGGACTGGCGTCCCAACATCTCAGAGTCAGGAGCCCTCTTGGAAGCGGCACCAGGCGCCCAGTGCTCATCTCCTGGGCTCTTTATTACACAGTCTCTGCGGGCCCAGACATGCGACCCTGGTGTCTGAGGGGTCCCTCGTTGGATAGCGGTTCTGGGGTGCCTGGGGTGATGGTCTCGATGCTGGGGCCAGGACAGCTGCCATCTCTGGTGCTGCCCTGACTACCACAGTAGGGACAGGGACCACTTCTTCTGCGGCTTTCCTCGAGGCGTCGGGATCAGGGGACCCCTTGGCACCAGGTTCGAGGAATAGGGCAGCCTCAGAGTCGAGAGGTTCAGAGGCTGGGGTGACTCACAGGGGCCCTCTCCCACTACCCTATGGGGGTGAGGAGGAGTCATTGTGCCGAGCCCAGCTTCTCCTCTTCCTCTGAGACTTCAGAGGTGCCCTCAGTGGGCTGCGCCTGAGGTTGCCCTTCTGGATCCATGCAACCCTGGTACTACCACAGGAGATTCCCCTCAGGGCTCAGCCAGGATTTGTTTTCACATTTGCAGCATACACTGGCTGAAATTACCTCCGGATCCCCATGTGAGAGGCTCTTCTGTGAGGTCTCAGAGCCCTGGCAGAGGCCAAGCACTTTCAGTTAGAGCGCCTTCCCCAATCCCTCTGCAGACACCTCCCCTCCACAAGGCCCACGTGGGCCCCTCCGGGACCCTTAACCTGGGGAGACATTCAGGGCCACTGCGGTGGCCTTCCCTAATTATGTTAGAGCCATGGATGAGCAGGTATTTCGCCTGTCTTCACTGCTGCAGGAAGACTGTGAGCATCCAATCTCCTCTACTTCCTCGGCTTCCTCACCGGGAAGATAAATATTATGTCCACCTTTCCTCCAACGCTGATTTCACTGGATATCAGCAGTTCCTTTCGAGTTGGCTCAGGAACTCCATATTTCTCATGTTGTAAGCTGCAATACCGAGCAGGAGACATGCTCCTTTTTGAACGAGTTCAATGCAGACCACCTGGTGGTGCCTTCCTAGCCTATTCCCTTCCAGGAAGCATCAATCCACACCTGGCAGTCACCAGCTGCCTCATCCCCACCCCAGCAGACTGCAGGAGGCAGTATTCGCTGCCCAGGAGTCTCTTGGTTCTCTGCCTCACCCACCCTCAGGGATGAAGGCTTTAGATATTCCTTCTGGGCTTCAACACCCAGCGCATGACCAACCGCCGGATCCAGATTCTTCTGAGTTCAGTCAGAGGGAGGAAATTTTCTCTTCAGCTTGTGTGTTTGCTCCGCATCAGCTCACATCAGGCTCACCATGCTGCTTACAACAGGCAACTGTGATCAATGCTGGCACAGGTGTTAGCATCATTGCCTGATTTGGAGGAATCTAGGCAAGCCATTGCCCTCTCTGCACAGGGTCTGGATCTTGCAAGGCACCAAGCAAGGGCATCATATGACACCAGTGAGGTGGCTTCTAGACTGGCAGGGACAGCGTTCTGCATCAGGTGAATGACATGGTTTCACCTGTCTAAATTATCACCCATTGCCTGGCGTAGGGTGATTTCCTCCACCTCCCGGGTACCCACCTTTTTCCCCTCAGGACAAGGAGGAATTTATAGGAGTCTTCTGTCCTTCTGGCCACAGGGGACACCTCCTCGACTTGACCAGCCTTAGGCCATATTGGTCTAGTATGGCTATAGGTCTCCGTCCTGCATCTCCCCTGCAGGAGGCTGAGGGATTCTGTTCCTCAGGGCAGTGCCAGGTCCCTCTGGGGGTTTGGTACTCACCAAGCAGTAATTAATGGTGAAGATTGAGAAGGGAAGATATGAAAATTACATACCTACCGTGATTCTTGATCTTCTCTTGTATCTCACAATTCATTACTGATCCTCCCCAACCTTCCCTCTTGTGCCTCAGCTCCTGGATGCTGCCTCCACCCTGCTTGCCCTCCACCTCTTCAAGGCCAATTGGGAGCAGAGTCCCCTGGTACCTCAGGGCTCTCTGTTTCCTTCTCTAAAGTCACAGAGCCCATCCTAGGAGGGCAGCGTAGGTTCTTCACTCTGGCCTTGGAGGGAACTCCTGGGATTCTTAGTAGGGTACCTGCAGGTTACATTCCATGACTTGGCATGGATCTGTTGGTCCGTTGTCAGCTTGTTTAAGGGTGGGGACTTCATCAGTGCATCCAGTGGGAGGACCCTTAGGGACTCTCCCCCCTTTTTTCTTTCTTTCTCGCTGTCCCTTACTTATAGGGATCATTCTGGACAGAGTCCTCTCCTGTTTAAGGTTCCCCCTTGGCTAAGCCCTCAGGTGATAAGCTAGAGGGCCATGCTCCAGGATTTCCATCCAGTGTGGGTTAGGGTGGGGGTCAGACTCCGCCATGCTTTATATTTCAAGACTATCTCAAATTCTCTTTTCTGGACCTATGTCCAGTGGTCTCTGAAGTTGACAGGATCCTTCCACCTGTGTCTTCATACCTCTCAGGGTTTTGAGGCTAAAATTAGCCAATGGTCATCCGGCTTAGCACGGCGGAGGTTTCCCTTTCCCCTATATATATATATCTTTCCTCTTCTCCTTCCTTTCTCTCTCTTTCACTCTCTCTTTCCTGTGATACCACCCTGGGGCTGGGGCCCTAAGGCCAGTTAGAGAAGATCTGTTCCCTCTGTCCTATGGTCGTCTCATTCCTTTTCAGTTTATATCCTTTCCTTTTCCATATCCCTTGGCTCTCTTGCCTCTTCTGTGCATTTCTCTATCCCCTTTTTCATCCTCTCTGGCAGAACAGAACTGGGGTGGAGGAGGAATCTGCAGCACCTAACGGCCAACCCTCGTGTAGCGCCAGTGCGTTGGCACCAACTCCTCCTCCTCCTCCCCCAAAAAAAACCCTCCCATGCAGGTGCGCACTCCGGCTTACACCAAGCAGTAATGAATGGTGAAGACTCAAGAGAAAATCAAGAATTACGGTAGGTACGTAATTTTCATTTGTAGCTATGGCTGGCTCACAAAGAAGCAGATGTTGAGAAAACCTGGAATAAACCTTAAAACTGTTAAAAAGGTTTCACTTGGCATGGGTGTACAGTGGCTGCTTCTTCCCTTTTATGTAGAGGCCCTACCTTGCTTGATGTGATTAGTAACTTTGTAATTTTTAGGCCAAATCCTGAGATGGTTAGCACCTTAAGAGTTTAGAACTCTGGGGCCAATATGATGTGGGAACTGCTTGCTGGCACAAGTGGTACCACTTGAGGCATAGCGACCTGGATTCAGGAATAGGTGAAGCATTGGAAGGTCTGCCAGAGGAGGAGGATCGAGTATCTCAGGGACTGCTCACCTTGGGGGGGTGGCTGTGGACTTCTGGCGTACAGGTGATATCCAGTAGAGTCTGGGTGTACACCAGGCCGGGAACACATCTAAGGAGAAGAGGCAACAGCAGATCAGATGTCTATGGAGCATGTGCAGGTGCGCACATGTTTTATGCTGATGTCATTGCATGTCTGTATCGTTCAGGGAAACAAAGTTGGAAAACCCTTTGGCCAGTCGCATGGTGATGCCCTGGACCACCACCTGAATGGCACCCCAGGTGCAGCCTCAGTTGGACCTCAAATTGGATTTGGACTCTCCCTTCAGGTAGCCCTGCAGCAGGGGCAAGCTATGGGCCCCCCAGTATGAGCGATAGCGGCGGATGCCAAACAGATGGTACAGTGGCCAAGTGAAGGGGGTACATCCTCCATCTGTCACCAAGGTGATAAATAGAATCATAGAAACATAGACTTTGACGGCAGATAAGGACCACTTGGCCCACCCAGTCTGCCCATTTCCCTACCTATTGGATAAGCTACAGATTCTAGTTAACCAACAGCCTACTTCCCGCAACCCCCACTGCAATTGCCTTATGTCTGTCCCATGCAGTCTTGAATTCCCCACTGTTTTAGACCCAACAACCTCCCCAGGAAGCGGTTCCATGCATCCACCACTCTCTCTGTGAAAAACAATTCTTCACATTACCCCTGAGCCGCCTCTATCTTTAAATTGTGCCCTTATTCTTATACATCTCCTTTCTGAAAGATGCTACCCTCCTGGACTTTGTTGATTCCCTTGAGGTACTTGAAAGTTTCTATCATGTCCCTCCGTCCCTCCTTTCATCTAGGGTATACATATTAAGCTCTCTGTCTCTCTTCATATAGTTTCTGATGCAGACCCTGCACCATTTTAGTTGCCGTCCTCTGGACTGCTTCCATCCTGTCTATGTCCTTGCGTAGACTGGGTCTCCAAAACTGCACACAGTATTCCAGATGGGGTCTCACCATCTGTCTGTACAGAGGATAACCTCTTCCTTTTCTATTTGGAACAAAAGCGTGGGGAGGGAGTAGCAGCAGAGCACTGTACTACAGATAAACTGACTGCTGGGGACCCTGAGGCTAAGGGAACCATGGTAAATGGGGAGGGAACCACCTAGTGCTCCCCTATACTGGAGACTGGTAGCAGTAAGGTTGGTAAAACTAAGGTTGCGGTTCAAAAAGCAGTAGTGGAAGAGGCAATGGGGAAAGGCTCAGGGTCTGCAAGCAGTAGGAAAATAAGAAGGTAAGAAGAATGAGAAGGAGTGCAGGTGTAGGGTCACAAAACAGCAAAAGAGGATCCAGAGCTAGTTGGAAGGTGGATCTGCCGCATGCCAGGAGTCTGGGTAATAAAATCACTTACTGTAGCTGCAGGCACTGGTGGCAAATATTGAAATGTACCTTGTGAGAAGTAGTACACAGAGAATTAGAACATTGAGTGAGGGAGACAGTGATTCAGTGGAGGAATGGACAGTTTTTGAAGGAATTAAAGAGCAAAAATACAGAGGCGGAGAGCGTTAGGGGCAATATCAGAAAGTACCAACAGGTGTGCACCACTGATTAACTTGATGGACTCTCTTGAATCACACACTGCTGATCTGTCTGAAATGAAAAATACAAACATAGAGGACAGTGTGCAGGGCTCCAGTACAAATATAGAAGGGCAGCATGCAAATGATAATAGTCCTGATTCAGATACTGGTACTCAGAAACAAGACACACCTGAGGAGCAGTTTAACATTTTGGGGGATTCAATGACTAAGTATACTGATCGCTATTTGACTAGAGGTAGTAGGCAGAATATCACAAACTGCTGTTATAGGGTGCTAGAATTTAGAATCTCACACATATGTTGCCTACTATTCTTAGGACTCGCCATGACTCTAAAACTGTCCTACTACATGTTGGTACAAACTATTTAGGACAAGGATCAGTAGAGGATGCCGTTTCTGATACTAAAAGGATTTATGACACTATTAAGAATACAGTTCTAAACTCATCTTCTCTGAGGTTCTGCCTGTTCCTAGGGCAGGATTTGCTAGAACAAATCAGATAAGGCTACCACAGTTGGTTGAGAAGATGGTGCCTGGAAAATGGTGTGAAATGTATAACTACCTATGAGGAACTTAATAACAGTTGGAACTTATTCAGTTACGATGGACTTCATTTGAACAAACTAGGAACTCGGAAATTGGGACTTAAATTCTGTGATGCTATCAATCCAACAACAGTGTCCCAAAAAGCGAACATGAGGGGTGGTGAGGATTGGGTTAATTTGATACCTCCTTTGAGACAAATGACTAGACCTAGAACATGTAAAACATTTACTTTTTACTGGTAAATGCTAGAAGTCTTAATACAATCATAAGGGCTGAAGCGGTTGGATTTCCGCTTGCAACTCCGGCCAACCTGGGTTCAGGAATGAGCCCAGGAGTTGGTGAGCAGCGGGGAGAAGGCTTGAGCATCCCAAGGACAGCTCATCTTCTCCGGGAGCAGAGCTCTGCTCTTGTCTGACATGGTGGAGACCCAAGGTACAACAAGCCCAAAGCTAAAAATAGGGGATGATGTGTTGGACATCAGCGCTCAAGTGCCTTGATGTTGGGGATGCAGCACGTCAGAGAACCCCGTAAAACACCTCAAAGAGTTCCCAGAGACGGAGCACCAGGCCACGATCTCCAGTGCCCCAGCCGACCCGGCGACGGGCATCCCACGAAAGACAGACACATCGGGGTGGAAGGGCCCACTTCCCATACCTGCCTGGGGGTATAACTATGGTTCCATGGGGATGGACCGCACCGATCATCAGGTAGGTGAGCAGGGACAAACAGGCCATAGGTGTCTCCAAGAACAGGGGTGCAGCAAGGAGGGGGCATAAAAAGAAAATTTAAAAAAAAAGGCTGAATTGGAAACCTTATGATAGAAAAAGATGTGATCTAGCTGCAATAACAAAACGTGGTAGTCGGATAGTAACCGAATGGAATAACATCATTGGGTATACACTGTTTTTCCAGAATAGGGAGGTAGAACTGGTGGTGGGGTTGCTCTGTACTTTAGAAACAGTATCAACTGTAGTATGATGCCGTTACCAAATAATAAGGCAAGCAGTACCGATAGCCTTTGGGTCGAAATAATTATAGTTAGAAGTAGAAAATTGAGGGTGGGGTGGTTTATAGACCACCATCCACAAACATAAGTGACCACATACAGGTGGTTGATGATATCTCCAGTATTATATCTGAAAAGGATGTTCTATTTCTAGGAGATTTTAACCTCCGGGAATTTGCTGGCGTGCCTGTACGGCAACAAATGGTCAGGAGCAATACTTGCTGGATATGTGCCTGAGTAACAGCTTAAACCAAATTGTTGATAGACCAAAAGGATTAGTAATATATTAGACTTAGTCCTAACTAATAGAGTGGAGCAGTAGGTAGGTACGGTCCAAGTATTAGAACACCTCCTGAGTTGTGACCATAATGTCGTAATGTTTTCTTTGATGACAAACCAGAAATTTGTTGGGAAATACAATACTTAAAAACTACAATAAGGCAGATTTTGAATCTATACATTCTGTGCTCCATGATTGTGAATTGCCAAGTGGTGACTATACTACTGAGGAATTATAGGGCACAAATCAAAATATAATACTGGAAGTAGAAAGCAGATTTGTTCCTGATAAAATTATATACAATAAGAAAGGAAAATTGCCATTGTGGTATACTAATACAGTCAAGCAACATATAGCTATTAAAGGAGACTTTATAGAATTATAGAGGGCAGTAATCAAGACAATGCCCATAAGTATAAAAGCCTTATGAAGAAAACTAAGGCACTAATAAGATGTGAAAAAAAACTTATTTTGATGGCACATGTGAATGATGGGAAAGATTTTTTGCATATGTTAATAATAAGTCTAATGATATAATTGTGGGTCCTATCAATTCTAATGATACAGTCATATCAGCCCCTGAGGAGATGGAAGATATCTTTAACAACTATTTTTACTAGGTTTTAATAAACAATCGAATGCAGGAATGGTAATCCCTACAGTAGGTCCTACACACGGCAGTGAGTTTTTCACTAGGCGATGATTAAAGAAAAGATAGACAAGATGAAGGTTTCAAAATCTGAGGCCCAGATGGGCTACATCCCAGGTTATTGTGTGAGATCAGGGAATGGTTGTTGACACCTTTACATAGGTTATATAATCAGTCATTTAACACTGGTGAAGTTCCCAGGATTGGAGGTCAGCTGTTGTGGTCCCCGTTTATAAGAAGGGACCTAAATCTGAATTAGGTAATTACAGACAAATCAGTTTGACTTCAATCCTGGGGAAAATATTGAATCACTCATCGAGAGATATTAGAAGATAATTTGGCACCTATGGGCAAAATTGATAGAACACAACATGGTTTTAGGGAAACTGATCATGCTTGACAAACATGATAATTTTCTATGATAATATTAGTGCACTTCTAGATAGCAATAAACCTGTGGACGTGGTCTTTCTAGATTACAAGAAGGCTTTGATAAAGTACCACATGATATACTTATTTTTAAAATGTTGCAAATTGGTATTGGCATGAAGGTTGTCATTTGAGTTAAAAACTGGTTGGCTGATAGAACTCAATCAGTTAAGTTAAGTAGATATTTGTCTAGGAGGGTGTGGTGTCCAGTGGGGTCCCTCGGGATCGGTGCTAGGACCTGCTCTCTTTTCCACTTTATTTTGGGTATAGGTAAGAATATATCAGGTGAATGCATTAAATTCACTACGACTCAAAAAATAAGTGCGGAAGTTAGTAATGATCAGCAAGAAATAACACTTAAACAGGATTTATTAAAAATTCAAGGCTGGGCCACCAGTAATAGTATGGAGTTTAACATGGATAAATGTGCAGTAATGCACTTTGGAAAGAACAATTTATGCAGGGAATATAAGTTAAATAATATTAAACCAAATACTGTTACAAATTAGAAGGATCTAAGTGTATATATTTACAAATGACTTCTCCTTCTCTGGCCATTGTAATGTAGTTGTGGGTAGGGCAAATAGGACTATAAATGGTATCAGAAGATCCTTTGTCACGAGACAAAGGGCACCTTTAATTCCTCTATAAAACCTTAGTAAGACCTACAATGGATTATCGTAGTCCTTGTAGAGTCCGCACTTATCAGTGATGTTAACTTGTTGAAGGATTCAGAGGAGATTAACAAAGATGATTGTTGGTCAGGGTCACTTACAGTACAAAGAGAGAATAAACAGGACTGGACTTTATCCTTTGGAATTAAGGAGAATTAGGAGATCTATTATTCATGTATAAAATTAGTAAAGATAAGGATCTTATGAGACCTTGATTTACATCCATAAACAGAGAAATTCAGCTCAGAAGCCATAACCAAGCAACGTGTATTAACATATCCTAAGAGAAACAGCAGAAGGAAATTTTTACGAAAGAATAATGCCATTATGGAATCAACTTCCAACTGAAATCGTAGAATCAGGCTCTGTAGAAATGTTCAAAAAAGACTGGAAGATTATTTGCTGTTTGCAAGGAAGGGTAGTTGAGCCCGTGAGAGAGAGACGGCCCTCATGGTAAATGCCTTCTGCCTGTCTATTTCACCTAGTACCTTGTGACCATCACAGAAACTTCAGACTACAAGAAGTCCTAATGTATTCTGACGCATGCAGTAAGACCTTCTTGTTGTACTGCCCGGAGATGAAAGAGTTAAAGCATACAATCTACAGGACGCTACCAGTTTCAAGCCACTGTCCCTTGGTACATTCTATTCAGCCATCAGATTTTTTACTCCACCCTACTGGAAGACATCTCAGAGATGTCTCCTCAGCATCTTGACAGAGTGGTTTTCGCTGCAGTTTCATCTACCGATAGTTTAAAAACAAGTCTCAAATTACTGTCCTTTTGCACAGGTACAATTGTCATTTAATTTTTCACTCAAACAGGGTAAGACTCGGTTCTTTGGCAGTTACCATTCAGCTGTGAGGAACAGAGTTTCTGTCTTTCCTTCTACTTCTTTTAAAGTATTTGTTTGGCCCGGTTAGCTCTGGTTAATAAAAAACAAGTTTGTCGGTTTTATTTTCTGACCGCTAATACCAGTCTATTAACCAGAACTACATTTATGTCATTTATCTGGCCTAACAGCCATTGGGATAAGTTCATACATGGAGTCACAGAAACCAAAAGAAAACCAGCCCTACTGGGTTTCGACAATGCATTGATGTGGGAAACCTTTGCCAGGCCGATCCCATTATCTGTGTATTCTGCTTCTGTAGACTGTGATATCTGCAAAAATTTCCCTCAGTCGATTCTGGACAGGCAACGTAACTGACTGAATGAGAAATTGGCTGAAAAGTCCACTAACACGGATGGCCAGACCGGTTCGGGTTCAAAGAACCGGAAGGAGTGCCTTCTGACCAGAAGCGATGCTCCTTCAACTAAGCGAACCATGGAAACAGCCCTTGAAACCGCTACTGCTAAAAAGAAAAGAAAGAAAAGCATACCGAACCAGCTCCTAAGCCACGCCTGGTTGCGGTTCTGACTCAGGAAGAAATGGCCAATGCAATACGGCATTATTCAGTCTTTGCAAACCAGCCCAGCTGAACTGGTGCAACGCTCAGTTACTCCTCTGTCCTCTGAGTGTGGTTATTCCTAGAATCAGGAATATGAAGAGGAGGAATATGAAGAGGACTGTTATGGTCCTTTTGAACCTGAGGTATCCCCAGTGCATGAGGGAGGCATTTCTCCACCTAAGCAGTTGGAGGATGCCCTTACACATTTCCTTTTATAAAAAAGGTGGCTGAAACCCTCCAGTTACCGGTTCATGAGTCCTCAGAGGAGGAGGAAGAACCAGATTATGAAGAAATGATGGATGTTCCTGCCACAAAAATAATAATGATAATAATAATTTATTTATAAAGCGCCTTTCATTTTCAAGAGCGCTATACATATAAAACAGTAGAATCAAACATTAAAATTCAATAATAAACACAGATAAAACCACAACATAGTTAATAATTTCAATACAGTCAGCCATCCAAAGGACCATTTGCCAAAAATGGGTTTTCAGCTGCTCTTAAATTCCTCCACGGAGGTGCACTCACGTAACCGGAGGGGTAAGAATTAAAGTGGGTGCAGAAAAAATGCTCTGCAACCTGATGATTTAAGACTCACTCTTGGAATCTCTAGCAACCCCTCTTGGCCAAGCGGAGCGATTGGCCGGGCAGTAGGGACCAGAGTTCTATCAGATAGGTCGACCCTGATCATGAAGGGCTTTGAAAGTCAGTAAACTGACTTTGAAAGCGATCCGACACCGTATAGGTAGCCAGTGCAGTTTGCGAAGCACAGGTAATATGACAGGACCTACTTGTCCCAGTCAAAACCCGGCTGCTCGTTCTGCACCAGCTGTAGGTACGGATTTCAACCCAGAAAGCCCAAAGTACAGGGAGTTGCAGTAGTCCAGATGCGAGGACACAAAGGCATGGACCAGCGTTGGTAAGGCGTCAGACGGAACAAGGTGCTTAACTCTGGTGATATTCCTGAGATGGTAAAAGAAGTCTTGACAACTGCTGACACTTGTGACTGTGGTGTCAGCCTGTCATCCAAGATAACCCCAGGTTACACACCGCTCAGAGGTCGGAAGTGAAATGCCACCAAGGAAAATTCCTGAGGGCATACCAACAAACGACCCTTCTATCTGACGACCGGGTCCACAACCAAAACCTCTGTCTTTTCTGAGGTTAACTTCAACCAACTAGAATCCATCCAATCCTGAATTTCTTCCAGACAGTTGTTAAACACCGAGAGGGCTCCATCCTGGTCGGGTGCAAAAGACAGGTATAGCTGGGTATCATCTGCATAGTAGTGAAACCTCAGCCCATACCATCTTATAATGTCTCCAAGGGCAGCATATGCACCTGAATAACATGGGTGATAATACTGAACCCTGAGGCACACACACAACAAAGAAGTTGGGCCTGAGGAAAAAAGCCAGACACAACTCTTTGTGATCTCCCAGTGAGGAATGAGGTGAACCATTGAAGAGCGATTCGATATTCCACAGATCTGCCTCAGGCGTGCTATCAACACCAAGTGATCCACAGTGTCAAAAGCTGACGACGGTCAAGGAGAACCAGAATGGAGCGTCTCTTCTGATCTCTTGCCCTCAGAAGATCATTAAGCACCAGACACAGCGCAGTCTCAGTGCTGTGTCTTTTCAAAACCAGATTGGAAGGATTCATAGATGTCATGGGTGGTTAAATGGTCTTCAATTGGGCTGCCACTACCTTCTCAATCACCTTCCCAATAAAGGAAGGTTTGAGATAGGTCTGTAGTTTAAAACAGTCTGGGTCAAGGTAGCTTTCTTCAAGAGAGGGTGTCACCACCACCTCTTTCAGGGAGCTAGGGAACTCACCACTCCAAGGAGCACCAGACTATTCGCACAAGGACTGGACCAATGATATCACTACAACCCAAAATTAGGAGGTCAGTCCAGGATCCAAGCTACAGCTTGTAGGGTGCACACTATGGATAATCCTCATGACATCCATGAAATCAGGTCTACTGAAGGAACTCCCAAGAAAATTGAGGTATGATGAGCTCACACTGTTCAACAGCATCACCCTTAGAGATTGCTGGACGAATCCACCCTGATGTCGGCCACCTTAGCTGCAAAGAAACGAGCAAGCTCATTGCACTCTAATTATGAAGAGGCTTTTCGAACTTGCAGACAGGCTGTCTACAGTTCGAAACAGCTGAGCCAGTCGATTCCGAGCAACTGCAATCTCCTGACAGGAATTCTGCCTTCTTACGGGTGATTGCAGATTGATAGACAGAATAATGTTCCATCAATCTAAGGTGGTCGCTTCAGCTGAGTTGCGTCGCACCACTCTAACCATTGCCCTGTCTCCGCATCTCCCTCAATGTCCCATCAAACCAGGGGACTTGGGGTGAAGGACGGGGGCACAAACGAACAGACAATAGAATCCAGAGCCACTGTAACAGCCGTATTGTAGGCCGACACCAGGGTCTCTGGATTACTGTTCGCCAACACAGAGGATGAGAGGTCAAGACGACCGCAAGGTCTTGAGGGGTAATATCCCGTAGAGCTTATACCTAACTATCTCCACAGGGGTAGGCCTTCTCAGGGGTGCAAAACTGAACCTCACGGTGTAGTGGCCTGACCATGGGACTGGTTCCACCCCAAGTCGGATGCATCAATCCCCAGGAGAAAGACTAAGTCCAGAGAGTGTCCAGATTTATGGGTAGAACTGGAAACTACCTGTGTAAGGCCCAAAGAAGACATTAATTGGAGGAAATGATTACCAAATTGTGAAAGTTCATTGTCGACCCAGGCGTTGAAGTCACCTAGAACCATCAATCTGGGCACTCAAATGACACGCCGACGACAAAGTCTGCTACTTCCTATAAGAAACGCTTTCCTCATCCCCAGGTGGACGGTAGGTGAGAACGATCTTAACACCTACACCCGCTACCACTATACACTCAAAGGACCCAGTCTCTCCCACTACACATTCGTGAGGCCCAGTTCAGTCTTAAAACAAATTGCAACCCCCACCCCTGCGGATCAGTCTCGGCGGTGTATCACAGTACCAGCCAAAGTCACGGCTCCATCGTGGGGCCTGGATTTTCATCCAGCCAGGTCTCAGTGATGCAAGCCAAGTCCACCAAGCCAACAAGAGATCGGCAATAATGCCAGTCTTATTCCTGATGGACCTGGCATTGCATAACACCACCGAGTTGGACGAACCTCAGAGGCTGTCAGGCCCATCTGCCTACTGAATTCAGTAGTGCCCTTGGGTATGGGCACCAGGCATGGTAAACCACGATCTGGATTCCATTTTGCCCCAGAGCGCCTTCTGGATCTAACTACCCGATATGGTGCCCCCTCGTCCATCCTCCCTGTTCACAGCACTCCACCCTCTTCCTCTCCCTGAACAATTCCCAGCACTCTGCAGCACTGATAAGTATCATATTGAGAGGGGAGAATAAAAGAGGCGGAGGATGCTAAGAGAGGAGGATGAATAGACTACCACCATGGGGACTGAGGGCCAACACATGCCGCTACTAAACAGTTAAAACCAAAACAATAAACCCACCAAACACGCCAATGTAATCAAACTTAGCAAAATAAAATAAATATCCCACCCCAATATAAAACAAATCAAAATAATTTCAAAGCTTAATCAAATCAAAAGGTTGGTAATACCCATCCATAAGTCTCTAAAGAGACAGACATTCAAAATTCAGAGTACCCTACTTCTGTTCCCCTGTGGATATGAGGACATATAGGAAGTACCCAGTTGCCAGGAATGGCACAGAATTCCTTTCTGGTCACCCCAGCCATTAAAGGGTAGTCCAGGGTGCTGCCTGCAAAAGGCAAGCAAACCACTGGCTTCTCACCCTCCTAAGAAAGATTCCAGGAGGACTGATTCCATGGCAAAGAAGGTATACCTTAGCTCCTCGCTTATTTCCAGGCAAACTTCCTACATGGCCTATGTGGCAAGGTACCAAAGAAGCTATGGGAAGCAGTCTTCTCTCTTGCAGTGAAGATCCTAGCTGATTTGGCTGCAGACTTGGGTGAGATGACAAAGAGTGGAATAGAGGCTTCTAAGCAGCAATTCCACATCGCTGTGGATGCCAGTACTTCAACATACAGGGTTATGGCTACCTCCATCTCTATGAGGAGATTTTTGTGGTTCAGAACCACGAATCTCTCTCAGGACATCCAGGCCAAGACCCTGGATTTTTCTCTCGTTCAGAATTCCCTCTTTGGGGAACAAACTGAAGCCTATATGAGGAAAATGGATGAATATAGAACCTCCTATAGGAGTGCTGGGGCCAAAGAAAAGCTGCCACCCCTCAGAAACAACAAGGATGGGGAGGCAGGGGCAGATCGATCAGAGACCCTTCTGTCAGGTCCAGGCCTTCCCTGTTTACCAGCAACAGCGTGGATATTTTAGAGGAATGGGCAGGAGAGGTGCCACTCGTTCTAACCCAGCTTCCCAACCCAGGACACCAGCTAAGCAGGCTTCTTGAAGAGCCATGGGTTGCCTCCCGGTTCCAGTAGGAGGCAGGCTTACCCACTACCTTCAGAATTGGCAGTCCATAACAACAGACAAGTGGTTTCTGGAGGTAGTGGGCGAGGCCTTGCTCTGAACTTCAAGTTTTTTCCCAAGCTGAGAGCAAGGTTGTTCAAGCCTGCCAACCAGGCACTCTGGCTATGATCTTACCCACTCTCAGGCAAGGGACTGGTTGGCATCCATAAACCTCAAGGATGCCTATTTCCATATTCCTGTCAGACAGTCATACAGGAAATATCTCAGGTTCAGACTGCCATCAGGCCATTACCAGTTCAGATCCCTGCTCTTTGGCCTAACCTCAGCCCCCAGAGTGTTCACAAAATGCCTGGCAGTGGTGATAGCACACCTAAGGCATCTGGGGTTCTAAGTGTTTCCTTACCTGGACGACTGGCTAGTGGTAGGACAGTCTCAGCAACAGGTGGCAGAGGCTCTAGGCCTCCTCAGAGCACCCTACTCTCGCTGGGCTTCTTAATAAACACCAAAAGTCAGTCTTGAAGCCAGTCCAGCACCTACAGTTCATAGGGGCAGAGCTGGACACGGTGATGGGAAGGGCAAGACTCCCACCAGACAGAGTGGATAATCTGGTACAGCTAGTGGACTCTTTCAGGCTCCACTCTCCAAAGCCAGCCAAATATTTTCTGCAGCTGTTGGGACACATGGGGCCTCAACAACTGTAGTACCGAGGAAAGTTTCAGATGAGGGACATTCAGTTCCATCTGAGGTCATTCTGGTCCCAGAGCAAAATTCTTTGTCAAAACTGATTCCAGTGACTTCCACACTACTTCAGGCTTTGCAGTGGTGGCAGGACAGAGACAGCCTTAGAGTAGGTGTCCCATTCCTTCAGCAAAACCCCACAGAGGTACTTACCACAGATTCATTCCTGCTGGGATGGGGTGCTAATCTGGGGAACATACAGCTCATGGCACATGGTCTCCTCAAGAGTCCCTTCTGCACATAAACCTGTTGGAGCTTAGAGCAGTACTACCGGCTCTTCAGTCCTTTTACCATGATTCAGGGAAGGTGTTGCAGGTCAGGACAGACACTACCACCACCATGTAGTACGTCAACAAGCAGGGTGGCACAAGATCCACTCTGTTGTGCGAGAGGCCATGAAAATTTGGAATCTGGCCTACTCCCTCAAGGTAACCCTGTTAGCAGTTCAGTCCCTGGGAAGGACAGTGCCCCTCATGGATTCTCTCAGCAGGATCAATCAGAACCACCACAAGTGGTCACTGAATCAGCTGGTCCTCAAAGATATCTTCTCAGGCAGTGGGGCATCCCAGAGATAGACCCATTTGCTGCCCCAGATGATCATCAGTTTGCCTCTGTTCTGCTGCAGACCTCCAGTACTGGGCACAGTGCCCTTGGATGCACTCCTTCTGGACTGGTCAGGAAATTCCTATGCCTTCCCTCCATTTCCTTGCTGCTTAGAGTATTGACCAAGCTCAGGAGTCGACCAGCAGTAATGATCCTGATAGCCCAGAACTGGTTAGACAGGCTTGGTACTCAATACCACTAGTCCTGTCATCGACTAGCCTGATTTGCCTCCCAGGAGGCACGATTACTACCCTCCTCCCAGGGAGGATCATGTACCCCAACTTGTGGTCTCTCAGACTGAAGGCCTGGCTGTTGCAGAGTTAGAGTATGCTCAATTGCAGCTCTCTGTTACTGTTCTGGATATCTTAAAGGTTTCCAGAAAACCAGCTACTAGGAAAACCTATTCCTCCAAATGGAAGAGGTTCACCATGTGGTATGGTATGGTCAGGCAGGTATTGAGCCCCAAGGGCGGGCATTCCAGTTCTGCTAGATTATCTGGCTCATTTACATTCATCAGGCCTTAGGCCCTCTACCCTGAGGGTGCATCTGGCAGCAGTTTCTGCTTATTTGTCAGCAGGAAAATCTTTCTTCTTAGCCTCTGATCCATATTTTAACGTTGTTTAAGGGGTTGTTACATATACATCCCCCTCATAGGAACCTACCACTTCATGGGATCTAAATATCTGCATAGCACAATTGATGCAACCCCCTTTGAGTCTTTGTTCTCAGCAGAGCTAAAATATGTGACATGGAAAACTGTGTTTTTAGTAGCTATCACTTCAGCAAGACGAATCAGTGAGCTGCAGGCCTTATCAGTGGAACCTAAATATATCTCTTTCCATAATGATAAAGTGGTCCTTTGAACAAATAGAAAATTCCTCCCCAAAGTGGTTTCTGATTTCCACCGTAACCAATCCATAAACTTGCCTGTCTTCTTCACTGAACACTCTAGTTCAGGGAGTGTAGGTTGCATAGCCTAGATGTAAAGAGGGCTATCGCTACTACTTGGATCTGACCAGAGACCATAGGGTGACAATATCCAGTTGTTCCTTACTTTATGGGGAAGTGGGCAGGGTAAGCCTGCCACTAAGAGGACCATTGCAAGGTGGATAGTGTCATGCATCCAGTTTTGTTATGACAAACTAGGAAGGATCCCCTGTGGGCCTGAGGGCTCATTACAACAGGTTACAGCTGCCACTATAGCAGCTGCAAGGATATTCCATTGTTGGAGATATGTAAAGCAGCTACCTGGAAAACTGTATACACATTTACCAAGCATTACAGTCTGGATGTGCAGGCCAGAAGTGATGCAGGTTTGGAACAGCAGTATTGAAGTCTCTTTCCTAAGTAGGTTCTGTGCTCTCCTCCAAGGGAACTGCTTGGTAGTCGCATATGTCAGAATACATTAGGACAACTTGTAGTTTGAAGAAAAATTAATTACCACAGTAATGTTGTTTCTTCTAAAGGAGTGCTAATGTATTCTGACCTCCTACCCTCCTCCTACCAGAACCTGGAGTCTCTGCATTCCAGCTTATACATTTGTTTGTTTACTCTGAAAATTGGTCTTTTGTTGGGCATCTGTGACTTGAGTCTTTAGCCCACACTGGAGTTGATAGGATTCTAGTAAAAATTTTACTAAAAATTGTAATAGGCATATTCATATTGATTTCAATCATTAAAT
Source organism: Neoceratodus forsteri (assembly GCA_016271365.2). Taxonomy (NCBI): domain Eukaryota; kingdom Metazoa; phylum Chordata; order Ceratodontiformes; family Ceratodontidae; genus Neoceratodus; species Neoceratodus forsteri. The sequence continues at coordinate 971,168,058 of CM057454.1, read as the reverse complement.
AAAGTTTTTGGATTGCTCACAAGAATCTGACAGTTGAATAGAATGCCCCAATGGACAGTGGTTTAAAACTGAGGCGTGCTCTACTTAGAATGTAGGCTTTAACTCTTTCCTCTCCGGGCAGTACAACAAGGTCTTACTGCATATTTCAGAATACATTAGGACTGCTGTAGAAGAAACAGCATTACAGTGGTAAGTAATTTTTCTTGTGCCGCAGAGAATAATGGCTGTGATTTATCCGCTGCAGATTATACAATGTTTAGCCAGAACAGAGAGAAAGGAAGGTGGGTGTAACCTATATTTCAGGAGTGCACAGAGGCTGTAGATGATGGACACCTCAGGAAAGCAAAGGAGAAACAGTTGCTGTGAGTTCACCTCACTGCACCCAAAAGCAAGAAAATATGGGCAGAGGTGATCTATAGGCCACTGGACAAGGGAAATGGAGAGAAATGATGAGCTTGGGGAAGATTCGGCAAAGGAGTGGAAAGTGGTGGGGGTGGGTCATCTGAACCTGCATGATCTCAACTAGGACATTTTAGTGACCAGGTGCACCAGAAGTTAAGTCCCTGCTAGATACATTGCAGGACTGTCTGATGGTGCAGCTGGTTAAGGAACCCATTAGACAGGCAGCCATTCTTGATTTGATGCTCACCAACTTGGAGATGATGGGTGGAGTGAGGGTAGAAGAGCCACTCGGGCCAGCAACCATAACTCCATTTGGTTCAGGCTGGCCATCGGACCAGAATGCCCAATCAAAATTGGAGTCCTAGATTTCAGAAGAACAGACTTCATTTGGATGAGGGAATTGGTCCAAGACAAATTGACCAGAGTGGATGGCATCGGAGGTGTAGAGATAAAATGGGGACAATCAAGGGGACCATTCTTGAAGCAGCAGTCCTGTATGAGAATTGTTACAAAATGAAACCGTAAAAGAGATCAATATAGTTCTTGAAAAGGGTCAGATAAGCAGTGAGGGCTAAGAAAAAGCTTTCACCAGGTACAAGGAAAAGCAGGGAAGGAGGAATGGTGAGAGTACCAAATAAAAGTAGGAAGGGAAGAGAAGAGGACGGTCAGGAAGGCAAAGGCAGACATGGAGTTGTGTATTAGGAGGGGTCAAGGGTGGGGAAAACAATTCTTCAGATACATTGAAGAAGAAAGGAGGCAGGGAGGAGGTATTGTTATGCTACAAGGGAGGTACTAGAGGAAGATGAACAAAAGTAGCCATCCTTAATGATTACTTGTGCTCCCGTTTCACAAGGGAAGACAGTGGACCCTGCCTGAAAGTGACATCATGGTGGCTAGCTGGGGCATTTCTGAAAGAGGCAGCCATCATTTACCCGAGAAAGGATCCAGAAGGGTCTTGAAACCCTATAGGTAGGTAAAGCTCCAGGGTGAGATGGGATGCACAGCACGGTGCTCAAGGAACTGGCTGCCGAACTGGCTGAGCCTCTAGTAGTTCTGTTCAGTTCAGACAGGAGTAGTTCAAAAACTGAATGGTAGCAGGTGTGTCCCACTACACCGGATGAGGTACAAGGAGCAACCTGGACATTACAGACCTGTCAGCCCTACCTCTATAATGGGTAAACTGATAGTCACTGATCAAAGAGCACCTTGCTACATAGAGAGCAGCGGTCTACAGGATAGTAAACAGCATGGGTTTGAAGCAGGGAAGTCTGTCAGACCAACCTGATAGTTTTATCTGACTGGTAACAAAGGCAGCAGATAAGGGCCTCACTGTGGATTTACTCTGCTTTGATTTCAGCAAGGCATTCAACTAGAATGCCACACAAAGGATTGCTGAAGAAGCTGGAGGACCTGGGCGTGGCTAGGGACATAGATGGATAAGAAACTTGTTCTTGGAGAACAGCAGAGTATGGGGATAAATGGGATGAAATTAGAAGATAGGGTGGTCACGAATTGGGTGCCGTGAGGGATGCTTCCTGGGTCCTGTCCTCTTCGGTTTGTTTATCAGTGACATGGAGAGGGCATCAAGGGCAAGTTGCATATTTTTACAGATGACACAAAGCTGTGTGGTAGGGTGGAAAGTGACAAAGAGGTCAGGGAGATGCAGAGGATCTACAGGGCTAGATAGGTCCTCTAAGGTTTTGCAGTTGAAATTTAACACCAAAAATGCACAGTTATGCACCTGGGGAACAGTACTGGATGGAAGGAGTTAAACTGAGCACTATGGCAGAGAGGAAAGTTACCTGGGGAGTCATCATTCATGACTCCCCAAAACAATCAAGCCATTGTAACAAGGAATATAGTAAGGCTAATAAGATGCTGGGGTATATCGGAAAGGGTATTGACCATGGGAAAAGGAGGTACTATTACCTCTATAAAGGTTACTGATGAAGCCACATCTAGAATACTGTACTGCTTCTGAAGTCCTCACCTAAGAAAAGATAGGGACAGGCTGGAGACAGTGCAGTGAAGGGTGAACAACATGATTCAGGGCCAATAGGGCAGATTTTACAAAGATCGTCTCAAGGCACTGAACATGTACTCGCTGGAGAGCAGGCAAGAGAGTGGGATATGTTTATCCTGAAGGGTATAAACAGGTGAACTGCAGAGAACTATTTGAGTACACAGTCAAGAACCCAAGGTTACGAGTGGAAATTGGTGGGGAAGGTTTAATAGGGATGTGAGGAGTTATATTTTTGGAAAGGGTAATGGAGCCATAGAACCGCCTGCCAGTGGAGGTTGTGGGTGCCAAGACCATACATGTTTCACGCATGGCAGGGACAGTGAAGGTTTTGGTGGTTGCTCATGTTGGTAGCAGTAGAGAAGGGAGCAGGGGGTGGACCTGTAGAGATAAAACCGGTATGGACTGTAGGTCCCAGGGCAGATAAGAAACTCCAAGCAGACTAGATGAACCTTTGGTCTTTTCGGCCATCACTGTCTGTGTTCCTGTGTTTTCTTTTTAATGGGGAAAATGAGGTGCAGAAACCCTCATACAATTTTGGAAGAGGTGGGGAGCTGAATTCCTGTGGGTTTCTGCCTTTGTAACCCCTTGATAAATAGTAATCCCCAGTATGCCCATGGAAGCAGAGGATCAGTGGAGTCCCACAGGGTTCTGTGCTGGGGCTAACGTTGTTCAACATATTTATAAATGATCTGGAGGTGGACACCAGTAGCTGCATTGCCAAATTTTCTGATGACACCAAAACTGAAAGGGTAGATCTTATTCGAGAGGAAGCTCTGCAGCAGGTAACACATATAGGACTGGCGCCAACCAGCGCAGGACCCCACGAAATGTTTCCAGCAGTAGCTAGTGGAGACTGCCTCCCGACATCAGCCCACCCCCAACATCCCACATGGTATATAAGGGAGTTGGTCCCTAGCGTGTCTGGAATTTTTCCCCTCCGTCGACACATGTAACATAGGCTTCACAGCTCTCTCACCAGTTTGACCACTACTTCAATATTTGTGACTCCAGTCATAACTTTCAACCATTTTTCTTTCTTTGGTCTTCTGCATGTTGACTACCTCATGCAGGTACACAAATAAATGCGCCTGCGATAGACAAATTCCATCTAAAGGCGGCCACGCATCCTGCATTTTCATCTGGGCCGACCACGACAACGTGTCCTGCCCCCACTGCCAGGCTTTTAACAGTCAGACTGCATCCGCTAACAGAAGTCTCCAGACCTTTCTGGCTCAGCAGTAATTGGCAGCAATGCAGAGGATTCGCCCTCTGAAGGATTCTCCCTGTCCTTCTCAAATCTTGGAAACACAACACTCCAAAGCCTAAGGACAAATGCAGAGAGTGGGACAGAGACAGGGAGAGTCATCGTCCAGGTTGAGATCTTCTAGATCTCGCACTGCCTCCACATGGGGTCATCAGGCCACAACTCCCGCCTTATGGTGGTCAAGACCCGGCCTCCTTTGGAGGTCCCTGGCTAAGGAGAAGTCTTCTGGGCCTTCTGCTGCCCTTCAACCCTTGAGGATTAAGCCTCCTTCAGCTTCATTGGACCATTAGGTCTGACCTGGGTAAGTACACTCTGCCCCCACCCCTGGTTGGCCTGTGTATGCAGCACCGACCCCGGGAGAAGGCAAAATCTTCAGGCCTGTCGGCGGGGAGGTCATCCTCTCTCCCCAAAACATTCCCATAAGTCTTCAGAGAAGCACCGCACTCCATCGATGGACAAGCACCAGGTCCCGTCATCGGACAGTCGTCCCACCGATAAACCCTCCAAGCCTGTGTCAGAACCTCACCGATGCAAGCCTGCTGACAACGCTCCCAAGGCCACCTTGCCTCCTCCTCCAGCCAAGTCTCCATCGCTCCCAGCGTCCCTCCCCGATCTGATGCCAGGGTGGGCGATGTACAGATGCCAGTTGATCAGACACCAGCACGTGTGGTGTCCCTTCAGGTCCTGACAATGGCCCTGATACTCAGGATACCCCAATGTTCCCCCAGTCCAACTGCTGACTCCAGACTGGACTGATGTCAGTACCAACACCAGAGCTCCAGAACCGCCGCCAGACCTAGCTCCCCGGTTCTCCTAGGCTTAACTTGAGTCAGGTCAAGGATCTGTTCTACATTGGTGGGTAACAGTTAGGCTGGATATCCTCCAGTTGTGCCTTCACTGGTCACTCCAGCCGATCCTGACCCGGTACTGACCCCTGAGAGGAGGCTCCACCCCAGCATATTGAAGAGGTGCCTTCTCTCCCGGCCGGATGAGGGCAAGCGCAAACATCCATCTCCCGAGAGACCTCATAAACAGACGGAGAAATGAAGGGTCGTGGGTCCCGCTCAGGAGCTCTAGTATCTCTAGCTGCTCTGATAGGTGCAGACACAAGCGTAGAGACACAATCTCCTTCAATCTCATCCACAGACTCTTACCATACATCGGACTTCTCTGTCACTTCCTATGGGGACCCTCTGTCTGGCAAACCTGAAGACCTGCCAAAATCACCTACTGATGGCCTGTCGCTCATGGAGGTTATGAGACATATACAAGCCAACATGGGATGGGATACAGGAGGACTTGGACCCTGAACGTATGAGGCTCGCCAAGTACCGCAGGCAAAAACCCTAAGCCCGTCATCATTCCTTCCATGGTGGACACTTTGAGGATGTCGCACAGGCCACCTGGCGGCGCCCTCACTCATCTACCGTCCCGAAAAAGGCAGACCGGCTGTACCGGCACCCAAGAAACATCCTTTTGGCTGTACAATCTACCGCTGACTTGGTGGTTATATCAGCAATTCACAACCATTGAGAGGCCCAAACATCTGAGCATCCAGCTTCGGACAGGAGTCTAAACAGCTGGGTTCCATGGGCAGGAAGGTGTACACATCTGCCACCTGCAGCATCAGGAGTTTAAACTTCCTGACACATGGTCCAATTCCAAATGCCCTTTGGAACAAGGTCTGGACATATTGCAGGGATGCCTGACTGCCCTCAGAAGGCATAACTTGCAAAGCTCCCTCCAAGCAGGGTCAGGCGTGGTACACAAGTGTTACGGTCTGCCTTCAACTCTCGCGGACATCTCAGCTAGGGCAGCAGCTATGGGCATCTGCTCACGGCACCATTCCTGGCTCCGGTATCGAGATTCACGTAGGATGTTTAATCCAACATCCTAGATGCACCCTTTAAGGGCTCCATTCTCTTCAGGGAAGAAGCGGAGCGAATTACTCCAGTAAGGCCGTCCTTACCATGCAGTCTATGTACGCCCAAAGCAGAGACAATTTGGAGGTCTTGCTTTCATGGCACAGGGAACAGCAGCCTCAGCAACCCTGTTTTCAGCAACTACCTGCTCAGTGAGATGGCTTTGGTCAAAGTGGTGGCCCCAGGTATCTCGGCCTCCACCTCTCGGCAACAGCTAAGTCTGCCCAAGCTGCTTTCCCTCCTCCAAAAGCATGACTTCCAGCCCAACCCACCTCATGACATCTCGTTGGGGAGGAGGTGGAAGGTGCTTCTCTCTTATCCAGGCAGCCTGGAGACGTGTGACTTCTGACCAGTGTTTCATGAGCTTATAGAACATGGATACTCTATAGAGTTCGTGTGCACCCCTGGACAGGCCCCACCACCATCCTGTCACTCAGCGGGACATGCAGTCCTCATCTGGCAGGAGATTCAGGCACTGCTGTCCAAAAGCTATAGAGCCCATTCCTCCACAGGAGAGGCACCAGGTTCTATTCGCTTCTTCCTGGCCCCAAAGAAGTTGGGAGATCTGAAGCCAATCCCACCCTCTTGACCTGAATTTGTCGGTCGCATACAAACGCTTCAGGATGGTCACATTGCACAACCTGATTCCCATGCTGTGTCAAGGAGATCGCTTGCATCCCTGGATATGGGATGCCTACCTCCACATACTTATAGTTGAAGGTCATCGAAAATGTCTTGGTTCACATTCAGGGTGAACACTTCCAGTTCAGGACCCTGCCCTTGGTCTGTCTTCTGCACCAAGGGTGTTTATGAAGTGCTTGGTGGTGGTGGCGCAACACTTAGCAGGATGGGACACTGCGTGTTCTCATACCTGGATGACTGGCCACTCCTAGCACACTTCAGCACTCAACTCCAGGCTGCCATCAGGACACCTGCAATCTGTTCAGGAACATGGGGATTACCATCAACTCAGCTGAGTTGTCCTCAGCCCCGCACAACTCCTACCATTCATCAGGCGCTCAGATAAACACTGTTTAGCGTCGGACCTTCCTACCTCTAGACCAGGCAGAGCACATTCGGGCTGTAGCCAGGCAGATTTATTCTGTCTCCACTGTGTCAGCCAGATTGCTCCTCCGGCTGTTGGGTCACATGGCGGTTGCCATCATTACCATTCCTTTGCAAGACTCTGGATATGGACCATTCAGTGGACTCTTGAGGGTACAATGAGACCAGAGGTGGGACAACCTGAACATGCTTGTCTCCATAGCGGAGCCAGTCTGCAAGGTACTTATCTGGTGGGTGATGTCCTCTGCCTTACAGGAGGGATCCCATTTCAGAAGGAAGCTCCTGGACTGGTCTGACCACGGACACTTCATATTAGGGACTGGGGCGCACCTAGGAGCACACAAAGCGGAGGGTCTTGGTCTCCGACTTAGAATCTCACATTAACGTACTGGAGATGAAGCAGTCCTCTATGCTCTCCAAGCCCTGGAAACTAAAATCACACCTGGTCACCTTCTGGTCCACATGGACAAAACGTGTGGTCTTTACCTCAACAAACAGGGAGCACACTCTCCCCCTGTGCAGGGAGGCCATGAGTGTGGGAGTGGGCCATTGCCCTGAGTTGACCATCACAGCAGTGCATGTTCCAGGTGCACAAAACACACTCGAGATGCCCTCAGCTGGACAAAGTTGTGAGTACATAGTGGTCGCTTCTGCAGTCGGGTGGTAGACAACCTTTTCACCAGATGGGGACACCAGAGTTGGACCTGTTCATCCAACACCAATGCAAAACTCCCAGTTTTTGCTTGCTTGATCCTGAGCCTTGTGTTTTCTGGCAAGATGCATTGTCTGTCTCCTGGAAGGGAGATTTACCACCTTTCCTCCATTCCCACTCATTCAGAGTGTCCTCCTCAAGGCACAAGCTGGGGAACCACCATGATCCTCATCAACGCTGTGGCCTCATGAATTTGGGTTCCTTTGCTGCAGCAACTGGCAGTGGTGTTACCAGTTTCACTTCCTCTCATGACTCATTTACTCTCTCAGGACAGTGGGACTCTTGTTCACCTGAACTTGCAGTCTCTTGCCTTTATGTTTGGCTCCTCAGGACTTAGCGAGCTTGATTGGGTGTTGGACAAGATAGCCAAAGTCCTGGTGGGGCAGAAAACCCTCCATGAGAGCCACTTATGCAGTGAAGATGAAGCGGTTCTGCCTCTGGGCTAGCCATAGCATAGATCCTTTGACCTGTCCGGTTAACACTTTGCTGGAATACCTATTATCCCTGTTGGAATAAGGGCTGAGTTACTCCTCCATAAAAGAACACTTGGCGCTCTTTCTGCCTACCACACCCCTGTCCAGGGCAGAACAGTGGCTCAACTGGAGGTTGCCCGTGCCTTCCTCAGAGGCATTCTTCACATGAAACCCCTATTAGGGATCCTGTTCCCCTTGGGACCTTCCATTCATCCTGAGCTCACCCTCCCACTCTTTGAGCCTGCTGTGGATTATGAGCCACGTTTTCTTTCTTGGAAAGACGTTATTTTTAGTTGAGGTTACTTCCTTCTAATGATTTCCGAGCTGCAGGCCCTGATGGGTAAGGAGCCTTATTTAATTTTACACAAAGGCAGGGTAGCTTTGCGACCAATCCTAAATTTCTCCCTAGAGCTGTGTTCGAAATGACACTGAACCAGGATGTTCAGCTCTCAATCTACTACTCTGAACATTCCAATAGGGTGAGGCACTTCTCTACCCATTGACGTTCATCGCATGTTGCAGTTTTACTAGCTAGGACCAAGGGGACTAGATCGTCAGATCAGTTGTTTGTTCCTTAGCCCCATTCCTTGGGCAGCCGGTCTCAACAGACCTCTCTAGGTGTCTGGCACTCCATCACATTCTGCTACCAAAGCATAACAAACCCTATCGGGCCCGATCATTGAATATGTGGTTGAGCTGAACCAGCCCGAGCACTAGCTCTGTTCATTTTCATTTATTTTTGATTGTTTTTTCTTCTTCTGTGTATAAATTAGTTCAGGGTTGAAGAAGTGAGTTAGACTAGGGTGAGAGACATTTTGCGGTTTGGTGAGCACACAGAACGAGTATTCGGCTTTTCGGTATGTGTACCTGATTTTAGAGTGAATGACCGTGGAGTTGGGAAGTGAGTCACGGGAAGTACTCTTGCTGTTCTAGTGCTGTAGCTGTATTGAGTACCTCCAGTTGTGCGAGGACTCCACTTTGATTCTTCTTTTACGCTATTTCTCCTCCCCTCTTTTTTCAGGGGAGCTCTAGGTGTTTAACTGACTGTTTCCAACCGCAATGTGGCAGACTGTGGAGTTGGGGAAGTTTTTTTTCTTCTTTTGGATGGATGTATTTTCTGGAGTCTGAGATTAGTGGAGAAGAGGTCTCCTACTTTGTTGGTTGGATTTATTTTCCTTCGGAAGAACAGGGATAAAGAATTGGAGTTGGAGCGTTGATTCGTATGTGGAGTTCCTGTTTGGATTTTTCTTTGGGGGACCAAGCTGCAGTTAAGAAACGTGCTGGTTCTAATTTGCTGTGGTACAGAGGTTCCTTAATTCATGTGGGGAGTCAGGGATCAAATTTTGCTGTGGTTTGGGGGTTTCTGAGCTGTGGACCAGCAGGGGAGTTGGCAGGTGGGCTTAGAGTCCTCTGTGGTTCCCCAGGGACCTACTGATAAGTGGATCCGGCTGGTGGTTCCTTTTATCACAGTAATTATTTTTGACTCGGCCCGCACATAGGGTTCTCTTGTGCCTGGCTGAAGTGGACTTCTGGGACTTTCTATGTGATTCTGGCATGGAAGGAATAGTTCTGTGGATGGCTACCTGTGTCCAATAAACTCTAAACATGGTCAGAGGTTTTTATTTCTGCTTATTTCTAGTGACTTGGACTTTATTTCTTGACTTTGTAAGCAGTGAGAGTGCTTATATCTCTTTCCAAGCAGTGAAATTTGTTTTATTTAATGTGTTGTTGGTTTTATTTATAAATAATTTTTGAATACACATTTACTTTGAGCTCCTGGGTAGTGAGAGAACCTTGGGAGTTGTATGGTTTATGTTTTAACTGGTGTCTCTTGTGAGACTTGGTTATTTATTATTTTAGACTGAATGATTTAAAGTTTAGGTTGCTAGGTTTAGGTTTTAATTTTAAATTGTTATATGTTGGGTTTGGGGTGTGTAATGGCTGTTAATTATTTTATTATTTAGATAGTTGTTTTGGGATTTCTGTATTATGATCATTTGTTTGGTTTATTTTTTCTAGTACTTGAGCTATTAAATGCCTGGGATGTTAGCCCCTGCAGTCGTGCACTATTAAGCCCTCTACTCTTACGTGCCCTCCGTCCTTTTTTCCTCCTCCTCTCCAGTTTGCTACCTACCACAGTGGTGTAGGGCTCTGGAGTATTACACATAGGAGTCAGAGGAGGAGTGCGAGCTGAGTGGAGAGTGAATGAGGTGCCATCACATTGGGATAGTAGGTTCCAGGAGATGCCCTGGTGAGAAATGGAACCCAGAGGGAGCTTCGTGTCTGATTTCCATACCCAAGGGCACTACTGATTGTAGTACAGACATGGTTCGGGCGGCCCGAGGTCGTCCAACTCGAGCGGAGTTATGCAATGCCAGGTCCATTAAAACAAGACTGCAATTATTGTAGATCTTGTTGGAACAGTGGACCTGGCCTGCATCAGAGACCTGGCTGTAAAGAATTCTGGCCCCATTTTGGAGGCTTTAATTCCAGCCAGGTATTCGGTGATGCACCGCCCAGATTGGATCGCGGGGTGGGGGGTAGTGGTCTGTTTCAAGACCAAACTGAATTTCACCAGTGTACTAGTTGAGGAAGCAGAGTCGTTTGAGTGTACTGTAGTAGCAGGTGTAGGCTGTCGGATTGCCCTCATCTGTCGTCCACCCGGTGATAAGAAGTGATTCCTTCAGGAAGTTGCATACTTAGTGGTTGACATGACATTGGAGTCACCCAGACTGATAGTTCTGGGCGAACTTTAATGCCTGGGTCGATGACGAACTCTCACAATTTGGACAGCACTTCCTCCAGTTAATGACATCTCTAGGCCTTACACAGGTGGTTACCACTGCTACTCATAAGTATGGACACTCTCTCGACCTGGTTTTCCTCCTCAGGATTGAGGCCTCCAATTTGGGGTGGAACCAGTTGTGTGGTCTGATCATTACACCGTGGGGTTTAGTTTTAGCCCCTTGTAGGCCTCCCTTGGTGGAGATGGTCAGGTACCGCCTTTAAGAAATATAAGTTCTCAGAGCCTATCTGCAGTACTTGACCTGTCGTCCCTCCTGTGGCAAGTAATGATCCAGAGACCCTCATGCTGCCTATGTAATACGGCCATCTCGGGGCACTGTATGTCATTGCTCCAGTCCGAGTTCGACCTCTTTCCTTCGCCTCGATCCCCATGGTTTGATGGGGTTTTGAGGGAGATGGCAACTAGGATGAAGGCTAGAGCGGCACTGGCAGAAATCCGCCCTGATGCTGACCATCTTAGATTGATGGACCACTATCAAGTCTATCAATCCACAATCACCTGTAAGAAGGCAGAGTTCCTGTCCAGGGAAGTTGTGGCAGCTCAGAACCGACCAGCTCTGCTTTTCCAACTGTGGACAGACTGTGCAACCCAGCCTATCTTCAGGTTCGAAAGCATTTTCGCAAATAGAGTGCGATGAACTTAATAGTTTCTTTGCTGATAAGGTGGCCGATGTCAGAGCAGAGCTCTTGCCAGCACACTCTCTGGGTATTGTTTGTGATCAGCATGAGGGCACTGTCCCTCGGTTTTGCTGGAGTACCTTCAGCCACCTCGACTTGTGGATGTCATGCGGATCATGCAGGGTGTACACCTACATGCTGTAGTTTGGACCCTGGACCAACTTCCTGATTTTGGGTTGTCCTGATGTTATTGGTCGGTCCTAGCAAGGATAGTTTGGTGCTCCTTGGAATCTGGGGAGTTTCCTAACTCTCTGAAAGAGGCTGTAGTGATACCTCTCTTTGAAGAAAGCTACTTTGGACCCAAACTGCCATGCTAACTACAGACCTATCTCTAACATTCCCTTTTAAGGAAGGTTATAGAGAAAGTAGTGGCAGCACAACTGGAAGACCACTTGACCATCCATGACATCTACGAGCCCCTCCAGTCCGGTTTTCGAAGAGACAGCACCGAGACAGCGCTGGTTCAGGTGCTAAATGATCTCTGATGGCTAGAGATCGGAAGAACCGTTCCATCTTGGTTCTTCTAAATCTATCATCAGCGTTTGACACCGTGGACCATGGGTTGTTACTTAGCCGTCTGAGGTACATCTGCGGAGTAACAGGGACTGTTCTCAGATGGTTTACATCTTTCCTCACTGGAAGAACTCAGAGAGTGGTATCTGGAGTATTTTCATCAGATCCAGTTTCTCTGTCTTGTGGGGTTCCTCAGGGTTCGGTTTTGTCACCATGTTGTTCCACGGTGTATATCTACCCTCAGAGACATTGTAAGAAGGTATGGGCTGAGGTTTCATTGTTATGCCGATGATACCCAGCTCTACCTTTCTTTACACCTGACCAGGATAGAGCTCTCGATCTTTAATAACTGTCTCAAAGAAATCCAGGAGTGGATGGATTCGAGCTGGCTGAAGTTGAACTCTGGTAAGACTGAGGTGATGGTTGTGGACCTGGTGGTTGGACAGGAGGTTTGGGAAGTGTGTCACCCTCTGGACTTGTTCTCTGGGTTGTCCCTCCAGACCTCTAACCAAGTCCGAAACCTGGGAGTTATTTTTGACAAAGGGTTGACCCTGCATTACATGAGTGTGGCTGTCATCAAATCTTCCTTTTACCACCTAAGGAATATCTCAGTATTAAACATCTGGTACCGTCCAGCGACCTTCCCATCTTGGTTCACGCCTTTGTGTCCTCGCGCTTAGATTACTGCAATTCCCTATACCTAGGGCTTTCTGGGAGTAGAAATCTGCCACCTGCAGCTGGTGCAGAACGCAGCGGCCCGGCTTTTGACAGGATACTCTCTGTCCAGTCATATTATGCCGGTGCTACGTGAGACTGCACTGGCTGCCAGTTCAATGGCAGATCACCTTTAAAGTTGGTTTGCTGACTTTTAAAGCCCCTACACGGACTGGGCCCGGACTACCTGAAAGAGCTCCTGATTCCCTATTGCCCTGGGTGATCGCTCCGCTCAGCGGCGAGGGTTGTTAGAGATTCCTAAAAGTACGATTGAATTTTTGGGGGCCAGATCTTTTATATTCATGGTCCCCACATTATGGAATTTCTACCTGGCCGGTTACGGGAGTGCACGACTGTGGGGGCTTTAAATCAGCCTGAAAAACTCATTTGTGGCACCGGCTTATGGTGACTGATCATCTTATGTCATTTTATTTATGGTATTGTCTGATTTTAATGAATGTTTATTTATTTGAACTGTTTGATTTTATTTTATACGGCTCCTTCTTATTACGTTCCTTGAGCAGCCGGTCTCTAAGCAGACCTCTCTAGGTGGCTGGCACACTGCATCACATTCTGCTACCAAAGCATAACAAACCCCCTATCGGGCCCGATCAGGGGTCATTCTAACAGAGCGTGGCAGCCTCCTTCTAACCCTGAAGAGGTCTCAACTTTGGACATCTGTGCGGCAGGCACATGGCATTCGTCCACACTTTCATCAAGCACTAGTCTAGACATTGCCTCTAGACTAGAATGGGCTTCGGCCTGGCAGTTCTGCAGGGTCTGATCTCCTGAGGATTTACCTCTCTTCCTTCCTCTGTTCTTCTCCTACCTCCCCAGGCAGTTCTCTTCAGTTTATACTGCTTGGGACTCAGTTCTATATGTGTTACCTACTGCAAGAGCTTCCTCTCGAAGTATGATAGTACAGTTACGTAAGAATTTACAGTATCAGTAGATCTTCGAGAGAAGTTCTTACAGCATATCTTCCTCTCATTCCCAGGGATGTTGCTCTGCATTAGCGAGCATATTTTTGATCTTGCTGCGGATCAGAAATTGCCTTTTGCTGTTTGTTCCCGTTTTCATCATGGGTGTTCCTCTGCTGGTGCTTCTGGCGGTACAAGAACTGGAGCACGCTGGGGGCCGCCTCCCTTATATACCACGTACGGCGTCGGGGAGGGCCTACATCGGGAGGGTGGTCCCCACTAGCTACTGCTGGAAAAGTTTGCAGTGGGTCCTGCTGCCAGCCGTGCCAGTCCTATACGTGTTACCTGCCGCAAGAGCTTTCTCAAGATCTACTGGTTACTGTAAATTTTACGTAACTGTACTTTACATTTCAGCCAGAGGTTAAAGGGACACAGTCAGCCCTTTTGCATTTTATTTCTAGTTGAAAACCCACATTTTATGATTGTTACCTTCTCTAAAATTCACTGATGTTGCTGGATGCCTCGTGTGTTTCCTTTCTTAGTAGAACTGAAATGCATGCTAATGGTGTTATTATACATGACCTTATTTTGTTTCGGTTCCTTGTTCTATACTTATTGCATACTTTCTGAACATCAGGGACACCCCAAAACAAGTACAGCCACTCATAATTTAATAGATCTTCTCTCTTCCCACTACATCATGAGTGACAGTACTGCATTGAGGGTGTTCCCAAGTCCAGGAAGATGCAGAGGGAATTGAGCGAGGACTGTAAGCAAAGACTTTTTGTGTGGTAACACCAGTATGGTGGGCAATCTGCTTTTCACTTTTAAAAGGAATCAGAATCAAACTACCAGCTACATCAGCAATCTGTACAGAATGTGACCAATATTGTGCTTTTTTAAGCTAGAGACACTTTGAGACCTAAGGGTGCTGACAGTGTTCCCATCAGGAAATGGACTGAACTTCAGCACTGAAAAATACAAAGGATGCATCTAAGTAAGAGCAGTAAAAAGCACATACTACCTAAACAAATACAGAAATTGCTGAAACTCATCAGGAAATGGACCTGGGTTTTAATATTCAGCAGCAGCTTTTCTGGTGCTTCCCCAAAAAACATATCAAGAGGCTTACCTGACCCACATGTACTGCACTATAAATTTTAATTAATTGCCTTTATTTAGGGAAGGAAGGGATTGTATTTTGTTCTCTGTAGACAGCGAGCCCCATCTCTTCCACTGCCCTATTCAGACACATTCCCCACGCTCTCACGTTTTTGTGATGCGAAGTGTAGGAGAGCACGGAGGTGCCCTCCCTAGAGTACAGTGGGGACTTTTTAAGTGCTTTTTAGTATACTTTACAGTTCGATTATGGCGAATCAAAGCCACCGCTCAACCAACAAGGGCAGGGTGTGTCTCTGAACAGGGAAGTGGAAGGATCGGGCTGTCGGCTCCATGGAGCCAAAATACATTTTTTTATTTCCTGAATACTGGCAGCAATCAAACAAAATGGTAATATAAAATGCATGCTGAAAATAAAAAACAATTAGAATCGTGATTCTAACTCTTATTTTCTATTTTCTGCCTGCATTTAATGTTACCATTTTGTTTTGTTTTCAGACCACACGCTGATGCAGCACTGTTTTTTGTAATTAAAATGTATAGTGATCTTGCCTTGGGGCCAGGTAAGATTCCTAAAGTGTTTTGGGGTAATAATTTAAAAGAGCAGGAAAGGGGCTGTTTAAATGGGTAAACAGTATGGACAGCAGCTAGCAAAACAAATAAATTCATTGCATGCATGAAGAAAAACTCATGAAGCAGTTGAGAGTGTAATGCCCCTCTACAGATCACTGCTTAGACCTCATCTCTAGTATCATATAGAGTTCTGGTTTCCATATCTGAGGAAAGATATCGACAGGACTGAAAAGGTGCAGAAAAGAGTACCCAAGGAAGCTGATGGCTTGGAAAATATGGGCTATGTTGACCACCTGGAAAAACTGAGACTGATCTCTATAGAAAAGAGGAGGCACAGGGTGACATGATTACAGTATTCAAATATCTGAAAGGGATAACACCACCAGGCCAATTACAGCTCTTCTGGATTACAAGGATGAGAGGACAAGGATCCAGGGCTCTTCATGTCTTTGAAACAAGAAAAATTAAACAGAAATGTCAGGAAAAAAAAATTCACTGAATGAGTGGTGGACACTTGGAAAAGACTTATAGAACAAAAGGTGTCAACAGTGTTTCTGTACTTTCAGTCTTAAACTAGATAAGTATCTTGATGAAAATGATTGAAAGGATATTCCCACTGAGTTGGGCAGCGGTCAAGAGCTCAACAGGCTGGTGGTCTTTCTTTCCTAAATTTGCATGTTCATGTATTCATGATCTTAAGGCATGAGGTGTTCGAGACAGACACTCACACTCTCTCTCTGTCACACAGTATGCAACTACCTGGACTCAGAACACAAACCCAGATTGTCAACATGGTAAGCTGACACGCATTATGCCATCAGGTAGCCTCAGATGTTTTAAGAAATAACCTATCGAAGCTGAATTAATCTACATGCTGGCATCGCTGTGTGTTTCTTTGCTATTTGGCACCATCTGCTGGTAAAAATAAAGAAACATCTAAAACGTAACCGATAGTTTGGATCAACATCAACAAAACATTCAGAGTACAAGCTTTTAGGTCTACATAAAGCCCTTTTCAGGTGACAGCAGGTTTTACAAGACACCTCTATTCTATTTATTAAGTTGTGCTACCTTCTAAAAGCAAGTAATGTAAACACAAAGGAGATGAATCATTTTATGGCAGGATAGCTATTACCAGGTGTGAGAAACTTCTGCTGTTGTGATGCAGTTGAGCAGTGGACATAGTGGAATCAGGCTGTAAGAAAAAAAAGAACATGCATGTTTGTGGGGGGCCAGTATCAGAGAATTCATCAGCGTTGCATAAAACAGAATATACATGCTGCATAGGTACAGTGCTTCCTTCCAGGATAGAGCACTCCTTAATTAGATGTCACAGTTTCTTGCATGACAAATTGATTAAATAGTATTTGATTGCATTAGTTCCTGCAGTATCATGCAGGATATTACTTAATGAAACTGATACTGCACTTCATCCTGGGGAAAGGGACAGCACGCTATATAAACCAATACATACATTTGCAAATGCTGGACTGGATGAGACACTACATAAAACATACTGCACATATCAGGGATCATGTATATGTACAGGAGTATGTGTAAGCAAATTATGACCTGTAACAAAAAGGCATGCTACCCTCTTCTGTGCTACTCACCAACTCAGAGATGGTAGGAACTGAATGGGTAGGGAGCCACTAGGGAACAGCGACCATATCTCTGTCTGGTTTGAGCTGGCCTTGGGAACCGTAAACCACAATCAAAAGCTGAGGTCATCTGTTTCAGAAGAGCGAACTTTGACAGGATGAGAGAGTTGATCCTGGACTAGGTAGACAGCATAGGAGGGGTAGAAGATATGGACAATAAAGAGGGCCATTCTTGAGGCATCAGAGATATGCCTAAAGACAGTAACAAAGAGTAACAGGTACAGGTGACCAATGTGGTTTTCAGGTAGTGTCAGGGAGGCAGTGAGGGCCAAAAAGACCTTCATCAGGCACAGAGTAAGGCACGGGGAGGAAGAATGGGAGAATACCAACTGAGAACTGGGAAGCAAGGAGGGTGGATAAGGAGGCTACAGCAGACACTGAGCTGCACATCGCTGAGGTGTCAAGAGTGGAAGGAAACAATCCTTTAGGTATATTTGGGAAAAAGGAGGCAAGGTAGGGGAAGTGTTAGGCTTTTGGGGAGGCTTTCAGAGGGAGGTAGGGTAATAGATGAGGATGGTTATTAATGACTATCTTTACCTCTGTCTTCACCAAAGAAGACAGTGGCCCTTGCCAAGTGTGGCATCCAGGCAGCCACTAAGGGGTCCAGGAGATGAGGCAGCCAGTATTTACCAGATAAAGGTCCAGAAAGGTTAAAACCCTTAAAATAGATAAGGCAGGGGACACTAGAGAGCCAGGCATTGGCCCAGGCGTGGGTTACTTCAGCTCCGTATAATTACTACTTTTGGCCAAATTAGACTGGCATTTTCTCAGCTTGTGTCAGAACTTTTGCCAGAAATAGCTTTGTAAGCTTTAGAGCTGCAGTTTGATACCAGAATGACCATGGGCATCAAAAGGTACGACAGAGAGGCAACGCCAAAAAAACTGGCAGCACTCTCAACAATCTACTTAACAACTAGGCCCAGCCACTCAAGTAATGTTGAGATTTGCTGCCTCGGGACAAAGTGCTTAAAGATGTTGGTGAGCTTCATAAAAGTAGAAAATATCCTTCAAAGACTTGTCCCAGGATGTCAAATAGACTGCAGTGGCTACTGCAAAAGATGTGACTAACGCTCCATGAGGGCTCAAGTAACAGTGAATTCTCATCTCCACACCTGATTAGAGACCTTGAAAACAGAGCCAGGCCAAGAATTTACGAATGATTGGATTACCAGAGGTGCTGGAAAGAGAGGACATTCTAACTTTTATCCAGACCAGGCTAATTGAAACCTCTTCCAATGAAACAGGAGAGGAGATGCAGGATATTCCTAGAGCTTACAGAGTGAACTTTCAGACTCAACAGCTGAACCAGGAGACACCCCATATGGTCCTGATTGTTATAACTAGAATGGAGGTTCGGGATCACATTCTACAATGGGCCCGAAAGAATCACTCACTACAGCTGGATGGTGTGCCTTTTCCAGACTGGTCATTTGCTACTAGAAATTGGAGAAAGCAATTTGACCCGCTGCACCAACAGTTTCGTGAGTCCTTGGTACACACTCACCTTCTTGCACCGCACGATTACAAATTACCATGGAGGCAAAACCTATCAGTTCTCAGACCGAAGGAAGCAAAGAAACAGGTGGATAAAACTGCCATGGAATTTATATCAGTGATGCCAGAAAGAATTACGGAAGATGTAGACTCTGAGGTAGAAATCTAAGGTGTTCAAATGACTTTTATTAGACTATTTCATTATAAGAGGTGACACTGGACCTGGGGTCTGATCCCTGTATTATAGTGCATGTCTTTGGGTGAAGTTATCCATAGGTAAGTTAATATATAGTGGCTTTGAACCACGGGGTCATATCTTTTAGTTGATGAAAATATCAGGCTTGAGTCTTGTTGTCTGTTATTACTAGGTTTTGACAACTTTCCTACTAGTAAATGTGGACTTAAGATGGCGGCAGTATAGAGGATATACAGTTTTCATCCGGTCATTTGGCAAGAACTAACATTCTATCCTTTGAAGGTATAGTAGCTTGTTATGTCCACATGCATGGGGAGTTTCTGTTAAAATTAATCTGGTTTCGGCACAGGGAGTGGTGTTTTGCGGGCTATTGTTGAATAACCCCTTCATGTTTCTACCTTTTGATTATATTTGGTTTACGTGGAAATAGTGACTGAAGTATAGTCACTTTAACTGTTTACCTGAAGTTAATACCTGGTTAGTTTCCTCGGGTTGTGGCTTTGTGGACATATTTGCAAGTATATGTAATTATCTATTAGAATTCATTCTGGATTCTCCCATATGCTGTATCAAAGTTGATATACTCTTTGAATCTGGGTACTGAAATATATGTATTTACATTCTTTATGTAATGTGCTATCTGTGAGCTATTAACGCTTTTATTGTATCTGGCGGGATCAGTGCAAAGCCTAATAAAAATAAATTAAAAATGATAGATAAGGCCTCAGGGCCAGATGGAATACACCGAGGGTGTTCAGGGAGCTGGCAAGAGAACTAGCGAACCCCTAGTATGGCAGTTCAGTAGCTTGTTACAGACAGGGTAGTTCAGAAGGACTGTAAGGTGGCAGAAGTTGATCTTACTTGAGATACAGCTCTTGCAGCAGGTTACACCCATTAGGACTGGAAGCGGCGGGCGTCAGGACCCAGAAATTTTCTAGCTAGCAGTCTTCAGCGGGGACCCGCCTCCGACGTCAGTCCGCCCCGACATCAGGCGTGGTACACATAATGAGGCGGTCCCCCACAATCCTCGGTTCTTTTCCGCTGTCGGCATCGCAAGTATCGGCTCTCGGTCCTTTTTCTGGCGTCGATGACCTTTAGAGTTCGACGATTTCGTCTTCCTTCATGACTCTGGATTCAACTGATGTCCTCTCCAAATACTTCTCTGGATGGTCACCAATCGAAGTGTTCCTGCGGTAAAAGATCCCTTCAAGGATCCTCACTGGCCTGCGTCGCGCTGCCTAGGCCCAGAACACGACACCAAGGTCTGCTCCTTCTGCCAGGGCTTCAACACTCGCACCAGGATCCACCCAGAAGGCCTTCAAGTGTTTCTCCTAGAGGAGAAACTGAAAACCATGGACAAGGAACCTTCCTCCAAGGAGTCGTCGGGTAAAACCCACAAGCTCCGGAAAAGGAAAGGCCCAGGTCCCCTAGAGGGCCTTGGACTCCCGAAGCTCCAGCTCGCGATCGGACCGCTCTCCTTCCAGGGCTCAATCGCAACCTCCCCGGTTCAGGTCAGATCCTCCAACGGCTCCTCTTCTCTGCAGCCCTGAAGACTTCCAGGCCATTGGCATCTTCCACTCCATCTAAGGCCTCGTCGAAGTCTGGGGCGCCATAAATCTTCTTCCCGCCAGCAGGACTCCGGCGCCAGGTCGGTTTCCCAACCTCCGCGTGGGTCGGAACCGGTTCCTTGCAAGACCAAGGACCTGACATCCCTCAAGCAGACGTCGGACCTGGCGCGGCCCATTGACATCGGCCAAGCATCACCGGCGCTCCCAGGGCGGTGACATAAAACTTACCGCGCCAGCCAGCTGGTGTTTGCCTTCAAGGCGTCGGCTACCCCAGAGAAGCGGACTGCTCCACCGTCAGGCCACGGGCGCCAGTCGGAAGGACTTGTCAGAGGATACCCACAGCCCGAGGACCAGGCGGCGACACCAGAGATGCTGGGCTCCATGGGAACCTTCCCAGGCGGAGACCCCGGGGACCGACGCCCGACCCGGTGACAGGCCACGGTGCCGGGCCCGTCGTCGGGCATGAACTTGGCAGGTAAAGGAGCTCTTTACCTTCTGGTGGGACACCATCAGAAAAGATGTGGTCGCCACATGTCCTCCTCCTACTCCTTCACCGCCTCGCCCCTCCTCCGCCCAAGGGGCCTGTAGGACGGTCACCAACCCCAAGGAGCAAACACCACCTCCTCGGGGCAGATCCTCAGACAGGAGAAGACCTCCCTCCAGACCCACCTCAGGGTCACCCAGTCCCAAGAGACCCAGGCAGCCACAGTACACCCCGTCTGGGAGGATTCTAGATCTGCCACCTCAGGGTGCTCAGATCTCCTTCTCCCATCAGCATTCCCTCTCCGGACCCACCGACCTACCTAGGTCTCCTCCGGATGATCCTCTTTCCAGAGATCATGAAACACATCCAGAAGAATATGGGGTAGGATGCTGAAGAGCTCGATCCCGAGAGACAACGCCTTGCCACTACCTTTGGCAGAAAGACCCCAAGCCTGTGGTAGTGCACGCCCTTGGTGGATACCTTTGCGGACGTCACCAGGCTGCCTGGAAACATCCGCATTCCACTCCAGCAGTGCCGAAGAAGACTGACCGCCTCTACAAGGCCCTAGGGAGGACCAGTATCTGGCGAACCATCCTCTGGCTGACTCCTGGTCATCACTGCTTGCAGTGCTCAGAGCCGCATATGATTCTCGGACTCTTCAGCCAGAAACTGCAGCCTCAGCGTGTCTCGGAGACACTCTTGGCTCCGTGTCTCCGGTTTTACCCGGACGTCCAGAAGAACATCTTAGGCGTCCCTTGTGGCGGGGGTCCTATTGGTGAAGCCTCCGAGATGGTAATCACCAAACTTCAGGACACAGGGAAGGCAGTCAGATCTGTACAGGCCATGTACAGGTCTAGGCCCAGTTCCTTCGTAGGAACCAGAGCCGCTTCGTGGCGGCTACAAAGGCAACAGCCACGTTCCGACCAACAGCAGAGGGCACTTTCACCCGCCAAAGCCCAGGCCAGGTCATCCCAGGCAGAGGCCAGCGATTTGCAAAGTCGGCACAGCCTGCTGGATCGACGCTGCCACTGCATGACTCCTTCCGGCCCGCCCTCCTCAGGATCAGCGGGAAAGAAAGTCGGGGTCACATCGCACGCCACTTGCCAGGGTGGCAGTCGATCACCACCGACAGGTGGGTTCTGCAACTGGTCAAAAGGCCACTATATAGAATTTGTAGGCAGTCCACCCACAAGATGTCCCCTGCTTTCTCGATATTCGGGTCAGCATGCCCTGCTCATACAGCAGAGGTGCTCGCGCTTCTGGAAAAAAGCCTTAGAGCATGTTCAGAGAACCAGAAAGGACTAGAGTACGATTCTCACTTCTTCCTGGTTCCAAAGAAACAGGGGACCTCCGTCCAATACTGGACCTCAGTTACCTCAACCTGTCGGTCGTTTACAAACACTTCTGCATGGTGACCCTTCCGGGCCTAATTCCCATGCTGAAGCGGGATGCTTTCTGGCGTCTTTGGACATGCAGGGCGCCTACCTGCATATTCCGATTGCTCAAGCGCACGGAGGTTCCTGCGCTTGAGTTTCAGAGCCGCCATTATCGGTTCCGAGCTCTTCCCTTTGGGCTGTCCCGGCACCTTGCATATTTCTGAAGTGCATGGCGGTCGTTCGGCATCTCTGAGGAGACAAGGCCACAATGTGTTCCCATCGGGATGACTGGCTTCTCATGGCACCCTCCAGGGATGGCACTGACGACGGCCATTCACCGCACCCAGTCCCTTTACAATCACTGGGTATTCTCATCAACTACGAGAAGTCGCTCCTGGTGCCATCAAGAAACTGCAGTTTATAGGAGCAGTTCTGGACACCATCAGAGGAAAGCTTTTCTTCCCTCAGACAGAGTGGAACACATCAGATCCTCATCAGGGACCTGTCGGTGAAGAAGACCATCCAGCCAGATCAGTCCTTCACCTGCTCAGACACATGGCTGCGGCCGTTGCAACAGTCCCGCTGGCACGTCTCCACATGTGGGTAACCCAGTGGATGCTAAGGTTGCAATGGGACCAAAGGCAGGACCATCTGCAGCAGCCAATTGAATCACCAGTGCCGTGATTCGGGATTGGCAATGGTGGCTAGATCCAGGGAACCTCTCCGGGAGTTCATTTCATAGCACTGTCTCCGACTGTGACACTCTCCACAGACGCCTCAGGGCTCAGGTGGGGAGCGCACCTGGACGGTGTTTAGTCTCAGGGTCTTTGGACAGCCCAGGAGTCTCATCTCCACATCAACATTTTGGAAATGAGGGCAGTCCTTTAAGCTCTGCAAGCCTTCCAGTCAGAGATTCCACGGGAACTCTCCTGTTACAAACAGACAATAGCGCAGTGATTTATTACCTCAACAAACAAGGAGGCACTCACTCCTACCTGCTTTGCAGGAGGCCATGAGTGTGGGGAGTGGATATTGCAACCGGCGCAATCCTAATTGCAGTACCGTCCCGGGAGTGGACAACACCGTCGCTGACACTCTGAGTCGCTCTCAGGCAAGAGTCCATGAGTGGTAACTTCTGCAGGAGGTGGCAGAGGATCTGTTTCACAGATGGGGCACTCCAGAGTTAGACCTTCCAGCGTCCCCATCCGATGCAAAACTGCCCAATTTTTGCTCACTAGATCCAGGGCCTGGTGTTTTCTGGCGAGACCCTTGTCCCTCTCCTGGGCGGGCAGATTCCTCTATGCCTTCCTCCTTTCCCATTGATCCAGAGGGTTCTCTTAAAATCTGCGAGGGAGCAAGCAACGCTCATTTGATCGCGCCTTTCTGGCCCAAACAGATTTGGTTCCTCTTCTGCATCAGCTATCCGGGAACCTCCAGTTCCGTTGCCAGTCAGCTCCCATCTATTGTCTCAGGAGGCGGGTTCATTGAACCTGCACGCAGCTCCTAGAGACATAGCCATGATTGTCTGAGGGTCGTAAGATGTGGCAGATGTACTCTGTGCCGCCAGAAACTGGCAACTCAACGCAATGTACGCTATGAAATGTAGTAGATTCTGCTTGTGAGTACAAGCCGCCGCTTTTCGCCATTAGACTGTCCCAGCTGGTTCTGGACTACCTGCTTTCCCTTTTCCACTCGGACTGGCTTACTCCTCGATTAAGGTGCACCTTTGTGCATTTTCTGCTTACCATTCCTCAGTAGGCCATCGGTCGGTGGCCCAGCTGGACACTACTGTGCCTTCTTAAGGGGAGTCCTGCACCTTAGGCCGCCCATCAGGGACCCAATTCCTCCTTGGGACTTACCCTTCATCCTGGAGTAGCTTACACCTGCCACCTTTTGAACCAGCGTGGATTCGAGCTACGTTTTCTCTCTTGCAAAACTTTATTTTTAGTTGCTGTTACTTGGTGAGAAGGATCTCGGAATTACATGCTCGTATGTGTAAAGAGCCTTATTTGGTTTTCCATCAGGACAGGGCATCCCAAAGGACAAACCCAAAGTTTTGCCTAAGGTGGTTTCAGCCCTCACCCTTAACCAGGATATTGATTGCCAGTGTATTTCCCAAGGTACACTAATCGAGGAGAAGCCCTTCTGCACACCCTCGACATGCATCGGTGCCTCAGATACTATTTGACCAGAACCAAACAGCTTGAAAAGGCGGACCAACTTTTCGTCTCCTTTGCTCACAGGATGAAAGGAGCTCCTGTCTCCAAACAGTGACTCTGAGGTGGCTCATCCAGTGCATCACTTTCTGTTATGACAAAGCGCAATAAACCCTTACAGGCGCGGTCAAGGGTCATTCCACAAGAGGGTGGCTACTTCGCTCTGCGTTAAAGAGACGTCTCCACCTCAGCTATTTGCGCTGCAGCTACTTGGAGCTCTGTGCATACCTTTGTCAGGCATTACAGTCTGGACATTGCATCGAGGCGAAGAGCAGGGTTCAGTCTAGCCGTCCTTCAGGGACTTCTGTCCTAGGCTCGAGTAATATCGAGATCTCTGCCTTTCCTCCTCCCAGTGGCACATGATTACCACTATTGCTTGGAAATTAGTCCTAATGGTGTAACCTGCTGCAAGAGTTGTATCTCAAAGTAAGATAGTACAGTTACGTAAAAGTTACGTAACAGTAGATCTTCGAGAACAGCTCTTGCAGCAGGTACCTTCCGCCCACCATCCCCCCTTCCTTTGGAGGTAGGTCGAGTCAAGCACCCATCTTACGGGATGGGACATTCCTATTCTGTAGTCTTGGCCATCTAGTGGCAGATCCTCAGTCTCCTCTTCTGATGTCATCCGGCGGCCGGGAGTCTCAGCGGAGAACTGAGGATTTGAAGACAACCTCCTTATGTACTACGCCTGGCGTCGGGAGTGGGACCGGCGTCGGAGGTGATCCTGCTAAAGACTGCTAGCTAGAAAATGTCCATGGGGTCCTGACGCCTGCCGGCTTCAGTCCTAATGGTGTAACCTGCTGCAAGAGCTGTTCTCGAAGATCTACTGTTACGTAAGTTCTTACGTAACTGTACTTTCCATTTCACAGGGCGAAGGACAAGAAGCTGGTGGAACTACAGACCTGTCTTTGTAAGTTGGGAAACTGAAGGCATCACTAGTAAAGAAGGACCTAGTGGATTACCTGGAGAGCAGTGGCCTCCAGAATAGCAAACAACGTGGGTCTGTGGCAGGGAGGTCTTGTTAGACTAACACAATAGTTTTCTTCGACTGAGTGGCGAGGACATTGGATGGGGCCATGCTCTTGATTTACTCAATTTCGATTTCAGCAAGGCCTTCAACTCCAGTGCCTCAGAGGCGACTGCTGAAAAAATGGAGGATCTGAGGTCAGCAAGGAATATACTAGGATGGGTAAGAAATTGACAGAGGAGATGGCAGCAGAGGATCATGGTAAAGAGGGTCATAAGTGGGGTGCCACAGGGTTCTGTCCTGCAGCCGGTACTCTTCAATATGTTCATCAGTGACACTGGAGAAGGAATCCAGGGCAGGTTGGGTCTCTTCACAGACACACAAAGCTGTATGGGAGGATGGACAATGATGAAGGAATTAGGGAGCCATGAGTGACCTGCATATACTGGAGAGATTGTCTAAGGCTGGCAGCTGAAATTCAGTGCCAGAAAGTGCAAGGTGATGCACCTAGGGAGCAAGAACCCCAGAACACAGAGTACTGGATGGGTGGGGTTAAGCAGAGCACTAC
Source organism: Neoceratodus forsteri (assembly GCA_016271365.2). Lineage (NCBI taxonomy): Eukaryota > Metazoa > Chordata > Ceratodontiformes > Ceratodontidae > Neoceratodus > Neoceratodus forsteri. Next base: position 971,142,345 of record CM057454.1, on the reverse strand, counting down.
TGCTAAGGAAAGGAACCTGGAGGTCATTAGCGACACCCTCAAACAGTCAAGTCAATGCAGTAAGGCCTTTAGTAAGGCAAATAGGATGTTAGGATGTATCGGGAGGGGTATTGACAGTAGAAGAAAAGAGATAGTACTGTATTACCTCTTTATAGCTTGATGGTGAGATCACACCTGAAATATGTCACCCAGTTCTGGAGTCCTCACCTAAGCAAAAGATAAGGACAGGCCAGAGTTGGTGCATTGAATGGTGACCATGGTGATACAGGGCCAGCAGACAGCTCATATGAGGAATGACTCAAGGTTCTAAAATGTACTCACTTGAGACCAGATGGGAGAGTGGTGATATGACAGAGACTTTCAAATTCCTGAAAGGAATAAATAAGGAAAACTGCAGGGAGTTAATTAGCATAAACACAAATTCAAGGTCACGGGAATGAGTGGAAACTGAAATGAGGAAGGAAGGTTTAAGAGGGAGTTGGGGAAGTATTATTTTATGGAGAGAGTGTGTAGCCTTGTAACAGTCTGCTAACTAAGGTGCTAGGAGCCAAACCGTAGGTGGTTTTAAGCACGGCTGGGACAGAGTGAAGGCAATAGTGGCTACTTGGGGCAATAGTAGCAGGAAGAGATCAGGTGGGAAGATAGTGAGAGCTATTACCCTGGATGACACTTGGGTCCCAGGGATAGGTAGGGAATCATGGGCAGACTGGAGGGACCATCGGTCTTTTCAGCCAGCATTGTCTATGTTTCTGTGTGAGTTCAATTTTGTAGGAGGGCATGAATCAAAAAGCTGTTGCCTTTCTTGTGTGTTTCTGAAGTTGGCTTTTAAGAACTAGGACTATGAGACAAGAGGTGAAGTGGCCAGATTGTGAAAAATGTTGGCCCACTGATGTTTGTCTTTTCTGTTATGCAGTATGTATTCAGTCGAGCTCAGAGAGGTTGCTTAGTTTCACTCATAAAAAAATTACATTTTGTAGTGAGTCATGAATCCAAAGTCTATGTTGAAGCCATTATTTTGGGTGTCCCCTACCACTTGTGGAGCCAGCAACCCAGGTTCAGAAAGCGAGCTTGGGCTATCGGAGGGCCAGCTGGTGGGGGAGGTCTGCTGACCTTCCCTTGGGACACTCTCCACTTCGGGGACGAAAGAAGGGCTGTGTGTATCTCTGGGCAGCACCACCACCTGGGTGACCACAGGTGTAGGCAACTGCCCGGATCAGGAAAGTGGGCGTTGGTGTGGTGTGGTTTGCCGTGTGAAGTGCACGTCCACACACCATTGATGTCACGGGGTCTGAGGAAGGAACAAGAAAACAGCCTTGCAGGATGATGTCCACCTCACGCTGCAGGCCCTGCACCGCCGACCGTGACACTCTTGACACTGAGCTAGAGTTCTGCGGTGGGGGATGGGGGGTCCCCCAGCCCACCCTGGGAGGAGAAGCCAGGGAGGAACATGGGAGAAGAAGTCCGGGAAGGTGGGTGATGAGACTGGGCGTAAGTGGGCTGCTGGGGGCAGGCCAGTGAAAGTGAGATAAAGTAGAATCAGTTAAAAAAAAATTAAAATAGTATCACATGAGGGCCTGCTCAAGGTTCCTTCCTCCTGTCTTTTTTTTTGTACTTTATGTTTATTGAGTTTACAATAGACACATAGTAAAACATCCTGATGCAGTATATGAGGATTTAAATTATATAATTTCCACATGAGCGTCACCTCTCTTAATACATGCAGGTTAACATTGATATCATACTGCTTCTATTAGCTACGTCCCTTGAGAGAGTCAATAAGTAAAATATTCACATTAAATCAAGTATTTCTATGCTATTTTAAGGAACCCATGAGCTGCATGAAATTTTAAACTGTGCTGAATGCCATTAACATGTTTTGAAATCTTTTCCTTGAAGAAATGAGGGTATCATGCTACCGAGTTTTAGGTACCTTATTGGTATCATACTACAGAGAGCTTAGTACTCATAATCCTGCACACTAAGTTAACATTTAACTGCGTGGAGAAACACCCACCAACAATTATTAAATTCCCAATAAGAGGGCAGCCCTAGCTAGATAACCAATACCCGTTATTACCAGTATACTAACTTTAACTTTTCCTGATGTAGGAATTGCTAAGTGAAGATAACAATGGCCCTTAATAAGAAATTAGAAGGCTTGTCACAGACATGTTCAAATAGTATTTTCCGTGATAAGTAGATAAAGTTCAATATTAATGTCCGCTTAGGAGCCTTCAATTTAGAGGCAAAACTGTGTCTCAAGTCTCCGATGGAAGAATACAAGTGTCCCCATCGTCGTCATCTTCTTGATCAGACTGATCTGTAGATTCCCTCCTTCACGGTGGTGGAGCATGGCATTGAGCCCATTTAAGGGCCTCGTTGGGTTCAGAGAATATAAATACTCTCCCTTAGAGAGAATTCTAGGCGTGCAGGAATAACATGTTATAGGGAATTTCTAAGCCCTTAGTATGTACGGATCCCATCGAAAGATTTTTCTTTTGTCTTGTGGCGTAGCTCAGATCCGGTATAAAGCGGACCTGCCGCCATCTTGCATCATTACTTTCTTTGGCATACCAGTGCCAGGATAAAGTCTCTCGACCCTACACCATCAGGACAGCAACCACAACCCTGGAAGCCTCAGGATTTTGAAGTCGTCCCCAATGTCACCCAGTAAGCCTTCTGTATTGTGACCTGGTGATCAGTAAATGATTGTCCCAGTTGGTGTTAGTACCACTCATGAATGAAAAGGCACAAATGGTCTCCTCGCACTGTTCAGGCAAGCCAGTGATTCTAAGGTTAGCCTCCCAGGCGATTCTCCAACACCTCAAGCCGGGAGCGGAGATCGAGTTCTCTTTGACTAATGTGGCCGTAGTACCCAAGGCTGCTTCCGACCTCCTCTGTGTTTCTGTCAACTCCGTCTTCACTGTTGTGACCTCCATTTACAAAGTGTTGATTTCGAGTAGTTGAGGAGTCAAACTTGTCTTTCAAGCCAGAAACTGTGGCTATCAGGTGGTTGATTTTAGCGCCTGTAGTTTGCAGGGTTTCTTCTCCATTGCAGTGTCTTCAGCAACAAGGCGGCCCTGTGTGGACCTCGTGGATGGGGGCCCAAAACATTCTTACTGTTAGCTCCTTTCAGGTGTGATTTTTCCTTCTTTGGGTTGCCCATTCTTACAAAGGAGATATTCTGATTTATGTTTTACTAATACAGGCTGCTAAAACATCTGGTAAATTAGGCTCCCTTAACTTAGTGTACAGTCAATTTATAGAGATGAAGCTGTAAGCCACCATCTTGCTTGGAGCTCAACAGCAGCCCCCGTCTTAAACTGATGGGAAATACAGCCTTTGCAGTTTGTGTCCTGTGATATGGAATGGTCTCCCACGGGAGATTCATTGTGTCCCCATCAGTTGCCATGTTTAAGCGGACTCCGACAGCATCTCTGGTTGCAGGAGTACCCAGACTGACTGGTCAATAACAGTTGTATCTGTCTGTATTGTTTGATATTTACATCTTGTATTGGCTGTGCTGTCTTCTGTTTTCCCAGATCGTACTTGAGGGGTTCCTCCAGTAGGTCATTACATATGGACTGGTGCCACCTGGCATTGGGCTGCATGGCAGACTTTTAAGCAATCCTGATGGGACCGCCCCACTCGATGTCCAGGCGTGGCTGTATATGATTAGGCGGTCCCCATGCCCACCTTCCGAGTTCTTTCCCTTCATCGCCTCATGTCAGTTGCATAGCAGACTTCCAGTAGTGATAGTCATGTTAGGTCTTCGTCGGCTTTTTTCCTCGCCATTCCTTTCAAAATCTTTTCTTATGTCTTCTCCCAAGAAGTGCTTGTCCTGCACACAAATACCTCACAAGGACGGTCATCTGAAGTGCATGATCTGTCTGGGCCTAGACCACCCTGTCTCATCCTGCTCGGAGTACCAAACTTTCAATCAGGCCACCAAAAGCAGAGACAGCAGGCTTTGGAGGCCCACCTTTTGCGTCTCTTGAAAAGCAAATGGACCGGATCCATAAGTCCTCTTCAGAAAAATCTTCTCCCTCCAAGAAACACAAGGAGAAATCTTGGGAGCAGGAGGCGCTCCACGGAGGCCCAACCCTGAGGCCTCGAGGGCCTCAACAGAGCAGGCCACCTTACCAGTCACCTAAGAGACTTGGACGGTAAGTCTGATAAAACTTCCATGGGTCAGTTGTCTGTCGGTTCCTCTGATGGCCACACTGCCACAGCCACTAGTTAGCCCCGTCTCCTCTTGGGACCACCCGGCCGCCGGTAAGTCAGCTCCCCAAACCTCGGAGACCCACCCAGCTACAGTCGATAAGTCAACGGGGCTCCTCCCTGCCCGCCTGGCTCTGTCTGGTAAGACTCCGTCTCTGATGGCTACTCGGGCGTGGTTCTCCCATCAGGGCCTAGCAGGCGCCACACCCCCGATGCCCGGCAGAACCAGGGAGACTGCCCCTACCCCCCTTTCCCCGCCAGTACCCCTCCCTTCTCAGGCTGGTACCTCAGGCAAGGACAGTTCAGAACCCTTCAACATCGAAGACCATTCCTCTGAGTCTGTCCAAATTCCCGGCAGGGGTCATGGGGAAGGAGGCACCTCCTCAGCCTCCTGGCCTTACGGTGGAGCCCTTCCTCCCCATTGGGTGGGATACCTTCAGATCCAGCGAATATCCGGTCCCAATCCCACTGTTGGATCCAAGACTCCCAACCTGGCCTTGGAACCTCCATGACTATTCCTCAGCTTAGGCCCAGTGGTCTGCCCCAGCCTGTGGCTCTGGTGTCAGACATGGTCCCTCCATCGGGTCCCCTTAATCTGGCCCTCTGACGGATCCCCTTCAGCTCGGTGGTGCCGGTCTGACATCGGTATCCCTGGCGTTGGCTATCTGGCCTTGGATCTGCCACTGATTTATACATCGGTGGGTCCCTCTCGTCAAACCCCTGACAATGGGGATTTTTCTAGACCTGACGGTTCCTCATTACCCACTAGGGTATCCTGGGGATCACTGCCCAGCTGGTCCTCCTCCTGAATGGATTTCCATGGGACAGTATTACCCTGGGTACTATCCCTGCCAGGGTTACCACTTCCAGGGTTATCAGGGTATCATTATCCCCTCCACTGGTACTTCCACCTCCTCCTCCTCCTCCACCCCCTCAGCCTCAACCTCCTCCACTTCCCCTCCACACGCCTCTGGCTCCATGAACCTCAAGACATTAATCCAGTCTTGGTGGCAGGGCGCTGAGTTGGTCTCAGATCTGGAGAGTAGGCTCCCACCCCATTGTCCCAGATCTCCATCCCTGAGGAGCTCCTGTCCTTCCACAGTTCATGTCTCGGTGACGACACATCAGACCATCGTTCTTTCGGACATTTGTGGTCTCCCAGATGAGGGGCAGAAGATGATGATGATGATGGTGCGAGGGATGCCCGGCGTGTCGTGGAGGATGTTTGGAGGAACCCGAGGGGTCCCAAGGGCAAGGTTTCCCAGAGGACCCTGCTTTTTGGACCTGTTGAGGTCCATGAAAGAGTTTTGGACTGGGAGTCAGAGGATCAGGACCCCATGAGACAGAGAGTAGCCGAACACCTGGACTTAGAGTCTCTGTCCCGCTCCTGATTCCTCCTTGGATCGGACCTCACCAGGACCTCATCTCTACTGTCTGGCTGGTGCCTCATTCTCTTCCAGCTGTCCCTAAGAGGGCAGACAAAGTGTACTGAGCATTGAAGAGCTCCTTTCTCAAGCCGCATCCCACAGTGGACCCTGTCATTATTTCAGCTGCTCATGATCGCTCATCTGCACCCAAGCACATGAGCACCTCTCCTCCATACAAAGAGTTGAGGCAGATGGGTCAGTTTGGCAGGAAGGTTTATGCTTGCCACATGTGCACTTCAGTCCCTTAACTATGTGGCCCACATGGTGTCACACAAAAGCTACTTTGGTCAGGTTAGAGGCCCAAGTCAAGCGATGGATCCCTCGAGGCCTCAAGGAGGAACTTGCAAAGGATCTTCAACTCTCTGCTTCTCCTGTAGGCATGCTTTGCAGGCTACACATACAACTCTGTCGATTCTGTAGCTCGCACCTCGATAGCTGCCGTCGCCTTAAAGGCGGCATTCACAACCGCATCTCTGCACCGCCAGTGAGGTACAGTCGCGATTCAGGATGCCCCTTCTGGGGCTCAGTGCTTTGGTGGGGACACCAATGATATTACTGATCTCAGGACAGAGGCCTCGCCCTCAGATCTGTGAGGTCCATGTACCATTCAAGCACTCAACAGCAGCAGCAGCCCTTTGAGAAAGGATCTGGAGGCAGCGGGAGCAGACCCGGCTCGGCGTCAGGGCAAACACAATGCTACAGGTTCCGCCACTCCTCCTACCTCCAAAAACAGAGATGTTCAGGAGGCCCTCCCTGAGCGTCCTGCCACTTCCTGACTCCCTATCCCCACTACCTCCTCCATCTCATGGCGAGCAGGTGGGGGAGGTTCCCCACCATGTGCAGGAATGGCAGGCAATAACCTCAGGCATGGGTCCTGCAACTGTTGTCCGTCGGACACACTACAAGTTTCTGAAATTCTCCCAGAATCTCTGCCAAAAGGTCTTCCTACTCCAGGGATCAGGCTCTTCTCATTGGGAAGAAATTCAAAGCCTTTTGCTCAAGGGAAGCAATGGGCGCGTTCCCCTCTGGCAAAGGGGCAGAGTTTTACTCCATTTTTCCTGGTTCAAAAAGATGGGAATATGAGACCCATTCTCGACTTAAGCAGTCTCAATCTGTTCATCAAGTACAAAAGTTCCAGATGCTAATGCTCAGAGCCTTTTTCCACTTATTTTGGAGAATCATTGGTTTCTTGCGCTGGACATGCAGGATGCTTACCTGCACATCCAGATCTTCCCAGCCACCTCCGATTCCTGCGGTTCCTTTTCCAAGGAGCACTTCCAATTCTGGCCCTCCCTTTGGTCTGTCCTCGGCACCTCGGTGTTTACCAAGTGCCTGGCGGTGGTGGCGGCCTTTTGCACCACCAGGGTATTACATTTTTCCCTTACCTGGACGATTAGCTGATCTCAGCCTTCCAGGAGGCTCTACCCTTTACTCTGAACCTCTTTGGCAAACTGGGAATTACTGTCAGTATTCCCAAGTCATCCATGACCCCATCCCAGAGTACCATTCATCAGGCGGTTTTGGATACAGTCCAATGCAGAGCCTTCCTTCCTCCAGACAGGGACGGAGACCCTGGTCTATCAGGCTTCTTTGGTGGCTTCATCCAGGACCATCCCGGCCCGAGATGTCCTCCGCCTTTTTGGCTAATGGCAGCCTCCATCACTACGTTCCCCTGGCGAAGTTCCACATGAGAGTTATTCAGTGGTCCTTACAGGGCAGTGGGACCAACTCCTGGATGACCTAGACCATCCAGTCCTAGTCTTCTCAGCAGTTCAGAAACAATTGCTGTGGTGGAGGGACCCACAACCTTTCCTGGGTCTTCCTTCAGGAGCCGGCTCCCTCGGCATCCCTAACTACAGATGTGTCGAACATGGGATGGGGAGCACATCTAGGGGAGCACCAGCTCAAGGACTGTGGTCCAGCTTGGAAGCATCATTACACATCAGTGTTCTGGGGATGAGGCGGTCTTGTATGCCTTACAGGCCTTCCAGACCCTCCTTCCCAAGGATCACTGCTGGTCCAAATGGTAGTTTGGTACCTCAACAAACAAGGAGGAACTCGCTCATACCCCTTGTGCAGGAGGCGATGCAGGAACTGGGTGGTCCAGCATGGAACTGGCCCTAGTGGCCGTGCATGTTCAGGCATTCAAAATATCCTGGCGGGACAGTCTCAGCAGGTCTTGGACCCTAACTCACAAATGGAATTAAATCAGGAAGTGACAGAATCTCTCTTTCTAAAGGGGGTATCCGAAATCGACCTTTAGCCTCCCAATACAATGCAAAACTTCCCAGTTTTTGCTCGCTCATTCAGGGCATGGTGCTTTCCTGGCAAGGCACTGTCTCTCTCCCTGGACGGGGAAATATCTATCCTTCTTCCTCTGTTTCCCATTCTCCAAGGGTCTTTCTCAAGCGTCAGACAGAGAAGACAAGGATGATCCTCATCGCCCTTCTGTGGCGAGACAAATTTGGTTCTTGCAACTACAGCAGCTATGAGGGAACCACGGTTCCACTTCAGTGACTCAACCTCTTGACTCAGGATCAAGGTTGCCTTGTCCATCTAAGGCTCAGGACTTTGCATCTTCATGCGTGGCTCCTGCAGACATAGCGATTTCTCGCTTTGGGTCTCCTGTCAAATAGCTCAGGTTCTTTTAGAGGCTAGAAAACCCCTACTCATTCCACTTACGCAAGAAGTGAAATCGTTTTCCATCTGGGTGACTTCCAGAGTGGAAACCCCTTTTCTTGTTCTGCCCCACAAGTCATGGAATACCTCCTTCATCTGTCACTCAGGTCTGTCACATTCTTCCTTGAAGGTCCACCTTTCAGCAGTTTCAGTGTACCACAAGCTAGTGGATGGTGAACCGTGGCTCAGCTGGAGGTCTCAAAAACCTTTCTGAAAGGTTATGCTCCATCTGAAACCCCCATCCATGGCCAACCCACCTTGGGATTTGAACTTTGTGTTGGAGAAACTCTCTCCCCCATTCAGAACCAGTGATGAGCTGCGATTTATGCCTCCTTTCCTGGAAGAGCGTTATTTTAGTTGCCATTCGTCATCTTCGAAGGATTTGAGACTTCACGCTCTGGTTTTAAAGAGCCTTATCTTATTTTCACAAGGACCAGTCGGTCCTCGGGACAAACAACAAGTTTTTACCAAGGTGGTGTCAGAAGCCACACTGAACCAATCAGTAGAGCTTCCAGTTTACTTTAGCGTCCCCACGACAGGGATGAGGCACTCCTGCACACCATGGACATCCATCGGATCCTTCGTGCTACTGTCACAACAAAGGATTTCCGCAGCTGCTATCAGCTTTTTGTTTCCTTTGCCCCAAATCAAAAGGCAAAGTGTTTTGCTAGAGTGCCTTTCCAACTGGTTAGGCAACTGTATTCGTATTGTTATTACAAAGTCTGAAAAACCTCTGTCGAGTCCCATCAGAGGTCATTCTACTAGAAATGGCTGCTTCCACTGCTTTTTGTGGAACATCTCTGCGGCTAATATCTAGCCACAGCCACTTGGAGTACTGTCCACACCTTTACTAAACACTACAGTTTGGACATTGCTTCTAGACAGAGGGCAGGCTTTGGCCTAGCTGTCTTGCAGGGCCTTCTGTCCTAGGCTGGGTCCATTCTTGTTCCCAGTTCTGTTGGAGTTATTTTCTCCTCCTCCCTTGTTTCTCTCGGTCTCTCTTTGGAGGGACTGCATGGGACTCAGTCCTGTATGTAATGACCTACTGAAGGAACCCTCTCGAGTAAGATAGTACACACTTATGTAGGAACTTACTGTAACAGTTGATCTTTGAGAGAGGTTCCTCCAGTAGGTCATATTTCCCTCCTCCCTCCCTCCTTCCCTTCATTTTATTTCTTACACGGGACTCCAATCCTGTTTACTCCTGCTGTTAGGCCTCTTCTTGGCTCCGCGGAGAACTGGAGGCGGATGTGGGACCACCCACTATATACGGCCATGTTGACGCGGTCACGCGGACATCGGTTGCTGTCCCTCGTCAGGGGATTGCTAGAAAAGTCTGCCATGCGCCCGATGCCAGGTGGCCAGTCCTATATGTAATGATCTACTGAAAGGAACCCTCTCAAGATCTACCGTTATGGTAATTTCCTACATAACTGTACTTTGTAAAGTTATTTATTGTGAAGCATTCTGAGTGTTGGAAGGGTGCTATATAAAATAAAGACCTGAGTACCTACCTGGGTATTTCTTTACTCATATTTACCAGACTAGCCCAACTGAGATGTAATATATCTTTTAACTTGTGTTCTGCTTCTGCCTTGTTTTGTAAATTGGAAGAATGGAGATCGGGGGTTAAGTGTTCTCTGAGGGTCACACAGTGAGCCAGTGTCTCTAGTGGGATTTGAACCTTTGATCTCCTGGTTCAAAATTAGTCTGTTTGCCACTACTTACCCAAGTGCTGTATTTTGTTTTTGGTATGTTAGATCTATAGCTAGGACTAAACCCTAACATCAGGTCTCAGATTCTGTACTGGAACCAATCCAATGCAAACTTAGAAGCCTCTTGTGCAGGGTTGTGTACAGATTTGCTGCAGTACTTCACATATCCGGCACTTAGATCATGCTGTTGTAACAGGACTGCACTATAAAGCACAAAAGCACTCTGTGTGTGGTTATCAGTCAATTTCACTTCAGCTTTAGTGCCTCTGGCTGCCCTGCAGTAGGAGCATAACCTTGGGCCATAGTAAATGTAGATGGAGACAGAATTAAGTCAGAGACAGGGAGAAGACAAAAGTGAATGATTGAAGAACTTGGAAAATAAAGTGGCAAAATAGCCCAGAAAGTAGGGATTAAGAAACAGAATAAAAGATCCTGAATGAAAAGAAAACAGGAATGAAAAAGTGAAGAAAGACAGATGGAAGATGGTGACTGAGCTCAAATAGAAAAGCATAACTGTGAAAGACCACCAACCAGATATTAAAGAGTAGGGCAGGGAGACCAGGACAAGGAATGCAAAAGTTGGTAGTAGGTTAAAACAAAATAAGCAGGGCATGTCAGTTGAATCCTATATTTTTTGACCTAGCATTAGTGTTTTGCCAGTTCTAAAAATGTTGTATGTTGATCTAAGATGCAGTAATGTGGAATAATCAGACTCTGGCTTAGGGATTCCACTATACAGTTGTCAGCGGCCATCATGGACTGGGTAGTGGCCACAGTACTGTCACAGTGATGGCCATTAGTTTGTGAAATTCAGTGTTCAGCAGGTGCAGAATCCAAAGGTAAGGGAGAGAGGATGGGGAGACATAGGGCAATGCCTCCTTAATGAACAGTGCCACAGCAAAGTACGGTGCCATGCCTTGACTGAAAATATACAGGAGCCATATTCATCGACCAAACCAAGGTCTTTGACATGGTAAATCATGAGCTCCTGATTCAAGACTGATGTTTCTAGGCCTAGATCACCTATCCACCTCCTGGTTTAGAAGTTACCTTGTGGGCCAAAACAGTTCAGTTAAATGGGATCCTGCCTCTCCTCAAGGCATGAGATCTCTGATGGAGTACCACAAGGCCTTATCTTAGGGCCTTTACTTTTTCCCCATTCATTAATGAAATGCCTTCCAACTGCAGTGAAGCCAAAGCATTACTGTCAGGGCCCTGGTGTTCTCGGCAGAATTTTCTGATTTCTGCAGCAGGGCTCCTTGACTTCTCTGCAGCATTTTCTGATTTCTGCGGCATGATTTATTCATTTCTCTGGCAGAATGCAGTCCTGTCATTGGCTAACTATGATGTGATGTCATCGATGACATCATATGCTGAGCATAGAGGAGGGCTTCAGGATAAACGAGGTGGGAAAGAAAGCCTGACACTATGAAAAAACAGTATATTTATATGAAAAATTCACCAAAACAATGAATTCTGCAGCACTATATATATTCTGCGGCATGGTGCAAATTCTCGCAAATTCGCAACAACGCAGAACCGCAGAATTTAGGGGCCTTGATTACTGTATGCAGATGATGCTCTGCTATATAGAATGCATTCAGACCCTGAAGTAATAGAAGCTGAGCTTAGGGAAGACTTTGCAGTACTGGGAAAATAATTCATGTCTAACCAGCCAGTCTTAAATGCTAAGAAACTAAATCAGTACTTTTGGGTCCAGAAAGCTGGGCTCAGACGGAACCAAGCTCTAAAGATTGTTACCACTAGGGCACTAGGCTGGAAGTTGTTGACAACACAGTATATCTACGCTTCATCTTGACCAGAAGCTCTCTTTCAGACTCCATGTTGAGCGTGCCTCCAGGTTACTCCCAAAAATTGTCTTACTCTACAGTCTCCGAACCTGCCTCTTAAATAAAGCCTGCCTATCTGTAGCCAACACTGTGCTGCTCCAAATGCTCCATTATGGCACTCCATACTCACCTCAGTTCTGAGCCAAGCTAACAATCACCAAATACTCTATTACAGGATAGGTAGGTTTGCCATTTGTGCAGAAAATAAGGAGCACTGCTGCACTGTCCTAGCATCTCTTAATTGGCCCTCCCAGAAGAGAGACTCAACAATCCATCGCTTTGTCTCACATATAAAATTCTGATTAACAGTGGGGTCTCATAATTCTGTTACCTGATTGACTAACTGGCACCTTTACCCATGGGAAATACTACGATATACCGAGTAAAGGTGCCAGTTGGCACATCTGCCCTGTGTCTCAAATCAGTCCGAGTCCCCTGAACAGCAAACTGATAAATAAAGATTACGCCTGCTAAACTGCAACACTGAGGGGAGTTTGAAAAATGAACTGCAGGTTATCTCCTTCCGCCCGCATATTTGGCACATCACTATCATAATTGGAGCCATTCAACCATCCGCAACTTCGATCTTAAATAGAGGCTGCCAAACCACTTTAAAATGAAGAAATACTTTAATTTCTACCTGCCTCACCTCTTAAATCCACAGTCAGAGTCCGAGTTGGCTTCCTGCCACCTGCACATTACATGCACACCTCAGATAAATAAGTGTCCTAGTACCACTAGTTTCCGGTCACACAATAAAAGAAGAAGAGGAAAACGAACAAGAAATTCCCAAGTCACTGCAGTATGTACTCCTCACAGCAAACGCCAGCCTGGAAGCGTAAACTGCAAGATGGCAGTCCATTAGTAGTCCGCACTATAGAGACTGTCAGTTATTTGTTAGTCAAGGGCACTCTGTAAAACACTCGCTGTTCAGGAAAAGTAAATGAGTACAATTACAGCATCTTACAGAGCCCCTTCAAAGTTATGTAAGCCAGTGACTGATCCGGCTGCCATCTCGCAGCTTGCGCTTCTGAGTTGAAGTCTGCATTCAGGAGTACATATCAAAGGGGGGATTGAGATTTTTAGTTCATTTTCTTCTTCTTCTTCTTTTTATTATTATGTGATCGGGAAACTAGTGGTACCGGATATTTATCTGAGAAAATGGTAATGCACTGTGCAGGTGGCATGCAGCCGATCCCCTGATAGTGATTTGAGAGGTGAGGCAGGTAGAAATTAAAGTATTTCTTTTCATTTTTAAAGTGGATTTGGCAGTTCTATTTAAGATCGGTTGCGGACAGTTGAACTGTTTCAATTATCCGCCTGCTGCTATATTACAGAATGGGGCTGACATGCTGCTCCCTGTCCAGCAATTATACCTAGCAACCGTAAAACTATTTTATAGGCGCAATAGTACATTTTTCAAAATATATATTTAAAGTGAAAAAATGTATTTTTATTTAATTTTTTTTTTTTTACTAAAATTGAGAGGGACATTGTATAATCACAATAAAATACTCCAGGGTGTGGGTTATGCGGGATTTACCACAGCGGACCTGGATTTGACCACTTGGCCTGCGGCCCTCGTGACCAAACCAGGCCAGCCGTGGAAATCCCAGCATGGCCTACTCCTGTTGTGGTCTACTGCTTAAATGGCTACTTCCAGAATCTCAGGGATATAGTGGTGCAGAGACCCCTACAGGAGACTTCACTGTTCCTCCACTCAGCCTCTTCTGGAAGTTCCCAGAGTCCTGACAGTTGCTAGCCAGTAGTCTTTTTCACATAAAACCTCGCAGCTCTGGAACAAACTCTCCCTCAATGTCCATTTGAGCCTCATGCTACTGTCTTTAAAAGATTGCTCAAAGAGCATTCTTAACATAGAAACATAGACTTTGACAGCAAATAAGGACCGCTTGGCCCACCTAGTCTGCCCATTTCCCTACCTACAGGATAAGCTGCAGATCCTAGTTAACCAACAGCCTATTTCTTGTTGCCCCCACAAGAATTGCCTTATGTCTGTCCCATGTATTCTTGAATTCTCCCACAGTTTTAGACCCCACAACCTCCTCAGGAAGGCTGTTCCATGCATCCACCACCCTCTCTGTAAAAACATACTTCCTCACATTGCCCTGAACCGCCCCCATCTTTAAATTGTGTCCCCTTGTTCTTGCACATCTCTTTTCTGAAAGATGCAACCCTCTTGGACTTTGTTGATTCCACTGAGGTACTTAAAAGTTTCTATCATGTCCCCCTCTCCTCCTTTCCTCAAGGGTATACATATTAAGCTCCTTTAGTCTCTCCTCATATGGCTTCTCTTGCAGATCCTGCACCATTTAGTTGCCCTCCTCTGGACTGCCTCTATCCTGTCTATGTCCTTATGGAGATGGGGTCTCCAGAACTGGACACAGTACTCCAGATGGGTCTCACCAACTCTCTGTACAGAGGTATAACAACTTCCTGTTTTCTGCTGATGATGCCTCTCCTATACATCCCAGTATACCCCAGCCCTCCCTACTGCCTTCTCACATCACTTGCTAACCTTAAGGTCATCTGATATGATTACCCCAGGTCCCTTTCCATTTTGTTGTTGTTACTACCACCCCAGCGTGTGTAATCTTCCTGGGTTTTTGTTTCCAGGTGCATTATTTTGCACTTTTTTGCATTGAATCCAAGCTGCCAAACTTCTGACCATTCCTCCAACCTTGCCAAGTCCCTTCTCATCCCTTCCACACCTCCTTGTGTATCAACCCTGTTGCAGATATTTGTGTCATCTGCAAAGGGCATATTTTTCCTTCAGTCCCTCTATAATGTCACTTATAATGACATTAAAAGGACTGGACCCAGTACTGAACCCTGCAGTACCCCAGTCTAGGTAGGCCACGCCCACAGCCCCTCCCTAGTCTACTACTTTGGTCACCCAGTCAAAGAAATCAGTTAGATTCGTCTGACATGACCTTCCCTGTGAACTCATGCTGCCTTGGGTCCTGTGCCCCACTGGCTTCTAGGTACTCAACAATTCTTTCTTTCAGAAGTGATTCCATCACTTTCCCTAACACAGAGGTCAAACTGACAGGTCTGTAGTTTCCTCCTCTGTCTTGGTCCCACCTTTGTGAAGGGAATCACATTCGCCTTCCTTCAGTCCTCAGGTACCACACCATCCTCCCATGATCTATTAAAAAGAGTCCAGTGGTTTCACTAGTTCTCCTTAATTCTTTTAGAATTCTGGGTGAATTCCATCGACCCCATTGCTTTGTCCACCTTCAGTTTTAGGAGTTCTTTCAGAACCCTTTCTTCTGTGAAAGGACTGGGATCAACCCCCAATTAAGAGTGCTTCTGTTAATTGGATTAGCACCCCCTTTTGTGAATACTGAGCAGAAACATTAGTTCAGTATCCCTGCTTTTCACTGTCCCTCTCTGCCCACCCACCGTCCTGTTCAGCCTCACTATCCCTCCCTTTGTATTTCTCGCTCCCTTATGTACCTATAAAGGTTTTATCCCCTTCTTAACCGAGTTGGCTATCTTTTCCTCAGTTTGGGACTTTGCTATTCTTACTCCCTCCCTGCTTCCTTCTGCCTTAACTGGTACAGCTCTCTGTCCTGCTCCTTCTGTGTTTCCTTATACTTCCTGAATGCTATCTTTTCTCCCTGACTTTTCCCACCACCTTTTGAGAACCATAAGTGGCTTTTTCTTTGTTTTGATTTATTTGCTTGACACAAAGGCTTGTTGCCTAATGTTGCTCGTTTCTTCCCTAAGGATGTGTGTACCTGCACCTGCTGAGTAGTGTGACAGCTCTCTTCTCTCTTGGTTCCCTTTACACTTATCCAGTGTCTTACATAAATATTGAACTATGCTGCTGCTTCTGTGTTGTCTCAAACGAGCCTCCTCTTGTCGTGGCAGTATTATATGTTTGAAATTTGATACTTACATTGCATTGCCTGATATTGTTGTTGAAATGTAGATATGTAATCTGTTACTACCTTGATTATGCTACATTGCTTATTACTATGATTGTACTGTTTATACCTGTATAATTGTTCTTTCTCTGTTATTGAATGTAAGTTACTCGGGGTTGCTCCTGAAAAGGGGACAATTGTCTCAACAAGTCAACTCCGTTAACAAAATCAAATAAATGCAACTACTTTTATGCAATTCTTAGACTTTGAGTTACAAACCAGTATGTTGGTGTGTGACAACCCTGTCTGCACTCACTACTATCAGGCACACTGATTTGAATTTCTCCCCCGCCCACTATTAATGAAGGCCTTTCAAAAACAGTGCAGAAGGAGGGTGGAACAATGGGCAGCAGTGCACCTTCATTTTGCACCACTGTCCTTGGTGACTCAGAATAGGGTCCTTGGTTTGCAAAAGTTATAGTAAAAGATGCATCATCTCTTGCCAGCTTAGTGATGGTGATCAGTGGATGCTGTTTATTCATTGCTTTGTTTGCTGTGCTAAATTGGTGTCCTGTGTCATGTATCAAAGCAGTTTGTGAACCTGTTTCTCTGAAGTTTTTTTTTGCCATAGAAGTTTTTCTGCTCTTGGTCAGTGCGGCAAGTTTTCAACCCTGTCTCTCTTTCCCAGGTTTCAACACTCACCATACTGGACCAACCCCCCAGAAATCCCCATGGATTACCCGGTCGTGGGCTGGGAAGGGTGGGCCATCCCACCCACCCACAAGAGACACATCCAGACTTGGACAGGTAGCCAGCAGGTGGCAGAGGGTGGAGGAAGGTGTCAAGCCTTCAGGTAGCCAGCACCAACAATTTTCCACTTTTCTCCCTTAGCCCCTGCTGCGATGTGCATAAGCGTGCGTGTGTAGGCACACAGTCTACAGCCCTCCCTTCGGTGTCTCTTGCACTGCCAGTGCTTCCAGGGCCTCCACTAGGGGCAGCCAATGGTAGAGAAGATGAGCCACCCTACCCTGGGAGAGGAGAGCTGTCCTCTGGATGCTCAGTCCTACTCCACTCCTCCACTCCCTCCACCCCAGCCGACCCTGGCAATTTATTGAATTTAGGAAGAGGTATAATAAACCTTTATCTGTTTCAATGTTAAAACACTATTTGACATCCTCTGAACAGGTCTGCAATTGTTTTAATTAACTATTTATAATGTCAATTGTAATTATGTGTTTTGTGTTTGTATGTAATATGTACTTTTATCATTATATTGCATTACAAGGTCACCATTGTGAATGAGCTTCTGCTCAATGGTTATACCTTAAATAAACTAAACTAAAACAGGGCTCGCTCCTGACCCAGATGCTTGGTGAGAAAAGGTAAGGCAGAGTGCATCAGCCTTGTTCACCACTGGGCCTGCTGAAATTATTTTAATGGTTCATTTATTCTTCCAGTCCCTCAATTCTGTGTGTTCTGCTATGACGAGATGCTTTGGTACAAGTCGCTCTGACAGGACTTGTCTGAAGAGTCACCAATGAATGCTTCAGTAAACTGTAAAAAAATCGAGTACTAAGGATTTTTTGTTACAGAAATCGAGTACTAAGGATTTTTTGTTACAGAAATCAGAGTACTTAGGATTTTTTTTGTTACAGAATGACACGTTTGCAGATTTTGATTCCATGACGGACCGTCTCCTGGATGAAATAATACAATACATTCAGATCTACAGTTTAACAATTTCTAAAATCAGGTAATGAACAACATATAAAACCAAGATTATTAGTCTTCATTGGAAATTGTCTAGTATTTTACATCACAGTTGATGGTAAGTAGTTGATAAAAAAAGTTACTCACTATAGTAATGTTGTTTCTTCTCAGGGATCCGTCAGTGAGGTTTACAGTGGCACAGTTCCACGAATGTAGTACCCTGGAGATGGAACTTTCTGCAAATTTTTCAAATTTAGAATACAAGTTCAAACTCTGCACTATGGTCACACGCCTCTAGTAAGCTAACTTCAAATTTGTTTCTGTTGTTAGGGGAGCTGTGACCACTAAAACTAACTAAATAGGTACCAATTTTTTATATTTTTTAATAAAAATTTAAACTGCCAAACAGTTTTAAAGCAGGCGTCATGTAACATGTAAAACTGATCACATTCTAGCAATTGCTGAAGAACTGCAGTAAGGAATGCTCCAGCAACCTTAAGATAAGACCTGATTCTTGTGTGAACCTATTTTCAGATTCTGGATGGGGAGGCAGGGTCAGGGTTTGAAAATCTCACTGATGCATCTCTGAGAAGAAACAGCATTACTATGGCAAGTAATTGTTTCTTCAAACAGGAAGCCATCAGTGATGGTTTATAGTTGCAGACTCTCTAGCAGTACCTTGGGAGGATGGGTCCAAAATCTGTTTAGGAAAAGGTTATACAAAACAGCAGTTCAGAAACTGGCATCTCTCTGAACTGTATGTACAGGCAGTAGTACTTTGTGAAGATGTGCTCTGTGTTCCAGGTAGCTGCTTTAAATATGTCTAGCAGAGGGATGTCCTTGTAGCTGCCACAGAGGCAGAGGTGCCCCTTGTGGAATGTGAAGAGTGTGCCCTTAGGCCACTGGGATGTATTACCAGCTTTATCATAGCTGAAGTGTATACAGGAGAGTATCCAGCGAGAGAGAGAGTTCTCCTAGCTGCTGACTTACCTTTGTCCACTTCTCCAGAGGTAATGGAAAGATGTGTACATAGGGACTTAACATCCCTTGTCTGGTCTAGGCAGTGGCCCTGTGCTCTTTTCACATTCAGACAGTGCAATTTCTGTTCACCCATACTGGAATGTTCAGGGTAGAGTATAGGAAGGGCATCTGATTGGTTCAGGTGGAATTTAGACACCACCTTAGGTAGGAACTTCCTCTTGGTCCTAAGGACTGCCTTATCCATGTGGAAGATTGTGTAGTTTGGATTTGTACAGTAGGCTAGCAGTTCGCTACCCTCCTGGCAGATGTCATGGCAATCAGAATATTGTTTTCCATGTGACATATTTAAAATCAGCAGTAGCCATAGGCTTGAAGAGAGCCTCCATCAGCTGGACAAGACAGATATATAGGTCCCATGGAGGGACAGGGTCCCTTACAAGGGTGCAGGTGATTAAGAGCCTTTTAAAACAGGTTGTGAGGCCATGGACTTATCCTTGCCTGCTGTTGTGTGGCTGACATTGCTGCCAGCTGTATCTTCAGGTTTAAGGGTCTCAGACCTAAGGACTGGACGTTTACCAGGTAATCCAGAACTGTAAGCAGCTGTGCCTACATTGGGATTATCTTCCTGGGAGCAAATCAGTATGAGAATCTCTTCACTTAGAGAAGTATGCTTTCCTTGTAACTGGTTTCCTGGAAACCTTCAGCACCTTCTCTGACAGATTCAAGCTAGAGAATTCTAGCTCCTCAAGAACTATTGCCTTCAGGCATGATAATCTGAGGTCTGGGAATGTTATTCTGCCCTGAGACAGTGTCAGCAGGTTGTATATCAGGCAGGTTGATTAGAGTCCTGTTGGATAGTGTCAGGAGAATTGAGTTCCAAGCCTGTGTGGCCCAGTACAGAACTACCAGGATCACTGTTGTGGCTCTGTCACTCTCAGAGTCTGGCATAACACTGCTTTCACTTTCAGATGGCCTTGTGTTGCCCTCATAGCACTTTGGTTTGCCTCAGAACTTGAAGCCCTGCATGTATCCACAGTACTGGATATTATACTGACTGTTTATTCCTATTAAGTATAGGACAGCCTGCTGGTCCCTAATTTTGTACACCTGGACGAGCCTCCATTCCACTGTATATTTGGCCAGTCTCTTGCAGCGGTGTGGAGCCTGCTTTTACTGAATTCTGGGCATCTGGACAATGCAGAGACCGTTTTAACTGAACCCAGAGGACCCAGGCTTGACCTGATGTACCCCATGTGACTCCACCCTGCTCCCACCTTGGAAGTTTAACATGGACAATATTGTGTTGTTTTTCTCCTTGCCCATTTGGCAGGGATTGTTGTCTGATTTTTACATGTGTTTTACCTGTTGCTGTTTCACTGTTTGCACAACAGTTTCTCTGCTGTGCAAAACAGGCAGGCTTATCACAGTTGGGGCTGCACTTAGTTGGTTATGTGCCTCCCTCAGTACTTGAACAGGGTAGGGATAAACCCCATATTAGGCTTTTGTCTTTGATCTGTGTAATGGGTACCACACACAAACCTTATCCGGTAATGCCAGTGGTATACACAACTCCATTAAGTGTACTTGTCTCTTCCAGCTAATTCAGAGGGAGAAAGCTGAAATAAGTTTCTTCAAGAAACCCATCTCTCCCCAGAGGAATATCATAAATTTCTTGAACTGGGCTTTGACCACATTTTTCATTCTTCCCATAAATCAAGCTGCAGAAGGGCAGTGTTGACTGTCATGGGGGGGCCTTTGGTCTTCACAGTCAGGTGTCAGATACTAAAGGGAGAGTTGTTGTTCAAATGGGTGCACTATATGGTCAAGAGTTAGCCTAGTGAATGACTGTTTCCCTCAGGGAACTGACAAGGTTTTTTAAGATTTTTGGGAAAATTGCTTCATGCCCTTCAAGGGCCAGCTGTTACTGGGTGGTTAGTTAAATCTTACCACTTAACCCTGCTCTCGATGCCTCATCCCCCAAAGCATTTAGAGTTTTCCCCAACCCAAAATATGTCCACAGTACCATTCACCACATGGGTTTTTATACACCTGGCGACATTTACATCCCTTGCAAGCTGAATACAGCCAGACTATCTTTTAACCGCCATCGAGCATATTGATCGCCTCACAAGGTTAAGCGTGGCACTATCCACTTATCTGACCACACCCCAGTTATGGAGCAGTTCTGACTGGGAAAGACGAAAAAATACTTACTGGCGAGTTCACCCGGCCTCCTCCGATCTCCTTAAAATACTGGAAGATGGGGGGTGCTGTGGAGCACGAGCTGCACAGACACAGGAAAGACAACTCTACGTCTTCCTATTTTAAAAGAGCATAATTATGTGTTTTAAAGTCTCTGGAAGTTGCTAAAAGGGTATTGACGGCAGCGGAATACTTCAAAGTGAGATGGACAACGCGAAAAGAGAGATCATGTTCAGACGGCTGCTGGAGGACCGCCACGAGGTCAACTGGGCAAACTGTAGCGACTGGTGCTGAGACCAAAGAAACACTGCAGTCGTTAGGCCATAAACTCAAAACTTTAATTTCATCTGTGACTGCCATGAATTCTAAACTGGATGGCCTTACTGGATGGATTACTTTTATGGAATCCTCAGTGGACCAGTTGCACACTCACGGTCGACAACCTCAAACAACATGCCAGTAAATGCAATGTCATGATGGCGGGCAGCGCTGGAGTCTCAGCATGTTAACAACTGACTGGAATTGCTGGAGAATCAAGTGCAGAGCTCCAGATTTCACCTGATTGGCCTCCCAGAGGGACTGGAGGGATCACCCTTGCTGTTTTTAAGGACTGGCTGTTGGAGCAGTTTGTGGGCCAGGGACATTTCTTGGAATGATGATTTGTGAAAACATACCGAGTTCGCCTTCATGGGCAAGTCCTGGAGGACATTCCTCAAGTGCTAATGGTGGTTGTTGATAGTATGGGCACCAGAGACTGTATGTTGAATTTAGCAAAACAACTGGGCCCTTTAATGTGTAGGGACATACTCTACACTTGTTCCCTGATATATACTATACCACGTCACCAGCGGCGGAAGAAGTTTGATGGAGCCAGGATGAAACTCTGTGAACTTGAGGTACAGCACATCATTTTATTCCCAGTAAAGCTTTGACTTGTCCATCAAGAAAAGGTATTCATTTTCACTGATCCGATTGATGCTGGGAAATGGGTTTTACATTTGGCAGCACAGCAGTCTAGTAATCGAGCTCAGTCACCGCAAGATGACTCAGCAGATGGAACCTGAATCAAGGTTTATTGTGACTTAAGTTTCTAGCCTTCTTGACAGTTATCACTGTTACAGGTTCTTTTAGTGAATTTTGAACTTTAACATGCTGCTCTGTTTAGACCTTTTTAATGATCACTTTATCTGGTGAAATGATTGCACTTTGTATTGAGTGTGAATTAATCCTTGTTTTTGAGAAGGCTATTAGAGACATATTATAGATTGAGTTCAATTTTACTATATCAGCTCAATTGTATATTCATAACTGTCAGAGTTTGCCTTAAGAAGCTTTGGAGATTGTAACTGTGTTCTCCATATGTTTTAGAAGACACTGTTAGATATTGAAGATGTATACTGTTCTAGGGATGTGGATGTGTTGTTCTGTCCACACGTGTTGGCAGTGTTCTTTCCGCTTTAAGATGTGCCAGAAAGCTGGCCTGGTGGCGCTGAGGGTTGAGGTGCTGGACACCACACTGTCACCATCCCGGCACCCATGTTCAGGAATGAACTCTGGCCGCCAGGGGTCGGCAGGGAGGAGAAGGATCGAGTATCCCAGGGACTGCCTCTTTCTCCTTGGAGGGTGGGTGCCGGTGGTCAGCGAATGCCTGGCCCCTAGTGGAGGCTGGGGGCAGTGCGCCGATGCTGTCGATGTGGGCAGAAATGGGGCAGGCGCCTGGCGGAGCGTGCATGGGACTGTGCGTGCTGCTGCCACTGGCATCATTGCATGCTCCATCTCTGAGTGGACTAAACTGAAGAAGAAAAAGGTTGCTCCAGGGGATGACAGAGCGCCTCGTGGGTCCAGCCCCTGAATAGCCTGGCGCTGGCAACACTGGATCCGGTCTTCAGTGGGGTTGGGGAGCCCGCCAGGGGAAAGCCCTGAGGTTACTGGTCGTCGCCGGCTGGTGGATGTCAGGAGATGGGACTGGGGACTCCTCCAGAGATAGGGCTGGAGCAACAGGAGCATAAAAATGAGAGAGAGAGAGAAAAAAAAAAGATGTGCCGGAAAGTCTTCAAGCTGACTCCTCCCGCCCACCTACCGGGTGGTATATCCCTCAGCTCCACCCATGATGCCAGATCTTCCTTTCCACTAGAAGAAGCAGGTTCCCTCCTTCGGCGCTCCCGCTTTGTAGGCCCTAGCACTTTTGATCCATTTGGATTGCTTTCAAAAATTAGAAGTACCGCTTCAGTACTTGTCTTTGACCTCCTGACCACGATGGCACAATAAGTATGTGCCCAGATTTCACCGTGCCCATGTAGGCAGAAGATGTCGTAATCGCACCCACACGCCACGTGCTTCTACTGCCTGGGCCATGAACATGATTCCCAGGCCTGCGACATTTTGTCGATCATTTCACGTGATGCTCCTTGAGGACTGCACGCCTGCCTTAAGTTGGGCCACCCAGAAACAACATCTGCCGGTCAAGTCTAAAGACACCGCTAGTGGTATCTGCGGCTGCAGGGTCTGCCACAGCTGGAACAGCCATGCCTTTGAGGAGGAGGAGGCGGCTCGGGTCACTGCTCAGTCCTCCTCCGGCTTCTGCCTGTGTTCTACTACAGTTGGGCTCCACTTTTTGGGCTCCTTCAAGGAGCTGTGCCAGTTCCTCCCAACTAAGGGCAGGGCGCTTCTGGATCTCACAGCTCCACTACTCAAAAACAAGAAGGAATCAAAGAAGAGAAGACTCACCATCAACATTCCTGGGACCGGAAAGTTCTCGGTCTCAGGACTCTCTTTTGACCACGGTCAAAACCGGTGGCCTTGGCCACTGGCTTCATGGAGACCCCATCAGGCCAGTCAGCCGATGATGCAGCCAAGATTTTTCTCAACTCTTTCAACTGGTTGTCATCTGAGGAGGCCGACAATTCTCTCTTCAGGACTCTGGTCCTGCCTGTGGCCTTAGAAAGGGCTGCACAGTCCACCAAGCAGAACCCTCCGCTCACAACCCAGACCAGGAATAGCCGCGGCACTCCCTGGCTCCCTCCGAGATCCCCATCAGCACCTCCGATGGTCAAGGTCAAGGTCCTTCTCCAGTGGGTCGAGCAGCTTCTACCATCATCAGCACTCCCACTCTCGGCGTTGCCGCTATTCCTAGTCTTCATCCTCCTCGGGTGAGGAGAGGCTTTGGCACAAGTTGTGTCAACGCTACAAAGACCTCACGAAGCAACAGTTGGTGCTGGCAGGTCCAAAACCGACCTCTGCTCCCATACCGGCCATCACTTGGATGTCGCCCGACAGCCGACCTTCATTCTCCTTGTGGGACCGATCAAGACCATTCCTCCCACAACGGAGCGGTTAAGGCCGTCTTGACTCGGCTGAAGATGGCCCCTCTACCAGTTGTGGTTCCGCCGCCACTCAGGCAGCTCTCAACCAGCGCTCCAACTAAAGAGTCTTACGGCTGCCCTAGGGCTTTCCCATTGGCAGTCAGTCACTATCGCACCGGACTGCTCGTGGAGGGTTGAAGGTGGCTCTGGTAGTTGGCCACTTTATGCAAACTCCTCTGAGTCCAAGGATTCCTCATTGCACTCCTGTCTGGTCGACAAGGAGTCTGTGGGGATCTCGATGAAGGAAGGGCCCACTGCCTTCCTGGGCATCCTCCACCTCATCTCCGAGTCCACGGGGATGAAAATGGAGCCCGTCCAGAAGCAGGCTCGCTATCCCCTTACAGAGATTCTGGACAAAGGGACTCTCAGAGAGTTTTCTTGTGGCCAAGGCCATTGTCAGTCCAGCCCTGGAGTTTTGGCAGTGCCCGATGTCTTGCGCTGGTGCCTTGAAGCCCATTATGGCCCACGTAAGTATGCGGTGCCCATCCGGTACCCTCTTGGGTTTCAAGGACACTCTGCCAGGGGGTTGGTGGCTGACTTCATGTTTTGGCGCCAGGCAATATCAGGGACATTGACAAGCCACTGGACAAGGAGTCCAGAAACTGGACCATTCGTGAAAAAGTTTATGCTACCTCCATGCTTGGTCTCCGTCAGGGAACTCTGCCGCCTTGATGGCACACTTCTCCCATGCCCTCTTGGGCTCTTTGGATGAGGTATTCCTCACCTACCTGTGCACCTCAGACCACAGTCAAGCAGGTCTGAGATCAGGCCAGGCTGTGGCCAAGCAGCAACTGCAGACGGCTCTAGATCTGGGAGATTCTGTGCTCGCTTGGTGGCAGCCGTGAGTTGTAATGTGCCGTAGGGCTTGGCTGCAGATCTCGACCTTCATAGCAGACACTCGGCAGAAGCTGGTGGATTTTACTTTCCTGGGCACTGACCTGTTTGGGCCTGGTGTGAGGGTCACCTCCAGCATATCGAGAGTCCAGTGCCACCGTGGACTCTGTAACATCCGCTCAATAGGATCTCAAGGGCTCCAGGCAGCAGAGCGAAAGCCTTTTAGGTCCTCTGCTCCTGCAGTAAAACAAGCCCAGCATCAACCGGGCCAGCAGGTTCAATCTTGGTGACCCAGGCCCAAGTCAGTGGCCTCGGTGGTCCCTAAGCCCGGAGGAAGGGACCAGTGGTTCCTCAGCCAGGTCCTTGTGCCAGAATGAGGATTTAAAACAGGCAATCCCTTAAGTGTTCCTGCTAATTGATGTTGTCATCTGACCTCTGACGCCACGTCAGGCTGCCATAAAGGTTGTCCACCAGAGTGCTAGGGAGATAGATAGGAGAGAGATATGGAAGATGGTCAGTTGCTTTCTGATCAGAGACTGAGCAAGAGCTAAGAAAAGCTGAGTGTGGAGGTTTACACACTGTCAAGAAGGAAAGTCTCAGGAATTCTTTTGATTTGATGCTTAATGGAAGAAGAATGATGTCCTGATGATTTACATTGGTGTGAAGAATTAACACCCTCTTATTTTCCTTTTGTAAATATCCTTTATTTTCTTTATTTTGCTTTTGGACAATAAATTGACAAACGCAGAATATGCATTTTTATGCACTATATTACAGTTGTCTGTATAAATCTGTTATAAAGAATCCTCGCTACCACAGTCCTCCTCCTCCAAACCTGCTCAGTGATGGCATGGGGGTGCCACCCTCATGCCTGTCACACCTCCCTGGGTCCTCCTGTGGGGCCGGCTCTGCCACTTCCTTTCTGCCTGGTCTGCTGTCACCATGGACAGGTGGGCTCAAGAAGTGGTCAGTCAGGGTCTGCCTCTGAATTCAAGCAGTACCTTCCAAGCCAAACCCACGGGAGGACTTGGTATCAGCAAACACTCAGTCGGCTCTTGAGATGTCATAGCCCAGCTCCTCCACAAGGAGGTCATAGTCAGAGCAGCAGATCTTCCAGAACACCCAGGGTTTGTCTCCAGGTATTTCCTGATGCCAAAGCGGATGGGAGGCTGACATCCCATTCTAGATCTGCATGACCTGAACAAGTTCCTCAGGTCATGCACCTTCAGGGTGGTAACTCTGTCTTAGACCATACCATCTCTGGAGCAGAACATGTGGTTTTGCTCCCTGGATCTGCCAGAACTCGTTCTTTCATGTCCCGATCCGTCAGTGCCATCGAAGGTTCCATCGCTTCGTGCCGGGAACCGTCTCACGAGTTCAGGCCATGTTGTTTGGCCTCTCCTTGCCCCCAGGGTCTTTGCCAAATGCATGGCAGTGGTGGCAGCTACCTGAGGTGCCGAGGGGTCGGTGTACCCCTACCTAGATGACTGGCTGATTGCAGGTCCCTCCAGGCAGGAGGCTGAGTGGTCCAGGGACCTGGCCCTCCTGACCTGCACCTCCCTTGGCCTCCCTGGTCAAGCAAGGTCAAGTCGGACTTATTCCCTCACAGGTGATCAGCTTTATTGGGGTGAGAGCTTGACTCTTGCTGAGCCAGAGCCCGGCTCCCAATGGACAGGGAGGTTCTCTCCTCCTTTACCTGATCATTTCAGGTTGGGCAACTGCACCCTGCCTGGGACTTCTTCGCCTTCTTGGTTACATGGCAGCCTGCACCAGCGTGGTCAGATGGGCCCATTAGAATATGCGCTTCCTGCAATTGGACTGACTAGCCAGTGGTCTCCTACAAAGGTCACTGACCAGCTGGTCATTATGATCCAGAAGATGTGGGACGCCCTCCAGTGGTGGCTAGTCCCAGAGCATCTGCAGGAAGGAATTCCGTTTGTCTGCCCCAAGCTAATGGTTATCCTGATGAATGATGCCTCTCTCATGAGCCGGGGTTCCCATCTGGGGAGCACAGAGACCACGGGCTCTGGACCCCTGAAGAGCCCCGATGACACATCAACTTGCTGGAGCTCCAGGCAGTTCATCTGGTGCTGACTGCATTCGCTCCATATGTTCAGGGTCAAGTGGTCCAAGTCCAGACAGACAACACCACGACCATGTGCTACCTCAACAAGCAGGGCAGGACACACTCCCTGCCTTTGTGCAAGAAAGCTCTCTGCATTTGGACCTAATGCACAGCCTGAGGTGGATTTCCTAGCCATCCATGTTGCAGGAGCCTCCAATCAGTTGGCGGATACCCTCAGCCGGGTAGACGAGGTGTCTCACGTGTGGTCTCTCCATCTGGAGGTAGTCCACAGTCTGTTCTCCCAGTGGGGCCCCTCAAGTGGATCTGTTCACCTCCAGGAGAATGCAGAGCTGAGGTTGTTCTCTGCCCGCCCCCTCAGCAGGGCTCGCTGCAGGGATGCCTTCTCAAGGCCTTGGACCCCAGGCCTCTTCTGTGCCTTCCTCCACTTCCCTTGATCCACAAGGTGCTACACAAGGTCAGGAGGGACAAGGCACAGGTGATCCTAGTGATTTCAGACTGGCCATGCCAGTTTTGGTACACCAGTCTCCACAGCCTCAGCAATGGCCTCAAACGCTTTCCACACTGCCCAGACCTGCTTCCATCAATCAGGGAAGGTACTCCACCTGGACCTTCAATCCCTCCACCTGACAGCCTGGTTCCAGTGGCTAGAGTTCCAGGCTTTGGGTCTCTCCAAAGATGTCCTCACCATAGTGGAGGCATCTGGAAGGAATCGACCAGAAAACGCTGCCTTCAAATGGAAGTGATTCTCCATTTGGTGTCAGGGCAAGGGGCTGGACCCTTTGTCCTGTCCAGTGGCCAGCATTTTGGACTACCTGTGGTCCCTCTCCAAAGGGGACTTCAGTCAGCGACCCTTAAGATGCACCTGGCAGCCATCTCTGCTTACCAGGCATGGGCTGGTCAGCAGTTGGTGGCGCAGAAGAAGGTGGTCTGGTGCTTTTCAAAGGTGTAGATCACATTTCCTCTGTGGTGTGTGAACACCACCACCGTGAACTTGTTGCTGGTTTTGGCAAAGCTCATGGGCAAGCCATTCAAAGCAATGCACAGGTGTGACATCTCACCTGTCATGGAAGACCACCTTCCTGATGGCTATCACATCAGCCAAAAGGATCAGTGAGCTCCAGGCGCTTTCGGTGAAGTCTCCTTACCTGGTCTTCCACAGGGACAAGGTTGTCCTGTGCAACAACCAGTTCCACCCAAAGTTTGTATCAGAGTTTCACCTTAATCAGGTGATGACTCTTCCAGTGTTCTTCCTGAATCACACCTCGGAGAACGAACACAGGCTCCCATACGTTGGACCTGAGGCAGCGCTTGCTTATTACAAGAGCGCACAGCTGGAGTTCAGGAGAGTTCGCCAGCTATTTGTCACCTACGCTGAAGCCACACCTGTCAGACCTGCAGCCAAGCATATGATTGGCAGGTGGATCCCTTCCTGCATTGATTTCTGCTATATGTTGGCAGGTAGGGAACCTCCCAAAGGTCTAAGGGCTCATTCCACCCATCATACCGCTGCATTAGTGGCTGCTTCTAGGGCGTCCCTATTCAGGAAATCTGCAGAGCTGCTACTTGGAAGTCGACACACACCTTCATTTCCCATTACCACACTGACCTCGAGTCACACCGGGATGCTGGTTTTGGGGCCTCAGTTCTCCAGTCTCTGTTCCCTAAGTAGGGGTGTGCCTTGCCTCCCTCCTCCCAGAGAACTGCTAGGAGACTGCCAACACGTGTGGATGAAACAACATATCACGTCCCTAGAAACACAGGTTACTCACCCGTAACAGTAGTTCTAGGAGTGGTATGTTGTCCATCCACTGACCCACCCGACCTCCCTGGCTCAGGCGCACCACCTCTGCTTCCAGCGGGCAAGATCTGCGTCATGGGCGGGACCAAGGATATACCACCTGGGTGGGAGGGAGCCAGCTTGAAGACTTTCCAGCACATCTTAAAGGGAATGGACACTGCTAACCGTTTGGATGAACAACATATACACTCCTAGAACTACTGTTACAGGTGAGTAACCTGTGTTTTCATTCAGTAAAAGTGAACTGCTAAAAGTTAGAAAGTGACAGCGGTTTGAATTTGCATCCCAAACGCAGTTTAGTTCCTTTTAGGTAGGAACCATGTATATAAATGCATTAAAACTGCCAAATAATGAGTGTAGAAAGGTTTTGAGTTTTTCCAATTAACGCGATCTATTCCTTTCAGATGCAAACTACATTAGTGTGGCCTTCTCTGGTTCCTGAAACTTAATGGGAACCAGAGAAAACCTGAATTTTACAACAAATCAAAATAACACACTTACATAGAATATCAAAACTAACCATCTTGTAAGAAAATAAGAAGTGATAAAAATGCATTGTTGACCAGAATGCTCAAGCTGAGTTCAGGGTGACTGCTCTCTTCAGCAAGGAAACAAATCTAAGGTTAGCTCAGTAGGGGACACAAGACCACAGTGCAAAATTTGAACTTGTATTCTAAGTCCTGAAAATTAGCATAAAGTTGTTATCTCTGGGGCAGCACACTCTGGCGGGATGATGCTGTTGTGAAAAATCATTGATGGACGTATTTTATTTGAAATTCAATTTTTGGAATACAGTACTTAGGATCCAGTATTTCCAGCATTGTCTGCTCCCAAAGCGCCACAGGAGGCTGGTGCTTGTTTGTACAATTAAGTATAATTTTAGGTTGAGCACCCATTGGGTTGAAACCTCCACATAAGGTTACCACCTACTCAGTTTTTGATCGAATGATTTGGTTTTCTTGGTCTAGATTCAGTCCTCCGGTTTTACCACTGCAGATTTGTTTTTATGGTGGATCAAGCAGCCATCTGTGAGATCCTCCACTATCTTTTGTTTCAGTTTCTCCTCATCTGATTGTAAGCAAGTGTATGACATTACAGTATGTTTGCTTGCTTGCAGTGCAGGCTAATCAGGAAGTGCCCTCAAGTGCAAGGTGCTCAAAGGAGTCAAATGTGTCCCTGTCTGCTCAGTTGTCACCTCTAACTTCACACAAGCAAATAGGATGATTATTGCTAGGAAGAGACAATTATAACCCCTAAATTAACACCTTAATTTTTCTAAACCCAATGACATCCAGATAATATTTTATGGTTGCCAACTGACCCACTTTGGACTGAATAATCTGGGTTTTAGAAACCATATCTGGTCATCCAGTTTTGTTCAGAGGTAGTACTTTTTAGTAATTTAAATCATTGCTGTGTTACCTGCATGCTTAGGTTGCAAACCGTGGGCCCAATATTCAAAACTCAGCCCCAGGGCAAAATTAGCACTGCAATGACGCAAAATAGCCAAGAACTATTTTCATGCTATATTTAAAGGAATAGCCAGGGGCTAAATCAGTTGAATATGGCATGCAAACAGGGCTGAGAGTACAGTGCAAAAATAGCCCTGAAAATAAGACAGCTCTGAATATAGCAACGGGAAGGCCAAACTGCAACAGCAGAGTGCACACAGAAGGTGGAGTAAGGCAGAGTTGCAGTAGGTGACCATTGTGGGTGATAGCAATGAAGTGTTGAACAACGACTGCAAACAACATCACAGGCCAAACACAACAGAACTGTGCTATGGATCTGGTAGGTTAGCCTGCGCTAACACATTAGTCCCGGTGCTAAATCTTGCTATATTCAAAGCTCTATGCAAATGAGCCTACTTAGGCAATCTGTGTGCAGACAGCCACATTAGCATCTCATCTCAACCTGCTTTGCATACATTACCATGTAGTTTGCCAGGCGCTATTACACATTTTACTGGCTCCACCTGTAGGTCAGACTGGAACTACAGGTCAGCATGTAGGCTGAGTCTGCCTACAACACCACCTGTATGTCAGTCTGGATCAACATGTTGGTTGCAGCAGACTACGTTTGTACACAGCAACAGAGACTATTCGCCCCATGGGACTAAAACCACAGGCAGGGGTGGTGGTGCTGCATGCCATGGACATATTGTAGTCCCCTACAGTGCTTATCAGATGCTACAGTAACATAGTGGCCAGTATTGCGAGAGACACAGCAATGCCCACAGTGTGTCAGGCATCAGTGACTGCTGCTCTGCACACAGTGACAGGCCCGGCTGGCAGGTGTGTTCCGACTGTAGACACCACTGGCATGCTGTCCTGTGACCCACATACACTGTGCCACTGGCATGGAACTCACAGTAACATACACATGGCCGGCCGTGTGTGCCATGCTGTCTGCACAGATGTGCAGTATGGGGAGGGGTGATACATACCATCAGACAAGCACACTAGTGTCATGGTATTCCTGACACTGTCACATGTGCACAATGTGGATAGCCCAGCTTTGTGGCAGCACCTACTATGTGGAGCAGCCTGCCTCGTGCACCCTCTCCCAACACCCTCAGTACTGCATGTGTGTGCTGGATTGTGTTGATGTGCCCCAGTGGGGGACCAGAGGTGTGTGCTGTAAGGCGCACTGCCATGGAGTCCGCTGGGTGCTGGGGCACCCATTAATGCCTGTCAGGGTTGGGACCGGTGCCAGATGATGACGACTTTGGTGATGCCGTCAATGTGCAACATGACTGTACCATTCCTTTGTTATTATTCGTTTTATGTATCACTTTGTTGACCGGGTAAGCACACTGGGCCAAGGCCCATTTTCAGGAATGACCCAGAGCCACTACATGTGCGGCTGAGATGATGCAGTGTATAATACATACACACAATGAACAACAACACACAATTCACAAATATCAACATAGTGTCACATTACACACAATTACAAATAGTTTGTTGCTGCAATTGGAGTTTTGGATCAGTGTCATTATTTGCTTGATTGTTATCTTCTAAGAAATGTTGATGCATTGTATTCCACAGTTTGGGTGCCTGTACATATGGAGTGGCCCAGGGTGGCCATCTGCCCTCACAACCTCCTCATTGGCTGCATGCAGCCTTGTTCTCCTGTTGCTGCTGTGTCCGCCCTGCATGATAGTTTGTCCAAGTTAAGTCTACTTTTTCGTAGGTGGTAATCTATGCCGCTACATGTCGCGCTAACGCGTATTGCTGCGGCGCTATAGATTTGAATATACCATTGGGCCTGTATGCATGTCCCTACCTCTCACATTGTACCACGCATACATTATCTTTTAGTGTTGGGCTAACACACTGTGCGGCGCTATTTGGCCTTTGCATATAGCAGTCTGGCGCAATCGCAGGTCAATCGGTTTGCGCACGGCAACAAGTTTTGAATATCTGGCCCCAGTTCTGTTGTCATGCAAACCTTTGTTTGTAAACCAGTCAGTCTGAAAGGTGTAAAGTAGGGCTATTAAGACCATTAACAGTAAATTAACCTAATTCTTTCCATGCTGCATCGTGAGTATGGTCTTTTACTGCTGTGACAGAGAATAGTTTTGCAGCTTTATATGCTCTCCTGTTTTCCTTTTAGGGTCTGTCCTATATTCTAATATTTGTAGTCCCTTTTGTTGTTAAATTAATAATCTCATTTTATTCCTTTATAATAATATTAAATCCCTCTGTCCTCTGTAGATATTGATCTCAGTTTTATACTACCTGGACATTCCAGTAACACCACTCTAGGCCTTTCAGATGAGCAGCATAGAATGGTGTGGTTTATGTCATGACAAGCAGTAGAAATGAGAAAAGGAAGAGAACCGTAGCTGATGAGGTGATGGGAACACAGTCTAGATTTGAGGCACCACTTTTATCAAAAATTTCTCAAATCATATCATGCTGTCAGCTATACATGACTGACATGAAAAATAGGGTATTTAACAGTATAAAATAGTTCCTATTCCTTTTAAAACTTCTCTGACATTATAACATACCTCTCAACCTCCTGCCTCATAAATCAGGGACAAGGCTTAAACAAATCTGGGACAAAGGACCAAATTCAGGGACACATCTTCAAAATCTGTGATATCCACTCAGGAAGCTGGCAGAATAAGGGGCTTAATGTAAAATGTATTTTCTAAGGAAGAACAAGTATGTAACATTAATGTTTGACATTGTTTTGTGCTTACAACTTCCACTGTTTGGTAAGGAAACACAATTTTTAGGAGGGACATAGTAAAATTTTGAGGCAAAATCAGGGACAGTTGAGATGTATGCATTATAAATAACTTCAGAGAAGGAGTGATGGGAAGGATTACAGACAGTGGCTCATCTTAAATGGCGGATGAGATTTGTAATTAAATCTCATCCACCACAGCTGTTGTAGTTTGTTTATTTATTTATTTATTTGTTGAAAGAGTTTTACCAGATAAGGTTCGCCTGACCCAAAATAGCTAGTTTCCAGAGGTGTCCTGGTAGGCAGTCTGTGTAACTTAAACTCTATATACGGGTTGCAAAGCCCCTGAACCCCATTCTCAACCCCACCCAGATTATCACACACTGAAATTAAAACTAAAGATAGATAAATCTAAATCAAACAAAACAAAAACAGTAATCATTATGTAATTTAAAGAAATCACACACAATGCGATATCAGTAGCCATTCTGAATAAATCAAGCAACTCAAGAGTCCAGAACCCATCCGACCCTGGTGATGCCCTCATCAGTCATAAAAGGGGTGAGACTAGGGGTGGAGTTGGGAGTGTGGTTTAGTATTGGTTTTCACCTCATCCAGAGGTGCAGCCCTGCCTGCACATGGCGCTGAACTTGGAGGGTTTTGTAAATCACACCAGATCCACAAGTAATTTATTTATTTATTGAATTGTTTCACCAGGAAGGATACACTGAGCAACTTAATGCTCACTCACAGTACGTCCTGAGGAAGGGGTAGTGGGATGTACAGTAGTATCAATGATAAATTGTACAGCAATACAGAGGTGCGATTAAATGCAGTAATAAAGTTGTACAATAGATACGATACAATACATACATTCAAGCATGGTCAAGGAGTATGTAACATAGTAAAAGTACATCCATGTGAGAGGCATCATTTACAATACATGAGAAGCATAGATGACAGGTATACAATGCATAATACATGTGAATAGTTAAGAGCAGTGCTGAGCCATGGGCCTAGGTGGAGTGCAGCAGTATTATGTGGGTGTGGTACACTGCAGTAGTCACAGTAGCCTTCCATAGGTGAGCATGTCTCAAGGCTAAGTGCTAGATCATGAGGGTGGGTAAGTGTGCATGAGGTAAGGGCAGGAGAGAAGGTGAGACAGGAGTTGGGTAAGGAGGGAGTCAGAAGCAGGTGCAGGAGGGTGAGATAGTTGTGTAGTGCAGAGGTAAGGAAAACAGGGAGGAGGAGAGCAGATTTGAGGAGGCAGAGAATTCCACAGTTTAGGCAGGTGATACGAGAAGGCTTTCTGTCCAGAATAATTTTACTAGACTTTTGTCACACAGATTGTAACTGCCTGGATTAGCTTGCCTTCATGGGGTATTGAGCTTAAACACAAATTCATTTGAATCCTGAAATACCTTCAGATTTGTTCTGCTGAGTGAGCATGATTTTCTTTCTTTATTTATTTATTTATTTAGGCAATCAAATTACAACTTTGGTCAGACTTTTGCAAAGTTCCACATCAGGAATACAAAGCAAGCAGGGAGAAACAAACAGTGCAAGAATATAGACAGTGGCAAAGATCAGAAGAACATACAATTTAGGGCCAGTGCCCAGCGTCAAAGTTTCACAATACACACTTGTAGAATGAAAGCAAAATAAAAGCAAATACAATTTTTAGACATCGGGGGCAGCTTTGGGGTAGTAGTAGTAAGCAAGTTAGAGCACACAGCCTATGGCGGTGTTAGACTAGCAGGAAAGTGGGGGCAGGCAAATCATCGGCGATGGTGGGGCTAGGAATAGTCACAGGAGGACGAGTCTAGTAGGAGGGTCTTTAGACCAGTTTTAAAGTGGCCAAGTCTGGGTTCCAAGGAGATGTTGGGTGGTAGGCTGTTCAACC
The DNA here is from genome assembly GCA_016271365.2 of Neoceratodus forsteri. Taxonomy (NCBI): domain Eukaryota; kingdom Metazoa; phylum Chordata; order Ceratodontiformes; family Ceratodontidae; genus Neoceratodus; species Neoceratodus forsteri. The sequence goes on along the minus strand of CM057454.1, from coordinate 971,107,487 downwards.
AGAGAAGAGCATGATAAGCGGAAAGACCTTTGCCCAAGGGAGGTCCTACAGTGGGGACTAGGAGGAGGTTTGGCAAAACATCTGGAGGCCCTTCTCTGAGGATCATTTGGATGAGGGTGGAGGCCAGAGGGACTTGCTTCTGTAGAATTATCTTGGCAAGGAGACAGGTGTGGTACTTAAGTCGGCCTTCAGTTTAGCCAGTTCATATGCTTATAAAGCTCACACTCTTTGGAGCTTTGTTACCACATAATTGTGTTTATGGATTGGCCCCTCCACAGTATTTAAATACTAAACATGCGAACACACAGAATTTTCCAGCAGATAAAGGCCCAAGGTCTGTCACATCTGCTCGAATGTGCAACTGGCACCTTATTCTGCAGCTGCCTCTCCCTCCCTCTCCCCTCCTTGACCCTCCCCTTTCCCTGTCCCAGCCCCTTTAAAGCAGTCCACTGTTCTACTGGATACCACTTCTGCTGGTAACACATTCCACCCAGCTACCCTCTCACTGTAAAAAGTGTCTCCTCATCTCCCTCCTGAACCCTCCTCCCTTTAGTCTCATATCATGGCCCCGGTGTCCCTCCCTCCTTTGGTTTGAACAGCCTCCTCGCATCTGTCTTGTTTATTCCTTTCATGTACTTGAAGGTTTAAATCATATCCCCACTGTCCATCCTGTCCTCCAGTGAGTACATGTTCATCTCCCTCAGCCTCCTCTCATATGGTAAGTCCCATAGCACCTTGATCATCTTTGTCACCTGCGCTGCACACCCTCCAGTAACTTAATGTCCCTCTTCAGATACGGCGCCAGTATTGCACGCAGTACTCCAGGTGCAGTCTAACTAATTCGAAATGGGCCAGGTATCCCTCACGGAGATACTGGACCCAGAGATTCCCTACAGAGGCCTTCCCGGTGGCTGAAGCCATTGTTAACCCGTCCCTGGAGTTGTGGCAGTGGCCTGCATCTTGTCCGCGCCTTTTGTCGGGATGGCTTAAAGCATCGCGGGTCCCTAATCGTGTTCGCCTCCTCCGGGTTTTCAGAGCACCCTCATGGAGGGGCTGGTGACCAGTGTTTTCCGCTGCCCGGGAATGCTAGGGACTGGACAAACCGCCTGATAAAGAATCCAAAAAGCTGGATTATTCGGGATGGAAAGTTACGTTGCTTCCTCTCTGGGCCTTCGACAGCCTAGCTCGGCTGTACTGATGGCACATTTCTCTGCAGCCCTTATGGGTTCCCTGGATGAGGTGATGCCCCATCTCCCGGCTGACCTTCAGATGATGGTTAAGCAGATGCGGGATCAGGGAAGGATGGTGGCTAAGCAGCAGCTCCATACTTCTTTGGACATTGGTGATTCTTGTGCCCAGTCAGTAGAGGCTGCAGTAGCCATCGTGCAGAGCTTGGCTGGGATCTCCACCTTACAGGCGGACACCCAGCACAAGCTGGGAGGCGTTCCCTTCTGGGCACTGACATTTTCGGGCCAGGGTGGAAGGCCACCTCAGAGATCGAGAGTCCAATACCACCTTGGACTCGGTCCGTCTGCCCAGAAGGACAAAGGCCGTCAGCAGCAGCATATGCCCTTTAACCCTTCCGCTCCAGCGACATCCGACCCAGCAGTACCAGCAACAGGGCCAGCAGGCTCACAATTGGCACCCTAAGGCCAAGTCTGCCACTCCCTCCAGTAGGAAGCATGGAGGAAGGGTCCAGGAGGCCCCGGCTGGCTCTTCCTCCAAGTCTGCCCAGTGACGGTCTGTGGTGTCTCCCCCAGCCTCGTCACTCCTCCCGGGTTCCCCACTGTGGGAGGATGGCTCCGCCACTTCCTTTCCGCCTGGTCCGCTATCACCAAGGACGCTGGATGCTAGAAGTGATGGCAGGGGTCTGCCTCTTGAGTTCGAGCAGCCCCCCATCGAGCCATCGCCCCATGGGGGCAACAGGTTCCGCATGCCTGTCTGTGGGCTCGTCGAGCCGACATTGCCCTGCTCCTCCAGAAGGAGGTGATCAGCAGTGGCGGACCCTCCTCCAGACCAGAGTTTGTGTCCTGGTCCCAAAGCGGGCCGGGGACTGGTGCCCCATTCTCGACCTGCACGACCTGAACAAGCTCCCTAAGGCCGCGCACCTTCAGGATGGTCACTCTGGCTCAGATCATTCCATCCTTGGAACTAGGCATGTGGTTCTGCTCTCTTGATCTCCAGAACGCATTCTTTCACATCCCAATCCATCCGTCTCTCTTCAGTGATTCTTCGCTTCAGAGCAGAGGATCTCTTCTAGAGTTCTGGGCCATGCCCTTGGCCTTTCTACAGCTCCCAGGGTCTTCACCAAATGCATGGCAGTGGTGACAGCATTCCCTCTTGGCCGAGGAGTGCAGGTGTACACTTACCTGGATGACTGGCTGATTGCAGCCCCTCCAGGTTGGAGGTGGAGTGGTCAGGGATCTGGCCCTCCAGGTCTGCTCTCAGATTGGCCTCCTCATCATCGAGGCCAATCAGAACTCGTGCCATCGCAGGTGATTCAGTTCACTGGGCAGAGCTCGACTCTCTGAGCCAGAGCTCGCTCCCAGTGGACAGGGCCAAAGTCCTTTCCTTCTTTGCCCAATTATTTCTGGTTGGGCACCGCGCCTGCCCAGGACTTCCTGTGCCTTCTGGGCCTCATTGCTGCTTGCACCAGCATGGTCCACTGGGCCCACTGGCATATACACCCCTGCAATGGGGCTGGTCAGCCAGTGGTCAAGCACTCGGTCCTCTGGACCAGCTGATGTCAGTGACCCAGGAGATGTGGGAAGGCCTGCAGTGGTCGCTTGTCCCAGCTCATCTGCAGGAGGGTATCCTGTTTGTCCGAGCCGCGGTCACTCTAATGACCTCGCCTCTCTAATGGGTTGGGGTGCCCATCTGGGGATCTCCGGGCCCGGCCTATGGTCCCCTCAGGAGTCTCGATGCCACAGCAACCTGCTGGAGCTTCAGTGGTCTTCTCTCCGTTTGTCTGAGGTCAGGTGGTTCAGGTCTAGACAGACAACACCATGACCATGTACTACCTCAACCGTCGAGTAGGGACGCCTCCTTGCCTCTGTGCAAGGAGGCTCTCCACATCTGGTCTCTCATGATCAGCCTGGGGGCGAATTTCCTAGCCATCCATGTGGCAGGGCCTCCAACAGTCTGGCCGATGTCTTCAGCCCGATAGGCGCTGCATCTTACGAGTGGTCTGTCCTGCGGAGGGTGCAAGACCTGTTCTCTCCCTTGAGGCACCCCTCAGGTGGACCTGTTCACCTCAGGAGAATGCGAATCTGAGGCTGTTTCATGCCCGCCCCTCAGCAAGGCTTGCTGCAGGGGTGCCTTCTCGAGGCCGTGGACCCTGAGCCTCTTCTCGCCTTCCCTCCATTTTCCTTGATCCACAAGGTGCTTCTCAAGGTGAAGAGGGACAAGGCACAGGTGATTCTGGTAGCCCCAGACTGGCCTCGCCTGTTCTGGTACCCAGATCTCCTCAGCCTCAGCTCCAGGCTCCCGAAGCTCCCGCCCTGACCTGATCTCAGTCGACAAGGGAAGGTTCTCCATCTAGAGCTTCAATCCCTGCACCTGACGGCCTGGTTCCTGAGCGGCTAGAATTCCAGGCCTTGGGTCTTTCTGGCTGAGGGTCCTCAACGTCGTTGAGGCATCCCGTCAGGAGTTAACCAGAAAATGTTACGCTTTCAAATGGAAGAGATTCTCCATTTGGTGTCAGGACAAAGGGTTGGACCCTCTTCCTGTCCCTTGGCTAGTATTTTGGACTACCTGTGGTCTCTTTCTCAGCTAGGGCTTGGTCAATGACCCTCAAGGTGCACCTGGCAGCCATCTCTGCTTACAGGCGTGCCCGGCAAGCAGTCGGTGGCGCAGGAGGAGGTGGTCGTCGCGCTTTTCAAAAGCCTTGATCACACATCTCCTCCAGTGCAAGAACCTCCACCTCTGTGGGATCTACTGCTGGTATTGGCTAAGCTCATGGTTAAGTCATTCGAACCGATGCACAGGTGCTAGGTCTCCCACCTGTTATCAAAACCGCCTTCTTGGTGGCTATAGCGTCAGCCAGAAGGATGGGAGAGCTCCAAGCACTTTCCATCAAGTCTCCTTATCTGGTCTTCCACAAGGACAAGGTTGTCCTTCTCCCTCACCGAAATTCCTTCCGAAGGTGGTGTCGGAGTTTCACCTTAACCAGGTGTTGACTCTGCCTGTGTTCTACCCAGTCACACTCAGAGGCCAAATATAGGCTCCATACTTTGGACCCTAGAAGAGTGCTCAGTTATTATAAGGAGCTGAATGGCAGAAGTTTGGGAGAGGTTCGCCAGCTGTTTGTAACCCACGCTGAAGCCGCACCTGGCAGACCTGCAGCTGCCGGACGATAAGCTGGTGGGTCACCTCCTGCATAGATCTCTGCTATAGGTTGGTGGGCATGGAGCCTCTAAAGGGATAAGAGATCATTCTACTGCCATAATGCTGCTTTGGTGGCTGCTTTTAAGGACATCCCCATCCAGGAAATCTGCAGGACTGCTACCTGGAAGTCAGCACACCTTTTTCCCATTACCACATTGACCTAGAGTCCGCCCGGGATGCTGGTTTGGGACCTCTGTTCTCAGTCCTTATTCCTAAGTATGAGGTGTGCGTCTTGCCTCCCTCCTCCCGGGAGAACTGCTAGGAGTCTGCCACAAAGTGTGGATTGAACAACATATCCACGTCCTAGAAATACAGGTTACTCACCTATAACTGGGAGTTCTAGGAGTGGTATATGTTGTTCATCCCTGCAACCACCAAACCACCTCCCGGCCCGACCGCCCAGCCTGGCTTCCATCGGGCTAGATCTTGTGTCATGGGATGGAGCCGAGGGTTTTACCACCCTGGTATGGGAGGAGCCAGCTTGAAGACATTCTGGCAAGATTTAAAGCGCAAGGAACCTGCCACAAAGTGTGGATGAAACAACATATACCACTCCTAGAACTCCTGTTACAGGTGAATAACCTGTATTTCTGCTGTAGCCTTTGCTTCCCTAATAATCTTAACATTTTGCTCATACTTAGTTTCTCCTTATATCTCTCTCTCATTTTACTGCCCTCTTCTCCCTCCCCATTAGCATTCTTTACCTACCTGTAAAAACAAATGGGCTTCCTATGATGTTTGTTTATTTTTTTGTTATTTTGGCACTCTTCTGGAGCATCTATAATAGCATCCTTTCATGCTACCTATTTCCCCTCAGCTCGCCTGATCTTTTGAAGGTACAGTTATTCCTGCATTTTCTCCTCCATTTCACTGAAATCTGATTTTTGGGCATCCAGTATCCTTGCATCAGTTATCACTTGTTTTGACCCCTACCACAGGTTAAATCTCACCATGCAGTGGTCACTATGACCAGCTGGGGCTTCCACTTTAATATCTCCAGCAACATCCAATTGGATAACACAGGGTCCAGTTCTTCCCCTTCCCCCACCCGCCCGTGTTCTCTTGTGGACTCTCTCACCCACTGTGTAAGAAAGCAGTCCTGCTTTTAGTTTTAACCAGTTATGGGTCGCACTTTTTCAAATATTTTTTAGCTGTTTACTACCGGGATTACCCAGCTGAGATGTGATATATCATTTTCAGTGCTGTCCTGCTTCTACCCAGTTTAATAGCTGGCAGAACTGAAGCACTGGGAGGTCAAGTGATGGAATTAAAGTCACAATGAGACAGTGGATTTGGTGGAATTTCAACCACAGTTCTAATCTCTAGCCACTGGACTAGGTCTTGTCCAGACTACAAAACAGCTCTTAAACCATTTCGACTAAACCCGGTTTAGTGTATTCAGATCTAAAAGCAGGGTGAACTGAACTGAACTTCAGCATCCAGGCTGATACTGTAATTCAGATCTTACTTTGGTGGGAGCTCTTGCAGCAGGCTACACCATAAGGATTATGCCGCCAGGCACTAAGACCTCACAGAAAAATTCTTAGCTAGCAGTACCTAGCGGGACACGTAACTGACATTGGACCGCCTCCGGCGTCCGCCAGTGAGCATAAAAGGGGTGGTCCCTAGCTACCCAGTTCTTTTCCGCGTCGACCCGTTCACATTGCCTCCATGAACGCCTACTGCTAACAGTCGACTGCCATTTTACTAACTTTTCAAACAAAGTGTTGTTATTGATTAACCGCTAATCGGTGCATGTCTTCTCTGTTGTCCTCCAGTCAGTGCGTGAAATCCAAGTGCGCTGAGGAAGCAGATCCCAGCCGAGATGGTCCACTCGGCCTGCCTCATCTGCCTGGGGCCTAACCACGATGCCGACTCCTGCCGCACTGCTGAAATTTCAACCTCCGGACCCACATCTGTCAACTGAAAATGTTGAAGACCTACCCTCTAGAGCAAGCAGCTGGCCACCATGCAAAGACTACATCAGGCCTAGGATCCCTTCTTCTTCGGGTCAGGGACCTCTCATAAATCTAAGGAGAAAAGTCCAGTTGAAAACACGACTATCACGAGAAGGACAGGACCCGTTTGGACTCCGATCCAAGTCTCTGCACAGAAAAGCCAGTTCCAGTCCTTCCTGCTGTGGGAGGTCGGACTCCCTCCCCCCCCACCAACCCAAGTTTCCTCCGGGGTGCGGCCTTGAAACCCCAGCGTTGGTGCATACGTCAGGTGGTGTTTCTTCAGGGCAAGGCCTTAGCCCCTCCCCTTAGTCTTAGGCCCTACAGCCATGCCTCTGGGTCTAAGTCCAGGATTCTGCCAGTCAGGGGCAGGCGACAGCCTCCCTGCTGCCCCTCACTAGGCGAAGGCTTCCTCCTCCTCCTCATTGGATCGTCCAGCTGGACCAACAACAGGAAGCGGTTTTGGAACCAGAATCTCACCCTGATGCCAGCTCTCTGAAGCACCGTGCGTCAAACTCCGGCACTTGACTCTGAAGACTTCCCTCTGGGGTCTTCCCGCGCCTGCACCCCTAAGCTACCATCAGGAGGCGCAGCTGCCGGCCAAGGAGATGCCTCCCCGACGCCCGACTCATTGACGTCGGGCGGTCGACGTCAGATCAGCCAGATGACCTGCCATCAGCTCCAGCACCACCCCAGGACCAGATCGAGAGAAACCTAAGTCACCAGAGCATATGCCGACTCCCGACAAGCCATCAGGTCCACCACCCTAGAAGCGTGATGACAGGTCGGGAGCCAGACCCATCGGCCCCAACCATGGTCTCCCTGGCGAAGTCAAGGACCTTTTCAGTTCCTGGTGGGACACAGTCAGGAAAGACATCATCCCCAAGGAACCCCAGGTTCTCACACCACAGCCTCTCTCTGTAGACTCCCGGCGGTGTGCCTGAGTCGCCATCTCCCCAGGACAGATCTCCTGTTCAGTCGGACGACAGGTCTTCGAGCGATGCAGACATCATTCAAGATCGTCCTCCAGGCGTTACAGAGGCAGGCACGGCATTCCGCTCCGATATTCCTCAAGGTCATCCGATTCAAATTCTTCTGCCTCCTCCAGATCCTCAGGGAGTTTCATCTCCTCCCCACCACCCTGACTCTGCAGGGGATTCGCCCTGCTCCCCAGATGATCCCACATTCTTGGACATGATGTGTCACATCCAATTTTTGAATCGGTGGGAAACTGAGGATCTTGATCCAGAAGAAAGAGGCTGGCTCATTTCTTGGGTGTAGAATTAGCCCAAACCTTTAGTCATACCACCCTTGGTAGCTCCCTTTCAGGATGTTACCAGGCTAGCCTGGAGGCACCCTTCAACAGACTCTGCTGTACCTAAGAAAACAGACAGGCTGTATCATACCGATGAATGTGCCATTCCTTGGTGAACAGCCCGAGATGGACATAGTTGTGCTGATGGCTTCCCATGGCAGGACCAAATAGCCCTGGCACATGAGCTCCCAGCTGCCGGACAAGGAATACAAGCGTTTGGATCAGTTCAGCAGGAAGGTCTACTCATTGGCCACCTACACCATTCGTTCGCTCAACTTTTGGCACATGGTGCAATACCAGAAATCTCTCTGGAACAAGGTCGTTGAGCTGGCAAAGGCAGCCCGATTCCGATCACAAAACAGAGATCCTGGATGTGCTCCAGTCTGGTCTGAACATGGGAAGCATGTCTTGAGGTCATTCTACAATTTGGCAGACACAGTAGCCAGGGCAGCCACCACAGGGTTTGCATGCGGAGGTACTCTTGACTCTGGGTGTCTGGATTTAGGCAGGATCTTCAGGATGGCATCATTGATGCCCAATTCCATGGGTCTGTGCTTTTCTGTCCAAACATTGAGAAAATGATCTTGGACCTCAGGACTCTGGTAAGGTCATCCAATCTATGAATCAGTTGTACAGATCTGATCAGACCACTGGCAGACGTCGGCAGTTTCATTGCTGGGGTGGGGCAGAAGCCTAAGGACAGCAACAGAGAGGCAACTTTGCCATAAAGCTCCCTCTCAACCTGGTGGAGCACAGGGACCTCGAAACACCAAACCTTCCCAGGTCTCCTTGCCTATCCGGGCTCCAATGCCTAACTCCTTGCCTGACTCCTACCCCTTGCCAAGTCAGGGCAGAGTTAGTAGGGTTGGTTCTCACTTTACCTCGACGGGTGGGCCACCATCACTACAGATGTGTGGATCCTCCAGTTGATAGAGCGAGTCACGCACTGGAATTGCTTCTGATTCCACTGGACAACCCCTGGTCCAAAAACCTTACTCCCCTCCCATGCTGAGCTCATTTGGGAGGAGGTACAGTCCCTGCTACACAAGAAGAAATAGAACCCATTCCAGCCCCACCGTGGGGAAAGGGTTCTACTTCCATTCTTCTTGGTTCCCAAGAAGACAGGGAACCTGCCCAATTCTGGACCGAGTCTCTTTAACAATTACATAGAGAACAAGAGGTTCAGAATGATCACCTTGCCTGGCATTCTTCCCATGTTGCATCAAGGGAGTGGCTTTACCCCTGGAAATACAAGTTGTCTACCTCAATATTCTTGGTACTTCCAGCTCACAGGAGGTTCCTGAGGTTCTCCTTCCAGGGAAGGCATTTCCAGTTCGGGCCTTGCCCTTCAGCCTTTCCTCAGCACGTCGTGTTCACAAGTGCCTAGCTGTGGTGGCAGCAGCCCTAAAGAGGCAGGGACTCTTCATTTATCCCTGCCCGATGATTGGCTTCTGATCGCCACCACAAGGGATCGGCTTCTGGCAGCTTTAGAGGACACTTTTAGCCAGTTCAGCTCCGTGAGGATCACCTAAACATGGCCAAGTCATTCCAGAAGTCATGTCAGAGGTTACAATATATAGGGCAATCCTCGGCATGGAGCAAGGAAGGCCTTCCTCCTGCCAGACAGGGCAGTACTCCTTCTCTCTTTGGCCCACAAAGTTTCAGCTGCTCGAAGGTCCCAGCTCAGACCATGCTCCAGCTCCTGGGTCATATGGCTGTGGCCATAGTGACCGCTCCTCAGCACGCTTGTTTATGAGGGTCCCTCAGTGGACCCTCAGAGTGCAATGGGCTCAGAAAAGGACGATCTCAACCAGCCAGTCTTGATCTCCAAAGCAGTGATACAGACTCTCTCTTGGTGGCGCCTCCCCAGAATCTGATTCGAGTCCCTTTCAGAGAAGCCCTTCACAGGTTCTCACAACCGATGCCTCAGGCCTTGGTTGGGGAGCTCATTTTCAGACTCGTCAGACACAAGGTGCATGGTCTTCTTTGGAACTGACCCTCCACATCAAATATTCTGGAGATGAGAGCAGTTCATATGCTCTTCAGGCGTTCTCCTAGACTTCCATCCAGGTTCCCTGTTGGTGCAGACAGAAAACATGTCGGTCGCCTACTACATCAACAAGCAGGAGGAACTCCACCCCATCCCTCTCTGTCGGGAGGCTATGAGAGTGTGGTTCTGGGCTCTACACCACTGACCTATTGCTCACCGTGCATTGCATGTTTCAGGGGTCCAAAGCCTTTAGCCAACACCTTAAGCCAGTCGCGTCGAGGACCCATGAATGGGAACTCCTGCAATCTGTAGTGGATGACCTCTTCCAAAGATGGGGTTGTCCAGAGCCGGACCTCTTCACGCCCCTGCAGTGCAAAACTGCCCAGTTTCTGCCTTCGCTCGATCACGGGCCTGGTGTTTCCCTGGGAGACACGTCATCCCTCTGCTGGACAGGGAGGTTTCTGTATGCCTTCCTCCATTTCTTCTTCTGCAAAGTCCTGCTCAAACTACAAGCAGAAGGAGCAGAGACGATTCTCATAGCTCCACTTTGGCCTCACCAGATATGGTTCCTGCTACTGCAGCAACTGACAGTGGAACCTCTGATCCCCATGCCTTTGTCCTCCCGCTTACTGTTGCAAGAGCAGGGCAGGCTGATTAGCCAATACCTCCAGTCACTACATTTGCATGCCCTGACACCTGCAGACATATCCACTTCTCGTTTGAAGCATCTTCTAGAGTAGCCGAGGTCTTGGTGGCAGCCAGGAAACCTTCCACTAGGGCTACCTATGCCATGAAGTGGAAGCGCTTTAGTTTGTGGGCCTCCAGTCAGGGTCTGGACCCTCTCCTATGCCCTCTGAATGCTGTCCTCGAGTACCTGCTCTCCTGTCAGACTCGGACCTCCGCTATTCTTCCATCAAGGTGCACCTTTCGGCTATCTCTGCTTATAATGAACCAGTGGATGGCAAATATGATGCTGCCACACTTTGAAGATGCACTTTATGCGGAGACATTTTACATCTGAGCTTTGTAGCTCAATTATTGCTATCTAGTTTCGGAAATAATGAAATTTTAACACATTTGGAAGGAACACACTATTTGGAAATTTTCATCAAGATTAATTTGGAGTCTTTGATGGCAGCAAGGAAACGCTATTCAAGCGGTTAATAGCAGCACCCCAGAAGAAGTCATTTTGTGGCAAAATGTTGATTTAGCTGAAGAAAGAAATAAACAGTATAATCATTGTGACAAGCCTGAAGTCGTGTCTCATTAGAATGGGATATTTATTCCTTTTGAAATATGTTGCCCAGACAGATCTAGGCCGGACGCTTTTGAAGGAATTCTTCATCTTAAACTCACCATTAGGGATCCCATCCTTCCTTGGGATCTTTTGTTTTATTAGAGAAGCTTACGTTGCCTCCCTTGAGACAGCCACGGTTCACGAACTCGTTTTCTGTCATGGAAAACATTGTTTTTAGTTACCGTTACATTTCTGCTCGGAGGATTTGAGCTTCAGGCTCTGATGGCTAAAGAGCCATTTGATTTTCCACAAGGACAGGTGTCCTGAGAATCAATCCTAAGTTCTTTCCTAAGGTGGTGTCCAAGTTTACCCTTAATCAGGACATCAACCTTCCGGTTTGTTATCCAGAGTATGCTAATATATAAATATAAATAAAGTTGATTTGATTTGATTTAATCGAGGGAAGTCTCTTTTCACACTCTGGATGTACATAGAGTGCTTAGGTACTACATAAACTGCACTCGAACTTTCAGAAGATCTGTCCAACTTTTTGTTTCCTTTGCCCCAAGACCCTGGGGGCGCCTGTAGCCAACAGACTCTGTCCAGATGGCTAGTCCATTGCATTACCTTCTGCTACAATAAATGCAACAAACCCTTGCGGGCTCGGTTAGGGTCATTCCACCAGGGATGTTTCCACTTCTTTTCGCGGCACTTCTGAATGTTTCTACGGCAGACATCTGCACAGCAGCTACTTGGGGCTTCGTGCATACCTTTGTGGCTACACTCACAGCCTGGGCATTGCTTCACGCGAGAGCTGGGTTTGGGTTAGTGGTACTTCAGGGTCTGCTGTCTGAAGCTCCCCGCTACTAAAGTTTTCCATCTCCCAGTACTGCTTGGTACTCAGTCCTTATGGTGTAGCCTGCTGCAAGAGCTCCACTTGATAACAATCAATCAAAATCTTTATTTAACCAGGCAAACATCGTTGAGAAAGCTCATTTTCAAGATTGACCTGGAAAGAGAGGTTAACAATACATACAAAGGAATACTCAGTTACATCATAATTGGGTAGAATACATATGCAAAATGAATACACACGAAATAGAGTATTAAAAGAGCCATTGAGCTAAGACCATGAAGAGTATGCAGCTAAAAAGTATAGCAACTGCAGTACACTATATACAGGTTAAACGTATGCAACTATAATTACAGTGCGCATTTGAAGCATCCTTGAACACAATTATTGATTGAAGGATCTTGGTGGGGTATGAGAGGGGTGAGGAGGGGCGCAGAGGGTGAGTAAGAGAGGTACATGCCTGCAAGGGCATGTAGTGATTGCAGGGGAGGTGGCAACAGTTAGGGAATGAAAGCAAAACACCATGACGGTGTCAGGGTGGGTAAGCAAGGAGTGTAGGTGGGAGCCAGGGAACATGGAAAAGGAACTAACGATGAGGAGAAAAGACACAGGGTCGATAGAAGGAGCAGTCAGGTAAGTTCTATAGGCTGTAACATTGCCCAAGAGGGGTGGGAAAGAAGTACCAGTAAAGGGATGCACTGAGCAGATGGAGCTGGGGCTAGGGGAAGGTGACATCAGGGGAAGCAGTTACAGGATTCCCTGATAGAGCGAGAATAAAGTGCTTTGAAGGCTGATAGTTTGATTGGTAAGCCAACTTCAGGTTTTTGCAATGTGTTCCAGAGGAGGGTAAAACATGAAATATGGCAGACCTGCCGAAGCGACTTGAACCCGGTACTACAAGGAGATAACAGACCCAACTTCTTAAGGCGTGTTACTTATCACACCTAGAGGAAGACAGTCTGAGATGTACTGAGGCCATACCTCTCAACTGTCCCTGATTTTCAGGGATGTCCCTGTTGTTACCTCAAAATGTTATTCTGTCCTTCCTAAAAATTGTGTTTTCCTGACCAAACAATAGGGGTTGTAAGCACAAAATAATGTCAAACATAAAGTTACAGATTTGTTCTTCCTTAGAAAATGCATATTACACTAAGCCCTTATTCTACCAGGTTCCATAGTAGATATCACCAATTTTGAAGATGTGCTCCTGATTTTGGTCCTTTGTCCCTGATTATTCTAAGTCTTGTCCCTGATTTATGAGGCAGGAGGTTGAGAGGTATGACTGAGGCAACATCTTCTTGATGGCCCTAAATGTCCAGAGAACTGCATTCCTCTGTCTTCTGTAGTTAAGGGATGACTAACCTACTGCGGTGTAAAGGGACAGTGATGTGTGAGTATGGGAGACCAGTTATGAACTTCAAGGCCCGATGGTAGAGTGTGTCTGATTTGGCTAGGCAGACATGGGGCCTTGGCTGTAAAGGAAATCTCGTAGTCCTGTAAGGTAAGGAATGTGGTTTGGACCAGTCTCTTCCTGGCATCCAGTGTTAGAAAATTTTTGATCCTATAGAAGAGGCCAAGCCTCTGCCTAAGCTTCTTAAGAGATCCTCAATGTGATCACAAAGGAAGCTTTTGGTCTATCCACACTCCCAGGTATTTGAATTTAGTAACATATTCCAGTGATTCGCCAAGAGGAGTGTGGATCTGGGGAATATTACCTTGAGTTGTGGGGTTATTGACGATGAAAAGGGAAAAAAGCATCGCCTTTGTTTTTTGGCGCTCAGGAGCAGTTTCTGGTGCAGTAATTGTAAAGATTAAATTCCGTTGCAGATCCTCGCGAGCTGCTTCGGAGAGGTCTTCAATATAAAGTATTGTGTCATTGGCAAATAGGTGGATGTTAGCAGATTTGATGTCCACGCCAATATTGTTAATGTAAATTGCAAAAGCAGTGGACCCAGTATAGAGCCTCGATGCGCCCCTCAGTAGAGGTTTCAGGGATGAGAATTCCCCTTCAGCATTGACTTCTGCTGTCACCCTGTTAGATAGTTTGAGAACCACCTCAGCGATGGGGGTCGCAGCCGATGTTTCTAAGGGAGACAAGGAGCAGCCATGGTCAACTGTATCGAATGCCTTGCTTAAGTCTAGAAATACTAAGCAAACGGTTCTTCAAATCCAAGGCACTCTGCCAGTCATTGGTAACCTTTGCAAGGGCTGAAATAGTACTGTGATGAGGCCTAAATCCCAACTGATAAGGACTGAGCAGGTTCCCACTTTCCAGGTAGTTCCTGAGCTGCAGCTCACTATTTTCTCAACAGTTTGGAAAGGGTGGGAAGTATGGAGATTGATCTGTAGTTATTCAGGTGCTGGGGTCTCCAGATTTAAAAGGGGATTATGTGAGTCATTTCCATATGGGAGGAATATAGCCCTACGAGGGAGAGGTTAAAAGGTGCATTATGGGCACAGTCAGGACATGAAGACTAAGCTTCACTAAGAATGGGTCCAGGTGGTCTGCCCTACACGCTTCATGGTATCCAGTTGTAGGAAGAGATTCTCAACTTCTCTCAGGGTGGTAGGCTGGAGGGAGAAGGCTGCACTTGTGACTGAATCTGGTAAGTCCGGTGCTCCAAGACTAGAGTGGAGGTTATTGGCAGGGAGGCATCGAAGTGAGACCTGCAGTAGCAAAATGGTTATTAAAGCATTGAGGATAGTCGATTTATCCAACACAAGTTAGCGTCAGTGGCGATTTTTGTGGGTATGTTGCTCATAGCCATGTGCCCTTGAATATCCTTGATGGTTTTCAGAGGTTTGTTGAGCACTTAGTAGAAGCGTCCCAGTTCTTTGTAGAAATAGCTAGCCTTAGCCTCCCTAACCAGATTGGTAGAGTGGTTTCTAGCCTTCCTGAATGATGTCCAGTCATCTGGAAGTTTTGATTTCGAGCTTTTTCCAAAGCCAGCCTCTGTGCAACAGGGAGGCCTTTAATTGGACCATAAACCAAGGACATGATTTATTTTAGAACAAATCTGGCCCAATGATGCATGTTTATCCAGAGCCCCTGACACAATTTCCTGGAAGATATCATGAGCCAGAGCACTGAGTTGGCCAAGTAAAATCCTGCCGTCTCAAGGAATCTCGCAAGTCGGAGAGGTATGCATAGATGTCAAAATTATGCAGTTTCCTCTTGAGTGAGAATTTGGAAAGGGATGATAGTTTTGGGGCGGATCTTACACCTACTATAATACAGTGATCGCTGAACCGAGAAGAACACTCATGCATGTGATAACAGATGGGGTTTGCATACTAAAATGAGATCTAGAAGTGTGCTATTTTAGGGCACTTTGTTTGGACACATTGCTTCAGAAATTAGTTGGGAAAGACCAAAGGAGTCGCAAATAGTCTTTAGGGATAAAGAACTATTGGAGTACCAGCCCATACTGAGGTCCCCTAGTATAATAATCTCCAATTGAAGGGATCCCATCATATTAGTTATATGGTCTAGAAATTGTAGCCCTGTGGATGGAGGTCTGTAGCATCCTAGGATGCATATTGAGACAGAGGAAGATAGCCTGACATTGAGAGTCAGGTCAAATTCCTTTGGGAGTGAAGGCAGATCTATAACTGATGCGACAATTTCTCCTTGACATTGATGGCAACCCCTCCTCCACTGGTGAGCCTATCAGTTCTGAACAGGGTATAAGAAGGGATATTCACCTCACTATCTGGGGTAACAGGTCTGAGCCAAGTCTCAGTGACCACAGTATATCAGGCATTGTATGGGAAGTCTGCTTGAATAAAAGCAAACTTTTTAGTAGGCTGCACACATTAATATGCATAAAGCTCAATCCTTTGATACAGGATAGGTCAACAGGCGAAGAGATTGCTTCAGGAGGACCAGGGTTGATTTCAACATTACCAGAACATAACAATAAGAGCAGCAGATTTTGTTGGTAGCTTCAAGAAGGTCTGTGAGCTTTAGGTGAAACTCTTTAGGGTTGCTATTACATAGATCTGGGAGTCCCTGAGTTGCATGCCTAGGTGGCCAAGTAACATAAAAAAAAACCCTGGCTGTAAAAAGCAAGGCATGCTGGGCGATCAATGCAGAGGTAAGCGGGATCCTAAACTTTGTTACCCTCGTGGAAGAAGTACCAATTTGCCATGGGGGTTTGGAAAGGAGGATCTAAATTAGGTAACATAAAACCAGTATGTGAGAACCTGTAGTGCCGAAGGAAACCAGACAATCCAAAGTAGAGCTGTAACTGTCCATGCTGCAGGGAGACCCGATGTGGACTAACACGGGACTCCAGGGTGCAGAACAGTATGAGATAGAGGCAAGTAAGGAAGTAAAAGCCCCTTATGCTGGATGCACTCAAAATTGACTACTGTTTTGCAAGCTTCCAGCGTGCAGGAAGTGGGTAGGTGGCAGCAGCAAGGGATCTCTCATCAGATGTAGAGCAGAATTGATTAAGATGATCTTGCAATGAAGACCAGAAGATGGCAGTATAAGTATTTTCCACATAGTCAACAAGGTTGTTGCCGAAACAAGAGGATTGTCTTACACATAGATCAGAAGAGTGCAGCCAATCAGAATGGTTGTCCAGGACAGTGGGAGTGGTCTGAGTGTATTTAATGGAGGCCTGAGGTGGGGTGGAAGGAGGATGAAAAATCTGCCTATCTAGAAACAGATCAGCCAGCCAAATGGAGCTTTGCTGCTCCTGGAGTAGCCAGTCGGCTTCTTCCTTCGTGCTAATCACGTCCCTGGAATCGGATCCGAAGCAAGAATACAGTACCTGGGGCGAAGTCGGTGGGAAAAGCTGTCCATGGTGCAGTAGCTTGAAAAGTGTCCGGCAGCTTCCTCCAGCCGGTCACTTAGTCGAGGATATGCCAGTGGGGCAGCACTTGAGGAGAGGAAGGGGTGGAGGTTATAAATAGTCTCAAGCACAATGGCACAGCAGGAGCTTAGGGATGGAGCGGGATTAGTGAGGTAGGAGACGCAGTATTACACAAAGGGCGGAGA
The DNA here is from genome assembly GCA_016271365.2 of Neoceratodus forsteri. Taxonomy (NCBI): domain Eukaryota; kingdom Metazoa; phylum Chordata; order Ceratodontiformes; family Ceratodontidae; genus Neoceratodus; species Neoceratodus forsteri. The sequence continues at coordinate 971,090,743 of CM057454.1, read as the reverse complement.
AGGAGGTGGGAGGGTGGAAGACTCCACAGCCCAGCAGATGCAATAAAGATTGGTGCCTAAATTAAATGTGAATTAAATCTAGTGCAAAAGGGTTCTGCTAAGAGCCTGGGGAAGCAGAAGTAAGATAGTACAGTTACGTTAGAACTTACCATAATAGTAGATCTTGAGGAGCTCTTGCAACAGGCATTGTTTCCTCCCTCCTTCCCCAGGTCCTTTCTCCTTTCTTTCAAACAACATGAAGTCTTGCTATATTATGACATATGCAGTTTGTCCCAGCCTTAGAACTGCTCCGGAGGTGAAAGAGTTAACTTCCATACCAGGCATGGAATCTTAGAGCGAGCTCGGTTGAAAAACTGTCTGTTGATCTTCAAACTGAAACTGTCAGATTCTTTACTCCGCCTCACTGAACAGTCACTCGGAGATTCCTCCTACTGCTCGGTTCATTTGTCGGTTAAAAGTGTTATTTCTCGGTTTTCTAAACTGCAATTGTATATTTTAACCGTAACCGGTCTGTTCAAGCTCTGTCTGTGGTATCGTAAGTAATAGATAGGTTTTACATTTTCTTTGTGGAACTTGCAACGTTGTTATCGGTTCGGTTTGAACCGATCAGGTTTTGTTAAAACTTATTAAATTACATTTAGAGTGCGGTTCCGGTTCTTATCGGTTCTAAAAAACAGATTTCATTACGCTTTTTCCACGACCCGTGACACGGTTGGGAACCGATAAGGGTGTCTTGTTTAGCGATTTGCAGGAAAAGGCAAGTTTTTGGTTAGGCTGGCATTATGTCTGAGAAACCCTAAAGAAAAACCGGGCCCACTGGGTTTCAGCACTGTAGTGTCTGTGGGGAAGCCTTTGCCAAGGCTGACCCACACACCACATGTGTTTATTGTCTGGGGTTTGACCACCTCAATGCAGACTGAAAGATTTGCAAGAATTTCCCTGCAGCTACCCTGGATAAGAGAGTTGGTAGGCTCAGGGAGCGAGGCCAAAAGTCCGCTGACCAGGATGGCCAGCCTGGTTCGGTGCCAACCGAACCGGAGGGAGTGCCCTCTGACCAGGGGTGATACTTCCTCGGGCAAACAAAGAGCTGACTCGGAGGAGCCAGTTCCAGCAAAGAGGACTAGAAAATCAGCAGGTGTGGGCCAAAATTTCCTTCTCCAACACGCTGCAGAGATAGCAAGCGATCCAAATTGTCCAATCGCTTTCCCGGTTCCGTCCGAACCCGCACCATCAAGGTAAAGCGAGTCGGTTAGGCGGTTCCACGGTTCAAGAATATGATATAGAAGAATTTTATGAACCGTAGGAGGAGAGGAGGATTATGAAGAGAATGAATGTGATTTTGAAAGTCTGGATGTGCCCATTGAACGGACATCTCCCCAGACAGACCTTCAGAGTGTACCCCTAGGCTTTCTGAGTCCCTTCTCATTTTCTGTTTTATAAAAAGTTGCTGAAACCTCCAGCTCCCTTTGGAAGAAGCTGTGGATGAACAGGAGGAGCCTGACTATGTGGAAATGATGGATATCCCAGAGTCCAGGAGATTGTCTATTCCTTTACATAAATCTTTAGGAAACAGACAACAAAGATTTTAAAAGCTCCTAATTCTTTACCTCCTGTGGATAAAAGATGGACAGGAGGTACACATTGTCGGCTCTGATCTGGTTCCTTTCACAACAATGCAGCCATGTTGGGGTAGTGCAGGCTGCAGCCTGTGATAAAGGCAAATATTCCCTTGACTTCACACCCCCTGACAAGGACTCCAGGAGGATTGATGCCATGGCAAAACAATACATGGCAGCATCCTTGGGACTCAGACAGGCAAATTATATGGCCTATGTTGCAAGATACCAGAAATCCAGATGGGATACTGTTATGGCTTTAGCGAAACAGGTCCCTAGCCAGCTTGCCAAGGAGCTGGAGCAGGTGGCTGCTGATGGTATTGAGGCATCCAAGGTGCAATTCCATGCTGCAGTGGACTCTAATGATGTATCTTCAAGAGTCATGGCTACATCTGTGGCTTTTAATGAGAATGGCTTGGCTCAGGTGTACTAGCCTGTCACAGGATACCCAGGCTAAGGCCATGGATTTTCCTGTTGTGGGTAATTCTCTGTTTGGGGAGCAGACAGAGGATTACATGAAAAATGGATGAGTATAGGACCACTTATAGGGTGCACAGGCCAGGAGAGGCAAGCCACTCCTCAGAGGGCAGCTTTCCAGGGGCAGGGCAGGCCTTTTCACAGGCCTTTTACCAAGCCCAGGCCTCCTCTTCAGCTTAGGCCCAGAGGGGGTTCTTCAGAGGAGGCAGATGGGGAATGCGAACAGGCCTGCTCCCACCCCTCAGCCTAAAGCTCCTGCCAAACAGGCACCCTGATGGGATGCCCAGGGCCGATTCTCCATTACCTGTAGGGAGGCTGGCTTACGTCCAGGACTGGGAGTCTTTAACATCAGACAAGTGGGTCCTGGAAGTAGTAAGCCAGGGACTGGTTCTCAGCTTCAAAAATTTCCAAAGATGAGAACCAGATCCTTTCCACCTGCAAATCCATCAGAGGCTCTTGCTTTGGAAACAGAAGTCTCAACCCTCCTGGCTCTCAGAGCTGTAGAAAGGGTTCCTCCCTACACCAGGGCAAAGGACTGTACTCCAGGTACTTCCTTACCCCAAAAAGACAGGAGAATGGCGGCCCATCCTGGATCTAAGATACCTAAACAAGCACCATTTAAAACCAAAATTCAAAATGGTGACTCTGGGATATTTTACCCTCCCTAAGGCCAGGGACTGGCTAGCGTCCCTGGACCTCAAGGATGCCTACTTCCATGTTCTCATCAGAAGCTCCCACGAAGTACCTCAGATTCGAACTGCCCTCAGGCCATTACCAGTTCAGAGCAATGCCCTTCGGCCTCACCTCTGCCCCAAGGGTATTCACCAAATGCCTGGCAGTAGCAGTTGCTCACTTAAGAGGCAAAGATTGCCATCTTTCCTTACCTGGACGACTGGCTCATAGTGGGTCAGTCTCCAGACCAGATCAAATCACACCTTCTGGTTACCCAGCAGCTGTTTATATCTCTGGGTTTTCTTCTCAATCTTCCAAAGTCAGTTCTAGAGCCTGTTCAGCTACTCACCTTCATGAGGCAGAACTGGACATAAAGCAGGCAGAGCTTTTCTTCCTCTAGAAAGAGTAAAGACCTGGTGGCTCTGGCCTCCTCCTTCACTCTGCAGGTCTCGACCAGCAAGGCATTTTTCTACAGCTCCTTGCCACATGGCTGCTTCCACAGCTGTAGTGCAAGGAGCAAGATTTCAGATGAGGGACATCCAGTTCCTTTGAGAGCCTTCTGGTCTCAAGGAGATCCTCAACCAAATTGATCCCAGTAACTCGAACCCTGATCCAGGCCCTGCAGTGGTGGCAGGATCAGAGCAATCTGAGACAGGGGGTTCCTTTCATCCTCAATCTCACTCCTTGACCCTTACTACAGATGCGTCCCTCTTGGGATGGGGAGCTCACATGGGCGACCTCACCACCCAGGGATTGTGGTCCCCTCAGGAATCTCTGCTCCACATCAATCTGTTGGAACTCAGAGCTGTTTTTCTAGCACTTCAGGTTTTTCTGCATCTGTTCAGAACAAAGTGGTACAGGTCAGAACAGACAACACCACTACAATGTGGTACATCAACAAGCAAGGGGGCACTTGGTCTTGCCTTGTGCACCGCGATAAGTTGTGGTCTCTGGCTTGTTCCCTGAACACCTCCCTCATGGCAGTTCACCTCCCAGGCAAAGACAATGTCCTGGCAGATGCTCTCAGCAGGATTTCCCAGGGCCATCACGAATGGTCACTGGATCCCATAGTACTGGGGTTAGTATTTGCCAGGTGGGCACCCTCAGATAGATCTTTTGCAGCCCCAGACAATCACCAACTTCCGCTTTTTGTTGCAGGCCCCAGTGTTGGGCTCAGTCCCTCTGGATGCCTTCCTTCTCGATTGGGAAGGAAGTTCCTCTATGCCTTCCCCCCTTTCCTCTCTTGTTCAAGGTGCTAGTCAAAATCAGATCTCAACCTTGCAAGATGATTCTGATTGCTCCAGATTGGGCCAGACAGCCCTGGTACCCACTCCTTCTGTCTTAACAGTCCATCTTCCCTGTGTCTCCCCAGGAATCACAATCTGTTAACCTGTGCCCAGGGAGAGTTTGGTATCGAATCTCAAATCCCTCAACCTCAAGGCCTGGCTCTTGAGGAGTTAGGAGTTGCTGACCTACACCTTTCTCAAGGTGTACTCGATATCTTGAAAGATTCTAGGAAGCCTTCCACCAGGGCTACTTATAATTCTAAATGGAAAAGGTTTTCCATATGGTGCTCTGAAGCATATTTCCCCAGAATCTGCTGATTTGCCCACAGTCCTGGACTATATGGTCCATCTAAATACTTTGGAGCTGAGGCCAGCTACCCTGAAAGTGCATTTGGCAGCTGTCTCTGCTTTTATTTCAGCAGGAAAGCCCTCTTCTCTTTCTGCTCACCCTGTATTCTCCAAGTTTTCAAGGGATTGCTTCATACCAACCCTGCTCCTGCCTGGGATCTTAATGTTTGCATTGCTCAGCTAATGCAACCCCCTTTGAGCCTTTGTCTTCAGCAGAGCTTAAGTACTTGACTTGGAAAACTGTGTTTTAGTAGCCATCACTTCTGCCAGGTGCATAAGTGAATTACAAGCTTTGTCAGTGGAGCCTGATTTTATCTCCTTTCACAGAGATAAGGTAGTCCTCAGGACTAACAGGAAGTTCTTGCCTAAGGTGGTTTCAGATTTCCACCTTAATCAATCTATATCTCTTCCAGTGTACTTCACTGACCATTCCTCCTCTGGCGAGAGGAGGCTGCACAGTTTAGATGTAAGAGAGCCCTTAGTTACTACATAGGCGTACTAAGGGTCACAGGTTTGACTCCTCCAACTGTTCTTCACTTATGGTGAGGTTGGTAAGGGAAACCTGCCACTAAAAGATCCATTGCCAGGTGGATTGTCTCTTGTATCCAATTTTGCTATCAAAAACTGGGTAAGGTTCCCCTTCAGGCCTGAGGGCTCACTCTACCAGAGGTACAGCTGCGTCCCTAGCTGCGGCCAGGGACATCCCTATCTTAGAGATATGTCAAGCAGCTACCTGGAAACAGTACACACTTTCACCCAAGCATTACTCCTGGACATCCAGGCTAGGAGTGCTCGGGTTTAACACAGCACAACCAGAGCCTATTTCCTAAGTAGGTTCTGTCCCTCCTCCATGGAGGTACTGCTGTGTAGTCTGCATATGTCATAATATAGCAAGACTTCATGTTGTTTGAAGAAATTACTCACCTTAGTAATGTTGTTTCTTCTAATGGAGTCTTGCTATATTATGACCCCCCTGCCTGCCCCTCTCAGAACCTCTGCTCTTGGGATGTGGGTGGGCAGTGCAGTGTTGGCACTTAATGATGCCACTTGTGTTTTCACCCTCTTTTTTGGGGTGTTTGGGTATGTATTTTATTTTATTTTATTTTATTTTTGGATCCCTGACTTGAGTCTTGGTTTTGGGACCAGAAAAATGTGTTAATATTTTAGTAGCCAGTTGGCTAGTGTAGGTTTACAGCTTCCACACAGAACCTTAGTGAGTTTTGCTCGTAAAGATCTGACAGTTTCAGTTTGAAGATCAACAGACAGTTTTTTCAACGAGTCTCGCTCAAGATTCCATGCCTGGCATGAAGTTAACTCTTTCACCTCCGAGCAGTTCTAAGGCTGGGACAAACTGCATATGTCATAATATAGCAAGACTCCATTAGAAGAAGCAACATTACTAAAGTGAGTAATTTTTCTTCTTTACCATAGGTAGAGTATTCCACCACCTTGGTTCTCTATTATTTGTCCATCGGGTCTCGGCGGCAGAACTGGGTATGGCGGGGACCGCCCCTTTTATACCACTGGCAGGCGTCAGAGATGGTCCGACATCGGGGGTGGTCTCTGCTAAGTACTGCTAGCTAAGAATTTTCTGTGGGGTGCTAGTGCCTGGCGGCATAGTCCTTATGGTGTAGCCTGCTGCAAGAGCTCCTCTCAAGATCGACTGTTACAGTAAGTTCTTACATAACTGTACTTTCTGTGGTACAGTTCTCACCCAGTTGCATTGTGGCAATTCCCATAATGACTCATAGAAGTTCAGAGAACAATTTTCAAGAATGGTTATACAGGCCTGTCCGTACTATTGTAGAACTGACTTAGCTAAATTGGTTTAGTGCAGAACTCTAGCTTACCTCTCTAGATGGGCCAGAAAACTGTTCTTAAGAACAGTTTTGCAAAACAATCTGGACATAAATTGAATTAGACACCTTTAAAGCAGATTCACTTTACTAACCTATTTTAAAAGCTCAAGTCTAGGGGCCAGCAAGTCTGCCACGCTCCCCAGAGAATGCTTAGTCAGAGGTAGAGCAGATGGAACTTGGTGGGCCCAGAAGGGTGGGGGTGATGGGAAGGGTGCAGCTTCTCAACCTGTACCATTACAGAATTCTTTTGTCAGTACTGGCTGAGTGGTGCAGCCAAGAGGAGGCACCTGTCACAGTGGGAAGGGAGGAAGTGCGAGTCTTCAGGCGGAGAGGCCCCAAGGAGGGAGGAAGAGGCCACCAGCCAAGAAAGAAGCAGCTCCTGGTGGGGACTCCATGTTAGGAGGATAGATTTGGGAGCGAGGAAGAAAGGGAGAGGGCAGTGAAGTGCCTCCCTGGTGCTTCAGCTTGAAGGAATGGAAAGCAAATCCACAGGATCACGAGGAAACAGAGGATGGGAGGGAGCTAGACATCATTATCCACCTGGGGACAAGTTACCTGGCAAGAGACAAGGTAGAGTTAGTGCAGGGTAAAGGAGTTGGAGAGGGGCCGTAAGCAAGTAGTGTACATGGTGGCTTTTTCCAAAGTGTTACCTGGTAGGGGCGGAGAGGAATATAAATGTGAGCACCACCACTGCTAAAGAAGAAGCTGTAAGACGCTATAAATCACTGGAACAGTGGCAGGAGAGGAACAGTGGGAAAAGTGCATTATCTGCCTGCTGATGAATGGTGTTTTGCCGACTGGGGTCTGGGAGGTGGAGGCGGGGTTCTGGGAGTGTGATAGCATGTGATTGGGGAGAACCAATCACAGCTGTTGAAAAAGCAAGGAAATGCTATTTTTAAAATAAATAGCCAGGAAGGTAGACACTCTGTGCGCAGAGGGAAGAGAGGTGTTGAATTCTGCCACTGCTAAAGGAGACATAAGAAGCTGTAAGTCTCTGAAAGAGCAGCAGGAGAGGAACAAAGGCAAAAGTTTCTTACCTGCCTGTTGGTGAGCACGAGAGGAGCAGCATGTGATTGGGGAGAACCAATCATGGCTACTGAGGAAGGCAGTGGGCGCAGTCAGTTTCAACCGCTCTAGCATGCCTATCACGTTCTTGTATATTGTGTACTTTATGTGCATTTGTCTAGTTCCACCTTGCAAATGAGCTCACTCAATGGTGCTTCACCTGGTAAAATAAGATTGATTGTCCCAGGTATGAGTGGAACAAGTGAAGTGATTGGCATCTGAGGTGTCAAAGGCAACAGCAGGCATGCAGGGAACTCTGCTTGTCCAATAAGTTAAGGTACAGTACCCTATTAGCTTGCTGTTGCCATGTAGAAAGTACTGGAGGAGAATGAAGAGGTAACTACAGGGGAAGAAACCGTCCTTACAAGCAGTAAGCACCTGCTCAGTAAAGGAGGAAATGCCCTATTTAAGGTTGGGGTATGTAAACTATTAAGGAAAGGCACAAAGGAAGGTTAAATAGTAGGCAGATGGGAATATGGGGAGATGCAGAAACAAGTAAGGGGTAAAGTAAAGGAAAAAAAGTGGAAATAAGAAACACCCTATCTAGGGTAGTGTGATAAAGTAAATATCAGTAGAAGGTGTAGGCAGAAAAGGACCAAATCAACAAGAAGTGGGTAATAGGAGAAAGTCACAATGGGTAGTGGAGAATGAAACAGGGAAGGCAGTTTTGAGGTGAAAGCCACAGTCAGTAGTGGAGAGTGAAGCAGGAAGGCAGTTTTGAGGAGTGGTGCAGTGTAATGGATGTGGAGCTGCAGTTTTCATGGAGACTGAAATGCTGCCTCATCTGCATACACCTGTCTGGGTTGAGAAATTAGGTCACTGGTCTCAGTGGAGCATGCTAGGATCCAGAGAACCTCTTTACCAACCCATGACCCACAAGTCTACATCATTGCCTCAGAGGTTGCCTAGGAAAGGAGGACCGGCTGGACTGTGGTGGACTCTGTGAGGGTGGGGGCATAGGGACACATTCCTCAGTCTGTGCCATTGCAAAAGTTATTCCACTGCTCTGGTGGAACACTAAGCGCCACATTTAGTAGTGGCAAGGGAGAATGTGGGGTCCTCTGTAGGAGAAGCCCCAAGGTGGGAGGCAGCGGTCCCCAGCAGAGGAGGAGGCAACTTCTGATGGGGACTTGATTGTTAGTGGGTGATTTAGAAACAGGAAGGGGGAAAAAAGGGAGATAAGTTGCCTTCTTGGCACCACAGCTTGGAGGGATGGGCAGTGGATTCTAAGGTTCACAGTGGGGTGGGGCAGGAGGGAGTTGGATGTCCTTGTCCACTTGGGGCTAATGACCTAGCTAGGGATAGGGCTGAACTAGTACAGGGAGAGTTCAGGGAACTGGGAGGGTCTAAGGCAGGTAGTACACATGGTGGCTTTCACTAAGGTACTGCCTGTCTGTGACCAGGTGAGACAGGGCACAAGGAGCTTCAGATCTTGGTTGAGGAATGGTATAGACAGGAAGGGTTTGGTTACACTGGGACTGGGGACCAACCTGGAAGGATCTGGGCCTATACAGAGGACTGGAAGGGGCAAATGTAGTCCCTTTCCATAAGAGTGGTAGCAGGAGGAGGCAGGAAACTACAGGTCGGCCAGCCTCACCTCAGTAATGGGTAAGATCATAGAGGCACTGCTTAAGGAGAGGATTGTGGAACACTTGGAAACCATAGGAGCACAGGATCCAAGGCAACATGGATTCACAGCAGGAAGGTCATTTCAAACAAATCAGAATGACTTTTTGACTGGGTGATGATATACCTCTCAACCTTTCTCCACCAAAATGTGTGACATGATGTGTGACACATCGTCTAACATGGCACTGCAAACTCAGAACACTATAGCTATCAGTGCACTAATGTTCATAATGTTTTTGTATAACTAAGCATAATAGATTATTATGAATTTCTGCTTTTAAAGTCTCACTGGGGAATGTTAACTATCACCTTCCCATGATGGACAAAGTGTTTCTGAGAGGTAAAATGAGTGGCGTACCTCATAATGTGTGACAGTTGAGAGGTATGGAGTATGAAGAAGGTAGATCAGGGAGGAGCGAAGGATATCACCTACTTCAGTTTCAGGAAGGCCTTCAACACCATACCCCATAGAGCTAAGTAGCCAGGGATGGGCCACAGAATTGGAAAACAGGGTTAGCAACTGGTTGAGGGACAGGAAGCAGAGGTGGTAGTAAATGGATCAAATCTGAGGAAAGGAGGATGACCAGTGGGGTACCTCAGGGATCGGTACTGGGTCCAGTCCTTTTAATGTCTTCATCAGAACATGTTGCTGAAGGAGGCTGCAGGGAAGGTTTGTCTATTTGTGGATGATACCAAGGTCTACAACAGAGTAGACACATCGTAGGGGTTGCAAGAATGAGGAGGGATCTGAGAAGGCTGGAAGAGTGGTCAGAGTTGTGAAATTAAAGTTTAATGCAAAGCAGTACAGAATCATGCACCTGAGGTGGAAAACCTGCAGAGAGCTGCAGGGTGGTGGTGGGGAAATTGCTGACAGTCACCAGGAAAGAGAGGGATTGGGAATAATCATCTCAGATGACCTAAAGGTGGCCAAACAGTGTATCAAGGCTGTGGGAGGGCCACTGGGATGTTGGGGTGCATAGGAAGGGAATCTCTAGCGGAAGAAGGGAGGTGGTGATGCCATTGTACAAAACGCTGGTGAAGCTTCATCTGAATACGGTGTTCAGATCTGGAGGCCACACCCTTCGCAAAGACATAGACAGGGTGGAGTGGTCCAGAGAAGCGACCAAGATGGTGAAGGGCTTGCATCAGAAAGCATGTGAGGACAGTTTAAAGGCCTCAACATGTATACACTTGAGTAGAGAGGAGGGAAGGGGGGGCTATGGTGGAGACCTTCAAGTATCTTAATGGCTTGAACAAAGTGCAGGTGGATGACACCTTTCAGTACAAGAGCTGTACAAGGACAAGGGGACACGATATATGAAATTGGAAGGGTCAGGATAAGGGAAATGTGAGTAAGTTTATCTTCACGGAGAGGGTGGTGGATGCTTGGAATAGCCTACCCCAGGAAGTGGTGGTACTAACACGGGGTGGGGTGGGGATTCAGACATGCATGGGATTGACATATTGGAACCCTAGATGGGATGAAGAGAAGCGATAGCCAATGACCAAGTAGGGTCAGCAGCTGCTAATGCAGGCAGGGAATACAGGCAGACTAGGTGGGCCTAGCGGTCCTTATCTGCCATCAGCTACTATGTTGCAGAAGTGATGGCCTGCATCCATCTGGGAGGGATTGCAGACCTCAATGGGCGGTATGAATGTTACTTTTATGAGCATTTAAACTAACTGAGGGGGTGTGAAGGAAAAAGGATTCATAACCCTCCCACAGACTGAAGCAGTAGGAAGGGAGTAACCAAGGGAGGAGAATCCTGCAGGAGCAGGATAAAAGAAAATAACAGCGTAGTAGAGTACAAGGTGGATGGGAACAAATGATGGAAAGAGAGTGGAAAAGGAGGTGGGGCAAAAGCGGAGGAAAGTAAGTGGCTGCAAGCAGAGTCAGAATAAGGTGTGTGGAAGACCATGTGTGCAAATGTAAGAAGTCTTGGAAATAAAATTCCAGACCTAGAGGCCATCATGGCAGAGGCAAACATGGATATTGTGTTCATTACAGTGTAATGGTGCAAGGCAATCACAACTGGAACATGCCATACCAGGCTGTACTCAGTTCAGGAAGAGGAGGAATGGTGCTGTGTAAGGGAGGGTAACAGAGTGATGGAAATGAAAGGAAACCAGGAAGCAATGAAGGGGTTGGAGGTGTTGTGGGTCACCCTGGAGACAGGAGCTGGAGCCACTGTTCGTACTGTGGTGATTTATAGACCTCCAACACAGTGGGAGGAACTAGATAAGGAGTTGGGAAGTCACCAGCACAATAGCAGAAAAATGTGAGGTGCTGCTGGTTGGGGACTTCAGTCTGCGAATGTAGCCTCCCAGCCTCGGCTTCCGCTTATAGCAGGGACATCCTAGACACCCTGAAATTGGTGTTTCTCAGGCAGAGAGTCAGGGAGCGACTTGTGATGGGGCAGTACTGGACCTGGTGCTCATGAATAGGGACAGTGTTGCAGGCGTAAAGGTGAGAAGCCACCTAGGGACTAGTGATCACTTACAGTGTGGTTCAACATAAGGACAGCAGAGGAAGAAAACCACACAAGGACAAGAGTCTGGACTTCAGAAGGGCAGATTTAAAAAAAAATGGATGATTCCTCAGAGTCGGCCTAGTGGGGGGATGCCTGGGTGGGGTGGGGAATAATCGGCCAAGTTCAGGATAGCCCTGGTAAGTCAAACAAACCTCTGTGCAGAGAGTGAGCAGGAGGGTAGAACCTTTTATACCAAACTGTTTCAGACAGGATCAGGAGAAACCTCACATTGTGCTGCATCTGGGTACCAATGACCTTGCAGGGTGTGAGGTGGAGGTGGTGCAGGAGAGGGTTTAGGAGGTAGGGAAGATCTGTAGGGAGGCAGGAAAATCAGTTTCATTCTTTGAGTACTTCCAGTCCCTAGGGCAAGTACTGTAGGAAGTAGAAGATCGAGGAGCTCAACACATGGTTGAGGAGGTGGTGTGGGACTAATGAATACAGGCTGGTGGGTGAGTGGGGTAGGACATGGGAGAATAAGGACCTATATGCACCAGACAGGCTACAATTAAGTAAAAGTGGGCTAAAGGTCTCGAAGGATGCATTAGAGGATTATAACTTAATTTAAACTAAAGATGGGGGCAAAGGGTGTGCTTCAGTCAGTAGTCACATGGAGGGGGGGTCATCAGGCCCCCCAGTAGATCATCAGATGGAGGGAAGGAAACATGAGAGTGGGAAAGGGAAAGACCACAGGAGGGAGGGACTTAGAGGGTCAACGGGATCATAGAAACACAGGGGTCATGATGGAAGGTGGTGTCCTTGAATGCAAGGAGTAGGGCAAACAAAACAGCAGATCTTCAAGCACTGATGGGAGGTAAGAGGGGTGGACATAGCACCCATCATAGAGACATGGGCAACCCAATACCATGACCGGGACCTCGTAATCCCTGGTCACAGATTGCACCAGAAGGACAGGGAGAAGGGGGTGTAGTCTTATTCAGTGAAGGGAAGGAATACCATGCACCAGGGAGGAGGAGGAGAGGATGGAAGGACAGAAGCCTTATGGGTACTACTAGAACAACAAAGAGAGAAGGATTCTATTGGGGTGGTATACACCACCCCCACAGGACGTGGAGATGGACAGGGAACTGGGGAATCAGATCAGAAAGCTAGGAGGTGGAGGGAACCCTGTCATAACTGGTGACTCTTCAACCTGCCTGCAGCAGACTGGAGTACCCCAGCCACCTCCTGTGACAGGGAACATGTCCTCCTGGAAACTTTCCAGGACTGTTTCCTGGTCAGGGTCACACTGCTGTCAGACGGTGAGCATGTCCAAGAAATTGCAGTGGAGGGTCCTCTTGCAGGCAGTTACCATCACACAGTGTGGTTTTACCTCAGTATGGGTAAGGGTACAGCTAAGACCAAGACAAGGTTAGTGGACTTCAAGAGGGCAGACTTTAGAGGAGTGGAGGATATTCTTGAAGAGCACCTTGCGAAAACCAGACCAGAGGTGGATATGGGTAGAAATGGTCAGTCATCAGGTTGGGTCTGAATGAGGCCTAGGCCTACATGAAGATCCAGAGTAAAAGTTCAGGACCAAGAAATCAAGCTGGTTCAACAAGGACGTGGCAGAAAAGGTGAGGGAGAAGAGGGCAGCCTATCAGAAGTACAGGTGTACAATGAAAGAGGAGGACAGAGGGTTTACTCAGTGAAATCCCGAGAGGCAGGAGAGTGGTCCGGGTAGCTAAAGCTGCAAAGGAACTAAGGCTAGCACAGGGGATCAGAGAAGGGAAAAGGACTTCTTCAAATATATAAAGGAGAGAAGAAGCAGAAAGGAAGGGATTGTTGGGATGAAGAAGGAGGAGGGAGATGTGCAGAAAATTGTGAGGGCTCAGGCAGAGGCACTGAATGAATACTTCAGCTCTGTATTCACTAGGAAATGGACAGACCTATTCCACAGGGAAGTTAGGGGTAGGAAGAGGGGTGTAATAGATGAGGTGATCGAGGATGACAGGGTCTTAAAGGGTCTCAAGACCCTTGGGTGGATAAAGCACCTGGCCTGGATGGTATACACCCTAGGGTCCTGAGAAAGCTGGCGGACATGCTGCAGCCCCACTGGTGGATCTGTTTAACACCTCATTAGAGATGCGAGTATGCCTGAGGACTGGAGAATGGCTCATGCAGTGCCACTCCACGAGAGTGGTCCAGAGATGAACCTGGTAACTACAGACTGGTCAGCCTAACATCCATTGTAGGTAAATTAATGGAGACAATTCTAAAAGAAAGGCTGGCAACCTTTCTGAGGTTAATAGCAGGGCTCCAGATAAGGTGAGTACTGGCCTATTTTACACGCCTCACCTCATTTTAGGAAATACTATTGGAAAATATTTTAATGAGTACCAATACTCACCCAGCATTTGTAAATGCTGCACTCTCCATAGAATAGTGCTTCATTGCATAACTGGTGATTTAAAAGCAATTATTTGAACTTCCAGTGGCGCACCACCCTAGTGGCAGCTTAAATCGGTAAATCCATCTAGCCTGTTGCCTATCCATCATAATCCAGCGTCAATCCGGCCCATCCAACTGCAAAAACCAGAGAAGATTGCGTCAAAATGTCCTCCAGACATAAACAAAAGGACAAAAATAATATCAAGCCGACCAAACAACTGAAAACTTTGTTTGTTATACTCAACCTCCTTAGCCATGGCTGCATTACAGCAGCATTCTGCAATGCCTCGAGAATCAGATTGTGTAATAACCTCTAAACAATTATGTGCAACTCTGAAGAAGATGAGTGCGACCTTGGAAAGATTGGAGACAGGGACTGCAGAGAACCGGAAAATAATTAGATCTTAGAGAGAAAAAAATGGAGCAGTTGTAAAGTGGGTTAAATGAATATTCAGATACAGTAGATGTGCACAACACAGCCTTACTAGATGTACATCAGAGAGAGCAGTTGCTGGAAATCTGACTCGAGAAACTCGAAAATTGTAATAGAAGGAACAATATACTGAATCCACGGATTGCCAGAGAGAAACGAATCTGGGCCAATGCTGACATTCTTAGAATCCTTCCTTACAGAAATATTTGGCTGGCCATCTGAAAAGCCCCTAAAGATCATCAGGGCACACCAATTGTTAGTACCCAGACCAAAAGACCCTAAAGCCCACCCTTGGTCAGTTGTCATAGCTTTCCTGGACTTTCGCACCAAGGAAGAAATACTGAAACTGGCTTGGTCAAAGAAAGAAATACCTTTTGGAGACACTAGACTCTACTTTGAGCAAGATTACACACCACAACTATTAGCCCAGCCTAGAAAGGTGTTGATGGTGGTGCGTGCCCTCCAGCAAAAGGGGTCAAAGCATTAAATCGAATACCCAGCTAAGTTAAAGTTATAACTGAAAATGCAGTTAAGCTATTCCCTGACCTGCTGGCTGCAAAAGTAATTCCTCTTTTCAGTGGATGTGGAGATTCCCCATGACCTGGCCTATTTCCAGAGACCAACTGGCAAGCAGGGGATGGCAAAGAGTTGGGACCAAGCGAAAAGAGATGCACGACCGCCGGATGCTTCTGGGCTGTGGGATGTAGTCCATGCTTGTGGAGACTCCAACGCCAGCCCGACTGCATGATCGACAGAAGGCAGCCGTGAAGCAACCCTCTTCGGAGAGAAACATTGAAGAAGAGTCTCCGACCTGATCGAGCATTCGCCATTAATTCTCTGGTTTCGCTTTTCATGTGGGACAGTGAGTGACTTTACTACCATAGCTCAACTTTGCTCACTTGTGTGAGTCTTGTTTACAGTGCATTCCCTTGGGAGAGGATGGGGAAGGTACAATAAACACAGTGCATCTTTAGCTTTCACCAATGATGGATACTATATGGATGTTTCCTCCTTTAAAAAAACAAAATTAATTATCTGGCGTTGTAGGCAGGGGCAGTTGATGGATCCGGTCGGACTGGTGCACTTGCTAGGGGCCTTGAGGAGAGCAGATCTGGATGGATAAATTGGCAGTAGGCATGGGAAGTAACCTCTTGACCAGTAAACCAGTCCTTTCAAAACTAGAAAGCATGATATTCTACTTAGCCCCAGTGGCTAGACTGCAGCCTGAGAGTGCTGGCACTAGCAGTGGTTAAGCCTGAAAATAACAGAGCCCCAGAGGCCAGGTTGGTCCTTTCTTAGTGCTGGGCCACTGGTGAGGACTCGAAACCCACGACTGCACTTGCTTAGTAAAGCGAAGGCGCCATATGGTTCGATCAGGGCTGAGTTGAAAATGAGGGCACTTTGCTACACAGCACGCCAACAATGCTGTCCAGGTTTGTTCTACCTATTGTAACATTACTATCTAAGCTGTTATCAACTGCTCTCGATGGGACACGTCTGGCAGGTGTGCAGTCTTTGAGCCCTGGGGGTCCCCTCCACCTCATTCTGCTAAGGTATACAGTAGGTGAGATCTAACAAGTGGGGTGATCCAGACGACCATCCTATGCCTCATCAACTAGTTTAGGAGTCGGATGCCTAGACTTGCTATTCCAACACTCCTTATTTTATTTTTGGTTAAAGCACACAAGTATACAAGACCTTAAAGGAGGAACAGAACTTAAGTTTATAGAGCTTGATTATTAAGGGTGAGATGAGACTCCCCTTTGTTCAGGCTAGTTATTCCTTTAATACCAACCAAGAGTTCGTACTTTTTATTTTTCCTGGGGTGGTTCAATAAAATATCTAGCCCTTCTGGACTTCAGGCTATTGCATACCCAGAACCGGACGGAAGGCCTACAATTTAGTGGCCATCCAACCACACCTCGTGAGTGACAAACTAAAGGATGGACTTAGGGCGATTACACCTTGAAGATACCAATGTTCAACTGGGTTAAAAATGTACATAGTTTCCAATTGTTACACTATTTTATCTATTGTAGTTCTATATTTGTTGTTGTGTTTATTGCACAGAACCTTATGTATTACCAGTAAGATGGGCAGTTACTCCGTTCCCTCCCTGAGACAGTGAAATTAAGTTTCCCCCTTCACTCAAAAGATGGCTGACTTAAATATAATTATGCTCAATGTACGTGGAATTAACAGCCCAGCCAAACAAGCAAAGATTTTACAAGACCTCAACAGAAAGGGGGCCAACATTGCTTTTTTGCAAGAAACTCATTTAATGACTGCAGAGCACCTTAAATTGAAAAGATCCTGGGTGGGAAGTAAATGCTTCACATTTTGAGAACAGTCCACCGCAGAGGTGTAACAATCGTGGTGAAAGAGATACCTCCTTGGTGGTTCGAGAGTCGAACAGACCCAGAGGGTAGATTTGTCCAAATACAGGACTCTACAGAGGTCAAGATTGTACTTTGCTGAACATTTATGCCCCAAATGAAGAAACCCCTCAATTATCATTTTAGAAAAAGTTATTAAAGATGCAGTAACCGATGCCCGCAGCCTAATGGTTATAGGAGGGATTTCAGCAGTGGTGTACCCTGGGGTGAATAGGTCTGGGAGGAGCTCCGGAGGGCCACATATTCAGGAAGACTTATCCTGAGACTAAATCATGAGTTAGGCCTAGGCTATCAAACAGCTGGTGTTATATGCATCCAGAGAGAGATTACACATACTACTCTCCTCGCCATGGAGGATATTCCAGAATAGATTATTTCCTTATATCTTCTAACTGGCTGCAAAAATTGAGAAATGTGACATAGGACCTGTTACTATTTCAGACCATAGAAACATAGACTTTGCGGAGATAAGGACCTCTTTAGCCCATCTAGTCTGCCCATTTCACCTACAGGATAGGCCGCAGATCCTAGTTAACACAACAGCCTATTTCTTCCTACCCCCACAAGAATTGCCTTATGTCTGTCCCATGCATTCTGAATTCTCCCACAGTTTTAGACCCACAACCTCCTCAGGAAGGCTGTTCCATGCATCCACTACCTCTCTGTGAAATAATACTTCCTCACATTGCCCCTGGACCGAATTCCCCATCTTTAAATTGTGTCCCCTTGTTCTTGACGTCTCTTTTTCTGAAAGATGCTACCCTCTTGGACTTTGTTGATTCCACTGAGGTACTTAAAAGTTTCTATCATGTCCCCCTCTCCTTCTTTCCTCAAGGGTATACATATTAAGCTCCTTTAGTCTCTTCTCATCACGGCTTCTCTTGCAGACCCTGCACCATTTTAGTTGCCCTCCTCTGGTCTGCCTCTAGCCTGTCTATGTCCTTTGGAGATGGGTGTCTCCAGAACTGGGCCATGAGTACTCCAGATGGGGTCTCACCAACTGTCTGTACAGAGGATAACAACTTCCTGTTTTCTGCTGCTGAAGCCTCTCCTATGCATCCCAGTATACCCCCAGCCCTCCTACTGCCTTCTCACATTGCTTGCTAACCTTAAGGTCATCTGATATGATTACCCCCAGGTCCCTTGCCTTTTTGTTGTTGTTACTACCTCCCCATTGTGTATTCTTCCCTGGATTCTTGTTTCCCAGGTGCATTATTTTGCACTTGTTTGCATTGAATCCTAGCTGCCATGCTTCTGACCATTCCTTCCACCTTACCAAGTCCCTTCTCATCCTTTCCACGCCTCCTTGTGTATCAACCCTGTTGCAGATCTTTGTGTCATCTGCAAAGAGGCATACTTTTCCTTCCAGTCCCTCTGCAATGTCATTTATGAAGACATTAAAGGACTGGACCCAATACTGAACCCTGCGGTACCACACTAGTAACCCCTCTTTCTTCAGAGTGGACTCCATTTACAATTACCTTCTGTGTCCTGTTGTCCAGCCAATGTTTTCCAGGCTGCCACCCTGGGACCCACTCCCAGGCTGGCTAATTTGACTATTAATCTTTTGTGTGGGACTGTCAAATGCCTTGCTAAAGTCTAGTAGGCCATGTCCACAGCCCCTCCCTGGTCTACTACTTTGGTCACCCAGTCAAAGAAATCTATTAGATTCATCTGACATGACCTTCCGCTGTGAACCCATGCTGCCTTGGGTCCTGTGCCCCACTGGCCTCTAGGTACTCAACTATTCTTTTCTTCAGAAGTGACTCCATCACTTTCCCTACCACAGAGGTCAAACTGATAGGTCTGTAGTTTCTGCCTCTGTCTTGCTCCCACTTTTGTGAGGGAATCACATCCGCCTTCCTCCAGTTCTGGGTACCACACCATCCTCCATGATTTATTAAAAAGCGTAGCCAGTGGTTTCACTAGTCCCCCCCTTAATTCTTTTTAGAATTCTGAGGTGAATTCCATCAGGCCCCATTGCTTTGTCCACCTTCAGTTTTAGGAGTTCTTGCAGAACCCTTTCTTCTGTGAAAGGACTGGGATTGACCCCCTATCAAGAGTGCTTCTGTTAATTGGATTAGGCACTTCCCCTCCTCCTTTGTGAATACTGAGCAGAAATATTCGTTCAGTATCCCTGCTTTTCACTGTCCCTCTGCCCACCCACCGTTCATTTATTCAGCCTCACTATTCCTCCCTTTGTCTTTCTAAGCTGATGTACCCTATAAAGGTTTATCCCTTCTTAACCGAGTTGGCTATCTTTTCCTCAGTTTGGGCCTTTACTATTCTGACTTCCTCCTGCTTCCTTCTGCCTTAACTGGTACAGCTTCGTCCTGCTCCTTCTGTGTTTCCTTATACTTCGGAATGCTATCTTTTTCTTCCTGACTTTCACAGCCACCTCTTTTGAGAACCATAGTGGCTTTTCTTTCATTTTGATTTGTTTATTTGCTTCACACAAAGACTTGTTGCCTCTGTGATGGCAGTTTTGATGATTCCCATTGTTGCTCCATGCCTCCTTCTAGCCTGTTTGCTAGTGCTTTTCTGAGGCACTCTCCCATCTTACCAAAGTCAGCCCTCCTGAGTCCAGTACCCTCACTTTTGTATGGCTTGACTCTGTAGCTGAGCTTAGCGTGAACCACACTGTTTGATGGTCACTTGTTCCCCAGATGGCAACCCACTTCTAGATCTGAGATCCTCTCACTGCCCCGTTTGAGATCACGAGATCTAAGATTGCTCCCTCACAGTGGGTTCGAAACTAGCTGTCTGAGGCCTGCCCCTGAGAGCATCAAGAATGGCCCTGCTCTTGGATGTGGCTGCAGCAAATGTGCCCAGTTAACATCTGACATATTCAGGTCTCCCATCAACAGTATCTCCCTTTCTCTGCCATTCTAAGAATGCCTTCTATCATATCTTTGTCCATTCCTCCCTGACATGGGGGTCTGTACACAACCCTGTGCAGATTGTGTCCTTTCCAGTCTCAAGGTGACCCACAGTGCCTCCTCTCCTCCCTGTTTACTCTTTTGTTCAGTTGCTTTATCCCTTCCTTTACATAGAGAGCTATCCTCCCCTCTTCTCCCTGCCTGTCTCTCCTATGGGTTATGTACCTGGTATGTTAACATCCCAGTCATGGTTCTCTGTGTACCATGTTTCTGTGGCTACTCGATATTCAGACATCCCTCTTCCATCAAGGCCACCAGCTCAGGGCTTGTTGCCCAGACTCGAGCATTGGTACTCATTACCCTCCATTTCCTGATGGCCTTACTCCTTTCTGCCCCATCCCGTCCTTCTTGCCTTTGTCACTTTCTCCATTTACCCCTGCCCTTCTCCTATTGACACCTCTATGCCGGTGTTTACACGTACTACCTTGATTTTTGGGGGCTAGGATTTCCATGCCTAAGTGCCTCAGTGCCTCAAATTATCCTCCACACTAACTCCTCCACAATCATGTTGAGCTAAATGTAGTCATCGCACAAAGGAAGACTTCAAAGAATTAGTGGCGAGACTATTCAAAAATTTGAGCAGGATAATCCTAAGGGGAAACAGGAGGGCATACGGTGGGACATGCTCAAAAGCTGCCTAAGAGGGAAATAATTAAATATTTGGCCAGATTTAAATGGGAAAAAATGCAGACTAGGTTACAACTGGAGCAAAAATAATCCAATTAGAGGCTGCACACCAAGCCAATCAGGAATCCCCTCAAACAAGAACTAGATAAAGCACGGCAGGAGCTAAACCAACTGTTAGATATTCAGATTGAAGGGCAACTCAGATATGCTAGACAAAAATACTTTGAGCATGGTAATCGAGCTGGGAAATTGTTGGCGTGGCAGCTTTGTCAAGAGGCAGCAAGCACAGCAGTAGTAAGATTAAAGGGTGAGGGGCAGGAGCCACCTACCACATCCCCGACAGACATATTGCAGAGATTTGTGAAATTTTATGCAAACTTATATACAGCAGAGACCCCACCTGGACATTCAAATGGTGTGCACCTTTCTAGATACCCTCCCATCCCCACCCTAAAAGATTCCACAAGGTGACCCTTAACTCCCCGATCACTACCCAAGAAATACAGTCACAAATTAAACGCTTGAAGAACGGCAAAGCCCCAGGATTAGATGGCTTCTCTGCCGAATTCTATAAAAAGCTTTACTCCCGATTGATCGATTATTTGGTGGCAACTTGTAACCAGATTTTTCTACACCAAAACCTATACCACCCTCCTGGAACCTAGCCCAAATTTTGGTCATCTTAAAGCCTGGAAAAGACCCGAACATTGTGGTTCTTACCGCCCAATCTCCTATTACCTGTGGATTTAAAAATCTTTATGGGGATTCTGGCAGAAATACTTCAGACATGTATTCCACCCTTAACCACCATAATCAAACAGGCTTTATCTCAGGAGATTTCTTCAAGATAATATCCGCCAGTTGCTAAATATTATCACTGCTCAGAAGGGTTCCACGACTTTCCAGTTGGCCATCAATATGGGTGCAGAAAGCCTTTGACAGGGTGGACTGGCACTTGTCTTCCACCCTGTCAAGGTTTGGGCACAGGAGACCACTTTGTTTTGGCTATGACTGCTCTGTATCAAAGACCGGAGCCCAGAATCAAACTTAATGGGTTCCTTTCTGATCACATACTCCTGAACAGGGGAACAAGACAGGGCTGCCCACTTCCCCTGATCTTTGCGCTAACTTTAGAACCTTTAGCCATGTGGATATGCAATAATCCTGATATTACAGGAGTACAGGCAGGAGGAACAGAGCAAGAAGTAGCAGTTTATGCTGACTATTCCCTTTTTGTTCTCAAGGATCCCCAGACTTCCCTACCCCACCTATTGGGCACTAGATACATTTGGATCTTTAGCTGGATATAAAATAAACTTATCCAAATCAGAAAGCAGTGGTGATAAGTAGCACCCCTACAAACAGTTTAAAGATAATTTTCCCTTTAAGTGGGCCAAGAAAAACACTTTTAGATACTTAGAAATACAAATCTCAGTGAATACTTCCAGTTTATTCCAGAATAACTTCACTAAACTATATAATACTATGCAGGCAGAGTTTGCCCATTGGAGACTCCTCCCTCACCTTATACGGCAGGATTCAGGTAATTAAGATGAATGTGCTCCCTAGATGGTTGTTTCTCTTTCAGACACTCCCGATTCCTATATTTCCCTGTTTCTGGAAACAGCTGACTAAAAAGCTTTCAAACTTCATCTGGGCAGGAAAGTGTCCTTGAATTTCACTTAAAATGCTGGTACAGTCGAGAGAGGAGGAGGACTCAGGTTACCCCACATGTATTATTATTACCTAGCAGCCCAAGGTGCACAGTTGGTCACTTGGGCCAAACAAAGAGTAAACTCAGGTTGGTACTCAGTTGCAAACTCAGCACAAAACTACAAATTATGGACCTTGCCCACGCACCATGGTAGGTCCACATATGGTCATCAACAATAAACCCATGGGTCAAGCATTCCTTTCATAGAAACATAGACTTTGACTGCAGATAAGGACCGCTTGGCCCACCTAGTCTGCCCATTCCTACCTAGAGGATAAGCTGCAGATCCTATTTAACCAACAGCCTATTTCTTCTACCCACAACAAAATTGCCTTATGTCTGTCCCATTCATTCTTGAATTCTCCCACAGTTTTAGACCCACAACCTCCTCAGGAAGGCTGTTCCATCTCCACCACCCTCTTTGTGAAAAATACTTCTTCACATTGCCCCTGAGCCGTCCCCCTCTATCTTCAAATTGTGTCCCCTTGTTCTTGCACATATCTTTTTCTGAAAGATGCTACCCTCTTGGACTTTGTTGATTCCACTGAGGTACTTGAACGTTTCTATCATGTCCCCCTCTCCTCCTTTCCTCAAGGGTATACATATTAAACTCTTTAGCCTCTCCTCGTATGGCTTCTCTTGCAGACCCTGCACCATTTTAGTTGCCCTCCTCTGAACTGCCTCCATCCTGTCTATGTCCTTATGGAGATGGGGTCTCCAGAACTGGACGAGTACTCCAGATGGGGTCTCACCAACTGTCTGTACAGAGGATAACAACTTCCTGTTTTCTGCTGGTGATACCTCTCCTATATCCCAGTATCCCCCAGCCCTCCCTACTGCCTTCTCACATTGCTTGCCAACTTTAAGGTCATCTGATATGATTACTCCCAGGTCCCTTTCCATTTTTGTTGTTGTTACTACCTCCCCCATTATGTAATTTTCCCTGGTTTTGTTTCCCAGGTGCATTACTTGCACTTCTTTGCATTGAATCCAAGCTGCCATACTTCTGACCATTCCTCCAACCTTGCCAAGTCCCTTCTCATCCTTTCTATGCCTCTTTGTGTATCAACCCTGTTGCAGATCTTTGTGTCATCTGCAAAGAGCATACTTCTTCCTTCAGTCCCTCTGCAATGTCACTTATAAAGACATTAAAAGGACTCCATTTACAATTACCTTCTGTGTCCTGTTCTTATTCTACTTTAATCCCTTGCATCCTTATAAGGCTCCGAAGATATCACATACCCGAATACACTGGGACCCTTTCCTGATCAGACACACTGTTAGTTTTCTCTCCCGCCCAAATCAGACCATGGTTATGCCTACTGGAAATGTAAGGGCCTCACCACATTTCAACAATTATTAGACCAGACAGGATGCCTCCCCTTTGCACCCTTAAGGGCAGCGTCGCAACCGCAGAGAAGACTTTATAGGTTCTTTCAGACACGACACTTCATCACTATGGATGAAAATCATCTACAGATACGTGAGATTTAACATCCCTAGAATCGTACTGGTGGGATTCCATTAGAATTAAAGAGAAATTAAAATATCTTTCAGTATACACAATCTTGATAACCAAGGAGAGATCCCTATACTAGAGTAAATACAGATAAAATGGGAAAGAGATTCTAGAGAAGAAATTTTAAGGAAAGACTGGAAACGTAGACTTCAAAGGGGTTGGCAAGTTACCTCAGCCACGATTTGGTGAGAATTTAACTGGAAAATACTCTGTTTTCAGGACTCCAGAGATCACAACTCATTTTAACCTGCAGGCCTCATCAGCCTGTTGGCATATGTGTGGGACACCAGTAGGCACACACTATCACATATTCTGGGGATGTGGTAAGCTGAAGGCATTCTGGAACCATATACACACACAGTGATGGAGAAGGTGGTGGGTTTCCTATTCCCTTCACTTTCCAGGACCAAGTGTTGGGTCTCCCAACCTTATCCACTAAAAAGAAAAAATAGTGGAGCTCTGCCAGATCCTAAAGGTTGCTGCCTTGAAATGTATCACAACCAAATGGTTAACACAGGAACCTCCTTCCTTGGCCCAATGGGTACTGAAGGTAGAGGAATTGAACACTTAGAGAATATTACCTATACAATACATCTTAGAAATGAGATGTTCCAGGACCTTTAGCAGCTATGGCAGGTCTGGAGGGAAGGTTGGGGAAATGTGGCAGAGGATGGGGAATAGGTAGACATGGAGATTAAAGTAGAATAAACAGACATTCTGGAGACACTCCTGAAGGGCTCAGGGTGATTGTGGGAAACCCAGATAATCATAAATACCTTCTTGGGCTTACTGCCCAAATGTACGGCTGAAAGGTTGGAGGAAATGTTTAATGATAGAAAAGTATTTGTAATGTTGAAAGCAGCATTAGTTACTGTGCAAGTTTTGTAATTTTATTTTCCAGTTTCACTGTTCAATTGAGTCAAGGTGTAACTCAACATATAAGTTTACATGTGTGCAACAAAATCTTTTATCATGGACATTGGGACAGAGACTAGAATTACACTGTATTGAACTGTGTCCATCCATCCAAAGCCTCAGGCTTAAAGCAGTGTACCATTCTTTTCTTACCATTAATTTGGTATCAGGACCGGTAAGCCATGATGAAAAAATTGATCTGTGAAATTCAAAATGATACTGTACTATTTAAAGGATATCAAATCTGTAAAAGTATGCCTTGAATTAAGATAATATGGATGAGCTGTTGTGTTGTATTTTAAACTTCTATAAATAAAAGCTGAAGTTAAAAAAAAAAAAAAATTTTTCTAGATTTACAGCACTCATACCCATCCCAGTTTTGTTTTACTCATTATATTTTAAACTGGTGAGTAAATTACTCCTACCTGCCAAAATTAGCTGGATCATTGTTAACACCTGATCAATTCTTATCTAGAAAAAACTACGTTTTTAAAAATGTACTTCTCACTGCACTTAGCCTGGACATTTATGCGCATCAAGTTGGCTTTATTAACCTCCGTTCTAAATGAGGAGTAAAGTACTCATCCCAAAAATCTTATCAGGAGCCCTGGTTAACGGTCTCCAGGAAGAGAGGCAGCATGGGTATGTCATGGGAAGATTCTGCCAGATAAGCATGATAGAATTTTTGACTGCATCACAGGTCGTTGGACAAGGGCCAGGTGGTGGATGTACTATGCCTGGACTTCAAGTAGGGCCTTTGACTCTGTGCCGTATGGAAGGTTGCTTAGCAATTAAATAACCTGGGAGTAGGGGACAAGCTGCTGCGGTGGGTCAGGAGCTGGCTACAAGAAAGGAACCAGAGAGTTGGCGGTAAGAGTGGAACTATCTGAGCCTAGACCTGTAACCAGCAGAGTCGCACAGGGATCAGTACTTGGTCTAGTGCTATTTAACATCTTTATTGGCGACATAGCGGATGGAGTCAGAAGTAAAATCTGACTTTTGCAGATGATACTAAGCTCTGTGGGAGGATGGACATAGAGGAGGGAGACAGGAGCTCAGGAGGATCTTTCCAGGCTAGAGAAGTGGTCTGACATCTGGCAGTTGGGGTTCAATGCCAAGAAATGCAAGGTCATGCACCTGGGAGCTAAGAACCCCAAGGGCCAGCTACTGTCTGGGTGGTGTACAGGTGTCCAGCTTGGTGGAGGAAAAGGACCTTGGGGTGATAGCCAGGGCAGACATGAAACACTCTGTACAGTGCTGCAAGCGGCAGCCAGAGCAAATAAAATGCTGGTCTGCATCGCTAGAGGATCACTTCCAGGAAGAGAAGTCATTCTGCCTTGATACAGATAATTGGTGAGACCACACTTGGAGTACTGTGTGCAGTTTGGTGCCCTTATTTGACGAAAGACATCAGACTACTGGAGGGGTCCAGCAAAGGGTGACCAAGATGATTCAGGGCATGGGACAAACCATATGATGAGAGGTTAAGGAAGCTCATTATGTATTCCCTAGAAGACAGAAGGAAAAGGGATCTGATAGAAACCTTCAAGTGCCTAAAAGGTATAAACAAGGCTGGAGCGGAGGGCATTTTCAATTTAAAAGGAGGGAACCACAAGGAGCACAGTCTGAAACTTGTGGAAGATAGACTTAAAAAGGAAATGAGGAGGCACGTTTTCACAGAAAGGGTGATGTCAAAGTGGAATGAACTACCAAAGAGGAATAAAAAGGCAGTGGCAACCTATGTCAACAGTAATAAAAATACAAATAACAAGTGCAGATGAATTCTCGTCATAGGGACTCAGTGATGAGAGGAATTGAGCCCACCTGGGTATACAACCGCATACTAAGTAATAGTCCAATGCCTCTCTGGAGCCTTGGCCAGGCGTGACATAGAGTGCATAGGAGATTGGTGGAGAAAGCAGGTAATGATGTTATGAAGTGGGAATACTGGTGCATCTTGGTACCAATGACCAGGTCACTCAGATGATAGAGGAGGCCAAACAAAGCTTTATTTGACTAAGTGAACAATGGTTGGCAGCTCATTTGACCTCTCTAGCCTTCTACAAGATCCTCCCAGTGTGGGGCAAAGGAGAAAGTACTGGCAGGATCAGGACCAAAGAGATTAAAGAGTTCAATACTTGGTTGCATGGATGGTGCCAGGACAAAGGTTACCAGTTTTAGGTGCCGGGGACTTCTGGGATAGACCATTGTTTAGATTTGATGGTCTGCACCTAACGGGTAAGGGCACTAGGGCTAAAATTAGACATCTACATGGAGAGTTTAAACTAGGAGTGGGAGGCTCAAGGCTGAGGAACCCATCAGAGGGATTAAAAGCGATAGAAACTTAGCCAGCACTACCCACAAACAATGAACTCCCATCTGCAAACTGGGAGCAACCAATGAGTATGAAAAGGAGTAAAATGGGCAGTAAAAGAGAAAGCAAACAAAATGTACAACTGAAACCTAATTCAGGAAAAAAGAGCACTCCAGTAAGTTCTTGAAAGGATGTGCTTCAACGCCAGAAGCCTGGGAAACAAAATTAGTGATCTGCAGGCAATAATGGCTGACACCAAAGTAGACCTGGTGGCCATCACGGAGACCAACAACTGAGACTTGTCAGTCCCAGGTTATTCTCTTTATAGGTGAGAAAGGAAGGTAAAAGGAGAGGTGGGGTGGTACTATATGTTCATGAAGGCATAACTGCCACATCAATCGATGCAAACAAAATGGAGGGGTAGAATCACAGATCAAAGAAGTGTGCACTGGGTTGTGGTGCTCCAAAACTACCAAAGTATAGTGAAAAAAGTTGTAGGCACACACAAACCTCATAAGAGGGACACAGGCTTCAAAATGAATTAAATAAACATTTTATTGAAGCCAAAACAGGAGAAACACCACCACTCATACCTAACATGTTTGGACACAGTGTCCTTATCAAAGGCTAAAATGAACACCCGCCATTTAAAAGCATTTTATGACATGGTCATGTGGGCACATCTAACCAATCCCTTCACTCCTTACTTAAGTAATATAGGTTTTATCTAGTTCTCAATTTCTAATACTAACCCTGGAGTGATAGGAATACTTTAACAGGGTTAAAAAACAATCTGTGTAACCATATGCTAACAACATGCAACATTTATAATTAAAAACAAAAACAAACACATGCCATGTGTTGAAAACAAATCACCAACATTCAGTTTTAAAGTCTATAGTGCCTTAGCACTCCTCCCTAATAACCAAAAGAGTAGGAACAAGAGGGAAGGGAGGGAATATATTTTACTTGGTACATATATGTTAATAGAAGGGAAAGGGGGAGGGTTGATAAAACAACGGCCATATATATTCATTGTGCAGAAAGAGAGAAGTCCTCTGTATGAACCATATCTCATCTCATTGTAGCTTAGTGTAGTTCACAGTGAGCCTACATATTTCATTATCTTATATATTTGCCAAATGGCTCTAAACTACCAAACTATATATAAACTCCATGTATACGATCTAGTATCAAAGGTATACAAGTGTGTTGGGGGACTCGCACAGAATCTATAATCCTAACGAAATACCTAGAAAATTATTTTTTCCCTTATACATAGTATCAACATTATTATTTTCTGAGGTAGGGTCTGGTATCTAAATGGACAATGGTGCCTGTTTTATGTGCCTGTAGGCTCAAAATCCAGAAATTATCTCTTCTCAAAACAAGATTATCAAAGGGCACATAAAAACAGGCATCAGTGTCTATTTAGATATCAGACCCTACCAGAAAATAAGAATGTAATACTGGTCGCTCCGTGGCGCTGAGGGTTGAGGCACTGATGCTGCCACAGCTTTCAGGCCGCCAATTCCCGGTTCGGGAACGAACTCGGTGGCCGGGGTCGGCAGGAGAGGGAGGATTGAGCCGCCCCAACGGATGCTCTCCTCCTCAGGGTGGGAAACCATGAACGCTCTCGTTCTACATCCCTCGCAGCGCGTGGAAGCACCGACAATTGAGGGATGGAGGCGGCCCGCCTAACGGAGTCGAGGAGGGCGACGCCGATGCATGAGGGCTCTGGCGCGCGCAGCACGCCTTCTCCTCGGACGACGTCCCTGCTGCTCACGCCCCAGGGGTAGGGACGGGGAGAAATTGAAAACCCCTCCGCAAGCCCTAGATGAAGGGCCTAAGTCCACCCGACCACCTGCAGGACAGACCCCACTGTGCAAGGAGAGGAGGATAGGCACTCTGGGGGCAGATCCCAGAGGTAGGCGAGGGAGACATGAGCGGACGGAAGGAGGGGCCCGGAGGTAGTAAGAGGGATAAAGAAAGAATAAAAAAAAAAAAAAAAAAAAAGAATGTTAATACTAGATGTATAAGGAAAAAATGTTTTTTCTAGGTGTTTCCATTAGGATTACAGATTCTAAGTGAGCCCCCACACTCTTGTATACATTTGATACTAGATCTCCTATACATGGAGTTTATATATAGTTTGGTAGTTTAGAACCATTTGGCAAATATATAAGATAATGAAATAAGTAGGCTCACTGTGAACTATATTTGGTATAATTAAATGAGATATGGTTCATACAGATGACTTCTCTTTTCTGCACAATGGATATATATATATATATATATAATATGTATATCTATGGCAGTTGTTTTATTAACCCCTCCCTTCTATTAACATATATATGTACCAAAAATATAGTCCCTCCTTCACTACTGTTCCTACTCTTTTGGTTATTAGGGAGAAGTGCTAAAGCACTATAAACTTTAAAATGGAATGCTGGTGATTTGTTTTCAACACATGGCAGATGTTTGTTTTTGTTTTTAATTATAAATATTGTATGTTGTTAGTATATGGTTAAGCACTGATTGTTTTTTAACACTGTTAAAGTATTCCTATCACCCAGGGGCTAACATTAGAAATTGAGAACTAGATAAACCTATATTAATTAAATAAGGAGTGATGGGATTGTTAGATGTTCTGCATAACCATGTCATAAAATGCTTTTAAATGGTGTGGTGTTCAATTCATTTTAGCCTTGATAAAGGACACTATGTCTGGAAACATGTTAGGCATGAGTGGTGTTTTGCTGTTTTGGCTTTAATAAAAAGGTTTATTTAATTCATTTTGAAGCCTGTGTCCCTCTAAGAGATTTTGTGTGCTTAAAACTTTTTCACTATGGGGTATAATCACTATGGATTCAGCTCAGCCCAGCATCAGGAAAAAGATATGTATTAGGGCAATTTACAGACCACCGGGGCAATCAGACAAGAAAGATGCAGAGCTCTATAGAGGAAATCAGAGGTGTGTGACGCTAAAAGGGACACTGTTGTGACTGGTGATCTGAAAATGCCAGATGTCGACTGGGGTAACCTAGTTGCACGATCAGCGAAGTCAAGCTGTGGTAGATGCCTTACAGGACTGTTTACTCACCCAACCAGTTAGCTCACCAACCAGGATGAGCACTATTCTCATGTGGTCCTAACAAATTCCAAAGTAGTTGAAGATGTGGAAGTTGGAGAACCACTGGCAAACAGTGACCACAACTCTGTCTGGTTTACATTGTCCCTAGGGTGGTAAGATCTCAGTCCCAGATGGAGGTCCTGAGCTTTAAAGGTGCCAACTTCAGTAAATGAGAATGATGGTCAAGGACAACCTGACTGAGGTTCGCAAAAAAATGGGGTAGAAGACATCTAGAGGATAGTCAACATGCCATACAAGAGGCCACTAAACTCTGCATTAAACTTGTCTAAAGAAAAAAAACACCCATATGGTTCACTAACCAGGTCAGGGTGGCAATTAGAGGTAAAAGGAACCAGAATGACAGTGATTGGGACTACTATATTCAGAAATGTAAGGAGGCCAAAAAGGCAGCGACTGAACTCAGTATTGCCTCAGGTGTCAAATCTGGTAACAAACAATTTTCCCAATACATCTGGGAGAGAAGAAAGAAAGGGGGAGAGTTAAACTTACAGAGGGAGACAGGATCATCGAGGATGATGAACATAAAGCCATGGTCCTCAACAACTTTTTTGCTCAGTGTTTACCAAAGAGCACAGTGGACCATTGCCAGAGAGTGGCATAAAAGCATCTGATAGAGGGCACCCACGGATGGAGACTCCAAAGATCACCACTGAAAGAGTTAAAAGCCACTAGTGAGCCTCAGAATGGACAAAGCGCCAGGGCCTGATGGGTTGCATCCAAGGGTACTGAAGGAACTGGCTGAAGATCCAGTGGACCCATTGGCACACTTGTTCAACCACTCGCTTCAGGAGGTGGTACCTAGGGACTGAAGAAGGGCAGAAGTGGTCCCTGTCCACAAGGGAGGTAGTAGGGAGGAGGCTGGTAACTACAGACTGGTCAGCCTCACATCTGTTGTGGGAAAATTAATGGAAACCCTGATTAAACAGGATATAGTGGATTACCTGGATGAGCACAACTCCAGGACCACAAACAGTGTGAATTTGTGGCTGGCAGGTCATGTCAGACAAACCTTATTGCATTGACTGGGTAATGAAGGAATTAGATAGGGACAACCACTGGACCCACTGTACTTCAGTTTCAGCAAGGCCTTGACTTAGTGCCACAATCGACTTAAAAAGTTGAAGAGCTAGGCATTGCTGATAGCTTAGTCAGGTGGGTCGGAAATTGATACGGGATAGAAGCCAGAGGGTAGTCATCAATGGGGTAAGGTCTAGTGAGGGTAGTCACTAGTGGTGCACCCCATAGCTCGCTCTTAGGACCAGTCCTGTTTAATGTGTTTATCTGCAACACTGGCACAGGCATTCAGGGTAGGATGGAACTATTTACAGATGATGTCAAACTAGGGGTAGGATTGACAACGTGGAGGCAGTTAGGAACTCAGAACGACTTACAGAAACTAGTACAGTGGTCTAAATTCTGGCAACAGAAGTTCAATGCAAAAAGTGTAAAGTGATGCATCTAGATAAAGGGAATCCTAGAAAAAAGTGCTGGCTCAATGGGGTCAACTCTGCATATCTCAGGAAGAAAGGGACCTAGGGGTCCTTATATGTGACACCCTTTAACAGTCACACCAATGCAACAAAACTTATGGCAAGACAAACAAAATGCTAGGTGCATAGGGAGAGGATTTGACAGTAGGAGCAGGGAGGTGATCCTTCCTCTGTATAGGTCTCTAGTGAGGCCCCACCTGGAGTATTGCATCCAGTTCTGGAATCTAAACCTAAAAAAGGGCATGGATAGATGGAGACTGTGCAGAGAAGGGCAACCAAATGATACAGATCCTCCATGAACTCTCATAGGAGGAATGCCTGAAGGAACTAAACCTATTCTCACTGGAAACAAGGAGGAGAGGGTTATATATTGAGACTTACAAGTTCTTGGCAGGCATAAAGTGCCACACAGAAATTTTCAAAGGGCCTCAGCTCTACCACCAGGGGCATGAATAGGAATTCTGGGGAGAAGCGGTTTAAGAAGGATCTAAGGAAACATTTCTTCATGGAAAGAGTGGTGGAGCCCTGGAACAGCCTCCAGCAGAGGCGGTGAATGCAAGAACCATGTCAACATTCAAACATGGGTGGGATAGAGCAAGGGCTCAGGGCATAGGGCAGGACCTGGGAAAGGCAGGATAGAAGGGGGTACCTATAAGAGGTGTGGGAACTCATGGGCAGACATGATGGCCACGGTCTCCTTCTGCCATCACTTCTTTTCATGTTTCTAAGAGGTGGTATCATTGAAAATAGTGGGAAGTTTTAAAGGGTGGGACAAAAAGAGTGGCAGCAGGAGGGAGGAAGGAGATGGGGAAGAGAGGGTGGGAAGAGTAACTGCAGTGAGGAAGGGCAAGTTTGGGGGTGCAACTCAGTAAAATAGACTGAGTTGCACACTCAAGCAGATTTGATAGACTACTAGGCCTGTTTTTGCTGGCAATTTTCATGTTCATATGTAAAGAGTAGGAAAAATGAGACCGCTATGGTTCACAAGGAAAGTGGCTGAAAAGGTTAAGGCTAAGCGGGTAGCACTCAGGAGGTGCAAAGAGAAGCAGATGGAAGGATAGCGATTTGTACCAGGAAACTTAGAGCAAGCAGGGAAGCGGAAAGGTGCAAACTAGAGGAAAGGATAGTCAAAGGGTAACTAAAGGTATTAAACCTTTTTAGGTACATAAGTGAAAAAAAGGAAAACAAGGGCAGGATTGTAAGGTTAAGAAGGGCGGGGGGACTATACAGAGAAGGAGTAGGAAATGCGATATCCTGAGCAGCTGTCCTCGGTGGTCGTGGAGGGACTGCACAGGAGCCCTCCTCCAAGTCGCCATCTCTCTCCCGGACAGCGAAACAGGTATGCACAGCAGAAAGAGCACCAAGACAGAAAGGCTGTTAACGGCTGAGCTGCCAGAGACGATACCCGCCACCCTTGGTTGGCTCTTACATATATAAGGCAAGTCACGTGACTGTCAAAACCTATCCACTCATTCTTCCATCTGGAATTTATATTTTTCAACCACTGGTGGCCACTGCCTCTCTATACCTCCGAATCTTGCAAACCCCTAAAACCGTACATCACTACTAAATTGTACTGTGCACCATGGCACTTCAGTCTTTCACCTCACTGGTTTTCCACCCTAAAACAAGACCCTCCCTACCCCTAGGGAATGTAGGTCTCTTCCTGCTGGCCACATCCACCTTAACTGGATTGCTATTGGCCACAGATTTCTCTGCAAATATCCTAGCAAATGAGCAAAAACTCCTTACCACTGCACCCTTACTCACTTGCCACCATGCCCTGTAAACATGCACAATGTAACTACAATTATAGATATATCCCTGCCAGTCCATAATGCTGGCATCCCTATCATACGTGGAATAAAGACTGCTTGGCACCTGCTTTACTACACTACACCTTCAGAACACCCATGGTGGCCTCCCACCTGCCCACTCCTGTCCCTTCTGCTTCTAGCCCTCCTAGCCGTGATGTAGAAACAAATCCATGCCCAACGGACATACACATTAACCACATGGCTGCAGCATGGGCAGGAAGTAATGGGATAAAGATTGCCCACCTAAATGTTCAGCCTCCTTCCAAACTTGCAGAGTTAGAGGCGTGGATGACCCTCTACAAGCCCACGTGACTGGGTATATCCAAGACCTGGCTAAAACCGTACTCATGACTCTGCCTTGTATGTGCTCCAGGCTACTCCCTCCTCCGGCAGGATGAGCCAGGAAGAAAGAGAGGAGGCGTTGTGCTGTATGTCCAAGACCACATACCAGCTGCCATTGTTGCCTGCTCATCGACAGACTCCCATAAGTGAATGGGTTATCACTGAGCTACTATAAGTGCAGCAAAAAATCTTTATGTTGGCTGCTGCTACAACCCTCCTCCAGCCTCTATGCAGGGGTTGTCTAGTTTTCTCTCAGCCTGACATGCTCCACCACACCTAGGGATACGCTCCTACTAGGGATTTCAACCTAAACTGGACTGTGACCCAAACCCAGACTACCCAACTCTACTAAGGTCCCACAACTTGGATCAAGTAATCTCTACCTCAACCAGATGCAACCAACCATGTACCAACCACTCTATCCTTGACTGGATCTTAACAAACCGGCCTAATCTAATCCTCCAAGCAGGGACCATGTCCGATGCCATTAGTGACCACACCCCACCTATATAGTTGTGAACAAGTCCGCTCGCCTCGCCTAAAATACTGTCCTTCAGAAACTTCAGCATCCCAAACCATGACCTCGTGACCAGCATGCACTGTCCTTAAACTGGTCCTCTCTATATTTGACAGATACGCTCTGCTGCAGTAAATCTACTCACCAGTACCCTCCAGAAACTTCAAGACAACTATTTTCCTATCAAAGCCAGGGAGGGTCAGAAGCAGCTGCACTGGATAACTAAAGAGCTGCTAACGAAGGCCAGGGACTGTAGTTGGAAGGCTTTCAAAGCGCCCCATCCCCCACCTATGGAATGCCTATAGGCAACTACGTAACGCCTGTAAACAAATGGCAAAGTCACCAAAAGAAATATTTTAACGACCTTCAACAAAACACCCTGAGAAATCCTCGTGAATTCTGGGCAACAATTGGGTCTAGACTACACCCCAAGACTAACAAGCAAATAACCCAACTTATGTCCCCAGCAGGCATAATGAATGATCCTGTGGGCATTGCAGACCTTTTAACACATGTTCACCTGACCTAACCCCATACCTTAGCAAGCTTCCTCCGAGACCCCTTTCTACCTAAACAGTAATGGTAACCCCTTACTCCTCTAAGCCATCGTGGCCTCCACCCTCCATTCTATTTCAGAACCACTGGGACTACTACTATTGAAAGACTCTGGAAACCATCCCCATGAGGGGCAGCCCTGGAAGTGATGGTCTCTACCCAGCCTTCCTGAGATCATCTCCACAGCTCTGTGAGCCATTGACACACATTCTCAACCTTGCTCTGTCCTCATCAGCAATGCCTGACACCTGAAACACGCCAGATGATACCCATTTTCAAGGCAGGGAGACCGCCTAGCCCCAGAGAACTATAGACCCATTTCCCTGCTTCCTCATCTTAGCAAATCATAGAAAGGTTGTCCATATCCAGTTATCAGAACACCTAAATAAGTACAACCTCCTAAGTCCCCTCAGCACGGTTTCGTAAGCATCCACAGCACCCCTCCGCCCTGGCAATTTTCTCAAACCACATCCTCACTAATATGGACATGGACAAGGCCACAGGTGCAGTCTTTGTCGATTTGTCAAAGGCGTCGACCTAGTGCACCACATCTCCTTCTCTCACCCTTAGACAATTTGGCTGTGCCCTGGACCCACAAACTGGTTCTGTAGCTACCTCACAAACAGGTCTCAATCCATGATCATAGACAAAGCTGCCTCAGTCCCCTCCCCACAAGCACCGGGGTTCCCCAGGGATCAATTCTCGGCCCTTCTCTTCTCCATGTTCATCAATGCTACCTGCTGAGACTCTTAACATAATGTGATTCTCTCGCAGATGACCTAGTCCTGTACCACAGTGACAAGTCCTGGACTCCATCTCCACTACCCTCACAGGCAACTACAGGCGGCTGAAAGCTGGTTCACATCCAGAAAACTACTACTAAATCAGAAAAAGCCAAGAGCCATGCTCTTAGGATCCAAGCCCTATAAACAAGACTGCCAGATCAAACACTCGCCTCACCGTGATTTACTCCGTTGGCCCCCCCACCGAGCAGGTCACCGTTCCTATACCTCGGATTACCCTAGACTTCTCCTCACGTTCAATGATCCATTTAGCCCTGACCATTAAAAAGATTAATCAGAAACTAGAGTGCAGCCCTATAACCAATTCACCTGCTTTCCTATCGGAGCTCGCCTCACCATCCAGCAAAACCTTCTCCCTCTCCTTGATTACTGCCCCCTATCTATACTCCAACACCCACAAAGCAACAATCATGCCTATACATGGCATATAATGCTATCTGTCGCTGTCCTTAAAGCACCCCGTTAACCCATCACTGCAACCTCTATGAGTCCTTGGGATGGCTCTCCCTCAGGCACGCGCCAGAACTATACGGCGGGCTGCCTGGTGGACAGTGTTCTCAAATTAACCAGCTATCCCCTATGCTCCCCTACTAATACCTAGAGCAGCCACTAGACCCCTTAGGACCTCTTCTTTTCCAACCCTTGAAGTTCTCATGCCTCTACGATGATGGGAGCAAAGGCTTTCTCAATGTGACCCCCTCCTCTGGAACAGTCTTCCCACTGCCATTCATCATCCATCCCATCGTCATTCAAAGCCAACCTTAAGGCCTGGCTTCTGATGAGACCTCCTGCAAATTCTTGCCGAGCAGGCAGAATCCGTGAACCACCTTAAACTACCAAAACTGCTGGCACTGCCCCTACTCTCAGACACTATGAACATACATTTGCCTCGCTCAATGCCCGCACGCCTACCTTGCATGCTGCGCTACTCAGCTGGCCCCGGCAATCTGGCGGGACAGGTTTTCCACCTAGTCCTCTTTGAAAGCTGTCTGACGGCTCAAACTGCTACTTATGCTTAGCTTATGAAACTGTTTTAGCTGCTTTGTGCATATGTTTAAACAAATTCTCCCCTGCATTCTAGGCCTGTATTTCCTTGTCTCATGTTTGTTATCTCTATGCCTGTAAACATTATAAAATGAAGACTATTCTTACTGTCCTAATGTTGTTGTGACCACCTTACACTACAGTGTGAATTTGTATCTACTCCTGTGATTTGTATTCCCTGTACTGCCTCCTTGTGGCCCAGGTGGTGACTGAAAATGGTCCACTGGATCAGTGCACTTACCTGTTACCAAAACATAAATAGATAAATAAATATACAGTACTTCTTTTGAGTCTTCATAGTGGAGGGTAGACAACATAAAAGCAACCCAGGAACACTGGAGGAGGGAGGCAGACACAAGTCAATTTACAAAGGAGATT
Organism: Neoceratodus forsteri; assembly: GCA_016271365.2. NCBI lineage: Eukaryota > Metazoa > Chordata > Ceratodontiformes > Ceratodontidae > Neoceratodus > Neoceratodus forsteri. Next base: position 971,053,915 of record CM057454.1, on the reverse strand, counting down.
CCTGAAAGACTTAGAATCTGAAAGTGAACAAAGCTATAGGGCCAGAAGGGGTACACCCAAGGGTGTTGTGGGAGCTCAGGAGGTAGTGGCTCACCTCTGACAGCTCTATTCAACAACTCACTGGAAACAAAGGTGATTCTACAGGACTGGAGGAGGGCAGATGTAGTCCCACTTAATAAAAGCGTTAGCAGGAGGAGGCTGGCAACTATAGGCAGTCAATTTGATATCAGTGTTGAGGAAGTTAATGGAGATGCGGTTAGGGAAGTAATGTATCTTGAATCTATCAAGTTACAAGGCCGAGGCAGCATGGATTCGGGGAGGTTATGTCAGATGAACCCTGATTAATTTCTTCAACTGGTGACATAGAAACAGTATTTTCTGGCAGATAAGGACCACTTGGCCTACCTAGTCTGCCCATTTTCCCTGCCTATAGTGTCACTGCAGATCTGCTTGATCTGCCCATTCATCCACCACTCTTCCCTTTCCTAAGATTCTTTATGCCTATCCCATGCATTCTTGAACCCCACCACTGTTTCTGCCCATCAACTCCACTGGAGAGACTGTTCCAAGGAATCCAGTACTCTGTAATTACTTCCTGCATCTCTCCTGAATCCTACCCCTCAACCTTATCTTGCTCCCTTGTCCTAAGCACCTTTTTTTCTGAAAAATGCTTCCATCCTGTAACCTTATTTACCCTGTGAGATATTTACAGGTCTCTATCATGCTCCCCTCTTCCTCATCTCTTTCTGGAGTGTACATGTAGGCCTTAAGTGTATCCTCATAGGGCTTCTGATGCAGACCTGCACCATTTTAGTTGTCCTCCTCTAGACCACCTCCAATCTGTTTGTGTTCTTCCAGAGATGTGATCTCCAGAACTGACCAGTACTCTAGGTGGGTCTTCCTGTGATCTGTACAGGCACTACCACCTCAATTTTCTGCTGGAATGCCTTCATATGCACTCCAGCATCCTAACCCTCCCAAAATGTGTTGTCATACTGCCAGCCACCTTTGGGTCATCCAGTATGATTACTCCCAGATCTCTTTCCTGCTTGGTGGTCGTCAGTACCATTCCTCCTATTCTGTACTCTGCCTCTGAGTTTCTGTGCCCCAAGTACATTACTTTGCACTTTTCATGTTGAAACCCAGCTTCCATACCCTTGACAACTCCTCGAATTTTTCAGGTCTCTGCTTATCCTTTCCACCCGCAGAGTATCACCTATTGCAGATTTTAGTGTCATCTGCAAAGAGCAGACTTTTCTTTCCAGCTCCTCTACAGTGTCACTTATAAAAGCGTTAAATAGGATCAGTCCCAGAACTGATTCCTGAGGCACCCTGCTGATCACCCTCCCTTCCTCGCAGTGAACTCCATTTACCAACACCTTCTGCCACCTATGCCCCTATCTGGAATGTTGTTGAAAGCCTTACTGAAATGTTGGTAGGCCATGTCCACGCTCCAACTTGATCTAATTCTTTGGGCACCCAGTCAAGAAGTCTATCAGATTTGTTTGCCATGACCCCACCCACTCTCGTGGGTCCATGCTGCCTCATGTCTTGTAACCCATTGAATTCAAGATATTCTACAATCTACAGTGATTCCATTAACTTTCCCACCACTGATGTCAGGCTGACAGGCCTGTAATTAGCTGCCTCTTTCCTGCTACCACTTCTGTGAATGAGACTACATCTGCCCTCCTCTGTCCTCCGGAACCACTCTTGTTTCCAATAAGCTGTTAAACAGGACTGTCAGAGGTGCAAGCAGTACCTCCATAACTCCCTCAGTACCCTTGAATGAACCCCTATCTGGCCCCATATTGCTTTGTCTACTTTCAGATTTGCAAGTCCTTTCAGGACACTCTCCTCTGAAAATGGACTAGTGTCCAATCTTCCTCCCTCCAATGCTCCTGTTACTTTTTGTGACCCTTCCCTTCTCTTTCCTCTTTGAACAATAAAAAACTATTTAGGATGTCTGCCTTTTCCTGGTCCCCTCTGCACAGTCCCTCTTTCCTTTTTAAGCTGATGATCCCACCCTGCTCTTCCTCCTGTCATTTACATAACTAAAAATGTCTTGTCCCCTTCTTCACCTCCTGGGCTATTCTCTCTTCAGTTTGTGCCTTTGCATCCTTAATGCCCTTCCTGCCTCCCTCTGTTTTCCTAATGCACCTCCCTATCCTCCTCCCTCTGTGTCTCCTTATACCTTCCAAGATGCTTCTCTTTTTGGCCTTTACCTTTTCACCACCTCTTTCAAGAACCATAGCCCGGTCTCTTGTTTTCCTCTTGCTTTTGCTCACTTGCGTGATGCAAGTTTTTTTAATTGTCATGCATATTTATGTACTGTGTACTGATGTTGCCTATCCTCATTGTCTGAACTGTGTTAGCCAATTTTATTGTACTGTATTTTTATGTACCACATTGTCCTACCAAGACCTCCTTGTAAATGAATGTGCTCAGTGGAGTTTTCCGCAGTAAACTTGAACTTGATGCAGAGGTTTGATTCCTTCACTGTGGTCCTTTTTAGCTTAGTCCACTGTTCCTCCACCCACCAAGTCATCCCCCACCCCTTAACTCATCCTAAGGCATTCACCCATTTTTCAGATCTGCCCTCCTGAAGTCCAGGACCCTTGCCCTTGTGTGATTTAATCTGCAGTCATCCTTCTGTTGAACCACACTGTTCGGTGATTACCGATACCCAGGTGGTCTCCTGCTTGATTTCTGCAACACTATCCTGTTAGTGAGTACCAGGTCCAGTATTGCACAATCACGAGTGGGCTCACGGACTAGTTTCCTGAGGAATGCCCCTGCAGGGAGTCCAGGATGTCTCTGCATCTAGTTGAAGCCATAGCTGGGAGGTTCCAGTCTACATCTGGCAGATTCCAGTCCCCCACCAGCAGCACCTGTCCCTTTCTGCCATCTTGGCAGTGACTTCACTGCTATCTTATCTAACTCCTTCCCTGTGCTGGAGGTCTGTAGATCATGCCTGCGCGAATAGAGCTCTATTCCCTTTCTAGGGTGACCTCAGCACCTCTGCTCCCTCATATTCCTTGTGTCTGCATTGCTCTTATGCCTTCCCTCACATAAAGCAGCATACACCTCCTTGTCCTCCAGGTGGATCCTCAGTCCCAATGTATCTGAACCCCTCCTCCCTGCACATTCATTCAACCATGAGTTGAAGCTCCTGGTGCAGAGTTCCATCTCCTCCTCCTGTTGTAGTCAGGGAGCACCTCAGCAAGCCACCAACATGCTATCCAAGACCCTCCCCACCTCTTTAAACTCCCCCAGCTCTCTCCATCCCCATCCCTAGCCAGGTCATTAGTCCCTAGGAGGATAATGACATCCAGCTCTCCTCCATCTTGCTGCCTGGGGATCTGCTGGGACCCCACCTGGAGTACTGGTTCCAGTTCTGGAGACCACATCTTAGGAAGGACATAGACTGGGTTGGAGGCTGTCCAGAGAAAGGTAACTAAAGTGGTGCTGAGGCTGCATCAGAAGCCCTATGGGGAGAGACTGAAGGATCTAACATACTAACATACTAAAATGCCAGCAGAATAGGCCTAGCGATTCTTCGCATCTGCTCGTTTGGTCAGCCCCACCCTGGGAGCTGACCTTGCTACCCTACGCCTCTCTGCCTTCTCCCTTCCCAGTTCCGGATATTCTTGCTGCATTGGATTTTGCTTCCAGAACCCTTCCCTGTACCTGTCCACCCCCCTCTTGAACCCCTCCACCGTCTCTGCCTCCACCAGCCCCTAGGCAGTGCAATCCATGGCTCCACCACCCTCTCAGTGAAGTAGCACCTCCTCCTTTCTCCCTGAATCTTCCCCCTCCAGCTTCACCCATGTCCTCTAGTGGCCCCCTCCTCCTTCCTTGAAGCACCCTGACTGTTCCTCTCTTATTTACCCCTTCATGTACCTGAAGACCTCTATCATGTCCCCGGTCCCTTCTCTCTTCCAATGTGTACATATTTAGCTCTTAGTGCCTCTCCTCATAGGTCCTGTCCCTCAAGCCCCAAATAATTTTGGTTGCCCTCCTCTGGACCCTCTCCAGGAGTTTGATGTCCCTCTTTAAGTGTGGCCTCCAAAACTGCGCAGTACTTGAGGTTCGGCCTCACCAAGCAATTACACATAGGGAGCATCACTTCCTCCTTCTGGAGGTGATCCCCTAGCGATGCATCCCAGCATCCTGTTGGCCTTGGCTGCTGCCCTCCCCACAAGTCTCAGAGTTGTTCATCTTGACATCCACCACCACCCCCAGGTCCCTCTCAGCCATCGAGACTTGTAGCATTCCCCCCCTCAGGGTGTACACTCTGGCCCAGGTTTCTCAGCCCCCAGGTGCAGTACCTGCATTTCCCTGCATTGAACCTCAGCTTCCACTTCTAGACCATCTTTCCAGAGTCTCCAGGTCCCCCTGTAGGGTCACCCTCCCTCCTCCCCATCACCACCCCCCCAGTTTTGTGTCATCCCCAAAGAGACTCATCTCACTCCTAATACCTGTCCTATGTCAGAGACATAGGCGTTGAACAGGAGGGCCCAAGGACTGATCCCTGTGGGACCCCACTAATGACCCTCCTTGGGATGAGACTATCCCCAACTCGACCCTCTGGGTCCAGTCCTGGAGCCAATTGCCTATCCATCTGATTTTCTGGTTCCCCACCCCATTTCTCCCAGCTTATCCAACAGGCACGTAAGGAACAGAGTCAAATGCCTTGCTGAAGTCTAGAAAGAGGACGACACTGGTCTACCCAGATCCAAGGCACTCTTCACCCAGTCATAGAACTCCACAAGGTTTGTCTGACACGATTTCTCGGGATGAATCCATGCTGTCTATCGTCCAGGCACCCTGACTTTTCCAGGTCCCCCAGTCTCTCCTTGGCAATGCCCTCCATCACCTTGCCCACCACCGATGTCAGGCTGACAGGCCTGTAGTTCCCTCCACCTCCTTGATCCCCCCTTGTGGATAGGCACTATATGCACCACCTTCTAGTCCTGGGGCACCCACCCTGTCCTCAGAGAGATGGTGAAAAGCCTGCCAGGGGTTTCCAGGACATCTGCAAGTTCCTTCAGCATCTCAATATGTACGTTACTGGAAGGGGGAGGGGGCATGATAGAGACCAGAGAGTTCACAGGGTTGAACAAAGGTACAGGAAGGAATATTTTCAAGTAGAAGGTGCATGGACATGCAGGGAAGCTGGAAGGGAAAATTTAGGAAGGATGTGAGAAAGTACTTTTCACTGAAAGAGCGGTGGATGCCTGAAACAGTCTTCCAGCAGAGTGGTAGGGATGAAAAAGTGGTGAGCTTCAGGCATGCTAGGCACAAGGGTATCTTAGTTGGGAAGTTGGGGTGGAGGTGGCTGTGGGTCAGGTAGGGTCTCTTGATGGAACAGTATAGTCAGGGACAATGGTCAGACTTGAGGCAGAGAGTCCTTATCTGCCGACAAATTCTATGTTTCTATATGCGGCCAGGGGATTAAATACTGTGCACCAGGGCATTTAACGACTGTTAAAGTCATGGTGCATGGCGGAGGGCTTTGGCTACAACAGGGACTGGGGGCTGGCCTGGGAAAATATGGGCCTTTATAGAGAGACAGCCTGCATCCTTCTAGGAAGGGGACCACAGTTCTTGGTGAGAAGTTTAAATGCTACATGGATGAGTATTTAAAGTAGCAGGGAAGGCAGTAAAAAAAAAGGAGGCAAAATTGAGCCCCTTTCTGGTTGATGGAGAAGCGGGGGGCAGGGGAGAAAATTCCCCAAGGTCAGGGGGCGCAGAAAGGCTGGGTTGGGGACAGGTGAAAGTAAAGGGGGATAAACCCAGGTAAGCTTAGAGTAAAGTATTGAAGGAGTCAAGGAATGAGGAAATTAAAAAGGTAGGAGAAAAGTAAGGGAGCTTCAGGGAAAACGAGTCAAGAATGGAGTGGGAAACCGGCAGCAGGCAGGGTGGAAGAAAGGTGTAGAGAGCCATGTGTGCCAATGCAGGGAGTCTTGGAAACAGGATTCCAGACCTGAGACCATTATGGCAGAGGCCGACCTGGATTTAGTGGCGCATTGAAGTCGTGGTGCTCTGAGTACCACTACTGGGATGTGGCCATTCTGTATTCAGGAGAGACAGGGTGGGAAGGAGGGATTGTTTTATATGTGAGGGAGGGACTCAAGGCCATGAAGGTACAAGGACCAGGAGAAAAGGAAGGTCTGGAAGTGTTGTGGTTCGCCCTGGAGACAGGCTCTAGGGCCTCTATTGGTACTCAGGTAGTGTACAGTCCTCCAGCTCCGGGAAGAAGTTGGATAAGACATTTGGGGAAGCCATCATCAAAACAGCATGTAAGGGGAGGTGCTGCTAGTTGGGGACTTCAGCCTGCCAAATGTGGAGTGAAGCCTTACAGCAGCAACTTCTGCAAGGAGTAGGGCTATACTGGACTCCCCACAAGGGGCTGTTCCCAGGCAGCTAGTCACAGAACCCACTAGGGATGGGCAGTACTAGATCTGGTGCTTACAAACAGGGATAACATTGCAGATGTCACAGTGGGCAGTCCCCTGGGTACCAGTGATCACCGTGACAGTGAGGTTTAATATTAAGACAGGAACATAGGCTAACTACACAAGGATGAGGGTTCTGGACTTTTGGAGGGCAGATTTTAAAGAAATGGTGGACTGCCTCAGAAACTGTCTTGAGAGGAGGATTGCCAGAGAAGGAAGAGGAACAGTGGGGAAAAATAATGGAGGGTATAACTAAAGCAACTAACCTCTGCATGAAGGAAGTGAGTAAAAGCCGAAGAAAAAAGACTTATGGTTCTCTAAGGAAGTGACAAAGGTGGTGAAGGAAAAAAATGTGCCATTCAGGAGGTATAAGTAAACACAGAGAGAGGAGGAGGACACGGAGGAATACCTAGTAAAGCAGAGGGAAGTAGGCAGGGTATTGAGAGGAGCAAAGGCACAGACAGAGGAGAGAATTGCCAAAGGGGTTACTAAGGAGATTGAGACTTTTTCAGATAATGTGAATGAGAAAAGGAAAGCAAGGGAGGGATAATGAGGATTAGAAGGGCAGAAGGGGTAGACTGCATAGAAGAGGACCAAGAAAAGCAAATTTTTGAACAGGTATTTCTGCTCAGTTTTCACAGTGGAGGGAGTGAGGACAGACCACCATGGAATAGCAGAAACAGGGAGAGGAGAGGTTGACACAAGTTCATTTTCACAAGGAGGAGTCTGGAAGGGTCTTGCAGCTGTGAAGGTAGACAGAGGAATGGGACCAGATGGGATACATCCAAGGGTTCTAAAGGAACTCAGGGAGGTGCTAGCTGCTGCACTGATATCCTTGTTCAACAAGGATTGGAGAAGAGCTGCCTGGGGTCCCCTACATAAAAAGTGGCACAGGAGCAGGCTAGCATGGGTCAAGTTAACCGTAGACTTCCAGTGGTGGGTATATTAATGGAAACCTTGCTAATAGCAAGACTGGTAGTGTACTTAAATCCAGTAGGTCACAAGACCACAGGCAGCATGGATTAACGGGGTGGGGTGGGGGCCTTGCCAAACAGATCTGATGGATTTTTATGACCACGGAAATAGATTAAGTGAAGGCAGTGGACGAGGTCTTGCTGGACTTCAGCAAGGCCTTCAATATTGTGCATCACAGGAGACTTCAAAAACTGAGCATCCTGAGGGTAGAATACAAAGTTGTTAATGGGTTAGAAACTGGTTAACAGATAGGAGACAGAGGGTGATAGTAAACAGCACTCACTCGAATGAAGGAAAGTGACCAGCAGGGTGCTGCTGGGACCAGTCTTCTTTAATGTCTTCATAAGTGACATTGCTGAGGAACTGAAAGGAAAAGTATGTCTTTGCAGATGACACCAAAATCTGCAATAATGTGGACACCTGAGGGGTGGAGAGAATGAACAGGATCTGGGGAAACTTGAGAAGTGGTATGAAGCATGGCAGTTAGGATTCAGTGCCAAAAGTGCAAAATCCTGCACCTAGGCATAGGAACCCAGTCACTAAGTATAAGATTGGGGAGGAGGTACTGACAGTCACTAAACAGGAAAGGGACCTTGGGGTTATCTTATCTGATGACCTCAAGGAGACAGGGCAGTATGACCAAGAAGTGGATAGTGCTGAGTGGGATGCTGGGTTGCAGGAGGAGGGATGGTGTTGCCAGTGTGTCACTCGCTGGTGAGACCCCATCTGGAGTACTGTGTCCAGTTTTGGAGGCCACACCTCAGAAAAGGACATACACAGTGTAGCGACAGTCCAAATGAGGACAACTAAAATGGTGCTGGTGTTGCACAAAAAGCCCTTTGAGGAGGGATCTCAACATGTACACCCTGGAAGAGGAGAGCAAAGGGTGACATGATCCAGACATACAGCTACCTCAAAAATGTATTTCTAACAACCTTAGAGTCATCCTCAATGTATTTTAGTTTTCTCAGATATTGCTAAAACAATTTTATAGCTGCCTTTGTAATTCATGACTTGAGTCATTAAAGATGGCTGCCACTTGCAATTTTAAAAATCTCTTCCAGTGAGATTAATTTGAATGTACATGCTAGATTCATAATGTGGGTGCATTAGAATGGTGTTACTACACGTTTCTGATGCTAAACTGCAGTGCATTGTAGTGAGATATTTAAGTTTTGCTTGGCGGGCACAGCACAGATGTGGGAATGTTTACACACTTCAAATCCATATCTTGGCTCAGGATTGAAAGAAAATAAAAGGAAAAGTGGGTATATTGATATTTTGCCAGATGAACATTATTGCTAGAAAACTAAATGGTGACTAACAGATACTACTGCTTTAAATGAGGAGCACCCAGACCAGGGGAATGCTGCGACGCGGGGAGTTGAGAGGTATGAGGAAATACTTCCTCATTCAAAGAATGATAGACACCTAGAACAGACTGGTAGCAGAAGTGCTGGTGGTGGTGAAAACAGCAGTGGACTTCAAGCATGCATGGGTTGGACACACGGTGTATTAGAAAACAGGCAGGGAGAGTTGCTGGAGATCATTGAGGGTCTGCACAGACAGATTATTCAGGAACATCTGGGCAGAGAGGGTGAGTCAAGCAGTCCTGTTCTGCTGAAAATTCTATTTCTGTGGACAAGGACTACCTTCCCAAGATTTATGGCATAGTTTTGTTTCTGAAGTTTACTACAGACATTGTTTTAAATAAGGTTATATTTTTACTGTTTAGCAGATTTATGGCTCAAAGGGCTTCACGATTGTAGTTTCATTTCTATGATATATTCCTGTTGCATGACTTCACTGCAGATTTTGTTTTGGTCTGATATTTAAACATTCAACTCCAAGTTGTTCCCTCACCCCAGGCATTGATATTTTTTCTATTTTCTTTTTTTTTTGCAGTAAAAGTTCATTGAAGAAATATTTGGCTTACAGCTAAGAGAGTACAATACTTTACATGTCACAAGACAACTGACAGCAGTATCCATGCTACATTCATACCGTAACATCAGAAAAGTTTAGATACAAGACTGCTGCAAAGTTGGTAGATAGGTTCAAAGATACCACAAAAGGGAAATCAGGAGGGATTTGACAGGGGCAATTAACATTAAAAGAGCCTTGAGTACTCTGCACCTTAGTGGTGCAAATGATTTCATCATCCATACTTAAAGCCTACTCTTTTTTTTGGTAGGCGGGTCTGTGTTCACGGTTATCCTTTTGCTGGAAATTGTCTTTGGAAAACTTTATATCAATAAAGAGTAACTTGACTTTCCAAGGACACTGGCAGTGTACCTCCTTAGGATGTCTTCTGTTCTAAAGTACAGATAAATTGTGCTTGTAACCATGGCCATTTATTTAAATAAATAAATGTTCATGGTTACCAAGCTGTACTTTATCCATACCAGAAGAGAAACATAAGGAGGTACACAGCCGGTGTGGCATTGATATATTTCAGACTCTTGCTTTCACATGTCAGGTAGTGTCTGACATTTTGCAAACACAGCCGGTGTGTTTCAAAGGACTCCGCCGTGGTCTATATTCCGCCCATATATTCAGCTAGGGAAACCGACAGGCCAGCTTAGAGAATGTGGTAACCAGCAAAATACAGTCTGGACACAAACACTGATGTATTCAACACCATGAAGCTAACCAGCTTACACTGAAGGTCGAGTCACTGTCTTTTATTGATATAAAGTTTCCCAAAGACAATTTCCAGTGCAAAAGATAAAACTGGTGTTATCCCCAAACAGCAATCTACCTGACAGTTCTTGCTGCTCGTGGTGTTTTTATAAGGTACCGCCCTAACTTATAAATGTCCCTTTACTACCTTCTCCAAGAGACAGGACATGGCAGACAAAGTGCAGTGTGCAAAAGTGTTAAAATAGCAATATACATTGGTGCAGCGGTATCACTACACTTCTGACACCAGCACTCCAAGATCAGGAGCAGTCTTGGGTTATTGGGGCTGACCTGGGGAGGGAGGATCGAGCATCCCAGAGCACGTTCTGCTCCTGGAGGGTGGGTTATCTGCTGCACTACAACACTGCCATCTGGGTGACTACAGGTGGTAGTGCAACTGGAGGAGGAGGAGGAGGAGGAGGATGCCAGTGTGCTAACATGCTTCTGTATCACACGTCATGGTGTCAGTTCCATGCCCTGCTGGAACCCGGGGAGACAGAAGAATGGCTCTGGTAGTGCCTACCACATTCTGCCCACAGGTAAACACAATTGCAGTCGTGTCACTGCTCCTATAGGCAGGCAATGTTGGTGGAACTATCGCCCCTCTCAGTTGGGACAGGTTGAAAAGATTTTAAGAGCATGCTTCTTAACCCATCACCCTCACTCTTTTCAGTCTATCCTTAAAGCTGTTAAGACAGCTCCCTGCTTAATAGAGAATCTGTGGACTTTTTCTTATCTTTACTTTTACACTCATAAACATGGCCATTCCTTGACCTGGTCTTCCTCCTGGGGATGGAAGCCTCCGGCGTGGGGTGGAACCTGTCGGATGGTCCGATCATCACACTGAGATTCAATTGTTGCACCCCCACATAGGCCTACCCTTGTGGAGATGGTCAAGTACCGCCCTTCACGGGATGTGACTCCCAATGGTCTAACCGCGGCATTCGACCTATCAGAATTTCCTGTGAAAGCTTAGATCCAGAGGTCTTGGTTCTGGCCTATAACAAGGCCATTACCTCTGCTCTGGATTCCATTGCTCCAATCCGTGTAGTCCTCTCTCCCTTCGCCTCGGTCCCCATGGTTTGTATTATTCCTCTCACCCCTCAGGTAAGAGAGCAGGGGTGGCCATACTGTATAGGAGAAACATTCCCGTGGAGATCGTTTCACAGACAACAATAGAAAAGAGAGGGACTGGTGGTCACTGGAAGATTTTTGACCAAGTAATACATATCACAAATGTATATACCCCCAACAGGGATGAACCCACCTTTTTTCACGAAGATTTTAGAAGTATAGCTGACTTTAAAGAGGGAATACTCTTAGTGGGGGTTCAGCTGCGTCATCAACCCACAGGTTGATCATTCTTCCAAAATGCAACCACAAATAAGGGGATGAACAGAGCAGTTAGAGGGGAATGATAGAACTGGCATTAGTAGATATATGGAGAAACTTACATAAAACAGCGAGGACTACTCCTTTTATTCCTCACCTAACAAGGTTCACTCTAGAATTGATTATTTTCTGTGTAGTATGACAGAATTCCACAAAGTCTCAAAATGTGAGATTCTTCCTCGGTGGTATCTGACCACTCAGCAGTGGAGCTGACCTTAAGGTTGGGAGACTGGCACAGAATTATACAATGGAAGATGAACTCGTCCCTGCTGGACAGGGAGGAGTTTCAAACCCATATACAGGAAGTGCTGGAGGATTATCTGGCCCATAATTCACCTACAGGCCCAGACTCCGGTGCTTTGGGACAGTTGTAAAGCAGTTTTAAGATGGGCAATTATCTCCTGTGCATCACATTACAAAAAGTTCGAGTGAAGCAACAATAAAACTTAGAAAACAAATTAAAACAATTAGAAGGGATAGCCCAAAGGGAGGATAGGAGAGTTCAGGTCTCCTTAAGGAGATCCAAGAGGTCAGGAAACAATTAAGTGATATGCTTGACCACCAGGTCGAGGGTCAGGAAACAATTAGTGATATGCTGGACCACCAGGTCAAGGGGAAGCTTGATACCTGAATCAAAGGTATTATGAGTCGGGCAATAGAGTCAGCCATTTGCTGGCTTTCTGCCTTAGACGTATGCAGCCAGAAAGATATGTTAAAATCTGACTACAGTTGGAGGGTCCCCCAAAGTATACAGCAAATGACATTGCAAATATTTTAAGGAGTATTACAGGGGCCTGTAATACTCGACCTCGACTCGCAGAGGGTAGTTGGTCCAGGAGGTTGGCAGGTGGTTAGGAAGAGCAAATCAGAGCCCCATCACTCTCTGCTCTCCAACACTGCCTCCAAAAGCCATATAAACACTACAAACAGGAATCTGCCACTATCTCTGAAATCAAATAAAGAGGCAGAAGACACTGCAGAGCAGGACACTGCGGCACAGGAGCTAGCACAACAAAACTCACCCAAATCAGGAACCAAAACTAAAACAAGCACAAAGAAATCCAAAAACTTCTGATCATAGGAGACTCCATGATTGGGAGTTGATACCCATCTCCAGCCAGGGGTGATGGTCAGATGTCTCCCAGGTACATCAGCATGGAGAGACACTGACCGCATTGCAAAATTGTTCACAAAGCAGGAGAAAACATTGATGTCCTAGTATACATAGGGACTATCGACCTTGCCAGCCGGTCAGTTGTGGAGACCAAGGAACACCTGACTAGGCTGGGTGACAAACTATCATCTATTTCGTCCGCATCTCCTTCTCTGAGATCCTGCCAGTCTGGGAGAGGGAGCAGATGGACGGAAGGTCAGAGAAGGGAGATAGGGGAGCTAAACACGTCGCTCAAGGACTGGTGCCAGGAAAAGGACACAGATTTGTAGGAACTGGCAACAGTTCTGGGAGCGAAAGTTCTTCAAATTTGATGGACTGCATCTGACTAAAGAGAGAGTCAGTGCATTGGGGCAGAAGTTTAGCGTCTTGCAGAATATTTAAACTGGCAAATGGGGAGAGGGTGCAGCACCCCATCCGTCGAATGGAAGAACACCCTCCCCCTCAGCTAGTGGTCAAACAGGAATTCAGTGTGTTTGCCGCTCATTTGCATCACCAGGTAAGAAAAAGGTTTGTCTCCTATCGATGCACAGGGTAATGCCAAACTTCACCCAACAACTAACACACCAAAATCTGGCCAATGGAAAATCATGTACACAAATGCTCACAGCCTGGGAAATAAGATCCCAGACCTGCAGGCAATAATGTCAGAGGCTAAACTGGACATAGTAGCAATTAGTGAGGACGTGGTTTACCAGTAACCACACTTGGGAGACTTCAGTACCTGGCTATGTATTGTTCAGAAGAGACCGAGGTGCAAAAAGGGAGGAGTGGCCCTGTATGTTAATGAAAATATCAAAGCTACAGAAATTCAGAATACACATAAGGAGCCAGAAGAACTGTGGGTCACCCTGAAACAGGAAATGGGACAGCCATAAGAACTGGGGTTGTCTACAGGCCCCCAGACCAGAGGAGGACATAGACACATTACTGTTAGAAGATATACAAAACATGACAGCTAAAGGGAGGTTCTGATAATGGGAGACTTCAACATGCGGATACAGATTGGTCAATACCAGCAGGAACATCTGCCAGAACTAGACTCATAGTGGATTCCCTGCAGGGGAGGGCCTCAAACAACTGGTACAGCAACCCACAAGAGACAGGGCTATCCTAGATCTAGTACTGACTAACAATGAAGGATCACAGATCTCCAGGTAGAAGGTCACCTGGGGGCCAGTGACCATCACATGGTATGGTTCAATTTGGCTACTACATCTAAATCATCCCATTCCAAGGCAAAAATATGGGACTTCAGAGGAGCTGACTTTGATAAGATGGCCAACAGAGTTAAGCTAGCCCTGGCAAAAAGAAACACAGGTGAGGAGGTACAGGCAAAGTGGGCAAGCATTAAGGATGCAATACTTGAAGCAACATCCCATTGTGTTAGACAGAAAAGGAAGTGCAAAGAAGAAGGAAACCACTTTGGTTCTCAAATACAGTAGCAGAAAAGGTCAGAGCCAAAGGCTGGCCTTCAGGAAATATAAGGAACACAGCGGGATGAAGATGAGAGGCATATCCAAACTGCCCTAAGGGAAGCAGGTAAGGCAGTAAGACAGGCAAAGTCCCAAACTGAGGAAACACTAGCACTAACAGTAAAAGAAGGTGACAAGACTTTCTATAGATACATTAGTGAAAGGAGAAAGTCCAGAGAGGTATTGCTAAGCTTAATGGAGAAAGGGAGCATGTGAGGAGGAGGACCCTGTAAGGCATCTATCCTAAATAGATACTTTTGCTCAGTATTTACTGAAGAGAAGGTAGGGCAGGGCCCACAGCTCAGCATCATGGACACGGGGAGGGAGGTGAGCACTACTCCCTTCACAAAAGAAAGGTCAACAGAGCTTGCTAAGCTCAGGGTGGATAGGCAATGGGACCTGATGGCATACATCCCAGGGTACTTAGGAGCTAAAGGAGGAACTAGCAGAGCCATTAGCAGAATTGTTTAGTAAGTCTCTGAGCACAGGAGAGGTCCCAGAAGACTGGAGAAGGGCTCATGTGATCCCGCCTCACAAGAGTGGTAGCAGGGAGGAGGCGGGGAACTACAGACCAGTCAGTCTTACACTCCAGTAGTGGGCAAGATTATGGAGGCACTCTTAAGGAAAGGATAGTGCAACACCTGGAATCCATAGGGGCACAGGATCCAAGACAGCATGGGTTTACAAAAGGAAGGTCCTGTCAAACTAATCTCATAGATTTCTTTGACTGGGTAACCAGAGTGGTGGACCAAGGGGGAGCAGTTGATGTGCCTACCTTGACCTGCAGCAAAGCTTTGACACTGTTCCACATAGAAGATTGATAAATAAGCTGGGTAGGCTCGGTGGGTCAGAAGTTGGTCAACTGGGTGGCAAACTGGTTGACTGGCAGAAAACAGAGTGTGGTGGTAAATGGTATACAGTCAGAAGAGATGCAAGTCACAAGTGGGTACCTCGAGGATCAGTCCTGGGGCCAGTCCTATTCAACATCTTCATTAGTGACCTTGCAGATGGACTAGAGGGTAAGGCTTGTCTGTTTGCAGATGACACCAAGATCTGCAACAGGGTAGATGATCCAGATGGGGTGGGCAGAATGAGAAGAGATCTGGATAAACTAGCAGAATGGTCAGAAGAGTGGCAACTGGGATTTAATGCAAAGAGTGCAAAATCATGCACATGGAAGAGAAACCCTGAAACCACTTATAGGCTGGGAGGAGTTGCTAGCTGTCACAAAGGAAGAAAGAGACTTGGGCATCATCATCACTGATGACCTAAAATCATCAAGCAGACCTCTAAAGCAGTAGGTAAGGCTAAGGGGTGTTAGGGTTGTATTAGCAGAAGTATCAGAGTCGTGAAGAGGGTAATAATCCTCTGTACAAGACATAGGTTAGGCCCCATCTGGAGTACTCGTGCAGTATTGGAGGCCACACCTTCACAAGGACATTAACCAAATTGAGGCAGTCCAGAGAAGGGCAACAAAATGGTGCAGGGACTGCATCAGAAGACATATGAGGACAGATTAATGGAGCTCAATATGTATACCCTTGAGCAAAGGAGGGAGAGAGGTGATATGATCGAGGCATTCAAACACCTTAAGGGCATAAACAAGGTGAAAGAGTCTAACATGTTTAAATATAAGAAAATAGCAGGGCAAGAGGACACAGCATGAGATTAGAGGGAGGCCAATTAAGGGGAATGTGAGAAATTCTTTTTCACAGAAAGGGTGGTAGATGCATGGAATGGCTTACCACAAGAAGTGGTGGTTATGAATACAGTGCAGGGCTTCAAACAGGCATGGGATAGGCATAAGGGAGCAATACAAATGACTATGAATAGATGGGTCACTGACAGAGCAAAGAGCGATGGCACATTTATAAGGTAGAAAAGAAATGGGCAGACTGGATGGGCCTTGCGGTCCTTATCTGCCGTCAACTTCTATGTTTACTCTCCCCACAAACAGTTCTAACAGAGGACTCCATAAACATTTTTTGGGATGGTCCCCTCCAAGGTTGGGAGAAAACCTTAAGATACAGTTAGATTCACCTATAACAGCACAGGAAGTTGCGGTCATTTCGGATTTAAAGGGTGGCAAGTCACCGTCCAAGTGGTTAATTCTGAATTTTATCAAAATTTAAAAGACTTTGATTCCTATTCTGGTCCAGGTCTTCAATAAAAAAAAAAGGAGGAAGGGGCCTCCCACGCTCATGGAGTGAAGCCTTCATAATGGTGATCCCCAAGGAGGAGGCTGCCTGAGCTTTGTAACTCATATAGACCAATCTCACTTCTTAACATTGATTCGAAAATCTTCACGAAAATATTAGCAAATAGGGTGAATGCGGTCCTTCCGGACTTGATCCACCCAGACCAGGCTGGTTTTGTCCTAAACAGATATCTATGGGATAATGTGAGACAATGCTTAAATATATTACACCTGGGGAAAATGGAAGGAAACACAAGTAGCTATAGCTATTGATGCAGAAAAAGCGTTGATCGTTTGCATTGGGACTGTTTAAGGAAGTATTAGTGAGATTGGATTTGGGCCACAATTTATAGAATGGATAATAGAAATTTACAGTCAACCTTCTGCTAAGTGAAGGTAAATGGTACTATTTCCCAAACTCTGAGTATTAATAGAGGTACACGACAAGGGTGCCTTATCCCCATCCTCTTTGCTCTAGCATAGAACTTTTGGCACAAGCTATTAGGGAACATAAAGGACTAAAGGGGATTGTGATTGGGGAGAAATAAAATAAACGCTACGCAGATGTTACTATGCTGTATTTGAGGGACCCCTGCAAACCTTCCTATGCTATGTCAAATATTGGAACAATATAGCCATAACTCAGGTTTTAAAATAAATGAGAATAAAACAGAGGTGAGGTTGGTCAGTGGTCAACGTACCAAGGAATTGGATCAGATAATCCCATATAAATGAGCTTCCACCCAAGTATATTACTTGGGAATTTACATCCGAATGACCTGTCACAACTCTATCATGTAAATTATAATAAATTATTCCAGAGGTTTTACAGACCTAAAGCGTTGGAATCTTCTTCCACTAAGCTTCTTGGGAGGATTGAGTCCATCAAAATGAGCATTACCAAGATTCCTGTTTTGTTCAATACCCTCCCATTGCAGATTCCAAAACTAGATTGGAAAAAATAAATAAAGCATTACATAGTTTTGTATGGGGAGGTAAAGACCCAGAATTGCTTGGGAAACATTACAAAGAGTAAGGGAGGAGGGGGACTTGGTCTTCTAACTTGAGATCATACTACCAAATGGCAAACCTAGGGACATGGGTTAACTATCTGGCCAAAGACCCACTATGCTGGGTTTCAGAATTACAGGAGAACTGGAGATAAACCCTCTAGTGGATTTTAGGGATCCTAGATGTTTATCCAATAAAACTATAGAAAACCCTTGGACTAAACAACCATATAGGATATGGGGGAAATTAAGAAAAGAACTGAATATAACTGAAACATTAAATAACAAATCTGAAATAACAAGCTACCCAGAATTCATCCCTCCCAGATTGGATTTAGCTTTTACTCATTGGAGGCGATTGGGTCTTAAGTTCTTTTGCCAGTTAGTTCAGGAGGGTCAGGTTAAGTCCTTTCAATCTCTCAAAGGGAATTTCAACTCCCACACTCCCATTTTTCAGATATTTACAAGTCAGGTCCTTTCTTTATGCAGGAAATAATTTAAGTTCTGTTCTAAAACCCCATCTCCACTGGACCAAGTTATTTGGGATTTAGTGGGTAATATGGAGAGCAAAGATTGATTTCAATCTCATGATAGCTTATAGAAGCATCAGAGGTTTACCCCACCCCTCTGCCAAACAGATGGGACAAGGAACTGAATATATCTCTGACTGAAGAAACATGGCATAGGGTATGGGATGGAGTTAAACACATGTTTCATCAAATAATTGGAAAGAGTTTAGATGGAAGATTGTGTCCAGGTACTTCCATACAACTACCAAGACGAGTATTACACCCCAGAGGATCGGATCGCTGTTGGAGAAATTGTCAGGGTGAAGGAACCCATTCCCACATTTTTGAAATTGCCCAGTTGTTAAACCTTTTTGTACTGAAATAGGTTCCCACCTGAAAGGTCTGTTTGAATGGGAAAGAGATACCTGATTTTTAAATATTAATTCTAGGCGTCCTTCAGAAAGAACATAGATCTAATAGACAGAAATCATTTATTGGAATATTATTAGCTGCAGCCTGTAAAGGCCATTACAAGATGTTAGCTCACTCCAGTTTCACCGCGGTGGGAGACTGGAGGATGAGTATAGTAAAGAAGTAGCCAGGATGGAAAAAATCACAGCAACACACTTACACAGAGATAAAGTATAATCAGTTCTGGCTCCCATTTAGCCATCTGGTGGAAGAGCAGGAGTGGGATAACAGTTTTTGGAACAAATGGCCACAGGGTGATGGGGTGGGGCATCTATTTTAGTTAAGCTCACCTAGGGGATTCCAGCATGAAAGGATTCCAATAGATCATTTAGGTGGGGAGGGCTTGGTTTCCTATAAGGTTCACTATATATGAAAGATGAATGAGGTCCCAAAGCGAAGTTGAAATGTAATCTATACATTACAGCATATAAATAAACTGTTTATATATATATATATATACACACAAATTTTGGTATAAAATAGTCACACAAAGAGTTTGTTGATTGGTTACTTTATTTGTTCAAAGTTTGCATTATAAATTGATCTGTGCTAACTGAAAGATAGGACATTGGATGATCTTTTGTAAATCTAGGAGATAAACAGATTCGGTATTGAAGTTCACACAAGTTAAAAGGTCCTGCCAGATCCAGGATGAAGGAACACATCTGAAGAGAAAGAATTATTTAACTGACAGTGGACAAGTAAACTAGTAATAGTACCTTTAAGACTAGATTGAATTAATCTATATGTCATATGCTGGTATTTGTATGTCTGTTGTATGCATAGTAATATACTTAATAAAACTGAAGTTAAAAAAAGGCCCCAAGTGTAAGAAGTGTCATTCTAGGCTCTGCACTACAGTGACAGGTTTCAGTGCACTTCCTGCTTTAAGGATCTGATCAGTGTAGCAAAGCTCTGGATACCTCTTTTACCCCACCCCTGAGAATGCGGAGCAGGAGGTTCCTCAGAGCTGGTGTCAACATCTGGACAATCTAGGCCTCAGGACAACTTCTCATCTCTAGCCCCAGACGATTTATTTCATCTGCCATGAGTAAGATCTCATCCCACCCCTCCCCAGAACCAGTTCCACAGGAGTTTGCATCTTTCTTCAAAAACTCATCCCTTTTTGTGGAATGGCTATCCGAGCAAAACAACAATTGAAGAAGACTGAGTGAGGTACCTCTCCAGCCCCACAGACATTCTCCCATTTGGCATGCAACTCCTGCTGGAGTCATCCAGACCCAAGGTGCTGTCTTCTGTGCCTTGTGATGCCAAGGATCAAGAATCAGACTTTGAAATTGGGAGCTGCATTCATCAGAAGAGGAGCATGAGGATTACTCGCTATTTAGGACAAAGGTCACAGTTAAACAAACACACAAGTAGTAAAAAACTCAATATCAAGAGTAAAATGCTGCAAAACTAGTTTATTTCAGTAAAAGGTACACGGTTTACAACATTACAGCAGAGGTCGGTGGCTACTCCATCTTTTTCCCTCATCCCAAAGAGAAAGGGGAGGTTTTAGAGCTATGTTAAATTTGAAGCACCTCAATAAGCGGGTAAAGGTGGGGCACTTTGAGATGGAAAACTCTATGCTCCATGATGCCAGCAATTCAAACAGGAGATCTTCTGGAATCACTGGATCTGATGGATACATAGCTGCATATTCCCATACACCCAGCACACCACTAATACCTCAGATTTTGTATCAAAGGCATGCACTACCAGTGCACATCCCTGTCGTTTGGATTGCAAAGCACCTCAAGTATTCATATAGATAATGTCAGTGCTGGCAGCACTGTGAGATGAAAGGATTTCATGTTTATCTCTACCTGGACAATTGGTTTATTTGAGACACTCCTCAAGGAGGCTCAGACAGCGACAAGAGTAACCAGAATGCTGCAAATTCACACTTGGATGCTGAACCATGAGAAAACATCACCATAGCAGTCTCAGCACACCTGCAACATCTAAGGTGCTGTTTAGCACGGCAGCAGCCACTGCAGCTCTGACCTGAACAGAGTCCACTCCCCTGGCAAGAGCATGTGAAAGACTCAGAGAAAACCAGCAGAGACAACCAAGACATTCTTCATGTACTTGGACTCATGGTGACAAACATCGACCTGACAGTTGGCCAGGCTACAATCTTGTCCGCTGCAGACTCTGCTACATCTGTCATGAGTGGAACATTCAAATGAGGTCACTCTTGGACAAGATTCGGTTAACCCCTGAAGTAAAGAACTCCCTGGCCTGGTGGGCACAACAACATACCTCTCCAAGGGTAGTCTACCTATAGGGTGTTCAACGGGTCACTCTGATGGATTCCAGCCTCACAGGATGGGGCACAATGCTTGGCACAGCCTCAATACAGGGTACCAGGAGCCTGCTAGAAAGAAAATTACCAGTCAACATCCTCGTGATGAGTATGGAATTCGAGAAATGGTATCCTTCAGGACCAGTATTCAAAATAGGCATGTACCAGTGTAACTGGGCAATGCAGTGACAGTAGCCTGTCTCAGAAAAGCAGGAAGAACAACGAGCAAGCCAGTGGTGACAGAGGCATACAAGGTACTTCAGTGGGCAGAAGCTAACCTGCTGTCTCAGGGAATCTATCTTGCAGGATTCTGAGCATGCTGGCCAACTGGCTTTGTTGTCAGAGCCTCCATCCAGGGAGTGGGTGCTCCACCAGGGTTCTTCAACATTATATGTTAGAGGTGGTCATTCTGCTAGAAACCCTCATGGCCATCAAAGCAGACACAAAGTCTACAAGGTACTTCAGCCATTTTCAAGAAAGTCACTGGGAACTGACTGACTGTCTTCAGTCAATCAGTAATCAGTCAATCAGTTTATTGGTGAGAAAGTTGAGAGAAAACTCTCATTTACAATTGTAACCATATTAAAACCAAAACAAGTCATACAGTACAGAATTGAAAATCACAATACAGTACAAGCCACTTAATCAGGATGTGGATAATTAGGATGTCTGCTTTACTGGGACATCCCACCGAGGGACCGACTAAGTGGCCATTTATTCAAAAGCCCCATCAATTAATAGGGACAGGGATGTAGGATTATTGAGACAGTTTAGTCCTATTCGGTCCTAGTCCCAGTAAACTGATTACCGTTAATGGACCGCTGAGGATGTGTGACTAGCATCTTCACACAACTACACACACACACACATCATGACTTTCACAGATCACAGAAGGCGATGGCAGATAAGGACCATGAGGCCCACGTAGACTGCCCTTTTACCTACCTAATGCATTATCGCAGATTCTAGTTAATCTGGCTTACCCTCTCTTCCCTATTGCTAGAGTACTCTTATGTCTATCCCATGTATTCTTAAATTCCCCTACTGTTTTGCCCCTACCACCTCCATGGGAGGCTGCTCAAACATGCACTACTCTTTCTGTGAAAAGTACTTCCTCACATTGCCTGAGCCTACCCCACCAGCCTCCATATCATGCCCCCTTGTTCTTGTACACCTTCTTTTCTGAAAGTTGCTACCTCCTGTAGCTTGTTTATACCCTGATGTACTTGAATGTTTCTATCATATTCCCCACCTCTCTCTCTCTCTGAAACATAGAATGTGTTAGAATTCCTGAAACACAGAATTTGATGGCAGATAAGGACCCTTGGCCCACCCAGTCTGCCCATTTCTCTACCTACTGGATAAGCTGCAGATCCTAGTTAACCAGCAGCCTACTTCTTCCTACCCCACCCCTAGAATGGCCTTATGCTGTCCCATGCACTGTTTTTGACTCCACAACCTCCTCCGGAAGGCCGTTCCATGCATCCACAACCCTCTCTGTGAAAAAATGTACTTAAATTACCTCCCAGAGCTGCCCCCTCTATCTTCAAATTGTGCCCCTTGTTCTTGCACACCTCTTTTTTTGAAAGATGCTACCTCTTGGACTTTGTTGATTCCCTTGAGGTACTTGAAAGTTTCTATCATGTCCCCCCTCTCCCTCCTTTCCTCGAGGTTATACATATTAAGCTCCTTTAGTCTGTCTCTTCATATGTCTTCCGGTGCAGACTCTCTCTCTCTCCTCTCCTCCA
Organism: Neoceratodus forsteri; assembly: GCA_016271365.2. Taxonomy (NCBI): domain Eukaryota; kingdom Metazoa; phylum Chordata; order Ceratodontiformes; family Ceratodontidae; genus Neoceratodus; species Neoceratodus forsteri. The sequence continues at coordinate 971,031,513 of CM057454.1, read as the reverse complement.
GGAATACATATTGAGGTCCTCTAGTCTTTCCTCATATGACCTCTGGTGCAGTCCTTGCACCATTTTGTCCTTCTCTGGACTGCCTCTCTTTTGTCTATGTCCTTCCAGACATGCAGCATCCAGAACTGGACACAGTACTCCAGATGAGTTCTCAGTAGTGATCTGTACAGTGGTATAACCACCTCTTTTTTCTGCTGGGGATACCTCTCCCTAGGCACCCTAGCATCCCACTGGCTCTCCCAACAACCTTCTCACATTGTGTGGTTACCTTTAGATCATCAGATATGATTACCCCTGGTCCCTTTCTTGACTGGTGGCGTTAGTATCCCCTCCATCTCTCCTCCCTTGGTTTCTGTGCCCCAAGTGCATGATTTTGCACTTCTTTGCATTGAATTGTAGCTGCCACTCTTGACCACTCCTCAAGCATGCTTTCCAAGCTCCTGATCTCCTGAGCCCAGTGGTCCATGCTGTGCTTTGCAGTGTTTTATACACACACACTGTTTTCTTCTACCTCATGGTCATTCTGAATGAAAACAACAACCAGAAGCAGAAGATTGAGCCTGACTGCTACTCACAAACAGCTCATAAACAGCAAACTGTTCTCTTGTTTTTACCTTGTGAGATTGCTGAAACTACCTCCCTCCTGTTACACTCCTTTGCAGTCAGAAGACTGAAACTGCCTGCCCCTGCCATGCTCAGCAATTAGTATTTATTTCTTCTGTGATCGGAAACTGACACTGCCTACGCTCTGACACACTACCACAAGTGCTCACCATCAGGCATCAGCATTCAGCATCTTTTCTTTTTTTGTTTCATCGGTGATTGGAAACTGAAACCACTGCAGGAAGGTAAAACTAGTCCATGTATGTGAGTGTCCCTGTATAAGAGTAGAGGCACCCTATCATGTCTAGTCCCTGTTTCTGTGAGCCATATAAATAAATGAACTTGTGTTATTGGGACAACTGCTTAATAGGGAGAAAAGCCTGCCACCATAGCATCCTGATTAAGTGGCTTCTACTATACATACACAATATAGAAACATAGACTTTGTGACAGATAAGGACGCTAGGCCCATCTAGTCTGCCCATTTCCCTCCACAGGATAGGCCGCAGATCTAGTTAACCAACAGCCTATATCTTCCTGCCCCCACAAGAATTGCCTTATGTCTGTCCCATGCATTCTTGAATTCTCCCACAGTTTTAGACCCCACAACTTCCTCAGGAAGGCTGTTCCATGCATCCACTACCCTCTCTGTGAAATAATACTTCCTCACATTGCCCCTGAACACGCCCTCCTTCTATCTTTTAAATTGTGTCCCCTTGTTCTTGAAAGTCTCTTTTTCTGAAAGATGCTACCCTCTTGGACTTTGTTGAGTCCTTGAGGTACTGAAAGTTTCTATCATGTCCCCCTCTCCCTTCTTTCCTCAAGGGTATACATATTAAGCTCCTTTAGTCTCTCCTCATCACGGCTTCTCTTGCAGACCCTGCACCATTTTAGTTGCCGTCCTCTGGACTGCCTCTATCCTGTCTATGTCCTTGCGAGATGGGGTCTCCAGAACTGGACACAGTATTCCAGATGGGGTCTCACCAACTGTCTGTACAGAGGGATAACAACTTCCTGTTTTCTGCTGCTGATGCCTCTCCCAATATCCCAGTATACCCCCGGCCCTCCCTGCTGCCTTCTCACATTGCTTGCTAACCTTAAGGTCATCTGATATGATTACCCCCAGGTCCCTTTCCTGTTTTGTTGTTGTTACTACCTCCCCACCCATTGTGTATTCTTCCCTGGGTTCTTGTTTCCCAGGTGCATTATTTTGCACTTTTTGCATTGAATCCTAGCTGCCATCGTCAGACCATTCCTCCAACCTTGCCAAGTCCCTTTTCATCCTTTCCACGCCTCCTTGTGTATCAACCCGTGTTGCAGATCTTTGTGTCATCTGCAAAAGGCATACTTTTCCTTCAGTCCCTCTGCAATGTCACTGATGAAGACATTAAAAGGACTGGACCCAATACTGAACCCTGCGGTACCCCACTAGTAACCGCCCTTTCTTCAGAGTGGACTCCATTTACAATTACCTTCTGTGTCCTGTTGTCCAGCCAATGTTTTACCCAGGCTACCACCCTGGGACCCACTCCCAGGCTGGTTAATTTGACTAATAATCTTTTGTGTGGGACTGTGTCAAATGCCTTGCTAAAGTCTAGGTAGGCCATGTCCACAGCCCCTCCCTGGTCTACTACTTTGGTCACCCAGTCAAAGAAATGTATTAGATTCGTCTGACATGACCTTCCCACTGTGAACCCATGCTGCCTTGGATCCTGTGCTCCACTGACCTCTAGGTACTCAACTGTTCTTTCCTTCAGAGTGACTCCATCACTTTCCCTACCACAGAGGTCAGACTGACAGGTCTGTAGTTTCCTGCCTCTGTCTTGGTCCCACTTTTGTGAGGGGAATCACATCCGCCTTCCTCCAGTCCTCGGGTACCACCATCCTCCCATGATTTATTAAAAAGAGTAGCCAGTGGTTTCACTAGTTCCTTCCTTATTTCTTTTAGAATTCTGGGGTGAATTCCATCAGGACCCATTGCTTTGTCCACCTTCAGTTTTAGGAGTTCTTGCAGAACCCTTTCTTCTGTGAAAGGACTGGGATCGACCCCCTGTCAAGAGTGCTTCTGTTAATTGGATTAGGCACTTCCCCTCCTCTTTTGTGAATACTGAGCAGAAATATTCATTCAGTATTCCTGCTTTTCACTGTCCCCTCTGCCCACCACGTTCATTCTATTCAGCCTCACTATCCCTCCCTTTGTCTTTCTCCTTCGTTGATGTACCTATAAAGGTTTTATCCCCTTCTTAACTTAGTTGGCTATCTTTTCCTCAGTTTGGGCCTTTGCTATTCTGACTTCCCTCCTGCTTCTTTCTGCCTTAACTGGGTACAGCTCTCTGTCCTGCTCCTTCTGTGTTTCCTTATACTTCCGATGCTATCTTTTTCTTCCTGACTTTCACAGCCACCTCTCTTGAGAACCATAGTGGCTTTTTCTTTCGTTTTGATTTGTTTATTTGCTTCACACAAAGGCTTGTTGCCTCTGTGATGGCAGTTTTGATAATTCCCATTGTTGCTCCACATCCTTCTAGCCTGTTTGCTGAGTGCTTTTCTGAGGCACTCTCCCATCTTGCCAAAGTCAGCCCTCCTAAAGTCCAGTACCCTCACTTTTGTATGCTTGACTCTGTAGCTGAGTTTAATGAATCACACTGTTTGATGGTCACTTGTCCCCAGATGGCAACCCACTTCTAGATCTGAGATCCTCTCACTGCCCCGTTTGAGAGTCTGAGGTCTAAGATTGCTCCCTCACAGGTGGGTTCGAAACTAGCTGTCTAATGCCTGCACCTGTAGGGTGTCAAGAATAGCCCTGCTCTTGGATGTGGCTGCAGCAAATGTGTTCCAGTTAACATCTGGCATATTCAGGTCTCCCATCAACAGTATCTCCCCTTTCTCTGCCATTCTAAGAATGCCTTCCCATCATATCCTTGTCCATTCCTTCCCCCTGACATGGGGTCTGTACACAACCCCTGTGCAGATTGTGGTGCCTTTCCAGTCTCAAGGTGACCCACAGTGCCTCCTCTCCTCCCTGTTTACTCTTTCGGTTCAGCTGCTTTTATCCCTTCCTTTACATGAGAGGCTACTCCTCCCCTCTTCTCCCCTGCCTGTCTCTCCTGTAGGTTATGTACCCTGGTATGTTAACATCCCAGTCATGGTTCTCTGTGTACCATGTTTCTGTGACTGCTCTGATATCCAGGCATCCCTCTTCCATTAAGGCCACCAGTTCAGGAGCTTGTTGCCCAGACTACGGGCATTGGTACTCATTACCCTCCATTTCCTGATGGCCTTACCCCCTTTGCCCCATCCCTGTCCTTCTTGCCTTTGTCACTTTCTCCATTTACCACTGCCCTTCTCCTATCGACACCTCCATGTTGGGGTTTGCCACACTTACTACACCGTGATTGTTTGGGGGCTAGGATTTTCCTGCTCCTTTCCAGTGCCTCCCCTTGGCTGGTTTAAAAGCTTGCCAATGAAGCATTTAAACCTATCACCTAGGATCCTGGTTCCCCTCCCGGACAGATGCAGCCCATCATGCCAGTATAGGCTTGCATCTCCAGATGGACCCCAGTCCCCAATGGAAGGCCAAATCCCTGAGCTCCACACCAGTTTTTCAACCACTGATTGATCCATGAGTGCAGGAACACCCTAGCCTCTCCTGTGCCATAGATGGGTAGCACCTCCGAGAAGGTTACCGCTGTACATTTGACCAAGGCCCCTCCCAATCTCCACAAACTCTTCCTGCACTTCTCTAATCCCTTTCTTAGCCAGGTCATTTGTCCCTAGGTGGACAATGACATCCAGCTCCCCTCCCTGTGCAGCTGCTCGGCAATCCTGAGATAAGCTCCCTGTCCCTCAAGCCATGGCACCAGGCAGGCACCTTACCTCCCTCTCCCTTCCTTGCCCAGTTCTACCTTCCTAACAATGGAGTCCCCCACCAGGAGTTGTTTCCTTCCCTGCAGGGTCCCCTGCCACCCTCCTGTGGGTCTCCTTTGTGGAGGTTCCCAGCATCCTCCTTGGTCTCCACTGTAGGTGCCTCATAGAGGAACCACACTTTGCCAGAATGGCATAGGAATTGTGGGAGGCTACAACTGGAGGGATGTGCCTCTGTTCCACCACCTCACCCTCCCTGAGCCCACTGTGGTCCAACCGCCTCCTCTTTCTTGGCAACCTCTGAGGCAACGGCAGTGGCACTGGTGGTCCCTGAATGGAAGAGGAGGTCCCACAAATCCTGGCCAACTCAGCCTGGAGATGAGCAACCTCCCCCTCAGCCCAGAGGTGCCTGCAGATGGGACAACACCGCATCCTCCAGAACATCTCCCGGAAGACTGCTGCTCCACAGCCACTGCACTGCACCACTCAATCATGTCTTATTTCTGGCCCTTAACTGTTTGCAATCCTTACTCTTTCCTCTGTTTTTTTTCTCTCTCTCCCTTACTTTCTGCCTGTGTTCCCTTTAAGCTCCTGATTGTCCTGTTCTGAGACAAGAATATCCTATATTTCTCAGTAGACCACGTACTTGTTCAGGGCAGACCTCCAGCAGCTAGAGGGGCGGAGAGCTACTCTTGCCCTTCTAGGATGGTGGGTCCTTGGTGGTTCTGTGATCACTCACTTCCTGCCCCTAAACAGGAAGTTCCTGTTGTCAATCAAATCCTGTGCCTATAAAAATAGAACTAGCTTTGGGTGGAGGGAGGGAAGGAGGGCAATATAGTCCCAGTAGAGAAGTTCAGTCACACAGCAGTCCTTTCTCCTGGTGTCTTCTGCCAAGCTATTAGCAAGAATCTTTCTAAGGCAGTCTTTAAATGTAGCTTCCTTCTAGCTAAGCCACTCCCCTACTTACCAGATCTTTCTACAAGTAATTTAAACCTCACAGCAGTTAAGTCCTTTCAGTCACCTGAGATTTACACCTAGATGACTTTTCAGTTACCCATTCAGTTCAGTTAACCCAAACACACACTTTTTTGTTTTGTATGTTAGTTTTTTTTACCCTAAATTAAAGGTCCAAATACAAAGTTATTCTACTTTAGTCCCAGCAGAAGTTCAGTCACCAGCAGTCCTTTCTCCTGGTGTTTTCTGCAATTAGTCAATACATAATACCGAGACAAATAACTGTGTCAAAGAAAGTTCATAATGTAAACAATTCCTCAGCTTAATGGTAGCATCTGGTAATCTGAGCCTTGAATCGAGAAACAGATACTGTACAGGTTAGTTTTGTCAATCTATGTATTTGCAACCAAGAATGAGGTATTGCTGTTGACAGTGTAAAAGTACTCGCTTTTGTTCGGGCTTTTGGGCACAATACTTAAATAGGTCATTTGACCTCAAACCTGAACTTAACCATTTTGCCATGGCCGGAGGCACTGCTGTTTGTTTTCCCTCTGTGGCCAGTGATCCCAAAGTACTAAGGAAACCATGAAGGAGACAGCTACTTTGATTCTCATCATCCCAAAGTGGCCCCAAAGAGCATGGTACTTATAACCAAGTCACGTGGCCTTATGCAAACCAATTCCACTCCCACTCATATGAACATGCCAGCAAAAGGCCATGCGGTCTATCTAGTCTACTCAATTGTGTAGCTTCCTATGTCTTTAGAATGGGAACCGTCCCCCACCCAATTTCCCCTTTGACCTCCCTCTACTTCCCTCTTTCCCTACTTGCTCCCCTTCTACCTACAGGTTTCCCCTCACCCTGTCCCACCCCTCTTGAAGCTGTCTGCTGTTTTAGGGCTTCCACCTCTTCTGGCAGCTCATTCCACTTGGCCACCACCCTCTTGATGAACAGTGCCCTTTCATTTCCCTCCTGAACCTTCCCCACAGGCTTTAGGCTGTGCCCCTAGTGGTCTTGTTGCTGATAAGGCTGAAGGGCCTTCAGTGCTCACCCTGTTAACACCATTAAAGTGCTTGAAGGTCACAGTCATGTCTCCTCTCCTTTGAGAGAGTACTGCGTTGAGCATCTCTGAGCCTCTTGTCATAAATGTTGCAATGCTGGCGCTGGGTCATCTTGGTTACCCTTCTCTGGACCATCTTCAGCAAGTTGGCATCCTTCTTAAGACACGGGCACCAAAACTGCACATTGTACTCAGATGTGCTGTCACTATGACTGTGCAGACGCAGAATGACCTCCATCTTCCTGGTGATAATTCCTTGGCTTTGCAGCCCAGCATCCAGTTTCTTTGGCTGCTGCTCTCTTGCAGTGTGCAGAGTGTATCAGGTCACTTGTGATCATTACACCCAGGTACTTTTCTTCTCTAACTTGGTTACCTGCACTCCACCCAACCAGTATTTGATCCCTTGGTTCTTTGACCCCAAGTGCATAACTTTGCACTTTTAACATTGAACCCCAGCTGCCAAATGCCAGAACACCTTTCTTGCCTATCCAGGTACTCCCAAGTTCCTCTCCCTCCTTTGTGTCCAGCTTGATGTCATCCATGAACAGGTAGATTTTGCACTTTATCCCATCCATGATGTCACTTATGAAGATGTTAAATAACTCTGTGTTGAGCACTGAGCCTGGGACCCACTGGACACAAATATTTGCAGAGAATTAGCCCCTGATTACTACCCTTTGGCTTCTATACTGCAGCCAGCTTCTAACCAATTCCACAAGCTTGGCCTCCACCCCCAGGTCCTCTGGCTTCCGGACCCGTCTCCTTTGGGCCACGGGTCAAAGGCCTTGCTGAAGTCCAGATACAGGACATCACTCACCTGGCCCTGTCCACTGTCCTAGTGATTCAGTTGAAAAGTAAATTAGGTTACTTTGGCAGGGCTCCCCACACAAACCCATGCTGCTTCTCTTCCTGGAGCCCATGTTTCCAGAAAACTGACCAGTCTCTCTTTCAGGATGGTTTCCATCAGTTTACCTACTATTTATGTATTTATTAGTTTATGTTGACTGGGTAAGTGCATTAAACAACAACACTGTCTATTTTCAGGCACAACCCAGGAGAGTTACAGACAAAACCAGCATATTATAACAGGGAATTCCAGACAGCATACAGCACAGAAAACAGTGGGGTGCATGATAAACACATGGTATACAATGAATATACACAGAGAGTATTGAGGTCAGGCTGACTGGTCTGTAGTTCCCTGGTTCATCCCTCAGCCTACTCTATTTATAGAGAGGCATCACGTTTGCACCATTCTCCAGTCCTGGGGCATGTTTCTGGATTCAGAGATGGTAAAGAAGTCTGTCACAGGACCCACTAGAAGCTCCACCAGTTCCTAGGGATCCTCTGGTGCATGCCATCTGACCCTGGCAATTTGTCCATCTTTAGGCCCTTAGGCCCTTGAGTATCCCTGCTGATGCCATCTGTGACTTCCTCCCATTTCCCACCCTTACTCCCTTGTGGTACTGTTCCTCCTTCTCCCAAGTGAAGACTAAACAGAAGTACCCATTAAGCACCTCCATCTTTCTTCACTTCCTCTGCCCTACCCCCTTCCTTTTTCAGTCTTATAGTCTCATCCTTTGTTTCTTTTCTCCCGTTATATAGCTGAGGAAACATAGGCGTTAATGACACAAGGGGCCACAAGGTCCATCTAGTCTGCCCAAGAACCTATCTGGTGCTATTCCCTCCCCTCCTTTGCCTTTCTGTATACTACCTTTATTTCTATCCCATGTGTTTTGAACTCATTCACCGTTTTGGCCCCACTGCCTCCTTGGGTAGGCTGCTCCTTTGTCCACCACCCTCTTTGTAAAGAAGAACTTCCTTGTATTACTCCTGAACCTCCTTCAGCCTCATGTCATGCCTTCTTGTTGTTCCGCTCTCTTTCAGTTGGAAAAGCCCTGAACGTTAACCTTATTTTTACCCTCATGTATTTAAAAGTCTCAATCATTTCGCCCTCTCCGTCCTCTATTCCAGGGAGTACATACTGAGTTCCCTCAGCCTGTCCTGGTATGCCATATAGTGCAGTCCCTGAATTATTTTCATGACCTTCTCTGCCCGTCTCAATTCTGTCCATGTCCCTTTTGAGGTGCGGTCTTCAGTACTATTTACAGTACTCCAGTGGGGATGCACTAAGCGCCCTGTAGAGTCGTATCCACTTCCCTTCAAGCGACTCAGATTCTCCTCCTGATGCAGCCTAACATGCCACTTGCCTTAGTGCCACCTCCTTGCACTATTTACCCACTTTCAGGTCTTCTGATATAGTGACCTCTAGGTCTCTCTCCTGGGTGGTGGAGGCTAGCGTCTCTCTTGCCAGGTAATCCTCTTTGGGATTGTTTCTGCAGTGCATGACTGCGCTTTTGGTGTTGAATTTCAGCTGCCATGTTTTTGACCACTCCTCCAGTTTCTTCAAGTCTGAAGTCATACTCCTCACACCGTCAGAGGAGTCCACTCTGTTGCAAATCTTGATGTCAGCAAATAGACACACTTTTACCTTCCTGCTCAATCGCAATGTCTGCTATGAACACATTGAAGAATAGGGGACCCACCGAACCCTGTGGTACCCTGCTGGTCACCTCCTCTCAGCTGAAATGCCCTGTTTACCTGAACCTCTGTGTTCTTCTTCTCAGCCAGCTACTCACCCACTCAACCACCTCCTGCCCATTCCCATGTGGTCCAGCTCCTTACCAGACTTCTGTGTGGAACAGAGTCAAGGCTTGCTAAAGTCCAGATAGACGACATCTACCACCGCTTCTGATCTACTATCCTTGTAGCCCAGTTGAAGTCGACCAGGTTAGTTGGCAAGACCTACCTGCTGTGAATCCATGCTGTTTTGGGTCTTGCTGCAACTGGATTCCAGATACGTTATGATTCTCTGTTTGAATAGTGTCTCCATCAACTTCCCTACCATCAACATGAGGCTTACTGGGCGTGATGCTACCTCTGTTTGTGGAGGGGACCACTGTTGCCCTTCCCAGTCCTATGGTACGGTCCCACTCTAGTGATTTGGTGAATAGTTCTGCTAGGGTGCTGCTAGTACACTCCCAGCTCCCTATGGTGAATTCCATCCAGTCCTGTGGCCTTGTCCACCTTTAGTTTATTTAAAGCTTCTAAGACTTGAGCCTCTGTGAAGAGACTTGTGTCAACCCTCGATCCCTGGGTGTTGCTGCTATGCAGGCTTGACCCATCCCCTGCATTCTCTTTGGTAAACATAGAACAGAAGTACTGGTTTAAGACGTCTGCTTTTTTGCAATTTTTTATGCCTGTATCTGCTAGTCTAAAGGCCTTGCTGAAGTCCAGATACAGGACATCACTCACCTGGCCCTTGTCCACTGTAGATTACTCCTATCCTAATGACTTCCCTGATCCTGTTTCAGCTGTTACCCATAGTGCTTCTGACTCATCCGGGATCCCTGAATCTCTGTAGCCTTGATTTCCTCCAGGACATATAATGCTGCCCACCCTCTTTCCTACCCTTTCTGTCCCTTCTGTATAGTTGGTAGCCTGGGGTAGCCATGTCTAACCATGGTTCTCTGTGAGCCAGGTTTCTGTTATGGCCACTAAGTCGAGTTAACTGCCATGATGCAACGAGGTCAGGGATTTTGTTAACCAGGCTTCTGGCATTTATTGCCATTGTTCTCCATGTTCTACCCCCTCTTAGCACACTTGGGTTTCTTTTGCCACGCCTCTTAGTACCCTTAATGGATCTCCTTGGTCTGCACCTGTGGTTTTGGATGAAAGATTAATGGGGCTCTTTCGGTCTGCACCTGTGGTTTTGGACAAAATGTTTTGTTGGAAAGGTTTCCACCCCTCATTTGTACCCTGCTGGAACTCCTTGGATCTGTACCTGTGGTTTGGCTGAAACATTTTGTTGAAGAGTTTTGCTGCAGGTATTGACAAGAGGTTTTCCTAATTTGTATGGTATTATCGTACTTTGGAGTAGTTACCCTATCATTTACTGCTGTCAAGGGGTAGTGACCTTCTTCCTTCACTTTGGTAAGTGTCGTAACCACCTCCCCAGCCTTCAGTTTAAATCGACTGCATACAAATCACATTTTGACCAACCGCCCTCACCCTTTGTCAGGTGGAGGTCATCCATCTGAAGAAGCCCTCTCCAAAAGGACTGTCAGCTGCGATGAGACGATAGCCATTTCCTGGCATCATTCCTCAGCCTTAGTTAAACTCACGTGTGTCCTCCTTTCTGATCCTCTTGGTGCTTCCACCCCACCCCAGACTGGAAGTACTCAAGAATGCCAGTGTGGACGAAAGAGGGATATTCTGTTAGCAAGTTATACAATGTATTCCTTTGTCTCCACAATAGATTGACTGGACAAGTCATTTGTCCCTAGGTGAACGACTACGTGTTTTGTTTCATCCTCCCTTCACACAATCTGCTTGATGCCATTTGTGTCCCTTTTGCAGAAAGGCCTTGTCACCTGCTTTTATGCTCTAGGCTAGTGCACCTCTCTCATGGCCTTTGCATCACTTACCGCCATGCTCACATTCCTTGACTTCATGGCGTAGTCTGCCCTATTCTGCTCCTTCTGAGTGCACTTCTACTTCCTAAAGGCTGCCCTCTTGTCCCCCACCACTTTTGCCACTTCCTTGCCAAACCAGCTGTTTTGTTTTTTTGTTTTGTTTTGTTATTTTGGGGCCTTGGCTTTCTTGCTGTTGATCTGGCACACTTACTAGTGGCCTCCGTCAGTCCCTTCTTCATTGTGGCCCATTTCTGTTCTGCATCCATCCCCACTCTGATCCCAGCAAGGTGTCCTTGCAGAACTTCTCCCATCCTACCAAGGTCAGCCCTCTGAGAGTCCAAGACCCTCATCTTGGTCCTGACCATCCCTCTGTCCATGTCCAGGTGAAACCATATCGTGTGGTGGTCACTTCCTGCTAGTGTCGCATCCACTTTCACATCCTGATCGTGTCGCGGTTGGACAGGAGATCAGATTCTGACAGCCCTCTCCCTAGTGGGCTTCATGACACCTTGAGTCAGGAAGGCACTCTGAAAGCATCCAACAGTACCTGTTCCATAGTGCAGGAGGTAGCGAGGTTTTCCAGTCCATCCAGGTGCATTGGAGTCCCCATTATTACTGCCTCCCTCTGCTGGACATGCCAATGATCTGGGACCCCAGTACCTAATTCCTCATCTGGGAAGGTGGCCTGTAGGCCACCCCATCCTTAGCTTCCTCCCTTTCATGGATTGGATCTGCACCACAAAGCTTCAGGCTTGCCCTCTGCATCTCCTTCACATACAATGCCACCCCCTTCCTACCCCTTCTATATATTTTATACCCAGGAACTGCTAGGTCCCAGTCGTGGTTTGTGTGGCACAAGTCTCTGTAATGGACATATGTGCACCTCTCCTTCAGCCAGCAGTGACTGTAATGCTGCCATTTTCTCCTCAGACTTCTGACGTTTAGAGACTCCACACTCCATTGCAACCCTGCACCTCCTTTGCTCCATACCTGCCCTGCTCTGTGCCCTCTTCTCTTGGTCCACCTTCTTCACCCTCCCCATCCCAGGCCACCTCCTGCTGTCCTGATTTTTTGGGGTGAGCCTATTAACCTTCTCCACTAGTGACAACGGGTGTTGTGCACCCTGCTGCCCTCCCCACACCCGCCAATATAAATTTTGATTTTTAATCATAAAGTCCTCCTGCTTTTCCTTCAGGACCTTGTGCCCTTTCTACTTAAGTGTAACCTGTCCGGTGTATACAGGCCCTGTTGTCCCATGTCCTCCCAACCACCAATGTACCGTACCCTTCCACCTCACACCATCCTCTAAGCCATTCGTTAAATTCAGCAGTCCTTAACTTCCTTGCCATACTAGCCCTTGGGATCGGGAACACCTTGAAAAGGCTACTGACTTCCCATCCACCTTGCAGATTTTCCCTGCTTCCTTGAACTCTCTTGCACTACCCCAACCTCACACCCTGCAAGGTCATTCATTCCCAGGTGCACTATAATGTGAGATTTTCCTCCTCCCTGTCCCACATGCTGTGCTACTAGAGGTTCCACTTCTCTGATGTCATCCCTGGCATCCATTCTACCCTCTATGTTTTGGCCCTCCCCACTATCTCACCCCTTCACAGCTGAATCCCCAAGATCATCTCCCTGCCTCCCTCATCTTGGGACTTCTCTCCCTTCTGTCCGTACCTGCCCAATTCCACCCACCTCCGCCTTTTCTCCTGTCCCTCCTGCTCTCCTCCTGACCCTCTGCACCTGCTATCCCTTCCCTGCTCCTGAACTCTCCTTCCTCTGTGTCACCCCAATCCCTCCTTTCTATCCCCCAGCCTGTCCCCACCCTCTGCCCCTCCTCTTGTCTGTCCCTGGCTGCTCTCCCATGCCCACCGCCCCTTCTCTGTGACATCTGCCCTCCACCTCTCGTCTGAATTTGCATCCACTTGCCACTTCTCCTTACTTACACCTGACTCCCCCACCACCTCCTGCAACCGTTCCTCACTCACTGGCCCTTTCCTTCTCATCACTGTCCCCATCCCCCCAGTCCAGTGGAAGGAATCTGTTCCTCACCGCTGTCCTGAAATGCTGCTATGGGGCCCCACCCTTCATGCCTTTTTCTTTCCTCTTACTGTTATTCTCCCCCGGCCTCCTCTCCTTGTTGGGAGGAGGACCCTGGGACCTGCCTAGTCTCCTGTTCCTCCTTCTCCCTTTCTTGGTCCACCCTTGCCCACACCTCCTTACCTGCCTCCAACCCTGTGGCCCCTCTGCCCTCCTGTTGTATGATTCCCCTTACCACTGGTGCACCTGTCTTGTGCCTCTGCTGCCAAACCTCCACCCTCAGCTACCTAATATGATGACAAAATAGACATCCCCCACCTCCCAGAGACTTCCCAGAAACACTGCTGCCCCACCCCTGCACTCCGCCACTCCACCCTGCCCCACTGTATGCCTCCTCTACACATATTAACTTTTTAGCCCTTCTTATTACTATACTTAGCAATACTTCCTGCCTCATGCTTCTTGAATCCTAATACAAATGTAAGGTGATCCTAAATAAGGATCAGTTGCCTGTGTTACCCTTGTGGACTGGTCCCAGATAGGAGCTGTCTGCCCTCACTAGTGCACCTCTAATAAGTTAGTATATTTACAAGCTGACCCTTAGTTAGGCTCTGCTGCAACCCCAGCAGTTTTCAGCCCCTGTCTACACCTGACAGTGTATTTTCTGCCCTCCCTTTATACTTACCAGCATGGCCTGTGGTCCTCCCAGCATCGTCCTGCCTACACCTCCAGACACCACTAATACCACAGTGCTCATGGTGCTCACGCTTTTGGGGTTACCCACACGCAGGGGTCGCTTGGAACCTGGGAATTATATAGAGCCTACAGATGCCCTCTTGGCTGGCTGTAGTCATGTGGTCTGCTGGGACCACCAATTGCACTGGAATTTGGCCGCTGACTTCTTTCCTTCAGCCCACCCTCTGGTGCTTCCCCTCCTTCTGAGTCCCACACACAGTCCCCAAAAATCACATTTCAGCACATAACTGCAGCCCAAATACTACTGACAATACAGGACTCTGCCCCACACAGTGAAAATGCTACACTTCTCTTAGTGCAGGCCACTGCTCTCTCCTCCCCATCCAAATGCATCTTCCTGTACTGAAGGAGCAGACTACAAAAACTACCTGATTTATACAGCTGAACTACAACTGCCCTGTTGGCTGGCTGTAGTCACGTGCTCCATTCAGGCTAGACATGCTTCAGTAAGGTGGAATAATACACCCTGGTCCTATGAAGTTTTAGCTATCAGCTTGGCTCCTGAATGCAGATGATGTATGGTGGTTGGATATTTCCAAGTCATGATACACACCTGATGCACTCAGGACAATCTGTATGAACAAGACCTACACTACAGTCTGGGACAAATTCAGATTCTGGTGCCTCCTTGGGATTAGACCCTCAGCTTCCTCTCTGTCCAGTGTCTTGGAGTTTCTGCAGCAATGCCTAGACTTGGGTTTGGCCATTAGTTCCCTCAGAGTCCAGGTGGGGGCACATTCTGCCATCCAGGGATGCATGGATTCTTACCCCTGGGTTCTCACCTGGATATGGTCTGCTTCATTAAAGCACACCACAAACTCTGTCCTTGCCTCCTGCAGGTTTCACCTTCCTGGAAACTGAGCGTGGTCCTAGAAGCCATATGCTAGATCCCACTTTTAAACATCTTGCTGAGGTCTCCTACTACTCTAAATGTGTTCTTCCTAGTAGCCATTTGCTCAGAAAGGATTATGGAAATCCATGCATTGTCCCACTAGGAACCATATCTGGTGTTCCATAAGGAGAAGGTGGTTTGTCATAAATTCCCTCCTTCATCCCCAGATTGGATTCTGCCTTTCATAGGCAGCAGGAGATTGCACTACCTTCCTTTGCCCAGACCTCAAGAATGCAAAGGAGAAACATCTGCATTCTCTGATGTGAAGAGGACTCTTTGGGTTTACTTGAAGTTTACTAAATCCTTCCTTAGTCCTGACAGTCTTTCGTCCTACTGAAGACAGTGAAGAAAGGTGCGGCCCCAGCTAAGCGTAACCTATCCAAGTGTCTCTATACGGCCATTAGACTGGCTTATACGTCTCAGTGCCTGTCAGGTCCATGAGGCCTCAGATCTCCCTCCACTAGAGCTATGGCTGCAACACAACAATGTACCGGCTTCCCCTGGAAACATCAGTAAGGCTGCTGCATTTGCTCTCTAATACCTGCACAAAGCAGTACTACCTGCATGTGCTAGCTGGACTGATGCTGCATTCAGTAAGTATATGTTGAACTCAGTTGTACAGCAGTGACCCTCTGGTTTGGATCTGCATATTAAGGCCCATACAAATACTGCCTGCCTATAGGAGCTGACACACAAGGAGAATTATAATTCTGGTTGTGTGTAGGCTCTGTCCATGGGTGGGCAGGCCCATCAGGTTTTTTTCCCCAATTGTTTAACCAGGTGAGACACACTATGTTGAAAGCTTGTTTACAGGTGCAACCTGGGAGCACAGGAAGTTAAGGCTTGCAGTATAGCCTAGAGGTTAGAGGAACGAGGTGAGCAGGCTTGGTACATCCAGCAGACCAGACCTGAGTTTGATTCTCACAACCTCTACTTGCATACTGTGTGACTCGGAGCAAGTCACGTAACCTCCCAGTGCTCCCAGGTCACCCCTGAAAACAGGCACTTGTGCCTAGCCTTACCTGGTTACCAAAGACTAAAATAAAAATAAAAAGTGACTTGCTCAGGGTCACACCATATGCAAGTGGGGCTGTGGGATTCAAACCCAGGTCTTCAGATTTGCAGCTCAGAGCCTTAAACCACTGTGCTATACTGCCTCCCAGTTTTCCATGCTGTATGCTTTTATAACTTATGTCTGCTGTCCTTTGTTGTGTATAGTTCCCGTAGGGTTAGTAGTTTTGTAGACCTATGTTACTAATGCTATTTCTGATAGTTTGCAAGGTTCCACCAACAGATTTGGACAAAGGGTTGACTGAGGGTGGTGGGATAGGAGGCATGTCCTTACAGTCTCAGACTTTTCAGTCCATCCCAGCTGTGAGGGAAGACAGCCTATACCAATACTGCCTCCCCATGGACAGAGTCTTCACACAACCAGAATTACCAGTAAGGAAATTATAGTTCTCCTTTAGAGTGATTATTAATGGTCATAGGGACTTACCACCAACCAGCCCTTTGAGAATGCACTGTTCGGTTGCAAAGGATAGTAAATGGATGTGGCATTAACCTTCAAGATATGGTGGTGCATTATCTCCAGTCAGTGAAACAAGTTTGTACCTGACTCCGCCCTTCCATTGGGATGCCATAAATGCCGTGTAGGTAAATATTTTCCAGTTGTTGTTTCACAGACACAATGGTACAGGAATCCAAGAAGAATAAAATGATGGCGTTTAGGAAGTTTGTGAATTGTAGCACCACAGGAGTAGTGTATCTGCCTGAGGTGTGCATGTGGAGCCTGTTAGACAGGAAAGACCATCAGCAAATTCTAAATAATAGCTGGTGAATATACCAGGGCTATAGAGAATAGAGTCTTGTCAGAGCTGGTATGGCTGCTCAGAGCAGCGGTGAGAGCTTAGTGAAACAGTAATCGGAGCCTCCCGCACTGGAGCAACTGTACAGAAGATAGCCAGGAGAACAGAACTGGGCATATGCGATGCGTGCATGCGGCTTTGGCAGCCATCTTGTCGTGGCACAGCAGTTCCAGGACAAAAGTAGTGCCCTATGAAGGGGTGTGTTTCTGTGGCCAGTGGAGGGAAGGGCTGCAGAAACACACAAGAGTGAAACTGTGCCCCCTGCACTGTGGAAGCACACCAGAGCACTGTCCAGTCACGTGCTTCCACAATGCTAGATGAGAGACCGTGATAGCAATATAGCTGTGGAGCTCTGCCCATGCAGCTGTAAAAGGATTTGGAAAATTCCCAGCTTCACTTGCTTACAATAAGAGGAATGATGTTAAATCCAAACATTCATTCATGTTCACTGGCATTGATAAGGTACAGTTGGGGATCTGGATAATGCCCTGCTGAAATGGTAAGCATTTTGGATCTATGAACTGGTGGGATGAAGGCCCCAGGTTCAACAATAGACTGGAAATTGCTGCATTTTATGGCTGTGGGCGGAGCCTACAGCCATCTTACTATCTGTAGCTGGAAAATAGAGTACTGTGGAACACATATTTAGGACTTTTCAGTGTATCCTTCAGTGCCAACTGAAATAAAATATTCCTTCTTTCTGTTAAGAATGTTGGAGACATAACTCCAAGCTGCTTATCAGCTGCCATTAGGAAACTGAAACAGCTTGTTAAATATTTGTTAAATATTGGTTGCCTATTAAACTGGAGATTTGCACATTTAAATACTTAGCATTTAAACAGCTTCTTGATACTAGTTTAACTTGGGAATGTATTGTCTTTCAAGAAAGATTTTTACCTCATAAATGTCACCCTTTCCCAGGGAATCTACGATTTACTCTGTTTTTCTAACCTCTACAGACACAATCTGATGAGCAGTCTCAGACATATGCAGGTCTTCAGTGAACTGCTTAGACTAAATATGTAGCAATCAGAAGCCATTTTCTACTATGCTTTTGGGGAAAAATATATTGAGCTACAGCAAACACACACACACACACACACACACACACTATGTACACATTCTCATGGCCACAACATTCAAAATAAATATTGCATTCTAATGTGTTATACAGAAACTGTTTGTCAGTGAACACAGCGAAGTTCAGTTTAGAGTAGATTTCCTTTAAATATTTAACCTATATTTTGTACATACACACCACACCATCCTCATACAATACCGGGCAGCCTGGGTTCAAGTCCCAGCTGAGGCACTTATTCTTTCTCACTTCTGTTTGTATGTGTTCCATAAAATATGCACACCACACTCCTGTGTGATTGTTACAATAAAGAAACTGTTTGTTTATGTCAGTGACCACAGTGAAGTTCAGTGTAGAGTAGAGTTCCTTTAAATATTTCTTATCCTATATTTTGTATCTTGAATAGCGCAGGGAGATGCTACATCTCATTGTCATAGGGATCTTCATTTACATTTTGCACTGTACTTACTCAGGTTGTCCCAGATTAGATGCAATATCTTGTTTTCAGTGGGGTCACGATTTTCCCATTTTGATAATGTATTCTTTCGGAGTTGCCTAGTCCAGGGCCCCTATATTCAAAGGAGATGCTGAGCGCATCCCAGCGGAAATGGGAAGCGTGCCACACAACCCCAACAATGTGCCACAGTGTGATAGTCAAACATGCAGGATGCACCTGCCGCAAGGGAATGGGCCAGCATGCACATAATATGCCGTGCAAGTGAGGTATGTTCCCATGCATATAGCGTCCTGCAGCATACTCAGTGGGAAATTCACCCCTCACAGCCCAGAGCGGCGTGGCCCACCACTAGGCCATAAATAGCTAGCCTATCCCAGCCATCCATCCACAAGCGGGCTGCGGAAGTGCACCCATGTGCACAGCAGCCTGGCAGCTCTGGTGGACTAGAAGTACCCTCCCATCCCCGATCGATCCAACTCCATCCCTGAAGAGCTCCATAGTGTAGGGCCCCTGGACCCAATCACACCAGAGGAAACCACAGTCCATATCTGGCATAGAGACCACCCCACTGCCTTGGTACATAGACAACCCGCTCCCCCATACCCGACCTGTTGCGGAGACTGGCACTGCCCTGTACACCCTGCCATAGCCAGCCACCGACTGCACTGGACCCAGGCCAGGGACCTGCACTCGGGAATGATCCAAGTGGCTACTACATACACGCAGCACTACTCAAGCTGCAGACCCACCAGTGTATGCAGATGTGTATGTACCTGGCAAACTGTAAGAGGAATTGACATACCTCCAATGCATGCCTTGTCGATGCTGTATCTTCCTGCTGTCATACACTCTTCCCCATTACCCTGTGTAACATGCCACCCTCCAGACTGCTGAGATATCCTGGGTGCCATCTGCATGAGAGTGCCTGAGGTGTATGGCCACTGGGTGTTATCACACAGCTCCTACCTATGTATGATACATTCCAGCATCCTACTGCTAGTGCTTTGCCACCTGAAAATAAGATGCCATTTCTTCTGTGAACTATCCAGGCTAAATATATAGCAATCAGCAGGCGTATTCTAGGAAAATACATTGCAAAATGTGTAAAGGAAGACCACATTGAAACTGCCTCTCAGCAGATCTGCATTGTGCAAATTCATTAGAAATAATGGGTAAAAGCATCCCAAAAGCTCTCCACAGCCATATCGGCTTTGACCAGAATTTGTTGAAATAGTTGTGGTCTGGGTTAACATATGTAACAATAAGACATGAGGGGTGTGCATTAGACATTTCTAATACACTGTAAGGGCAGTAAGGCACAAGGCCACAGGCTTGTCTCATTGTGCTTATAAATTGGTTGCTTTATTTTACATATGTGAAAAAAAATTTATAGGTTTATATACTAAAATAATATCTTTAATGTATTTTCATGTAATATAGTTTCTCCGCCTGAGTATTGTTTTATGCTTAGTAGTTTTGTCCTGTTGTGGCCACCGTAGCTGTAGATGGTTGTCATGGTTCCTTCATCACGTACATACTAATAGTTTTGTGGATATTAAAAAGAAAAAACTTTTTGTTACAGATCAACTAATATGCAACTTACATGATAATATGATGAGGCAGGCAGTGGGAGAGTGAGTAGGCTGGCAGGAGGAAAGATGCGAGCTCAGCAGAGGTCAAGCAGGCTCTAATGTGCAGTTTCCTGTAAGTTATTTAAAAAAAAAATCATTCCCATTGGATGCAGAATAGCCTAGCCTAGCCAAGTGAGTGAGCAAGTGATGGGGTGGCTGGCCCAGAGATGATAGGGTCAGGATTGGGGGATTGACTGTGGCAGAATATTCACAAGAGAGCGTCATCAAGTGGGTAATCATTCATTGAGGCATACCAGTGGGAGGCGAGGTAGACTGGTGGGAAGAAAGACATGAGCTCAGCAAGCTCCATACAGTTTCTTCTTTTCTTTTTTTTTATCTTCTATTTATCTCCTGGTTCTCCCCTGGTGACTCCCCCGCCCATCACCCAGCTCCTTCAGGACTTACCTTAACCATCATAATGTGCCACAGGACTTGTGGCTGTGCTCTACCACTGATGTGGGGCCTGTGGGAGTTGGTCATTCATCCTGCCGCCTGGGGTGGTTTTTCCTCCATTTTCTCCCCTAGGCCCTTGTGTGCAATGGGCACGATGTCTGAACTCTGCTTCATGAGATGGCCCTAGTGCCCTGCACTTGGGTTCCCATCCCTGCAGGGTGGCGTGCATATGCTGCCCCCAGATGTCACTGGGTGGCAGGCAGGCAAGCGCCATTCTAACCCCAGAAAGGAGAGCTGTCTTGGGATGCTCAATCCTTCCTCACCACACTGGCTCCCGAGCAAACTGGTTCCATTCCGACCCCAGGTCACTGGCGTGGCAGGAGGTAAGGCGCCCAACGCCAGGCCTCCATGCCACTTGGCCGGCATCCGTGACAGTTTTCCTGTAAGTGAGTTAAAAAAAGTCACTTGTTAGCAAACACTCTTCTTGTTTGAACACAAACAGGACTTAGCGGAGCAAGGGGACATCAGGTGGCGGAAAGTGAAACTATCATCCTGGCAGCTGCAACAGACTGGCAATACAAAAAATTAAACTTCTGCTAATGTTTTTACTGTTGTGCTCCTAGTCTAACTGTGCTACTGAATTGAAGCTTTTTATCCTTGGAATTTGCACTCAAGTAGATATAGAAATGGACTGAGTATATGACTTGAGGGGGTGCATTGGGTGTCATTACTGCGGTTGGGATCACAAATTTACCAAACAAGATCAGTGTGCTCACATCACTAGTGTTTTTAATAACAAACAGTAAATCTGAGTATTTTCAAGCTTCCCTGTAATGCTGTATTATGAAATGTGACACTACAACACAGCTATGGGCTAAGTATGGGGGAAAAATTGTGGGTATAATTTTTCAAAATTCTAATGGCTGATAAAGTTAACTGCAGAAATGAGTCCAACTGGCCTGCACTTTTTTAGCCATGCATTAGGCACTCTAATGCAAGGCCTAAACTGGTTTTGGAAACCTAATTAGCAGTCTTTGCTAATCAACATCATTTTGATTAGCAACCAGTCAGGTTTGAGGAGCAATTTCACCAGATAGTTATTTTTTATCTATAAGATAAAGTCCAGAAGAGTGCAACTGCATGGAAAAGTGTCAGACTGCAAGAACAATTTGTACAGTTCTGTTCTTTTACCACAGTTGCTGGACAATATTACTCAATTTAGAAATTTTCACTCAATGTGGCAAATCAGTCGATTAGCAACTTATGCTAATCAAGGCTGCAATGTTTTTGGGGTTTTTTTGGTTAGCAAATTGCTATGCGAATCCCGCTTATTTTATGCTTTGTAATGCATGGATAATGACCAGTCAAGATGCAGTATTGTCCCTTCCAATTTTATAACTTTATACATAGACAGATGGATGAGATATATATCCTTTTCATATTACCTACCCCAAAATACACCTTCTTTTTCCTCTCCCATAATACCTGTATTTTTGTCTTTTCCCCTTTATTTTTCAGTCCCAGCCTGATATCACTAATCCTTTCCTCCCTTAGCCCACCCTTTCTTTCATCTCTTCTTGCCAGCTGTTTAGTTGTGCACTTGGATGTCAGTTAAGAATCCCTGATGTAAGAGGCTGACCCAATAACCCAGTGGCAACCCAGATTCCAGAACGGAGATGGGTCTGGCTGACATAGCTGCCACTTGGCAGTGCACCTTGGTCGAGCAGGGCTGGCAGTGAGTTCGGGCACTACAGTGACACCTACAGCTGGGCCAAGGAACTTTGTCTTACTATGAGGATGCTGTGACATTGAGGCTGATGAAGGCACCAGTCACACCACAGGTGTGGAGGGAGGAGCGGTGGAAAAAACAGGGCAAAAACTCTGGTCCGTCTAAATGATGTCTCATAGAGCCTGAACAGAGTATATCCCTGGTAAGACAGCAGGGCAGGGAGAATAATAGATTTGGGGAAAAATGAATCTCTGATGCAGCTAAAATATCCTCTTTGTTGACAGCTGTTAGTGTAAGGCTGATTATTTAGAAGCTTGGCTATGTGTAATCGCTTTGTCTTTTTTTTTCACGAACACCAATGCAATCAGAATATATGGTGTCTAAGCGCATCCTTCACTCGGCCTCCAAATGTGCAATAATCCTTTGTATTGTGCAGTATCTTATGTGATGTGTAACTATGAACTTTTTATTTTACACATTGTATGATGATATAGGGCACTTTGTACTTAATGTTTATTGATATGGTAACACTTTTGCATACTGCACTTTATCCACCCAGTCGTTTTCCTTTAAGAGGTAGTACAGGACCAGCCTGGTGGCAGAGAGGGCTGAGGCACTGTGGTGCCTTACCTTTACTATGCCGGTGACCCGAGTTCCTCCTGGATCTGGGTGGTGTGTTGTCCCAGCTCTTGACTGCTGCCAGGTGGAGGCCTGGTGGTATCGCTGATGCTTGGGAGGCAGACTTAGGTCAGGGTAGGTGGAAGGGGCTGCTATTCTGGAGTGCACACATCCTCCATGCCGCCGTTGTGCTGGGACTTAAGAAAATTGATGAGGGCTTAATGAAGCCCTGCCATCTACCTCCAGCCCGCATTGCTGACCGGGCTACCTGGTCTGACCTGGACTTGTGGACGGGGGGAGGATGGCCCTCTCCTCTCAGCCCCACCACAGGGTCAAGATCTGGGAGGACTCTCAGAGCATGCAAGTCCCAGGGCAGCAGACACTGGTTGGGAGGAGGTGGGACAGGGCTGAGTAGCTGCCCAACTATCTGTAGAAAAGTTCAATTGAGAATAAAAGGTAGTACAGAAGGATATTTGTATTTTAGGGTGGTGCCTTTGAAAAAGTGCTAAGAGTCACATAAAGCCTTGGGCAGTTGGCTGTGTGGGCAGTCTAGTTTTATCCTTTGCACTGGAAATTGTCTTTGAAAACTGTACATTAATAAAAGAGAGTTACACAATGGGTCGTCAGAAACTCAAAGGATGATTGGTGAAATAGCATTATCTGACTGTTGATTAAATTTACTGTTTAATCAACACTTTGAAAGCCTGATCTACTTACCTCTGCAAGTGTCTTGTGAAATGTCCTTTCAATATCCCTCCATAGAGTGGGAAATTCAAAGTAGAAAGGCAGCCATTTTTTCCAAAGCAGCACCCTGTGAAGGAAAAAAAATGAGTGACATGATGAATGTGAACTTCAGTTTGTTTGGAAAATTTACAGTAAACGAGTGGTTAGATTATAGGTTTTATATCCTGAACCTGCAAGATATAAAAGTAAGCTGGCAGAGAAGTGTCCTAAAAGAAATGACAGCTGAAACTGTGAGTAAGCAAATGATAGCTGGAAATACAAGTAGACATTTGAAACTGACAAGCACTAATCTAGATTAGCTCAAGCAAAAGAAGGATGAGATAGACACACACAAAAGTACGATTTGGGCTAGCAAAGTGTTTGATGACTGGCTTAGTTTAAAAATATCACAGTTAATTACAAAGACATAAAACTGGAAGAGCTGTGTCCCCTGCTTGAGAGTTCTGTGCGTCGGTGTGCTTTGAAGGAAATAGTACGCTGTCAGCAGCCTCTTGTGTCTACGTGCTGGATTGAATCATTTTTAATAATACCAAAAATAACAAAATGATAAACATTACAAGCAATCCATTGTTTAAATCTGCTAATAATATATTCATCGCACTCCTAAAACAATTTTGAAAAGATAAAAATTACACAGCTGCACACCACCCCAGTCACCAACAGTGACCTACTGAAACTGTGGCAATCCAAGGCGCTTTCACCAGTTACCACTCCAGGGTTAGTGCACTGGCTCTGGTTTGAGATACCATTAGGCCTCCTGCGCTGAGGCCGTGAAGAAGCATGGGAGCTAAAACAAGATTCTTTTACCATTAAAATGGACATTAAACAGATGGCCCAGTGGCGCTGAGGTGCTGGTCGCCTTACCTCAAGCAACGCCGGTGACCCATGTTAGAGAACAAGCATGGACCACTGTGGGTCGGCGGGGAAGGATTAGCGTCCGATTGATTGCTCTCCTTCTCCGCAGAGGGCCTTCAGCTATCGGCACCTGGTTGCCCCTAAGCGGAGCTGGGGACACAGCTGCCACGCTCCAGACAAGAGAGGAGTCGGGGCAGGCGGCTTGGAGAGAGAGCATGTGAGACTGGCGTCTGGCGCTCCACTCCCGCCAGTCATAATTGCGCACCACCCTAGGGGAATGAAAAGGAAAACACTAGCTGCAGCAGTGTGATGGAGGGTGCCTCGCAGGCTCTGCTCCCCTGCCAGCCACGGCACTGGCTCCTTGAATCTGGTCTCTGGTGTGGTGTTGGGGAACCCGCTGGCCCTGCGTGGGGGGTAAGCCCTGGGGCCGGATCAGTGCCGGGTGGTGGACGTCGGGGAGCGGTGCTGGGGCGCCCTCTGGATGTAGGCAGCAGCAAAAATTAATAACTGCAAAAAAAAAAAGACAGGGCAAAGAATATTTAATGATGTCATTTAATGGCCTCACAAAAATCACAGCAAAGTAAACAAAACCAACAAGGAAAGCCAACATGGCTTCCTTTTATGGACCCTAGGAACCCAAATTACCCAGTCCAGTTGTATAAGAAATACCTCAGCAAGTGTCCACCAAACAGCCCTGCACTATATCTGCACCCAAAGCAACTGCCTCAGTTTGTATTAGAGCAACAAGACCACTGGTACAATAATCAACCCACGAGGGTGAACTTTCTTAGGCAATCTCGTGGCAAAATATCAAAGGAAGCTGAGTTATCTAAACACTATACAAATCACTCTGTAAGAAGTATGGTGTTACAAATCCTCTCAGAAGCATGTTTGGCTTCACAAGAGATTATGAGCATAACTGGGCACAGGACGAAACCAGCCTCAAAAACTATTGTAGTGCCTCAGACACAGAGAAAAATGGAGCAAGCCGCTTTTTAATGCAGAATTCAGCATCAAATACCTACAGCTCGCCACCTGGAACCAAAACCGTTGCAAACAAGCGACTCACCAGTGCAGTCCAATCCCACATTACTGAAAAGGAGCAAGATTGTCCGAGCAAGTTCATTTTCCTCAAGGCAGCAAACCCACAAACTGAAAACAGAGAAACCCAAACCACACGTAAGTGCAGATGACCTCACTAAACTGGAACCAGAAAAGCAATCAAACCTTTGCAGCAAGTGGAGACAACGGGACGTACAGCATGATACTCTCGGGCACAACTGAAAATGAAAACAGCAGTGCAGGCAGAAAAGTACTGTTGCATGGATTCAATCTGAAAGAGTTCACCAACCACAGAACTGTAACTTTAACTACTACAACAAATAAATGTTGTAGGAAAGTGTAATCACGCAAAAGGTTAGCAATAAAGTTATGGTTAAAATCTGAAATGTTTACAGTTAAAAATACAGTTGTTTTGAAATGTTCACAAATTCTGAAGTCAGGAACTACTGTCTGTTGTGCAAAAATACACATTAAATGTTAAAGCATCTTTTGTTTTTAAGTTAACCCATTCTTTAAGCGCAATAAACCACTCCAGGGTATGGTTATGTGGATTTAATGCATGCCCCGGATGCTGTGAGGGCACTCGGCCTGCAGCCCCGTGCCTGACAATGCACCCAGGACGGCATTAAATCCACATAACCACATACCCTGTTGTGGGTTACTGCTTACGTAGCAACCTTCAGATCACCATCCTGCTGACTAATGGTTGAAAACTTAGTTTTGACCCGCCATGGATTCAAATTCAGACTTCAATGCATCCTTTGAAATGTAAGTAATTTCCAATGCAATTTCAGACTCAGATGCAGGTGAAACACAGTTGCAGCTGCATGTGCCACTAATAAAAATCTGGTGCATTATGTCTTGGAGCAGAGCTGGACTGACCCACCAGGATACCTGGAAATTTCCAGGTGGCCCCCTCTACTGCGTACCTGCTCTTTTCCTGAACGCTGAAAATCTTTGCATTTACAATCTTTTTCTAATTAAATACTGTATTTGGACACTATAGGCAGGGACAGCACCAACATGTGCCAAAGGGCAAAATTGCAGCCTGCCCAAAATGAACATTCTTCCCTCTGACATTGGGTTCAGATTGATGCAGCTACTCTGTAATAATATCTAAAGGACTGCAAAGTGAACTGTACAAAATCTGCTGCTGATTATTTTTTGACCTGTTGGGTTCCTCTTTGACCCACATTTTTCACATCAATGGGTCCAGTTAGGACCCATGTTTTAAATCCTCTGTGCGTCACTGACTATAGGTAAATATAAGATGCAAGCACAAAGCTAGTGTTTCAGATTTAAGTGAAATCGAGTGTCTTGCTGTTGGCACTCTCCTATTGAGTTTCTAGGTGGGCCCGTGTATTCACTTTCTAGGTGGGCCCTGTACCAAATCCGACCCTGTCTTGGAGTCTCCTAAGATAGCTGTGAAAGGCTGCCTGTGCCTGGTGTCTCCTGAGTCTGTGGCCCCAAATCTATTGATTTAGCCTCCCCCACCCTACTCTTTCCCAAATGACATTTCATTCATCTGTCACTTTGAAGAGCTGGAGTTATTGTTTAAAGCCATTGATTAGAAGAACAAAGTATGTGAAGAAGTAAATGGCTTTATTTTCAACAAAGTACCTGCATGTCAGCGTGGCTCAGGTATGCACATCCACCTCAGGACCAGAAGGTAGTGGGTTCTCGTCCCATACCGGGTTGGACTTTGACCTAAAATCACTGGCATCCGAGTGCAGTATTGGAGGTGCTGTACTGCTGGGGTGTGCCGTCCCTCGGATGGGACGTTAAACCGAGGTCCCTTCTGCTCATCCTGGTGTTGTCCTGGTGGGTGTCCAGGTGGAAGTAAAGAACCCAGGACACTCTTCGCAAAGAGCAGGGAACATTCCCGTGTCCTGGCCAACATTCCCCTTCCCATAAACCGGTTCATGCAATTATCCAGGCTGTGTGTGGGTGATGATGTGCAATATGGCCGCCACCACACATTCAGTCACATCACTACTAGTCTAGCATTGCTTGTAAAGCACTTTGGGATACTGTGTATGAAAAGCTATATAAATACTGATGATTCTTCTTCTTCACTGTTAAATGTTTCAAGATTATTTTAATGTAAACTAAAACTGTACTTCAGTGTTATATTAGTTTTTTTACCTGTCTGTAAGCTGTTGATAAAACTGCAGCCCTCATGATGTCTTTTTTTTTCAGCTTTATAGGACATTCACTGGGTAATTTAATAATACGATCAGTGCTCACAAGACCTAGGTTTAAATATTACCTAAACAAACTTCACACTTTCCTGTCTCTCTCTGGGCCACATCTTGGTACACTCTACAACAGCAGTACACTAGTCAATACAGGTAAGAAGCGATTTCAAAACAGATTTTGTTAACACAGACTTGCATAATTTTACTTTATTATTCAGCAGCAATATGCAATGCTGTGACAAGAAAAATTACTGTAATTGTAGTAATTATCATCTGGTTATAACACAGTATGTGCACATCTACTTCATTTAAATCTTTTACCCACAGGTCATAACTTTTAGCATAGCAAATGAGAAATCATTAGTGATTTATTTTTCCTTTTAGAAATTATTCCATTCCAGAACATTTTCAAGGGATCTACAGTTCATAGATCAGAATCTTTGTTGCAGGTTACTCCTATAATACAAGGGCTGCCACTGTCGAGTTAGCTGGTGGAATGTTGGGTTGTATCAAAGGGTGACTAGCAGAGCAGGGGAGTAATCCTGCACTGTGCAAGGCCCTAGACGGGTCCCATCTGGAGTACTATGTGTAGTTCTGGGCTCCTTGATACAAAAGGGTCACTGAGGAAGTCAACTGGGTGCAGTGTAAGGCCACCAAAGTGATCAGGGGTTTGGGGAACAAGAGGTATGAGAGAGCTGGAGCCCTTAACATGTTAAACTGAGAGCAACATAATGTCAGTCTTACACACATGAGTATAGAAAATTTATTTATTTAAAATTTGGTAACCGGAAAGGCACACTGAGCGAAGCCGTTTCAGGTGTGACCTGGGAGAAGGGTGAACATTTACATATAGAGGATTATACATACATATACATACAGTAAACCGTAAATGGTACAGTTTAGGCAATAAAAGTCGTTGTTTATATACTAATACAATACTCATAAACCAGATAACTGTTTAGGCACTAAAATGCAGGGTAAATACATAGAGTAGATGTACTGGATCGTCAAGTTACTTACATAAGTTACATAATATAGTGCTTTGGAGAATAAGAATAGATTGGAAATGCGATAGGGAAGGAGGTCAGTTTCATGAGGAGGGTAGTACAGAGGGGTGGTGGGCTGGAGCAGAGTTAGGGTGGGGAGGTGGGGTGGGAGAGGGTTTGATGTGGCATTTGAAAGCCGGAAGGGATTGGGTATCATGGAGAAGTAGGTAGCTGATTCCAGAGGTGGGGTGGTGGTAGAGAAGAAGGAGTAACCAACCATTGATCACCAGTGGGGATGGTGAATGAGCGGGTTGCCAGGATCTAAGGGAGTAGAAGGGATTAGCAGCAGAGGAGAGTAAGGAGGAGAAGTTAAACCAGTATTTTGACATGATTATTAGTGGCATACCGCCTGTGGGAGAGGGGAGAGACTCGGAGAGGTGAGAAGTGTGCAGTGATGGGTTCACAGTGGGAGTTTGTGGCGAATCTAGAAAAGAAATTGATCATGGTATCGACTTAGAGAAAGAGGTGTCGGGGGCTGAGGCGTAGATAATGTCCCCATAGTCAAAGAGGGTAAGGATTGTCTTGTGTAGTAAATCATTGCAGGTATGTAGCTGGATGCATGGTTTGTTTCTAAAGAGCACGCCAAGTTTGGAGTGCAGTTTTGAACAAAGGAAGTCAATATGGGCGATAATTGAGATGTTGGTCCAACCAGAGGCCAAGGTATTTGTGCGGTGGCGTGTATCCAGAGTGGAGGCATCCAACGTGGTGAATCGGGGGACTTTGGCCAGTTTTTGAGGGAGCCAAAGATCATGGATACCACTTTTTGTTTATCACATTTGGGTTGTTGTCGTGGAACCAAGATAGCACGTGGTCAGTCTGACTGAAGCAGTAGTTTGATAGTCAGTGGAGGGCCAGAAATGTAGAGGATGGTATCATCTGCATAGAGGTGAATGTTTGAATGAGAGCAGACTGAGGGAGGTTGATAATGAAGATAGAAAAGGACTGGGTCAAGGATGGAGCCTGGAGGGACGCCGGACAGGATGGGGAGGGGGATGCGGAGTTACCTATTGCAACAGACTGCTGATGGTCACTGAGGTAGGATTTAAACCAGAGGACGGTGGATGATGCAAGGTGTAGTTTTGGAAGAGGTGTGGTGCGAGACAGAATCAAAGGCCTTTGCAAGGTCTATGAATATTGCTGATGTGAGGTGGTCTTTGTCCATTGTGGTGAGGATTGAGTCTGTGATGGAGAAGGGAGGAGATAGTGGAATGGTTCTTCTAAAAGCCAGATTGATAATCTGAGAAGGTGGATGAGAGAGAAACTCAGAGTGCCTTGAGAGGACTTATGGATTCCTGTAGCTTTGCCAGGGAGGAGAGTAGGAAATAGGGTGGTAGTTGTCAGGGGTTGAGGGTCACCACCTTTGTGCAGAGGATGACATTGGCCGACTTCCATAGTTTTGGGACAGAGCTAGAGAGAAAGAGAGGTTGAGTACATGGGAGAGAGGAGGCCGTGGCTGGTGCAGAGAGGTGCAGGAGCTTGGGATGAAGGCCGTCTGGACTAGATTTGTGTGGGTAAAGGTGCTTAGAGTGAGGAAAACTTTGTGGGGGTGGTGGGGTGGAGGTGAACCCGCTTAGTTGGAGGGAGTAGGGAGGCGAGGACTGTCCGGTAGTGCAGGATGTAAAGAACTAGTTTAGAATTTCAGTGATTAAGGTAGGGTCTAAAACAGAGGACCCGTTTTGATTGAGGTGAGGGTAAGTACCTGGCAGGAGGGTGTCGTCGAGGCACAGGTCAGGAAGCCTAGGGAAAACCAGGAGCAGTTGTAGAATTTACCAAAAATATTTATTTACTGTAGCAGTAACATAAAAAAAACTTAAGTATAACTGTACAAAGGAGAAAACAGTAGCTTTCCTTGAGTTTCTTGTGTCCTTTTTCTTCTCTTTCTTGCAGCTTAGCTCCTTTATAAGTCCTTTCAACCCCATCCTTAGCTACTAGCATCCTGTTTGTGTAAATACCAGGCAGGAGCTGCTAGAACACAGTGTGCTTCTTGAGTTGAGGCCCCTTGCACAGCCTTTGCAAAAGGCTTAAAATTTGAACTCGGTAACTGAAATTCCCAATAGCTTTCTGTAATCCTCTCAAACCACAATTATATACATTTCAACAGTAACACTATATATTTTCCAAACAAAGGGATCCCAATATCAGTTACATTTCCATACAATGATTTGCACATATTTTTATACTGGTAGATACAGATATGCAAGGGAGAAAAGACAGACAGCAAAAAGAAAATTGAGACAGAGAGAGGCAAAGAATTGCAAGACTGTTCAGGTTGATCAAGTCAAGTCTCACAGGAAAATTTGGTTGTGCAACCAGACAAAGAAGAGACAGAAAAGAAAGATCCTTGCATTTAAACACTTTCTCCATAACAACTGGGACAGGGTCCTATTCTACCCTGTCACTTACACCCCCTAAGAGGGAACCTGTTTTATTAAACAGGTTTCCCAAACTCTTTATTAATTCTCTCAACAATTGCTGCCTTCAGAAATTAAGCACATGTACATTACCAGTTTTTATATAACAGTGCAGCAAACAGTACAGTTCAAACCCATACATTTGTTTTCAATCTTCAGAACCCTCAATTCCTGATCCATATCTTGACAGAAAATCAACATTGCTGTTCTCTTTACCAGATTTGTGTATCACAGTCAATTTCAAATGGCTGTAGTACCAGGTACCACCATGTGATTCTTGAGTTTTATCCTTCAACTGGTTAAGCCAACAGAGGATTGTGATCTGTTACAAGAACAAAATCAGTTCCTAGCAAATAAAACTTCAGGGGACACCATGGCCCACTTTGCTGCTAAACATTCCTTTTCTATAGTGGAGTACCTTTTCTCTCTGTCATGCAACTTCCTACTAGTGCAGAATAGGATGTTCTGTCCCATCTACATTTTGACTCAGTACTGTACCTAGGCCTACCTCTGATACATCTGTTTGTAACAAAAATGGTTTCTCAAAATCTGGGCTTCTTAACTTTGAGAACTGAATATGTGTGACGAATAGATTCTGGACGTTATATAGTCCACAGTCTTCTAAGAGTTAAAACAGGAACTGAACATAATGCAGCCTTTGTGGCTTGAAAAGCTTCATCACCTCTGGGGTCCATTTCACATTATTTGGGTACCGTTTTTCATTAGTTCAGTGAGGGAGTAGCTAACTCAGCAAAGTTAGGAACAAAGTTCCAATAATAACCAGCCAGCCCTAAAAATGACCTGACATGTTTCTTTGTTTTAGGTACAGGGCTGTTAGCTACAACTTCTAATTCAGAAATCTCTGGCTTAACTTCTTCATTTCCCAACACATAGCCCAAATATCTGGTTTCCTGCATGCCAAATGCACATTTGGTAGGATTAATTGTCAGACCTGCATTTTTGATAGCTTGGATAACTGCTCATAGGTGTTCCAGGTGGCTTTTCCAGTCTGGACTGCACACCATGACATCATCCAGGTCATAACACAATAACTGGTGTGAGGATAAAATTACATCCATTACCGTTAGAATGTAACTCGCGCACTATGTAAGCGAATGGCATGGTGGTGAACTGATAGAATCCTATAGAAGTCGCAAATGCAGTTTTGTCTCTGGATTCTTTAGCTAAAGGTATTTGTCAGTAACCCTTGGTGAGATTGAGGGTACTGATATACATTGTACTCCCAGTCTGTCCACCAAATCATCTATTATGGGCATAGGATAACTGTAAAATTCTGACACTTGATTAAGTTTCCTGAAATCAAGGCAGATTCTAACATCCCTTTTTTTTTTTTTTGTTTACAGTTGCCATTGGAGATAACCACGTCAGCTTTTAACCACTCTGGCTACCATATGTCTTTTGCCTAATAGGCAGAGCATTCCCTGTCACTGTTACGTGTTGGCCCTTTT
Organism: Neoceratodus forsteri; assembly: GCA_016271365.2. NCBI lineage: Eukaryota > Metazoa > Chordata > Ceratodontiformes > Ceratodontidae > Neoceratodus > Neoceratodus forsteri. The sequence goes on along the minus strand of CM057454.1, from coordinate 970,999,310 downwards.
GCTCTGCCTGGTACCGTGGTAAAAGTACTGTTAAATGTCTTTAGCACATTACGAATGTCTGCAGTTTGTTCTGAGGTTAAGGAAACATTCACCTTTACAGCATCAGCATTTATAGTTTGTTTCAGTCTATCATAAGCTATATCAATTTCTTCCTTATCAGTTTCTGGTAAAACTAGCAAAGCAGCTTTTGGTATTTTTTCAACTCATTTCTTGAGGAGGTTAGCATAGTATATCTTGGTAGGATTTTTCTGGCGGGTCTCAGTCTCATAGTTAATAGTGCCAGTACATCTAAGCACTTTCTAGGCCCTTGCCACTTCATTAACAGTTTATTTTCTGTTGTGGATAACAGTAGCAAAACCTTTTCACCTGGCTCAAAAGCGTTTTTTTACCCCATGGTCATAATGTACCTTATGCTGGTTTTGGGCCTCTTCCGATTACTAGGCAATTTCAACATATTTTTCCAGCTTCTTTCTTAGGGCACACATATAAGATGTTATAGATTGTTTCTAGGTGGGATTATCTTCCACGTTTCTTTTATCACATCCAGTGGCCCTCTTGGCTGCCTACCATACAGCATTTCAAATGGTGAAAACCCTGTTGATGCCTGTGGCATTTCTCTATGAGCAAAAAGTAGATAAGGCAAGTATTGGTCCCAATCTTTCCTTCCCTTCCCCTTTACAAACCTTTTAACATCGTTTTAGCTTTTGGTTATAACGCTCAACAAGACCGTCTGTCTGAGGGTGATGGGGAGGTTCTATGGCATTGATACCTAGTAGCCTGTACAGGACCTTAAGTAATGCAGCACCAAAATTACTACCCTGATCAGTAATAATTTCTTTAGGTATGCCCACTCTGCTGAAAATTTTGGCAAGCTCTGCTGCAACTTTTGGGGCTGTAACAGTATGCATTGGAACTGCTTCTGGTATCGAGTAGCATAGTCTTACTACCAGGATAAATCTAGTACCTTTTACTTTTGTCTAAAGAACCAACCACATCCATTGCAATTCTCTCAAAAGGCACATCTATCAAGGGTAGGGGCACCAGGGCACCTTGTCTTTTCTAGTGACTAGGGCTACTTTCTGACATTCTGCACAGGAATTACAATAGGTAGCAACATCTTCATGAATTCCAGGCCAGCAAAATCTATACAGCAATCTGGCATGGGTGCAATCCTGAGCCCAGCCATAGGGACTGTCGTGATGCTATCTGTAACAACTCTGCTCTGTACTACTGTGGTATAGCAAATTGTTCTGGTCTGTCTGTTCCTGTGTCTGAGGTTTAACCTAAACTCTGTACAATAACCCATTACATTTTTAAACATTGGTCCACCCTGTCTTGGTTTCACCCCAGCTGCTTAAAATAACCCTGGAGAAACATTGTTAGCTTGTTCTGAAAGAAAATCACAATCCGTTATCAATTTAGTTTCAGCATTTTCATATTTTAACCCTTCATGTCTATCAGTCGCTTGTTGCCACAGTTTCTTCAGGCATTGTCTTTCTTTCCTGGATTTCCAGATCTTGAGCCATGCTCAACAAGTCCGAATCAAAATCACTGAAAGGAAAAGTGTCCCACCATCCGAAACCCTTCTTTGGTCAAGTTCTTGTCACACAGCTGCTGAAACATCAGGATTTATTCCTTCTTTAATCAACTCAGTAAATCCTGGAAAGTCATTTCCAGTAATCACAGGTACAGGTAACTTAGGTACTACCCCACTTTCATTTGGTGTGACACACCCTTAATGGTCAGAGTCACTTGGGTGGTGGGATAGTATCCAGTGTCCCCATGGATGCAGATGACACCAGTACCTTGTCCCTTTTCACAGAGTTTTCCCAGCACTTTAACATGCACTAGGGTCTGTCTGCATCCCAAATCAATGAGTCCCTTCACAGTCTTATCCCCACCTTCACATCTGTTTAATCACATTTCCAATTTGCCAAGGACATATCTGCTCCAGCGCCACTCTCCGCACTACGGCAGTTTCTTGCAAAATGGCCTGAGCTTATTACAGTTATAGCAGATAACGCTCTTTCAGCCCAGATTTCTTACCCCCACCAGAATTCTTATCAGGCTTGGAGTTCAGATGGAAAAGAGTGTCTTACCGGTGCTTGGCTGTTACTTCACTGCTGTGGCATCTGTCTGGCTATTTTGTAGTCCTCGCCAAAGAAACAGCCTTTTCCCTACTCTCTTTGTTGGTGTCCTTACTCAGAGTTGCACATCTGTAGGCAAGATGTTGATGAATTGCTCCACGGCAAATGTGTCGATGATCTATGGGACTGTTTTGCTCTCTGGTTGAATCCATTTTATCAGGAGTTTTCTGAGTCGGGTGAAGGCTTTTCGAGGAATGTCGACTGAGTTGTACCTCAGAGATTGAAATCTTCTGCCTGTAGGTCTCTCTGGAGATGTCATACCTTTTCAGGATTTCGCTTTCACCAGGTCATAGTTTTCTGACTGTGCATTTTCCATGCTGCTTAGGCAAGTTGGGTTTTCCTGTTGAGGTAGGGTACCATTCTGATTGTCCTTTGCTGCTTTGGCCATTGGCAGGCTCTGGCAACTCTTTCAGAAGTTGTCAGGTATGCCTCAGTATCATCTGAGGGACACAACTTTGTAAGTTTAATGGCTTTTAAGTTGCTTGCATTTTGTTGCTTCGTTTGGATTTGTGCCAGATCCTCTGCCTTTGATAGCTTACAAGGCATCCAGCTATCGCTATGCCTGCTGCTGCATCTCTTCCCTCATCTGCTGCTTCTGTCACTGCATCTCTTCTTTTCTCTGTGCTTCTAAATGTTGGAGCTCTTTTTTCTGTCTGCTTCTCCGTCTCTTTTTGTTGTATAGCTCACCATTTGAAAAAGTCCATCAGGCTTTCAGGTTCTGTCACTGCCTGTTCTTTTTCCATAACTAGTGCTGACTGTGCAATCTCAGACTGGACTGCCTCTGCTAGTTTGTCTGCTATTTTCCTGGTAACCACTCCTGGACTTGCTGCTGCAGAATCCATACCTTCCTCTGTGCTTCCCTGGAACTAGGTCCAGTACCCATGCACAAAACTCCTGTCATAGGGTATGCATGGCTTAAATCCCACTTAGGCTAACACCATCTGTCGTCAAGGCACAGGTCAGGAAGCATAGGGAAAATCAGAAGCAGTTGTAGAATTCACCAAAAATATTTATTTACAGTAGTAGAAACATAAAAAAATAAACTTGTTCAGTATAACTATGTACAAAGAGAAAAAACAGTAGTTTTCCTTGAGTCTCTGTGTCCCTTTTCTTCTTCTCTTTCTTGCAGCTTAGCTCCTTTATAAGTCTTTTCAACCCCCATCCTTAGCTAGCATCCTGTTTTTGTAAATATCAGGCAGGAGCTGCTAGAACACAGTGTGCTTCTTGAGTTGATGCCCCCTTTTGCACAGCTTTTGCAAAAGGCTTTAAAATTTGAACTCGGGTAACCTCTGAAGTTCCCAATAGCTTTCTGTAATCATCTCAAACCACAATTATATACATTTCAACAGTAACACTATTTTCTAAACAAAGGGATCCCAATCAAGGGAGCTACTGATACTCCAAGTAAGCCATGATGTACCAAGTTTAGTAGCAGGGGTGAAACAAGTGGCTAGCATTGCTCTGTCCTCTCTAGTCCATCACATTTAAATTCCTTTGTTTGGCTTTGCAGGCTTCCTGTTTTCTCTTTCAGCTTTGTTTTGGAGGGTGGTAGAGTGGACCACGACATTGAAGCTGAACATCTCAATTAGGTTTGCATAGTCCGTCTGAATAGTGATTAGCTGTGGCATCTGGTGAGGGGGTGTGGCAAGTCTGGTGCAGCAAGTTTAAATGCCCCAGCAAAGTTAGAAGCCATACAATTAATTCAGTTGTACTGTGAGTGGGAGAAGCAGCAGAAGAATTGAGCAGCAGCAGCAGATGGAAGAACAGACTCAGAGCCAGCTAAAAGAATAGAAACTTCATGTGGGTGGCAAGTGGAGTGAATCTGCCTACCTGTAGGGAGAGAGAAGAAATTTGTGCCATGGTCTTGGACCCATGATGCAGTCAGTGGCGTTATCAGCAGGCAGCAAACACCACCTAGTAGCACTGACGAGACAGACAGCAGGTCTGTGTGGGAATCATCTGAGTGGAGCCAGGAACTTTGGACTCGAGTCGGTAGGGGCAGGCATGAACAACAGTAGGGGGAATGGGGTAGCAGTGTGGCAGGTTGGTGTACAAATCTGAAATGCCTGGCTACACCCTGATCCCAATATTAGTTACATTTTCATACAATGATTTGCACATATTTTTATACTGGTAGATATAGATATGCAAGGGAGAAAAGACAGACTGCAAGAGAAAACTGAGAGACTGAGAGAGGCAAAGAATTGCAAAACTGTTCACGTTGATCAAGTCCAAAGTCTCTCAGGAAAATTTGTTCTGCAACCAGACAGAGGAGAGATAGAAAAGGAAAGATCCTTGCATTTAAACACTTTCTCCATAATAACTGGGACAGGATCCTATTCTACCCTGTCACAGAGGGGTTGAGAAGGGTTTGACTGTGCTCAAAAGGACGAGGGTCAGGGCAGGAGAAGAGGTTTGATTTGAAATACTCAGATTTAGCTTGGCGTATTGCTTTGTGCAGGCGTTTGAGCTTGCAATAGAGGTGTAGATCAGTGGTGGCCATGGAGGATTTAAATTAATTTATTTATTTATTTATTTATTTAAGAATCAGTTTACAACCTTTGAGCCAGAGGCTGGCTTACAAAGGTATGCGTCACATAAAGACATACATTGCGTTTCAGTTACATAGCAAAGATTTGCCAAAAATCAGTAGGCATTCACCAGAGGTGCCACGTCACATTGTGGTCAGACAGATACAATTGGGTACAGGGTACATGTATCGATAGCAGGTATTAAACAAGTTGGTATCAATTGAGCAATTCTGGTAGATAAACATTGAAACAGCTGGCACTGGCCAGGTTAAACCTAGGCATGGTGGACAGGGAAGTGGTGGAGGGGATGGTTGGGTGGAGAGCTGCCCGGGGGCATTGTCAGAGAGAAAAAAAGAGGTGGAGGCTATGTTCAGAGACAGGAGCAGTTACGAGTGCTGAAGATGTGGTTCCAAGTGCGGTTTGAATGTGGAGATGGTGATGGCATTGGTGATGGTGGCAGGGAGAGAGTTAAACCAGGTTGGGGCTCTATAGCTGAAGGACCTCTGGCCACGCTGGTTCTTGTTCTGGGGACCTTTAGAGTGGTCTTGTAGGAAGACCGTGTTGCAATGGTGGGAGGGCTCTGGTGGATGGATGCTGTTACCCCAGGGGAGCCAGTAGGGTTTTTGGTGAGGAGACAGGTCTGGTATCGGAGCTGCTCATCCAGGGTAAGCAGGTTAGCATCGACATATAGCTGACAGGTGTGTGGAGTCTGGGGGCACCAGTAATTAATCTGCACGCTTTATTCAGGGTTAGGTGAATTTTGTTTAGTGCAGTGGTGTCGGCAGCACCAGATACTGGTAGACCATAGTCTACAAGGGACAGAACGGACGATGTAACAGCTAGCCAGAGAGCATTTGGGGAAGGCAGCTTTATGGCAGAATAGGATGCCAAGCCGTGTGTTGGTGGCGGATGTTAGGTGTCGAGTGGGTGTGAAATGAGGGCTGAATCGAAGGTAACCACGAGGTATTTGTAGAACAGACTTGTTCCAGTGGTTGGTTGGTGCTGGAAGGATATAGAGTGGGTGGTTGCTAGCTTTGTTTTGGGGTGTGAAAGAGCATAGTTTGGGTTTTCTTAAGATTGATGATGAGTCTATGCTCCTAAACCAAGCCTCGGCACTGTTGAAAGACTGCTGTAGGGAGTCCTGTAGGGAGATGGGATTATGGTGGGTGGCAAACAGGACACGCCATCTGCATACAGCAGAATTTTGCCAGAGCATGCACTGGGCAGGGTGTTCAGATACAGCGAGAAGAGAAGGGGCCCAGGATGGAGCCTTGGGGACCCCAGAGAGAATGGGATGGTATCGGAGAGTGTATCATTAATCTTGACACACTGGGATCGAGTGTCAAGATAGCTAGCACACCATGCCAGGGGCCAGCCGAGAGACCAGAGTGAGGCAGAGTGCATTCAGCAGCAGTGGATGGGAGACAGTGTCAAAAGCCTTTGAGAGGTCAATGAACACTGCACCAGCTAGGGAGCTGGTATCCAAGGAGGAGTGTAGGAAGTTGGAGAATTCAATAAGGGCAGTGCTGGTACTGTGACCCGTACGGAAGCCATGTTGCTCTGGGCATAAGATGTTATGCTTAGCCAGATAATCAGTGATTTGAATGGCCACCACTTTCTCCAGGGCTTTAGAGAGGAGGGAGGATGGAGATTGGTCGAGTGGTTGTTGGTCACGACCTGTCGCCTCCTTTATGAATAGGTGTGATAATGGCTGTTTTCAAGCTGTGGGGAATTGTCCCAGGCAGAGTGACTGGTTAATTAGGCTTGTGAGAGGTGCAAGGACTTCATCTAGCACCAGCCTGAGGATGCTGGGGTCCAGTGAGTCACTGCCGGGATTGTTGCCATTGAGAGCTTTGGTTAGGATGGGTCTGGCTCCCGGTGGAAATCTTCAGAGGAGGAAGCTGGGGTGCTGGAGGACAGGGGAGTTTGGCTGGGGGAGGGTCAAAGAAATTACTAGGGAGGACTGAGCTAAGGTCAGTGAAAGTGGTGTTGAACCAGTTAGCTATGGTGGCAGGCTCGGTGGAGGTTGTGCCATTTCTAGTGAGCTGGGATGGGGCGGGGAGCAAGCTTTACCATTGAGTTGTTAATATTATCCCAGAAGGTCCGGGCTGAGCCCCAGGAGGAAGTAAGGGAGGCCTGGTAATGGTCTGCCTTAGCTTTCCTGATGGCCCATGAGCATTTATTTCGGGCTGCATTGTATGCTTGCCTATCAGACAAGACGACCTGTTTCAGTGGCAAGGTGCCAGAGGTTATCCCGGTTTCTAAGTAATTGTAGGAGGGCGGGCTAACCCAGGGTGCGTTCTGTTTTTGGACCGGTTTTGGTTAAGGGTGCAAAGAGATCACAGGCCATGTTGAAGTTGTGAGGAAAAAAGGCGAGGGCAGTATCAATGTTGGTTGCCTGCTGAATGGGGACCAGTCTATCTGGGTGAGGAGTGCCTGCTTTCTTCAGCCCACCAGGGCGGAGGCGCCATGGAGGGGTGGTCTGGGCTTTGGGCTTGGGATGGGGTTACCCAGTGGAATAGGATAGGGAGTGGTCACCAGGAGTCTGGGAGGACCTGGATGTTTTGGATTTTATGGGGTCCGGTTAGTTATAATAACATCCAGCAGGGTGCTGGTACCACTCTTAGGTTAAGTCTCGTGGGCTGGGTGACGAGTTGTGTCAGATCTTGGCGGCAAATGAGTCTCTGGTGGTGGATGAGGAGGTGCTGAGCCAATTTACGTTAAGGTCCCCACTAGGATTTGTTCTGCCTTATGGTGGAGGGGTGGCCAGGTAGTCCGTTAAAGATATTAGGGCTGGGTGCTGGTTCTTTGGGGAACATAGGCTGTGGTGAGATAGAGAGGCTCCTAGAGGGTCTGGGGTGAGTCTGAGGGTAAGGGCCTGGGCCCCATTTGTGAGGCAGGGGTGGGAGTGCGTGTCCAGTTATTGTGTCCCTGGTGTAGATTGCACAGCCACCCCTCGTTGTCTACCGGTCCTCCCGGTATAAGGTATAGCCTGGGAGAGACAAATGAGTCTGGAGTTGATTTGGACAGCCAGGTTTCAACCAGGGCTATGATGTCTGGTTGGTGAGCCAAGGCCCAGCACTGTAGGGCGTCAAATTTAGACCAAGCTTTGTCAAGCTTTGCATAGTGATAGAATATATGGGGAAATCCAGGAAGGAGGTGACATCTGACTCTAGTGGTGCGGAGAGGTTCCAGATACTGGTACAGTTGGATGAGAAATGCATGAGAGCTTGGTTAATATCAGAGGCAGAGAAGACTGGGGACCAGTTTGCTCAGTAGAGGTCTGCCAGAGGAGGTGGGTGAGTTAGATTGCTGGTTGAGAGAAACTGAGATATTTAGGTGAGGATTTGGGAAGGTGAACTTTCCTGGTGCAGTAAGTGAAACAGTGATCACCGATATCGCTGCTCAGCACATCTGCAGCAGATATTCGATGGGGATGAGAGAAAGGATCCAGAGACAGCCGACACCTGAGAGAATCAACTGTTTCACTACCCGCTTTGCCATTTCTGCTTGCTCAAAAGTTACTCAGTGCCATACTTTGACTCTGTTTTCATCTCCGCTTTACTTTTTCCCAAAGTTTAGTTGACGTTGAGTCTTTCACTTTGTTTTATTTTTGTTGTGTGGTTGGTGCCATGTTGGGTCTAGGGCATAAAGTTCAATGGTGGGGACTTCCCCATGCCTTGGTGCCCTGTGGAAATTGGTTCACCATAACAGACCCGCATGATAGATGCTTCATTTGCCTATGGCCAAACCATGACATGAGCCGTTGCAACGCTTGCTTCAGTATGGACTACCACCCCTTGAACTCCACGATGAGGTTGGGATATGACCCTTCAACCTCGGCAAGCGGCGAACAAGGTCCGCTAAGGTGTAAGCACCATGGGCCTATCCCCTGGGCCTCCCCCACCCCATTGCTACGCACTGGGGAAAGCAGGCTGCCGCAGGGACCCGCATCCCACTGGAGTCCGGGTGCCTGGGGAGTGGTCGCTCCTCCGGGAGGTTGGCTGCTGACCGCTCCAGGCCCGTTCCCGACCCTGGTGTCAAGGCCTCAGCTACACATGGGGCCTACACGGTGGTCTTCGCGGGTTTGGAGGGTGCAGTTTCGCCTCTGACACTGATTCTGGTGTCGGTGAGCAAGGCAGGCCTCAATGTTGTGGAGACCCTTCCCGACACTGCCCTCGTGCCGGGATGGGCGGGTGACTGGGGTTGCCTCTTGGGGTCTCTGTGGTCTCCTCCTCAGATTCAGGGGTTGACCTGGAGGACCCAGACTGGTAGCCCAGCTCTCAGAGCGGTCACCCCTGATTCCACTGAGAACTTCTTCAGTGGGATCAGAACTTGGACTTGACACCATGCATGATGCCAGCATCATCATCAGTGCTGTCTCAGACAACGATGACACTTGCAGCATCGTGCCCAATGACGGTGCCGTGGGCAGAGTCTGTGTCGATGACAGTATCGCGGTCGGTGCCGCACCTGGGATGGCGCTGCAGTCGGTGCTGTTCCGGTGTTGGTGCCACAGTCTGCGCCACTTTGGGGGCCGGCGCCACTGTTGGCGCGTCCTGATGTCGGTGCCACCTCTGAGGGTCAGTGTCGAGGTCGGTGTCGGTGCTGCATCGTGGGATGGTGCTATGGTCAGTGCGCTACAGGCCCCAGTGCCATTTTCAGTGCCACCCTTGGTAACAGTGCCACGTTGGAGACGCGTTCTGAGGAGGAGACAGATTTCGATTGCTAGGTCTCTGTTAGGTGCCGCTGCAGAGTTGGGGACTCAGAGGCCAACCCTGGTGCCGACTTTTCTCTCCCTCATCTTTGAGATCGGTCGCCATTGTGAAAACCTTGCTCGAGGGGCAGGGCTCTGTCCTCTCATGAGGGGTTGGGGCGGCTGGTCCATGCCCGCATTGCCCAGGTGGTCTTGGCCACTGGGAGTGGAGCAGGAGTGCTAGTCCGAGCACCTCTTCCTCCCTCAGGGACAGAGCCCTGCATCAGGTGGAGACAGGGGCCACCCTGTTGGGCTCTCATGGCTCCCCACCAGGGATCTTTCCCCTTGGGCTTCCCCTGCTGGCTTGGGGACAGTTGAGCAGCAGGTGGGTCTGGAAGCGCCTCCCATCATGGTAGAGGGGTCTCCCACTGGTGCCCACAGTCCTTTCAGGAGGCGTGGTCTTTCATGACCATCCTGCCTAGCTCTTGCCCTACCTGCAACCTCCCCATTCTCCCAGGTCTCTTGGGTCCCTTGGGCAGCTTACCTGGGAGCAGTATAGAGCCACAGCGAGTGCTTTCCCAACATTCTGCAGGGCCATGGATGAGCTGGTCTTTGCAGCTCCTTGTACAGCACCATCATTTCCAATGCGGAGCCCTCCACTCGTCAGCTTCCTCCTCTGAGGAAGAAGACTCCCCATCATACCAGTCAACTGATGCTGACTTCACAGAGTTTTAAGCGGTTCCTGGCGATGGTGCTGGAGGAGCTCAATTTAACCCCAGTGCTACAATGCAAACCATGCACGGCTATGGTGTTCATTGGAGAGTACAGCCAGGAATCCTTAGTGATCCCTCTGTGGCCTCAGCCCTTTGCAGAGGAGTTGCACAGTGCCTGGCAGTCACCCGCATCACTTCCTCAGCCCTGTGGACTGCCAGAACCAGTATTGCACTCCCTCAGGGTCTCCAGGATCATTGGCCCACCCTTTCTTGGGTCTGGGTGGCTGGACACACCTTCTGGGCATCTGCGCTAACAAGAGCCGTCCTCTGCATGTGACTCTGTGGAGTTCCACCACTGGGCCAGGTGGGTTTGCCTCTGCGTGTCTCTTGTTGTCTGCTGCAGCACATCAGGCACACATGGTGGCCTATGGCGGCACCTGTGAGCCACAATGTGATCCTTCCTATTGGCCTTGCCTGATGGCGGCAGCCAGGTGAGCTATTGCCATCACCACAAGGGGTCTGGAGCTAGCAGGACACCAGGCGCTTGCATCGTGCGACGCCATATTGGTAGCTTCAGATTGATGGGATCTGTGGTCTGCATTAGGCGGATGGCATAGCTTCGCCTCTCCAGTTGTCACCCTTGGCCCAGCATAGAGTGACTGCCTCGCCTTTCCGGGGCCTTGTTTTTTCACCTGGAGGGCCAGGTGGGAACTGTCAGGCGCCTCCTTCTACTGGTCAGGAGACCTGTCCTTGCTCTCAGCAGTAGCAGGTCTGGCCAGACCCGTGATGGACTCTCTCCCTCGTGACTCCTTCACAAGGAGCTGAAGGTGATCCAGCCTTCAGGGAGATACCAGTCCACTTTGTGGGCTTCATACTTACCCACCAGTGATGAATGGTGAAGACTGATACAGGGAAGATATGAAAATGATGTATCTACCGTAAGTCTTGATCTTCCTATATATCTTCACCATTCTTCACTGCTTCCTGCCCTCCATCCCTCATGGGCCTCAGCTTCTGGCAGTGCCTCCTCCCTGCTCCCCTCCCCCAGTAGAGGTCCAATTGTGATCTCAGTCCCACTGGTACCTCTGGGCCCCTGCCACTTCTCTGAAGCAACATGGCCCACTGGGGGGCAAGTAGGGGCTCTGGCCTTTTTCCTTTGGCTCCCTGGGGCCCTATTTACAGTAGTTTGGGTCCTCAGGTCTCTATGATCCTGTTGGTCCCTCTTTCTCTGGGTCCAGCTATTCTGGCCCCTCTGCTGGGACTAGGGCCCTGGGCCTCTATATCATGTTCTATGATTCCCTTACAGGGACTCCTCAGGATCCCTTATTATACTTAAAGACCTCCTGAACTTCAGGTTAAGAACCTCCAGGAGTTTTTTTCTTTCCATGACAGTCATCTCCACGGTGGTGCCGTGATTAAGGGATTCTGTCCCTTTTCAGCCTGGGTCCCAACTGGACGCTGAGGTGATTTCTGACTGGAAGACAGTTTCTCTTTGCCTCCAGCTTAAAGGGGTAGGGAAGGAGGAGCATTCAAAACCTAGTGTTCTCCTTTGTGGACCAGCGAGGGTAGCTTGGCCTGTATGCTTTGTCTCCTGTCAAACCCTCCTGGTGGGTGAGGTTACACTTTCCCTCTCCTTTTGGGATGCCCCAGGTTCTGGACTAACGCCGCCAGGCTCTCAAAAAAGAAAAAAGAGGAAGGAGACGCTTGTTGTTTCATAAGGAGGAAACTGTTGGCTTAAAGCCACCCTTGCTCCATAGGGATTCTAAGGTGGGGGACAGTGCCCATCTCCCGCTTTGTCTCCTCCTACTCCTGCTCTTCTCAGTCTCTCTCTCTTTCCTTTCTTCTTTCCTTATCTCCTCTCTAATTCTCCTCCCTCCCTGCTTGCCCAGAGGTTGGGGGCCCTCCTCTGGACCCAGCTAGGCTCCAACCTTCTAACAAAAAGCCTCCTCGCTTGCTGGCTTATTCCTTTTCAGTTTATATCCTTTCCTTTTACTGTCCCTTGGGCTGCCTTGCCCATCCTCCACCCTTGTTTTCTTTTATCTATTTTCCTCTCCAGTGAGCAGAACTGAGGTAATGGAGGGACGACATCTGTTACTGGCCAACCCATGAGCACCAGCAGCCTTGAGAGCAGCGCCATCTCCACCATCCTCCTTCTAGAGCAGTAAAGCTTTTCTTAAAGCAGAAAAGCTTCCAAGGGGTCCTGCTCCTTTGGCTTGAGCTCACCAGTGATGAATGGTGAAGAAATACAGGAAGATCAAGAATTATGGTAGGTACACCATTTTCATTTCAGTGCCATGAAGTACAGGAGTAATGCAAATAGGGAACAAGAACACCAGGATGAAATATTAGCTGGAGTAGGGTAAGTTGGACACTACATGTGAGGAAAGGTACTTGGGAGTCATCAGAATTGACTCCTAAAACAATTTAGCCAGTGCAACAAGGCATACAGCAAGGAAACCAGAATGTTGAGGTGTAGAGAGAGGGATCGAGGAGTAGCAGGGCCAGGTAATTCTCTCTCTCTCTCTATAGATCACTGGTGAGGCCACATCTGAAATACTCTACCTAGTTCTGAGTCCCCACCTAAGAATGATAAAGGCAGGCTGGAGATAGTGCAGCATAAGGTAACAAAATGATTTGGGACCAAAGGATAAATTCTACAAGGACTGGCGTAAGGCTCTGAACATGTACTGCTTAAAGACCAGAAGGAGAGGAAGATATGATAGAAATCTTCAAGTTCCTGAAAGGAATGAACAAGGTACTGTAGACTTTGAAGAAATATTCAACTGGAAGGCAAGTCAAAACATGTGGCATGAGTAGAAGCTGACAGGAGGAGATTCAGGAGAGACCTGAGAAAGAGAGTGTGGTCGAGTCATGAGACAGCCTACGGCAGAGGTGGTAGGTGATCAAACCATTAGTGGGTTGCTGCAGGACGTGGCTGAGACTGTGTAAAAGGCTTAATAGTTAACTCGGGAGATAGCAGTAGAGTAAGGGGTGGCAAGGGCACCCCCAACTCAGTAGTAGTTCCTGGGGTAGTATAAGGTACAACAAGGCAAACTGATGGACCAGTGGTCTTTTCTGTTGATATGTTCTATGTTTCTGTGTTCTATATCCAGTGCTGAGATTCGTAGGGCTGTCACCTGGTTTAGTGTGCATGTATTCATAGCTCATTATAGCATCGACTTGCACTGTCACGGTAGGTTGCTTTTAAATCTGCAGTCCTCCTGTCTTTAGCTGCATAAAATCTTCGGTCTGTGCCTTGCCCACTCCTTCTGAGGATTGCTAGGGTCTGCCTAACTATGTAAAATGAATTGAATCCAGGCATAGTTAGAAGATGGGGCTGGCAGTGTAGCCTAGAGGTTACAGTAATGAGCTGTGAATGAACTCGGTGCATCCAGCAGACCTGGGTTTGATTGCCACAACATCCACTTGCATACTGCGGGACTCTGAGCAAGTCACTTAACCCCCAGTGCTCCCGGTCACCCCTGAAAACGGGCACTTGTGCTTAGTAGGCCTACCTTTGTTACCAAAGACTAAAAAAAAAAAAATTGAAAGAAAGAAATAAGTTACTTTATGGTAAATCAAAGTGCAATACAGCTCTACTAAATAAAGAGGATGTGAGGCTTACTTACTAAGTAGTAAGGAAGACAAAAATCTGCACACCTCAGCTGGACACAAAAGGCTTTATTGAAGACAAAGTTTAAAACTGTCACCATTACAAGCAATATGCAGGCTAGTAGCTGATCAAAGCCCCGACCGATTTCGTACTACAGTACATCATCAGTGGGGATGGTCTTCAATAAAACCTTTGTGTGCAGCTGAGCTGTGCGGATTTTTGCTCCTTGACTACTTTATGGTAAACATAGTTTTAGTACTCAGTCCACATCTAATGACCCACCCAACCTATCCTGGCAAGGCTTGCTTTCAATACTGGTTTGAAGCATGCAGATCTGTGAGCAGTGGGGAAAATCTGGGACCACATGACTGAATGGTATTAGGAGTCAAGCTTGAAGAGTGTTTTTGGTGACTAAGAATGTTCAGTGGAAGACTGCTGAAGTGTGGATGTGAACAGAATTTTAGTAGTAGAACTGCATTCACTGATACTTAACCTTCGTCCCTCAGGGATCCATACTAGTGCCACTTCTCTTTGGCCTCTTTCTAAATTCTCTCCCAAAAGCATGTTCTGGCCAAATGCTTCTATATGCAGACAACACAGTTCTCTTCTGTAGTCACCACTGACCTCCCCTCTTCACCTTGCCCTCCAGAGTCTTTTCTCTAAAACTGAAATATAGTTCTCCACCAATAAACTGGTGTTAAATTACAAACAAACAAAGTCTATGGTCTTCATTCATCGTCAAAACAAATACAGGGCTCCCCACTGTACATACTAACTGTCAAAACTCACAGCTAGAACAAGTGACTTCCTTTAAATATCTGGGTGTTACCCTTGATTCTTCACTAAACTATTATGAACATATCCATTATCTTTGCTCTGCCTAAATGCCAAATTGGTCTCCTTTGCAGGAACAAATGGTGTATGCCTCCTTCAGCCCTCCGTCTAGTGGTTACCTCCTCTGTTCTTTCCCTATTGGATTACGGGATCATCTTCTATAGTGCGGCGCTGACAATACCTCACTTCACAGAATTAAGGTCACCCTGAATAGGGCTTGTCGTCTTGTCACAGGGTGTGATAGGGATGACTCACACCTGTAACCTTTATCAGCTCTCCAACTGGCTCAACTTTGAGGGCCAGCTGAAATACCACACCTGCCTCCTTGCCAGGAAGATTGTCAATGGTCAATCCCACACCGGCTCCTTTACCTCATTCAACATGCACCATCCACAAGGAATACTAGAAGCTCAGCCAAAGCCACATTGCTTGTATGCCATTCTGCAGAAACGTCCTTGGGAAACATGCTTTCCACTGTAGGGCTCCACTCTGGCTAAATGATCTGCCCCTGATACCTCATCTGTCCAGAATCTTGTTCCTTTCAAATTCAAACTTAGAGAGCAACTACTCACCGCCAGTACCTGTGACTGCCCCAGAGCTGTCCACTCGCATAGTTACCCCTCTTTTACTGGTGTGCCAAGCCAAACCCCTGTGCCTTCTGCCCCCTCCTCCTCTCCTGTACTCTGATTGATTATTCTGATGTATTGTGCCTTTATCTTAAGTATCTGTTTTATTGGCTTAGGAAACCTTGTATCATCCTTGAAATTTGAATGTAAGCAATAGCTTAATTTGCTGGAAACCTTTGTACCATGCTTGACTCTGGGTTGTTTTACCTCTGCATTCAAATGAAATACCTTTCAATGTATTGCTCATTACCTTTGCACCATACTTGACTCTGGGTTGCTTACCCTCTGCATTCATTTGTTACCTCTCATTGTGTTGCCCATTTCTCTTGTTTTGTACTTCCCATGACATGGAGCCTTTGCAAAGGAGTCTCTGACTCAAGGTTTGTAATCGATCTCTCAATAAATAAATATTGTTCTTCATGTATAGCCATGCACCACCCACCCATTCTCCCTCTCTGGGCTGTATTGGTTGGGTATGCTGTTTCTGTACTAATTTTATTTACCAGCAAGTGCTTCTCCTTCAGTTAAAAGATCTGACCATTGGAAGGAACCAAGTGTGAGAGATGGCTGTGATCACACAGTTGAGGTTTGAATCCAGTTGGATGGTTGTAGATCTTCCCTTGTCAATCTTCACCATTCATTGCTTCCTGGGTGTAAGCGGAGCGCACCGTCACGAAACTTTTTTTAAAGTTGCCGCGGCCCGCTCCTCGAGAAGCGGCGTCATCGTCATGCGCGCGGCGGCTATCAGCGACCGACTCCTCCTCCAACTCAGTTCTGTTTCTCCGCCGTCGAGGCAGCACCTGTTCGGGCGTCCATAGCTTGACTACGTCTGCGACTCCTCTTTCCCTTTTCAGCGCTATATCGGTAGAACCGTTCTTTTTTATTTCTAAAGCGGCGCGGTGTGCTTTCCTACTGTTTTCTTGTTGATTTGGCGTTATGTCGGTTCGAGGCTAAGCGTGTTTGAAAACGGGCGCGCCCTATGCGTCGGTGTTACTGTGGCGGCATTTCTCCGTCTCGGACGGCATGGCGTTGTCGTCGTTGCGCTGGACAACCATGACATGGATTAGTGCGGCCTGTTTCTCCATGGACCGCCGTGTCCTCGAAGTCCAGCGTTCAGCTCGGCGAAAGCCCGCCGACCGACCGGGGCGGCGTCGCTCAAGGGATTCTCAGGTAAGGTCTCTAGGCCCTTCCCGGGTCCCCTCCGGGCCTCTGATCTGAGGAGGAGGGTCTCCTCGTCTTTTCTTGCCGAGGAGGCCCCTTCCGCGGTTCGAGGGCGTCGTGAGTCCCTCCGGGGCGGCGGCGCCGACACCGCCTCGGCAGTCACCTCTTGGTGCAGGCTCCCCGTGGCGGGGCCCTGCGACTTTTTGGGCCTGGCTCGAGGTGGACCCTCGGCCGCCGCCCGCCAGGCGCGTTTCGGATCTAGCCGTTCGTGGTGCGGTGATCAATCTTGGCGCCGTTCCGGCGCCGTTTGAGTCAGCGCGGTGATCGGAAGCGGCGCCCGTTAGTAACGCCGCTTAGGATCGGCGCCCGTTCAGCGCCGGTGATGAAGCGGCGCCCGTTAGCTGATCCCGCTTTGGGCCTTAGTGCCGTTCGCGGCGCCAATGGACAAGCGGCGCCGTCCATGAAATGCCGCCTCGCTTTCCGCAGCGCCGGCACCGTGGGCCTTGTCCTTCCCTCAAGCGGTGCCGGCGCTGCGCGCCGTTGAAATGTGGAGCTAGGCCTGGCTGCTACGGCGTGAAGGAGGCGGCGCCTCCCCTATGTACCGGGGCGTTCGCGGCCCGTGGCCTCAGGACCCCTGGGGTGGCCAGCATTGAGGTCCTGCTGGTCTCGTCCTCCTGGAGGCGATGATTCAGACGTGGACCCATCCTGGCCCCACTCTCGAAGTCTGGGTCCCGGTGGCTAGAAGTGCCAAGGCGGCGCAGCGGGCCCCTCCCTCTGTCCCCCTTCCGTCGTCTCCTGAGGGTTCCCGGCTGGGGTGGCGGGGAGCCCGGGGGGCAGGCGTGGGGGTGGCGCGGGGGAGGCTCCCTCTCTGGAGGCCGGTGACAGCTACCTCAGGGTGCTGTGCCCTCTCTAGGGACAGGGGCGCTGTGGTGGGAGGAGGGCCCTCTCGGAGTCCGAGGGGTTGAGGGCAGGGGGTCTGCTGCTCGGTCTTCTTTGGCCACTCCAGGGGGTGGCCAGGAGCGAAGTGCAGAGCCTCGCCCCTCCCTCCAGGGTTCTAGGGTGTCCTCCGGCGGTTGTGTGGACTGCCCTTCTGGATCCATGCGGTCCGCGTGCGTCATAGGGGAGTTCTCCCCAGGGCTCTTCCAGGCTCCGCTTCCCCAGAGTTCCGTTCTGCGGCCTGGTCTGATATCCGGGATCCCTCTTCGGGGCCCTTTCCCGGTTCCAGAGCCTCGCGGAAGGCAGTTACCTCCGCGGAGGTGCCCCTCTCCACATCTCTCTGCCTTCACCACCCCACTCCCAGGCCATGTCGGTCCCTCAGGGTCCGTTATCCTGGGAGCAGTTCAGGTTCTCGTGCCTTCCCTCATATGTTAGATACATGCATGAGCGGGTCTTCGACTCTCCCCACCGCCGCAGGAATCCTCTGGGCATTCCAGTTCCCATCATCCTCGTCTCCCTCCTCCGAGGAGAGGAACCCCTGCTCATCTGTCCTCCGATGCTGATTTCACAGAATATCAGCGTTTCCTCTCGAGGATGGTGAGGGATCTCCAGTTTCCTACGTTCGAAGAGACAATACGAGCGGGAGGAGGCGTGAATTCCTTGGTGAATTCAGTGCCCAGCATCTGGTGGTACCTTCCTGGCCTATCCCCTTCCAGGGCGTCTATCCGGTCATGGCAGTTCCCTGCGCTTCTTCCCAGCCCGGCGGACTGCCAGCATAGGTATTGTGCCCCTCTGAGTCTCTAGGTTCCTTCCCAACCCGTCCTCAGGTTTGGTATACCTGGATACTCCTTCTGGGCGCCGTTGCCTGGCACGACCGCCCACGGATTCGGACTCTCTCCAGTTCGAGCCGTTGGAGAGTGAAGAGTGTTCTCTTCTTCTCGTGCAGTGCATGTATTGCATCACATCAGGCTCACCACGCTGCCTACAACCGGCATCTGTGGTCGATGATGTCCCAGCTGCTGGCATCTATGCCTGACACGAACAAACCAGACAAGCCGTTGCCCTCTCCGCGGTAGGCCTGGAGCTGGCAAGACACCAACAAGGGCATCTTATGGCGCCAATGGGGTGGCTTCCAGGCTTGCGGGACAGCGATCTGCATCAGAGCGGCATGGCTCGTCTTTCCAGGTTGTCACCCTGGCGGCGTAGGGTGATTCGCTCCGCCTTCGGGGACCCGTCTTTTCTCTTCCAGAGCTAGGAGACTTTTACAGGGCTCCCTTCGTCTCCTCATCCTCGGGAGGCACCTCCTAGCTCTTCTCCCACCTAGGCTTTCTGAATAAGCCAGGGTCTTCTCCTTCTGTTTCTCACCAACAGAGGCTGGGGTCTTGTTCCCTCAGGTGATGGCCTCTTCCCCTCCAGGGAAGGAGCTTAATACTCACCAGGAAGTAATGAATGGTGAAGATTGACAAGGAAGATAGGAAAATTACGTACCTACCGTAATTCTTGATCTTCTCTTGTATCTTCACCATTCATTACTCGCCCCACCATCCCTCAGTGGCCTCTTCCTGTAGGCTTCTCCACCTCCCGTCTCCTTCCTCTCTCTGCATTTATATAAAATATAGGAAAATTGCTTCATTTTCCAAAAAAAAAAAAAAAAAATCTTCTTAGGGGGTTTAAAATCCAGAAAAATTATTTACTCTAAGATTCATGGGCCATCTCGTGGATTGCATTGGCGATCAGACTGCACAACTATCTCTTGCTATTCTTATGGAAAGATACCTCTGGGGTTTTTGGCCTGGCTCAGGCTATTCAGTTTTGATCCTGCAATCCCGTGTTCAGATAGTTGCCCTGAAATCTAATCCCCCCTCTATTCTTGCCTTGCAGAGCAAGAGGCAATGCGTCTGTTTCCTTTCTCTTCAAAAAAAAAAAAAAAAAAGCTGAGGGAACTCTCTCGACTGCTATAGGCATCTTGGTATCTGGGTCATGCATCTAGTAAAAAAAAAAAAGGAGGAAATCAAACAAGAAGGCAAATGAGAAGGTAGGCTATCCTTCTAGCTGTTTTGCTAAGTGGTTTCTCCCTTTAAGTGTCCTCCTGGACAATTTTTACAGTAGAGCTCTACTGACCATATCCAATCTTAGCCAGCCTAAGCCCTGGCGCGCCTTAGCCAGTCAGTCTGGATCCCGTTTCTTTCTTGGAAGCCTGAAAGGCTTACATTTCCATTTCTAAACCCCTGAGCAGCACTCTCATGCTGCGGGGTTTTATTCTCCCTCCTCGGCTGTCCTCCAGTTAAAGGCCTTCCACGGCCAGGAGCCAAGTGGGTGTCAAGAACAATGGCATGTTGGATGAGGACTATGCCTTCTGAGTCTGTCTAGCGGGTTCGGTGAACCTTCTCTTCAGCTCTATCTCCGGGATTCTTGCTTCCCTTTAGTCGAGCCTTCAGCTACAAGCTAACTATACACGTTGGGCATTCTGGTCCCTTCAACATCCATCTCTCTCTTCTCTTTCTTCTTCTTCTTCTATTTTCTCATTTCCTTACTCATCTCCTCCTAGAGTCGCCAAGGTAAGGAGGCCCTGCACTCCTAGGCTAGGGATGTTCTTATCTCCTCTGTCCTTCCTCCATCGGCTTATTCCTTTTTCAGTTCATTCTTCCTTGCTTTGCTATCCTCGGCTATCTTGCCTGCTATCTATATTTTCTGCTTTCATTTTTGCCTCTCCGGCTCACAGAACTGAGTTGGAGGAGGAGTCGATCGCTTCTTAACGGCCGCCGCCCTTATGGCCGTATGGCCGTCGCTCTCGAGACGGGCCGTTAAACCTTTAAAAAAAAAAAAAGCTCCCGTGGCGGTGCGCCTCGCTTACACCAGTAAGTAATGAATGGTGAAGATACAAGAGAAGATCAAGAATTACGGTAGGTACGTAATTTTCCTATTTTGACTCCTCAGCTGGAATGAGAACACGCTTAACTTTGATGGAGTTATTACAATAGATCAGGTTTTCAGGAAACTTAGAACACTCAAAGTTAATAAATCATCAGGACCTGATGACTTACACCCATGATTTCTAAAAGAATTAGCATGTGAGCTAGCCCCAATTATAGCAGATATTGGACTGAGATCAATTAAAGAAGATTCGTCCCTATGGATTAGCGCAGCTGTAGTAGTGCAAATCTATAAAAAGGGTAGTAAGGCCGATCCGCAAACTATAGGCCGATTTGCTTAACGTCCATAGTGGGAAGCTTATTGAAGGCATAATAAAAGATGAGATATTCAGATTATTGATAGAAAGGGTATTTTGGATAGAACACAACATGGATTTACTAGCAACAGGTCATGTACCACTAACTTAGTAAGTTTCTACAATGCTGTTGGATGTAATATGAGCAGGGTAAAACAGTGGATGTACTAATGCTGGACTTTAAAAGGCATTTGATACCATGCCACATGGCATGTTAATATCTAAGTTAATTAACCTAGAAATTGATCTACCATTGGTAAGATGGATCAAGAACTGGCAGACGGCTAGAACACATTCAATAAGAATTAACTGGTATTTGTCTTCTGAGATCAGGGTCACTAGTAGGGTGCCACAGGGTTGTACTGGCCCACTCCTGTTTAACATCTTCATAAGTGACCTTATAATGAGCAACAACAAGTTGATTTAAATTTGCAGATGATGTGAAGCTGAGTGGCATTGTGGATACAATCAATAATAAAATTAGCTTTGGGCGAGATATTGAGACCATTATTGAGTGGGCAAACAGAAATAAGATGCAGTTCAGTTTGGACAAGTGTGTAATACTACACTTTGGTAAGAACAATACCATGCAAGATTATTATATGCAGGGTAAAACAGAAAAGCCATCTGTGAACCTGATCTAGAGTCTATATTAGCATTGATCTTAAATGTTGTATCCACTGTAAACACATTGTTAATAAAACAATGCATTTAATAAATTGTGTTCATAGATCCTTCTTTTCAGGTCAGAAAGTGTGCTTTTCCCTCTGCACAAAGCATACATACAACCACACCTTGACTACTGCTCCCAGAGTTGGAGCCCTTTTTAAAGAAAGATGTATATTTGGTCGGAAAACCTCAGAGAGATTTACCAAATTATTATCTAAATGTAGGAATAGACCATATGAAGTTAGGTTAAAGGATCTAGGGTATGGCATCTTGCATTAAGACACAAAAAGGGCGATTTGCTATTGATGTAAAAGGCCCTAGAGGATGATTTATTAATACAGGAATTAGGGCTTGCATATAAGGAATCTAAATGTGACTTAAGGGACATGAGCGTCAATTGGCAGATGAATTGACTAAAACTGAACTGAGGAGAAATGCTTACGTCCCTAGGACAATAAGACAATGGAATCAGCTACCTGAGGACTCTGTTCAGGCATCAGACTTGAATAGTTTTAAGGCCAAATTAGACTGCTACATTAGTGATGGTAACATGGATTACCGCCACTGAGAAGTGGGGACAACATTTATAGCATCGGCCTTCTGTTGTCCTACAACTGAAGTGTATAATCAATTTGTGTGGCTATGAATGAATACCACTTAAAGAAATACAGTTACAGTGGAGTAGCCTTTCTTTTCCTTTACCATATGATGAACCAGCACATCTTTTATGGTTGACTCAAACACTTTGCCAAGAACTGAAGTAAGGCTCACAGGGCTATGGTTACATGGGTCTGGACTTTCTTCCTTCTTGAATAAAGGGATGGTATCATCTGATTTTCAGTCCTCTGGCACTATCCCTGACTTTAAGCAGTCCTGTCAAGATGTCACCTAAGCGCCCAGCCAGAACCTATTTTAACTCCACTATATCACCCTTTGGTTGGGAACCTTCCAGACCCTTGCATGTTCCCAGATTCACACCGTCCATATAATAACCAACCAGTTCTGGTATTATCAGCCTGTACCTTTCCCATAATGTCCATCCCCAGCTGACCATCCCATGACTTCCTGGCTGAATACTAAAATAGTTACTCAGTGCCTCTGCTGTTCCTTGTGCCACACACATGGCTTCTCCTTCCTTAAATATCCCTACCCCACCTTGTTTTGTAAACTTTATCGTTTTCACAGGTGTACACGCAGATCTGAACTTAGTTCACAAGGACAGGTATTATGTTTACCCACCTTATCACTGACTTTCCTTCTAGTCCTTGTCATTGAAGAAAATATTAATTATCCCCTTTATTCCCAGTACATTCCTTTCAGACCTGTCTTGTCCTACACAGTGACGGCCCCAGCATCGTTGTTTGAGTTCCCCAATAAAATAGGAGCTCCATTTTAAACGTGTACTTTAAGAAAAAGAAAGTACCCTGGAAAATAAATGGAATATGCTAACCTGCATCATAGCCTATAACCTTAAGCAGAAAACTGCTGCTTACATTTAAGAAAAAAATTGGTAAGTGTCTTTAGTTATTTAAGGCTTGGGGCACTGTTGCTTATTTTATTTTAGTTAAGTCTTCTGTCAGACAAACTCACAAGTGAGTACAAAGCGTCTGTAATTTATTTTGACTTGTGTTTCTTTTTACATCAGATATGTTGCACAGCAAGTCCCATGCACATCCTTCACCAGTTCAGTTATTTGTAAGCATATTGTAGAATATAATTCCTTATTCTTACTGTCGTAGGACTCTGGTTCATGCAGAAATGGAAGAAGTCTGGGTCTTTGTTGCAACTGACATGCCGAGATCACTCTGACCCTCGACAGACTTTTCTCTACAAACTTAGTAAAAAGCAGGTAACATTTGTTCCACATTAAATGTACTGTCTAATGTTGCAGGGTGTGTCACCTGTGGGACAGACTGAAAAGAATAGTTAATACACAGTTTAGCAACTGTTTTGTATGCTTTCTTTGTTTTTCTTTGCTTTTCATTGTGGAGTACATGTGCATAAAAACTAGATCTTTGTCCCTCAGAATTACTGCTGCTTATTCAGTCACTGAAGTCACAATTGTCCTAAATATTCCACTCTCAGTGCCCTTTTAAAGGTAATTGGTGATATGTCTTCATTCGTGGTTGAAGGCTTTCCTTTCCTGAGATCTATTTGTGTGGATACCTCTTAGCCTTCAGGCATGTTTGACTACAAGAACCCTTTCAGTAAACAGATTTTAGGTTTTGAAGTTACAGAACTGAAGTGGTTCACCACTTAATTACATGATATCTGTCTATTAATGCATCTGAGAAATATTGTATCATCTTCTCCCAAAATAATGAGAAGAGTTCCACAGGGCTTAGTCTCAGACTAAATATATGCCTCATTTTCTTGTATGAATTAACTGTACTTTAAAGAGCTCCTGACTTTGTTGAGACAGCTTTGAAAAATGTAATATTCAGTCATAACTGTAGCTTATAGTTCATATTTTATTCTGCCATTTTCGCCCTTATTTCCTTATTACTAAGGATATTTGCATGAATACGATTATCTCTCTGCCCTTTTAGCTCTGGCTGCCTGCTACACCTGACATCATAATTCTGTTTATGACATCAAAATATGTTGCTGTGGAGATAATTATGATGTCATAAACGAGGGATTGTGATATCATGTAGAGAAAGAGCAGAATAGATATAGACTAAGGGTCGGGATCTTGTTTCATGCAACTGTTTCAGTAATAAAGAAAATGAGGACTTAATTAATGAAAATATGAAGTAATAATGAAATTGGGATGGAGATGAATATAAATCTTACTTTTTCAAAGTTTTCCTAATGCTGTCAGGGGCTCTGTAAGTATGTTTTACCCTCTTGTTCATCATGATATGCTGTATGTATTGCCCAGGTGCTCCAGATCACTGCTGTAAATGGTCTTGTTCCCAGTGGGCTCACCAGATTATCAGAAAATTAAATACATAAATAGCTTTCAATCAGTCAGTTAATAAATAAATGGCTAAATCAATAACTAAATATGCATAAAAAGTGGCACTAACTTGGAAAACACAAGATCGAGTATCAGTCCTGACTTTCCCAACCTGGTCCAGTGGGATCTGGAGGTGAAGTGGATGCTTGTGCCAACCCTGTGGGCAGGAGCTGAGCATTCTGCTGTAGCCACTTCCTGTGGTGGGTGTAAAAGGTGGCCTTGACATCTTGAATGATTAACCACCTCACCTAAATAAAAATGAGCCTACTGGATGATCCTTAGGCAGCACCAGGGGTGGGAGGGCTGGGAAAACAATTAGCACTGCCACATGTGTGACAAAACCATGTGCACCCCCACGTCACCCACCTGGAGGTTCATCCTGCCTCACAGTTGTCTGATAAATTCATGTGAAGCCAAGAGGGCCCAACACCTCAAGGGCCCACAGGGGTGGCTTCCCCTGGGTATCTATCCTGACTCTGGCCTGGTCCCCTAAGTTGTTTACTGCTATATCAGTGTTCTAGTTCAGGAAATATTGTAAATTTCAAGAACATCCTGTACCAAATGTTCCTGGTAATTGGAATCTAAATTCTGTCTGCACTGGTATAGGGAGTATAAATAGAGGTACTCTTGCCCAAGTGAGAGAGAGAGTATTAAAGGAAAGTTCTTAGTTGAAGGTTTCAGCTGCAGTTGGCGGAGGAGACATTCCAGTCTTTGGGGTGGGTAGCATGATGGACCTCGAGTAAGTGGAAAATGCTTCTGTTCAGGGCACCAAACTGGTATCTGCCCTATTTCAACCTTAAGGCAGGGAGAATGAAGGTATTCATTTCAGCCATCGAACTCGGTTCCCAGGTGGGTACTGACAGTTGTAAATATTTGGTACTGGATATATAACGAGTGTAAAGGTTGTTCCTAATGTGTACATAAGTGGGTATAGTGCAGACACCCAGCGCGGGCCATGAGTTACTGCCCCCATGAGTATGACTGACTTTCACCGTGGCAGGTGACCAGGTTTAAACTGCTGGCTTTGACAAAAAATTATCAAACGTGACATGCTGGCCCCTATGTAATGTGACATGTATGGTACCATTGAGACATCGTAGCACTGACCCAGGCATGTGATCAATGAAATGTCTGTAAATAAAGTTGTGGATCCCTTAACTACCATTTCATTGCCCTGCTTTACCAGCCTAATGTTGGGGACAGAAAATGTCCACCATTTAAATGAGTATGTAAAATAAAGAAAACACATAGTAATGTTGTAGCCAGTCACTTCTGAAGTTAAGTGCCCAGCCATAGCAGCCCTTGGTCCTCTGAGCCACCTGCTCATTTGGCCCTGAGTCCAGGAGTGTCTTGAAACATTCATCAACTTTTCCCAGGAGGAGGCACCTAAAACCCTTGACAACTCAAAGAACCAAGGCCAAACTTCTCAGAGAGGCAGGAGAAGAGGCTTCTGAGAGCCGCAGTAAAAGGCCTACTTCTTGGCACTGTAGTTCCCTGAACCACCCCAGTATTCACCCAAGAAGTCTTACAGATGGAAAATCGATGCAGCCATGTGATCTGTCTAAGCCAATCAAGTTATTTATATTTTGTAATGTCATTTTATAAATTTGATTGCTGCTTCTTGTACTGAGCACTTTATGACTTGAGGTGTGCTGGTGTGCTATGTGGGACATGGGTGCTTCCAACAAACCGCTCTGATTGGCGGACTTTTTCCTGTTTCAGACATCTGGCACTTTTAACAAGTAGATTTTCCATAGAACCGAGCACATTTCAACTGTATAATAGAATTTTTCAACTGTATTAGCTGGATTGTAATTTCTACTAGAGTTTTAAAGTGCTTATACCTCTTGAGTGCTCTTCCTAAGCCCCCATCCAAGCACTCTGCCTTGGCGCTTGAAAAATCTAACTACTTTTGTCTTACTAAACTGCTCGGATCTAACCCATCCTAATCTCTATGCTATTTAAGACCTGCTCTTTTTCTTCTCTCCAGCTGTCTGCCCTTGAACAGGGCTGCTTCAGCTCCCCACAGTCGGCCGGCACCCAGCCAGCCACCGACCAAGACCAGGAGCCCGCCTGCAGCTCCTTGGAAGAGTGCAGGACAGCGCAGCCAATTGGGACATGGCTGCTTCCAGCAAACCAGCTCTGATTGGCCAGGACTTTTCCAGCTTCAGACATCTGGCACTTTTAACAAGTAGATTTGCGATAGAACTGAGCACATTTCTACTTTTAAGTGGCTAGTTTTCCATTAGCAGGTTATACAGACCTGCCACTAGAGGGATTCTTGGTCTTTCTACACAAATCACTGTACCAATCCTAACACCACTTGCACTGCTTGGTTGTTGGCTGTCTAAACCCTGTCCTCGTATAACTGTCGACAGGTGGTAAGTGTGCTTACAAAAGGCGAGGGCAGAGAACTCCTTCCCAGAAATAAACCCAGCCCCTCGTCCATAGCTGGTAGCCTTGAATTGCACTGTGCAGGCCTTATTTATTTACTTGGCACATACCAAGAACAAATCTCACTAACTTTCTTCCAGCCTTAGTACATCCATCTCTCCTTCCTTCACAACAGTTCTTGTTAGCTGACTGATAATTATCTCACAGGCTAGTGCTATGCCTCCAGCCAAGATGTGGGCGTGGTTCCCTCCCATCCATCTAGCAAGGATAGGGATACTCAAATATTAAAGGTAGAGAGGGTGCTGGCTGTCATCCGCATGAGGATATAGGCCTTGTAGGTCTTATAGTAGGTCTCTCCTTGTTGCATCTGGTCACCTCCCCAATAACACTGGGTGACAACTGGGGATGGTCGTCCACCTACGAGGTCCCCGACTACACCTTCTCCAATATCCTTGTGATCTCCAAAGAGCACTGCAATGTTACTTGCTGTCTAGATCTTGGTGCCTATGTATACAAGCAGGGTAAAAGTGTACCCGTGCTAAAAACTCCCAGGTTGTCAAGTGCATAGGAGGTGGTATCTCCCTGGCTCCTCCTACTTGCAATACTACTGGCCGGTGATATTGAAACCAACCTGGCCCATTAAATCGGACCACAAAATCCCTCCCGTATGGGGCATGGGTAAGAGGTAAAAATAGCTCATCTTAACATTAGGAGCCTGCTACCTAATCGTGATGAGCTATTGGCATGGGTTGACTCTACAAACCCGACATCCTAGGAGTGACGGAGACCTGGCTGAAACGCTCTGTCACTGACTCTGCCTCAGAACTCACTGGGTATGAATTCACCCGACTGGACAGAGCTAGGGCAAGGGGGTGGCATACTAATCTACCATAAGAGCCACTTAAAAATCTCCCAAATTGCCCACCAGGATTCAAACGTGTCCCCTGTGAGTTGCTACATGTGCTACTGCTACTTGGGGCGAAAGAAACTGCACCTGGTGTGCACCTATAATCCTCCAAGAGGTGGGCTACCTGGATTAACTCACCTCTTGGACAAAATTGGTCCCAGAGTGGGGATAACGAACTCATAATCCTGGGGATGTAAACCTTAACTGGGATAGTGGTAATGTTAAGCAGTTTGAGCCTGCTTGCTAACCTTGCCCTGACCCAGCTCATCCAGGAACCAACTAGGCGGACAGCAAATGGATCTTCCAGCACCTTACGGACTGGATCATGTCTAACCGTCCTGACAGGATCTCATCAGCGGGTACATTATCTGACTCCATCTCTGACCACTCACTGGTTTTCTGTGTATGGAATATTCCCACCCCAAAATTCCACACAAAATTATGCATGTCAGAAACTACTCTAGATTCGATACTGAGGTTCCTGGAAGACCTAAGAGTTACTGACTGGTCTGGGGTGTATGGTGCCACTGACCCCTCGGCAGCAACCTCTTACTTCCTCTCCACCTTTGGGGCCTTGCAAGACAAGCATGCTCCCAAGGTCACCCGTAGGATGAGGGGGTCCGCTACCCTCTGGTTAAATGGGAATCTCCTAGCCCAGATCGGGAGAGAGATAAGTGTTGGGCTCCTTCCAAAGGTACCAGTGATCTCATGATTATCAAAGGTACAGACACCTCAGGAACATGTGCAAAAGGCCATCAGGGCAGCAGAGAGTGACTTCTGCAAGTCACCCTGCTAAGCTCTGCCAGTAATCCCAGGAGGTTCTGGAGAGATATTAAATCCCTTGTCAGCGGATCCTCCCATCCGGGGATTACGGACATGGTCATAAATGGAGTCTCCTGCAATAATCCCCATACTATTGCTAACTCTCTAAATAATCACTTCTCTGACCTCTCTGCCATGATAACCCTCTTCTACCTGATGAGGCTCTGTCCCACCCTTCCCTCCACTCTGCTGGAGGGTCACCTCCTCGTCAAATGTTCCACCTCAGGGCTGTATCAGTTCAGGACTTGCAAAAATGCCTAGCTGGCCTCTCCCAGCACTCCAGTCCTGGCCTAGACAACCTGGAGCCTAAACTCCTTAAGCTTGGTGCTGCACACATTGCCTCACCAGTAGCCTTTATCTTCAACCTATCCCTTGGTCTGGGGACCATCCCAAACATCTGGAAAGAGGCGAGGATTGTCCCTGTACTGAAACAAGGAAATCCCAAACTACCTGACAATTATCGACCGATTGCCATTCTCCCAACCCTAGCAAGCTCCTTGAAAAGGTAGTGGCTGAGCAGCTTTGAATATATCCACTCTCATGAACTTCTGTCCCCAGCCCAGCACGGCTTTCATAAGGGACACAGCACCACCACAGCCTTAATCTCGGTTACATCAAGTATCGGACAGCCATGGACCAGGGCAAACTTTCTGGTGCGATGTTTATCGACCTGCCCAAAACCTTCTGACCTTGTTGACCACAAACTGCTTGGTGCACAGTTGTGGTCACTTGGCCTCCCATGCCATGAAATGGCTAATGGGTTATCTACATGGCAGAAAGCAGCCGCATTCTGCTTCAATAAAGTCCTCTCCGAGCCCCTACGTGACCTCCGGAGTGCCTCAAGGCTCAGTACTGGGTCCCCTCTTTCTCCCTCGTCATCAATCAACTACCCATGGTTACTACCAGCTGTAGTGCCACCATGTATGCAGATGATCTGGTAATCCTGGCTCACTCCCAGAATGCCACTACCTAAACCAGAACCTGACCGATGACTTTAACAGGGTATTGTCAAGGGTACTAGTCACAAGCTGGTCCTGAACCTGAAAAGACACAGGCTATGCTCTTTGGCTCAATGGCTAAAATCAAAGCCTCATCAGCCTGCTTACGTCATAGCGCAGATGGATCCTCACTACCCATAGTGAGCTCCATCAAATATCTGGGGTAACACTTGACCCCCAACTTGACATGGGTAATCATATCCTTAACATCTGCAGGGCGGCAAACTGCAAACTGGGTCTGGCCTATAGGGCCAAGTATAACCTTACATGGCAGCCAGGCTTGCCCTAGCGGAAGGTGTGCTACTCCCTCCCTCAGCTAAGGCTGCACCTATTTGCTCGCTCCAAAGACACATCTCACCTAGTGGTACACTGCTTACAATAACATTTGTCGTTTTGCCTTGGCTGCCCCGACCACCCACCATTGTGAGCTATATGAGAAACTCTGCTGGCTCTCACCAGCTAGATACCTTGATTTTGGTTTGGGATGCCTCTGGGAAAGTGATCAGAACTAGAACCCCCCAGGGGCTGGCCCGGCTTCTGCCTAAGCTGAATCCACCCCCACCAACTTAGGTCTCTCACATCTGGGATGCTCAAAGTCCCTCCTACCCGGACCCTGATGGGGGATCGGGACTTTGCCATAAGTGCGCCCAGACTCTGGGTCGCTTCCTGTGGATATCGAGCTGCCCCCTCCTATCTGAGTTTTGAAATTCCTGTGGGGTTTCCTAAAACTAGCATCAGAGTGTGACTGCCCCAAACCTCCCTAGAGTAAAGTGTCAAATTGTTTTGTCTGAACCTCCCCAGGGTGTCTCCATTGAATTCCTGGAGATATTTTCCCACTGTATCAATGACTTCTTACTACTCCTGCCTAAAAAGCCTTGGGCATATTTATACCCATTATTGCTCCACGGTCATAGGCTAACCATGACATATTACTTGGTCACTTGGTAGAAACTTGTACTACCAAGTGTTTCTGTTTCTGTCTAACATGTGCATATTTAGAAAAATGTGATGAGCTGTATATACCTGTCCATGATCCAACTAGCCTAGGGGTGTATACGACAATGTTATAAGTTATATTATGACCAATCCAGTCCTTGAGCTATGCTCCACTCCTATGTATGATGACCTGTATATATCTGTCAGTTGAACTAGCTAGTCTAGAGTGTATAATCTGAAATGGGCTTACTACTGTGTTTCCCCTAGCGTCAAATGATGTATTTCCCATGTTTGTTTACTGTGACAAAAACTGTACTCTCTTTGCCATGTCTCCTTGACTGTTGTTCTTCATGTTGTACTCTCCCGGGTCGGTTCCTGAAAATAGGCATAATACTTGTCTAGTGTACTTACCGGTAAACAAAAGCTAAATAAATGTTATACCTAGGCAGTTTATGTCCTGAGGTGTGCTGGGATGCTATTACCTCGGCACCTGATGTCCCTAGGTGTGCTGGAGGCTGTTTGCTATTCCTAGGCACCTTATGTCCTGGGGTGTACTGAGGTGCTACAGAAATTGCTGTACATAGGCATCTTATGTCCCGAGTTGTGCTGGGGTGCTACTTGTTACACTTGGTACCTTATTTCCCAAGGTATGCTGGGATGCTGCTTGCATGTGTTTCTCGACACCTTATGTCCTGAGCTGTGCTGGGCTGCTACTTGTTATTCCTAGGCACATTATTTCCTGAACTGTCCTGGGGCACTACTTATTATACATAGGCACATTATTACTTGAGGTGTGCTGGGGTGCTGCTTGTATAGCTGGGCACCTTACATCCTGAGGTGTGCTGGGATATTATAGTACTGCTCTATATCCAGGCACCATACAGTATGTCCCAGTTGTGCTTGGGCACTG
The DNA here is from genome assembly GCA_016271365.2 of Neoceratodus forsteri. Classification (NCBI taxonomy): domain Eukaryota; kingdom Metazoa; phylum Chordata; order Ceratodontiformes; family Ceratodontidae; genus Neoceratodus; species Neoceratodus forsteri. Next base: position 970,968,226 of record CM057454.1, on the reverse strand, counting down.
TTTATACTGGTCCTGAGTTGGTCCATCATATTTGTACATACTACAGTTCTGGTATTCTCTTGCTAGCCAGTTTAATCTCCACTTTCCTTCTGTTTCATATTTATACATTTTACCCTTTTTTTGCATCTCATTATCATGTTTACTTTCCAGGCTGAATTTTCCTTTTCCACCTTCCTCTACCCCCTGTCTAGTCCTCTCACCTGTCTTCTATCTGCTCATGTCCTATTATATTCTCTCCCTTTCTAACTTGTTACCACCTCCTTTATTCTCCTCTGCTCGCAGTTCCATCACCCTCAGCTCATTCAATAATCCTTTACTCCCCTTCTGCTAGTTGTCTCCTGTCAGTTTCCCATACCCCTCACTCCTTAAGTTTCAAGTCCTCCTCCCCATTTCTTTTTCCTACATTACAAATACATTCCTTCCTCACTCCCCATTTATTTCCTCCTCCTCCTAGAGTCCCCTTCTCTTTCACCTGCTTTATACCCACTCATTCTACTCAAATTCTGATCTCTCACCATGATTCTCCTCCTTTGTTTACTACATTTCTTCTCTCTGTGTCTCTCTCTCCCTCGCTCCTTTCTTTCCTGTTTGACTCCCCCATTCTTCCCCTGTCTAGAAACATAAAACGTAGGAATTTGGCCGGCAGATAAGACTGCTTGGCCTGCCTAGTCTGCCCATTTCCCTACCTAACGGATAAGCTGCAGATACTAATTAACCAACAGCCTACTTCCTCCTACCCCTCACTAGAATTGCCTTATGCCTGTCCCATGCATTCTTGAATTCCCCACTGTTTTTGACTCTCGACCTCCTCAGGAAGGCTGTTCCATGCATCTGCAACCCTCTCTGTGAAGAAATACTTCCTTACATTACCTCTGACACCCCCCTCTATCTTCAAATTGTGCCCTCTTGTTCTTACACATCTCTTTTTCTGAAAGATGCTACCCTCTTGGACTTTGTTGATTCCCTTGAAGTATTTGAAAGTTTCTATCATGTCCCTTTCTCCCTCCTTTCCTCAGGGCTATACATCTTAAGCTCCTTTAGTTTTTCTTCATATGTCTTCTGGTTACTGACCCTGCACCATTTTGGTTGCCCTCCTCTGGACAGCCTCCACCTGTCTATGTCTCTGCGAGACGGGGTCTCCAGAACTGTACACAGTACTCCAGATGTGGTCTTACCAACTGTCTGTACAGAGGGTCAACCAATTCCTGTTTTCTACTGGTGATACCTCTCTCCTATGCATCCCAGTATCCCCCAGCCCTCCTTACTGCCTTCCCACATTGCTGGTCCACCTTTAGGTCATCTGATATGACTACTCCCAGGTCCCTTTCCATTTTGTTGTCAGTATCTCACCCCCATTGTGTACTCTTGCCCTGGGTTTTGTTTCCCAGGTGCATTACTTTGCACTTCTTGCATTGAATCTAAGCTGCCATACATTTGACCATTCCTCCAACCTTGCCAAGTCCCTTTTCATCCTTTCCACCCCACCTTGCGTATCAACCCTGTTGCAGATCTTTGTGTCATCTGCAAAGAGACATACTTTCCTTCCAGTCCCTCTGCAATGTCTATAAGACATGAAAAGGACCAGCCCCAGTACTGAACCCTGCGGTACCCACTAGTAACCCTCCTTTCTTCACTGTGGACTCCATTTAATACTACCCGCTGTGTCCTGTTGTACAAGAAGTGTTTTACCAGGCTACCCTGGGACCCACTCCCAGGCTGGCTAATTTATTAATCTTTGTGTGGGACTGTATCAAATGCCTTGCTAAAGTCTTGGTAGACCATATCCACAGCCCCTCCCTGGTCTACTACTTTGGTCACCCAGGCAAAGAAATCAATTAGATTTGTTTGACATAACATTCCTGCTGTGAATCCATGTTGCCTTGGGTCCTGTGCCCCACTGGCCTCTAGGTACTCAACAATTCTTTTCTTCAAAAATGATTCCATCATTTCCCTACCACTGAGTTCAAACTGACAAGTCTGTAGTTTTCTGCCTCTGTCTTGCTCCCACTTTTGTGAAGGAAATCACATCCGCCCTTCTCCAGTCCTCAGGTACCACTTCATCCTCTCATGATTTGTTAAAGAGAGTAGTCAATGGTGTTACTAGTTCTTCCCTTAGTTCTTTTAGAATTCTGGGTGAATTCCATCAGGCCCCATTGCTTTATCCACCTTCAGTTTTAAGAGTTCTTTCAGAACCCTTTCTTCTGGGAAAGGACTAATATCCCCTGCTTTTCCATTGTGAATACTGAGCAGAAATATTCGTTAAGTATCCTTGCCTTTTCACTGTCGCTTTCTGCCCAGCCACCTTCCTCTTTATTCAGCCTCAGTATCCCTGCATTTGTCTTTCTTTGCTCCTGCGAAAGATCCACTTCTGGAGACGCTCCACCTCCTGAAGGCTGTTGCTAGAACCGGCTTGTTCCTTATGCCTGGTTAAATAAAGTGATTGACTGATTGATTGATTGTTCTGTCCATTACGTGGTGACCCTGACTGATGCGACTCAGAGCGTCTGCCAAGGTATTGTCCTTGCCTGGGAGATGAATGGCAGAGAGTTCATGTCAGGGGAGCAAGCAGGGGACCAAATACTCATTGCCTCTGTACAGAGTTTGCTGGACCTAGTGCCACCCTGTTTGTTGATGTAGAACATGGCAGTGGTGTTGTCTGATCTTACTTTGAGAAATGGCTCTTGCAGCAGGTTACACCATTAGGACTGAAGCGGCAGGTGCCAGGACCCCACGGAAATTTTCTAGCTAGCAGTATTCAGCGGGGCCGCCTCCAACGTTGGTCCCGCCCCAACATGAGGCACAGTACATAGGAGGCGGTCCCCAGAATCCCCAGTTCTTTCCCCACGGTCGACTTCGCCAGCGTCAGCCTCTCGGTCTCTACCTGCGCACGTCGACTTAGAACATCTGGAGTTTCTTCAAAACTAATATTCTCTCCAGCTTCTTCACTTGAGGGACACTTTCCAAGTGTGCCTGCAGAAAACAGATCCCTTTGAAGGATCCAGACCACGACACCAAGGCCTGCACCTTTTGCCAAGGGTTCAACAGCTGCATCAGGATCCGCCGTCACCAGGCACTTCAGGCTTATCTGCTGGAAGAAAAACTTGCAGGATGGACCAGAACCTTCCTCCAGGGGCGATTCTTCTTCCAAGGCCCATAAGCACGGGACAAACATCAGGAGAAAGCAAGGTCCAGATCCCGAACCGGGCCTCGGACTCCCGCAGCTCAGGCTCCACCAGATCAGACCGCTCTCCCTCCAGGGCTCGTTCTCAGCCCCTCCAGTCAAAGTCCAGGCTTCAGGCAGTTCTTGACTCTCCAGCCCATCAAGACTTCAAGGCCCTCGGCTTCCTCCACTCCCTGTTGGGCCTCTTCCCAGTCTTCTGAGCATACAAGTCTTCCTCATCGACCTGGCGTCAGGACCCTGACTCCAGATTGGTCTCCCAGCCTCCCAGAGGTCCAGATCCACCACCCAGGAAGACCAAAGACCTGGCGTCCTAAAACAGAACAACGGACCCGTGCGTCGGCCAAGCATACGAGTTGGCTAGATGTTCGCGAACCCACGGACACCAGCCAGGCACCAGACACTGGCAGGCGTTCGCCGGACCGAAGACGTCAGCCAAGTGACCACCATCGGCCTCTCATTCACTGAAGCCAAGACCGCTCCCCAGTCACGGTGGACACGGTCACAGGGAATTCTGAGGAGGAGGACGCGACACTGCCTGAAGACCAGGCGGGTGACACTGAGGATGCCAGGCTTCGAGGAATCTTCGAGCATCCCGGAGACACCGCAGACCCGATGCCTGACCCCAGCGACAGACCACCAGCGCCAGGCCGTTGTCGGGCGTGAATCTACAAGCACAAAGGATCTTCTTTTTCTGATGGGACACCATCCGAAAGGATGTGGTCCCCGTAAAACCTCCTCCTCCTCCTTCAGCTCCTCCTCCACCCAGGGGCCAGTAGGACGACCACCAACCCCAAAGGAGCAGGCTCCACCTCCTAGGGTAGATCCAAGGACAGGAGAAGGCCTCCCTCAGATCTCCATCAGGGTCCCCCAGCCCCAAGCGACCCAGACGTCATCGGTACACTCCGTCAGGGAGGACTCAGATTGGATACCTCGGATTATTCCAGATCTCCTTCTCCACTCAGCATTCCATCACCTGACCCACATGACCTTCCCAGATCTCCTCTGGATGATCCCTCCTTCTCGAGATCATGAGACACATCCAGGACAACGTGGGGTGGGATGCTGAAGACCTCGACCCGAAAGACGGCGTCTTGCCCGTTATCTTTGGCAGAAAGACCTGAAGCCTGTGGTAGTGCCACCCTTGGTGGACACCTTCATGAGACGTCACCAAGGCTGCATGGAAGCGTCGCACTCCACTCCTGCTGTGCAAGAAAGCTGACTGCCTGTACAAGGCCCCAAAGAGGACCAGTACTTGGCTCCACAACCTCAGGCAGAGTTCCTGGTCATTCCGACCTCGCATGACCGCTCCCAAAGACCGCAGCACATGAGCACAGGCCACCGGACCAGGAATCCAAACAACTGGATGCCCTGGGAGACGTGACAGGCGGCTGCTAAGATGCTCCATCAGGTCCCTGAACTACCTCACTCACATGGTACAGTTTCAGAACGCCCTGTGGGAACAGGACTAGGACCTGGTCACAAGCGTCTGGATGGCGATCAGAAGGCGGAGCTCTTGAACTTTCTCCGCACAGGGTCTGATGTGGGTACCAAGTACTACTGAGCCACATACAGATTCTTGGTGGACTGCCTGCAGAGCTGCAGCTTCAGGCATCTGTCTCCGGAGGCGCTCTTGGCTCCATGTCTCTGGCTTCACCCTGGACGTACAGAAGAACATTCTTGGCGTCCCTTACAATGGCGAGTACTTTTGGTGAACCTCGAGAAGGTTATCACCAAACTTCGAAACACCAGGAAGACAGTCAGGTCTGTACAGGCCATGTACAGATCCAGGCCTGGTTCCTTTCTTAGGAACAGAGCTGTTTCGCAGCTGGCAACAAAGGCAGAAGCCACGTTCCGGCCAGCAACAAAGGGGTACTTTTCAGCGTAAAGCCCAGGCCAAGTCATCCCAGGCAGAGGCCAATGTTACACTAAACCAGCCCAGCCTGCGGGGACCAGTGCTTCACAGCATGACTTCTTCCGGCTCATCCCTCTCTCTGGATCAACGACAGCACAAAGGTCGGGGTCGACGCTCACCACTTTTCAGGGTGGCAATGTCGCCCGACCGATGGGTTCTCCACTTGGTCAAGAAAGGCCACTTCATAGAATTTCTCAACCACCCACCGGCAAGATCTCCCTGCTTTCCCATTACTCGGTCAGCATGCCCTGCTCTTACAGCAGGAGGTGTCTCGCGCTTCTCGGAAAAAGAAGCTATAGAAACACGTACCATGGAACCAGAGGGGTGCAGGATATTATTCTCACTTCTTTCTGGTTCCCAGGAAAACAGGGGACCTCCATCTGATATGGACCTCAGCGACCTCAACGAGTCGGTCCTGTACAAACACTTCCGCATGGTGACCCTCAGGTCTGATTCCCATGCTCAAGCAGGCGCCTTTCTAGCATCCTTGGACATGCAGGATGCTTACCTGCATATACCCATTGCTCAAGTGCACAGGAAGTTTCTGCACTTCGAGTTTCAAGGTCACCATTATCAGTTCCGAGCCTCCCTTGGACTGTCATCAGCACCTCGAGTATTCACGCAGTGCATGGCGGTCGTAGCAGTGACTCTGAGGAGACAAGGCCACTACGGTTCCCCTACCTGGACTGGCTTCTCATGGCGCCCTCTCAGGAGGCCCTGATGTCCGCCATTCATTATACTCAGTCTCTGAGGACGTTGGGCATCTTCATCAATCAAGAAGTCACGCCTGCGGGCGCTGAGGGTTGAGGCGCTAGACGCCACACCTCGCTACGCCCGCGGCCTGGGTTCGGAACGGACTCGGGCAGCCGGGTCGTGGGGGGAGGGAGGATCGAGCGTCCCAACGGATGCTGTCCTCCTCAGGGTGGGTGACCAAGAACGTCTGCGTTCTGCATCCCTTCCATAGCGGTGGAAGCACTGACAGTAGGAAGGATGGAGCGGCTCGCCATCGGAGCCGGGAGGGGACGCCGCGCGCATGAGGGCTGGCATGTGTCAGCACGTAGCCACTCGGGACATACGCCCCAAGCGCACGGGCGCCCCAGGGGCGTGGGCGTAAGGGGAGAAACTGGAAAACACCTCCGGCTGCCCTAGATGAAGTCCGCCCTAAGTCTACCTGGACCACCTACAAGGACAGACCCCAATGTGCCAGGGAGAGGAGGAAGGGCACTCTAGGGCAGATCCCTAAGGTGGGTGTCGGGGACATGGCGGATGGAAGGAGGGGCACGGGGTAGGAAGGAGGATAAAGATGAAAAAAAAAAAAAGAAGTCACGCCTGGTTCCGTCACAGACTGTGCAGTTCATAGGTGCAGTTCTGGACACTGTCCAGGGATAGCTTTTTCCCCAGGACAGGCGGAACACATCAGATCCCTCATCAGGGACATTTTGGCGAAGAAGACCGTTCCTGCCAGATTGGTCCTTTGCCTGCTCGGACACATGGCTGCGGCCATTGCAACAGTCCCGCTAGCCTGTCTCCACATGTGGGTGACCCAGTAGATGTTACGGGTCCAGTGGGATCAAAAGCAAGACCATCTGCAGCTCCCAATCGGATCATGAAGGCCGTAATATGGGATTGGCAATGGTGGCGAGATCCGAAGAATCTGTCGGCAGGAGTCCCCTTCATTGTGCCGTCTCCGATTGTGATACACTCCACAGACGCTCTCGGGCTCGGATGGGGTGCACACCTCGACAGTGTCCGGTCTCAGGACTGTGAACAGCCCAAGAGACTCATCTCCACATAAATATCCTGGTAATGAGAGCAGTTCTTCGCCCTACAGGCCTTCCAGTCAGAGATTCCACAGGTACTCTTCTGTTACAAACAGACAATTCCGCGGTGATGTATTACCTCAACAAACAAGGAGGCACCCATTCCTACCCGCTTTGCAGGGAGGCCATGAGGTGTGGGATTTGGTTTTGCAACACGGCACAAACCTCATTGCTGTTCATGTCCCAGGAGTGGCGTCATCGCGAGCGCCCTGAGTCGCTCTCAGGCCACAGTCCATGAGTGGGAACTACTCCAGTTGGTAGTAGAGGATCTGTTTCACAGATGGGTACACCAGAGTTAGACTTTTTCATGTCCCCATCCAACGCAAAACTGCCCAATTTTGCTCGCTAGATCCAGGGCCTGGTGTTTTCTGGTGAGACGCGTTGTCCCTCTCCTGGGCGGGCAGATTCCCTCTATGCCTTCCCCTTTCCGTTGATCCAGAGGGTCTTCTGAAACTCGCAGAGAGCAAGCGACACTGATACTTATCATGCCATTCTGGCCCAGGCAGATCTGGTTCCCTCTATCACATCAGCAATCAGCTGTCACTTGTCTCAGGAAGTGGGCTCCTTGGTCCATCCGGACCTTCTTTCGTGAGCCTACACTCTGGCTCCTAGAGACATAGCCATTTTAAACACGCAGGTCGGAGGTAGCGACATTCTGGTGGCCGTGAGAAAACCAGCCACTCATGCTACTTACGCTATGAAATGGCGCTCGCTTTTGCCTATGGGCTCAAGCGTGGGGTTTTCATCTCTAGACTGTCCAGAAAAGTCAGTCTTGGACTACCTGCTGTCTCTTTTCAGACAGGCTTGGCCTACTCCTCGATCAAAGTACACCTCTGTGCCATCTCAGCCTATCACTTTCCTATAGGCCAGCGCACCATATCTCAGTTGGACACGGCACGAGCCTTTCTGAGAGGTGTCCTCCACCTTAGACCTCCAATTAAGGATCCGATTCCGCCATGGGATCTACCCTTTGTCCTGGAGCAGCTTACGCTGCCACCCTTTGAACCAGCGCTGGATTATGAGCTCGCCTTCTTACTTGGAAGACGTTGTTTTAGTGCCGTTACTCTGCCAGAAGAATTTCTGAACTTCATGCACTCATGTGCAAAGAGCCTTATTTGGTTTTTCACCAAGACAGGGTATCCCTACGGACTAATCCTAAGTTTCTGCTAAAGGTGGTCTCAGCTCTCACCCTTAATCAGGACATCGATCTACCAGTGTACTTCCCAAGTATTCTAATCGAGGAGTGGTCCTGTTGCACACCTTAGATGTGCATAGGTGTCTCGATACTACCTGACCAGAACCAAACACCACTGAAAATCGGACCAGTTTTTGTCTCCTTTGCCCACAGGATGATGGGAGCTCCTGTTTCCAAGCAATTGCTGTCCAGGTGGCTCATTCACTGTATCACGTTGTGTTACCAGAAGCACAACAAACCCTGCACCGGTCTGGTCAAGGGTCATTCCACAAGGGGTGGCTACCTCCTTGCGGCCCTAAAGAATGTGTCCACCTTGGCCATCTGTGCTGCAGCTACTTGGAGCTCTGCACACTTTCATCAGGCATTATAGCCTGGATATTGCATCGAGGCGAAGAGCAGGTTTCGATCTAGCAGTCCTTCAAGGACTTCTGTCCCTAGGTTCAGGTTCTATTAAGGATTTCTACCTTCCTCCTCCCAATGGTGTGGGATTTCCATTATTACTTGGGAATCAGTCTAATGGTGTAACCTGCTACAGAGCTGTTTCATAAGATAGTACAATTAACGTAAGAACTTACCGTAATAGTATCTTCGAGAACAGCTCTTGCAGCAGGTACTTTCCTCCCACCATCCCGCTGGAGGCAGATTCTCATTCCAACATCCTTCTCCTATGATCAGGTGTTCTCAGCATCTCTGATTGCCATTTGATGGCGGATCCTCAGTCTCCTCTTCTGATGTCATCCAGCAGCTGGGAGTCTCCAGCGGGAGAACTGGGGATTCTGGGGACCGCCTCCTTATGTACTGTGTCTGACGTCGGGGTGAGACTGACGCTGGAGGTGGTCCCCACTGAATACTACTAGCTAGGAAAATTTCTGTAGGGTCCTGGCACCCGCCGGCTTCAGTCCTAATGGTGTAACCTGCTGCAAGAGCTGTTCTCAAGAGCTACTGTTACGGTAAGTTCTTACGAATCTGTATCTCTTACGTGAACAGAGTGGCCTTTTAACTGTGAGGCAAAGGCTTTGATGACTAGGTACACAGTTCTGAGTTTGAGTAGATTGATGTGGAAAGTGGACTCTTTGGGAATCCATGTGCCACTTACGGACTGATCCTGTAGGTGAGCTCCCAGCCTAGAGAGAGCCATCTGTCGTGAGCACTCTGGAAGATTGGTTTAGCTGAAAGAAACTCCTTCCCTGAGGTTTTCTTTATCTTTCCACCAGTCGAGAGCCTGAAGGAGTGTTCTGCTGACTGGAACTAGTTTTGAAAAAGTATCATTTTCTGGGACCAGTAAGCTCTGAGGTGATACTGAATGTCTTTCTTTTGAAGTCTGGTGCCTGGGACCACTACTGTCATGGATGCCATGTGGCCCAGGAGTCTGAGAAAATGTCTGGCTGGCATTGGCTGGCCTATGACAAAGAGTTTACCAAGTTCAGAAAAGCTGCGCCCTGTCCAGATGGAGGAAGGCCCAATGAAGTCCAGTACTTGAACTGGCTCAAAGTGGGAGTTCTCTTTGTTGATGATGAAGCCCAGAGACTCCAGAGTTTTCTTGTCAGATTCAGGGCTTCTGTAACTTATGTGGTGACTTGCCCACTATCAGCCAGTCGTCCAAATATGGGAAGACAGAGACTTTTGTCTTCTCAAGTAAGCTGCAACAACTGCTAGGCATTTTGTGACTACTCGGGAGCTGAAGTGAGTCCAATGGTAGAGCTGCAAACAGGTAATGGCCTGATTGCAGTCTGAATTGGCAAACTTTCTGTGGGACAGCCTTGTGAAGATATGGAAGTAGGTGTCTTTGAGGTCCAGTTAGACTAGCCAGTCTCTCTGCTGCAGAGAATCTATCACCTGGTTCAGGGTGACCATTTTGAGTTTTGGCTTAGCAAGTGCCTGTTCAGGTACCTTAGGCTCCAGAGAACAGGTCGCCACCACCATTCTCCTTTAGGGTGAGGAAATATCTGGAATAGGGGCCTTTTTCCCCACTGGGAAGGGACCTTTCCACAGCTTGAACCTTTAGGAGGTTTTCCAACTACAACAGTAACCTTTTGTTCGGGTTAGGGGTTGTGATAGCTTGGGGCCTTGAAGAGAGGGCCATTTTTGAATTGAAGGGATAGGCCCTGACTCACTACCTCCAGCACCCACTCATCCATAGTGATGAGTTGCCATTGGTGGAGGTAATGGCTAGCCTGCCCCTGCTGGGAGAGGGAGGTGATCTGGATACATTCAGGAGGATTGCTGTTTCATTTGAATAGTGGAAGCAGAAGGGAGTTGGCCCTTCTCTGGCCTCTTCTCCCTCCCCTCTTCCACTGAAAAATCTCCTCGTTTGAGAGAAGTCCATGGGCATTGACATGGGGTAAAGGCCCTGGTAAAGTACCTCTGCCTCTACCTCCCTGCCTTGTGATTTTTGAGAAGTAGAGGGCTTTTCTTTAGCGCATTGCTCTTGTGGTGGCCTTATATTCCTCCACTTTTTCATCTAAGCTTCAGTTCTATCCCCAAAGAGAGAATTGTTCTCACAGGGGAAATCCATAGCCTTGGTCTGGGTATCCTGTGAAAGATCAGTGGTTCTCAGCCAGGCATAACGTCTAAGGGAAATGGCTTGAGCCATGACTCTTGAGCGGTGTAATTATTGTCCACAGCCATGTGAAACTGGTTCTTGGTAGCTTCTATGGCTGTCTTTACTGTCTCAGTGATATCCTGAACCATAGTATCCCTTCCTTGTTGCACTATGGCCAAAATAAATTCCAGAGGCCATCTAGTAACGAGCTGCATACGCCATGTCAGAAGAAAACCAAAGCAGAAATGAAGCAGTAGTGTAATATTCTTGCCCATAGCGCTCTAGTTTTCTTGACTCTTTTCAGGAGGTGGGAGGTAAGAGGTACATTAACCTTGTCACAGGTCGCAGTCTGTACCACTCCCTGGTGGTCAGGATATACATAAAGAAAATCAGCAGTTGTTTTGCCTAGCTGATATTTCTTTTCAGTCTTTCTTTCTACTCCAGTTACCGAAGTAGGGTTTTGGAGTCTTTTCATAGTTGCCTTTTTAAGGGCATTATGTATGGACGAGATTAGAAGGGGTGACCCATCATTTCTATATAGTCTTCCTCTCTCTTCCTCGTAAGTGTCCTCCTGGCTAGCAAAGCCCAGGGTGTCCACCATATGCCTTGAAAAGGTAAAATGAGATGAGAAATCCTCCTGACCATTAGAAGAGTTACCAGATTCTTGATCAGGGGTCCCATCAGGCTCTAAAGCTCACCCTCTGCTTTGTTTTCTTCCTCTTCTTCTTAGTAAAACCTGATCATAGCCAGGGTCTGGTAGAGCAACACAAGCACTTGAAGGGCACTGAAAAGTTGCCCATATATTGCAAAGTCTGATAATTATGCCAAGTCTTAGCCATTTCAGTAGCAGAGGCATATCTTTATGTGCCACTGGCATCTCCTTGCTTTTCAGTGGGAGGGCAATGGTATATATTTCTGTTCTATTCTTTTGCAGGGACTGAATCAGAAACCTGCTCACTTTGTCTTTTGAGGCTTGGTCAGAATTTTTACTTTTGTCAGACTTATTTCCATTATTGTCATTAGAGGACTTATCTTTATTTCTGTTCTGGGAAGAGGCCTTCTCAGCGATTTTAGTGGAAGGAGGCAGACTGAGATGCCATAGTTTTCAGATCTTTAGCCCTGTTAAGGACTGCTTTTCTTGAAAATTTTGAGCAAGTTTCACACAGTGGTCTGGACCTAAGCAACTTTAACAGCGATCATGGCTGTCTACCTAGCCAAGATCTTAAAGCACTTTATGCAAGTTTTAATTTCTTTGGTCCATTCCTATTGTTTGGCTTTTCCGACATGCACAAGTGTCAGAAAAACCATAAAGAGTGTTTAACAAAGTGAAAATCGCTCCCAAAATCAGTCCCCAGAAAAGGTGAACCACAGGAAAACAGGTCTTAAATGTGGTAAAATAGCTTTAAATGTGGAAAACCACAATTACTTACGGAAAAAGGAACCACGGATGTTAAAACATAGTAAAAAATAAAAGCGTGGATTTTTACCTCAGGCATGCTTTTTTTTTATCTCAGAAAAGCTAGGTGACAGAAAAGTCCGAAGTTGCGGTAAAGCATTTGGGAACCATGGAAAACTCGCAAATGCAGCAAAAATACCCAAGAAAACTGAAGGCAGCACAAAACAATGCTTTTAAAGAAAAATAACTTTTCAAACATTGAGAAAAGAAAGCACTCTGTGGCAATGTTGCTCAGTCAGCGGAGAAAAATTCTGGCGCTCTCTAGGCTGACTGCAGGCAACTACACCCTTCTCTCTGTTCTGATTGGTCAGTGTGCCAACTTCATTTACTTACTCCTCCTCTCCAGGGCAGCCAAACCCAGCTGGCACACTGCGTATATGTGAAGCATACTAAAGGACCCCTGGGATGAGAATCGTTGTTCATGCCTACAGACTGCACAGGTATACAAAAATAGGTTGCGAGGACTTTCCCTTTAAGGCAGGTGTTAGTGGCTACCACGATCCTTTCACTGATCACTAGCTAGTTTTCCCTCAATATCTCACCCATCTTGCCATAGTCAGCTTTCCTGAAATCCAGCATTCTCATCTTTGTGCTTGATATTTCCTTCCCGTATCAACTCGAAACCACGCTGTTTGGTGGTCACTGCTTCCCTGGGGCTTTTCCATCTTGATGTTCTTGACGTGATCCCCATTTGTTAATTCCAGGTCTAGGATGGCTCCTCACATATCAGTTCACCCCGCCCCCCAAACCAGGAACCCATCCTGTTCTGCATTCAGGATCGTTTGGCTCCTGGCACAGATGAAACAGGACACTCCATTCCACATAGAAGTATAGAAATTGTCAGCAGATAAGGACCACTAGGCACATCCAGTCTGACCGTAAGCCCTGTACTTGATTACGGTTTCTGACCCTCCCTCTGCTTTACTTCTATGATTCCCTCATGCCTGTCCCATGCATGTTTAAATCCAACCACCATGCTCGCCTCACCACCTCCTGTGACAGATCATTCCATGCATCCACTACCCTCACTGTGAAGAAAAACTTCTCACATCTCTCTTAACCTGCCACCTTCCAATTTCATGTCATGCCCCTCATTCTTGTACTCCTCCTGTATTGGAATATGTCTCCCCCTGCACCTTGTTTATGCTCTTGAGGTACTTAAATGTTTCTATCATGTCCCCTCTCCCTCCTCTCCTCCAGTAAGTACATATTACACCTTTGGCAAATTGAAGTTCCTCATTAGTACCACTTCATCCATTTCCGCTTCATTCTGATCATATTACTCAACTCCTGTCCTTGTCTCTATCCAGATTAGGTGGCCTGTAAACTACCTCCAGCCTCATTTTGCCTCAGAGGCAATCGGGAGGACTAATGGGATGCATAGAAAAGGGTATCACCAGCAGAAAAAAGGAGGTAGTGGTGCCCCTACATAGATCACTAGTAAGACCCCACTATGAGTACTGTGTCCAGTTCTGGACCGCTTCTCAGGAAGAACATAGACAGAGTGGAGGTGGTCCAGAGGAGGGCTACTAAAATGTAGGGTCTTCATCATAAGCTCTATGAAGACAGGCTAAAAGAGTGCAGTATGTACACCCGAGGAAAGGAGGGAGGGGATATGATAGAGACCTTTAAATACCTCACAGGTTAAAAGGTACAGGAGGGGAGTATTTTCAGAAAAAAAGGCTCCTCTTGAACAAGGGTGCATGCTATGAAGCAGGAGAGGGAAGGTTTATTTTATTTATTTAAATCTAGGATTACATAATACCTTTGAGCTGAGACTCTTTACAAAGGTTCCACATCAGAAGAACGGACAATACAGTTTATGAAATTACAGAGTAAGACAGTCATAATGCCTAGTGGTTATAACAACTGATTTCAAGTACAAGTAACACAACTTATTACAATATCAATAGAAGGTATATTACAACATAAGTGAGGGAAAGGGAGAGTGGGGTGGAATGAGTATTGCAGCCTAGAGGGCTTTGTCAGGACAGAGTATTTGAGGTTAAGGTTGAGCAAGGAAAGAGTAGGTGATACAGAAGCGCGAAGAGCAGGGTTAGCATGGACAGCGGTGGGTATGGGAGCTGCCAAAATTATGGTGCTCAGCTAAGGCAGTCACATGTACTAGAAGCTACCAGAGATTTGTGGAGCTTCATTTTGAAGGTGCCCAGAGTTGGCGAGACATTGATGTCACTGGCAAGGTTATTGAGCCAGCTGGAGTTTAGGAGAGATGTGAGGAAATACTTCTACATAGAAAGTGTAGTGGATTCATGGAACAAGCTTCCAGCTGAGGTAGTGGGGGTAAAACAGTGGTGGGGTTCAAAAAGCACGAGAGAGGCACAAGGGTATCACAGGGGTAAGGAAGGAGGGAGAGACAGCATTATAGATCAAGTGGGTCTACAGCCAGTGGGTCATCCATTTTCTTCCTGAGATTTTAACATTAAAAGACACTACCCTCCACCACCCCAATTCCCTCTTTTCTTGGCTAAGTGCCTCCCTTTTCTTCTGCTTGGCTGCCTGCTCCTTTCTGCTTCCCTTGGTCCTCCCCTTTGCTTTCCATTGCCACAAGCCCCTTCTATTCCTCCTGCTGTCCTGCTTTACTGACCACTCTGTGCTTTTTCCATCAGTGGCCATTGCACCCTCCTCCAGAAACCCCACCCCAAGCCCCTTCTATTCTCCCCACTCTCTCTCTGACTGATCACCCTATGTTTTACGTGGGGGCTGACTGCCCCTCCTTCGGGAAACCATGGGTACTGCAACCTTGCTGGCCCCCTCACTTCAGTTTAAATTTAAGCTTCTGCTTATGTATTCCCAATCTGTGTACACTGATTCTCATCCTGCTTAGATGCATCCTATCAGGTGCATAGGTTTTATTAATCAGTTCCTCCCAGTTCTCACATATCCAAATCCTTCCTCTTTACACCATTCCCTCAGCCAGCTGTTAAACTTACCAATCATGTGTTTCCTAGTTGTGCTGGCTCTAGGCACCAGTAGCACTTCCAAGAAGGTTACCAGTCTAGCCTCCTGTTATAGTCCTGTCCCACTACTATGAACCTCTTCTGCACTGTCCTTCCTCGCAGCCTGCTAGGTCATTTGTACCTAGGTGAACTACCACATGTGACTTTCCCCCATCCCCTATGTGTGTGGGGGCACACCATCGGCATATGCACTCTGCTGTCATTCCCGGAGGCATGCCACTCTCCTACATTGCTGTTAGCCCATCCTATCTCCTTCAATGTTGAATCCCCAGGAATATGACCCACCACTGTCCTTCATTGCCCCACCCCTCTTCCTGTTGGAACTACTTTAGCTTCTTCAAGGATATCTCCTCCACTGAGCCACATCATAGAACTGTAAGCCGCCTGCATCATTGGATCACACAGAAATATTTGTAGGCTTGAGCCGCCCATGTTGATGTGCCTCATTGACGCTTATATGACATCGGCACCACAGCATGCCTCAGTTCCTCCTCCCACCATCAACCACTCAATTCAGTTCAATTTATTTTATTGAAAGTATGCATAAAACCAAATTGTTGCATACAAAATATTTTAAACCAGACAGATGCTCACAGATAAATACATAAGTATATTATCTTATTGCATAAATCCAAATATCTTGTAAGCATTATATTACAATATGTTTTACTTAAACATTAAACATTACATTTTATTACAAAATAATTTTAGATAAAAACTATTCTCCCAGCAGTTTATTTAAAAAGGAATATCCCCTATCAACTCTGAGATTTAAAACAATTGTACATTCTATAGTTTATAACAATCAGCAACATCCTCCTAAACAAGACCCACCTCCTTGCCTCCACAGCATCCAACTGCACATAATACTCGTCTTCCTACTTCATCTTTAAGTTGCATAGCTTGTTCTCTAGGAGAAATATTTTCATAACTTGTCAGTTTACTTAGGATACACACTGGAAAGGGGAACAATATCCTGATCTTGTCTGTTTCCTCATTACTCCTCTCACACGTGTATATTATGACTCCAAGTCCACTTAAGACTCCCTGAAACTGTAACCTACCATATGTAATAACATGGGTCTACTGTTAATGACACCACAGCTGTAACCTGCCAATTGTATATATTCCTGTACTGTATTGCCTATCTAAGTATCCTGTTGTTATCTGTGTATGTGTCTGTCTGACGTGGAGTCTTTGCAAAGGAGTCTTTGACTCAAAGGATTGTAATTCCGATTTATCTCTTAAATAAAAAAAAAAAAAACATAACACATCTTTAAGTTCTGTTCTGTTCTGGCAAAACTTACACATTATCTTATAAGCAAAGCTTACCACAGCAAATGTTTGTGCTCTGTTTTTCTGACCATATTAAATATTGCACACATTTTTAATTTTGCATTTGTATCTAGAGTGAAAACAAGATACAGATGTATTTTTCTTCCATCAATTTTAAGTATTCCCATATCAAATGCATCGCATTTAGTTTAATATCAACCACTCTTCAGTCCACCGCTGCTGAAGAATGCTGTCAGACTTTTTGCTGGTAATTCTAAGTTTTTGTTTTTTTTTAATCAGAACTGTGTACAGGAGGTAGGAATAGGAAAGAAGGATACATAGACAGGGAATATTTGTACAGTTCATAAATTATGTATGATGCATAGTTCCAACAGATTTTCAGACAAACAGGCAAATCCAGTAGTATGCTTTGTCTACAGGTTCTAGGTTTGTGTTAAGTCCATGTCTCATTGTCCAAAGGCTAGTTCTTATCGAGCAGGAAACACGCTTCAGAGTTTGTCAGAACTCCACTCAGATATTGGTTGTTGATATGCAAAGTTTAGAAAGATAAGAGATGCAGGGGCTAAAAGTAACAAAGGAGAGTAGCAAAGCACAACTTAAGCAGAAAAAGGAGGGAGGGAGGTGGGGAGGATAAGGTGGGCTCAAACTCATGGTACAAACTCAGGCTATTTGTCTAGCTGGTATTGGACCCATTTGCACCAACTTATTTCAAATAGGGGTAGTCAGTCCATGATCCGATATGTTATTAAGCTTTAGAGTGTAGAGTTCAACATGATTTCCCTCCAAATCGAATGGGAGGGGCTCTGTCTATACACCATAATCTTATAATGTTTTTTTGCCGCTAAAATCGACAGAACTAACCTCAACACGTTTTGCATAGTGTGCTGCCTTCCTAGGAATTGCCACTAGAATGACAGAGGGCGTAATCTGACCTTGGCAAATTAAGTATTGTCTTGCTCTCCTGTATGATGGTTTGCCAGAAGGATTGAAGGCAGGGGCATACCTAGAGAATATGGGTTTGTTCGGCCTGTGGCTGGCCAGAGTTATGCCAGCATTTGCCTTCATCTGTTGGTACAAGTGCACCATACTGGCACTTCCAGGAGAATCCTCCAGTAGGTGGTGCGGTTGTTAGTTTAAAGGCAAGAATGGCGTAACTTTAGCCAGATCAAAGCAATGGGTCCTGATGGAATTCACCCCAGAATTCTAAAAGAATTAAGGAAGGAACTAGTGAAACCACTGGCTACTCTTTTTAATAAATCATGGGAGGATGGTGTGGTACCCGAGGACTGGAGGAAGGCGGATGTGATTCCCTTCACAAAAGTGGGACCAAGACAGAGGCAGGAAACTACAGACCTGTCAGTCTGACCTCTGTGGTAGGGAAAGTGATGGAGTCACTTCTGAAGGAAAGAGAAGTTGAGTACCTAGAGGTCAGTGGTGCACAGGATCCAAGGCAGCATGGGTTCACAGCGGAAGGTCATGTCAGACGAATCTAATAGATTTCTTTGACTGGGTGACCAAAGTAGTAGACCAGGGAGGGCTGTGGACATGGCCTACCTAGACTTTAGCAAGGCATTTGACACAGTCCCACACAAAAGATTATTAGTCAAATTAACCAGCCTGGGAGGGGTCCCAGGGTGGTAGCCTGATAAAACATTGGCTGGACAACAGGACACAGAAGGTAATTGTAAATGGAGTCCACTCTGAAGAAAGGGCGTTACCAGTGGGGTACCGCAGGGTTCAGTATTGGGTCCAGTCCTTTTAATGTCTTCATCAGTGACATTGCAGAGGGACTGGAAGGAAAAGTATGCCTCTTTGCAGATGACACAAAGATCTGCAACAGGGTTGATACTCAAGGAGGCGTGGAAAGGATGAAAAGGGACTTGGCAAGGTTGGAGGAATGGTCAGACATATGGCAGCTAGGATTCAATGCAAAAGTGCAAATAATGCACCTGGGAAACAAGAACCCAGGGAAGAATACACAATGAGGGGAGGTAGTAACAACAACAAAACAGGAAAGGGACCTGGGGTAATCATATCAGATGACCTTAGGTTAGCAAGCAATGTGAGAAGGCAGTAGGGAGGGCCGGGGTATACTGGGATGTATAGGAGAGGCATCACAGCAGAAACAGGAAGTTGTTTTCCTCTGTACAGACAGTTGGTGAGACCCCATCTGGAATACTGTGTCCAGTTCTGGAGACCCCATCTCCGCAAGGACATAGACAGGATAGAGGCAGTCCAGAGGAGGGCAACTAAAATGGTGCAGGGTCTGCAAGAGAAGCCGTATGAGGAGAGACTAAAGGAGCTTAATATGTATACCCTGAGGAAAGAAGGAGAGGGGGTCATGATAGAAACTTTCAGTACCTCAAGGAATCAACAAAGTCCAAGAGGGTAGCATCTTTCAGAAAAAAGACTTGCAAGAACAAGGGGACACAATTTAAAGATAGAAGAAGGCGGTGTCTAGGGCAATGTGAGGAAGTATTATTTCACAGAGAGGTAGTGGATGCATGGAACAGCCTTCCTGAGGAAGTTGTGGGGTCTAAAACTGTGGGAGAATTCAAGAATGCATGGGACAGACATAAGGCAATTCTTGTGGGCAGGAAAGATATAGGCTGTTGGTTAACTAGGATCTGCGGCCTGTCCTGTAGGTAGGGAAATGGGCAGACTAGATGGGCCTAGCTGGTCCTTATCTGCCACAAAGTCTATGTTTCTATGTAGATCTCCAGGGTATGGGAGGTTGCAAGTTCTTAGTTCCATTGTTGGAGAATGAAGTCAGTGGAGTCAGATGAGACCTCCTGAAGTGCTCCATATGAATTACTAATGAGGTGTGTCCAGGTTTCCCAAGGAGACTGGCTTTGAGCAGTTGGATGTTTCTCCAGGATGTAGGTTAGGGCTGGCCCTTCTCACTCAGGTAAGAGCAGATTCAAAGGTATTTGTAATGGTCAGTGGCGGGGAGAGATGGTAGGAGATTTGTAAGCTGAGAATGGCCAGACTCCCTGCCAGCCTATTAATTGAAACATATACCTGAGCCCCAGCCCGTGCCAGCGCTTGCTTCACTCATATCTATGTGGTTTTGGGGGGCCTGAGTCATATGCTTTGGCTTGAAGAATAGTCTGTTCTCCAGTGTTAAAATTTGTTTTCTGTATAACCAGCCATTGGTGACAAGTCTCACCTGTGTACTGGTAGAATTCAGACACTGGCCTACATTCCAGTGGGTTACCTAATTAGTACTTGTCGTGGTTCGCATGTATTGTTTAAAACCATTTCTATCCTCTTCCAGTTCAGCTGCTAAGTTGGGACCAGCCACAGATAAACTATCCAAGGTGGGACGCCAGTGCATACCTTTGAAATTGGTCATGTTTATGCTTCCTTTTCTCGTCGCAGTTGTAAAATCAAAAGGCTAATTTATGGGGATTTCTATGCCAGACAAAGCGCGAGACAGCTTTATCCCAGACCCAAAAGTAGCCATTTTCAGGCATGATTGGGAGAGTTTAGAGAAAATATAGAATCTGTAGGAGGATGTTTTGGCATATCACCTCTGTTGTATTGAAAAGAACGAGGCTAGATAGGTCCAGTAGGATAAACTTGTTGATTTTCTGAGTCAAGGGTTCAAAATTGAGAAGCTCTAGGTGATTGAGATTTTGGGTGATCTTGACCCCAGATATCTAATGGCGGTTTTATGTCATTTGAAGGGGAATTGTATTCGGCAGGCCTGGTGGCTGGACACCACAAGTCATGCCATGCCAGCCACCCAAGTTTGGGAGCAAACTTGGGCTGCCAGGGGCTGGCAGAGGGCTGGGAGATGATTGTAGCAGCCACTGGGCTGTTTTTTATCTCCCAGATTGGGAAGTAAAGTTTCCCCGCTGGTGAGGCCAGGTGTCAGAGCAGAGTTCTGGGGCCTGACACATCATCAGGATGGTGGAAGGAGCACATGGTTTTGGGAGTGCTTATGCGCCTCCACGTGCATGCACTGCCATGCATGCCACTGTTTCGGCAGGGGACAAAACAACAGAAAAAGCCTGTGTCTCTTTGTGGTCAGATGACGCGTCTAACGCTTCTTGGTCCCTGCTCCTCGTGGATCTCTATCGTAGAAGATGGTGGGTAGAGGCTGATGGGGTTGGGGCAGAAGGGCCTGATGACAGGAGCAGGTGGCCACAGAGGAACAAATAGATTTATGAAAAAAGGGTGAATTGTATTCTTAGTTGTTCTGAGGGTGCAAATGATACTGGAGAACCTCCATCTTGAGAGTGTTCAGTTTGTAGCTCGGTAGTTTGGCAAAGATTTTAACAATTTACCAAACCACTGGGACTGACTCCTCTGGGAAGTTAAGAGTCAAGTGAACATTGTCCACAAATAGTAGAACCTTGTAGTGCTTATCTCTCAGGGTAATCCTTGTAACCGAGGCATCCCCATGGATCTACCTCACCAGTGGCTTCAAGCAGAAAACAAAGAGCAAAGGGACGGATAACCCATGTCTGGTGCCCCTGCTCAGTGGGAATGCTGATGAGAGGGAACCGCTCAGCTTCAGATATGCCTGGAGGGAATCATATATGTCTTTTAAAATACGATCATCAGGGATTCCAGATACAATGTGGCCCAGAGAAACGCCAGGCTACCCTGTCAAAGATTTTGAGTTTGTTATTTTAATACTTTTATGCCACCATCAAAAGACAAAGAACTGCTGTTCTGTTATTGCCGTTGTGGCAACATAATGATTTATAAAGATGCCAACCACTCCATTTGTATTCGCTGCCTTGGTACAGCCCACAGTGTTAAAGCCTGCACAGTTTGTCAGGGCTTTAACCAGACAACCAGGAGACTTCACGAGAAAGCTTTAAAACGCTCTTTGTTTGAAGAAGTGGAGAAACAGGTTGCTGCGGTGGTTTCACCGTCATCATCCGCTTTTTTCCTGGTTCTCTGTCGCCCTATCGATCACCATGGTCAGCGGTGGCTGTTGCTGACTAAAAAAAAGGATGAGGTTTCAAAATCGACTGATAAACACCATTGTTCTGTGAAGGATAAGAGCAGAAAAGAAAAGGACCCTTCTCCAGACATTTCTCACCTCTAAGATGTGGAAATCTACAGACAAAGACTGGTCCCAGGCTCTGCCCCCCAACCCCAGCTGTCTCTCAGACTCAAGGCTGAGGTCCAGCATTGGTTCATCCTCCCGTGACCCCAGGACTCACAGCCTGTTCTGTCATTGGGCACTGCGCCCTTGAAAATGGGCATTTGATACTCTAGGGTTCTTACTTGGTCAACAGATCAAATTAATAAGCGGGTTTGCCATCGACGACCCCTTTGGGCTCTGTAAGTTCACAGGCATTGTATCAAACAATGTTAGTGTTGTTTCAGTGACTGCGTCCACTGCCGCCTCAGTGCTTGCACTGTCGATGTTTCAGTTTTCTTTCTACCTCAGTGCCTGGTTCAGGTAGGCCAACATCAACAGAATTTCTGTTGTCAGATCCTCCTTGCTTATCTCCCAGTCCCATCACACCTCAGCCAATGTTGACTGACGACAATGAAATGGAGTACAGTTCAGAATTCATGGGAAGGAGGCCATTGATGAAGAGGAAGAGGTCATAGATATGAGTGGCATAAGCTCCACTCTTCCTGTTGCTCAGAGGAGTGTGTGAAAACAAACCTAGATTTCCACCAGACTTTCCTAAAATTGGTTACAGCAAAACTTGGGTTCCAGGCTGAAGAGGAAGGTTCTTCCAAGAAAACCGTGAGTTCTTGGAGGTTGCAGCTTCTCCACCTGTCATTATAACTCCCTGACATTTTGCACATGGGGATGCTACTTTGGCAGCCTGGCACAGGCCTTTTAGTTACCTGCAGTTCCATGGAAGGCAGATAAACAAAATCTGGCCCCTTCTGCAGTGGGGTTTATGTGATAATGGCAAAAGCCTAAAGCGATCGCCGTTATCGCCAGTAAAGTGCCAGAAATTTATTTCGTACTCTGACACCAACACAGACTTACTTTTGTAATGTTTTATGCAGTGGGCTGCACTCCCTCCTCAGACCCCCCCACTTAAGGATTCTCAGTCGGGGTGAAAACATTAAAAAAGGTTCGGCCGGGCACAACAAACGCACCAGCGCCTGGACCCAAACCCAGTACCCTGCCCACCAATGCCGCTAACCCACTCACCACACCACAGGGTCGCTTTGGCAAATCCACTGTGGCACCACCCTCAAATCCTCCCACCTCGCCAGCGTGTTTCGCCCTCCACGGCGATACATATAGCGACATCCAGTCACTATATTCACGCACTTCAATCCGCCGCCTACTTATCAGAGCCCCGATGACATGCGCCGGGATTGGGTCACCGCTGTTATATGCCGCCCAATTGCCAACGCCCATGTCACGGGCTACCCTGCAATGCCATATTATTATTCACAGCCTGAAACCGAGTCAGTGGTGATTATGGTTGCCAGTCACAGATCAAAGATACCCAAACACATGAGCTATCTTCTTAGAAACATAGACTTTGGCCGGTGATAAGACCACTTGGCCCACCCAGTCTGCCCATTTCCTACCTACTGGATAAGCCACAGATTCTAGTTAACCAACAGTCTGCTTCCTGCAACTCCCCACTATAATTGCCTTATGTCTGTCCCATGCATGTTTGAATTCCCCACTGTTTTAGACCCAACGACCTCCCCAGGAAGGTTCCATGTATCCACCACTCTGTCCGTGAAAACAATTTCTCACATTACCCCTGAGCCGCTCCCCTCTATCTTTAAATTGTGTCCCCTTGTTCTTACACATCTCTTTTCTGAAAGATACTACCTTCCTGGACTTGTTGATTCCTTGAGGTACTTGAAAGTTTCTATCATGTCCCCCATCCCTCCTTTCATCAAGGGTATACATATTAAGCTCTCTCAGTCTCTCTTCATATGGTTTCTGCTGCAGACCCTGCACCATTTTAGTTGCCCTTCTCTGGACTATTCCATCCTGTCTATGTCACTGCGTAGATGAGGTCTCCAAACTGCACACAGTACTCCAGATGGGGTCTCACCAACTGTCTGTATAGAGGGATAACCACTTCCGCTTTTTCTACTTGTGATGCCCCTTCCTATGCATCCCAGTATCCCCATGGCTCTCCTTACCGACTTCTCACATTGCTTACCCACCTTTAGGTCATCTGATATGACTACCCCCCAGGTCCTTTCCATTTGTGTTGTTGTTAGTACCTCCCTGCTATTGTGTCTTCCTGACAAGGACTCAAGGAAGCTGGATGTGATGGGCAAGAGAACTTTACGCCTTTCTTCCTGGGCCTCAGAATTGCTAACTATCATGCTTATATATAGGATTAAATATCAGACTTGCCTTTGGAAAACCATGGCCACCCTGGCTGAAAATTTGCTGGATGGTCCTGATAAGATACTGGCTCAGCGAACCATAGCTAATGGACTAGATGCTAATAGGCACCTGCTCAGATCAACTATGATGCCTCTGATGCTGCTGCCATGGCTGCTGCATCTGGGATTTCCTCCATTGCTACTGTTGGCTAAGAGTGGCTAGTTTGTCCTCTGATGTGCCTCAGCTGGTTACAAGTGCCTCTTTCAGGGGTAAACAATTGCTTGGCAGTGATGTGGAAAATGCTTAACAGGATTTGCAGTCCACAAGAATGACTCTTAGATCCCTTAATACTCTGACCCAAAGCCCAGAGGTCAGGGTTAATTTTGTAGACCCCAGTGCCCATTGAGGCCATGGTTATTCCAGAGGCCTCAGTTTTGGATCCCAGAGGCCTCAGCCTTCCTCTGCCTAGGCTACAGATTTGCCCCAGGTGCCCATGCAAGACAGTTACCGGCACCTTCTGACTCCTTCCTTCCTTGGACTCAAGAGCCTCAGGAAGTTCTGGTGGGAGGCCAGGTCTGCACGTTCTTTCAAAGCAGAGGAAGATTACTACAGATGCTTAGGTACTGGAGGTGGTTCAGCACGACATGCCTTAGAGCACCTTACTGTTTCTCCAGTGGCCCTGCCATTGCCAAACTGTTACCCTCTGGGACATCTTTGCTTTTTCCAAGAGGAGGTTCAATCCTCCTCCACAGAAGGGCTGTGAAATTAGTCCCAGTTTCGAAATAAATTAAGGCTTCTACCCTGGTACTTTTGGTTCCAGAGTGGACTGAGGATTTAAGGTCTGTACTAGACCTTTGAGATTGCACTCTTCACAGAATACAAGAAGTTTCAAATGGTCTCTCAGCAATCCCTACTGCCCCTGCTATTACAAGGGTTCGAGGGTTACACTAGACATGAAGGATGTATACCTTCATGTCATGATCCACAGCTCACACAAAATATTCTGCTTTTGCTCCAGGGCTCACACTACCAGTTTCATGTTCTGTCCTTTGTGTTTTGTTCTGTATGTCTTTCAAAGTATTTGTATCAGTAGCAGTGGTCCTCCACAGGGAGGATCTGTATGTCTTTCCTTACATTGACGATTGGCTGTTAAAGGCCCTGTCTCAGAAGGAAAGGGTTCCCATTCCTGAGGCCATTACCCCTGCTTTTGATGACCACGGACGCCCAGAACAGGTTGTGGTGCTCATATGTGCTCCTTAAGAACCTAGAGTCAGTGAGGCCTACTGAATACGGTACTTTACAGCAGCACTCTGTTGATTGGGGCTGTTCTGTGTGGTCTACAGGTCTTCACTGCCCTCTTTCCAGCTAATCAGCTGTTGATTCCCATGAATGAAATGTTGGTGATTTACTACATCAGTTGACAAGGTGAGGTTCACGTGTATGCTTTCTGCAAAGAGGCATTGAAAGTCTGGCAATGAGCAGGGGCAGGGAACACAACATATTTCTGTCAGCAGTGTTACTCCCTGACCTTGACTGCACCAGCAGATTACCTCCGTCAGTCCAGTGCACTCTGTTATGAATAGGAATGCTCAGATTCCATCATGGATGACCTCTTTAAAATGGGGTCGCCTGTACATAGACTTGTTTGTGTCTCCATACAGCATAAAACTGCTGCATTTCTGCTCCCTCACCCAGGGCCTGGAGTTTATTGACGAAATGCATAGTCCTCTTTGGGAAGGGAGGTTTCTGTTCCCCACCCCCTTTCCTCTCATACAGAGGGTTCTGATAAAGCTGCGGCCGAGCATGCCACCTTGATTCTGGGGTCTTCTCACTGACCCAGACAAATTTGGTGCACTTATTCACAAAATGGAAACATTTTACTGTATGGTGTACTGGGTATGCACTGAATCCCCAACATGTCCTGTTCCTAAAGCACCTCTTGTCCCTTTTGGACTCCAGGCTAGGTATTCTCAGTAGAGGCTCTACATGGCTGCTCTGTCAGCTTTTCATACCTTGACTGTAATCCAGTTGGAGGTTTCCATGGATTCCTAAGAGGTATCCTCCTTCTGCACCCTTTCTGAGATCCAGTACCAGTGTGGAACTTTAATTTGGTCCTAGAGACCCTACTGTACCTCCCTTTCAGCCTGAGACTACTTCTGAGTTGCACTTCCTCTCCTGGAACACACTGGGTAGGATTCACAAAGGGCAATGCAGGGCTTGCATCAATCCATGTGTCAGACCGGTGGTCAGCAGCTGCGCCAAAACTTTGCCACACACTGTGCCCAGTTCAAGAAGATCAGGCATATATATGACAATTTTCCTGATTTATGGCAGCACTGAAAACTTTACCACACACTGCGCCTAATTCAAGAAGATCGAGTGCATTTATGACAGTTTTCCTTATTTACGCAGTTTGTGCCAAATATTTGGTGAAAGCCCCATAAAAGGGTACTTGAGATTGCTGCAAGCTAGGCCAGAAAAAGCTGGTCTAACGCGGCGAGTCTGTGCATGGGATCAGGAATCCTATTCGCTAGCTGGAATGTCGCAAGCCCCGTGCACCATACATGTTCAGCACACTCGCTTCAAGTGCATTCTCGCCATTTTGAGAATCTGGACCACTGTTTCGGTGGCACTGATGTTCGTGAGATACAGCTCAGAGCTGCAAGTTCTGGTTGAAGAGCCTTGATTTATTTTTCACAGGGATAGGGTTACCTTATGTACTAGTCCTTGTTTTCTTCTGAAAATAGTGTCTGAAGGAACTCTAAATAAGACCAAAACCTTCATTTTTCTATTCCCATGTATAGTGGGGAGCGCAGTTTACATACACTTGATGTCTGTGGAAGCTGTATTGGTACCTGGATTGTACAAGGATTGTAGAAAATCCTTTCAACTGTTTATTGCTTTTTTGCTCCCCGCCCCTGAATGGTGGCCTCACTGATTTCTAAACTAGGCTCTGTCCAAATGGGTGGCCAGTTGCATTACATTTGTTACCAGAAGCACAGTAAGCAGCTTCTTGGTCATGCTCATGCAGTGGCTTGTTTCAGAATGTGTTTACTGCTAGCTGTGCTGCAGCCACTTGGGGAGTACAGTTCATACATTCACTAAACACTACATTCAGGACATCATCTCTCAGATGTGCCGGATTTAGTGTTAGGATGAGTGTGGTTGTGTGTGGGCCAGAACTGTTTATAGTACAGCCCTCTGGTTAGTATTATATTTGCTTATTTTTAGAGCGGAGTTTGTAGGGCTGTTTTATAGAGTTGGTGGCTCTCCAGTTGGGCTAAGATGTGTTGGGGTTGTGGCCTCCTCAACTCACCTACACTGTTTCAAACCCCATGAAATCTTACTGTATTCTGACATATGTATTGTCCTCCCATAGTACTGCCCTGGAGCTGAAATGGTTAATAGAACCTGTGCTAATGACGGAATGCTAGGCTCATGCTGTTTTCGAACCACTATCTCTGGTAAACATTTTATAACTGTCAGATTCTTTACTCCGTTGAACAGTACAGAAGCCTTGGAGAGCTCTCCTTCATCTTTCTTGAAGATTTTATTTTTCTCATTTTTTTTTACTAAAATTTAATTTTGTTCATTTTAAAGCACTGTCCTTGTGTTTACAGGTAAACTAGTTGAGTTTAGTGTTATTCCGTAAGTTTTTCAGTTTCTTTCCGGTTCTTTAACCGGAGGAACCAGGCTTTATTTACAATTTTAAAAGAAAATTTCTATTTTATTCTTTCTCTGGGCCGGTTGCTTAATTTGTTTATTTGAGGGAAACTGGAAACTCTTGGTTCTCTAGTTGTTGCTCAATACCGACCGAAAGTAAAAAGATAAATAAAGTAAATAAGGTTTAATCCTTATTCATTAGTGTGGATTTCTGATTCTCAGAGAACAATTTCTTGGGGATTGTACTGATTTTGTCACTAACCCAAGAAAAGAACCGCCCAATCGGTTTTCAACTTTGTACAGAGTGGAGGAACTCTTTGAAAGCAGATCCTCATTTATTTGTGTTTTTGCCTAGGGTTTAACCACCTGAAGGCAGATTGTAACATCTGTAAAATCAAGAAGTATTCCTCAGTCGGCGCATAGTAGGCATTTTAATCGACTGCAGGAAAAGGTTCAATATGGGAAGGAACCGGTTTTACAGCCCTCTAACCAGGGTGATGGTTTCCCGATTAAAGAAAAAACGAGACACTGCCCTGAACCGGTAAGTTCTGCTGAGAAAAGAGGAAGGAAAAAAAAGGTTCAGTAGGGCTGCTAACCCAGCTGTGGACAAAACTTCCTCCTCTCGTATGTAGAAACCAAAGGAACCTGTTTTACAACCCTCTAACCAGGGTGATGGTTCCCGATTAAAGAAAAGAACCACAGACACTGGCGCTGAACCGTAAGTTCTGCTAAGAAAAAGAGGATGGAAAACACTCTGTTCAGGAACCGCAACCTACAAAAGCGCCTGTTCCAACTGCAAATGAATAGCAAACGCTATACAAATTTTACAGGCGCTGCAACCGTACTGCGGTTCTGGTTCAGCGCCCAGTTCACAGACCCGGTTCAGGACCTGGGTTCCTTCTCGTTCCCCGGTTCATTTGAACGGTTTGGTGAGGTGTACATGGTGAGTTTGTACCTTGGTATGCCCTGATCCTCAGCATCCTGACTCCTGAAAAGGGAGCTGAGATTTTTTCCTATCACTTTGCCTTCGTAAAGCACACAGACACTGGACCTTCCACCCAGGAATTCACAAAGGAGGAAGAGGAGCCAGATTGTATGGATAGGATGGATGCCAATAACAGAAAGATTGGTGCTGCCCATCCACAAGTCTCTGAAGAGACAGGCTTCTAGAATTTTATAAAATCCACTTCCATTCCTCCAGTGAACATGAGGCTGGATGGAAGTATTGGGTGGCTAAATCTGGAGCAGAGCACCCCAGCCATGAAGAGGTGGTGCACGCTGTGGCTTGTGACAAGGCAGGGATTCCCTGGCATCACACCCACCAGATAAAGACTCCAAGAGATGGATTCTTTGGCACAATAAATCACACTTAGGTGCCTCTTTGTCCATTAGACAGGCCACCACATGGCCTATATCTCCAAATATTAAATAAATCAATCAATAAATAAAACGCCTCTTGAATGCAATTTCAGAGATTGCTTGGGCATAGAGGCCTCTAGAATAAATGCAATGTTATTACAGCCAGGCAAATGGCAATTCCAGTGTCTCTGAGGAGATGGGCTAGCTAGGGATAACTAACTCATCCCAGGCCAGTCAAAAGGCTTTGGATTTTTCTGGTGAGCCCACATTCCTTTTAGTGAACAAACAGAGGCTTACATGGATGGGTACAAGGTAGCTTTTAGGAATGCTGCTGCAAGGAGAAGACAGTAACACCCCAGAAGTACCAAGACAGATAGTGGGCCAGGGGCTTGCCATCAGGTTCAAGATGCTGACAAACTGAGGGCAGGGTTTTTCAGACCTGCCAGTCTATTAGAAGTAACCCTGTTGGAGAGGGTGGTGACCATATGGGATCCCAGACATTTAAACAGGCATTTAACAAAGCCAAAGTAAGAATGGTCACTCTGGCTACCATCCTCTCTACACTCAGAAAGGGAGCTGAGCCTACATCTCTGGCCTTAAAGGACACTTCCTCCCACATAGTTCAGAACCATTCCTTTCAGCCTTATCTCTGCTCCTGGGGTGCTTACCAGGTGCATAGCATTAGTAGAAGCACACCTAAGGAGGCAGGGGGTCATAGTCTCCTTGTACCTGGATGACTGGCTGATGGCAGGCCAGTCTCCTCTGCAGCTAGAGTGCACTGATCACCATCTACAATACCCTGTGTACGCTGGGTCTCCTGGCAAGTAAAAAAAAAGTCAATGCTAACACCAGTTCAGCGCCTGGAGTCTATAGGAGGCAAAGACTGACGACAGAGAGGAAGGGCTTTCCTCCCACAGGGAATGGTAGACAGCTTGTGCAGCTGGCAGGCTCATTCCAGCTGCATACCCCAGACCACTAAGGCATTTTTCTACAGTTGCTAGGGCACATGGCTGCAGCAACAGTGTCAGGCTCAAGATTGCAGAGGAGAGGCATTTAGTTCCACCTCGGGTCTCACTAGTCCCAAAAGAGATTTCCTGTGAAAGATGGTCCCAGTCACAAGAATCCTGCTGCAGCTCTGCAGTGGTGGCAGGAAGAAGACAACCTCAAGGAGGGTGTGCTCTTTCCCCAGCTGCCACCAGCAGCAGTCTTAACAACCTATGCCTCCTCTAAGGGAGCACACACTGCTTCACATAAAGCCTGCTGGAGCTCAGGGCAGCTTAGTTGGGCATTCAGTCCTTCACCCAGTGCTCCAAGGTAAGGTGGTTTAGGTCAGGACAAGACAATGCAACCACAATGTACTACATAAACAAGCAAGGGGAACAAAGTTGTCCCTACTGTGCACAGAAGCCATGAAAGTGTGGAGTCTTAACTCACTCCCTGGACATCTCCTCTCAGCTGTCTACCTCCCAGGGAAGGACAATGTCCTGGTGGATGCCTCAGCAGGATCAACTAAAACCACCAGGAGTACAAGTGGTGATCAGAAGGTGGGGTACCCCAGAGGTGGACCTCCTCGCAAACCCAGACAATTACCAGCTACCTCAATTCTGTTGCAGACTTCTGCAGGGGACACAGTCCCTCTGGATGTGCTGCTTTTCATTAAACAGGGAAGTTCCTGTATGCCTTTCCTCCATTTCCCTGTTGCTCAGAGTGCTGATCAAGCTCAGGGTTCACTCAGCAGCAGTGATCCTCATTGCTCCAGATCGGCCAGAAGGCCATGGTATTTTCTACTGCTGACCTTGTCAATTTCAGGCCAATCTCTCTGCCCAGGAGTCACAACCTATTGACCTCCTTGCAGACACAGGTCCTTTATCCCAATATCTGGTCTCTCAGGCTCAGGGCAAGGCTCTTGAGGACTTAAAGTATTCGGACTTGCAGATTTCTATAGGGGTGCTGGAGGTTCTTAGGGTTTCTAGAGAACCCTTCTACCAGAGAGACTTACACCTTTAAATGGAAGACATTTTTCCATTTGGTGCCAGAAAAAGAGAGAGACTGCTGCCAGGTTGACTTGTCAGTGATCCTACAATATATGGCACACCTTTTTCTTGGCCTTAGGCCTTCCACCTCAAAGTACAATTACTAGCTGTCTCTGCTTACCTCTCAGCTGGTAAGGGTAATCTCTGGCATTTAATCAAGTGTTTAGCAAGTTCTTCAAGGGTCTCATGCATTTGCATTCCTCACAGGGAACACACATCGGCATGGGACCTCAATATATACATTGGCTGGCTAATGAAAGCACCATTTGAGCCCATGTCTTCAGCAGAGCTTAGGTATGCAGCATGGAATACAGTGTTCCTGGTAGCCATCACCTCAGCTGGGAGCATCAGTGAGCTCCAGGACTTGTCCACTGAGTTAATTGCATATCAATTCATAGGGACAAGATAGTCCTCAAGACTAACAGAAACTTTCTGCCCAAGGTGGTTTCGGACTTCTACCTAAATCAGTCCATTACTTTGCCATTCTTTATTTCACTGACCACTCTAGTTCAGGGGAATGTAGACTACACAACAGATGTCAAGGATATATGCTACTACTTGAGTCACACAAATGGTCACAGGCAGGTGAGCACTCAGCTTTTCCTGACCTATGGAGAGTAGGAAAGGACAAGCCTGCCTCAAAGAGGTCTGTTGCCTGTGGATGGTGACTTGTATTCAGTTCTGCTACAAGTAGGTAAGGAATCCTTGTAGGCCTTAGGGCTCTCTCTACAAGGGTACAGCTGCTTTAATAGCAGCTGCAGGAGATATTCCTTTGTTGGAAATCGGTAAAGCAGCTACCTCGAAAACAGTTCACACCTTTACCAAGCACTACAGCCTGGATACCCAAGCCAGAGGTGATGCCAGGTTTGGCATAGCAGTTCTGCAGAGCCTGTGTCCTAAAGAGGTTCTCTACCCTCCTCCAAAGGCACTGCTTGGGTAGTCTGCATATGTCAGAATACAGTAAGATTTCCTGGGGTTTGAAGAAAACAGTAATCTTGTTTATTGTAAGGGAATCTTACTGTATTCTGAGCTCCCACCCTACCTCCCTGCTAGAACCTATGGGCACTGTAGCACAGCTGTCCATGCTGTTGTAAACCCCTGAGTGATTCTGTTGTTGGGCTTAGTGACTTGATTCTTAGTGTAGCCCACATTTTCAACTGAAAGGGATTGTTGGTTGTCATTTATTTAGTTAATTGTTAAAGTTAGTATAGATAGCTTGTTAGTATTCATGCTCCGTAAGAATCTGACAGTTGTAGAATGTTTATCAGGGATAGTGGTCTGAAAACTGAGCATGAGTCCAGCATTCAATCATTAGCATAGGTTCTATTAACCATTTCAGCTCCGGGCAGTACTATGGGAGGACAATACTGCATAAGTCAGAATACAGTAAGATTCTCTTAGAAGAAACAAGATTACTATGGTAGTAATGTTTTCTTCCCAGTTACGTGACCTCCGCCCCTTCTCTGAACTCCTGATTCCAACTACTGCAGCAAGGCGCTGCAGAGAGGTTGGGATTAGTAGGTGCGAGGTCAATGGTGGCAGGGAGCAGGGTGTAGCGGAGGTGAGCAGGATAGAGGTAGTGAGATGTGGAGACACCCTAAGAATAGATGAAGCCTTGAGAGAGGCCAGTCGTGTTTGGTCTCTGTCCCCAAGGGTCCCACAGGACCGCGTGGGTTGGTAGCAGGGCTGGCAGCCCCTAGTCTCCTTCAAACAGTGCTATGCAGTGCTTGGCCGATAAAGGCAGAGACCACAGTTATAGCGGACTTGGTTTCCTCTGTTGACCTGGCTTGCATCACGGAGACCTGGTTGAGTGTCAATGCCGGACCAGTTCTGAGGCAGCCAGCCCCCATGGGTACTCTGTAGTGCACTGTCCTTGGTGGGAACGCAGGGGTGGGGAGTGGCCATTGTTTTAGATCCTGCCTGTTTCACCATGCACCCCATCAGAACGGCCAGGTTCTTTGAGTGTGGTGGTACGTGAGAGTCCTGGTGCAAGTTTGCAGGATCCTCCTCATTTATCGTGTCCCTGGGGCCGGGGATTTCCTGCAGGAGGCTGCAGACTTCTCCGTCGATCAGGTATTAGAGTACCCCAGATGTTTAATCCTGGGGGCTTCAATGCCTGGGTCAATGACAATTCTTTGCACTGGTTACTACCTCCTCCAGCTGATGTCATTTCTGGCCTAGCACAAATGGTTACCTCTGTGACACATCATGGCTACATGCTCGACCTGGTGTTTCAGCTGGATCTTGGGATTGAGAGCCTCAAAATAGATCAGATCAGTTGGTCCGATCACTGTACAGTGGGATTCACGCTTAGCCCCTGAAAGTTCCTCCCTGTGGAGATGGTCAGCTATTGCCCTTTAACAGGTTTGTCCCCAGAGGGACTGTTGGTGGTGGCTGACTTATCTAGGGTGGAGGCTGCATATTCGGAGGGAGTCGGCAAGGCGATGGCTACCTATAAAGGGTGGTATCTGAATTGCTCGACTCCCTGCACCGGTCCGTATACGACACAGATCTCTCCCACTTGAGATCTCCTTGGTTTGATAGAGATCTCAAGGTGATGATCAGGGTTGGAAGTTGGAGTGTTGCTGGCGGAAGACCTGGTCTGAGGAGGACAAACTGGCCCTGCAAGTTCATTATGATGAGTACCATGGGCAGTTACCGTAGGAAGGCAGAATTCCTGTCCAGGGAAATTGCTGCAGGAAGGACCTGACCATCTCAGCTTTTTTGACAGTAAACAGACTACTTCACCCAGTCTGTCTACAGCTGAAAAAGCCTTTTCGTCCACTTTATGTGAGGAGTTTGCTCTGTCCTCCCTGCAGGGTGTCCTCTGTTGGGTTGGGATTCCGTCAGTGATGCAAGTTTTGCCTTGTAGTGGTCATGCTGGGAGGAATGGTGGCACTCTGTCTTTCTGGAAGGAATTTAGATCGGTGGAGGTGGCTGAGGTTGTAGAGGTGCTATCAGAGCTAAGCACACATATTGTGAACTGTACCCAGCCTCCACCCATTTCTGGATGAGATGTGCCGGGCTGTGGGCCGGTGTTCTGCAGGGATTGTCCAGTACTCAATGTCAGAGGGAGTCTTCCCAGAGGCCCTGGTGAGACCCCTCTTGAAGAAACCATCCTCAACCCTGACATCCTGGTGAATTACCATCCTGTCTCCAACCTGCCATTTTTGAGCAGGGTTGTTGAGAAACTTGTGGCGAACTGCTCAAGAGCACCTAGTGTCCTTTGACATCTACTGTATGAGCCATGCCAGTCGGGTTTTAGGGCCAGACACAGCACTGAAATGGCATTAGTTAGGTGCATAATGACGCCATTAGGGCCAGAGATAGAGGTGACAAGACAATTCTTGTTCTCCTTGACCTCTCGTCAGCCTTTGATACTGTGGATCACATTGTGCTTCTCGATCGTCTCCATGAGTACTGTGGACTCGTCGGTATGGTCATCGACTGGTTTGAATACTATCTTGCTGATAGTGTGCAGCGGGTAATGATGGAGAATTTCTCCTCCTCCCCAATGCCCTGTCATGTGGAGTACCGAGGGTTCGATCTTGTTGCCGATGTTATTCGCGATATACATGCTGCCCTGGGTGAGATCATTCGGCAGTACAGTGTGGGTTTTCACTGCTGCAGATGATACCCAACTGTATTTGTCCTTGCCCTGGGATACGAGTGTCGTGGATTTGATTAACAGCCGCTTGGCCAAAATCAATGATTGGATGTCTCTAGTTGGTTGCAGCTGAACCTGTACAGGACAGAGGTGCTGGTGATTGAGTCTGGTCACAGGCGTGATGGGATTGCCTCCGAATGAGCACAGGATTGTTCCTGGGATCTGCTCCGTTGATGGCTTCCCCAAGGGTGCAAGATCTTGGCGTGATCCTGGACAGTAGACTGACACTTGAGGCTCAGGTGTCATCTGTTGTAAAAGTGTTTTTTCTACTTGAGGAATATCACCAAGATCAAGCCCTTCATTCCACCCGATGACTTACCGACACTAGTACATGCCTTACCTCCAGGCTCGACTACTGTAACTCTCTTTACTTGGGATCACTGGAGGGACCCTCTGCCAGCTGCAGCTTGTGCAGAACATGGCGGCCTGGTTGCTGACTGGCCTGTCCAGGTTCAGTCATGTGATCCCAGTCTTGCAGGTCCTGCACTGGCTGCCAATTAGGTGGAGGGTCCTCTTCAAGGTGGGCTTGCTCACCCACAAGGCCCTATACAGACTGGGTCCTGACTACCTGTCTGAGCTCGTATCACCACCAGTTTGGTCCGCCCACTCTGCTCATCGACGAGGGATCTCCTGACTTTCCAGGGTTCGGCTCAAGACCTTGGGTGATCGAAATTTAGTGTCGCAGGCCAGCCCTGTGGAACTCCCTTCCAGCAATTGTCCAGGAGGCCCCATCAGTCGAGGTGTTTAAGTAGAGACTTAAAAGTCACTTCTTCCATCTTTCCTTTCTGGAAGAGCTGGTATAATCTGCCCCAACTTCTGAATTTTTAACTTAAATTTCGCTGAATTATTTTAGTATT
Source organism: Neoceratodus forsteri (assembly GCA_016271365.2). Lineage (NCBI taxonomy): Eukaryota > Metazoa > Chordata > Ceratodontiformes > Ceratodontidae > Neoceratodus > Neoceratodus forsteri. Next base: position 970,932,970 of record CM057454.1, on the reverse strand, counting down.
TTAAAGATTGCTACAAGTATTGTCTCTTATTGCTTTGTTGTAAGTTAACTGTTGTTTGTATCATTGTTTTTATTGTTAGGCACCCAGAGCCTCCGAATTGGGCACCAGAGAAATAAAATTAGCCTTGCTTTAGCTTCAGTGTTCTGCAGGGCCCCTTACTCAGGATCATTAGGTCCTGCTGTCCTCTGTCAGTATTTGACAAGTTGTTTTCCTCTGATGCCCTTATGGCATCCATACTCAAGTGTCCATATCCTCCTGTGTGCCTAGTTTAGTCCTGGTTGCTTTGGTTCCTGCCAGTCTGATGATCCTCCATGTTTGTCTCTGGCGGGGAACCGAGGCATGCTGGGGATGCCCACATTGCATAGACACCAACGAGGCATGTTGATGCAGGCGGCCCCAGCCTGCAAACATTTCTGGGTAGTCCTGACGTCGACAGTTTACAGTTCCATGATGTGTCTCAATGGAGGGATTCTCGTGAAGATCTGCTGTTACAGAAGGCAACTATTCTGTTCTGTTCCACCCCGCTCTCCTTAGCTGCTGTCTGCCTCACGGTCCCTCCCCTTCTCTTCTACTCCCCATGCCTCCCTGCTGCAGTTGGACTCTGTCCTCCTGGCTCTCCACTTGACATTCCCCCCAAGGACATCCCTTCCCACTCTGATTCTACTGCAGCCTCCCCCAAACCCCGTGAGACAGAGCAGCTGCCCCCGCCAACATCTGTGTCCCACCTAGGTCACCTCCCTTCCCTGCAGAACTCAGTGGTTGAAATTGATTTCTTTCTGGTACCACCATGGGAGCACCTGCCCCCTCCCCTGGTGAATCTGCCTTCTCCACCCCACAGTCCTCCATCCTGTCTCCCTAGGATTCCTCTCCCACTGGGGTAGTAGGTCCCTGTGCATCTGGACACCCAGTCACCTGCCTCGCCATACTCCTTGTTCCTCCTCTTGATCAGCCCAGCTCTCTTGTCTCTTACCAATATTCCTGTCTCCTCTTTAACATCTGTACTTGGCCATCAAAATCCTAGCTTCCCTACAGAGACTGGGCACCTCTTGCCTCCCACATTGTTCCCACGAACACTTCTGCCCTACAGCACACCACCCTCCTCTTTCTGCCTCAGAATTTTATACTTCACCCTGTCTGCCCCTTAATAATGAACAGCAATAAACCCTTTGCTACCTATTTAGCCCCTCCTAGATAGTGAGTAGTCCCTGACACTCCTCCAAACCTGCCCTGCAGGCTCACCCATGATAGGGAGTAGTCACACTCCCAACCTTCTCCACAGGCCTACCCCAGATAGGGAGTATGTAGTCCCAAACACTCCTCCAACCTGCCTCCGCAGCTCTAGCCCAGCTGGGAGCAGTCATACAACCATCTGGAACACTCTCTCAACCTACCTCCACAGGCCTACCCAGATAAGGAGTAGTCACACTCCCCAGCCTGCGCTCTGCTGACCTACTCCAGATTTGGGAGGGTTACCAGGTTTTGGGATACCAAAAGAGGACACTGTCATGAGATCATCACACTAAATTGGCATACAAAAAACACTCTACTAGAAGATCAGCAACAACAACAAGAAAACTTGTCTAGTTAACACCCCTGCCCCCAGTGATGTAACATTTATTTCGGTCTGGCCTAGATCTCTGATCCGACAATCAGCTTTTACTTTTGGCTGGCTGACAATGACATAGACACACACACACACACACACACACACACACACACACACGCACTCCTCACTGTGTGCAATCTACATAAAGGACTACCTCACCTGTCTCCCTGGTTCTTACCCCACCCAGAAACCTCAGTGCAACCTCCTATCAAGGTACTACTTGGTGCCCAAAACAAAGTCCTCACGATTGCTGCTGTCTATATCCCACCAAAAGATCCTGATTCTGGCCTACAGGCTGTCCTCGAGTGTAAGACACAACCTTCTGACATCGAACTCCTTCTCCTTGGGGACTTTAATATAAATTGGCTTGCTCCTGATGCAGGGTCAAACAAAGATGCTATCCTAGCAGCAAATTTAACACAAGTGGTAAACTCCCTACCAGGAAAACTACAATCAGGGACCAGCGCCTCATTGACTGGATCCTTACCAGCCACCCTACCCAGATAAGCAATGTAGGTGTTCTCCTGTCTCGCTCAGTGATCACTCCAATAATATGTACCTGGACAAATAAGTTTCAGAAGCCGCCTCCAAAACCATCTATAGCAGAGTCCTACCTTATGGCAACCTTATTCATCTCAAGACCTGTCTTAGGCAGACAGACTGGTCCTTGATTTACAAAACTCAAGATGTTGACCTAGCCCTTGATTACTTTATTTCTACTTTCAACACTGCCTGTGACACCTATGCACCAGTAAAAAGCGAAAATCAAAGCACTCACAAATCCCTGACTCACGGCGGCTATTGGCACAACCTCAAAGTAGGGATCACCTCTGGCCACTGCAAGAGCTACTGGCACTCTGTCAGACATTCAAAAGTATAAACAGGCTCGTAACCACTGTACTAAATAGATCCGCTTGATGAAGAGCCCTACTCAGGAATGCCTCTCCAACTCCTGGGGCGAAGGGAAATCCTTCTGGGACAACATAAAGAATATCATGGGTCAGCAGTCCAAACCTCTCCTACAATAATGAATGTGGATGGAACACTACATTAGATCCAGAGATCATTGCAAACACCCTAAATGATACCTTCACGGACCTTAGTGGTGTCCTCTCATCTGATTTCTTCACTGATGCTGACCTCCAATTTCTACTTCTACTACTGCCTCTCCAACCAAACCACCCTTCCATTTCAAACTAGTAAAGGCACATGAAGTCTATAAATATGTAAAGAAGGCCATTTCTAAGTCCCTAGCAAGCAGCGACGCTTATTGACCTTAAACTTCTGTCCCTCACTCAAGGAAGTACTGCTCCTCACAAAAATTTTCAATCTCCCTCTGCTCCAGCCAATTCCTAGGAAATGGAAAGCTGCAGTTGTCACTCGTGCACAAAAGTGGTGATAAGTCACTGCCTGTAACTATCGCCCGATATCAATACTACCACCTCTCTCTAAGGCCCTTGAACGCTTGGTGGCGGACCAACTTTCAGACTACCTAGAAAAGCACTACATCCTCATGCACTTAGCAGCATGGATTTAGGAAAGGGCACAGCACATCGACTGCCCTACTTGAATTCTCAGCGCAATCCACAATGCCATGGACAAAGGAAACCTAACTGGAGCAGTCTACATTGACTTAACCAAGGCATTTGATACAGTTCACCATGGCCTCACTTATCAAACAACTACTATCCCTAGGGCTCTCTCAGGGTCCTGGTGACTGGGTAAAAATTACCTTGCTCAGCTCTCAATCTGTAAAAGTAGCTGGAGTTCTCTCAGACTCAAAACCGGTTCGCTCAGGAGTTCCCCAGGATCCATCCTGGGCCTCCTCCTTTCAGCCTTTTCCAAACTCCTCCCCAAATCCTGCCCTGAACAAATAATCCTCTATGCCGACGATGCCGTGATTCTTGCCACTCATAAAGATCCGAACCTCTTACGCCTCAACCTTCAGCATGCTTTTCCAAAGTTGAGATTTGGTTCTTGAACATAAGCTGGTTCTAAACCACAAAAAACTAAATCCATGCTCTCTCTAACACGCAAAATAAGAAACGTCAAGTCCCACTCACCATTAATACATACCTAGGAAATACCCTTGAACAAGTGCCAATTTTCAAATATCTTGAATCAACTTTGATCAAGGCCTAACCTTTGCAACTCACATTGATAGTACAGCAAAACTTATTAATCAGCGAATTGGGATTCTGTATCGGAACCGACAGCTTCACCCATTCTGCACTGAGGATTGCCATCCAATCCTCTATCATCTCAGTTGTTGATTATGGCTTAGTTATATACGGATCTGCCACTACTACAGCACTTAGTCGCATTACAACATCCCTAACAAGGCCTGTCGGTTGCTCACTGGTGCACATCGACGCATCCACACATGTGAACTCTATGCTAACTCAGGTTGGTTGCAACTCTCAAACCGGATAAAGTACCTTACCTGCCTGATGGCTAAAAATCCACTTGGACCTCACCCACCCTGTATCCAAGACCTGTTATGCCCGAGCGCTAGCACCCGCTTTACCAGAAGATCAGAACACCAGCCTCTCCAAGTCCCCCAATGCCGGACTTCTCAGGGACAAAGATCATTTGCCTATCGTGCCCCAGCTGGCTAAATGCCCTCAGCACTCATATTACTGCCTCCACCTCTCTAGGTATTTTCAAATCTAGACTTTTTCTCACCTTGCCACCCAGCTCCTGTGACTGCCCTGATTAAACCTCTCCTATTTTCTCACTACCCACCCTGTCCCGTTATTTGACAAAGACATGTTTGGGAAACCTTTTCTCCTGCTATTGTCTGCTCCCCACACCTTTCACTTACCCTCTCTGTTCTGGACTTTTTCCTATTTGTTTCTCCTAATCTGGCATGACCTCTTTCTTGTAATAATAATGTGATTATTGATATCTCATGTCCTTTTGCACAAATGATTTGATATGTATTTGTATATGTTTTCTTGTTTTGACACAACACAAATTGTTGTGTTATCTATGTAACCTTTTGTACTGTACCTAATTGACGTGGAACCTTTGTAAAAGAGCCTGGCTCACAAGGTAGTAATTCCTAGAACAATAAACTACAAACTACTCCCCACTCACCCGCGATGCTACATTTGCAGCAAGTCAGTATGACCTTGGTCTCAGGTCTCTGTATTTCAGTTAACTACTTACCAAATAACTTGGGTTGCTGGGCTGGCATTAGACAGTAGTAGACTGTTCTGTTCCACAAGTCACCGCCCTCTGCTCACTCAACTGTCAACTTCGAGTTGACGCTGACCGACTCACATGCACACCTCACTTCCAGTCCAGTCAGGTGTTAGAACCATCAGGTGGGTTACGACTCACTCACCTGCTACAGTTGCAGACTTGACTGTCACTGTCAGTTACTTAGTCACAAAGGCCGAGGCAGGGGTCTGGCAGCAGGACCAGGTCAGAGGACAGGGTTTGATTCAAGATCAGTGACTGCTGGTGTCTGAAGTCCCCAAGACAGACACTGCACAGCAGCAACAATGCAAGTTCAGCTGTCTGGATCGCTAGTAATAATCCTAGGATCGGGATGGGTCGTGATAACTCGTTGGAATGACTGCTCTGTCTGACCGCTAGTCTGGCACTGGCAACAATCTCAGACAGTAGACAAATATACACTGCATGTTCCACACTGTACTGTAGTCTGTTGCCTACTAAATCCGGCCGGGTAACTAAATGCTGCTGTCATCGCAGGAGAATGGAGCTGGATGGACAGGATGAAGCTTCTTCATTTTTTTATCTTTTACCACCCACAGCAGTGCTGTGGCTTTGACACTCTGATCATGGTCTAGTCATTGTCTGTTGCCAAGCAAATGGTTGAACTGTAATCAGGTGTGGGGGGACAACTTGAGTTCGAGACAGTTGCTTGGCAACAGAAACTACTTCAGTGTGAATCAAAATGCCAAGCCCAAAACTCGGACAAAACAGCATATACAAAAAAGTCACCCGGACGTAAATTCACATGTTGAAAAGAGGACGTGTCTGAGTAAAACCAGACCTCTAGTAACCTTACAGATAGGAAGTCCTCAACCTGCCTCCACAGGTCTACCCCAGATATGGAGTAGTCACCCCCCCTCCAACCTGCCTCCACAGGCCTACCCCAGATAGAGAATAGTCACACTCCACGAGCCTGCCTCCACAGGCCTACCCCAGATAGTTTTTATTTTATTTATTTATTTCATATATCGGATTTACAACCTTTGAGTCATGGACTTATTTACAAAGGAACCTCATCACAAGGGAGTGTAGACAACAAATAGACAGTGAGTACAACATTGGTGGATTTATACAGGTGTGATGCAGTTAAGTGCACATACAAAGCAATTCCAGTGTTACATAGGAGTGCTGAGGCTTTCAGTTGTCTACATAGTTTGATCTAACAATTGTATTAAATAATGAGGCCTGTTCTAGAGGGTATAGGAGGGGGGTCGGGGTAGTCCAGAGGACTTTGTCCATTGAAGAGTATCAGACGGGATGAGAAAGATGAGTTCAGGCTTTGGGGCATTCAAGAGTACTTACAGTTCCGTGCTGGTGAGGTGGCTACATAGGGCAATTTAAAAGGACCAATTTTGGGGATGCTTGTGATCTGAGGAGGGAGGTGTTGTACCAGGAGGGGCCCTGTGGTGGAAGAACCATTGGGCAAGAGAGGTCCTGATTCTAGGTACCTGGAAGGTGGCCTTGGCTGCATTTCGGTGATGACTGTCTTGGGGGCTCATTTAGGACGAGTAACCCCGGGGAGAGCCCAAGTAGTGTTTTTTGGCAATATAACAGGTGTGATAGTGCAGGCGCGTCAAGGTGAGAAGGTTAGAGGAGGAATAGAGCTGGCAGTGTGCGCTCTGCCATGGACACCAGTTAGGAGCCTGCACACCTTGTTTATTGAGGTCTGGACTTTGGTGAGGTGGTGAGTCAGCAGCAAAATAGATGGGAAGCCCATAGTCAACCAGGGACAGGATGGAGGAGGTGATAGCCAGCCGGAGCGCTGCTCTGAGGGAGACAGTCTCTGTGGCAGTAGAGGAGTCCGATCCGGTGTTCACTGCAGTGGACAGGGTTTTAAGATGAGCGTGGAAAGTGAGTGCTGAGTCAAGGTGATGCCCAGGTATTTGTATGCTGTCACCTGTTCCGTGAGTGCAGGGCACTGGAGGATGAGGAGGGGCATTACTGGCACTGCTCTTGTGGTAGGTGAAGAGCATAGACTTTGTCTTTTTGAGGTTCAGGACCAGATGGTGGTCGAGGAACCATTTTTCAGCTTGGCTGAAGAAGGCTGTAGGGAGTCTTGGAGGGTGATGGAGTCGTGATGGGCAGCAACTAGAACCGCATTGTCGATGTATAGGAGTATCCTGCCTGAGCAGGAGCTAGATAGGGTATTAAGAAACAGACTGAAGAGAGTTGGTCCCAGAATGGATCCCTGGGGGACACCAGAGCAGATGGGTAGTGTGGTAGATAGGGTATTGTTTATCTTAACCTGTTGGGATCTGCTATGGAGGTAACTGTAGAACCAGGCAAGGGGCCGGGCAAGAGACCCAGTTGTTGGAGGGAGTTGAGCAGGAGGTGGCACACAGTGTCAAAGGCCTTGATAGATCAGTGAGCACTGCCCTGGCAACGCCGCCGGGTCAAGAGCAGAGTGTATGTGTTGAGAGAAATCCAGGAGTGCCGATGTGGTGCTGTGTCCTGGGTGGAAGCCGTGTTGCTCTGGACAAAGTATGTTGTATTTGGTAAGGTATTCCATGAGTTGGGAGGAGTCTATTTTTCCAGGGCTTTAGAGAGTGGGGAATAATGGAGATCGGTCTGTAGTTATTAGGTGCTGTGCGATCTCCATTCTTGTGGATTGGAGTTATTTTAGCTGATTTCCAGGCATTCGGGAATTGGCTAGACATAGGGACCGGTTTATCAGGTCAGTGAGGGGTAAGCATGACATCTAGGGTTAGTCAGAGAATCTTAGAGTCGATCGGGTCGACTTGGGTTGTGCCTGGAGAGGGCTTTTAACAGGTGCGGTTTGGCTTCGTCAGGCAATATGGTGTGCGGAGAAACGGTGGGGGTGTTTCAGGCAGGGGGTTGGTATTGATAAGGTCAAAGAAGTGGACAGGAAGGACTGAGCTGAGGTCAGAGAAAGCCGTGTTGAGGCAGTCAGCAATCTGTTGGGGTCAGTGGTGATAATGCCATTGACCTCTATCTGAGATGGGGGGAGATTCCATTGAGTTCCTTTATATTGTCCCAGAAAGCACATGCGGAGCCCCAGGAGGAGGCCGTGTGGTTTGATAGTGTTTGGACTTGACTTGCAGTATGGCCCTGGTGCATTGGTTGCGGTGGCATTATAGGCCTGTCTGTCTGCAGGCCTACCGATTCGACTGCAATATGCCATAGATTGTCTCTGCCTTAGTTGTTGAATAAGGGAGGGAGACCCATTGGACATTTTGTCTTGTGAGGAGTGCTGGAGAAGGAGCAAAGAGGTCACATGCCTTGCTGAAAGCACTGGTGAGGTAGGCAAGCGATCTCGATATCTGTTGTGAGTGAGATTGGGGACCAGTCTAGTTGGTTCAGGTGCTGCCTCAGTTTACTGAGGCCTCCTGGGTGAAAACGTGGTGGGGTGGCTTGGGCTGTGGGCTTCTAGTGGGAATGGACCAGTGACAGAGGATAGGGGAGTGGTCGCTGAGTTTGTTGGCTAAAATATTCATGTACTTGATTTTGTGGGAAGGATTGGAGAGAATTACGTCAAGGAGGGTGCTGGTGCCACTTGACTGGTTAAATCTGGTAGGAAGTGTGACTATTTGGGTGAAGTCAAGGGCAGTAAAGAGTCCTTAATATGTGTGGTGGTGGAGCTTAGCCAGTTTACATTGAGGTCCCCTAGGACAATCTGCTCAGTTTTGTGAGGCAGGGTGGCTAGATAGTCAGTAAGGGAGTGGGCTGCTGGTGCTTGATTCCGCGGGGTATGTATGCGGTAGTGAGATAGAGAGGGCCCCTGCCTGGGTCAAGGGAGATTTTAAAGTGATGGCTTGGACACCATGACTGAACTTGGGGGTAGGGAGAGTATGGCACAGGAGGGGGTCACAGAGGTATACTGCACATCCTCCCCACGCTTGCCAACTCTGTCATCCCTGAAAATGGTGAAACCAGGTTTGAGACAGCTGAGTCAGGGGTTGATGCAGAGAGCCAGGTCTCCACTGTGGCAATGATGTCTGGCCTGTGTTGTACAACCCAGTACTGGAGTGCAGCCATTTGTTTGGGGAGACTGCAGATGTTCAATGAGGGAATGCGTGGCCACACCCAGCAGGGGTGAGGGTGAGGCGCACGCCAATGGACTAACACCCTCTACAGACAAGCCAGGAGAAGGAGGATCTTTACCTCTTGAGCCCTCTGTGGCTGTCCCCGACCCCAACTGTAGCAAGTGTACCATGGGAGTGATTCTGCTGTGTTGGGGGGTTTCACAGGGCCTATAAAGAAGGAGAACAAAGAGACTTAGAATTAGTATGCAGCGGGAGGCTTAGGGCCTGGAGAACTACACTGCACATGTGCACAGACTTAGTCTGTGTATGGGACATGCTCTCAGTGGCATGCACGGAAATGGCGTCCTAGAGAGGCTCCAGGTAAACCTTACACAAACAAGTACTGAATCTACAACAGTAAGCCCTAAAAGCGCTCTAAATATGCAGTATAAGCAGGGCCCCGGTTTTCCATGAAGATCCCGCGAGGTGCCGATCACTTCGCAGAATTTGTGGCCGCCTCTTGAACAAACGTCCTTTGCCGACGGGTGCACAGTCCCCGCCGGCTTCACTGCCCTCTCTAATGGTAGTATGCCATGCTGGAGCCCACCCAGTGTAGCAAAAGCTTCATTTGCCGACGGGGGTGCCCAATTCCCGTCGGCTTCACTGTCCCCTCCCTCAGTGCTTGTGCCATGCTGGGGAGCCCACCCCATGGAAAAATGTCCTTGGTCAGACAGGGGTGCCCACTCTCCCGTCGGCTTCACCTGTCCTCCCAAGCTGCCTGGTGACACGCTGGGAGCCCACCCCAGTGTGGCAAAGTCCTCCTTCTGTGTTAAAACAAAACAAAAACAACCCTGAAACAAAAAAAAAATTCCAACGTTGCTTCTTTGCCCCTCCCCAACCTGCACCCACCCTCTCGTGCACCACCTCCCTCACCCCCACCTCAACCCATACTTACCTCCAGAGCCCAGCACGACAATCTTCGTGGACTCGGAAACGCTCTGCACTCATCAAAGCCGCATCAGAACTCAAGAAATGCCAGTAAGCTGTATAATTGCATAAATGGATTTTTTCAACTTTAGTGCATATCTCAGCCATTTCTGAGAGTTTTCACCAAATTTTCAACATGGGGTTTTGGAGTTTCACTCATGATTGAGACACTGTTATTTCGTTAATCGGTCCTGAAAGATGGTTCCTGCAGTCAATGCACGGAACCACATTTCCGGAATGATTAACAAAATAACAGTGTCACAGTTCATGAGGTAGGCTCCTAAAACCCTATGTTGAAAATTTGGTGAAAATATTCCCTAAAACGACTGTTTTATGAGCGCGTATGCTAGAGTTCCTACTCACGCCATAACTTCGAGCATTTTAATATTTTCACCCAGATTTTCAGTACTGCCATTTTACCACACCTCCTTATGAACAGTACAACTCTCATTTTTCATCTCACCCAAAATGTGTTTTCACGCATGTAGCGCACCATAAGCGATGCGATTGTGTGAAAACAATGTTCGGACAGATTAATAAAATCACAGTGATACTGTTCATGAGCAGAGGTCTTAAACTGGCTATGTTGAAAATTTGGTGACAAACGCCCATAAAATGATTGTGTTATGCTGTGCATTGTGTCAGATATGGCAAAAAGGAAAAAATTTAAGGGTAAAAATGTGCCTCAGAATTGTCAAAAGAGAAATTGGTGTTGAGTGCCGAGAAGTTCTGTGGCAAATGAGAACCCTGCTGCACAACTTTGTCTGATATGCCGTAGAAAAATCGGGGCCCTGAGTATAAGGTAATCAGAAAACAGGCTAGTACGGAGGTATGCAGTTGTTAAGTTCTGTCACAATCCCAACATTGCCAGTACAAATTACAGTCTCTTAAGGTGTCCTGTGCATTCCGTAGAATTCCCTGCTGTTCAAGGTCCATCTGAAAAGGAAAAACAATCTGTCAATGTGGGGGCAATAAATAAAACACCCCACCACAAACAAGCCAGGAGAAGGAGGATCTTTACCTCTTGGAGCCCTATGTGGCTGTCCCCGACCCCAGCTGTAGCAAGTGTGCTGTGGGAGTGATTATGCTGTGTTGGGGGGTTTCACAGGGCCTCTTGGAGCCCTCTGTGGCTGTCCCGACCCCAGCTGTAGTGAATGTGCTGCGGGGAGTGGTTCTGCTGTGTTGTAGGGAGTAGTCACACTCCCCAACTTCCTCCAAGGCCTACCCCAGATGGGAATAGTCCTAGCACTCCCCAACCTGTTTCTGCAGGCCTACACCAGGTAGAGAGATTCACACTCCACCAACCTACTTCTTCAGGCTGACCCCAGATAGGGAGTAGTCACAGCCACCAGCCTGCCTCTGTGGGCCTGCCTGTTTGAGAACAATTGCCTACGAATATCCTAGACTCCCCTTCCTCTTCTATCTCTGTCCAGTTACCTGGCCTCTGTTAGGCAGTCTCCTGTGGCCTGCAGTCTGCCCTCAGACACCCCTATGTGGATGCATACTTCTGTGGCACTCAAGCTTCAGTGGTTGCTCAAGCTTTGATGGTTGCTTGGAATGTTGGAAAAGTAAGCAATAAGACATGACAGGTTGTGCATGGAACATATTTTACCGCCGCGGCCAGGGCGTAATAAGGCACGAGGGCCTTGGCGAGTGCCTTTAGCCCTGGGTGTGGTAAAATATGTTACATGCACACACTGAATGTCTTATTATGCTTATAAATGGGCACCTATATTTATTTTTACAGGTAGAAAAATCTTGCTTGCATGTGGAAAAAAGACTTTAAGATGCTAATGTAAGCTAAAATAGTCCTTCTGCAGACACTGAGTTATATTATTCATGAGCTGATTTGCATTTCTGACTCCAGGTTTGTGTACTGTGCAGTCTGTGCTGAAACATATTTATATTTGCATTTATGTGACTCCAGTTTGCTATAATTGTAGTGTACAAGTTTGCAAACGAATGCTGAGCCTGTTTTTTTTTTTGTAAACACGCCTGCTGAAGCCGACTGAAGTGCTATCCCAGTCCACGACCCTCCCGCCAGCAGTTGTATGTTTGGCTGCTTCATGCTTCCTTCGCCTCCCCTCCGTTGTTGACTGAGCCTTTCTCTGACTTTACAGGGCATTTCGATTAATCAGACAGTAGAAAACAGCAATTGCCACGGAAACTACCTGGGAGCAAGCAGTAGAGAAAAAAAAGACTAGAGGGCAACAGGGCTGACTGCCATACAAGACGTGAAATAGTGTTGCTTCACAGGGCTGACTCTGATTGTGGACAGTAACAACAATCTTTAGGGAATTTTAAACTGCATTCTATTCAAAACGCACACAGCTGTTCAGATGTTGATAAGTTAAAATGAAATAAGCGAGCGTTAGAGGAAGGAATAGAAGATGGCGGCATTTTAAATGCCAACATTCTAACGCCCTTGATTTCATTTGAAATGCGGTTCTGCTTCTCTGAACTTTTTACCCATGCATGGAACATATTTCATGCATGGGTAACTAGCCAATCAAATTGCTTTATATAGCTACCCATTTTATAATGTATAATGGACTGCAGCCATGCTACTGATCAGCTGCAGTCATGTGATCCACCAGCAACAATGGCACCAAAGTCGGCATCTTCACACAGCCCTCCCGACCCACCTTCATCACACTGTGCCTCCTGCTTCCCCAACCCTTTAGCAGCGAATCCCCACAGAGCATCATTTTCCTTTTTATATATACTTTTAGTACAGCCGTGAAATCAGCCCTCAAGCATAAATCTTTTACCTCCACTGTGCTCTCCTTTCAGTAGCTCAGCGGCTGACCTGGATTGAAGAAAAAACACTGCACAAACTTTAAATTATGGACTGCAACCACGCTACTGGTCAGCTGCAGTCACGTGACTTAACAGTGAACAACAATAGCGCCACAGCTGATATCCTCACACAGTCCGCCCCAAACCCGCCTCAACAGATTCTGCCTCCCAGCCTCCTCTCTTTAGCAGCCCGAATACCTTTTAGAGCAACATTTGCCTGTTTGTTTGTTTTTCAGTACAGCTATACAGAATCAGCCCGAGGAACCCTTTACATCCCCTCCTGTGCTGTCCTTGTAGAAGTTCGGCAGCTGACCTAGTGTTAAGGAAAAACACTTTCCACAAACTTTTAAACTATGGACTGCAGTGATGCTACTGGTTGGCTGCAGTCACATGATGGGTCCCGAACAACAATGGCCCCAAGGTTTGCATCCTCACACAGCCCACCCTTAACAGATTATGCTTCTTCCCCTTTCTTTTTGCAGCCCAAATCCCCATCAGAGCAACAGTTTCCTTTTTATATACAATCTGGTTCATCATTTCCTGTCTGTTGTTGCCAGTGGGAAATGTTAACCTATTTCGAGCTCACCCTTTCACGCCTCTTCCCCATCCCAAAGGGACTAAATGTTTGGAGCTTACGTCTTAAGTAGGACCAGTTTAGGCTCTGGCTACAGATACCAGCATGATGTTCTTGTAACATCTGAAGCCTGGCTGTCAACTAGGATCATTTACTTAGAAGCCTCTATCACTGTTTACATGTTCCTCAAACAGGATCTTGGAAAGTGTGGGGAGGCTTGGTTATGTATGTTGACCTCAGCCTCAATTGCAACACATTTATCAGTCTGCTACCCCTTCTCCCAGTTACTCCTTTTTAAGCTTCCTTCCTTCGTTCCTCCCATTTTTTATTTTTTAGTCATGTTTGTGCTCCTTGTTGCCATGGCTCCTACCTCAGGAGGGAGCCCCCAGCCCGATGCCGTGGCATCTGCAGCCTTGGCATGACCCTTATCTCCAGGGCTTACCCCCGATGGGGGACGAGGTTCCCAACCCTGCCAGAGATCGGATCCAGTGTGGCCAGTGCCGTGGCTAGCCAGAAGCGGGGCTTGCGAGGCGCCCTCCATCTTCGCCCGGCAACATTTTCTCCTCCGACTTTTCTCCCAGGAGATCAGGCGTGCAGCGATGCCTGATGGAGGGGTGTGCAGGCGTCCGCACGCACAGCTCCAGGCGTCTGCCCCATCTCCGCCCCTACTGCAGCATCGGTGCACTGTCCCCAGCCTCCGCTAGGGACCAGTCGAGTGCGAGCACTGGTGTCCCCCTACCTGGAGAAGGGAGAGCAGTCCCTTGGGCGCTCAATCCTTCTTCTTCCCTGCCAACCCCGGCAGCCTGTGCTCGTTCCGAACATAGGTCGCCGGTGTAGCGTGAGGTAAGATGTCCAGCGCCTCAGCCTTCAGTGCTACTGGACTGGCTCATTCCTCCCAGTTTTGATTGGCGGCATCTGTTGTTTCCTGGCTCCAGCTCTGACACCATTCTCAATCTACTCTCCTCTCTCTCCTCTGCAAAGAAGCTCATGGTTCTTGGGAGACCTTAATTATGCTTGCCTACTCCTCCAAGAATGTAGCCCAATAATTGCAGTCCTTAACCTCACCCAACTAATCAAACAAACCTAACCAACCGGGGGCACCAGGAGGATAAAACCTTGTATGGACAGTGGGTCCCATGGCAAATAGGGAACTCTGGGCAGACAAAATGGATCTTTGTTGTTTTTTTTCTGCTGTTCTTGTCTATTCCTCCAGTTATACTGGCATAGACTGAGTTCTCCCATCCACACCATATTGTAGAGATGCTGGTATCCAACCTAACACCTCTGTGACCACCAGCTGAGTTAAACCGTATGGTTTTACTTATAATAATGGGAGTAAGATGGAAATGCTGATAAATTGAGGGTTTGATAAGCAATAAGACATGACAGGGCATTGGTTGTTGGGGTTAATGCACACTCTGGTGCGTATTGAAGCACAAAGGCACTTGTGCGAATACCTTAGGACCTGGAGTGCATTACCCCAGGCAACCAACCACCTGAAGTGTCTTATTACGTTTATAAAATGGATAAACTAAGAAACATTTTCTAATACCATCTTTTTTTTTTTTATTTAAAACGGTATTTTATTTGCTAACAGTAACTAGTAAAATACTCATTCCCCAGCTGTCGGTCATTTGTCTTTCCACACATTTAGTAGATGGAATGTTTATCATGAAACATGAATTCAAACTGCAGCAGAAATTCTGTGTCGAATGTTCACCCCTTACACACAACAGAGAAGGCCTTATGTGGAGCCAAAGTCTCAATTGTATCTGAAACAGTGTAAGCACTAAGCAGCAGAGATTGCCCTGACAAGCTGGTAAGTTGAGAGGAGGATTTCTCAGGTTCACCACAGAAACACCAGGAATTTAAACTGTGAATATTACATCTTTTTAGGCTTGTGGATATGTTCTATCCACACTGTTTGGCATGTCCCTTTCCTTTAAATCTTGCCAGATGATCTAAAAGCTGGCTCCTCCCCACCACCTGGGTGGTATATCCTCGGCTCCACCCGTGACGGATCTTCCTTTCGCTGGAAGATTCAGGTTCTCTCAATAACGTTCTTGCATTGAGTAAGCCCTGGCTCTTAATCCTTTGAACAAATTACTGAAAATTGAACTAGTTAGAGTTTCTCTGCATAAATTTATGATAGCAACTGCGATGGAGGATTAGTCCTTGCCCAGATTCTGCTGGTATCCTTGCGGCAGAAAGATGTCCTGTACTGACCCACACACCACGTAGTTACTGCCTGGGCCATGACCATGATACCCAGGCCTGCGAATTTTGTCGCACATTCCATCCGGCAGTTTTGGAGCGATCGCCTTGAACCTCTGCAGCTCAGACAACCAGAAAAACGTATCCCACGGTCAATTCCAAAGACGCCCATCATGTGGTCTCAACAGCTGTGGGATCTGCTGACCGGCTGGAGCAAATGAAGGCCTTTGAGGAGAAGGTGGCTCTGCGCCGCCAAGCAATGCTCTTAAGTTTCGGTCTTTGTCCCACTCAAACTGGGCTCTTCCTTTCCCAGATCCTTCAAGAAGTTGTGCCAGTCTCTTCCGACAAAAGGGAGGCCCATCTGGTTCACACATCTCCCGCTCCTGTAAAAAGGATAAAGGGTTGAGAGAGGATTTGTCACATCAACGTCTCTCTTGGGTCAAAGAGAGATCTCAGTCCCAGGAATCTCATGTTTCAACTTCAGTCAGAGTACAACCTCGAGCCACTGGCTTCATGGTGCCCCTGTCAGGCCAGCGAGCTAAGATGCAGAGACTGACGACCTGGTGAAATGGTCGTCGACCCTGTGGCACCCATTGTCGACTGATGAGGCTGACAATTCTTTTTGTTCAGGACTGGTCCTGCCGGGACCTACAGAGGAGGAGACCCAGCCTGCTGGGACTCTACCCATGGTCTTTGTCCCTGACCTGGAGGAATCCACGGTTCCCCTGGCTCCTTCAAGCTCCCGATCGGTCCCCCCGATGGTCGGAGTCTCAGACACCCTTGACCAACAGGCTGAGGAAGTCTCACGTGGGCAGTGATGCCGCTATTCATCCTCATATTCCTTGGATGAGAAGAGGCTTCGATGCAAGTTGTGTCGATTTCGAAGGACCTATGTGGCAACAACTAATGATGACCGGTCCAAGTCGACCGGCTTTCACTCTGGCCATCACATGGCTGTTGCCCTCTAGGCCAGCGCCAACTCCTCTCAGAGCCGGGTCGACACCATCCCTCTGCCCCAGAGCCTTTGAAGACCTCCCGGGTCAGTCAAAGCTGGCCTCACCACCATCCTGGTGGAGCCACCACCTAAACAACCTCCTGCAGGGGCTCCTGCCCAGGAGTCTCGGCCCGTTAAGGGCCCTCCCGCACAGGCTGTCCGTCACCCTCACTCCCGACCATCAGCGGTGGGTTGAAAGAGACTCTAGTGGTCAGGCGCTGTGTATGGACTCCGACTTGAATTCATGTCCATGTGACAATGATTCAGTGAGTCTCTCAACGGAGGAAAGTCCCACGTCCTTCAGGGCATCCTCCATCTCATCTCCAAATCCACGGGGATGCCTTTGGAGCCTGTTGAAAAGCGGGCTGAATATCCCTTAACTGATAGTCTCAGAAAAGGGGATTCCCTGCCTGAGGCCTTCCCAGTGGCCGAAGCCATAGTTGGCCCAGCCTTGGAGCTTTGGTAGCACCCAGCCTCCTGCCCTGCGCCTTCAGCCGGATGGCCCTGCAAGTATGTGGTTCCCATTGGCTCCTCTTTGGGGTTCTCCAGCACTTCGTCAGCTGAGGGGTTGGTGACCGACTCTGTTTCAATGCTCTGGCAATTCTGGGGACACTGATAGACCTCCGGACGAAGAGTCCAAGAAGTTGGACCATTCGGCCAGAAAGATCTATGCTACCTCCTCGCTTGGCCTCTGACAGGTGAGTTCAGCCGTCATTATGGCACACTTCTCCCATGCCATCTTGGGCTTTTTGATGAGGTGCTTCCTCATCTCCCTGCGGACCTTCAGACCATGGTCAAGCAGGTCCGGGACCAGGTTGGGCTGTTGCTAAATAATAACTCAAAGCGGCTCTGGATATTGAGGATTCTGTGCCTGTCGGGCGCCACAGTCGCCATGCGCTGCAGGGCCTGACTGAGAGTCTCGACCTTTATGGCAGACACCCAGCACAAACTGGTGGATGTTCCTTTCCTGTGTACTAACCTGTTCGGTCCAGGAGTTGAAGGTCACCTCCAGCGTATCTAGAAGTCCAGTGCCACCTTGAATCCATTACCTCCACCCAAAAGGAACCTCAGGGTTCTAAAAGCAGAAGAGAAAGCCCTTCAGCCTTCTGTCCCTGCAGCCAAGCAGCCCAGTACCAACCTGGGTAGTAGCAGCAGGCTCAGTCTTGGTGCCCTGGGCCCAAATCAGGGGCTCAGGCAGCCCGTAAGCCCGGAGGGAGGGGCTCTGGCGGCCCCCCACTGGATCCTCCTCATCCAAGCCTGCAGAGTGGCGGGATGGAGGTCGCCAACCTCCATACCCATCATGCCCACTCTGGATCCTTCCGTGAGGGCCAGTTCCGCCACTTCCTTTCGCCTGGTCCGCTGTCTCAATGGACAGGTGGGTCTTGGAAGTGGTCGGCCAGGGTCTGCCTCTGGAATTTAATTACCTAGCAAGCTGAGCCCATGCCCCATGGGAGGAAAAGGATATCTGCCCACACTCAGTCAGATCTCAGAGACTACATCGCACTCCTCCAAAGTGAGGTAGTGGTCAGGTCGGATCCCCTGTCAACCAGGGTTCATTTCCAGGTACTTCCTGGTCCCAGAAACAGACTGGGGGAGGCCTGGTGCCCCATTCTAGATCTGCACAGCCTGAATCAATTTCTCAGGTCTAGCACCTTCATGATGATAAGTCTGTCCCAGATCATACCGTCTCTCGAGCTGAACATGTGGTTCTAGGAGCGTGGATATGTTGTTCATCCACACTCTCTGGCATGTCCTTTCCCCTTTAAATCTGGCCAGAAGTCTTCAAGCTAGCTCCTCCCACTCACCCAGGTGGTAAATACCTCGGCTCCACCCATGGCCTAGATCTTCCTTTCCGCTGGAAGATTCAGGTTCCCTCGTGCTACTTAGCAATTCGTAGGCCCTGGATTACGCAAAGTCAGTTTTCACCCGTAAATTACTTTGAAACTCGTCCAGGTTCCGCGATTCCGATTACAGCGCATCGGACATGGAGGAAAAATCATCCCCAGGATTTGGCGGTGTCTCTGCTGCCAGAAAAATGTCGCACCGATCCCCACCTCTCGTGGTGTCTATTGCCTAGGTGTCGGACATGACACCACATCTTGTACATTCTGTTTGGCCTTCCACCCCAACATTCTGAGCGACGCAAGTTACACCCTAAATTGGGAGACCACAGCTTAGAAACCCACCAGTGAAATCTAAGGAGGCAAGGTGGGTGGTTTCCGTCTTCATGAGATCTATCGAGCAACAGGCAGATTGCTGCTTTCAAGGAAAAGCGGCTCAGGCTTGACCAGTCGCCCGGATTTTCATTCCTCTCAACCTTGGCTCTACCTTTTGGGCTCCTTTGAGGAGTTGTGCCAGTCCCTCCCCATCAGGGGTGAGGCACCCTGGGCTTGCACTCCTTCCTCCCTCGGAAAAGGGACAAGGACCCCAAGTCGTCTTCTTCCAGAAGGAGGCGGCTCCTGGGACCGAGAGAGATCCGAGTCTCAGGAACATGCAGTCTCGACATCCGGTCGAGATCGCTTCTTTAGCCGCCCGGCTTTCCTGACCTTCCTTCAGGCCAAGGCACCGAGAGCAGGGGAAACGCTGAACGGCTGAGATTACTCTCAACCCAGTCGAGCCTTTATCGCCGACTTCGGTCGATGATTCCTTAGAAAGGACACCTGTCCTTTCCTTTCTTGACAAGGAAACACTACTCAGGTGTCCCCATCAAGGATAAGGTGCGGAACCTCAGTTTTCACCGACTCCCGGTGTCCCCTGATCGAACTAGCTGACCACGCCGGTCTCGATCGAGGACCAGGACCCCTTCAGTTGATCGGCGAAAAGGGCCACAAACATTCTAAAAAGGGTGCGCTGCGGTCCTCATCCTCCTCCGGACGAGGGAGGCCGACAGAAACTCGTCGATGCTATAAAGTTTGATGTGGCAGCAGCTGATTTTGACGGGCGAAGCCGGCTCATCCGGCCGCCCTGGCCATTACTTGGCTTCCGCCTCTAAGCAGCGCTACCCCTCTGGAACCGAGGCCTCGGTTTCCACCTCCCGGGTCGGTCACGTATACCGCTCAGCCTATTCCAGTTTCTCCACCAATTTTGGTAGAGCCACTGCCTAAGCAGCCTCAGGGCCGGTCTTTTCTTGAAAGAGGACCATGTACAGACACTATGGGCTTCCGGCGTCTATCCATTATGTTCACCCCAAACCGCCTCGTGATCAAAGGGGCGTGGGTGGTAGGCCACTATCCCCGACTCTTGGACTCCGATGACACAGGGTTACACTCTCATCCCAGGATGATGAGTCACCCGTGGCTGGACTGGAGGAAGGCCCTTCCTCCTTTCAGGGCATTCTCTGCCTGATCTCTGAGTCCGCCGGAATGCCCTGGAGCCCATCCAGAAAAAGTCGGAGTGCCCCTTACGGATATCCTCAAAATGGGGATGCTCTGGCGGAGGCCTTTCCAGTGGCGAAGCCATCGTTGGCCCGGCCCCTGAGCTTTGGCAGCATCCTGCTTCCTGCCCCAGCTCCATCTGCTTGCATGGCCCACAAGTATACAGTGCCCATGGGTCCCTGGCGGAGTTACAGAGCATCCTTCGGCCAAAGGCTAGTGACTGCTTCTGTGTTCAGGTGTACTGGTAGCTCAGCCAACACTGACCGACCCCGGACAAGGAGTCCAAAAATATGGACCACTCTGCCCGGCGTAAGGTCTGTCTGGCCTCTTCCTTGGCTCTTCGTCAGGCTAGCTCGGCTGTCATCATGGCACTTCTCTTATGCCCTCCTTGGGTCATTGGATGAAGTACTCCCTCATCTCCCAGCAGACATGAGACCACAGTGAAGCAGGTCCATGATCAAGGCCTAAACAGCAGCTCCAGATGGCCCTGGACATTGGAATTCCTGTACCCACTCTATGGCAGCCGCGGTGGCCACTTGCTGCATTGCTTGGCTGAGGCTGTCCTCCTTCCCAACGGATACCCAGCACAGTTAGCTGACGTGTCTTTCCTAGGCACCGACCTCTTGATCCAGGGTGGCTGGTCACCTCCAGTGCATACAGCAGTCCAGTGCCACCTTGGATGCTACCTCTATGAAGGGTTCTTTGGGCAACAACCAGCAGAAGCGCAAGAAGAAGCCTTTTGGCACTCTTCCCCTGCAGTTAGGCAGCCCTCCTATCAAGGGGCCAGCAGCAACAGCAAGCTCAAGCTTGGCGCCCCATGCCCAAGCAGGATCCTCAACAGCCCCATAAAGGAGGCTGAGTGCCCGGTCAGGCCTTCTCGCCCTCCTCTAGCCTGCCCAGTGACTGGTTGGGGTTGACACCCCTACACCCGTCCACGCCAGCTCTGGGTCTCCTCCATTGGGGGCGGCTCCGCCACTTTCTTTCCGCCTGGTCCGATGATCACCTCAGACAGGTGGGTCCCAGATGGTTGGCCAGGACTGCCTCTGAGTTGAGCAGTACCCTCCCAGCCGAGCCCACACCCCCGGAAGGAAAGGATCTCAGTTCGCACTCAGTCGGGCTCTTCAAGGCGACATTGCTCAGCTCCTCTGCAAAGAGGCAGTAGCTCAGTGCGGATCCTCCTACAGACCCAGGCTTCGTGTCCAGGTACTTCCGGTGCCAGCTGGATGGGGGTTTGCGCCCATCCTGATCTCCCGACCTGAATCAATATCTCAGGTCTCACCCTTCTGGATGGTAACTCTGAACCCAGATCCTTACCATCCTGGAGCTAAACATGTGGTTCTGTTCACTGTATCTGCAGGACGCGTTTCTTCCACATCCCAATCTGTCCGTCCCATCAATGGTTCCTCCACTTCAGGGTCAAAGGACCCTGTCTGAGTTCATTCGAACCATGCCATTCGGTCCGTCACCGACCCGGTCTTCACAGGCCGCATCGCAGTGGTGGCAGCCCATCTCTGGTGTCGAGGAGTTCAAATTTACCCTTATCTCGACGACTGGCTCTTGGCAGGTTCACCTCCCTCCAGGAGGTGGAGAGATCCAGGGATCTGGCTTTTTTGAACCTGCTAACTAGGCCTCCTGATCAAGCGAGGCCAGAGTGGAGCCGTGCCCTCTCCAGGTGATGGGATTCATCGAGGCAGAGCTCGATCTCGTCAAGCCAGGCTTGGCTCCGGTGGACAGGGCGGAGGTTCTTTCCTCCTTTGCCCAATCATTTCAGGTTGGGCACTTCGCCTGTTAGGGAACTTCTGCGCTTCTGGGCTAGATAGCGCGGCACCTCAGTGGTCCTACAACAGATGGGCACATGTGCCCTCCCAGTGGGAGCTGGCTGCTCTCAGTGGACTCAGCGCCACAGTCACTGACCAGCTGATCACTGTGACCAGAAGATTGGGATGCTTTCCAATGGTGGACGCTCCCAGACTGGTTGCAGGAAGGGATCCCGTTTGTCCTTCCTTGAGCTGGCGGGTCGTTCTCACAACCAGCGCTTCTCTCATGGGCTGGGAGGCCCACATGGGGACACAACAGAGCCCACGGGTGCTGGACCCCGATGCCACATCAACCTGTTGGAGCTCAGAGAGGTCAGACTGGCACTGTCAGCTTTCACCCTCCAGCTCTGGGGTCAAGTGGTTCAAGTCCAGGACGGACAATACCATGACCATGTACTACCTCAACAAACAGGCGGCACGCATTCCATCTGCTGTGCAAGGAGGTGCTCACATCTGTACCTCGTAAGCCAGTTGGAGGCGGATCTCCTAGCCATCCATGTGGCAGGAGTCTTGAACCAGCTGGTGGATGCTCTCAGCCGATAGGCCAGACATCCCATGAGTGGTTCTCTCCATCCAGGTAGCTATAGTCTGTTCTCCCGTTGGAGTAAACTGTTGGTGGACCTGTTTGCCTCCAGGGAAGATACCAAACCGAGGCTGTGCCATGCCGCCCCCCCTCAGCAGGACTCACTGCAGGGGATGCCTTCTTGAGGCTCGTGGACCCCAGGCCTCCTCACGCCTTCCCTCCATTTCCCTTGACCTCTGAGGTGTTACTCAAGGTGAGGAGGGACAAGGCGAAGGTGATCCTAGGTAGCCCTAGATTGGCAGCGCCAGTTCTGGCACCCAG
This sequence comes from Neoceratodus forsteri, assembly GCA_016271365.2. NCBI lineage: Eukaryota > Metazoa > Chordata > Ceratodontiformes > Ceratodontidae > Neoceratodus > Neoceratodus forsteri. The sequence goes on along the minus strand of CM057454.1, from coordinate 970,910,535 downwards.
ATCTCCTCAGCCTCAGCTGCAGGCCCCTGGAGCGGCTTTGTACACCGGGACCTGATATCTCACGACCAGGAAGGTAGTTCCATCCGGACCTTCAATCTCGCCTCTCAGCCTGGTAACTGAGCAGCTAGAGTTCCAGGCTCTGGGTCTTTCCGAGATGTCTACACGTGGTGGAGGCTTCGTGAGAATCGACCAAGAAATGTTATGCCTTCAAATGGAAGAGATTTTTTTCCATTTACGGGTAGCCGAGTGAAGCGTCTGGACCCCTTATCCTGCTCTGTGGCTAACATTCTGAACTACCTTTGGTCTCTCTCAAAGGGGTCTATGGTCATAACGACCTTAGGGTGCACCTGGCAGGCTATTTCTGCTTACTGGCAGGCGAGTCAGTCGATATTGCTGAGGAGACTGTGGTCAGGTGCTTCTTCAGTTGGCCTGGATCACATCCCTCTGGTGTGTGACCCTCCACCTCCATGGGATCTGTTGTTGGTTTGGCAAAGCTTATGGGCAAGCCATTGAACCCCATGTACAAGTGTGAGCTCACACTTGTCATGGGCTCTGACCTTCCTGGTGGCTATCATGTCTGCCAGAAGGGCAGGGGAGCCTCAGGTGGTCTTGGTGGACTCCCCTTATCTGTGTCTTTCACAGGGACAAAGTTGTCCTGCGCCACCACCGAAATTCCTTCCAAGGTGGTGTCAGAGTTTCACCAACCAGGTGTTGACTGTGCGGTATACTACCCCTAATTACACCTGGACGCTGAGTAGGCTCCATACCTTGGACCTGAGATGTGCTCTCTCCTATTATAAGGACAGAGCGTAGCGGAAATTCAGAGAGTTCGCGCAGCTGTTTGTCACCTACTGCTGAAGCCGCTCTGACAGACCTGCAGCCAAATGGACCATTGCAAAGTGGATTACATCATGCATAGGTCTGTGCTGTGAGTTGGTGGGCAAGGAGCCTCCCAGGAGGATAAGAGCTCATTCTACCCGCCACACTGCTGCATCGGTGGCTGCTTCCAGGACATCCCTATCCAGGAAATCTGTCGGGCTGCTGCCTGGAAGTCAACAAACACTCTTATTACCACTGCCACATCGATCTTGAGTCACACCAGGATGCTGGTTTTGGGGCCTCGGTTCTCCAATCTCTATTTCCCAAGTAGGGGTTGTGTGCCTTGCCTCCCTTCTCCCGGAGAACTGCTTGGAGTCTATCAGAGTGCAGGATGAACAACATATCCACACTCCTAGAAGAACAGGTTACTCACCTGTAACAGTAGTTCTAGGGTGGTATATGTTGTTCATCCACACGCATCCTACCCGACCTCCCGGCTTTAGGCGCACAACCTTGCTTCCCAGTGGGCTAAGATCTGGCGCCATGGGGTTGGAGCTGCGGTATTTATCACCGGGTGGGTGGGAGGAGCTAACCTGAAGACTTCTGTCAGATTTAAAGGGAAGAGGACATGCTCAGGTGTGGATGAACAACATATACCACTCCTAGAACTACTGTTACAGGTGAGCAGGGCCCCGATTTTTCTGCGGCACGTCAGAGAAAGTTCTGCGGCAGGGTTCTCATTTGCGCAGAACTTCTCTGCACTCAACACCAATTTCTGCGCTATATTTTACCCTTAATTTTTTTCTTTTTTTTTTTTGCCATATCTGGACATAATGCACGCCGTAACACAGTCATTTTATGGGTGTTTGTCACCAAATTTTCAACATAGCCAGTTTAAGACCTCTGCTCATGAACAGTATCACTGTGATTTTTATTAATCTGTCCGAACATTGATTTTGGTACACCGCACTCTGCTTATTGTGCGCTACATGTGAAACACATTTTGGGTGAGATGTGAAAAATGACAGCTGTACTACTCATAAGAAGGTGTGGAAAAATGGCAATGTTGAAAATCTGGAGTGAAATATTTAGTATTCAGAAAACCTATGAGCGTGCATAGGAACTGCGCAACGTCGCCGTAAAACAGTCATTTTAGGAATTTTTTCACCAAATTTTCAACATAGCCATTTCTAAGACCGCTGTCATGAACAGTGTCACTGTGATTTTCTTAATTTGTCCCAGACATTGATTTGATGACACCGACTGCACCATTATGCTACAAGGGTGGAAACACATTTTGGGTGAGATGTGAAAATGACAGCCGTACTACTCATAAGACAGTGTGGTGAAATGGCAATGTTGAAACTCTGGGTGAAAATATTGAAATTTCGCGAACTTACGAAACCTAGCGTGGGAACCACTCATGCGCTCGTTAAACAGTCATTTTGGAATTTTGGCAGCAAATTTTCCAACATGGGGTTTGGGCCCCCTTCTCATGAATGATGTCACTGTCATGGTGGTATTGGTCCCGAAGGGTGATTTACGCAGTCCTGCACGAAATCACCCTTCGAGCCCCGAATAACGCCATGACAGTGACATTATTCATGAGAAGGTCCCAAAACCCATGTTGAAATTTGCAAAATTCTCAAAATGCCTGAGATATGCAATAAAGTTGAACCCTTCTATCTAGCCCATTATACAGCTTACCGCATTTCCTCAGTTCGCAGTCGGCTTTGAAGAGTGCAGACGTGTTCCCGGTCCACCAAGATCGTCAAGCCGGAGTCCGGAGGTAAGTATGGGGTGAGGGGTGTGGGGAGGTGGGTACGCAGAGGGTGGGTGCGGGTTGGTGGAGGGGGCAAAAGAAGCACGATGGAAGGTTTTTTTTGCAGGTTTATTTTTTTTTTAATTACACACAAGGAAGGACGGTGAAGCCGATATGGGATTGGGCACCCCATTGGCAAGAGGACGTTTTTGCCATGCTGGGGTGGGCTCCGCGTGGCATGTAAGCATTTGGGACAGAAGCCTGACGGGGATTGGGCACCCTGCCGTAAGGCGATATTTTGCCACACTGGAGTGGGCTCCCAGCATGGCATGTAAGCATTTGGGGGGACAGTGGAAGCCGACTGGGGATTGGGCACCCTCGTCGGCAAGGCTTATGGTTTTGCCACGCTGGAGTGGGCTCCCAGCTGGCATACAAGCATTTGGAGGGGATAGCCGATAAGCCGGCCGGGGATTGGGCACCCTGTCGGGCAAATGAAGCGGACGCTTGTTCCACGGGCGCCGTGGAATTCGCAGGTGATGGCAAATCCCATGATATTTCCGTGGAGTTGTCGGAGCCGCGAATCATGAAAACTCGGGACCCTGCAGGTGAGTAACCTGTTCTTCTGCTCCTGGATCTCACAGGACACATTTCTTCACATCCCGATCCGTCTGTCTCACTGAAGGTTCTTCCACTTCAGGGTGGAGGAACCTCTCTGAGTTCAAGTCATGCCGCTTGGCCTGTCATCGGCCTCCAGGTCTTCACCAAATGCACAGCAGTGGTGGCGGCATCTTCGCATTGAGGGATCAGATTTACCCCATCACCATGATTGGCTCCTAGCAGGTCCTTCCAGACTGGAGGTGGAGAGGTCCAGGGATCTGGCCTCCAAACCTGCCTCAGTCTTGGCCTCCTGATCAACAAGGCCAAGTCGGAACTCGTGCTCTCCGCAAGTGATGTGCTTCATCGGCAGAGTCGACTCTTGCTGAGCCTGAGCCAGGCTTCCGTGGACAGGGTGGAGGTGCTCTCCTCCTTTGCCCGAATATTTCTGGTTGAGCATTGCACCTTGCCCGGGACTTCCCTGCGACTTCTGGGTTGTGGCCTGCCTCCATGGTCCGGTGGGCCTGGTGGCATATCGCGCCCCTTCGGTGGGAGCTGGCCAGCCAGTGGACTCAGTGCTGGGCTCATTTTGACCAGCTTGTTCCTGTGACCCAGAAGATGTGGGATGCTCTCAGTGGTGGACCTTCCTGGAGCATCTGCAGGAAGGGATCCTGTTTGTCGTGGCTTCTTGTTGATGGTCATCTTGATGTCGGATGCCTCTCTCATGGGCTGGGGTGTTCACATGGGGGACCACAGAGTCTCACGGGCTCTGGACCCTGAGGAATCGATGCCACATCAACCTGCTGGAGCTTCTAAGCAGTTTGGCTAGCACTGACTGCATTCACTTCATTCCTTGCGTGGTCAAGTGGTTCAGGTCCAGACGGACAACACCATGACCATGTACTGTCTCAACAAACAGAGCAGCATGCACTCCTGCCCTGTACAGGGAAGGTCTCCTCATCTGGGCCATCATGAGCTGGCTGGAGGCATCTCCCAGCCATTCATGTGGCAGGAGCTTTAGATCAGCTGGGCACACACCTCAGCCGTGTGGGCGAGGTGTTCCAGTGGTTGTCCATCCGGGATAGTGCACAGTCTGTTCTTCCAGTGGGGCAACCTCAGGTGGACCTGTTCGCTTCCTGGAAAGAATGCAAAGCTGAGGCTGTTCCATGCCCACCCCCTCAGCAGGGCTCGCTGCGGGGGATGCCTTCTGAGGCCATGGACTCAGGGCTCTTCTGTGCCTTCCTCCACTTCCCTTGGTCCACAAGGTGCTCCGCTCCTCAAGGACAGGAGGGACAAGGCACAGGTGATCCTGGTCACCCCAGACTAGCCCTGCCAATTCTGGTATCCAGATCTCTTCAGCCTCAGCATCGTGCTCGAGGCATCTCCCAGCGCCTCGGACCCTGCTCTCCATCAGTCAGGAGGTATTCACCCGACCTTTGTCCCTGCACCTGACAGCCTGGTTTCCTGAGTGGCTAGAGTTCCCGGGCATTGGGTCTCTCTCTGATGTACTCAGTGTAGTTGAGGCATCTGGGAAGAAGTCAACCAGGAGGTGCAATGACTTCAAATGGAAGAGATCTCATTTGGTGTCAGTGCAGGGCCTGGACCCTTCGTCCTGTCCGGTGGCTAGCATTCTGGACCACATTTGGTCTCTTTCAAAGAAGGTCTTTGGTCTAAGACCCTTGTGCACCTGGCAGCCATCCCTGTTATCAGGTGTTGGGCGGTCAGCAGATGGCGCTTTGGAGAAGGTGGTCTGGTGTTTCTTTGAGGCCTCGACCATATTTCCTCTCCGATTCGTGAACCATCACCACCATGGGATCTACTGCTGGTACTGGCACAAGCTCATGGGCAAGCCATTCAAACCGGTATGCAGTGTGACATGTCACACCTGTTGTGGAAGACCTCCTTCTTGGTGGCTATCGCGTCAGCCAGAAGGATTGGGGAGCTCAGGCACTCTCTGTAGAGTCTCCCTGTCTGGTGTTCCACGGGAACAAGGTTGTCCCTTGCCCAAACCAAAGTTCCTTCTGAAGGTAATGGAGTTTACCTGAACCAGGTGATGACTGCGCTGTACTACCCCAATTACACCTCTGAGGGTGGTACAGGCTCCATACTTTGGACCTAGAGGAATGCTCTCCTATTACAAAGAGCATACAGCTGAAGTTCAGGAGAGGTTCGGCAGCTGTTTTGTCACCTCACGCTGAAGCAGCACCTGGCAGACCTGCATTAGAAGCAGATGATTGGCAGATGGATGACATCATCATCAATCTCTGCTATAGGTTAGTGGGTAGGGAACCTCCTGTAGAGACTAAGGGTTCATTCCACTCACCATACTACTTCTAGGGACGTCCCTATCCAGGATATCTGCAGGGCTGCTACCTGGAAGTCAGCAATCACCTTCATTTCCCATTACCACTCGACCTCAGAGTCATGCCTGGAGGCTGGTTTGGGAGCCTCAGTTCTCCAGTTTCTGTTCCCAAGTAGGGTGTGTGCCTTGCCGGAGAACTGCTAGGAGTCTGCCAAACAGTGTGGATAGAACAACATATCCACGATCTTAGAAAAACAGATTACTCACCTGTAACAGTAGATCTTCTATGGAATGGTCTCTTGCAGTGAGTCATTACTTCTGGGAGGTTCAGCAGAGGCACTGTCATGCGGCAGCTTCTTCTAGCAGTCTTTACCAGGGACCACCGCCCATGACATCATCTCCTGCTCCCTATATAAACATATATGGTCCCTGAGTATCCTCTGTTCATTTCCTGCGTCTTCAGCTCACACAGCTCAGCTCAATCTTCTGTGTAGCAGTCACTAGCGAGGATCTGAATCAGATGAATGTCTAAAGAATCTCCAACCAAGCAAGCTTTATTTTGTTCCTGCACTTGTGGCAGGAAGATTTACGAATTGATAACCATTAATATTGTGTTAGGTGTCTGGGACCCACACCGACATACACCTCCTGTGCTTTCTGTCAGGAATTTAATTTAGCAACCCGTCGATGGCGTTTGCATCAAATCCACAATCTACTTATGGAACAGAGAGTTCCTCTGTTGGAGACCAAGGGACTCATTCAAGGACTCCCCACCTCAGGGTCGTTCTCAACCAGAACAAAGGAGAAGGACAAAGCCCTCCCTCACACTTCCTGCCACACAAGAAATACGGCGGTGATGTCTTCCAGATGTCCACCGTCGTGAGGCGCCTCTTGTGCCTTTCTCATCATGCAGGAGCTCTTCTGTCATCGATGGGGCTTGCCCAGAGTGCTCCAGAACAGTTCAAGACACTGTTCTGCCATGATGGCGACCCATTCTTCGTCGGCGACCACTGTATTTTCTGCAGCCAAGCAAATGGCTGCTCCATCAACGAGGCCTTTCCCGTCAGATGACTTTCTTAATACAATGCCAATCTTTCTCCTGGCTCATAATCGATGACAGGAATTCATAGGGGCAAACCAACATTATTTACCCTCCTTGGCACCTTCACCTTCTCAGATGCCTTCCTGCAGGTGCTGCTGATTTACAGAAAGACCCTGGTCTGTATTTTCCAGAGAACGTCACTACCTCCCAATAGCGGTGCCCTCTCTCACCTATTGGCAAACAGCCAACCTCAGCGAAGGATATCCCACCATCTCAGGTGCCCGATATTGAAAGGCTTGTACCATACAATACTACAATCTATAGGCTATAAGCCAGTCTCCTTCTCAGACATTGGCTCATCCTCACCTAGCGTTCTCCCTCCTTCCACCTAAAAGGCTTCATACTGACCAGGATGTTCAACCTGGTCTACCCCACCTCCTCTGTTAGAGGATTATTTATCGGAGAACCAGACTTGGTGGGGGACCTCCGGAGTATTTATGAGGGACTTCTTGAATTTTGACCTTCCAGACAGATTCTCTGTTTTCCGTAGTCTCTTCTCTGGGCGAGATTGCCAGCTCCATGGCTGTCTCCCCTCCAGGCGACCCTTTTTCAATGAAATGATGATACAAATCAGAAAGTGATGGGGTTTTCCACCCGGAACAGGACAAACAGAATAAAGACATGGCTGGCTACCTACGAGTTACCTGAGGATCCTGTCATGGTCATTCCTCCATTGACACTACTTATCAAAATGCCATCTCTGATGCATGGCACAGCCATCTGGCCATAACTGGCATTCCACGTAAGGCTGTGACCCATGTACCATCCTTTGGACCATCCATTATTTGTCCGCTATTTCTATAACTGACTCTGTGGTCATCACGGCCGCTCATGAATTTCACTAAAAAACTAAACATATGGCTCTTTGCCTCCGGATAAAGAATCTTGGAGACTGGATTACCTGGGCAAGAAGGGCTTTGTCTCTGGCACCATGAACATAAGAATCTTAAACTATATAGGTCACATGATTAAATACCAGCGCACCTTGGGTGCATCAGCTATGAACATCCTTAATAAACTACCTCCTTCTCAGAGAAGGAGCAATTGCTCAGATCATGTCAACCATTACTTAGTGTCTCACCACCCTTTCGAGTCAAGCTATGATGAGGTTGATACTGCCACTTTCGTTTATCCATGATGGTATAGCCTTGCACCACCACACCTGGCTTGAGGTATCTGGCCTGGCACCAGATATCCAGCATAAAGTAGTCAACACACCTTTCTGCAGCAACAAGCTTTTTGGCCCCGTACCCAAATCCTTTAGACGACCTCCAGGCACTCTGGGCATACCCTCCATATAGTCAAGAAGAATGTACCATACGCCACAAGCCCAGTCCTCATACTATAATAAGAGATAACCGTTTCAAGTACTCTAACGGAGATAATGTTGTGGGGGCAGATCAAACAACAAGAACGCAATTCAGCTGCCACATGTCCTCCATGCCCATCCCTCAGGTGGGGCCAGCACCTTCACTTCTCAGTGACTCCCTAGAAACTCTCCGTCTCCTCCTCACCCAAGCCTCGGAGGCGGTAAGAAGTCATTTGCCCCTTCATTTGGGCTTGACAACAAATAATGTCAGATGCATTGATATTCAAACTGGTAATACACTGGAACTAATTTCTTTACCACCTCTACTTCCTCCTCGGATGATTCATTATCCTCAGGAACACCTTCCTATACTCCAGGCTGAACTATGGCCCTCTTAATCAAGCAGGCCATTGTTCCAGTTCCATTGTCTCAACAGAGTTTTATTCACTGCTTTCTAGTACCCAAGAAAACTGGAACATCAGACAATACTGGATCTGAAACCTAAATCTATACATCAGTACAAACATTTTCAGATGGTTACCTTAATATCCATCATGCCTCTCCTGCAACGGAGATATCCTCATTCATCAACCACATCGAAATATCTGCACTTCCACCTGCTAGGCCATTACAATTCGGGCTCTGCCATAGCCTTCTTCAAACCAGCCCAACCCACCTCCCTTCCTCACCACGTTCTAACAACGATGCCTCTCTAGAAGGTTGCGGTGCCGTGTCGACCTTCGGACCCAGGGCACATGGTCCCCTCCTACACCATATCAGTGTTCAAATGGAGGCAGTCCTTCTGGCACTGCATGCTTTCCAGCCATACTTGATCCCAGGTCACCTACTGATTGTCAGAAAACATGACGCAGTGCAACCTTCAACAAACCAGGAGGACGGCGCTTTAAACCCTTGCATGGGCGATTGCGATGGCGCCAAACAACCAAACAAAACCCAGCTCATGGCGTCATCTACCGGTTCTCACAACCAGTTAGCGGACCTCTTGTAGTGGTATTTATCACCGGGTGGGTGGGAGGAGCTAACCTGAAGACTTCTGGCCAGATTTAAAGGGGAGAGGACATGCCACAGGTGTGGATGAACAACATATCCACTCCTAGAACTACTGTACAGGTGAGCAGGGCCCCGATTTTCTGCGGCACGACCAGACAAAGTTCTGCGGCAGGGTTCTCATTTGCCGCAGAACTCTGCGACACTCAACACCAATTTCTGCGCACATATTTTACCCTTAATTTTTTTCTCTTTTTTGCCATATCTGACACAATGCACGCCATATAACACAGTCATTTTATGGGTGTTTGTCACCAAATTTTCAACATAGCCAGTTTAAGACCTCTGCTCATGAACAGTATCACTATGATTTTATTAATCTGTCCGGAACATTGATTTCGCACACCGACCGGCTATTGATACGCTACGTATCTTGAAAACACATTTGGGTGAGATGTGAAAAATGACAGCTGTACTACTCATAAGAAGGTGTGGAAAAATGGCAATGTTGAAAATCTGGAGTAAATATTGAAAATTCGCAAACTATGGCGTGCATAGGAATATAGCGCCGCATCATTAAAACAGTCATTTTAGGAATTTTTTCACCAAATTTTCAACATAGCCATTTCAAGACCGCTGCTCATGAACAGTGTCACTGTGATTTTCTTAATTTGTCCCGTACATTGATTTCGCACACCGACTGCACCATTATGCGCTACAAGGGTGGAAACACATTTTGGGTGAGATGTGAAAAATGACAGCTGCACTACTCATAAGACAGTGTGGTGAAATGGCAATGTTGAAACTCTGGAGTGAAAATATTGAAATTTCGCGAACTTACGAGCCTGCGTAGGAACTGCACTACGTGCGCTCGTTAAACAATCATTTTTGGAATTTTGGCGCAAATTTTCCAACATGGGGTTTTGGCCCCTTCTCATGAATGATGTCACTGTCATGGTGGTATTCGGTCCCGAAGGGTGATTTACGCAGTCACTGCATGAAATCACCCTTGAGACCCAATACGCCAGACGTGATGACATCATTCATGAGAAAAGTCCCAAAACCCATGTTAACTGATCTACCAAAAATACCTGGAGATATGCAATAAAGTTGAACCCTTCCTATCTAACCCATTATACAGCTTACCGGCATTTCCTCAGTTCGCGGTCGGCTTTGAAGAGTGCAGGCGTGTTCCCGGTCCACGAAGATCGCCGTGCGAATCCGGAGGTAAGTATGGGGTGAGGGGTGTGGGGAGGTAGATGCGCGGAGGGTGGGTGCGGGTTGGTGGAGGGGCAAAAGCAGACGATGGAAGGTTTTTATTGCAGGTTTATTTTTTTTAACTACACACAAGGAAGGACGGTGAAGCCGATAGTGAGGATTGGGCACCCCCCATCGGCAAAGGACATTTTGCCATGCTGGGGTGGGCTCCCAGCGTGGCATCTAAACATTCAAGGGACAGTGAAGCCGACGAGAGATTAGGCACCCCGTCGGTACAAGGGCGTTTTGCCACGCTGGGGTGGGCTCCCAGCATGGCATGTAAGCATTGAGGGGAGACGTGAAACCCGACTGGGAATTGGGCACCCTCGTCCGGCAAAGGACATTTTGCCAGCGGCAGGTAGACCCCAAGCGTAGCGCATACAACATGACTGGAGGGGACAGCCGAAACCCGACCAGGGATTAGACACCCCGTCGGCAAAATGAAGCGGACGCTTGTTCCACGGGCGGCCGTGAATTCGCAGGTGATGGCAAATTCAAGGATATTTTGTTTGTTGCGAGTCAAGGAATCGCGAAAACTGGGACCCTGCAGGTGAGTAACCTGTTCTTCTGCTCCTGGATCTACAGGACACATTCTTCACATCCCGATCCGTCCGTCTCACTGAAGGTTCTTCCACTTCAGATGGGAGGGAACCCCACGAGTTCAAGTCATGCCGCTTGGCTGTCATCGCCTCCAGGGTCTTCACCAAATGCACAGCAGTGGTGGCGGCCCATCTTCGGCATTGAGGATCAGAGTTTACCCATCACCACCAGTTGGCTCATAGCAGGTCCCTCCAGACTGGAGGTGGAGGTCCAGGGATCCTGGCCCTCCAAACCTGCCTCAGTCTTGGCCTCCTGATCCCAACAAGGCCAGTCGAGACTCATGCGGCCTCGCAAGGATGTGCTTCATCGCAGAGCTCACTCTTGCTGAGCCTGAGCCAGGCTTCCGGTGGACAGGGTGGAGGTGCTCTCCTCCTTTGCCCGAATATTTCTGGTTGGGCAATTGCACCTTGCCCGGGACTTCCTGCGACTTCTGGGTTGTGGCCTGCACCTCCATGGTCCGGTGGGCCTGGTGGCATATGCGCCCCCTTCAGTGGGAGCTGGCCAGCCAGTGGACTCAGTGACTAGGTCATTTTGACCAGCTGGTCACTGTGACCCAGAAGATGTGGGATGCTCTCCAGTGGTGGACCTTCCTGGAGCATCTGCAGGAAGGGATCCTGTTTGTCCGCCCTGAGTTGATGGTCATCTTGATGACGGATGCCTCTCTCATGGGCTGGGGTGTCCACATGGGGGACCACAGAGTCTACGGGCTCTGGACCCCTGAGGAATCCCGATGCCACATCAACCTGCTGGAGCTCTAAGCAGTTTGGCTAGCACTGACTGCATTCACTTCATTCCTTCGTGGTCAAGTGGTTCAGGTCCAGACGGACAACACCATGACCATGTACTGTCTCAACAAACAGAGCAGCATGCACTCCCGGCCTCTGTACAGGGAAGGTCTCCTCATCTGGGCCATCATGAGCTGGCTGGAGGCATATCTCCCAGCCATTCATGTGGCAGGAGCTTAGATCAGCTGGCACACACCCTCAGCCGTGTGGGCGAGGTGTTCCACGAGTGGTCTCTCCATCCAGAGATAGTGCACAGTCTGTTCTTCCAGTGGGGCAACCCTCAGGTGGACCTGTTCGCTTCCTGGAAGAATGCAAAGCTGAGGCTGTTCCATGCCCACCCCCCTCAGCAGGGCTCGCTGCAGGGGGGATGCCTTCTCGAGGCCATGGACTCCAGGGCTCTTCTGTGCCTTCCCTCCACTTCCCTTGGTCCACAAGGTGCTCCGCTCCTCAAGGACAGGAGGGACAAGGCACAGGTGATCCTGGTCACCCCAGACTGGCCCTGCCAATTCTGGTATCCAGATCTCTTCAGCCTCAGCATCGTGCTCCCGAGGCATCTCCCAGCACGCCCGGACCTGCTCTCCATCAGTCAGGGGAAGGTATTCCACCCGGACCTTTAGTCCCTGCACCTGACAGCCTGGTTCCTGAGTGGCTAGAGTTCCAGGCATTGGGTCTCTCTACGATGTACTCAGTGTAGTTGAGGCATCTAGGAAGAAGTCAACCAGGAGGTGCAATGACTTCAAATGGAAGAGATTCTCCATTTGGTGTCAGTGCAAGGGCCTGGACCCTTCGTCCTGTCCGGTGGCTAGCATTCTGGACTACATTTGGTCTCTTTCCAAAGAAGGTCTTTGGTCTAAGACCCTTAAGGTGCACCTGGCAGCCATCCCTGTTTATCAGGTGCGGGCCGGTCAGCAGATGAGCGCACAGGAGAAGGTGGTCTGGTGTTTCTTTAAAGGCCTCGACCATATTTCCTCTCCAGTGCGTGAACCATCACCACCATGGGATCTACTGCTGGTACTGGCAAAGCTCATGGGCAAGCCATTCAAACCGATGCACAGGTGTGACATGTCACACCTGTTGTGGAAGACCTCCTTCTTGGTGGCTATCACGTCAGCCAGAAGGATTGGGGAGCTCCAGGCACTCTCTGTAGAGTCTCCCTGTCTGGTGTTCCCGGGAACAAGGTTGTCCTGCGCCCAAACCCAAAGTTCCTTCTGAAGGTAATGGAGTTTTACCTGAACCAGGTGATGACTGCCGCTGTACTACCCCAATTACACCTCTGAGGTGGAGTACAGGCTCCATACTTTGGACCTGAGAGGAATGCTCTCCTATTACAAGGAGCATACAGCTGAAGTTCAGGGAGAGGTTCGGCAGCTGTTTTGTCACCTACGCTGAAGCAGCACCTGGCAGACCTGCATTGAAGCAGATGATTGGCAGATGGATGACATCATGCATCAATCTCTGCTATAGGTTGGTGGGTAGGGAACCTCCTGTAGGGCTAAGGGTTCATTCCACCCACCATACTACTTCTAGGGACGTCCCTATCCAGGATATCTGCAGGGCTGCTACCTGGAAGTCAGCAATCACCTTCATTTCCCATTACCACTTCGACCTAGAGTCACGCCTGGAGGCTGGTTTTGGGGCCTCAGTTCTCCAGTTTCTGTTCCCTAAGTAGGGTGTGTGTGCCTTGCCCGGAGAACTGCTAGGAGTCTGCCAAACAGTGTGGATAGAACAACATATCCACGATCTTAGAAAAACAGATTACTCACCTGTAACAGTAGATCTTCTATGGAATGGTCTCTTGCAGTAGGTCATTACTTCTGGGAGGTTCCAGCAGAGGGCACTGTCACACGGCAGCTTCTTCTAGCAGTCTTTTACCAGGGACCACCCGCCCATGACATCATCTCCTTGCTCCCTATATAAACATATGTGGTCCCTGATATCCTCTGTTCATTTTCCTGCCGTCTTCAGCTCACACAGCAGCTAGCTCAATCTTCTGTGTAGCAGTCACTGACGAGGATCTGAATCAGATGAATGTCTAAAAGAATCTCCAACCAAGCAAGCTTTATTTTGTTCCTGCACTTGTGGCAGGAAGATTTACAGATTTGATAACCATTAATATTGTGTTAGGTGTCTGGGACCCACACACGACACCACCTCCTGTGCTTTCTGTCAGGAATTTAATTTAGCAACCCGTCGATGACGGTTGCATCAAATCCACAATCTACTTATGGAACAGAGAGTTCCTCTGTTGGAGACCAAGGGGACTCATTCCAAGGGCTCCCCCACCTCAGGGTCTCGTTCTCAGCAGAACAAGGAGAAGGACAAGCCCTCCTCACACTTCCTGCCACACCGCACGTCGACGGTGATGTCTTCCAGATGTCCACCGTCGGCGGAGCGCTCTTTTGTGCCTTTCTCATCAACGGGAGCTCTTCTGTCATCGATGGGGCTTGCCCAGGTGCTCAGAACAGTTCAAGACACTGTTCTGCCATCGATGACGGCTTCCATTTCTTCGTCGACGACCACTGTATTTTCTGCAGCCAAGCAAATGGCTGCTCCATCGACGGGAGCCCCTTTCCCGTCGATGACTTTTTCTTAATACAATGCCAATGTTTCTCCTGGCTCATAATCGATGACAGGAATTCATAGGGGCAAACCAACATTGTTTACCCTCCTTCGCACCCCTTCACCTTCTCAGATGCCTTCCTACCGGGGTGCTGCTGATTTACAGAAAGACCCTGGTCTGTATTTTCCAGGGGCACGTCCAGCTACCTCCCACCAGCCGGTGCCCTCTCTCACACCTATTATTTCAAACAGCCAACCTCAGCAGAAGGATATCCCACCATCTCAGGTGCCCGATATTGAAAGGCTTGTACATACAATACTACAATCTATGGGCTATAGCCAGTCTCCTTCTCAGACATTGGCTCATCCTTCCTAGCGTTCTCCCTCCCTTCCACCTAAAAGGCTTCATACTGACCAGGATGTTCCGCCCTGGTCTACCCCACCTCCTCTGTTAGAGGATTAGTTATCGGAGGAACCAGACTTGGTGGGGGACCTCCCGGAGGGTATTTATGAAGGGGACTTCTTGAATTTTGACCTTCCAGACCCGGATTCTCTGTTTTCCGTAGTCTCTTCTCTGGACGAGGATTTGCCAGCTCCCTTGGCTGTCTCCCCTCCAGACGACCCCTTTTTCAATGAAATGATGATACAAATCCAGAAAGTGATGGGGTTTTCCACCACGGAACAGGACAAACAAGATAAAGACATGGCTGGCTACCTCGAGTTACCTGAGGATCCTGTCATGGTCATTCCTCCATTGACACCTACTTATCAAAATGCCATCTCTGATGCATGGCACAGCCTTTGGCCATAACTGGCATTCCACGTAAGGCTGTGACCGGCTGTACCATCCCCTTTGGACCATCCGTATTTGTCCGCTATTTCTATAACTGACTCTGTAGTCATCACGGCCGCTCATGATTTCACTAAAAAAACTAAACATATGAGCTCTTTGCCTCCGGATAAAGAATCTTGGAGACTGGATTACCTGGGCAAGAAGGGCTTTGTCTCTGGCACCATGAACATAAGAATCTTAAACTATATGGGTCACATGATTAAATACCAGCGCACCTTGGGTGCATCAGCTGTAGACATCCTTAATAAACTACCTCCTTCTCCAGAGAAGGAGCAATTGCTCCAGATCATGTCAACCATTACTTCAGTGTCTCACCACCTTCTCGAGTCAGGCTATGATGTGGTTGATACTGCCACTCGTTTATCCGCCATTGGTATCGCCTTGCACCACCATGCCTGGCTTCGGTATCTGGCCTGGCACCAGATATCCAGCATAAAGTAGTCAACACACCTTTCTGTGGCAACAAGCTTTTTGGCCCCGGTACCCAAATCCTTTTGGACGACCTCCAGGCCTCTGGGCATACCCTCCATATAGTCCAGGGTATGTACCATGCGCCACAGGCCCAGTCCTCATACTATAATAAGAGAGGTAACCGTTTCAAGTACTCTAACCGGGATAATGTTTGGGGACGCAGTCAAACAACAAGAGGCAATTCAGCTGCCACATGTCCCTCCCATGCCCATCCCTCAGGTGGGGCCAGCACCTTCACTTCTCAGTGACTCCCTAGAGCTCTCCCGTCTCCTCCTCACCCAAGCCTCGGAGGCGGTAGAGGTCATTTTGCCCTTCATTTGGAGGCTTGACAACAAATAATGTCAGATGCATTGATATTCAAACTGGTAATACACTGGAACTAATTTCTTTACCACCTCTGCTTCCTCCTCGGATGATTCATTATCCTCAGGAACACCTTCCTATACTCCAGGCTGAACTTATGGCCCTCTTAATCAAGCAGGCCATTGTTCCAGTTCCATTGTCTCAACAGGGATTTTATTCCCACTGCTTTCTGGTACCCAAGAAAACTGGAGACCTCAGACCAATACTGGATCTGAGAAACCTAAATCTGTACATCCAGTACAAACATTTTCAGATGGTTACCTTAATGTCCATCATGCCTCTCCTGCAACAAGGAGATATCCTCATTCATCCAGCCCATCGAAAATATCTGCACTTCCACCTGCTGGGCCAAAATTACCAATTTCGGGCTCTGCCCTTTGGCCTTTCTTCAGGCCCAGCCCTTCCACACCTCCCTTCCTCACCACGTTCTAACAGCAGATGCCTCTCTAGAAGGTTGTGGTGCCCGTGTCGGTCCATATCGGACCCAGGGCACATGGTCCTCACCATCATATCAGTGTTCTGGAAATGGAGGCAGTCCTTCTGGCACTGCATGCTTTCAGTCCTTACTTGATCCCAGGTCACCTACTGATTGTCAGAAAACATGACCGCAGTCTGGTACCTCAACAAACCAGGAGGGACGCGCTTTCGCTCCCTTTGCATGGAAGCGATTGCGATGTGGCGCAAAGCAACCAAACAAAAACTGACGCTCATGGCCGTCCATCTACCGGGTTGTCACAACCAGTTAGCGGACCTCTTGAGTCGCCAGTCCTCAGCTCACGAGTAAACACTGCTCAGCTCGGTCCTTCAGGATCTCTTTCATCTCTGGGGCATGCCACAGATGGATCTGTTTGCATCCCCAGACAACCACTGGCTCCCCAAAATATTTTCCATTATCCTGAACAAAGAAAGTAGTAGTATAGATGCCCTGTCCCAACCCTGGACAGGACTCTTATATGCCTTCTTGCCACTTCCTCTCCTCCGCACATTAATGAAACTACAGATGGAGCCAGCCATGATGATTCTTATAGCTCCCCTGTGGCCTCATCAAGCGTGGTTTCCAGTTCTTCAACAGCTGTCGATTGCTGACTCAGTTCTGTTGCTCTTCCGGCTGAACCTCTTGTAGCAATGCCAAGGCTGTCTCCTACATCCCAATCTTAAGACCCTCTGTCTTCATGCCTGGCTCCTGAAAATGTCTTCATAAACGGATTACAAGTGTCTTCTCAGGTGGCTGTTATTCTGCTTGCCGCTCAGAAGCGGGCTACCAGAAATACTTACAATTCTAAATGGAAACATTTCTCCATTTGGTCAGCCTTTCAATCCCTGGACTTCTATTGCTGCCCTCTCATGAAGGTCCTGGACTATTTGGCCTTCTTGTCATCGGAGGGCCTTAGCTATTCTTCTGTCAAAGTCCACTTGGCTACCATCTCTGCCTTCCACGAACCATTGGATGGTAGACTTCTGTATCAACATCACCTAGCCAAGGTGTTTTTGAAAGGCATATTACATCTGAAGCCTCCTATTCGCTGTCCTGTTCCCCCATGGGACTTGAATTTCATGATTGAAAAATTAACAGTGGACCCTTTTGAACCGGCTGCCACTTGTGCCCTGCATTTTGTCTCCTGGAAAACGCTATTCCTTGTGGCCATCACTTCTGCTCGACGAATCTCAGAGCTTCATGCCCTTATGTGCAGGGAACCTTATCTTATCTTTCATAAGGACAGAGTGGTGCTTCACACTAACCCTTCATTTCTGCCTAAAGTGGTTTCGGAACAAACTTTGAATCAATCCTTGGAGTTACCGGGTTTTTAACCTGAGTACTCCAACCCTGGTGAACATATTTTACATACTATGGATGTCCATTGCATCCTCCGTTACTATACTGATCGGACAAAGTCCTTTTGCAAAACCTCACAACTGTTTCTCACCTTTGCTCTGGGTTGTGAGGGCTTTCCGGTTGCTAAGCGCGCCCTATCTTGCTGGCTAGTCCATTGCATTACATTTTGTTACAAAAAATACAATAAGCCCTTTTCGGGCCATGTCCAAGCCCATTCCACTACAGCCGTGGCAGCCACAGTGGCTTGTTTCAAAGGTGCCTCTATTACAGATATATGCAGTGCGGCCATCTGGTCTACCATCCATACCTTTACCAGGCATTACACTCTGGATGTTGCCTCGAGACACAGAATAGCCTTCGGCTGATCCGTCCTACAGGGCATCCTTTCATAATAGTCCCCCCACATAGACATAACTGCTGGAAACTCTCCCAGAAGTAATGACCTACTGCAAGAGACCATTCTGTAGAAGATAGTGCGGTTACGTAAGAACTTACCATAACAGTAGATCTTCGAGAAATGTCTCTTGCAGTAGGTCTGATCCTGCCCTCAGTTCCCCTGCCTTCTCTAACAGAGAAATTTCTGATCCAAGGACTTAGGGTTGGGAGTGGGACTCAGTAGTACTTTGGTTTCCCTCGGTCCTAGCCTTTGCGAGCTGAATCCAGCAGGGAACAGAGGATACCAGGGACCGACCACATTTGTATAGGGATCAATGAGATGATGTGGGTGGGTGGTCCCTGGTAAAAGACTTCTAGAAGAAGCTGTTGTGTGACAGCGCCCTCTGCTGGAACCTCCCAGAAGTAATGACCTACTGCAAGAGACATTCCTCGAAGATCTACTGTTACGGTAAGTTCTTACGTAACCACACTTTCTGGGAGTGGTATATGTTGTTCATCCACACGAACCCACCTGACCTCCCTGGCTTCGATGCACCACCTTCTGCTTCCAGCAGGCAAGATCTGGCATGAAGGGGTGAAGCCAAGGGATATACCACCTGGGTGGGTGGGAGGAGCCAGATTTTAGACCAGACGGCAAGATTTAAAGGGAAAGGGACATGCCAAACAATGTGGATGAACAACATATACCACTCCTAGAACTACTGTTACAGGTGAGTAACCTGGGGCTTTTTTACATTTATGTTTGTAAGGAGGGCATCATGAGAGGAATAAAAGTTTCATTATTTATTTATTTTTTAAAATTTAAGGGAGTTTTACTTTTTAGGACTTTGTTGAAGGTTTTCAGTGAGTAAAGGTGGTAGCATGTCCATAATGGTGGTCAGGGAAGCGTGAAGTGACTCATGAATTCCATGTGTGTCTGGACCAAATTCTAAATCCAATTGCCTGAACTTGTTCCAACCAGTGCATTTCTAGGGAATTAACACATGGGTCCCAGAACTTATGTAGCTAATCAGGATGGAAGTAGGGAATTTACAACCCATTTTATAATCAGATAAGAAAAATAAGTTGAACATAGTGCTATCATCTAGAAAGAAATGTCAGTGCAGCATCTTCACCTTCATCTTGTGATGGCAGTCTTCAAAAGCTGTCAGTAGCCACAGTTGTCTGAAAACATTTAAAGACCATGTGTATAAGCTATATAAATAGCAACATTAATTAAGCAGGGCATTGTGTTTATTCACTTGTTTGAGTTAAAACGTTTTCTTTCTTTTTTCAAGGCCTTCAGTATTTCAGAAATGTTGTGCTAGTGGGATCTCTGCAAGATCGCTATGTTCCGTATCACTCTGCCAGAATTGAGATGTGCAAGACGGCCTTAAAAGATAAACAGTCAGGTAAATGGTAGTACATGACTGGCAGCTGAAGCTGTGCAGTATTATACTGTGCTGGTACAGGCCCATTTCAGGTTCTATGCAGACTGTATGCACATTGTATATTGAAATAATATAAAAATTGTAAGATGTGCATACATTCACAGTATTTGCTGAAATGAATACATAGACTTTATAATGAAAATTCTCCACCCAATGAAAAGTACATTGTTATGTACTGAAGCAAGTATGTCGGCAGTAAGCCAGAATGAGGCACGAAGCTGAAGGCTAAGTGTTCTTTGGCCCCTGCGAGGGGCATTCAGATCCTTTACTACAGACCCTGGCATGGCTTATTGTGCTTATAAAATGGCCTGCTGTTCCTTTGTACTATATGTAAAGTGAAACATTTTTGATATGATTTTTTACATGAATCATTAGTTTAAATACATTTCTTAGTTACTGATGTTGTAGGTAATGAGGCTTTTTAATCTTAGTAATGGGGTCTGGCACCAGACCATGTGGTGCTAGGAATTTATTGCATGGTTAGGTGACGTCTCTTACCAATTTCTAGATTTTTTCTTGCCATTTTACAAATACTTTATATGATCAAGCTTTTTGATAACAAATAAGCAGGCTCAATATGGATGTTGGCTTTCTGGCTTACTAACCAAGGTTAATTGTTACAGTTGCAATAGACTGCAAGGGCTGGCAGTATAGCCTAGAGGTTAGAGGAACAAGGTGTGAACAAGCTTGATACATCCAGTAGACCAGACCTGAGTTTGATTCTTACAACCTCCACTTGCATGCTGTGCGACTCTGAGCAAGTCACTTAACCGTTCAGTGCTCCCAGGGCACCCCTGAAAACAGGCACATGTGCCTAGTGGGCCTTAACCAGTTATCAAAGACTAAAATAAAAAAAAAAAAAGTTTATTTTTTTATTCATTTATTGAAATCTTTGGAGAGTACCTTTGAGCACCGGTGCTCATTTACAAGGTTCCAGGTCAAATACATAGTCACAAAAAACATTACAAGTACATTGAACAGTTCCAGAGGAAATGCAGTCGAGTCAGGCTCAAAACACCTAAAATAGCTCAGTTACATACAATTTTGAAATAAATCCATACAGACAGTTGAATAAAAATTCACAGAATATGTACAGAGAGAAACCAAATAAAGTAGTTTAATAGTTACAGTTGCAATAGACTGCAAGGGCAGACTGCAAAGATCCCTTAAACTGATTAATCTTGGGGAGATTCGGCAGTTTGTTTAACCCAGTTAGCAGCGCTGACAGTAAATGACCACTTGCCCAGCGGAGTACGCTGGGAAAGAGGCTTTAGGGCATTCCTGACCATATTCCTGGTAGTGGTTGGAGACAGTATGGAAACAATTTGTTAAAGCAGGGGGTACTGGGCCCAGGAACGCTATTTTGGGTAAAGGTAGCCAGTTAGTGAGTGCGTAAAGGGTACAACTGTGAGTGCGGTTATCTGCACCAAGTATAAATGGCACACTTTATTACAGATCAGCTTTACTCTGTTTAGCACCATGTCACAGGCAGCTTCATAGACAGGGAGCCCATAATCAATAAGTGACAGAATGGAGCTGGTTACAATAAGGTGTCTAGCATCCCCCAGCGAGATTGTTCGGTTATGGTACATGGCACCCAGTCTTCTGTCAGCTATGGCCACCAGATTGTCAACATGGGGAGGCAAAAGATAAGGTGTCATCCAGAGTTACTCCAGCAGTATTAATTGGTAATTAGTATCAGGCCACAAAAAAGGAAAACGAGTTTTACTAAAGAAAAAAATATATTTTTTTCTCACATCCCCAAAACTACCTCAACCACCACCCAACATAAGGAGTATGAATTTAATATTGATGAGTTTTTCACACTAGTGGACACCTTTATATCTTCATTAAAAAAGTTAAACTTTTAAGATACTCTGCAACCCTTCTGTCCAGCTTGTACCACTCTAAATTGACTCTGTATCATTTTAATATGCAAGCTTGCATCTGATTTGAACCAATATCCAACCTGTGCATCTGGCATTAAAGGAGAACAGTCAGCACTAAGAGCTGTGCATCCAAGTGTGGAACTGTTCCCAGTTTGCACGTTATGTGCGAAAATGTTTTTTTTAGTACTGTTTACTGTGGTATAGTAGGAGGTATCAGACTGATTTTGTTGACTTTCACGCTGACATTTCCAGTAACCAGAAATCACAGACTCCCCTGCAGTTTTCATCATAGCAGGGCTGCAGCAGTGGAAGATTCAATAGCCTGCATTGCAAGTTAGAGATTTTATAAGCTCAGATCGGATGTTTGCCAATCCCACTGTTCTCCCAGAGCTAAGTACAGTCCTCTGTGACTGTATTTAGCCCCAGGAGGGCAGCAGGCCAGCAAACAAAAGACTGTACCTCCTAATTTTGAGCAACCTTAACTACCCAACTGTCCGCTCCCTCATTTACATCACTTTTGTACGTATTTAATAGGGTAACCCCAGTTCCAAGCCCCGAGACACCACACTTGTCACTTAGTGTACATTCAGTGCAATCCAGTGTACAATGCAGCCCTCAAATCCTCCCTTGCCCAACTGGACTCCTCTAGCTCTTCTCTGTCACTTTGCTCTTAACTGTGTGCCCTGCACCTCCACTTCATTCTCTATACTGATCTTGCACTTCCCTCTCTTGAAGGACAATGCCTTCTCCACTCAATTACTGTGGCTGCTAAACTCTGGCTTTCTGCCCTCCCATTATCTTTCCTCCTTCCTCCCTCACTCCACCCCTTTACATACTCATTCAGAACCTATGGCCCTTACTTCTTTAACTCTCCTCTTTTCAGAACCTCCACTGGACAATCCTCCTTTTCTTATAGAACTACCCTACCTCTGGAACAGTCTCCTTCCAACTACAGTGTAGCCTTGATTATCCTAACTTTCTGGGAGGCAGCATATTTGTTCGGATAATCGAGAGTTTGTATAATCTGGGGTCTACTGCATTAGGTAAACCAGAGTTGTGGGGGAAATATCGGAATTCGGATAATCAGGAGATCTGGATAATTGGAGTATGGATAATCGAGGTTGTACTGTATTCACTTCTCCACTTCCCCATCTCTCTGAAAGCCCTACTCAACAATCTCACAGTCCACTCCTGCTATTGTAGTTAGGTCAATAGCTTGTGTGTTCAGAGCCCTACCCGCCCCGATCTCTGTTGTGGGGTGCCTCATACATACATACATACATACTATCCCAATGCATGTATCAGCCAAAGTTCTGCTGGTCCCATCTCCTGGTTCCCCACAATTGGAGATCCTCTGAGGCTAATCTCTAGCAGGGAACTGAGGAGTGATGGTGCCACCAACATTTATGTGCTTGTAAACGTGGCAGGTCATTGTGAGCGGCCCCTGGCTAGCAAAAGTTTCCATGTGGTCCTAACTCTGATGGCTTATAGTTCCAAAGGTGGTGGTGTAGTATTTATTTGGTAATTGGGTAAACAAAGCTCTGGGCCATGTGGCCCTTTTACAGGCTTGACCCGTGGGAGTACTCCAGTGTACAGTATGTGACAAAACATATACACGTTATTTTTGACCTAATGCAGGAGATTCTCTCAAAGATCTATTGTTATAGTAAGATCTTACATAACTGTTCTTTTCTCTATGCCTTCCCTTCAATCCCTCTCATTCAGAGAGTGCTACTCAGACTGGAGGTGAAAGAGGAAAGATGAGTCGGATAGCCCGCTAGGCAGATAATGGTATCTGCTTCTAACACAGCTGGCAGTCAGTAAAACTGACATTTCTAGGTTTGTGGATATGTTGTTCTATCCACACTTCTTGGCAGGTACCTTGTCGCTTTAAGATGTGCCGAGAAGTCTTCATGCTGGCTGCTCCCACCCACCGGGTGGTATAACCCTCTGCTCCGCCCCATGATGCCAGATCTTCCTTTCCCTGGAAGGTTCATGTTTCCTCCTTAGCCCATTATAGTAGGCCCTGGCTCTAGAATCTTCAGATTTGCTTCCAAAACTTATTTTAAAACTCTCTCAGGTTTCGTCGTCTTCTCTCGTTACTATGATGGAAGACAAATCAGTTCCTGGGTTTCACCAGTGCTCCTGTGGACAGAAGATGTCTTGCACTGATCCACACGCCACGTGCATCTACTACCTGGGACATGACCACGATCTGCAGGCTTGCGATCACTGTTGGTCATTTTCACCTTCAGTTCTGGAAGACCACGCTGCCCGACTTCAACTGGGGTGACAGGAAAAGTGCTACCCGCCGATTAAATCCAAGGATGCCTGTTGAGTGGTCTCCATGGCTGTGAGTCCGGCTGAGCAAGCTGGAACAGCTAAGGTCTTGACGGCGGCTGCTCAGGCCGCAGTGGGCTCCTTTTCGGCTTCGGCCTTCATTCCGCTACAACTGGGATCCTCCTATTCAGCTTCCTTCAAGGAGTTGTGCCAGTCTCTCTACCAAGGTAGAGGGTCCTTTGGGGTCGCATCTTTCACGCTCTCGGAAGAAGGAATCGAAAAAGGACAAGTTGCAACACTGATGCTCTTGGGACCAGGAGCGATCCCGCTCACAGGAAACCCCTGTTTCGATTTCAGTCGAAGTTGCAGCTGAGGCCACTGGTCTCACGGTAACCACATCAGACCAGTCAGCTGAGATGCCTGTCGACGCGGCCGAGATTTTTCTCGAGCTGATTGGAGGTTGTCTCCCGATCCGGCCGACAACTCTTTATTTCGGATGCCAGTGCTTCCAGTGCCCTCAGACGGGTCGGCTTAGCTCACTGGGTAGGACCTGTCTACCAAGAAACCTGACCAGGAGGAGCCATGGTTTTCCCTGACTCCTTCCGAGGTCCCCCATCGGCCCCGCCGACGGTCGAGGTCTTGGTCTCATTCCTCGACTTTGACGTCGGACAAGACTCACCCTCATCGGCAATCTCATTCCCGACGCCATGGTAAGCGGCGGCACTGCTCCTCGGATGAGGAGAGGCTCCGGTGCAAGTTGCGTTGGTGCTATGAAGACCTAATGTGGCAGCTGTTGGTCTTGTCCCAGTCTAAACCGATTCCAATTTCTACCCGGCCATTAATGGCTTTACGCCCGGCGACTGATATTGTACAATACCGTCACCAAGGTGCTAGTTGAAGGCCCTGCTGGCTCAGCCAAAGCCAGCTACTCCACCGATCCGAGGTTTGAGCCGCCATCCATACAACGAAGTCGGGGCTCTGACAAAATTTCGGTTATTGAACCTGCCCTTCGGTTGTCGGTCACTCTTACTCCCAACCACCCAAGGCGGGTTGAGGGTGACACGGATGGTTGCCTGCTTTATGAGGACTCCTCAGAGTCTGAAGATTCCTCCATGGTCTCCTGTCCTGTTGGCATCGAGTCTCTTGGGGCTCTCTCTGTGGACAAGGGCCCTACCTCACTGACGAGTATTTGTTGGCTCATTTCCGAGTCCACGGGAATGGAGCTCGAGCATGTGCAGAAACGGGCCAAGTATCCCCTCACAGAGATTCTGGACAAAGGGGATACTCTGATGGAGGTTTTTCCAGTGGCTGAGGCCATTGTGGGCCCAGCCTTGGAGCTGTGGCAGCATCCTGCCTCTTGCCCTGTGCTTTCTGCCTGTGTGGTCCCTATGGGGTCCCTTTCGGGTTTTTCGGAGCACCCTTCTGCAGTAGGGTTGGTGGCCGACTCCGTCTTTCGGCGCTCATGCAACAAAGGGGATGCAGACAGACCCCTGGACAAGGAATCCAAACAATTGGACCATTCCGGGAAGAAGGTCTATGCAGCTTCCTTCCTTGGCCTTCATCAGGCCAGTTCAGTCGTTATCATGGCACACTTCTCCCAAGCCCTCTTATGCTCCCTGGACGAGGTGATCCCTCACCTCCCAGCAGACCTTCGGACCACGGTCAAGCAGGTCCGGGACCAGTGTAGGGCAGTGGTGAAGCAACAACTCCAGACGGCTCTGGACATTGGTGACTCCTCTGCCAGTTCGGTTAGGGCTGCTGTGGCCATGCGCCACAGGGCTTGGCTGCACATCTCGACCTTTACGGCTAATATGCAACACAAGCTGGCAGATGTCCCCTTCTTCGGCACCAACCTGTTCGGGCCCCGCGTGGAGGGCCACCTCCAATGTATAGAGAAGTCCAATGCCACCTTGGACTCCACCACATCTACCCAGAAGGACAAGGGCCGAAAGCGTCAGAACCGCGGGCCCTTTTGCTCGTCCACTCCTATGGCCAGACATGCCCAGCAGCAGCAGCAGGGCCAGCAGACTCAAACTTGGCATCCTCTGGCCAAGTCTGTGGCCTCCTCGTTCAGAAAGCCCAGGGAGGAAGATCCCGGCAGCTCCTCCACCGGACCCTCCTCCAAGCCTGCTCATGGGGGTCAGCTCAGCCACTTTCTTTCCGCCTGGTTCACTATCACCATGGACCATTGGGTTCTGGAAGTGGTCGGTCGAGGCCTGTCTCTGGAATTTGTGCATGCCCCTTCATATCGAGCCCGCACCCCACAGGCGGATCTGGTGCCACAGCCTCTCAGATGGCTCTCCGAGATGACTTAGCTCAGCTCTTCCTCAAGGAGGTGGTGCTCAGAGTAGCGTACCCACCTTCAGACCCAGGGTTTGTTTCCAGGTTCTTCCTGGTACCAAAACGGATGGGAGACTGGTGCCCCATTCTAGATCTGCACGACCTGAACAAGTTCCTCAGGTCCCACACCTTCCGGATGGTCACTCTGGCTCAGATCATACCATCCCTGGAGCAAGGCATGTGGTTCCGCTCCCTAGATCTTCAGGGTGCATTCTTTCACATCCCGATCCGTCCGTCCCATCGACGATTCCTCCATTTCTGAGCCAAGGGAACCCTTTACAAGTTCCAAGCCATGCGCTTCATCCTATCTTCAGCCCCCAGGGTCTTCACTAAATGCATGGCAGTGGTGGCGGCTTTTCTCAGGAGCCGAGGAGTCCGGGTGTACCCTTACCTGGATGACAGGCTGATAGCAGGTCACTGCAGGTGGGAGGTGGAGCGGTCCAGGGATCTGGCCCTCCAGACTTGCCTCTACCTTAGCCTCCTGATCAACGAGACCAAGTCGGAACTCGTGCATTCGCAGGTGATTTAATTTATCGGGGCAGAGCTCGGCTCCTGGCGGAGAGGGCAGAGGTTCTCTCCTCCTTTTCCCAGTCATTTCTGGTTGGGCAGTCATACCCTGCCTGGGACTTCCTGCGTCTTCTGGGCTACATGACGGCCTGCACCAGCGTGGTCTGATGGGCCCACTGGCATATGCGTTCCCTTCAGTGGGAACTGGCCAGCCAGTGGTCTCAACGCTCAGGTCATCTCGACCAGCAGGTCTCTATGACCCAGAGGATATGGGATGGCCTCCAATGGTGGCTCGTCCCATCCCACCTGCAGAAAGGGATCCCTTTTGTCTGCCCCAATGCGACGATCATCCTGACGACCAACGCCTCTCTGATGGGTTGGGGTACTGACGGCCAGGTTCCTGAGCGGCTAGAGTTCCAGGCTTTGGGTCTCTCCAACGAGGTCCTCAACATTGTTAAGGCTTCTGGTGAGGAATCGACCAGAAAATGCTATGCCTTTAAATGGAAGAGATTCTCCATCCGGTGCCAGGGCAAAGGGTTGGACCCATCGCCCTGTGCAGTGGCTAGCATTTTGGACTATCTTTGTTCCCTCTCCCAACAGGGACTTGGTCGATGACCCTAAAGGTGCACCTGGCAGCCATCTCTGCTTACCGGGCACAGGCCGGTCAGCAGTCAGTGGCGCAGGAGAAAGTGGTCTGGCGCTTTCTCAAAGGCTTAGGTCACATATCCCCTCCAGTGCATGAACCTCCTCCTCTGTGGGATGTACTGCTGGTTTTGGCAAAGCTCGTGGGCAAGCCATTCGAACCGATGTACAAATGTGACATCTCACATTTGTCGTGGTGGCTATCACATCAGCCAGAAGGACTGGGGAATTACAGGCGCTCTGTATCGAGTCTCCTTACCTGGTCTTCCACAGGGACAAGGTTGTCCTGCGTCCCCACCCGAAATTCCTTCCGAAGGTGATGTCGGAGTTTCTCCTTAACCATGTGATTACTCTGCCAGTGTTTTACCACAGTCACACCTCAGAGACCAAGTACAGGCTTCATACTTTGGACCTGAGATGAACGCTCGCCTACTACAAAGAGCGATTGGCGGAAGTCTGGGGAGAGGTTCACCAGCTGTTTGTCACCTACACTGAAGCCGCACCTGGCAGACCTGCAGCCAAGCGGACAATAGCTCGATGGATCGATAGGAGGCAGTATAGCGCAGTGGTTTAAGGCTCTGAGCTGCAAATCTGGAGACCAGGGTTTGAATTCCACAGCCCCAATTTGCATACTGTGTGACCCTGAGCAAGTCACTTAACTTCCCTGTGCTCCCAGGTTGCACCTGTAAACAAGCTTTCAGCTTAGTGTGTCTCACCTGGTTAAACAATTGGGGATTACATCTTGCATTGACCTCTGCTATAGGTTGGTGGGTAGGAAGCCTCCCGTAGAGCTTAAGGCTCATTCCACCCGCCATACCGCTGTGTCGGTGGCTGCTTCTAGGGACGTCCCTATCCAGGAAATCTGCAGGGCTGCTACCGGAAAGTCAGCACACACCTTCATTTCCCATTACCTCATCAACCTCAAGTCACGCTGGGATGCTGGTTTTGGAGCCTCAGTTCTCCAGTCCCTCTTTCCTAAGTAGGGGATGTGCATCTTGTCTCCCTCCTCCCGGAGAACTGCTAGGAGTCTGCCAAGAAGTGTGGATAGAACAACATATCCACGATCCTAGAAAAACAGGTTCTAGGGACATGGATATTTTGTTCATCCACACTGTCTGGCAGGTTCCTTGCCACTTTAAATCTTGCCGGAAGGTCTTCAAGCTGGCTCCTCCCACCCACCCGGGTGGTAAAACTCTCGGCTCCGCCCCATGACACCAGATCTTCCTTACCGCTTGGAAGCTCAGGTTCCCTCCTTAGCACTCTGCGTTTTATACTGGATTCTAACTCTTCGGTTCATCCGAAACTAGTTTTGAAGTTTTCTAAACTTCGGTCTTCATCATCCCTTGCGGCTGCGATGGACAAATCGATTCCCAGCTTTCGGAGGTGCCCTTGCAGGCAGAAAATTTCCAGGATGGATCCGCACTCCACGTGCGTCTACTGCCTAGGCCTAGACCACGACCCGCAGGCCTGCGAGTTGTGCCGCTCTTTTTCAGCCACCGTCCTGGAAGATCGCGCTGCCCGATTGAAGCTCGGGCACCCCGTGAAGCGTTACCCGCCGGTAAAATCCAAAGAGGCTCATTGGGCGGTGTCTGTGGCGGCTGGCTCAGCTGAGCAGCTCGAGCATATGATCGCCGTCAAGGAGGAGGTGGCCCAGGCCACATCTTCCTCCTCCTCCTCGGCCGCGGCATTTATCCCGTTCTCTCTGAGTTCCTCGTACACGGCTTCATTCAAGGAGCTTTGTCAGTCCCTTTCCACGAAGGGAGAGGGGCCTTTGGGACATTCTTCTCGGCCCAAGAAGAAGGAGTCGAAGGGTAAGTCCCACCGTCGGCATTCATGGGAGCGGGAGAGGTCTCCTTCCTTGGACAGCCGACCGTCGACTTCGGTCCAAGTTGTGGCTCAGGCTGCTGGCTTCACGGTGTCCCCGTCATGCCAGCCTGCCGAGACTCCCGTCGACGCAGTCGAGATTTTCCTCAACCCGTCGGACGGGCTGTCGACTGGTGAAGCCGACAACCCTCCTTCACCGGTTCCCCCGGTGGAGACCGAGATCTGCCTGTGCCTTGGGTCGGCGAGTCCCGGATAAAGTGCCGAGCGAGGGAAGGCAGGTGTCCCACCCCTTCCAGACCTGCCCTCAGTCACCCGAGGTCTCGGTCTCGGACTTCATCTCGGTCAAGCCGTTCCACCGGCATCGGCGGTCTCGGTACCGAAGTAAGCGACGACACCGTTCCTTCTCGTCCTCTTCCTCGGAGGAGGAGAGGCTTCGACGTAAATTACGTCAACATTACGAGGAGCTTATGTGGCAGCAGTTACTGTTGTCCAGGACTAAACCGACTCCGGTTCAGCGCCCGGCCATCAAGTGGCTGTCGCTTGAATGACCGAAGCAACCGCTCGCCCCAGTCGAGATGCCCATTCCTGGGCCGGTTGTTCGGCCAACCAGCTGTTCCACCAATTGTGGTGGAACCTCTGCCTTCACAACCGAAGTCTGGGGCACCGACCGAGGATTCTCAGTCGGGTCACGGCCTGCCCCACAGGTTGTCGGTCACCCTCACTCCCGACCGTCCTTGGCAGGTGGAGGGTGGCTCAGGGCCGAGGCAGCTCTTCGCAGACTCTTCGGAGTCCGATGACGACTCCTCCCTGTTCTCGAGGCAGGTCGACCTGGAGTCCTCCGGGGGGGCCAGTCATTGGACGATAGTCCATCGTCCTTCTTGGGTCTGCTTTGACTCATCTCGGAGTCCACCGGGATGCAGCTCGAGCCCATGTCCAGACAGGCCAAGTATCCCCTGACGGAGATACTGGACCGAGGGGATTCCCCCAAGGAGGCCTTTCCGGTGGCTGAGGCCATTGTCGGCCCAGCCTTGGAGCTTTGGCAGCAGCCTGCTTCCTGTCCTGCGCCCTCGGCCAGGGTGGCCAGGAAGTATCACGGTCCCCTACGGCTCTTTGCCGGTTCTCGGAGCACCCCTCTGCCAAGGGGTTAGTCACCGACAGCGTCTTCCGGCGTTCCGGTAATGCTCGGGACGTGGATAAGCCCCCCGACAAAGAGTCCAAAAAGCTGGACTTTGCCGGGTGCAAGGTGTACGCTGCGTCCTCCCTCGGCCTCCGGCAGGCCAGCTCGGCTGTGCTGATGGCACACTTCTCCCACGGCCTCATGGGCTCCCTGGATGAGGTTGGCCCTCATCTCCCGGCCGACCTGCAGACCACAGTCCGTCAGGTGCGGGACCAGGGTAGGGTGGTGGCAAGCGCAGCTTCAGACTGCTCTGGACATAGGTGATTCCTGTGCCAGGTCAGTAGCGGCACGGTGGCTATGCGTGCGCGGGGGCGTGGCTGGGATATCCACCTTCCACAGGCGGATACCGGCTAGGTTGGCGGATGTCCCTTCTTGGGACTGACCTCTTCAGGCCCTGGGTGGAGGACACCTCCAGCCAGTTGAAAAGTCCAATGCCTCTGGACTCTGTCACCTCCGCCCAGAGGGACAAAGGTCACATCAACAACAGCATAAGTCCTTTCGTCCTTCGGCCCCTGCAGCACGACCGGCCCAACAGCACCAGCAACAGGGCCAGCAGGCTCGCGCTTGCCGTCCCAAACCCAAGCCCGCGGCTTCCTCCAACAGGAGGCAAGGAGGTAAAGGCCCAGGAGGTCCCTCGGCCAGTTCCTCCTCCAAGCCTGCCCAGTGACGGGTTGAGGGGTGCCGCCCCCAGCCTCGTCACTCCCCCCTGGGTTCTCCCCATGGGGGGACAGCTCCACCACTTCCTTTCCGCCTGGTCCACTATCACCACGGATCGCTGGGTGTTGGAGGTGGTAGGAAAGGACCTACCTCTGGAGTTCGAGCAGACCCCACCCTTTCGAGCCATCACCCCTTGGGGGGGCCACGGGGTCCGCAGCCTCGCTGTCGGCCCGCTGAGCCGATATTGCCCTGCTCCTTGAAAAAGAGGTGATCAGGAAGGTGGCGGATCCTCCTCCAGACCCGGGGTTTGTGTCCAGGTATTTCCTGGTCCCAAAACGAACGGGGGACTGGCGCCCCATCTTCGACCTGCACGACCTGAACAGGTTCCTAAGGTCTCGGACCTTCAGGATGGTCACTCTGGCTCAGATAATTCCATCCTTGGAATGAGGCGTGTGGTTCTGTTCCCTGGACCTCCAGGATGCGTTCTTTCACATCCAGATCTGTCCGTCTCATCAGAGATTCCGCCACTTCAGAGTGGAGGGATCCCTTTACCAGTTCCAGGCCATGCCCTTCGGCCTCTCTCTAGCTCCCAGGGTCTTCACCAAATGCATGGCAGTGGTGACTGCATTCCCTCTGGCGTCGAAGGTCGGGTGTACCCCTACCTGGACGACTGGCTGATTGCAGCCCCCTCCAGAGCAGAGGTGGAGCGGTCCAGAGATCTGGACCTCCAGGTTTGCTCTCAGATTGACCTCCTCATCAACGAGGCCAAGTCAGAACTCGTGCCGAAGCAGGTGATACTCTTCATCGGGGCAGAGCTCGACTCTCTTCGAGCCAGAGCTCGGCTCCCGGCGGACAGGGCCGAGGTTCGTTTGCCCAATCATTTCTGGTTGGGCAATCGTGCCTTACCCAGGACTTCCTGCGCCTCCTGGGCCTCATGGCATCCTGTACCAGCGTGGTCCGTTGGGCCCATTGGTACATGCATCCCCTTCAATGGGGACTGGCCAGCCAGTGGTCACAACGCTGCGATCCGTTGGACCAGCCCGTGACAGTGACCCAGGAGATGTGGAACGCTCTCCAGTGGTGGACCGTTCCGGCACATGTGCAGGAGGGCATCCCGTTCGTCCGCCCCGAGCCGACGGTCTCTCTATCGACCGTTACATCTCTGATGGGTTGGGGTGCCCATCTGGGGGAGCACAGAACGCACGGCCTCTGGTTCCCTCGGGAGTCCTGATGCCATATCAACCTGCTGGAGCTCCGAGTGATCCATCTAGCTCTCACCGCCTTTGCTCCGTTTCTACGGGGTCAAGTGGTTCAGGTCCAGACGGACAATACCACGACCATGTACTACCTGAACTGCCAGGGCAGGACGCGCTCCATGCTGTTATGCAAGGAAGCTCTCCGCATTTGGTCCCTGGTGCGCAGCCTGGAGGCGGATCTCCTAGCCATTCACGTGGCAGGAGCCTCCAACACCCTGGCCAATGCCCTAAGCCGGATAGGGTCTGCGTTTCACGAGTGGTCTCTCTGCCGGAGGTGGTGCAAGTCTCTTCTCACTGGGAGCGCCTCAGGTGGACCTGTTGCCTCCAGGGAGAATCAGAAGCGAGACTGTTCCACCACCCCGCCCCCTCAGCAGGGCTCGTTGCAGGGGATGCCTTCTCGAGGCCGTGGACCCTGGGCCTCTTCTATGCCTTTCCCCCATTTCCCTTGATCCACAAGGTGCTTCTCAAGGTGAGGAGGGACAAGGTGCAGGTGATTCTGGTAGCCCCAGACTGGCCCCGCCAGTTCTGATATCCAGATCTCCTCAGTCTCAGCTCCAGGCTCCCGAGGCGGCTTCCAGCCTGCCCAGACCTGATCTCAGTCAACCAGGGGAAGGTATCCTGACCTTCAATCCCTGCACCTGACAGCCTGGTTCCTGAGCGGTTAGAGTTCCAGGCCTTGGGTCTTTCCGACAAGGTCCTCAACGTCGTTGAGGCATCCCGTAAGGAGTCGACCAGGAAATGCTATGCCTTCAAATGGAAGAGATTCTCCATTTGGTGTCAGGGGAAGGGCTTGGACCCTTCCACCTGTCCCTTAGCAAGCATTCTGGACTTCTCTGGTCCTTTCTCAGCAAGGGCTTTGGTCGGCGACCCTTAAGGTGCACCTGGCAGCCATCTCTGCTTGCAGGCGCGGGCGAGGAAGCAGTCGATGGCAGCAGAGGAAGGTGGTCTGGCGCTTTTTCAAAGGCCTTGATCACATTTCCCCTCCGGTGCGAGAACCTCCACCTCCGTGGGATCTACTGCTGGTATTGGCCAAGCTCATGGGCAAGCCATTCGAACCGATGCACAGGTGCGATATCTCCCACTTGTCATGGAAGACCACCTTCTTGGTGGCTATCACATCAGCCAGAAGGATGGGAGAGCTCCAGGCGCTTTTCATCGAGTCTCCTTATCTGGCCTTCCACAGGGACAAGGTTGTCCGGCGCCCCCACCCGAAGTTCCTTCTGAAGGTGGTGTCGGAGTTTCACCTTAACCAGGTGTTGACTCTGCCGGTGTTCTACCCCAATGACACCTCGGAGGCCGAGTATAGGCTCCATACTTTGGACCCTAGAAGGCGCTCGCTTATTATAAGGCGGACAGCTGAGATTCGAGGAGGATTACTTCCAGCTGTTTTGTCACCTACGCTCAGAACCGCACCTGGCAGACCTGCAGCCAGCGGACGATAAGCAGGTGGGTCACCTCCTGCATAGATCTCTGCTATAGGTTGGCGGGCATGGAACTCCCAGAGGATAAGGCTTATTCTACCGCCATACCTGCATCGGTAGCTGCTTCCAGGATGTTCCTATCCAGGATATCTGCAGGGCTGCTACCTGGAAGTCGGCACATTCCTTTATTACCACTACCACATCGACCTTGAGTCACGCCCGGGATGCTGGTTTTGGGGCCTCGGTTCTCAGTCTCTATTCCTTAAGTAGGAGTGTCTTGCCTCCTCCTCCCGGAGAACTGCTAGGAGTCTGCCAGACAGTGTGGATGAACAACATATCCATGTCCCTAGAATGACAGGTTACTCACCTGTAACAGGAGTTCTAGGAATGGTATATGTTGTTCATCCTGACTTTCCTGGAACCTCCTCGCAACGCACAACAACCTGGCTTCAGCGGGCTAGATCTGGCGTCATGGGGCGGGCGAGAGTTTTACCACCTGGGTGGGTGGGAGGAGCCAGCTTGAAGACCTTCCGGCAAGATTTAAAGCGGCAAGGAACCTGCCAGACAGTGTGGATGAACAACATATGCCATTCCTAGAACTCCTGTTACAGGTGAGTAACCTGTATTTACTCACCTGTAACAGTAGTTCTAGGAGAGGTATATGCTGTTCATCCACACTGACCCACCCAACCTCCCCGGCTTCAATGCACAAACCTGGCTTCCAGCAGGCCAAGATCTGGCATCACGGGTTGGAGCCGAGGGTTATACCACCCGGGTGGGTGGGAGGATCTAGCTTGACGACTTTCCGGCACATCTTAAAGCGGCAAAATACCTGCAAAGAAGGGTGGATGAACAACATATACCACTCCTAGAACTACTGTTACAGGTGAGTAACCTGTTTTTCTTTACCACATGATGTTCCTTTCTCCACTCCCTCCCCCACCCCCACATCCATGTTGTAAGTTGGGATCCGTCCATCAACTACTTATCTCTCTTACATTTAGGGTGGTAGTACATAAAATGTGAAGCCTAGACATCAGGCATGCATCAGTTTATAGTCCTGCCTTTAGTTTGTCAGAGTTCAGAGGAGGCATATTGACAAAAAACCTATTTCTCAAATCTAACATGAACATACATACGAATATGCCATTAGATGAAGGTCTTATGGTCCATCTGATCTGCTTGGTTGTGCAGCTCCCTGTGTATTTACAAAGGGAACTGCCCCCCCCTCCTCATTCCCCATCTCCCCCCCTTCTACCTGCAATATTTTTCTCACCCTGTCCACCCCCTCGTGAAGCTGTCCACCACTGTTAGGGAAGTCACCACCTCCTCTGGCAGTTCAGTTCATTCCACTTGGCCGCCACCCTCTCAGTCAAAAAGTGCCTCCTCATCTCCCTCCTGAACCTTCCCCTCAACAGTTTTAGGCTGTGCCACCAAGTGGTCTTGTTCCCACTAAGGCTAAAGAGGCCCTCAGTACCCTGTTAATACTCTTAAGGTACTTGAAGGTCTTAATCATGTCTACCCTCTCCTTTCTTTCCTCAGGAGAGTACTTGTTGAGGTCCTTGAGCCTCTCCTCACAGGTGTTGTCCTGCTGGCCCTGGATCTTCTTGGCTGCCCTTCACTGGACTGCCTCCAGCAAGTTTGTATCCTTCTTAAGATGCGGACACCAAAACTGCACCCTACTCCAGGTGTACTCTTACCAGTGACCTGTACAGTAGTAGAATGACCTCTGCCTTCTTGTTGGTAATTTCAGTGGCTATGCAGCCCAGCATCCAATTTGCTTTGACTGCTGCTCTCTTGCAGTGTGCAGTGTGTTTCAGGTCACTTGTAATTATTACTCCCAGGTCTTTTTGTTCCTCTGACCTGGTTTCTTGCACATATTCCAACCAGTATTTGATCCCTGGATTTTTTACTCCCAAGTACATAATTTTAACATTTTAGTATAGAACCCAAGCTGCGAAATGCCAGACCAATTTTCTAGGCTAGCCAAGTCCTCCCTGCGTTCCTGTCTTCCCTCCTCCATGCCTCCATGTCCACCCTCCAATAGTGCTTGGTGCTATCTTTGAACAGACAGATTTTACCCTTGATCCCATCCGTGGTGTCACTTATGAAGATGTTAAACACCGAACCAAGCACTGAGCCCTGCAAGGCCCCACTGATCACAGACCTTACTTCTGAGATTTCTCCCCTGACTACCACCCTCTGGCTTCTTTCCTGCAGCTAGCTTCTGACCCATCCTGTGAGCTTAGCCTCCACCCTCGGTCCTCCACCTTCTGACTAGTATCCAGTGAGGCACCGAGTCAAAGGCCTTGCTGCTCACTTTTATGAAGAGCTACTACATGCACCATTCTCCAGTCCTGTTGCAGGTGTCTGGACTCCACAGAGGTGTTAAACAGGTGTGCTAGGGGTCCTGCCAGAGCCTCCGCCAGTTCTCTAAGGCCCCTTGGTTGCATGCCATATAGCCCTGGTGATTTGTCCACCTTTAGGGCCCTAAGGCCTTGAGTATCCTGTCAGCTTATATCGCACCATCTGTGACTTCCCTCCTCTCAGCCCCAACCCCCCCAACTCCCTTGTGGTACTGGTCCATTCTTCTCACGAGAGAAGACTGAACAGAAGCACCTGTTAAAGGGGACAGGAAGTGTGATCAATCCCCAACAATGCCACATAGACCCAAGTTCATGTAGCCTGTAGCAAGTGTCGCCCACACAGACTAATCTGCCACCATTAAGCTGTGCTGTATCGGTGAGCCATGTAAAACAACCATTTACCGTTATGGCCAGCGATGTGTGGTTGTGTTGTCTATATCCTGTAAGTCCGTGCACAGTCCATGATGTCATGTCATGGTTGGCACACTGAAGTGTCAGTGTTGAATCCTGACAGCCTGAGTCCTGTCAGAATCGCGCAGAAGTCCAGGTGTGTAGTACATATAGTGGAGTGGGAAATACTAGCAGGCATATAGGGGCTGTCGGTGTAACAAACGTGTACCGAGTGATCATACATCCAGTGGAGTGGTACATCCATCCAGAAAACCCATACACGGGCTCCTGTGACTGTGACTTGGCTAGTCATCGGGCTCAAGCAGGAAGCAGAACTGCTTGTGAACTGGGATGTAGATATACGGTACACAATGGCACAGCTCATCCCTGTAGTGAAATGAAATGAGATAGTCAGGAACTGTAATGTGAGCGTATTGTGTGATAATGATTCATGGTGGCGAGTGGCGATATCTATGGCAGTCGCAGTGGCTCAGTACCGAGAAGATGGCAGCTGCCCACATTGCTACTGGTACCTGACAGGGTGAAAACAACATCGTAGTGAGGCTGCCATGCATGATTATTTGTGCATGCTGGTGCATAAGCCGTGCAACAGCCATTCATTACACAGACCTCCCGAGTATGACAGTACTGCCGGGCTCACAATTCATGAATGTCTGCATTTCTACTAACACCCCCCCCCCACACACACCTTACAGTCCACACCATCTATGGTACATATTCAGTATTACACCACCATCCATCTCTAGACTCGGGATGCATCATCTCGGTCAGCAGATGTATCAGCTAATACAGTTGTACATCATGCAATGGTCCGGTTAGCCCACAGTCTGATCAGTGATTATTCCAGCTCTGACATAATTGATTATACATACAATATGTGTCTAGTCACTGATGATGGCATCATACATCCACTACCTGTCATCCGAATCTAGTAGAATGTATTACACCTCCAGGTGAGTGCCTCGTCCCTGAGTGGTGATTCCTCACAGGCTGTATACCTTGTTTGTAACTGATGCCTCTGAACATGTTCATTATAGTTTGTGTCGTATGTCTTCCATAACGGCTACATAATCACATCTCATATGCATCCATGTAGGACACCACGTCCCTAACAGAACAGATCACTATGGCCCCTGGCACTGTATTGCACCTGACTACTGTGTTTTGAGCACCCCATGGAAACATAGAAACATAGAATTTGATGGCAGATAAGGACCGCTTGGCCCACCTAGTCTGCCCATTTCCCTACCTACAGGATAGGCCACAGATCCTAGTTAACCAACAGCCTATTTCTTCCTACCCCCCACAAGAATTGCCTTATGTCTGTCCCATGCATTCTTGAATTCCCCCACAGTTTTAGACCACACCTCCTCAGGAAGGCTGTTCCATGCATCCACTACCCTATCTGTGAAAAAATACTTCCTCACATTGCCCCTGAACCGCCCCCTTCTATCTTTAAATTGTGTCCCCTTGTTCTTGCACGTCTCTTTTTCTGGAAGATGCTACCCTCTTGGACTTTGTTGATTCCACTGAGGTATTTAAAAGTTTCTATCATGTCCCCCCTCTCCCTTCTTTCCTCAAGGGTATACATATTAAGCTCCTTTAGTCTCTCCAAGTACGGCTTCTCTTGCAGACCCTGCACCATTTTAGTTGCCCTCCTCTGGACTGCCTCTCTCCTGTCGATGTCCTTGGGGTCTCACCACCTGTCTGTACAGAGAGATAACAACTTCCTGTTTTCTGCTGGTGATGCCTCTCTCTGTGCATTCCAGTATACCCCCCAGCCCTCCCTACTGCCTTCTCACATTGCTTGCTAACCTGAGGTCATCTGATATGATTACCCCCAGGTCCCTTTCCTTTTTTGTTGTTGTTACTACCTCCCCCCCCAATTGTGTAATCTTTCCCTGGGTTCTTGTTTCCCAGAATCGCCACAATGACCCAGGTGGGTTCAACAGACTGACCATCCTGACCAGGTCATGGGTCGGGGTGGGGGGCGAGATGTGATGATGATGAAGCACTACAGAGCAAGCATGCACACATATGGATTAGCAACCATTAGAGTCGTCATAATGGATACAGAACAACCCCAACGATAATAAACTTCCACAGATGGGTACACAGAATCCTGGTGCAATGCTTTGGTACATACACAGACCAACACTAGCTGTTGGGTAAACATGTGGCATTTCTTCCCACTGCCTTCTAGTTATTTGCATAGGCTTGCTTTGTGGGTTGTGTCTTATGGGTACAAACTGTAACATGATTCTCCAGCTAAGACAGTGGTGCAGTGGCAGAGATGTTGGACTTCAGTGTATAGGGTTGTGGGTTCCATCCTGGAACAGGGCGGAATGCCATTCTTCCCTTTGCTGTGCTTTACTTTTTATTATAGTACATTGGGCTCCGTTTACATGTACAGTATGCTGAGCACAGAACTCCCTTTGGACATGCGGTTGTGCAGATGGTTGTGGGTATATGCTGCAGTCGTACTGTTCAGGGATCCACTGACATGCCTCGGGCTGCAAGCCACATTTGGAACACATGTCTAACAAGAC
This sequence comes from Neoceratodus forsteri, assembly GCA_016271365.2. Lineage (NCBI taxonomy): Eukaryota > Metazoa > Chordata > Ceratodontiformes > Ceratodontidae > Neoceratodus > Neoceratodus forsteri. Next base: position 970,871,772 of record CM057454.1, on the reverse strand, counting down.
GTGCTTTCCAGTTACATCCATACCATTTAGCTATTACAGAGTGGCAGGAGGTGCTACCCAGGACTGGAGAACCTCACCATGGGATTTGTCTGTAACACAATGTCAGCTGTGATTCGCCATGACCCAGAGCTGTTGCATGCAGGTCATCATTTATTGTTGGTCACCGAGACCCGGGAGGGCATGCCACACAGCCGCGATTTCTGTAACCTGAAACGAGGCATTTCACTTACATAATGCAAGTCCTACTTACTATATTCTATATCCCACTCACTAAAAACCCACCATTGGAGTCTGTGCTGTGGACTGCTATTGCACACGTTCACAATCCGGACGTCCTGGACGCAAACCATGACAATACGTCACCTTATTGTTACTTCCTGCTTCTCGCGCTGCACAACAGATAACGGCACACGGAAGACATACACATGGGTAGAGGCCTTTGTGCACGGCATTTTTATTTAGTATTGATTTTACATTTCAACATTGGTTGTGTGGTGCGTTGTAACACCACCATGTCTCCAAATACATTCAGAAGGCTCATATACTTAGTTCTTGTCCCCGTTAAACACCTCTACTTTTCCTTGGCTACCCTCTGCTCAACCCCCTTTTTTAGCCTGACAATCTTGTCCTTTGTTTCTTTTCCCCCTTGTATACCGGAAAAAGACCTTTTTACCCCCTGGGACAGCTGTACCTCTCTCATAGCCTTTGCTTCCCTTACTGCCCTCCTTGCCTGTCTTGACTTAGCAGCGTAGTCTACTCTATCCTCCTCCTTCTGAGTATGCTTGTACTTTCTAAAGGCTGCCCTCTTGTGCTCCACCATTTTTGCCACCTCCTTGCCAAACCAGCTGAGTTTTTTGGCCTTAGCTTTCTTACCTTTGATTTTGGCACACTCACTAATGACCTCCAGTAATCTCTTCTTTATTATGGTCCATTTCTGTTCCACATCCATCCCCACTCTTATACCTGTAAGGTGTCTTTTCAGAACTGCTCCCACCCTACCAAAATCAGCCCTCATCGTGGTCCTGACCATCCCTCTGCCCATGTCCATGTGGAACCACGCAATGTGGTGATCATTTCCTGCAAGCAGCGCATCCACCTTCACATCCTCAACATGTGCACAGTCAGACAGGACCAGATCCAGGATGGTCCTTTCCCTAGTGAGCTCCATGACAACTTGAGTTGGGAAAGTACTCTGGAAAATATCCAGCAGTACTTGTTCCCTAGTGCAGGAGGTAGCAAGGGTTTTCCAGTCCACCACTAGTAGATTGAAATTCCCCATTATTACTAACCCCCTGCCTGACATACCTGTGATGTAGGACCCCAGTACCCTGTCCAATTCCTCATCCTGGGAAGGCGGTCTGTAGACTACCACCATCCTTAGTTTCCACCCTTTAATGAACTGGACCTTTACCCACAAAACTTCGGGCTTGCCATCACCTCTTCCTCTCTGGTGCAGGTTATCCCATGCGTCATGTACAGTTCCACACTCCCCTTTCCTGTCCCTGTATCCTTTATGTATGTTTTATACCCGGGAACTTCTAAGTCCCAGTCATGGTTTTGTGTGGCCCAAGTCTCTGTGATGACCACTGTGTCCACCTCTCCCTCAGCCAATGACTAAAATTCCACCATTTTGTTCCCCAGATTTTTAATGTTTAGAGACACTACCCACCACCGAAACTTTGGATCCCCTTACTCCTTACCTGCCCCTTCCACTCCCCTCTTTCCTTTGTCGCTCCCTTTCCACACACCCCTCCAATCCTCTTGCTATCCTAAATGGGGAGAAGGTCTATTGGCCTCCTCCACGGGGCGACTGTATGTGCTGTACCCCTGATGCCTGATAAGTGCTTCACCTCATACATCCGCTAATCACAGTATATAGTCCACAGAGGCTTCTGTAAGCAGTTTGATACTTCAGTGACACCTGACAGAGTAAGTCCATATCTTCATGCAGCAAATGGCATGCTTCAGTAGTGTTGGGATCGGGGAGAAGCAGCCGCAGCACAAAGAATGCAGCTGCGCATACTAACATGCTGTCTTACTTGCTCCCCCCCCCACCTCCCCCAGCCACTGCTCTAAACTCGCAGACAGTGCAATATTTAAAGTTTAAAGCTACAGACTCCTGCCACATAGCTGATGAATCAATGAATGTCTCAGTCTGATTATCCTGTCTTCAGCCGCATTGTGCCTTCTGGTCCAACATCCCATGTACCCCAGACTGCCTGTCCTGCTCAGTGGGTGGGGGTATGTGGGTTTGCAGAGGAGACATGGCTTAGCACTCAGGTAAGCATAGGCAGGAAACATACAACCGAAGTGGTTACTTTCCTTCAGTCAAGCTGCATTTTCAATTGTTGATGACAAATGCCTTTGCCTGCTGTATGACCACATATGTAGATGGCTGTCCCTCATACTGCACTTTGAAATTTGCTGATCTCTGCCTCTCTCAACTTGACCATCACTGGACCGAAGACTTCATGGGACAGTACTTTTTCTGAGTAGTCTTGAAAGAAGTAGAGCTGAGTACAGTCATGAGTCCACCTCTTTGTGGAGCAGAAGGCTGCTGGCAGGCCTTGCCTGTCAGTAAAGTATCTGTCTTGTTGGGGCATCTGTTGTTTATGAGAAGGGAGCAAAAGAGAACGATAACCTGAGTTACAGAGAGAGTACGTGGAGGGGGCGTAAGGGAGAGGAGAGAGCTGAGGTAAGGAGGGGACAGGCAATAAAATAATCAGCAAAGAAACAATCTTCATATTCATTGCTTGCCTGACTGAACAGAAGGTAGCGACATGCTAAGGTTCCTAGAAATTTAGCTGTCCAAATCCTTACACATGAACTGCACCCCGATTAAGCTGTAACATGCCAGTCTGAGTTCTCCTTCCACCTTCCTAATCTTTGGAACTCCCTTCCACTAACAGTTCATTCTGCCACCTCCAGATGCTCTCTTTCCTCTCCTCTCTCCTATCTTCTCTAAGGCCACACTGCCCCCTCCTGTAAATGCCCTTAGCCTCATTGCCCTACACTTCTCCTTATCTACTCTTACCTCTGTACTTCTCGCCACCCTACTTCATCCCCCTTCCTCTCCCCTTTTCCCTTCACAGCTTCCTCTCACTCCCTTGCTTATTTATCACTCACTCCCACCCCCAGTAATCACCCTTTCTACCCCTTCCTAATCCTCTACACTCTGTTCCCCCACGCAACCCACCATAATCTGTTCTCTTCTCCGCTCTCTTTTACTTCCACCACTACTTTACCTTTTCATACACACACCCGCCTCTCTTTCTCACCCTCTTCTACTTACTCTCTCTTCTACCCTTTCCTATTTTGTGACGTTACCTTCTTGAGCGTGCCGGGTACTTTGCACTTCTGATGTTTAACCTGCGTTATTAGTTGCTTTGGTAAATTATATTATTGTACATACTGTGTGTTGTTGAATTGTTATTACTGTGCTTCTACTTGTTTGTACTTATCCTCCCCCTCCCCAGGACGCATCTGAAAATGAGCTTCGTAGCTCAGTATGTTTTTCCTGGTAAATCTCTCTTAAATAAATAATAAATAAATAAATGTTGCAGTTCCTCCAGCTCTCTTTTCAGTCTCTCCACTTTAACAAGCAGGCCCTCCATGTTATCCACCACTGCCAAGACTCAGTTTTCAACTTCATCCAACCTTTTATCTCATCCTATTAATGCCGAGTTCGCCTGGTCTGCCTTTAGCCTGCGGTAATCATGGATATAGTGAGGATTATCCAGACTCTGCGACCGACCTGCTGTAATTTGAACCCGGGCCCAACTCGCCTTTTGGTGGGTTGTGCTGAGGTTATTGGCCCTGTTGTAGCTCAGATAGTCTGGGTTTCCTTGGAGGCATGGGAATCTTGGGCATCGAGTGGTCGGTGCTGCCCCAGCCTCCACCTGTGACCTCAAGCCTGGACCCTCAACTAGCAAGGTATGGCAAAGCCGCTACCCTATCGGAAAGCGAGCGCTCTTCGGCTCTGGTCACCAATTGGCTCCTTCAGCTTGCATCTGTGTTCTCCTTAAACCAAACTAAAATCTGTTTTCCTTGCTGACATATAGCAAAAAGCTGTTATCACCCATGTGCCTGACTGCTAGTATCCTTACCTTTCTGCTCATAGTGTTAAAATTAGAAAAACTGTGTGATTACACTCCCCCCTGAAACATGTGGATGTGCCAGCCCCTCCAATGAGCTGGATCACCTTGTACTGTTATGAACTGTTGTAACACTGAGTACTTAAGTGTAGTAATTGTATATATTTGTATTATTTCTCCTTACTGTAAATACCTCTGTGTGTACTGTATTACTTGGCTCGGATTTATCCAGGTCCATCTTGTAAATGAGCTTGCTCAACGATGTCCGCCTGGATAAATAGATTTTGATTTGATTTGATTTGAGAGGGATCTTTCCTGATCTCTTAAAAGTAGCAGTGGTTAGGCCACTGCTCAAAAAGTCCTCCTTGGACCCAGACTGCCCTGCCAATTACAGACCAGTCTCTAACCTACCTTTTGTGGGGAAGGTGATTCAGAAGGTGGTCGCTGTGCAGCTGGATGACCATTTAGCTAGCCATATTATTTATGACCCTCTCCAGTCTGGTTTCCGGAAAAGGCACTGCACCAAGACTGCCCTGGTGCGAGTACTTAATGATCTCCTTGTGGCAAGAGATCGGAGAACCCGTCCATCTTGGTTCTCCTTGATCTCTTAGCAGCTTTTGACACTGTGGACCATGGGGTATTGCTGGAATGCCTGCATTTTTTTTGTGAACTGGAGGGGGCAGTCCTCAACTGGTTTCGAACTTTCCTAGAGGGCAGATCACAAAGGGTGATATCAGGAATTTATTCCTCTTCCCATTGGAGTCTGCCCTGTGGGGTACCGCAGGGTTCTGTGCTTCCCCCATGTTGTTAGCAGTGCACATGCTACCACTGGGTGACATTATTAGGTGGTACAAGCTGAGTTTTCACTGTTATGCAGATGATACTCAGCTGTACATGCCTTTTGTACCCGCCCAGGTGTGTGATACTGTCTTGGTGTTTAACAACTGCCTGCAGGAGATACAGAACTAGATGAGTGCTAGCTGGCTGAGGCTAAACCCGGAGAAAGCTGAGATGTTGGTTGTGGACCCAGATCTGAGGACGGTTGGGTCATGGGCGGGAAAACCATCTGGTTTACAGCTTGGTGGTGGCCCGCTCAGGGCCTCAAGCCAGGTGCGTAATCTAGGGGTGGTATTTGACGGAGGCCTGACTCTGAAAACTCAGGTGTCGACCGTAGTCAAGTCCGCCTTCTATCACCTTAGAAATATTGCTAGGGTGAAGCATCTGGATCTGTTCGAGGATCTGCAAACATTGGTCCACGCCTTTGTCACCACTTGGTTGGACTACTGTAATGCCCCTTACCTGGGGCTACCAGGAGTGGATATTCACTGTTTGCAGCTAGTGCAGAACGTGGCGGCCAGGTTGTTAACTGGAACCCCTAGATCCAATCACATAACACCTGTGCTGCGCAAACTGCACTGGCTGTCTATACAATGGCGAATTCCTTTCAAGGATGTGTTGCTGACATATAAAGCCTTACATGAACCAGGACCCCAGTACCTGAAAGACCTCCTACTTCCCTATCGCCCCTCCTGCTCACTCCGATCCTCTGGCGAGGGATTGCTAGAGGTTCCCAGGGTGCATTTGAAGACCTTTGGAGGAAGATCCTTTGCCTTTATGGCACCAACCCTGTGGAACTATACCTCGTCAGATACGTGAAAGCCTGACCATGGAGGGATTTAAAAAATTCCTTAAAACTCATTTTTTCAAGAATGCCTTTGTGGGGCATAACTGGTTTTATAAGTATATGTTTTTATATTAATTATGAATTGTTTTTGGATAGTTTATTGTGCTGTATTGTACAGGCGCTTTGAACACTGGAAAAGTGCCTTTTATAAATAAAAATTTGCTTGCTTGCTTTTACCATGTCATGTAGTTTGCTGGAAAAGTTCTCTCAGTTTTGAAGCCAAATTGTCCAGTTTTGGTGTAAGTGCAACCAGGACCCCATCTGAGGCCGATTGCCCCAGGGACACCATCACCTCCGCTGTGACCTCCTGGACAGTGCAGCGTTTCATTCCCAAACCAAGCACCAACTTTTTGGAATCTTTGTTTGCTTACTTGCTTTGGCCTTTAACCATACTGGAGGTCAAATATCCATTTCTGATGTCCATGTTACTTCACTCGCATGGACTGTTCACTCTGCTTCACTCATTAGTGTGGAAAGTTTGGAAACTAAGACGTAACAGTAATTGGGGGTCCAGAGCACTGCACAAGGATGTCTAGCTGCTTCTGCTGCCCATGTGTGCAACGTGAAGCCATTTTAATGTTAAATCACAATTTTTCATCCATTTATATCTATGCTGTTCCTTTATGGATTTTCCCCAAACCTTTGAAAGTGTGATCTGTATCCCATGATTACCTGACAAGGCAAGTTTGGTGAAATTTGGTAAAGCACTTTTTTGTTATAGATGAGCAAACAAACATGACATATATCCATTCAGACCCCAGGAAGTCTTACTGTACTTTGACTAATGCAGTTAGCCCTTCCAGTTGAACTGCCCCGGAGATGAGAGAGTTAAAAGCCTATATGCTAATAGTGGAACGTTCAGTAGGCTCAATCTCTGTTTTCAAACCACTGTCCCTGGAACAGTCTGTGTAACTGCCAGATTCTTTACTCCGCCTGCCTATGAAGTCACCTCGGAGATTTCTCCTCGGCTCCTTTGGTCAAGGTACAAGTTTTGTCAGTTTTTATAACCACCATTTATTTTATTTAAAATTTTCAAATCTCTGTCCTCAGTTACAGGTTAGACTAGACTAGGTTTTCATCTTTCCGGTAAGTTTTTCAGTTTCTGATCGGTTTTCGCAACCGGGAGGAAACCGAAGACATTTACTTATTTCTTTAAGGTAAAAGTTTAGTTTTCTCTGTTAAAGTTTATTTTGGGACCAGTAGATTTTTGGTTAAAAAAAAAATGAGCTTTTTTTTTCTCGGTTTTTCCCTCAGTCACTAAACCGGCCATTTAGCCAAATATCTGTACTGTCTGTTATCCAGGTCTAAACAGCCCACTGTGGATAAGCTAAAAAAAAAAAAAAAAAAAAAAAAGTGTGTTGAGGTTATGTCACAGAAACCCAAGAAAAGAACCGGTCCCACTGGGTTTCAACATTGTACAGAGTGCGGTTAGCCATTTGCTAAGGCTGATTCGCAACTGATTTGCATGTTCTGCCTAGGGTTTGACCATCTTAAGGCAGACTATGAAATCTGTAAAATTTCCCTCGGTCTGTACTGGATAGGCAACTCAATAAACTGCAGGAGAGAATGGCTGAAAAATCAACCGACACTGAAGGTCGATCCGGTTCCGCAACTATAGATAAACTGGTGGAACCAGAAGGGAGGGTGCCTTCTGACCAGGGTGAAACCTCCACTGGTAAGAGAGCTGCTGATACGGGCTTTGAAATGCCTGCAGCAAAAAAGAAAAGAAAAATGACCGGTTCAGAACCACAGAAACGAGCGGTTGTGGTTCCAACCGCTGAAGAAATAGCAAAAGCCATTCGGATCATTCAGTCTTTGCAGACAAGTTCGGGCGAACTGGGTCAGCGTTCCTCATCCATCACTCCGGTTCAAACACCTGGTACTTCTTTCCCATCCGGTTCATAGAAACATAGAATTTGACGGCAGATAAGGACCGCTTGGCCCACCCAGTCTGCCCATTTCCCTACCTAATGGATAAGCTGCAGATCCTAGTTAACCAGCAGCCTACTTCTTTCTACCCCCACCCACTAGAATTGCCTTATGACTGTCCCATGCATGCTTGAATTCAACCACTGTTTTTAACTCCACAACCTCCTCCGGAAGGCCGTTCCACGCATCCACAACCCTCTCTGTGAAAAAATAATTCCTTACATTACCTCTGAGCCACCCCTCTTTCTTCAAATTGTGCCCCCTTGTTCTTGCACACCTCTTTTTTTGAAAGATGCTACCCTCTTGGACTTTGTTGATTCCCTTGAGGTACTTGAAAGTTTCTATCATGTCCCCCCTCTCCCTCCTTTCCTCAAGGCTATACATATTAAGCTCCTTTAGTTTCTCTTCATATGTCTTCGGTGCAGACCCTGCACCATTTTAGTGCCCTCCTCTGGACAGCTTCCATCCTGTCTATGTCCTTGGAGATTGGGTCTCCAGAACTGCACGAGTACTCCAGATGGGGTCTCACCAGCTGTCTGTACAGAGGGATAACAACTTCCTGTTTTCTACTGGTGATGCCTCTCCCTATGCATCCCAGTATCCCCCCAGCCCTCCTTACTGCCCTCTCACATTGCTTGCCCACCTTTAGGTCATCTGATATGACTACCCCCAGGTCCCTTTCCATTTTTGTTGTTGTTATTATCTCACCCCCCATTGTGTACTCTTTCCCTCGGTTTTTGTTTCCCAGGTGCATTACCTTGCACTTCTTAGCATTGAATCTAAGCTGCCATACATTTGCCCATTCCTCTAACCTTGCCAAGTCCCTTCTCATCCTTTCTACCCCACCTTGTGCATCGACTCTGTTGCAGATCTTTGTGTCATCTGCAAAGATATATACTTTTCCTTCCAGTCCCTCTGCAATGTCACTTATAAAGACATTGAAGAGGACCGGTCCTAATACTGAACCCTGCGGTACCCCACTAGTAACCCCCCTTTCTTCAGAGTGGACTCCATTTACTATTACCCTCTGTGTCCTATTCTCCAGCCAATTCTTTACCCAGGCTATCATCTTGGGACCCACTCCCAGGCTGGCTAACCTGTATATTAATCTTTTGAGTGGGACTTATTTTTAAACATAACTCATTAGTGCTCACTCAGGGATGGCAGACAGGGCTGAGAGGAAGATAAGGTTGTTACCATGATCCATTTCACAGCATGTGTGCAGCAAATCAGCTCTGAAGCCACCACCATCACTGGGGAGGACGCGGTCAGTGAGATGCAGGGAGAGCCTACTCTAGGGCTCTTTTCACACTACAGCACAGTAAGATGAAACTGTATTAAAATCTATTTATGACTTTGGTAACCGGGTAAGTGCACTAATTCCAGGGACCGTTTTCAGGCATGACTCTGGCCACGTACAGTACATGTAGCAAAAGAGCAGTTATTACACAATGTAAAAAGGTTGCTATAGTACATTTGAAAACACAAATTTCAGCCATAATAACAGGAAAGATACAAATAACTGTCAACGTATACAGGAAATAATAAATACTAAATCCGACTAGGCTAAAAAAGCAGTGCAGGGTGGAAAAGGGAGCAGTCAAGAATCCAAACAGGTTCATTTGTAGATACACCAGAGGATAGGAAGTGACAAAAATGGAAGGTGTGGGGAGGGGAAGGGGTATTAAAAACTAAATATGTCTTACCATGCTACAGCATTCACACTGAGTGATGAATTTCATGTTTCAATTTAATCAACCCATTTTATTTCATCCGCATTGTCCCTTCGATCCATGTTAAGTGTTGCTTGGTTCGGCAGGTGTTTAGTGGGCTTCTGGGAACACGGATGTGGTGTCAACACAGATGAAGAATCGAAGACCGTTCGCACTGTGAGTAGAAATGTGTCGTGTGCAAACATTTCAAGACCCGTGGTTCATATGATCCTGAAACATATTATGACCAGGAGTGGAATGATGATTAAGAAGAGGAGGATTTTGGTGAACCCATCAAGCCTGAAGTCTCTCCAGAGCATTTGGAGGCTGAGTCCCCACCCTGCCCTTCTGGAGACCCTTCCTCTCATTATGCCTTCATAAAGAAGGTAGCTGAAGCTTTAGAGCTACCTGCTCAGGAAGCCACTGAAGAGGAAGAAGAGCCTGATTATGTTGAAATGATGGATGTGCCTGCTACTAAGAGACTTTTAATACCTATTCACAAGTCTCTCAAGAGACAGACCACAAATATTTTACAAACTCCTACCTCTACACCCCCTGTGGGGGTTCAGGAAGAGACATAGTACCGAGACAACCCTTGTCTGGGTACTAAATGACCTCCTAATAGCGAGAGATCGAAAGACCCATTCCATCTTTGTCCTTCTAGATCTCTGTGCAGCATTCGACATTGTGGACCATGGTGTGCTGTTGTAACACCTGCGGTTCATCTGTGGACTGTCTGGTATGGTCCTCAGATGGTTTCGATCATTCCTCGAGGGTAGGACTCAGAATGGTTTCTGGGATTTTTTCCTCGGCATCGCTCTCCCTACCTGCGGGGTGCCGCAGGGTTCCATCTTGACACCCATGTTGTTTGCAGTGTACATGCAGCCATTAGGAGCGATTATTAGGTGGTATGGCTTGAGTTTTCACTGCTATGCATATGATACTCAGCTGTACATGTCCTTTGTGCCTGGTCAGGATGATCCTGTTTCGGTCTTTGACAACTGTCTTGCCAAGATCCAGGATTGTATGAGTGTGAGCTGACTGCGGTTAAACCCAGAAAAAACTGAGTTATTGGTTGTGGACCCAGGTCGTCAGGAGGCGGGTTTGTTGGTTGGATTGCCTTCAGGACTATGGCTTGGAGGTATTCAGCTGACTACCTCAGACCGGGTGCGGAACCTGGGTGTTATTTTTGATGACTGCCTGACCCTTAAATCTCAGGTGTCAGCAGTCATTAAAACTTCTTTTTACCATCTGAGGAGTAATCGCCCGGGTGAAGCACCTGGTTCCTTCCGATGATCTTCCAACTTTGGTCTGCGCCTTCGTTATCTCCTACCTTGACTACTGCAATGCCCTTTACCTAGGGCTACCGGGGGTTGATATCTGCTGCTTGCAGCTAGTGCAGAATGCGGCAGCCAGGCTATTGACTAGTGCCTTTAGGACCAGTCATAAGAACGCCTGTGCTCTGCGGACTGTACTGGCTGCCAGTACAGTGGAAGATCACCTTCAAGGTTGGTTTGCTGACCTGTAAGGCCCTACATGACCAGGGACCTAGTTACCTGCAAGACTTCCTTCATTCCTACTGTCCCTCCAGCTCTCTCCAATCCACCGACGAGGGATTGCTAGAGATTCCCAAGGTCCATTTAAAGACATATGGGGCCAGGTCATTTCGTTTTATGTCCCCAACCCTGTGGAATTCTCTACCTCGTCAGGTGCGAGAATGCCTGACCATCCAAAGTTTAAAAGCTGCTTTTAAAACCTTCCTATTTAGTCTAACCTATCCTCATTTTTAAATGCTGCTGTGATATTTATTGTTTTAATCTGCTGTGTTTATTTATTGATGTATTTATATTTATTGTGTTGTACAAGTACCTTGATTTTAAAAAGGCACTTTTTTATAAATAAAAATTGATTGATAAGAAGATGGACAGGAGGTATCTGCCAGCTGGTAATGGCACTGAGTTTTTATTTAGCCATTGCAGCCATGAGGCAGTGGTCCAGGCTGCTGCTTGTGAGAAAGCAGGCATTCCTTTAGCTTCCCATCCTCCTGAGAAGGATTCCAGGAGAATTGACTTTTTGGCTAAGAAAGCATACTTGGGTGCTTCCCTGGGCATCAGGCAAGCTTCTTATATGGCTTATGTCTCAAGGTATCAGAAGTCTCACAGAAAATATCTCACGTCCAACTTGCCGTCAGGCCATTATCAGTTCAAGACCCTGTCCTTCAGTCTATCATCAGCACCAAGAACCTTCACAAAGTGCCTGGCAGTAGTCATGGCACATCTGAGAAGGCTAGGAGTTACTGTCTTCCTTACCTGGATGACTGGCTAGTCATGGGACACTCACCCCAGCAGGTAGAGGAATCTCTGATCACCACACAGGATACCCTGCAGCCCCTGGGGTTTCTGGTAAACCTCAAAAAGTTGGTTCTAAAGCCAGTTCAGCTTCTGAAGTTTGTAGGGGCAAAACTGGACACAATTCAGGCCAAAGCTGTCCTGCCACTGGCAAGGATGGACAGCATAGTTCAGTTGGCAGGCACGTTCTGCTTGCATGTCCCTCGACCAGCAAGGCATTTTCTTCCGCTTGTGGGACATAATGGCAGCTGTGGTCCCAGGGGCCAGGTTTCAGACAAGGGACATTCAGTTTCCCCTCAGGTCTTTGTGGTCACTGAGAAGGGATTCTCTGTCCAAGGTGGTTCCAGTGACTTCCCCATTAGTGCAAGCCTTGCAGTGGTGGAAGGACAGGGACAGTCTCAGGATAGGGGTCCCTTTCCTGCAGTAGTCTCCTACTGTGGTGCTGACCATGGATGCTTCCCTACTGGGGTGGGGAGCTCACCTAGGGGATCACACTGCACATGGTACATGGATCAAATGGGAATCTCTTTTGCACATAAACCTTTTGGAACTCAGGGCAGTGCTGCTGGCATTGCAGTCATTTGCCACAATGGTACAGGGGAAGGTGGTTCAGATCAGAACAGACAACACCACCACCATGTATTACATAAACAAACAGGGAAGGACCAGGTCCTCTGTTCTGTGCACAGAGGCCATGAAGGTCTGGAGCCTGACTTACTCCCTCAAGGTCTTCCTGTCAGCAGTTCACCTGCTAAGGAAGGACAATGTTTTGGCAGATGCACTCAGCAGGATCAATCTGAGCAATCACAAATGGGCTCTGAACAGGCAGATCCTGTTAGCAGTATTCAGGATATGGGGCACTCCAGAGACAGACCTCTCTGCAGCCCCAGACAGTCATCAGCTACCCCAGTTCTGTTGCAGACCACCAGTTCTGGGCTCCGTGCCGATGGATGCACTACTTCTGGACTGGACAGGCACATTTCTGTATGCCCCCCCCCCAATTCCCTCTGATCTCCAGAGTTCTAACCAAACTCAGATGTCAGTCAGCAGCAATGATTCTGAAAGCTCCAGACTGGGCCAGACAGCCATGGTACTCGATGCTATTGACCCTGTCAGTCACCAGTCCATTTTGCCTCCCCAGGAGGCACAGTCTCCTGACCTCCTCCCAGGGGAGGATCCTGTACCCCAACCTCAAGTCCCTCGGGTTCAAGGACTGGCTCTTGAGGACCTAGAGTATGCATGCTTGCACCTCTCTGAAGGGGTGATGGACGTCCTAAGGGTCTCTAGGAAGCCTTCCACCAGGAAAACTTGCACTTCAAAGTGGAAAAGGTTCTCTATCTGCTGTTTCCAACGGGATACAGATCCACAGGAAGCAGGCCTGGCAATCCTGTTGGACTAGATGGCACACCTACATTCTCTAGGCCTTTAGCATTCTACTCTCAAGGTGCATTTGGCAGCCGTTTCTGCCTGCTTCCCAACAGGGAAGGGCCCTTCACTGGCCTCTAATGCTATTTTCAAGAAGTTTTTTAAAGGGTTGCTTCATTTGCACCCTCCCAATAGGGAACCTACTCCTTCTTGGGACCTGAACATCTGCATAGCACAGCTAATGCATCCCCTTTTGAGCCCATGTCCTCAGTAGAGCTGAAATATCTGACATGGAAAACTGTCTTTTTGGTAGCTGTCACTTCAGCAAGAAGAATCAGTGAGCTACAGGCCTTGTCAGTGGAACCTAACTACATTGCACTCCTCGGGGAAAAGGTTGTTCTCAGGACAAATAGGAAATTCCATCCCAAGGTAGTTTCGGACTTCCACTTAAATCAGACCATTACACTGCCTGTTTTCTTTACTGACCATTCTAGTTCAGGTGAATGCAGGTTGCATAGCCTGGATATCAATAGGGCTATCAGCTACTGTTTGGACCAGACAAAGGGTCATATGAATGAGTGTACCCAGTTGTTCCTCACCTATGGCGAAGTGGGAAAGGGCAAGCCAGACACAGAGAGGACCGTTGCAAGGTGGATTGTGGCCTGCATTCAGTTCTGCTATGCCAAACTGGGTAAAGAACCACCAGTGGGTAATAGGGCTCACTCCACCAGGGTGACAGCTGCTTTCACAGCAGCTGCTAGAGATGACCCTTTGCTTGAGATCTGTAAAGCAGCTACCTGGAAAACTGTTCATACATTCACCAAGCACTACTGCCTGGACACCCAGGCCAGAAGTGGCACCAGGTTTGGCACAGCAGTCCTGCAGAGTCTCTTCCCTAAGTAGGTTCTGTGCCCACCTCCAAGGGGCACTGCTTGGTAGTGTGCATTAGTCAGAATACAGTAAGAATTACTGGTGTTTGAAGAAAAAATTACTTACAATAATAATCTTGTTTCTTCCAAGGGAGTCTTACTGTATTCTGACCTCCCACCCTGCCTCCCCTACTAGAACCTGGGGGGCACTGCACTCCAGCTGTTATTTATAGAAAATACTGGGCCACTGGGGTGGTCATTCTTGGGCATCTATGGCTTGAGTCTTTTATATGCCCTATATTTGGGTTCTATAGTCAATGTACTATTTTAGTTTTTATATAGATTATTGATCAGCATAGCTTAGCTATTATGGTTAGTATAGTTGCTCGTAAGAATCTGGCAGTTACATAGAATATACCAGGGACAGTGGTTTGAAAACCAAGCTTGAGCCTATTGAACGTTCCACTATTAGCATATAGGATTTTAACACTCTCATCTTCAGGGCAGTTCAACTGGAAGTGCTAACTACATTAGTCAGAGTACAGTAAGACATCCTTGGAAGAAACAAGATTACTATGGTGAGTAATTTTTTCCTTTTTACTCTAACTGCCACTTCCACAGATACAGTTGATATTTTCGCAGATGCAAAGGTACTTTTTTTTTCCATTTGCTAAAGTGCATCTGCAAAAGTGTTTGGTTAGGGATGGTAACATGGGAAGAGTTTAAATTGTGGTTATAGGGGTTGTAATTAGCTTATTGTAGAAATTTAGACGTTAAAAGGTTTAAAACTAGAAAAGTTACAGATAAAATTAGATTTGGGAAAGTTTTGCAGATGGTCTTTTGCATCTGCAAAGTTTTCTTGGGGGGGGTCCATTTGCAATAGCGCATCAACAAAACTATTAATTATAGATTAGTGACTGTAAAACAGAAGGGATTTAAAAACTGACATTTCTGTGGTAGTGTGGGTTGTATTTAGCTTATTGTTGAAGATTAGAAGTTAAAAAGTTTAAAAATAGAAACATTAAAATAAAAATAAATTAACAAAAGTTTCTCTGTATGACTTTGGCAAAAGTATTTTGTTTTTCCTAATTCCATTTGCAAAAGTGTATTTTTAAGTAGGGAAATTCACTGCAGAAAAACTATATTAAAGCATCGGTTAGAGTTTAAGCTTAAAGCCACAAAAGTAAGAAAATGCAGTGTTAGGGTTAAAAGTCCCCTTTGCCATGATGACTCTGTGTCCTGGCATTCCTCAGGGTTTGAACAGTCTTGTGACGCAGCGTTAACATTGCTCAAACATGGACTCCCAGTCTGCAAGCTTTCTTGTGTATTTTTTAAAAGCCTGGATAGACCATTACTGAAGTTAGGGCAGTGCCAGCGCTGTGGTCAGGTGTTCAAACCCTGAAGAAACACCATAACACAGAGTTAATGTGGATCAGGGGACTTTAAACCCTAATGTTGCACTTCTTGCTTTTGTGACTTTAAGCTAAGAGATGCTTTAACATATTTTTTTGCAATCAGAAACATTCTGTAGATCGGTTAACGTACTGGGTGATTTAGGATGCGTGTCTCACCAGAAATGGTGGTACACAACAGAAAGTTGTCCAAAGGTAGCAAGATACAGCATTCATTTACCACATTACAAATGGATTTATGTGATAAAGGTGAGTCTGAAAGACTGCCTATCACATACAGCGACCACAAAAAAGCCCATAGTCAAAATTGCGTCCGATATTGTACCAACCATCGCAAGGGCCCAAAAACCCTGTTGGTGGACCAGGGAGGTCCAGGAGGTGGTGCGGGGAAAGAAAGCAGCCTATAAGAAATTCAAGTGCTCAAGGAGTGAAAGGGATCGAGGGGAGTACGAGCTGATGGCTAGAAGGGCCACTAGAGTGGTGAGGGCGGCTAAGGCAAGGAAGGAGCAGAACCTGGCCAGGGAAATTAGGAGAGGGAAAAATGGGTTCTTTAGATACATTGGGGAAAGACGAAGGGTGAAGGGGCAGATTAGCAGGATTAAATCAGGGGAGAGATGGGCACAAGACCCAGGGGAGCAGGCTGAGGTACTAAATGAGTACTTCACCTCAGTTTTCACCAGGGAAAATGAGGATGCTGCATACATGGGAGGAGACAGAGATAATGAGGAGGGGGACCCTACCGATCGGCAGGTCTGGGGAGGGGGGCATCACTGGCAGGTGGGGAGGGCTAAGCAGGAGAAGAGGTACCAGAAGTGGAAATCACAGCAGAGAGTGAGGAAGCCTCAGCTCCCTTTAAGACGGAGAAAGCACCGGGCCGGATAAATTACATCCTAGAGTGCTGAAAGAACTTGCAGATGTCCTGGCGAAACCCCTGGCAGAGCTTTTCACCATCTCTGAGGACAGGGTGGTGCCCCAAGACTGGAAGGTGGCGCATGTAGTGCCTATCCACAAGGGGGATCAAGGAGCTGGTAGGGAACTACAGGCCTGTCAGCCTGACATCTGTGGTGGGCAAGGTGATGGAGGCATTGTCAAGGAGAGGCTGGGGGACCTGGATAAGTCAGGGTGCCTGGACGATAGACAGCATGGATTCATCCAGGAAATTGTGTCAGACAAACCTGGTGGAGTTCTATGACTGTGAGTGCCTTGGACATGGGTAGACCAGTGGATGTCCTCTTTCTAGACTTCAGCAAGGCATTTGACTTGTTCCTCACGTGGGCCTGTTGGATAAGCTAGGAGAAATGGGGTGGGAAACCAGATGATCAGATGGATAGGCAATTGGCTCCAGGACCGGACCCAGAGGGTCGAGTTGGTGGGATAGTCTCATCCCCAAGGAGGGTCATTAGTGGGGTCCCACAGGATCAGTCCTTGGGCCCCTTCTGTTCAACGCCTACGTATCTGACATAAGGACAGGAATCAGGAGTGAGATGAGTCTCTTTGCAGATGACTCGAAACTGGGGGCCGTGGTGGATGGGGGAGGAGGGGAGGGGAGGGTGGCCCTGCAGGGGGACCTGGAGGCTCTGGAAAGATGGTCTAGAAAGTGGAAGCTGAGGTTCAATGCAGGGAAATGCAAGGTACTCCACCTGGGGGCCAGAAACCCAGGCCAAGTGTACACTGGGGGGAATACTACAAGTCTCAATGGCTGAGAGGGACCTCGGGGTGGTGGTGGATGTCAAGATGAACAACTCTGAGACTTGTAGGAGGGCAGCAGCCAAGGCCAACAGGATGCTGGGATGCATTGCTAGGGGGATCACCTCCAGAAGGAGGGAAGTGATACTCCCTCTGTATAACTGCTTGGTGAGGCCGCACCTGGAGTACTGCGTGCAGTTTTGGAGGCCACACTTAAAGAGGGACATTAACCTCCTGGAGAGGGTCCAGAGGAGGGCAACCAAAATGATGTGGGGCTTGGGGCACAGGACCTATGAGGAGAGGCTTGAAGAGCTAAATATGTACACATTGGAAGAGAGAAGGGACTGGGGGACATGATAGAGGTCTTCAGGTACATGAAGAGGGTAAATAGGGGAGGAACAGTCAGGGTGCTTCGAAGGAAGGAGGAAGGGGCCACTAGAGGGCATGGGTGGAAGCTGGAGGGGGGAAGATTCAGGCGGAAGGAGGTGCTACTTCACTGAGAGGGTGGTGGAGCCATGGAATGCACTACCTAGGGGGCTGGTGGAGGCAGAGACAGTGGAGAGGCTCAAGAGGGGTGGGACAGGTACAGGGGAAGGGTTCAAGAAGCAAAATCCAATGCAGCAAGAATATCCGGAACTGGGAAGGGAGAAGCCAGAGAAGGCGAGGGGGACAGCAAGGTCAGCACCCAGGGTGGGGGCTGACCAAACGAGCGGACACGAAAGACCGTTAGGCCTATTCTGCTGGCATGTTAGTATGTTAGTAAATAGCAACAGTCACTACAATACTTTAAATCCGCAGACACTACACATTTTGTTATGCAGGGGGCAAGCCCCCCGCACCCCTGAACTAAAATAATCAATTCCAAGGGGATGCGGAACGAGAGGCAGATTATAAAATTAAAACAAAAAAAAATTTTCTCTTCCAGACCCAAACCCGGGATGTTAGCATCGCAAGCGGTTGTGCATACCACTACGCTATGTGAGCAGCTCAGCTGCAACTGGCCACACAGGATCCTATATCCTGTACCAGTGAATATAGCTCCTTGCTATACTCGCTATACAGGATATAGCGACCTATTTCACCACTCGCTCTGAGTGACAGCAGTATTATTGAGTCGCTCAAAAGTGTAGCGCTCAATAGTACGTGCTCCACGTGGGTGCTACCATTACAAATTAGGGTTGTACTGTCAGTGACACTGAACTTTGCAGTTTAGTGGGCTGGCTGTGCCTGACATCTTCATACGTGCCAATGTAGTGCGTGTGCTTTTTCTGAATCGGGCACAAATTTCAGTTTATGTTACAGGTTGCAGTGAGAGTACATGATCTTCCAGGAATCAGTCTTCACCATTGATTCACAGAAATGGGACTTATCCTGAGGTACTAGGACCCTGCAGGAGCCAGAACTTTTTAGGAGGGCTGGTGCCAAGGCACAGCTTTACACATGCACAGCACCGTGAGAGTGGCTTATGGCTCAAGTCTTCAACCGCCTCAGTTCCTTTTTTACTGCCAACTTGTGCACATCAGTGGTGATGTCACTCGGCCACCAGGAGTCAGAACTTCACGTCTATACAACAACAACATTCATTTCTTCTCAGTGTTAGTGTTTAAAGCTGGAGTTTATTTGTGTGTCAGTTTAGTGATTTTACAAAAATATTTCTGTCAGTTTTTCTCTCAGCCATACCGAGTCTACGGTTAACAGCCATGAAGGATGATGGTAGGTAGACTTCCAGGCAGGTTGCTCTAGCAGCAGGGCCATGTCTGGTCCACTTTCCCAGTCTGGGAACGGTTCTGACCATGGGCAGTCCTGTGCTTGGGAGGAAGGACAGTCCTACCGAAAGCACAAAAGGGTGGGCCTGTTCCCAATTCTGGTTGGGTTCTCGGCACTACTCGGCCTCAAGGTCACCTTCTGGGAGGTCTGCTGCAAGACCCATGGTCTCCCAGGGCCAGAGGCTGCCAGACACATGCCGGAGGCCTATGGTACTGGGATGTCAAGGTCTCAGGCCTGGAGTTCCCTTCTGTGTTTAAGTGGGGACCCCAGTGGGCAGTTCCACCCTTGGGCAGCTCATTGGAGCAATGAGTGCAGCATCAGGCTCATGTGTCTCTGCCAGCAGATCTCTAGTCCCTGGCCCTTCGGGGTCGGTGGACCTGGAGCCACAGCCAGGTAGAGCATTAGGCTCTGCCAACAGCCTTCAGCCCTTGCCAGTACTGCATCGACAACTGCTGTCTCACTGGCTGTACCCCCAACTTGCGTCACTTGGTGGGTCTGGCTGGGTACCATTACTGGTCACTTAGGTGTTGGCTGGGTCATTGGTGCTGGGCCCTTTGGGGCCTGGTCTAGTGCCAGTTCTGGTGCTGTTCCCAGTGCCGGGTCAGTGTGTGTCGGCACCAGGTCAGCGCTTGGGGCCCTCAGCGCTGGAGGTTCCTGGCACTGCCGATATTCTGGTGCCAGATTCAGTTCTGGTTCTGTTGCCATCCACAACAAAGGCCCCTTATCCTTGGGGCCAGTGTTGCCGGGGCAGCATTTCTGGATTAGAGGACCTGCGATCCACCCTTTGCTATGCCCTCCCTACAGGGAGGGTGTGGAGGGGGTGAGTTTGAGGACGACGATGATGATTTTCTCAGTTTGGACTCTTCGGACCTAGAATCTACTGCTGTGCCTCAGGATGATCCAACTTTCAAGGCTTTGCTCAGAGACATGCTTCTCCGCTTAATTCTGAGCCTGTAGCCATTGATTAGTGGTTAAATGTTTCTACCGTGTCAGTCAGTTTAGTTCCTCCTATTGTGCCCACATTTAAAACCCTGTCTGATGTGATCAGGAGTAGGCCTGCTTCAGTCCATCTGTCTGCAAGCAGATAAAAAAAAAAAAGATACACTGCATCTAGATAGTACAGTGTACGTTTCTCAACCTTAGCTGATTCCTTTGTTAGGCTCCCTGAGAATGACAAGGCCATTCTCCCCTAAGAGGTCACCACCGTGCACCCTCTTAAACAGACTTAGTCAAGTTGAAACTATGGCAAAATGGGCCTGCGCAGCAGCTTCCCTAGGCATGCAGATTGCTAGCTCCAACGGCATTTTTCACTTTGATTATCCCCTTTGGAGCTTGCTTAAGTCCCTGGGAGAGAGACTAAAAAAAGGATTCTGCTGACTGCTATATAAGGAATTTAGTCCAACAGTCATCTCTAAGCCCCTTGAATGCCTTTGCTTCTGCTTCCACTAGGCATTTACAACAGAAGGCATTTGTGGCTTGGACCGCAGATTCTTTCACAGGGGGCATGCTCCCCTTCCTTGACCTCAGAAATTTCATTTTCTGGAATCAAGAAATGTACATTTATTTCTTCCAGGATTGGTTAGCTCACTGAATATGCAGGATGCCTACCAGCACATTTTGGTACACCCCAGCCACCTCAGTTACCGCTGATTCTTTGTGCGGGGGCAACTTACCAGTTCAGAGTCCTGCCCTTTGGGCTCTCCTTGGCACCTTGGGCACCTCCTTTGCAAAGTGCCTTGCAGTACTCATAGCGCACCTAAGAAAATTAAGAATCCAGGTTTACCCCTACCTGGATGATTGGCTGATAGCCAGTCCCTCCACGCACAAAACGAAACAAGCTGTGGCCATGGCCTCTTAGATCCTTACATCTGTGGTGGTTCTGCTGAATCTGGAAGTCTCAGCTCCAACCTTTACAGCGACTGCTGTTCATAGGAGGAGTTCTGGATACGACCAAGGCCAAGCTTTCCTTCCAGAGAGCAAAATGCAGGTGATCCTGCAGATAGCATGCTACATTATGGAGTGCAAATCTATTTTAAGTCCACTTCATGCAACTCATACCAGATCTGATAGCCTTGTTAGTGTTCACAGTGTCCCTGGCATAGTTACACATGAGAATAATTCAGTGGATGCTTAGTGCACAGTGGTCACAAGCATCACATCCTCAGAACTACCCATTTCAGGTGACCAAGCCTCTAGTTCAGTCACCTATATGGTGGTCTCTGTAGGACAGTCTCCTTCAGGGCATCCCTTCTCCCGACCGGAGTCTCAAGTGACTCTCACCACGGATGCCTCCCTGTTCGGGTGGGGAGCCCACTGTCAGGGCCTCCAAACATAAGGTATCTAGGACCCATCAGAGACTCATCTCCACGTCAATGTGTGGGAGATGTGAGTTGTTTTTGTATGGCCTGCGAGTCCTAGTTGATCTCGTTAACTATGAAATGTCTTTCTCCAGACAGACAATAAATCTGTGATTTATTGCATCAACAAACAACAAGGAGCACACTGATTCCTTTGTTAGGCTCCCTGAGAATGACAAGGCCATTCTCCCCTAAGAGGTCACCACCGTGCACCCTCTTAAACAGACTTAGTCAAGCTGAAACTATGGCAAAATGGGCCTGCGCAGCAGCTTCCCTAGGCATGCAGATTGCTAGCTCCAACGGCATTTTTCACTTTGATTATCCCCTTTGGAGCTTGCTTAAGTCCCTGGGAGAGAGACTAAAAAAAGGATTCTGCTGACTGCTATATAAGGAATTTAGTCCAACAGTCATCTCTAAGCCCCTTGAATGCCTTTTGCTTTGCTTCCACTAAGGCATTTACAACAGAAGGCATTTGTGGCTTGGACCGCAGATTCTTTCACAGGGGGCATGCTCCCCTTCCTTGACCTCAGAAATTTCATTTTCTGGAATCAAGAAATGTACATTTATTTCTTCCAGGATTGGTTAGCTCACTGAATATGCAGGATGCCTACCAGCACATTTTGGTACACCCCAGCCACCTCAGTTACCGCTGATTCTTTGTGCGGGGGCAACTTACCAGTTCAGAGTCCTGCCCTTTGGGCTCTCCTTGGCACCTTGGGCACCTCCTTTGCAAAGTGCCTTGCAGTACTATAGCGCACCTAAGAAATTAAGAATCCAGGTTTACCCCTACCTGGATGATTGGCTGATAGCCAGTCCCTCCACACACAAAACGAAACAAGCTGTGGCCATGGCCTCTTAGATCCTCACATCTGTGGTGGTTCTGCTGAATCTGGAAGTCTCAGCTCCAACCTTTACAGCGACTGCTGTTCATAGGAGGAGTTCTGGATACGACCAAGGCCAAGCTTTCCTTCCAGAGAGCAAAATGCAGGTGATCCTGCAGATAGCATGCTACATTATGGAGTGCAAATCTATTTTAAGTCCACTTCTTGCAACTCATACCGGATCTGATAGCCTTGTTAGTGTTCACAGTGTCCCTGGCATAGTTACACATGAGAATAATTCAGTGGATGCTTAGTGCACAGTGGTCACAAGCATCACATCCTCAGAACTACCCATTTCAGGTGACCAAGCCTCTAGTTCAGTCACCTATATGGTGGTCTCTGTAGGACAGTCTCCTTCAGGGCATCCCTTCTCCCGACCGGAGTCTCAAGTGACTCTCACCACGGATGCCTCCCTGTTCGGGTGGGGAGCCCACTGTCAGGGCCTCCAAACACAAGGTATCTAGGACCCATCAGAGACTCATCTCCACGTCAATGTGTGGGAGATGTGAGTTGTTTTTGTATGGCCTGCGAGTCCTAGTTGATCTCGTTAACTATGAAATGTCTTTCTCCAGACAGACAATAAATCTGTGATTTATTGCATCAACAAACAACAAGGAGCACACTCTTAGTATCTCTTCAGAGAAGTGATGACAGTGTGGCAAGGGTGCCCAGAGCAGGGGTTCCTACTCCAGGCATATTTTTCTGCCAGGAGTGCAAAACACTCTGACAAATGAGCTGAGCTGAACAGAGGCCAATCTTCACTAGTGGTGACAAGCTCCAGACATCGAGAGATTGCTGTTTGATGAGGAGGCACCCCAGATATGGACCTTTTTTTGCATCCACTCTCAATGTCAAACTGCCTTAGTTCTGCTCCAGAAATCCAAGACATGACGTTTTCTGTGAAGATGCATTCAGACTGCAATGGTAAAATCTTTTTCTGTATGCATTCTCTCCAGTCTCCCTAGTGCATAAAGTATTGCTCAAACTGGAGGCATACGGGGGCAAGATGATTCTTATCACTCCGTGCTGGCCTTGACAGATATGGTTTCTTCTGTTAATAATAATAATAATCTTAATTTTTAATGCACCTTTCAAATGTCAAGGCGTAGTATAAATTAAAACAATGCTACAATCACAATAATAAATATAAAATACAATTTAAAATCAGTCTTCCTAATCACAGTAAGCCCTGCTCCATAAATACGTCTTTAATGCCTGTTTAAATCCCTCCATGGTCATGCACTCCCTAATCCGATGCGGTAGAGAATTCCAGAAGGTTGGGGCCATGTATATAAATGCCTGGGCCCCTGAAGATTTTAAAGAAACCCTCAGGAGCTCTAGCAATCGCTCGTCGGCCGAGAGGAGCAGTCACTCGGGGTGGTAAGGAACCAGAAGCTCTTTGAGGTAGTCAGGGCTCAGTCCACGTTACTACCTGAACAGACGGTCAGTCAGCAAACAGAGGATCCTTGCACTCAGGACAGACTTATTGACTCAGTGTCATCAGGTCCACCCAACCTGTACTTCCTTTACTTTCAGGCCTGGCTCCTGAAGATATAAAAGTGAACAGGTACAAGGTATCTCAGAAGGTTCCTGAGATACTTTGGCTGCCTATAAAACTTCCGCTAGGAAAACTTGCACAGCCAAATGGAAAAGGTTGTCCTGATGCTCCAAAACCCACATGGTCCCCTTTGGGTGCCTTTCTTAAGAGGTTTTGAAGTACTTGCTGGACCTTTCTGATGCTGGTCTACAGTATTCCACAGTTAAGGTCCACATGTGTGTTATTTCTGCATACCACAAGCCCATCAGTACCCTGTACCTGGTACAGCTGCCATTGTTCAAGTGATACCTCAAAGGCATCTTACACACAAGGCCTCCCATCACGAAAACAGTTGCTGCCTGGGATATTGGCCTTATGCTGGATATGCTCATCCACAAGCTTTCTGAGCCTCTTGCAACATGTGAGTGGATGTTTTTAACTTGGAAAGCAGCTTTTCTAGTGGTCATTTCTTCTGCTCACAGAGCATCTGAAATCCATACCTTGGTCACAGATCCCTTGTATACTAATTTCCACAAGGACAAGGTAGTTCTTTTGCACACGCCATAATTTCCTTCCTGAAGTGTGTTGGAGAGCCATCTGAATCAGCCACTTGTGCTACCTACTTACTTTGCCAACTTACAGAATGAAGGAGCGTGCACTCTCCATTCTCTGGATGTTCAGAGGGTCCTTGCATTTTACCTGGACATAACCAAGGACTTCAGGCAATCCAGACAGCCATTTGTCTCCTTCAGTCCCAGTCGAAAGAGACAGTCTGTTACAATCGAATGCATGTCTGCCTGGATTGTGAGCTGTTTATCCCACTGCTGTGCCATGGTGAAGGTCAAGCCAAAAGGTCAGGTACATGCACACTCCACTAGGGCAGTTGTCACTTCCCTGGCAGAGATTTGCTCTGTGCCTATCGGTGATATATTGCAGAGCTGTAACTTGAAGCACAGTGCACGCTTTTGTTAAGCACTATGTCCTGGATGTCCATGCCAGGTAGCATGTCACTTTTGGCAGGACTATTCTAAATGGACTTCCATCCTGAGTTGAGCCCTTGGTTTCTACCGCCCTAGCCCAGGGGGGTTTGTCTGAGCATTGTACTCTGACCCATTAGTGTGAATCAATGGTGAAGATTAAGTCCTGAAAGGTATGAAAATTGGGGCCCACTCCAGTCTCTTTATTGGTCTTCACCCATTGTTCTTGGTTTGGGCTGTGAAGACACTGTGTTACTGGTTTGTTGATCCTTCTTACACAGATCACCAGGATTATATTATGTCCCTACGTTTAGTGCATAAGAATTAGTTAGGTTATGCTGCACCTCCTCGATGGGAAAAAAAAAAAGATACTGAGGCGTTTGAGGGCTGGTGACAAGGTAAGCTTGGCACTGCGAGCCACTCTTGCGATGCCATGCATGCACACAGCTCACCTCAGTGCCAGCCCTGCTGTAAAGTTTTGGCTCCCATAGGGTCCTGGTGCCTCCATCTAAGACCCATTAGTGTGAATCAATGGTGAAAATATTCCTAGAAGATCAAGAATTATGGTGAGTACGTAATTTTTATATTTAGTTCTAAGAAACACATGTTTTACTGTACTGTTTTAGCCAGCTGCAGTTACCTTATGAGCAAAGCAGTTTGTGACTGCACCTAGGAGTGTGGTGATGCCTGGGAAAAGTTCATAAAGTTTCAAAGTACCTGATCAGCCGGCACCCACTAAAGGCCTGGAATCCTGTAACTCAGACTTCAAAATCCACAAATGTTTCCTGCTTCCCTTTTCCCAAGGAACGATTGTAGGCATCCAAATGGTGCAAAAAATTAAATCTTTATTCCAAACTTGTGCAAGTAATGCAAATACGAAAAGGTATAAAAAGGGGAAAAAACTTTCCTGCAACAAGTAGCTCCCAAACAACTGAGTAGTCACCTAACATGTTTCGCACTGATTCGTGCTTTTTCAAAGCCTAACAACCACCTCACAGTGTTCACTTGCTGAGGGAGCATTGTTTCCTGTCTTTATACCTTTTCGTATTTGCATTAATTGCACAAGTTTGAAATAAAGATTGAATTGTTTGCACCATTTGGATGCCTGCAGTCGTTCCTTGGGAAAAGGGAAGCAGGAATCATTTGTGGATTTGGAAGTCCAAGTTACCTTGAAAACATTTCCTTGGCTGAAATCTGCTTATTTGGGAGAGAACTGAAAGTTTACTGACTTAATAATGTACTTAAAATTTTTTGTACGTGCCATTATCCCTAAAATGACATACGTTATGGACAAAGTGTAAAGGATAAATCGGTGTTTCTAATTTACTGTTGTTAAAATGAAACATTTTTTCCCCACAGGACCATTTTATGCTGAGATGATCCAGAACCTGCTTTTGCCTGTCCTACAAAACAAGGAGTGTAATTTGGTTCGTTATAATGTCATCCATGCATTGCCCAACACGGCAAATTCACTAATAGGTCGAGCGGCACACATTGCGGTGCTAGATTCTGAAATATTTTTAGAGAAATTCTTTCTCGTTGCTGGCCTTAAATATTTTCAGTAGGGTTGAATCAGCATACGAGAAATAGTTATTACCTCATTAATGAATGAAACACAAAACGTGTAATATTAAGTATTAGTTGCCTCTGAGTTTTAAGAGATATTTATACTTTTTATATGGAAGGTAAATTATATTACCAGTGTTTAATTGTTTCTATTACATTCATGTTTTTGTTTAGGTTATAAATGGTTGTGCAATACTTTATTTTAAAATGTTATCCTTTTTACTGTCACCTTTTTTCTCATTTAGAACATGTAATTATTTCAGAATCAGCCTTTTAAGTATCTGCATCCAACTGCTTTCATGTACTCTTTTAAGTAGTCCCATGCTATATTGTACATATTCATAGAGACTGGAGATGTCAAGACAGAAGATAATTTAAGAATTTTTAAACTATTAAGGTATTTTGCAGCTTTCTTTTTGCTTTATTTAACAAATTATATTTTAAGATGTTTAACTGGAAACGCAAATAAAGCTGCTAAAAGAAATTGTACATTTTGAGAACTACTTACTACATCTGTCGATCCGCTACGGATTATCATTCAATGAGCAGACCAAGCAGTTGTTTATGTATACTTTGTCATAGTCTCTAAAAGTTTTAGAGACTTAAGTTAGTTTCTTTTTCCTTCTGCAAAATCATCATTAGACAATGCATTTTACCTGTGGGGATTTCTACTGATGATATTAACAGCATTTACTAAGCACAGACATTTATAGTACTGAAATTCCTGTTTTGAAAAAATATGTAGCATACTGTACAGGAGGGAGTATCTTTTTTGAATGTAGTTTAAATTTAATGCTGCCTTGAAATTGCTTGGGTTATGGGAGAAAATACTTATTAAAATATCTAAGGAAAATTCTCTGGACTAGTCGTAAAGAAGCACATTTGAAATATTTGTTTTCCCTTGTATACATAAAGAACTATAGTAAAATAGCAAGTGTTTGGCAATATTCAGCAGTCACACCTCTAACATTTGGATATTTGTAAGTGTTTTGAGTACGGAGATGGCTAATGAATTGTTACCATAAATTGTAGAAATTGGGAAAAAAATCACTTTTACAAATTTTGATACGCAATATCATCTAGGGTCTGTTTGTTTTCTGTTGGCCATGTATTAATGTTGCTGACATTACTAAAAAAATGTTTTCTCTTTTTCTTTGGTGTCATAACATTAAATGAGCAATGCAATGACAGGAAGTCATTTGTACTTTTACCAGATATAATTTAATTTTGCTAAAATATACTGTATAACTAATGCATGCACTTATTTGGTCTTCATTTTGGAAACTGTAGTATTTGTTATAATGTCATGGAACAATTACAAAAACTGAAATGTCTTACTAGGCTGCAAAACTGTATATATTTATTGTTCATTAGTAAAGATTGTACAGATTTTGTATGAACATCGCACAGAAATTTGAGGTTATGGTTCTGTTTCCTTTCAGTCCTAGTGCAGATTCGAATGTGTGCTTTGTACCAAGTTTAACCTGTGAAAACCTTCTTGGATGCTTTGCTTTTTACTTTTCATGTTTGTGGAAGTATTTTGCTGATTGTATTTTTAAAAACATTGTCTGTGTTGTTTTACTAACCCTGCTGCAAAATATATAAAGTTTTTTTTAAACTTTGTAAAGTGTTTTTTTTTATGAAGAACAAGCCATTATAACTGCACAAATTAGATAGAACAGCCAGATATGTGCATCATCTTGGTGAGGTGCATGGTGCCCCAGAACTTAGAATCTTCATCAAGAACATCTCCTTCATTGAGCCACACCTTTGGAGTGGTAAGCTGATGGCATTGGGACCACTGGGAAAACTCTCACTAGCGTCCATGGTGGCATGTGACATTGCCACCCACATAACGTTGGCAGCTCCATCACTCCTTAGTTCTTTCTTCTGCTGTCAATCACTCATCAGAGCACCCTGAGAAACAACATCATTGATCAACTTTCTGTTTTGTTTTACTCTCTGATTCTTTAACATTACATGCTGTCATTGCAAGAACCTTTATTTAGGTTTTGTACCTCAGGCCAGAAAAGATGCAAGGAGGACACTTATTCCATCTGTGTTTTTTTGTTTGTTTTTATCCCATAATGTCAGAGCCTGTGAGATCTGCCAGAATATCAGCCAAGCCACAAGGAGGTGCTGTTGAAAGGTGTAGAAACCTTATTGTGAAAAAGGCTATGGACGTTGCCAAGAAACCAGCAGGTTGCACACTAACTTCTCCTTCCAAATTGATGACAGCCAATGCTGGGGAATCACTATGACATTTTATGACAGTTTTGCCCAGACAGTTTTCGATGCCCCGAGATAAAGAAAAGGACAGGTTGTCCAAAATGATCCTACTGTCACTATACATAGCAAAAGGAAAAAGTGCATTCATCACCAATGAGATCATGATCTCCACTCCTTCAGGAGGTTAAAGTGGAATCCTCACCTCCCCAGCAAAAATGCTGTGGGACCTTTAGGTCCCAATTAAGAGACATGCAATGAAAGTACATTTTTCTATTTACTTACTAGTCTGTAATGTATTTTTTTATCTGGTTGATCCTGTGACCCTCCTCCCGCCATGCTTACTCACTACGTGTCCGACTATCCCCCACAGCCAGCCCTTTGATGACGTGACTGACAGACTGCACCACAGGGGACCTCTATATGCCGGCAAGTCAGCTAACAGTTTATTAGTGTGAATGAGCACATGATCACACTTATTCTACTGGTATCGATCACACTAGCACCATGATTGGTACTGGTAGAATAAGCATGATCATGCACTCATTTACACTGATACACTGCAAGCTGACATGCAAGCACATAGAGGTCCTCCACGGCACAGTCCGTAGGTGATGTCATCAGAGTGTTGGCATCGGGGGCAGTGGGACACATAGTGAGTAAGCATGGCGGGCAGAGGGTCGCAGGATCAACCACACAAAAAAATACATTACAGACTAGTAACTACATAGAAAAATGTACTTTCATTGTGTTTCTCTTAATCGGGACCAAAAAGTCCCGCAGCATTCTTCCAGGGGAGGTAAGGATTCCCCTATAAGCCCCAAAAGGTGTTGTCGGCCACTGCTGTGACCTCAACTCTGGCAGCTCCCTCAGCTGTTCATGAGACACCAAGATCAGGGCTTGGTTCAGGCTCATCCGCCAGTAAAGGTGACAATTGGCAGCCACCACTGATACTAACCCATTGGCTACAGTCACTGACCCATTACAGGGAATTGTCGACTCTCAGGTAGTGCTGTTTATGATGTCCTGAGTTACGCTGATGCCTCTTACTAAGGTTGCCACTGACTATCATGGCTGTGCCATCAACAGACCCTAGCCTGTCAACTCTGTCACCTTCAGCATCCTGCTCTCAAAGCATACCAATCATTCCTCTCGACAACAAGGATGAATAGAGTCCTGTCCTCCTGAATATGGAGGAGGATGTGGATCCTTTCCAGGAAGGATTTGGATCCAGCTCCACTTCATCCTCCTCTAGTGAAGCCACTGTTGTGTACATGCCCAGTTCCCCTCCTGAACATGCATCTTTCCAGGCCTTAATGAGACAGTTGCCGGACATTGTGGGCTTTTTTGTTGAGGATGAAAACTCCTCTGAGCACAATCTCTTTGAACGTTTAGAGGTTCCAGCAGTCCATTCTGTTGTTATTCCTTCAGTATTTCCTGCTGCAACAGTGCCTTCTATTGTTATTCCTTCTGTATTTCCTATATTCGAAGATGCTACCATGACTGCATAGCACAGGCCTAGTGCCTTGCCAGCTGTGCCTAGACAGGCAGATAACCAATATCCTGTCCCTTCTTCAAAGTAATGTTATACATCCCAGCCTGAAACAGACTCTGGTTGCTATGGTTGCCCATGATAGATCCAGAGCACCAAGGCACATTAGATCTTCGAGGATGTCTCCTCCATTAGGCCACACCTGTGGACCTATAGCTGTCAGTGGTAGAACCATACGGACACTTTTCCTAACCAAGGGGCCACCCATGATGATGTCCCATGTATGCATCTATATAACCATGAGCAGTTCCCACAATCCTCAGTTCTTTTCCTGCCATCAGTCATTCTTGTCTGACCTGCTAAAGTAAACTCTATCAACCTAGCCTTTGTTTATTCTTTTAGTTTATTACTGTATTCTTTCATCATCTCTGCATGCCGCCAAAATCGAAAGAACCTTTATTTTGGTATTGTAAGTGCTGAGAGAAAATTTAGAAAGAAGACACACATGCAGTCTGTGGGTGCTCTTTGGGCTTGTCTCACAACGTGAGGACGTGTGAGATTTGCCAGAGCGCCAACCAGGCTACAAGACAAAGCCATGATAAAGCTCTAGAAAACTGTGAAAGCCATGGAGAAGGAACAGTGCCCAAAGTCTGTGTCTCCCTTACCACCGGTCGAGAGGCGGCCACCAAAGACAAAGGATTGGAACAGGGAACAGTCATCGTTGCAGCACTCCTCCTCCTCCTCCTCGTCCGGCCACAAGCATAAACATAAAGAAAGATCTGTTTTGCCAGTGAGATCTTGGTTATCATTGAGACAAGGTAACTCTACTGCATCATTGCCAGCTGCAGCAATGGTGACTAGAGCCCCAGTCGTCAATGAGACACCAAGGTCGGTGCTTAGCATACGCACTGATATACCTACTACGGATGGTAGGACGCCATTATTGTCAGACAAGGCCCAGCGACACAAGTAGTCCCAGCCCCATTACAGGGCATCGTTGACTCCAGGTTGTGATGGTGTCATTCTCACAAATTATCAGATGCATTCTGCCTGAACTACCACTACAAGCAATTATTCCATCGATGGGGCCACCTGCTGCACAGCCCTCGTTGACTGCTTCTACTGGCATAATGCAGATTCCTTCCTCTTAGCCTCCACCGGCATCACCAGTATATTCTGTGGCCCCAATCAGTAACAGAGACGTCAGTGACGAAGCTGAATATAATCCTGACCTCATGGTTTTAGAGAAGGATTTAGAGGAGGATTATGAGGGAGAACAATATGATCTTCCTGGACATAAGTCTCCACCACTCATTCACACTATTGGGATCTGCGCCGGAGGCACTAGGACCCATCGGGAGCAAACTTTTTGCTGGGGAGTCGACGCCAGAGATGGCACCGCAAGGAACAGCGCCGCGAGCCCTAGCTCGCGCGGCAATGACTATCTCGGCGTCGACTCCCCAACCGCCTCAGTTCCTTTTTTCCCGCCGTCGAGTGCGCTTCAGTGAATGACGTCGATTGCCTGTCAGGAGTCAAACTTCAAACAGCAGCATAGTTTTCAGTTTTTATTATTTTGTGGTATTATCTCGATACAGTATCGCTGAAGTTATTCTTATTTTTTAGTAAAAACGATAAAGGAGTCTCAGCCTACACTGACGGAGTCAACCATGAGCAGGTCAGGTGACGGTAGGGAGACTTCGTATGAAAGCTGTTCAGCCAGTCGGGCTGGGTCCGGTCCGCCGCCTTCTCCGGAAGGGGGGTCTGACAACGGTCAGTCCAATGCCCAGGGGATGGCGGTCCCTCGCTGAAGCATAAAAGCCAACGATCGCATTCTCGGTACCATTCGCCTCGAGTTTCTTCGCCCGCAGGTCTAAAAAGAGAAGGCATCACCGAGGTCGCCTGTTGATACGTTCCAGCGTAGACGCTCGGGTTATCGGGCTAGTTGCCGGGTCTCCTCCTCCTTCAGAGTCGCCGCAACAGCTGCTTGGTAGCCGACGTCTTCGACATCGGAGTCTTACCCCGCCCTCAGGTAGGTCTTCAGATGAGCAGTTTCATCAGTGGGCCGCTCTTATGGAGCAATGGGCTCGGAGGTTGGTTTGGCTACCTGGCTCGGTCGTTCGTGGGCCTTCGGGCTCTCTGGGCGACCAGGTAGGGCAGTTGGACTTTCCTGGTCGCGTGGTACCTTCTTCGGTGCCGTCGACTCCGTGCTTAGGTGTCCCCCCTCACATGGCTTCGGCGCAGGGGGCCACACCGATGCCCTTATCTCCTGCTCTTTTTCCTTCAAAACCTGTTTTCGGTCTCTGGGAGGCGTTGGCGCCGTCCTTCCGGTGCTGTGCGGCTTCGGCGCCGTTGCGGCACCGCGTGGTTCCTCAGCGTGCCGTTCTCGCGCACGCGCCTTTGGTGCCGGAGGCTCGGAGACTTTCCTTTTTGTCTCTTTCCTCCTTCCTCTTCTGGCTTTCATCCTTTCTGTCCATACAGTCCCTCCTGGACTGTCAGGAGATGACATTGAGCCTGACCCAGACCTTGGCTGGGCGATGAGGTGGACTAAGCAGGATCTTTACTGCTGCAGAGCCTGTGGTCGAGGACCTGTCATTTAAGTCTCTGCTGAAGAATATGATTTCCACACTTTCTCCAGACTACAGACATCGATCCTGGGAAATTGCTAGACTCCAGTACCTTCACGCCTCGGAGATCCCTATGGATTTGATCCTCCGATTCAGCCTTTCGAGCAGCTGTCTCAAATGGTATGGAATAATCCTGCTCTCTCTTCATCAGTGGCTAAATCCATTGATAGAAAATATTCAGCCCCAAGGATCGTCCCGTTTGGCATCCCAAGCTTTTATGGATCCTATTGTAGTCCTGGCAGAGAATGATAAGGTCGTCCTTCCTCAAACCACTACAGCTCGACCTATTAACAAGGAATCTCGTAAGATAGACACCTTAGGTAAGAGAGTCTTTGCTGCTTACCTTAAGTGATGCGTATTGCCAGTTACTTAGGCTATTTTTCTCAGTACGAGTATATCCTGTGGCACCTCTCAAGCAAAAGGTCGAAGTTTCCTCCGGAGTCGGATTCAAAACCAGAGCTTCTCCAAACCATTACCAGGGGTATTGAATCTAACAACCAACAGGTTAAAGCAGCCATGGGCGCTTAGACTCAGCTTCCGTTCAGCAGCTGCTGGTATTTGCACCATTCCTGGCTGCGCTCCAGGCTTCACCAATGATGCGCAGCAGTAGGTAATAGCATTGCCCTTTGATGGTGCATATCTTTTGGTCCTCGGTTCGAGCAAGCTCTAGAAGCTACACAAAAGACTAGGTCAGCCATTAAGTTGGCTAGACCCCCTCCTACCCCCTCTAGAGGGCATGCCAGTAAACGTCAGTTTCATAACCGTCAGTCCTTTCGAGGCAGAGACAGAGTAGTTTCCATAAGAACCAACCTGCCCAACCTCAAAAGAAGGCGCAGCAGAAAGTGCAAGGGCCCAAAGCGCCCAGCGCTACTTTATGAATTGCTGGCCCAAGTCCCACCTCAACTGCCCGAGGTGGACTTTTCCTCTCCGGTGGGAGGTCGGCTGATGCACTTCTACAGCCAATGGAAGTCCATAACCTCAGACAAATGGGTCCTTCGGATAATCCGCGAGGGGTACTCACTCAATTTTGTGGAAACTCCTCCGGATTGTCCTCCCAAACGGCAGCCCAGGCTGTCTGCCCTTCAGTCAGACCTTCTCACCGCCGAGATTCAGGGCCTTCTAAACAACAGGGCAGTAGAACTTGTGCCGCTGCATCAACGAAACACGGGTTCTGCTCTCATTACTTTCTGGTTCCAAAGAAGTCTGGGGGAATGCGCCCCATTCTAGATCTCAGAAAGCTAAACAAATTTCTCCCCAAGGAGAAATTCAAAATATTTCTCTAGGAACTCTGTTACCCTTGCTTCATCAGCACGACTGGTTAGCTTCCCTAGACATGCAGGATGCTTACCAGCACATTCTCATTCACCCGAGACATCACAAATTCCTGAGGTTTGTGGCTCTGGGACAACATCCGTTCAGAGTCCTGCCCTTTGGGCTATCCTCGGCGCCGCAAGTTTTTACAAAGTGTTGTGCAGTTCTCGCAGCGCACCTCAGAAAACTCGGTATACAGGTGTTCCCTTATATGGACGATTGGCTTCTGGCAAGTCCTTCCAGGCAAGGGACTCTGGACGCCATAGAGATGGCCTCTCACCTCCTTACGTCCATGGGAGTCCTGCTGAACCTCAAGAAATCACAGCTGCAGCCCTCCCAGAGGCTCCTTTTCATAGGGACCCTTCTGGACACATCCTGTGCGAAGGCTTTTCTTCCAGAGGACAGAAGGCGATATCCTTCTGATGGCCCGTTACGTCGGAGAGAACAGGTCAGTTACAGCGTCTCGATGCATGCGGATGCTGGGCCTCATGGCATCCTCAGTGTTCACTGTACCTCTGGCCCGTCTGCACATGAGAACCACCCAATGGCTGCTCAGTACTCAGTGGTCTCCAACCACTCACCTGCAGTCCTATCTCATCAAGGTGACAGAACCCCTATGGAGGTCTCTCACCTGGTGGTCTCAAGAGGACAATCTCCTGCAAGGATACCCCTTTGCCCCTCTGGACCATCAGATCTCCATTACCACAGATGCCTCACTAATGGGGTGGGGAGCTCACTGTCAGGCTCTCCACACTCAGGGTGTGTGGACTCAACTCAAGTCTCAGCTTCACATAAATGTCCTAGAAATGAAAGCCGTCCTTTATGTGGTCCGAGCTTTGAAGGACATTCTCTGTCACAAGAATATTCTCCTCCAAACGGACAACAAAGCAGTGATGTATTACATCAACAAGCAGGGCGGTGCTCATTCTTACCCCTTATGCAGAGAAGCGATGAGGGTCTGGGAATGGTGCTTGGAGCACAAGGCTCTAATTCAAGCAATCTACCTGCCAGGTGTACAGAACGACTTGGCAGACCGTCTCAGCAGAACAGAGACAGATCCTCACGAGTGGTCTCTCGACTCAACCATAGTTCAGTCACTATTCAAAGAGGGGAACTCGGACCTGGACCTTTTGCATCCCCACTCAGCATAAAACTGCCTCTCTTCTGCTCCAGAAATCCAGGGCCTGGCATTTTTTGTCAGGATGCGTTCAGGCTGCGGTGGACAAAACGCTTTCTTTCCGCCTTTCCGCCTCTTCCTCTAATTCAGAGGGTACTTCTCAAGTTCGAGTCTCAGGGAGACAAGATGATTCTCATTGCTCCCTTTTGGCCTCGACAACTGTGGTTTCCACTTCTCAACAGTATGTTGGCAGTTCCTCCGAGACCACTTCCCCTGCAGATGAACCTCTTAACTCAGGGACCGGTGGTCCATCCCAATCTGAGATCTCTTCACCTTCACGCTTGGCTCCTGAAGAGGTAGAAGTAAATCGGTTCAATGTCTCTCGAAGAGTTTCGGATATCCGTCTGGCTGTGCGGAAGCCAGCAAACTCGGAAAACTTACACGGCTAAGTGGAAGCGTTTTTCCCTCTGGTGTGCAAAGTCCTCTTTGAATCTCTTTTTCTGCCCTCCGGATAAAGTTTTAGAGTACCTTTTGGACCTCTCAAATTCAGGTCTCAGTACTCTACAGTTAAGGTTCACCTTAGTGCCATTTCAGCGTATCATGAGCCGGTTTTTTCTCTTTCACTGGCTCAGTTACCTATGGTTAAGAGATTTCTTAAGGGCATTCTGCACACCAGACCCCTCACAAGACGTCCGGTTGCAGCCTGGGACATTAATCTTGTGCTAGACATGCTCACCCGGAAACCCTTTGAGCCTCTAGCTACCTGTGAACTGAAGTTCCTCTCCTGGAAGACTGCCTTCTTAGTGGCCATTACCTCAGCCCGTAGGGTCTCTGAGATACATGCCCTGGTCACAGACCCTCCGTATACTGTGTTCCATAAGGACAAAGTAGTCCTTCGTACTCATCCTAAATTTCTTCCTAAGGTTGTGTCAGAATTTCATCTTAACCAACCTTTGGTCCTTCCCTCTTATTTTGCGGACTTCCAAAATGAAGGGGAACGCTCTCTTCATTCTCTGGATGTTAAGAGGGCCTTGCGTTTCTACTTAGATAGAACCAAGGATTTTTGTAAAGCCCAGCAACTGTTCGTTTCCTTCAGTGAGGCCCGGCTGGGTCAACCTGTCGCTATTAGATGTATCTCAACATGGCTAGTGGCGTGCCTTCGTCACTGCTATTCCATGGCGCAAGTTAAATTGGAGGGTAGAGTTTACGCTCACTCTCTACCAGGCGGTAGCGGCATCCCTAGCGGAAATCCTAGCGTGCCCATTGCAGACATCTGCAATGCAGCCACCTGGAGCTCAGTGCATACTTGTTAAGCATTATGCACTCGATGTCCATGCCAGACGACATTCTTCCTTTGGCAGAGCCATCCTTAATGGACTTCTGTCTTAAGAAACGTGAGCTCTTGGTTTCTCCTGCCGCCCTCTCGGGGGATTATTAGCTCGGTACTCTCCCAGTAGTGTGAATGATTGGTGGAGACTTATGTCCAGGAAGATATGAAAATTACGTACCTGCCGTAATTCTTGATCTTCTTGGACGAGTCTCCACCACTCATTCACACGCCCACCCTCCATCCCCCGAGCTCACCTCTCTTGTTGGTCTTCACTCCCTCAAATCTTTAGGCCTTGAAGACTTCTTTGTTGACCCTTCTTATACGGGTCATCCGGACTATCTTATGTCCAGTTTTTAGGTTAGGCTACCCTTCTAGGTTAGTTACGCTGCACCTCCTTGGTAAAAAGGTACTGGGCCCGGTTGGAAGTCGGCCGAGATAGTCATTCACCCTTGTGACTGGGGCTTGGCACCGTTCCTCAGGCCATCTCTGGCGTCGACTTCTCAGCAAAAAGTTTGCTCCCGATGAGTCCTAGTGTCTCCGGCGCAGATCCCAATAGTGTGAATGAGTGGTGGAGACTCGTCCAAGAAGAT
The DNA here is from genome assembly GCA_016271365.2 of Neoceratodus forsteri. Lineage (NCBI taxonomy): Eukaryota > Metazoa > Chordata > Ceratodontiformes > Ceratodontidae > Neoceratodus > Neoceratodus forsteri. Next base: position 970,834,898 of record CM057454.1, on the reverse strand, counting down.
CAAGAATTACGGTAGGTACGTAATTTTCATTTACACCACACTCTAGTTCTACCCTCTCATCCTGCAGTTAGGGCTCAGTGGTCTATACCCTGAGATCTCCTTCTGAGTATCCACTTTTCAAGCCATGATGTAGCAAATGCAGTCTGCCATGGGCTTTGCTGTGGTTAAGGAAGATTCCACCAAAACAAATTTAATGGAATTTTTGGAGGTGCCTTGCACACCCTCCATTGTAATTTCACCTATATACCCTGTATTAAAATGTGTTACCTTCGCTGTATTGTACAGACCAAGCTTACCATGTGCAGCACCTAGAAAGGCTGATTAAGCAGCGTCCTGCACTATCTGCTAAACCTCATTATGCTAATCAGGCAGAAACTGACACTGTAGTCATCATGGCTGTTAACAGTGGGTCCCAGGCACCTAAACACATGAGTACTTTGCCTCCTGATAATGAATCTAGGAGACTGGATGTGATGGGCAAATGTACGTATGTCTCTGCCTCACCGGGCCTTAGAATTGCAAACTACCAGGCCCACATGATAAAATATCAGAACCTTGTGGAAAGCTGCTTGTACTGCAGCTCAGGCTTTGCCACATGGCTCTGCCAACAATTATTTACTTAAAACAGTATCTTCTGGTGCTGAGGTGGGCAAGCATTTACTATGCTCAGCGTATGATGTATCTGTTGCTTCTGTCAGAGCTGCTGCTTCAGGCATTTACATGAGGAACTATTCTTGACATAGAGTTGCTGGCTTTGTTGATGGTGTGCAACAGGCAGTTTTGAATGCTCCAGTCAGAGGCAGAAAACTGTTTGGCTATGATATTAAAGAGGCCCTACATGACCTTCAGACCTCAACAATGACTCTAAGGTCTGGATGTCCCTGTATCCCACTCCTGTTAGGGGTCATGAGAGGGGCTTCTTTCATCAGGCTGTTCTGAGAGGTGGCCATGCCTACTGCCAGCAAGGCCTAAGTAAGGCAAGTGGTTCGCTGCTGGGTCCCCTTCCCCCAGGTTCCAATACAGAAGCATCCAAAGCAGTCAGTACCAGTGGTACTGCCCTCACCAGTTCCGCATAGTTCCTCCTAGACAGAGAAACAAAGGGTTCCATTCCACGTACTTCCTGGTCCCAAAGCAGACGGGATTTGCAACCTGTGTAGGTTTTCATGGATCTCAACTTTTACATCACATTCAAAAAGTTTCAAATTTTATCCCTGCAAGCTCTGATTCCTGTCTGTAAAGAGGGTCTGGCTTTCTTCTCTGGACATAAAGGATGCAAATCTTCATGTCAAGATCAGGAAATCCCACAGGCAATATCTCTGCTTTGTGCTGGAGGGGGGACATTACCAGTTCAGAGTATTGCCCTTTGGCTTGTCTTCTGCACCATGGGTCTTTACCAAATGCTTGGCGGTAGTGGCAGCAGCCCTTCACAGGGACGGCCAGTATGTGTTCCCCTATCTGGACGACTGACTCTTGAAGGCCAGCTCCAGGAAAGATATACTACATAATCTGTCTCTGACCTAACAGTTGTTCAAAGACCTGGGATCACAGTGAATGTGCCAGAGTCTGTGCTGACCCCCTGCCAAAGACTGCAGTACACAGGAGCAGTCTTGGACTCATAGAAGGGATGTGCTTTCCTGCTGCAGGCCAGAACAGACAGCGTGATTTCCCAAGCACAGTTGGTATACAGGAATCTGTGTGTCTCTGCAAGAACAGTGTTAAGGCTCCTGGACATTATGGCTTTGACCATAGTGCCTATGCCATTGGCCTGCCTCCATAAGAGAATCCCTCAGTTTACGCTCAGTGTCCAGTGGAATCAGTTGACGGAGGAGCTGAAACAAATGGTTCACATCACGTCACTGCTTCACAGGGCATTGCTGTGGTTGATGGATTGCAAAAACCTATTAAAGGGTATTCCATTCCTTGTACCAGCTCCTGTACAGATTCTCACCATGGATGTCTCGGGCTCTGTTTGGGATACTCACTTGGCCCTTACCAGACGTGTAGGCATCATGAAACAAAGTGGAGGCCAAGCTGCATATAAATGTCCTGGAAATTAGGGCTGTCATGTAGAGCCTGCAAGCATTTTTAGGAGCACCTTTGCCCCAGTCCACTGTTAATCCAGACAGACGATGCCAGTGTGATACATTCCATCAACAAACTTGAGGGCACTTACTCCTATCCCTTACACAGGGAAGTAATGAGAGTATGATACTGGGCTCTGTCTCACAGCCTGCAGCTATCAGCCATGCATCTCCCAGGTCTCCAAAATGTCTTGGCAGACAGGATAAGCAGATCACAGTCCAGGATTCGTGAATGGGAACTGCTGACCTCTGTGGTAAATTACCTTTTTACAAGATGGAGTCATTCAAGCGATGGACCTTTCTGCATTGCCACACAATGCAAAACTGACTCATTTCTGCTTGCTTATTCCAGGGCCTGGAGTTTTTTGGCAAGACGTGTTGACCCTCTCTTGGAAAGGGAAATTCCTATATGCATGTCCCCCAGTTCCTCTGATAGTGAGGGTGCTGCTGAAACTGCATATGGAGAGTGCCACTCTCATCCTCATTGCTCCATTTATGGCCTTGCCAAATATGGTTTCCACTTCTACAACAGATGGCATTGAAACCTCCTGTCCCTCTACCTCTGTGTCTGGGTCTGTTGTCACAAGACAAGGGATGCCTGGTCCAGCTGGAGCTGAAGTCCCTATATCATAATGCATGACTCCTGAAGACATAGCCATTACACATTTTGGGATATCTCCTAAGGTTGCTGATGTTCTGATTGTGGCTGAAAAACCTTCTACCAGACATACACATTCCTCGAAATGGAAGCTGTTCACTCTGTGAGCTTTTTCCAATAATTTTGACCCATTTATATGTCCTGTAAATGCTGTCTTGGAATACTTGCTGTCTTGTCAGACTCTGGCCTACAGTGTTCCTCATTTAAGTTGCACTTGGCCTCAATGTCAACTTTCCACGCTGCTATTGATGATTGTATAGTTGCCCAATTAAAGGTATCTCATACGTTTCTGAGAGGTAGTCTTCATATGAAACTTCCTATGTATAATCCAGTGATGCCTTGGGACTTGAAATATGTGCTTGAGAAACCAATGTTGACTCATTTTGAGCCTGCTGCATGTTGTGGCTTACATTTACTATCATGGAAAACATTATTTTTAGTTGCAGTCACTTCTGCTTAAAAGATTTCTAAGCATCAGGTTCTAATTGTTGCGCCTCCTTGTTTGATTTTGCACAGTTTCTTTGCGAGCTGAATCAAATGATACACTTCCCTGCTTTTTACCATAAGCATGCCAGTCAGGTTGAGGTATTGCTGCATACTTTAGATGTACATAGAATAAAGATTCATCTAGTACAGCCATGTTCCTCAAAAAAATATGTGTAAAACAAGTATTAGTAACTTATTCTTGGGGAGAGACCTCTCAACACCAGTATGTAGCTGACGCTTAATAAGTAAAGACTGATACTGGGTAAGAAGGCCCACTCACCCAACTGAAAATGAATCATAATATTCTTTATATTTCAAACAAAGGTTTAATCATGTTGCTTCCAGTTAAACAATAACAAACGACGTTTCAGGTAAACCCTTCATCAGGAAACTGGTTTACTCTATAAAATTAATAAAATCCACGAATTGTAAGATAGAATTCATTTTCATTTATATCTAATGCATAATGAAAATGATGAATGAATTATATAATCTAATAAAGAAAACTGTCCTTACATTTCAATTTTCAGTTCATTATTTATATCTTCTTACAATAAACTAGGTTTCAGGTTTGACTCCCGCTTACAACCACTGATAGCAAAAAACAAAAAATTGTTTATGTACATAAACTATCTATATGAACTTTAAATTATTGTAATAGTTATCACTTTTTCAATACTCCAGTAAATGTATTTTCACTTTTTTTTTAAAAATTAAAACAATTTAAAGTAACGTTTTAATTCATTATGTTCGTTGCAAATACACTAAACCTTCAGTTAAAACATAAGTAGCCCCATTCCATTTCTCTGTCCACATGCATAGTTGCATATTAGAATATCTTACAAAAAACATAACCCATTTTTCATCATTAGGTTGTTACGCTTTCAACAACTGCATTCTCCGTGTATCACTATTGTTACGCTATTATAGATATACAACTGCATAAAAACTGAATAAACATTCTAATTTAGAGTGATGCCAGATCAACTATAGGGAATAGAAAGACACGCTGACCTGTATTTTATGCCTTAAACTTTTCAATGCTTTCCAGCTATGTTCGCTATGGGTAAAACAACAATGATTCTATCAGTTTTCATATTATAAGTACTGTATACTCAGTAAACATATTAAAAACTTTTATTTGAACTCACTCAAAATTTCTTTTGGTGTCTGGCATATGTTTCAGTGGGAGTAATGGCGTGAGGCCTGTTTTACCTGTATTTGAAAGAAAGGAGGACTCCACCCCGAATCCAGCAACCAATGCTAAGCGTTCACATAAGCACAAAGTGCCCACCTGTGTGCTGGACCTGCCTCTGGCAGCAACGAGTACCATATATCTCAGTGTCGAGGGTACTAGCCTTTAATAAATATAACCAAATATAACTGAATAATGCTCATTTAAAACAAAATGAATTTATTTTGGAAAAACTGTCACATAGCAGATCATTCTACTACGGATCCTACATATCTGTTTTTTGATATCTATTTTAAAAAACTAACTGCCATTCTATTCTTTCATTTGAGTCTCCGAATCCAGCATCCAACAACAATTCATTCACGTAAGCACTGAAGTGCCTTTCTGAATGCTAGACCCACAATGGCAGCACTGAGTACCATATTATTCTGTGTCACGGGTGTAAATTTTATATCAGTCTAACAATATATGCCTTGGTTAGACTCTTTTTAACATAGAAAATTACTTTTTTCTAGACTGTTACACTGTCATTCTAAGTTACAATATATAGTCATACTGTCACTTCACAAAATTTTATTTTACAAAATCGGCTGCCATTCTATCATTTCGTTTAGCCCAAAGTTTGGATTATTGGTTTGAAAATAGTTAATAAATTTTGCTTCTCTTAATAATAATTTGGTATTATAATTTCCTCCTCTATTATCCCTGTGTACTTTTTTCGATACCAAAGAATCTCAATGTTGCTATAGAATGCCCCCTTTCCAAAAAAAATGTTGTGCTATTGGTGATGTCAAGTCTTTATTTCTGATGTATCCCTTATGTTCTCCTACTTGTTGTTTTAAAGATCTTTTCATTTTTCCTACGTACATAAGATCGCACGGACATTTAATGCCATAAATCGCCCCTTCTGTCTGACAAGTAATGAATTATTTTATCTTAAAATCCTCACCTCTACTACTAATTCTAATAGTTTTTATTCTATAGGTATTATGGCAATGGACACACCTGCCACAACTGTAATTACCTCTTAATTCTTCGCTTGTAAAAAGCACACTTTTCTTTGCTTCTGGTATTTTATGTTCTGTATGAGCTATACGGGTAGATATTGATTTAGCTTTTTTGGCTACTACCTGTACCCCCTTTATGGAATGCTTTATTTCCCATTGGTGTAGACTTCAAAACTTTCCAATTTTTGTTTACCAATTTTTAATTTCATAAAAAAATCACTGTATTTGGGAGAGCAGATTATCTTTTTATCCAATGAATTTTCTTCTACTATTGCTTTCTTTGTCAATTATTTTTGATCTTTTAATTGAGTCTTATTACATGCCTCCTGTAAGATTGCACCACTATATCCTCTCTCTATGAATCTTTCTGTCTCCAGAGGGTGTTGATTTCCTGGATTCTCACCCTTGTGCTGATTCAGTCGTAATTAGCGCCGCTCACGTCCGGTCGGCAAACCCCAAACACCTTAGCTCGTCACCACCTGATAAGGAATCACGCCTTCTGGACCAGTATGGGAGAAAGATTTACACTTCCTCCACACTGGGAATCAGGGCCCTGAACTATGTCGGCCATATGGGGGACTACCAGAAGGCCATTCTGACTCAGGTGGAGGCCAAACTGGACTCCTTGCCTGACTCCCAAGTCAAGCATGAGTTGGCTGGTCTTGTCCGCTCCGCTCCGCTCGTTCGGCCAGTCAACACATGCTTCGTGCGACATACGATGCAGTGGACACTGCTGGGTGGAGCTCAGCTTTCACTGTAGGCCTACGGCATCATGCTTGGCTCCGTGTGTCAGGGTTGGTTCTGGAGGTGCAATCTGCTATCCAGGAAGCACCCTTCCGGGGGTCGGTGCTTTTCGGGGGTGATGTCAAGGACATCATCACTGATTTGCAAGAGAAGGGGATGGCACTGAAGTCAGTTGATTCCATGTACCGTCCCCATCAGCAGCAGTGCCGTCCCTTTCGCAGACGGAATCGGCCAAAGGCGAAACCCCAGGGAAGGCGGGCCACAAAACGCAGGGCCCCCACAGCTGCTAAGCCCCCCCGCCCAAAAAAGCAGCGGGTGCTTCAGCTGCGGTGCTGCCCCACACCACCTGACTCCTTTCCTCTCCCATTGCCTCCGGACTCCCCGGAGGAACCGGTAGGAGGGAGGTTTTCCCTCCACCTTCCGGGCTGGGAGAGGATAACCACAGATTCTTGGGTGCTCCAGCTTATAGCAGAAGGACACTCGATAGAGTTTCTTCAGAAACCACCCACCACCCCCTCTGAAGTAGTCGTATTCACGGGAACATCTTCTCTTGGTCCAGGAGGAAATTTCAGCTCTCCTGCTGAAACAAGCAATAGAGCCCGTCCCCCCTTCATCTGCGAGGGACGGGTTACTATTCCCATTTCTTCCTGGTCCCAAAGAAGACAGGAGATCTCAGGCCAATTTTGGATCTCAGTTCCCTGAATCTTTTCGTAGAATACAAAAGGTTCAGGATGCTCTCTTTGCAGAGCCTTCTGCCCCTCCTCCGGCCGGGTCAATGGCTGTGTGCTCTGGATATGCAGGATGCTTATCTGCACATTCCCATTCACCCATCTCATCGCAAATACCTTCATTTTGTGTTCCAGGGGGACCACTACCAGTTCAAGGCACTCCCGTTTGGTCTATCCTCGGCCCCCCCGAGTGTTTGCCAAATGCTTGGCAGTGGTGGCGGCCCACCTGCATACCAGGGGAGTGCAGGTTTTCCTGTACCTGGACGATTGGCTCCTGGCGGCCTCGTCCATGGAGGAACTCCTGCATTGCCTCTCCCTTACCCAGCAGGTTTTTTGCCTGCATGGGTATTACCATCAACCATTCCAAGTCTCATCTGGTCCCATCCCAGTGACTACAGTTTATTGGGGCGATTCTCGATATGACCACAGACAAGGCCTTCCTGCCTCCGGACAGGGCGTCCACCCTCTAGACCCAAATAAGTCTGCTGTCCGACCGCAGGACGGTCTCTGCGAGGTCGATCCTTCACCTTCTCAGGCTCATGGCGGCTGCTATCCCGACAGTTCCTCGTGCTCGACTCCACATGAGAATTTCTCAGTGGACTCTACGCTCTCAATGGGATCAGTTAGTGGACAATCTAGATCACCCAGTTCTGGTCTCCTTGCCTATGCTTCGAGACTTGCAGTGGTGGATGGTTCGAGAGAACCTGTTTCGGGGAGTTCCTTTCTTTCATTCTCTCCCCCCTCCCAGACTCTAACCACAGACTCCTCAGGCAAAGGTTGGGGAGCCCATCTAGGCCCTCATCAGACCCAGGGCTCCTGGTCCAAGCTAGAACAAGCTCTCCACATCAGTGTGCTCGAGCTTCGGGCAGTGCTGTATGCTCTCCAAGCCCTTCACCAATACATCCTTCCCGGCCACCTAGCCATCCAGACGGACAATATGTGCGTGGTGTGGTACATCAAACAGGGAGGGACCTGGTCCTACCCTCTTTGCAGGGAGGCAATGAGGGTTTGGGATTGGGCAACACAACACAACCTTCACCTCACGGCAATTCACGTTCCGGGAGTCGACAACACCCTGGCAGACAAGCTAAGTCACTCTGCTGCTTTGACTCACGAGTGGGAACTGGACCAAGGGGTCCTAGACAATATCTTCCGACTTTGAGGAACACCACAGGTCGACCTGTTCGCATCCCCTCTAAACGTAAAACTTCCTGTCTTCTGCTCGCTCGTTCCAGAGCGAGGTGCTTTTTGGAGCGATGCTCTGTCTCTAGACTGGAAGGACAGATTTGGCTATGCCTTTCCCCCAATTCCACTTATCCCACGAGTCTTGCAGAAACTAGCTTCAGAAGGAGCACGAATGATTCTGGTCGCTCCTTTCTGGCCCAGGCAAGTTTGGTTCTCTCTTCTACAACAATACTCAGAGGATCCTCCTCTTCCTCTTCCTCTCTCTCGAGGCTTACTGACCTAGGATCAGGGGACCCTGGTCCATCCAGGCCTCAAATCCCTTCAACTGCATGCATGGCTCCTGCAGACTTAGCCCAATCCCGTTTTGGAGTGTCTCCCAAAGTGGCGGAGATTTTGGTGGAAGCCAGAAAACCCTCCACCAGATCCACTTATGCCATGAAGTGGAAAAGATTCACTATCTGGGCTGCTTCCAAGAATGTGGAACCCTTCTCCTGTTCAGCGGGGCTTCTCCTGGAGTATCTACATCATCTGTTTGACCTGGGTCTGTCATTCTTCTCTGAAGGTACACATGGAGGCTATCTCGGCCTACCATGTTCCCTTCGAAGACAAAGCTTTCACTCAACTGGAGGTCTCTAAGACCTTTCTCAGAGGGGTCCTCCATTTGAGGCCCTCCATCCGTACTCTTGCTCCCCCTGGGGACTTGAACTTTGTCCTTGAGAAACTTACTCTCCCTTCCTTCGAACTTGCAGCTTCTGCGGATTTGAAGTTCCTTTCATGGAAGACTCTCTTCCTGGTGGCCATTACTTCTGCTCTGAGAATTTCCTAGCTCCAGGCCCTGATGTGCAAAATCCCGTACTTGATTTTTCACAAGGAACGTGTTGCTCTTCGCACGAATCCTAAGTTTCTTCCTAAAGTAGTAGCAGAGTCTGCTCTAAATCAGTCCATAGAGTTACCTGCCTTTTTCATGCAGTACTCTAATCAAGGGGAGTATTTACTCCATACTATGGATGTTCACAGGGATTCTGAGATACTATACCAACAGGACGAAGGATCTCAGAAAGACTGATCAGTTGTTTGTCTCTTTTGCTCATAAAAGGGAAGGCAATGCTGTTTCCAAGCAATGTCTATCTAAATGGTTGGCTCATTGCATCACTTTCTGTTATGACAAATACAACAAGACCCACCCGGGTCAAGTAAGAGGCCACTCCACCAGAGGAGTAGCTGCCTCAGCGGCTTGTTTCAAGAATGTGTCTGCAGCGGATGTCTGTGCTGCTGCCACCTGGACTTCTGTCCATACCTTTACTAAACACTATAGTTTGGATGTTGTCTCTTGCCGTAGAGCAGGCTTCGGGCTGGCTGTTCTGCAAGGCCTCTTATCTTGAGGCTTGCACAGCTTGAACTGCTTTTTGGAGACGTCTCCTCCTCCTCCTGGTGCCTCTCTTTGTTCCAGACTACTTGGGATTCAGTCCTATATGTAATTACCTACTGCAAGAGCCTTCTCAAAGTAAGATAGTACAGTTACGTAAGAACTTACCGTAACAGTAGATCTTCGAGAGAGGCTCTTGCAGTAGGTAATACCTTCCCGCCCTCCATCCCCCTAGACTTTTTCAGCTCCTTTTCAAGTGAGGAAAATATCCACTCCTCTCTCATCCAGCCTTTCTGGCCCGTGGCGGGAAAGAACTGGAAGGCGGGCATCAGGGACCGCCCCTTTATACCGATGTTTCCTGACGCTGGTCACCTGACGTGGGGGCGGTCCCTCGCCAGGGACTGCTAGCTAGAAATTTTTCCATGGGGTCCTGCCACCAGCCGGCATCAGTTCTATATGTAATTACCTACTTTTTTTTTTTTTTTTCCGTAGTACTGCTGCTTTAAGGACCTAATTATGTACACCATGGAAGAGAGGAGAGAGAGGGGGTTATGACCAGGGGGATATGACCAGAGACCTTTAAATACCTCATGGGGGTAAATAAGGTACAAGAAGGAAGTATTTTTCAGGAAAAAAAACGTGCTCAAGAACAAGAGTACGTGCTATTAAGCTGGACTCAGGAGAGATGTGAGGAAGTACTTCACAGAAAGAGTGGTAGATTCCTGGAACAGCCTTCTAGCAGAGGTAGTGGGGTCAAAAAGAGTGTCAGGGTTCATGAATTCACGGGATAATCATAAGGGAATCTTGGAGGAAAGAAAGGAAGTGAAGGAGAATGGGCTAGAGATAAGTAGGACTTGTGGTGATGCTATAAGTAGGGGAAAATGGGCAGACTAGGTGGGCCAAGTGGTCCTTATCTGTCAGCAAATTCTTTTTTTTTTTTTTTTTTTTTGTGTTTCCTTGCCCACCTGCATCCATCTTCTTCAGGCCAGCAATTGCCAATGCCACCCCTGCTACCCACCAGACTCACCCTCACATCTCCAGCATCCCCCAAACTCCTCCTGTAGCCTTTCATCCCTGGGCCAGCTTGTCCCTGCTAGGGGCCTTCCCTGTCAGTCATGGAGGGGAAGACACCTGGTGGCAGACCTTTCTCCAGTTGACTAGCTTGTCCCCACCGGGGGCCTCCCCGTGGACTAGAGGAGGAGCAAACAAGCTTGGTGGAGGCTGAGGGGCAGTATGGTGCTGGCACTCTGTTGGTTTTTTTGTATGGGAGGGACTACCTAGCTGTTATCTGGCATGCCTTGGTGTAGCAGTTTTCCCTCCTTTTTGCCCCGCCCACCCACAAGGACACACGCTATGGCCGGCTTGGGGAGGGAGTGCCTGACTGCAGAAGTTCACCTGTGCCATCAGTGGTACCACAGTACGCCTCCATCAGGAGCCACTGCAGAGCGATGCAGCTTCCATCCTCTCCCAGGAGGAGAGCATCCATTGGGCGCTCTGGATATTTCCTCCCAGCCTCGGCCCCTGATGTCCTGGGCTTGTGACACAAACCCGGGTCCCAGCATGCCAGAGCGATCCCCCATCACTCGGCGCCACAGAGCCAGCATGGCAAATTCTATTTTAATATGTTTCTAATTCTCTGCCCCACTGGGCCACCCACAGGGAGGTGGTAGTAGTAGCTTGATTTATGGTGCCGTTCTTCGGTGCCCAGTGTTTGTTTATTTATTAGGTGATCAGAATTACAACCTTTGAGCTAAAAGCTCATTTACAAAGGATCCTGGTCAAAAGGGCAGGGAGTACAAACAGAATAGGTAAAACGGGGCAGCCACAAAGGCATTGTCAGATAATAAAATAATAGAACATAATAATCACTAAAGATATAAGGCAAGTCATAGCATAAGATAATCATAGGCAGGTTTTACATAGCCATTGTGTAAGTGCAGGAAAACAGAGGGATACAATCCCCATGCTAGCAACGGTAAGAAAGTGCACTAGTCAGAGCAAAAGAGAATAACTTTAGCCAGCAAGAGTACAACATGAGTAATTAGGATGGGGGCCATACATCAACATGAGTATTATGACCAGTAGGGTCATGTGAAATAGTCCCGAAGGAGACAGGTCTAGTTGGGGAGAGGTGTGGCTGGAAGGTAGAGTGGAGGCACTAAGGGGCACCTTGGGTGACAAGAAATGGGAGCAAAGGGAGTAAGGGCAGCTAGGGGAGCAAGTATGGCCCTTGAAAGGGCATAGGAGCAGTGGTAGTACTGTCTGGAGGTTGGGCAGATAAGGTAGTTGGGGGATCCTCATGGTTCTGATGAGCAGCAGAGGGTGGTTAAGGGCATTGCCCTGGAGTAGCAGGGACTACCAACAGTAGGGTCAGTTGGGACAGTAGCAGCATACCAGAGGGGAGATAGTATTCTGAACTTCAGACTTAAAGGGGCCAATGCCAGGGAGACTGGTGGTGGAGTGGGAGAGCTCATTTAACCAGGTAGGAGCCCTGACCATGAAGGCTCGTTTCCCCAGGGTGGTTTTTCTGAACGTGACTGCTAGGGTGTGTTTAGCATCACTTCTTGTAGCATGTTCGGAGGGTGTGGAGAGGAGTAAAGCTTGTATTGAGGGGGGAGCAAGTTCGAGGAGGGCCTTTTTCCCCTAGCAGGCAGGATTGAAGCTTGATGCGATCGGAGAGGGGAAGCCATTTAGTTTTGATGTATAGGTCGCATGTATGTGTTAGGCGATCAGCACCTAAAACAAATCTGCAGGCTTTATTGAGGGTTGTGTAGCCTCTGAGTAGGCTCGTATCAGAGGCCACCTCATAGATCACGTTTCCATAGTCCAGGATTGGTAGTACTGTACCAGTAACCGCCAGGAGCCTAGTCTCTGGAGTGAGGCAGAATCGGAGCCTATGAAGGGCCACTAGTTTCCTGTTGACTGCAGTGGCGATACTGCTGATGTGTTCATCAAATGAGAGGGACTCATCTATTGTGATTCCAAGGTAGCGGAAGGAAGACACCTTCTCCAGGGTGGATCTAGGGTTACAGGTAATTGAGAGTGGTCCAGTAGAGCTCCTCTTTTGGCGCCCGGCAAAGAGTATTACATTGTTTTGTTTTTTTTTTGCTGTTAAGCACTAGCATGCTATCTCTGAACCAGTCCTGTAGGAGGCCGAAGCTGTGCTGTAACTCCCTACTGTGAGCTTCCTGGTTGGTGTTTCAGGAGAAAATGACCGTGTCATCCACATAAAGCAGGACCTTGGAGGTGGGGCAGGCATCAGGGAGGTCGTTCACAAAGAGGCTGAACAAAAGTGGGCCCAAAATAGAGCCTTGGAGGACCCCTACTGTGACATCACAGGAGTCAGAGATGGTACTGCTGATTTTAACTTTCTGAGACCATCTGGACAGGTAGATTGAAAACCAGCCAACCGTGGTGGGGGACAGCCCAAGGCAACTTAGCCTGTAAAGCAGTAGTTGATGATCCACCAGGTCGAAGGCCTTGGTCAGGTCTGTAAAGATAGCCCCAACTAAATGGCCCTGGTCAAGAGCCTCATGTACGTAGCCCATGAAGTCAACTAGTGCAGTACTGGTGCTATGTAGCTTGCGGAATCCATGCCAGTACAAAGAGGAAATAGCAGACAATTGAATACTCAAATACATACTAATGGACAAATAATAAAATGTAAATATAAATTACAGCCCTACACCCAAAAGTAAATAAACCAACAGCAGGACTGCACAAAAAATTAGTTCCTCATAAGATAATTCAGACATTAGAAGCCTGAGAAAATAGGTTTTACATCCTTTTTTAAACACTTACACTGAGCAGGCAACCCTCAGGGCACTCTAGCGAATTCCATAGTAGTGGTCCAGATACTTCAAAGGCCCTGTCCCCAGATGTTTTGAGTCTGGTCCTGGGGACAACCAGGAGACTCTCCTCAGTAGAATGGAGGGGTCAAGTGGGAAGATAAGGATGAAGGAGCTCACACAGTTAGCCTGGACTCAGACAGTGTAGGGTCTTATAGGTTAGCAAACTAACCTTGTAGGAGATACACCGCTTAACTGGCAGCCAGTGCAGCTCTCACAGCACTGGAGTAATATGACTTGTCTTCAAGAGCCCGGTCAACAACTTTGCAGTCACGTGTGCCAGCTGCAGGCACCACATCATACCTCCACTGACCCAAGGTTGAGGGCACTACAGTAGTCAAAGCAAGGTGTCACAAAAGCTTGTACTGGGGTATACGCTGTTATTCACTGTGCAGAGAAGCAGCGAGTATATGGTACTGGGCCATGTCTCATGGACACCAGCTATCAGCCGTATTTCCCCAAGGTGGCCAAAACATTTTAACAGACAGGCTAAGCAGGTCTCACTCCCTAAGTCATGAGTGGGAACTCCTGACCTCCATGATGCATGGCTATTCACAAGATGGGTTGTCCAGAGTCAAACCTTTTTGTGTCCCCACATAACCCCAAACTGACTCATTTCTACTCATTTACTTCAGAGCATGGAGTTTTTTTGGTGAAACACATTATTCCTCTCTTGGAAAGGGAAGTTCCTTTTTGCCGTTCCACTCACATATCTCATTCGGAGTGTGTTACTCAAGCTGAGGGAAGAGCTAGCCACTCTGATACTAGTAGCACCTTATTGGTCCCATCAGATTTGGTTTCCCCTTTGACAGCTTCTGGCCAGGGATGTGCTGGAGCCACCTTGAATTAGCTTGTGCGATCCAGTACTTAATTCAGTCCTCCGCTTCCAGCGGCCAAGCGGGACCTTGCACTGTAAGGAAAAAAGTAATCTGCAGCTTTTTTTATCGGTTCTTCCCCTGAGTGATGTGAGGTGGTGCTGGTGCTGCAATGGAATGTTGGGGGTGTCAGGTCAAGAGACAGCCAGAGAGTCACGTGCCTGTTGAGTCAGTCAGACAGACTCACATGTCTGGTCCCTCCAATTGGTTACCTTTGGCTCAGCTGCCCCAGCCCACTTGCTACCTTGCATCTCCCTTGCTGCACTTGTGCTTTCTACCCAACCTGTTCTGTTTGCCTGGGCTCAGACAATCTCCATCCACAGCCAGCCACCCCATGACATAACAGTCACAAAAGGAAAGCACGCATGAAAGTTGTGAGCTTGGGAGTTGGCACTAGTACCAGCCAGAGTCAAAATGCCAGCATCAGGGGTTTGTGCTGTGCATCTGTTATGTAAGAGCCATGAAGAGTCTACTTGAGTGCCAAACTGATGTGGTATTATACTAGTGCCAGTCCCATCGAAGAGGCATGCTGTCTTCAGCACTATACTTGTAAAGTGCAGTGGTGGAGCAGCTCCTTTGTGATTAACAGTTGTGTGGCACACATTGTTGTCCTTGGTCAGTGAGGTGGTTGTCACAGTTGCCACTGGTACAGACAGTGGATGGTGGCTCTTTGAGAGTCAGTCCACTCATTGATGTCCATGTCGCTCAGGACACAAGGTAAGAACAACTGCTGCCGTGCTGTTGTTGAGGACACTGGGACAGACAGGCAGGTGCAGCCACTAAGTATAGGCAAGAAAGTAGGCCAAGGGTAGAGGGTGAAGAGAGGAGGTAACAGACTGCCCACCATACTGGCGTTACCACACAAAAATGTGTTTACAGTCCTTGAGCAACTCCCAGCAGATAAAGGCCTAGAGGTCTATCAAGTCTGCTCGAATGTGCAGCTAGCAGCCCTTATTCTGCAGTTGCCCCTCCCTTCTACCCTTCCCCTGAATTGACCCTTCCCCTTGTCCTGTCCCATCCCCTTTTGAAGCAGTCCACTGTTCTACTGCATACCACTTCTGCAGGTAAGGCATTCCACCCAGCTACCACCCTCTCTGTAAAAAAGTGTCTCCTAGTCTCGCTCCTGAACCTTCCTCCCTCCAGTCTCATATCATGGCCCCTAACGTCCCTCCCCTTCCTTACTTTGAACAGCCCCTCTGTACCTGTCTTGTTTATTTCTTTCATGTACTTAAAGTTTTCAATCATGTCCCCCTTGTCCCTCCTCTCCTCCAGTGAGTACATGTTCAACTCCCTCAGCCTCCTCTCGTATGATAAGTCCCCCAGCCCCTTGATCATCTTTGTCGCCCTGCGCTGCACCCCCTCCAGTAACTTAATGTTCCTCCTCAGATACGGCGCCAGTACTGCATGCAGTACTCCAGTACATAAGAGTAGATCAAGGATTTAAAAGAAAACAAGGTTGGGTGTAATTAAATCATTTGCATGCATTTCATTTCTACTATGAAAAGAAGCAGATAAAGCAACCAGCAACATGAATGTATTTTAGCGAAGGTAAGCAATCATAAAATGTGGGTTTTAAACTTGAAATAATATGATGCATAAAGGGTTGACAGTGTCCCTGTAAAGAAGGTGAGGGAAGAAAAAGATTTAGGGATTGTAATTACATCGGACTTCAAACAGGAACGGTAGTTTGAATTAGCCTCAAAAATAGCAGCCCAGGTATGAGGTAACTAAAGAAGAACTTCCGAAGCAGATGAATAGAAGTTATAGCCCTTCTATAAAAAGCATATGTGAGGCCTCAGCTGGAGTACTGTGGCTAGTTCTCGACTCCATATTGCAGGAATGTTGTGGGCAGATTGGAGAAAGTTCAAAGAAGAGCAACAAACATGATGATGGGAGAAAACAGTATGGAATATGGAGAGAGGTTAAATATTTTAGACACGTTTATCCTAAGAAGAGAATAATAGTTATTGCCTTTATGGTTTATTTAAAGAACCATATTTGTATCAGGAGCCGGAACCATAGCAGAAAGAAGATGAAATCATAACTACGGACCATAGCAAGCAGCTATAAAGAGAAATATTCAGTGGATATGCATTAGGAGGAATTTTTGTATCTCACAGAGTGTTGGGAATTTAGAATTCGGTTCCATGCAATGTAGTAAGCTTGGAATGAAAGTTGACATTTAAGAAAGAGAGATGTGTATTTAGGGGGTAAGAAATCTTACAAGGTATTACCACTGAAAAGTGTGTAGGAGGGAGGTGGTCTCAATAAGGTGACCAGACTTCTGTTACATTTTTCCATACATTCTGTAAAGGTTAAGTATTTTTATATATTTAATTCATCTGTGCAGTGTTTTTAAAAGGCACAGGTAATTTATTTTACTGGCAAATCTGTGTTTATCTCTGAGATGTGTATCTACCCCCTCCAGCTTCATAGCATGTCCTCTTGTTCTTGAGCACCTTTTTTCATCTGAAAAATACTCCTCTCCTGTACCTTATTTACCCCTGTGAGGTATTTAAAGGTCTCTATCATATCTCCCTTCTCCCTCCTCTGTTCCAGAATGTACATATTGAGATCCTTTAGTGTCTCCTCATAGGGCTTTTGATGTAGACCCTGCATCATTTTAGTTGCCTTCCTCTAGACTGCCTCCGCTCTATGTCCTTCCTGAGATGTGGTCTCCAGAACTGGGCACAGTACTCTTGGTGGGGTCTTACCAGTGATCCATACAGAGGCAACACCACCTCACTCTTTCTGCTAGTGATACCACTCCCTATGTACCCCATCCCACTCACCCTCCCTACTGCCTTGTTGCACTCACAAACACAATTACTGTGCGCTCAAACCCCAATGGTGCAGGTGCTAACTGAAAATATATCGGCAACAAAACACAAAAAGCAGCATTCCAAAAGGGTGAAATAAAAATACAATAGAGGCGCAATGTACAAAGAATAACTGATGGTTTATTACAGCAACACTTCCAAGAGAAACTGTGGTGCTAAACCCTGGTGCTTCTGGTGTCCACATGACCCTTCTTCAGGGGGGTATGGAACAAAGAGCACCAAAGGCTTATAAAGAGCATAATTAAAGAAACCTGACAATACAAACGTGATCTTTGCCCATTATTAGCCAAACTCAATCCATAGAACTATAATATATCAAAACCCCTCATCAATAGTGAATAATATAAAAAAAAAAAAAACCTAGGGAAATAATAATACATACAACACAGTACAATACTTGTTAAAGGAACATAATATAAGTATACCCTCAAAACAGCATGACCATAACAGGGGTGTGTGTGGGGGGGGGGGAGACGGGGGCGGAAAAAGCAAAATAATAAATGTGGGAAGGAGAAGGGGAGAAAATAAAACTAAAAAAAAACTTAGTCCCAGATATCCAGGCAGGGATATTGCCAATATTGGCTTTTAATATCCTAAGTAAAAGGATACATCCTGTATCTAAATAGGCATACGATTAAGTGATTATATAAACTTGCATAGGTGTATGGGGAATGATGTACTGTACAAGTGTAAAATGTAAGGATGTGATGAAAACAAGGAAAAAATATTGAAAATAAAAAAAGAAATGAGGAACAAATACAGTAATCATAACCCAATCAGATCCTAATGTGTACTTTTCATATTATCTAGGTAAAAAAGGGCCAATGTCCTAAGGTTCATGTAGTCCATTAGGTGACAGTCAATTTCAGAGAATAAATCTATCTTACTTTTTTTTTTTGCAATAGTAGTAGTGTGCGGTCATCCCCATGTGGGAGTAGTAACTGTCTCTCAGTTCCCATAAATGTAAAGAAGAAACACCTTGGTTATGGAATGTTGCCAAATGTACCCCAACTGGAGTGACAGGCATCTTTGATAAAATGGTTCTAAGATGTTCCTTTATCCTTGTTTTTAAGTTATGTACAGTACGACCTATATATAATTTGTTACATGATCATGTCAAAATATGTACTATGAAATCTGAATCACATCTCATGCATTGATTAGTTTGGACACTTCTGCCTCCTGATGGATGGGAAAATTATTACCAGTTATGGCATATCTACAGACAGTATATCAGCCACATTTATGAAATCCAGCTGGTAAGGATGGCAACCAAGTTCTATGTGATGGTGTGTTTTGTACATAGAATTCATAACTTTGTCACCAATAGTTGGCCCCTGACTAAATGTAATTCTTGGTTCATCACCTAGGGCTTGGTATAAAGTATTATCCCTTCACAATACATGCCAGTGTTTCAACATCGGTGTTGGGTCCATTCCTGTTTAATGCATTCATTTTGGACATTTGTGAGGGAATTAGCAGCCGATAGAGCCTCTTCACCGATGATTCCAAGCTGAGTGCAGTGGTGGACGGGGAGGAAGGGAGAAGGGCATTACAGGATGATTTGGAGACACTGGAAAGGTGGTTGCACACCTGGCAGCTGAAGTTCAATGTCAAGAAGTGCAGCGTAATCCACTTGGGAGTTAGGAACCCTGGACACGACTACTCTGTGGGAAGGAAAAAGCTGATGGGCTCGAGGGGAGAAAAAGATCTCTAGGCGCTCATAGACACCAAAATAAATAATTCAGAGCAGTGTAGGAAGGCAGTGGCTAAAGCAAACAGAATCCTTGGGTGCATCGTCAGAGGGATAACTTCTAGGAGAAGGGAGATCCTCCTGCCCCAGTACAGCTGCCTCGTCAGGCCACACCTGGAGTACTGTGTGCAGTTTTGGTGCCCATAGTTGAGGAGGGACAGTGCCCTCCTGGACAGGATCCAGAGGAGAATGTCTAAGATGATACAAGGTCTGACAGACAGGTACTATGAGGAGTGACTCAGGGAGCTAAACATGTACTCCCTGGAGGAGAGGAAGGACAGGGGGGCCATGATAGAGGTCTTTAAATATCTGAAGGGGAAGAATAGAGTCAGCACTGAAAGTCTGTTCCAGCTAAAGGAGAAAGGATCCACCAGAGGCCACACCATTAGACTGGTTGGTAGGAGGTTCAGCGGAGCGGTAAGGAGACATTACTTTATGGAGAGGGTGGTGGCACCGTGGAATGCACTATCAATAGAGTTGGTGGCTGTGGATACAGTGGGGGGTTCAAGAGGTGGTGGGACAGATACAAGGGAATAGTATAGATGAGTAGTGCAAGGAATGAAGGAGATGCTCTGGGGGAGGGAATGGAGAGGGAGGGTACAAGTGGGGTGGGGGGGCAGATACAGTCTAGTAACTGTGCTGCTAATTGAGCAGACTCAGTAGACCAATTGGCCTAATCTGCCGGCAACTTAGCATGTTAGCACGTAAGATGATCGCAGAAATGTGTCGTGCTATGCTATTGTATTGTGTAACAAAGGTAATAATATTCTTCTCCTGCTCAGTGTCCCTAACCTTGGGTGTTAATAAAAATCTCCTATTTAGGTTTCTAGCCCTGTTCCTTGCCAAATCCAACACTTGTTTTGAGCAACCTTGCTCCAAATGTTTTTGGTATAGTTCATCTGATTGGCTATCAAATATTGAAATATCTGAACAATTCCTATATGAATGAACAAATTGTCCATATGGCACTGCCATAAGGATGTGCATGGGATGTGCATTGGTTACCACTGGATAGTTTCTAATGTGTACTTGTGTGAAGTTTTCCATCCCGATCCACCTATATCTCAATATCTAAAAAAAAAACTATGTTTCATCCATAACGGATGTAAAACTCAGGTTTAAAGTATTGTTGTTTAAATCTGCAACAAAATTCTTTGCTGTATTTTTGTCCCCATCCCATACAACAATAATATCATCAGTGTGCCTGCCCCAGAAGACAATCTAAGGCAGGTACTTGTTACTGCCATGTGCAAATACCATGGCCTCCTCCCACCAACTCAGGAAGAGGTTGGCATGGGAGGGGAGCCACGGTGGTGCCCATGGCAGTACCACGTGTCTGAAGATAAAAATTATAAAACAAATAATAATTCATAGAATTATTTCAACTGCTTGTACAAGGAAATCAGATGAAAAATCAACAGCAATAGGATTATGACTCAAATGATATTTTAGTGCATGGTGGGCTAAGCCTTAACTAGAGACAGGTGCAGCTACGTATATTAAATAGCTGGTTCCGCAGTGCAGTTTTGAAAGTGGAGATCATGGGGGTGTCAGAGATGGTGCTAAGGAGCACGTTATACCAGGATGGAGCTCTATAACAGAAAGACCTCTGTCCATGGGTGGTCCTGGATCTTGGGATCAGAAGGGTGGCCTTGCAAGAGGTTTGAGTATAAACCGAGGGTTGAGTTTGGCAGATGGAGGCTGTCAGCCCAGGAGGGGATAGCCCGAGAAGGTTTTTTTCGTTATGAGGCTGGTTTGGTATTGTAGTCGTTTGTCTAGATTAAGCAGCATGGCCTTGTCATATAGCTGGCATGTGTGAGTGAGCCTGGAGGCCCCCATAGTAAGCCTACTTGCCTTATTCAGGATAAGGTGGATTTTATTGAAGGCGGTTGAGTCAGCAGCACCCTATACAGGTAGGCCATAGTCCACCAGGGACAGTATCAAGGATGTAACTGCTAGTCAGAGGGCAATGGGGGGGGGACAGTTTTTATAGAGGTAGAGGATACCTAGCCGCACATTAGTAGCAGAGGCAAGTGCATCAATGTGGGTGTGGAAGGAGAGGGCTGTGTCGAAGGAAACCCCAAGGTACTTGTAAGAGCGGACTTGTTCAAGGGATTGTTTGGAGCTGGGGAGGATGTGGAGTGAGAAGTTGCTGGCTTTGTTTTGGCGGTGGGCAAAGAGCATTGTTTTAGTTTTTTTGAGATTGATGACAAGTCTGTGTTCTTTAAACCAGGTTTCGGCATCATTAAAGGATAGTTGTAAGGTGTCCTGAAGGGAGATGGGGTTGCGATGGGTGGCAGAGGACGGCATAATCTGCATACAGCAGAATTCTACCAGTGCATGCACTGAGCAGGGTGTTAAGGCAGATCGAGAAGAGTAGTGGTCCCAGGATGGAGCCCTGGGGAACACCTGAGCAGATGGGACAGGTTTTGGAAAGTGTCCCATTGATTTTGACACATTGAGAGCGGTCAGATAGGTAGCTAGTGCACCAAGAGAGTGGCCCAGTAGAGAAGCCAGTGTGGCAGAGGGCATCCAGCAGGAGGGGGTGGGAGACAGTATCGAAGGCCTTTGAGAGATCAACAAACACTGTCCCAGCTAGGGAGCCAGCATCCAGGGAGGAGTGTATGAAGTTTGAAAACTCAATTAGTGCAGTGCCGGTACTGTGCCCTGCACAGAAGCCGTGCTGTTCTGGGCAGAGGATGTTGTATTTGGTTAGGAACTCGGTGATTTGAGTAGTCACCAGCTGCATGCCATCTATCCCAGTATGTGTCTTTAATGAATCCACTTGTGGGCAATTTGTCAATCCTTGGTCCTCTCAGGGCCTAACCTTTTTCTTTGTACAGTATAATGACTCTCTGTTATAAAATGTACTTACTTCCTTACTTTTTAACTTCTCAAAGGTGGTAAACAAGTTGTTTAGACTAATAGCTTCCGCTTCCTCTGACTGCTCTGTATGTGTGGAAAACAAATCCCCAGAAATCAACCTACGTCTGGCTAACACTGCCACAGTTTCAAATAAATCCATTAAATCTGCAAAGTTATTTGCATCTGCTCTCCCTCCATTCCGACTTGCATCTTTTTGATTTCCACTCACTTCTGACTAGGGAAAGGCTGGCTCCAACTATTCAATAATGTCTGTTCGTCCTCAGGTGAAAAAAAAAGGTAGCTCAGGTACAACGCTGTCCTGACCAACTAGACAGGCAAAGGAAGGGGGGAGAGACACCAGTAGAAGTTCCTCCCCACAAAAAAATGGCAGATTTAGAATTGTGCAAAATGACACGGAAGTGCTCAAAAACCATGAGCCATCGCCAAATGAAGTTAGTAAACTTCCTGACACAAAAACCCAGACTCTAGTTTGGGCAGCCACATGGAGAAACTGAAAATATGAAAAGCAACAATGAACATCCACAAACACAACTACTGTGCACTCAACCTCCAATGCTGTGGGTGCTAGCTGAAAATATATCAGCAACAAAACACAAAAAGCAGCAGTCCAACAGGAAGAAATAAAAATACCATAGAGGCACACTGTACAAAGAAGAACTCACGGTTTATTGCAGCAACACTTCCATGAGAAACTGTGGCACTAAACCCCAGCACTTTGGGTTGCAACGTACCCTTCATTAGGGGATGTGGAACAAAGCTCACCTAAGGCTTAAAAAGTGCATAATTAAAGAAGCATGGTAATACAAAAGTGATCTTTGCCCATTATTAGCTGGACACAGTCCATAGAACAATAATATATAAAAAGACCCCATAGATGGTTAATATAAAAAAAATAACAAAAGCTAGGGAAATAATAATACATACAACACAGTACAATTCTTGTTAAAGGCACATAATATAAATATACCCTCAAAACTGCATGACCATAATATGTGGGGAGAAGGTCTGGAAACTGGGAAAACAAAATAAATGTGGGAAAGGAGAGAAAATGAAAAAAAAAAAAAAATTAGCCCCAGACACCTGGGCAAGAATATTACCAATACTGGATGTCCTAAGTAAAAGGATACATCCTGTACCTAAATAGGTATAAGAAGGCAAGAAAGAGGGGTGGAGGAACAATGGGGAGTAATCAAAACAGCCATCACAGAGGCAACAAGCCTTTATGTGAAGCAAATCAACAAAACACAACGAAGGGAAAAACTGCTATGGTTTTCAAAAGAGGTGGCAGGGAAGATTAAGGAGAAAAGGACAGCATTCAGGAAATATAAGGAAACACAGAAGAAGCAGGACAGAGAACTTTATCAGTTAAAGCAGAAAGAGGCAGGGAAGGCAGTCAGAATAGCAAAGACCCAAACCGAAGACGGGATAGCCAACTCTGTTAAGAAGGGGGGATAAGACCTTTTATAGGTATATTAGGGAGCGAAGAAAGACCAAGGGAGGGAATGTGGGCAGAGTGTGAAAGTGAAAAAGCAGGGATACTGAACGAATATTTCTTCTCAGTATTCACAAAGGAAGAGGAGCAGGAGGTACCTAAACCACACAAGAGCAACACTCTGGATATGGAGGTCGATACTGGTCCATTCACAGAAGAAAAGGTTATGAAAGAACTAGTAAAATTGAAGGTGGACAAAGCAATGGGGCCTTATGGGATTCACCCAAGAATTCTAAAAGAACTAAAGGTAGAACTAGTGACACCACTGACTACTCTCTTTAACAAATCATGGGAGAATGGGGTAGTACCCGAGGACTGGAGGAGGGCGGATGTGATTCCTCTTCACAAAAGCGGGAGCAGGGCAGAGGCAGGAAACTATAGACCAGTTAATTTGACCTCAGTGGTAGGGAAAATGATGGAATCACTTCTGAAGGAAAGAATTGTTGAGTACCTAGAGGCCAGTGGGGCACAGGACCCAAGGCAGCACAGATTCACAGCGGGAAGGTTGTGTCAGATGAATCTAATACATTTCTTTGACTGGGTGACCAAAGTAGTAGACCAGGGAGGGGCTGTGGACATGGCCTACCTAGATTTTAGCAAGGCATTTGACACAGTCCCACACAAAAGATTAATATACAAGTTAGCCAGCCTTGGAGTGGGTCCCAAGGTGGTAGCCTGGATAAAATAATTAGCTGGACAACAGGACGCAAAGGTAGTAGTAAACGGAGTCCACAGTGAAGAAAGGAGGGTTACTAGTGGTGCACTGCAGGGTTCAATCCTGGGACCGGTCATTTTTAATGTCTTTATAAGTGAAAGGAAAAGTATGTCTCTTTGCAGATGACACAAAGATCTGCAACAGGGTTGATACACAAGATGGAGTGAAAAGGATGAGAAGGAACTTGGCAAGGTTGGAGGAATGGTCAAATGTATGGTAGCTTAGATTCAACGCAAAGAAGTGCAAGGTAATGCACCTGGGAAACAAAAACCCCGTGGAAGAGTACACAATGGAGGGGTGAGATACTGACAACAACAACAAAAATGGAAAGGGACCTAGGGTAATTATATCAGATGACCTAAAGGTGGGCAAGCAATGTGAGAAGGCAGTAAGGAAGGCTGGGGGGATACTGGGATGCACAGGGAGAGGCATCAACAGTAGAAAACAGGAAGTTGTTATTCCTCTGTACAGACAGTTGGTGAGACCCCATCTGGAGTACTGTGTGCAGTTCTGGAGATCCCATCTCCGCAAAGACATAGAGTAGAGGCTGTCCAGAGGAAGGCAACCAAAATGGTGCAGGGTCTGCACCAGAAGACATACAAATAGAGACTAAAGGAGCTTAATATGTATACCCTTGAGGAAAGAAGAGAGAGGGGGGATATGATAGAAACTTTCAAGTTCCTCAAGAGAATCAACAATGTCCAAGAGGGTAGTATCTTTCAGATAAAAGTGATGTGCAAGAACAAGGGGGCACAATTTGAAGATAGAGGGGGGACGGCTCAGAGGTAATGTGAGGAAGTATTTTTTCACAGAGAGGGTTGTGGATGCATGGAATATCCTTCCTGAAGAAGTCATGGAGTAAAGAACAGTGGGGGAATTCAAGAATGCATGGGACAGACATAAGGCAGTCCTAGTGGTGGGTCGGAGGAAGTAGGCTGTTGGTTAACTAGGATCTACAGCTTATCCATCATGTAGGAAAATAAGCAGACTAGGTGGGCCAAGCGGTCCTTATCTGCCGTAAAATTCTATGTTTCTCTTATATAAACCCACATAGGTATAAGAATAATTCTGTACTAGTGTAAAATATAAGGATGTGATGAAAAAAGGAAAACAATGAAAATAGAAAAACAAAAACAAGGAAAAATACTATCATTATAATCCAATCAAATCCTAATGTGTACTCTTCAATGTATTATCTAGGTAAAAAGGGCAAATGTCCAAAGTTTAATTTAGTGTAGTAGGTGACAGAAATTTCAGAGAATACATCCATTGCGCTTCTTTTTGCAATAATATTAGTGTGCAGTCACCACCGCGCAGGGATGGTTTCTCTCAATTCCTGTAAAGGGAAGGAAGAAACATCTTGGTTATGGAATGTTGCAAAATGTACCATGACTATCCTTGTTTTTAAACTACATACAGTATGACCTACATATAATTTGTTACATGAAAATGTCAAAATATATACTACGGAATCTGAATCACATTTCATAAATTGATTAATTTGGACACTTCTGCCTCCTGATGAATGGGAAAAATTATTACCAGTTACGGCCTATCTGCAGACATTACATCTGACACATTTATGAAATACAGCTGCCAAGGATGGCAACCAATTTCTATGTGAGAGTGGGGTTTTTGTACATGGAATTCATAACTTTGTCACTAATAGTTGGCCCCAGCTAAAGGTAATTCTTGGTTTATCGCTTCGGGCTTGGTATGAAGTATTATCCCATTGCAGTGCATGCCAGTGTTTCATGATGATCTCAGAAATTTGTGGCACTATGCAATTGTATTGTGTAACAAAGGTAATATTATTCTTCTCCTGATCAGTGTCCCTAACCTTGGATGTTAACAAATATCTCATATTCAGGTTTCTAGCCCTGTTCCTTGCCAAATCCAAAACTTGTGTTGAATAACTTCACTCCAAAGGTTTTTGGTATAGTTCATCCACTTGGCTATCAAATACTGCAATGTTTAAACAATTCCTACATAAATGGATGATTTTTCCATAGGACATTGCCCGAAGGGTGTGTGCAGGATGTGCACTGGTTGCCAATAGTAATGTGTCACCACTGGATTGTTCATAATGTGCACCTGTGTGAATTCTTCCATCCCCATCCACCTGCATCTTAATGTCTGAAAAAACAACTCTGTTTCATCCATTATGGATGTAAAACTCAAGTTTAAAGCATTGATTAAATCAGCAATGAAAGACCCTGCACCATTTTAGTTGCCTTCTGGACCACCTCCACTCTGTCTTTGTCCTTTTTATAGATGTGGTCTCCATAACTGGACAAAGTATTCTCGGTGGGTGCTCACCAACAATCTTGGCACAGGCGACACCTACTACCTCATTCTGCTGGTGATGCCTCTCTCTCTATGCATCCCATTAGCCCTCCCAAATGTGTTGTCCCAGTGCCTGGCCACCTTTAGGTTATTCGTTATGATTACCCCCAGATCTCTTTCCTGCTTGGTGGTCATCAATACCACTCCACTCATTTCATACTTCACCCCTGGGTTTCTGTGCCCTACGTTCATTATTTTGCACCTCTTCACATTGAAGCCCATACCCTTGACCACGTCTCTAGTTTTCTTGGGTATCTGTTCATCCTTTCCACCCCCGCCCCCAGAGTGTCCACCCTATTGCAGATTTTGGTGTTATCTGTAAGGAGGCAGACCTTCCCTTCCAGCTCCTCTGCAGTGTCATTTATAGAGACATTAAAGAGGACTTGTCCTAGCACTGAGCACTGAGGCACCCTGCTGGGCACCCTTCTTTCCTTGGAGTGAACTCCATTTACCAACACCATCTGTTACCTATCCCCTAACCAATTTGTTATCCAGTTTACAACCTTTGGACCCACTCCAAAGCTACCCAGCTTGCTTACTAGTCTCCTATGTGGAACAGTTCAAACACGTTACTGAAATCTAGGTAGGCCATGCCCACTGCTCCACCCTAATATTGTTCCTTGGTCACTCAGTGAAAGAAATCTATTAGATTCATCTAACATGACCTCCCCCCTGTGGAACCATGCCGTCATGGGTCTTGTTACCCACTGGATTCAAGATATTCCATAATTCTTTCCTTCTGCAGTGATTGCATTAACTTTCCCACCACTGATGACTATAACTGCCAGCCTCCTCCCTGCTACCACTTTTGTGTACTGGGATTACATCTGCCCTCCTCCAGTCCTCTAGAACCACTCCTGTTTCCAGTGAGCTGTTAAATATACTGCCAGAGGTGCAGCCAGTATTTCCTTGAGCTACCTCAATACCCTTGGATGTGCCCCATTGCTTTATCCACCTTCAGATTAGCAAGTCCCTTCAGGACTCTTACCTTACAAAAAGGATTAGAGTCCACCTCCCACCGTCCAAAGCTTTTGTTACTTTTGTTATTTTTTGTGGCCCTTCCCCTTCTCCTTCCTCTGTGAACATTGAACAAAAGTATTTATTCAGGATGTCTAACTTTTCCAGGTCCCCCACCTCTGCACAGTTCACCCTTTCCCTTTTTAACCTGACGATCCCACCCCAATCTTCCTCTTCTTACTTATATGCCTAAAACATATCTTGTCCCCTTTTGTTACCTCCTGGGCTATTCTCTCTTCAGTTTGCACCTTTGTGCTCCTTACTGCTTTCCCTGCTTCTATCTGTTTTCCCCGAAACACCTCCTTATCCTCCTCCTTCTGCACCTCCTTATACCTTCTGAATGCTGCCTTTTTAGATTTTACCTTTTCTCCCACCTCTTTTGTGAACCATAGCGGTCTCTTTTTCCCCTTGCTTTTGCTTACTTGTTTGACACAGAGATTTGTTGCCTTTACTATGCTTCCTTTTATCTCCGCCCACTGTTTCTCCACCCCACCCACCCTGCTAGGTCATCCCTGAGTCATTCAGCCATCTTTTTCAGATCTGCCCTTCTGAAGTCCAGGGCCCTCACCCTTGTGTGGCTGTATTCCACAGATGTCCTTATATTGAACCACACTATACGATGATCATTGGTCCCCAAATGGTCTCCCACCTTGACATTGGCAACACTGTCCCTGTTAGTGAGTAGCAGGTCCAGTATTGCCCCATCACGAGTGGGTTCACTGATTACAAAACAAAATAGTAATATTGAGTTCTCTTTTAGGTAATTCCTAAAGAAGACCTATGGTCAGAATATCTATTCTAACTTTATTTTCTATTTTCAGCAGGCATTCAATATTATCATTCTGTTTTGTTTTCAGACCACATGCTGATGCAGCACCTTATATTTTTTTGGTTCACTGACTAGTTACCTGAGGAATGCCCCCTGCAGAGAGTCCAGGATGTCCCTGTTTCTAGCTGAAGCTGTTGGTGAGAGTCTCCAATCCATATCTGGCAGGTTGAAGTCCCCCACCAGCAGCCCCTCCCTCTTTTCTGCCATCTTGCCAATGGCTTCCACCAGTACCTTATCTAATTCCTTCCCCTCTGCTGGAAGTCTGCATATAACTCCAGTGTGAATAGTGGCTCCATTCCCTGTCTTCAGGGTGACCCACAGTACCTCTGCCTCACTCTGTATCTCCGTGGCTTTTATGCTTTCCCTCACATAAAGCACCACACACCCTCCTTTCCTTCCCACTCAGCCCTTCCTAAACAGAGTATAGCCCAGTATGGCCATGTCCCAATCATGTTTTTCAGTGCACCATGACTCAGTAATGACCACAAAATCCAGGTTGGCCTCTGCCATGATGGCCTCTAGGTCCAGAATCTTATTTCCTAGACTTCTAGAATTCACACACATGGCCTTCCAGATTTTTTTTCCACTCTGCCTGTTGCCCCCCCCCCCTTTTTTCCTTTTCCCTTCCTCCTTCGTAGCTGTCTTTCTAGTACCCCCATTCCTTTCTCCCTTTATCTCTGTCACTCTGCTCCCTTTATTAATTTGCATCTTTGTGGACACCTGGGAGGGGGGCAAGAAAGGAACAGCTCATTGGTAAATTTGTAACTGATTTGTGGCAGTATTGGATAAATGTGTTAAGCTAGCTGTCAGCCAGGGGCACTGTAACAACCTGATGATACCTGTGGCATCCTAGTGTGTGTGCAAAAAGTTAAGTGGTTACCTGGCACTGAGGAACCCCAACCAAAGAGCCAGTAAAAAGAATCTGGTCATAGTTCAAGATATTTAAAGGGTTATTTATCCACTGCCATTTTGTTGCTTAATATTTTTTATTTTAGTTAGAATAGAATCATGAGTAGAATGGTGTTCACCCAGAGTAGACTGACCAGAGCCATTAGTCTGTAGTCACACTGAATGATAAGGAGCCAGAGATCAGAACCAGGTTGACTGAGCAACCAGACCAAACCAAGATCAAAAGGCTGAGACTGGAGCTCACCCTTGTTAAAGTCAAAGGCACATACAGAGCTACAAAAGGTGGTGCTGGAGGCAGAGGAGTTAGAAAAAGAGAACCAGCACCAGGAGGAAAAGTGACAGAGAGAGAGAGAGAGCAACAGGAGCAGATCCTAATGTGAGAGGAGCGAGAGATGCAGCATCTTGAGAAAGAGATAAGAATATGAGAGAGAGATGGTAACATGAGAGTGCGATATATAGAGAAACAGCAACAGAAGGCACTGCCAACAAACGTAAGTACAGTACTGACATGGGAGACCCTCCCCCACAAAGTCAAAGAAAGTTCTAAAGTGTTTCCATATTACCAGAAGGGGCTTACCATAACATTTTTCTGTGGTCTTTTGAAATAATATGTGTGCAGTTTCAACTGGATAGGGATTCTTAGGTGACTGACCTTCTTAGGTGGCTGACCTTATGCCATCACTTATATGCAAAGCCTAAAAGGCATTCACCAGAATGGAGGATGATGATTACTTTGACTATTAATTTATTTATTTATTTCCGATTCGGATTAATACCTTTGAGCTGAGGGTTTGTTTACAAAGTTTCCAAGTTAATAAGGTACAAAAGACATTACAATGGTTATAGGGAATCACAGGTGGACATGAACAGCAGAAAACCATATCTACAGAGACAACAAATAGGTTGCATTGTCTAGTTACGGAAGTGCTAATACTACAACTCTGAGAGAGTGGTTCATTGTTGAGATAAGTGCAGGGTACAGTCTTGGGCTAGAGATCTCAGGCAACTGCAAGGATGTTGTGGGGGTAATGCCGCCAGAGTAGGCTTTGTCAGGAAGGGTACCAGAGGGGGAGAGAGTGGGCAGTGGGGGGGAGAATGGAGCTGGTAAGGGATGAGGGGAGAAATGGAGGTGTGATGCAGCAGGGGATAAAGGAGAAGGAGAGAGAGTTAAGGTTAACCTAAGCTGGGCCTAGACTAGACAGAGCAATGACAGGCAGACTATTTATTTATTTAGCTTTTGTTAACCAGGTTAGCACACTAGACAAAACAGATGCCTATTTTCAGGTGCGACCCGGGAGGTTACAAGGAAATAAGGAAGCAGATTACAAAACAGAGCTCAGGTAGATAACTATACAGATATTTCAAAGATGAGGTAGGAGAGGCAAATTCAGAAAAGAAGCTTACAGTAACATATTCAGGAGCAGGTAACTTAATATACAGACATTTCAAACTGTGAACAGAGAGGCAAATTTCAAATACCATTTCAAATACCAAAGGGTGCAAGCATGGAGAACACTGTGGGCAGGTAGGGCTAGGAAGATAACCAAGCATAGAGTCCAGGTAGGTGCCCCTCAAAGAGGACCAGTAGTATCCAGTGTGTCATTAGTTTAGGAGGGCCACTGGCATCATTAAGTGCAACTGCGGGCCGAGGAGAGCAGCAAGTGATCCCAGAGGGAGTTATGGAAACAGGTATGGGAGGGTGTAGTGCAAACAAGGGCAGGAAGGGAATTCCGTAATTTCAGAGCACAAGACACAAATGCTCTGTCACCCATTTGGGTGCAGATTGGAGACCTGGAATATTGCAGGACCATGTGACCTTATGGAGTAGGAGGAGGTGACAGGTTTGAGGAGCTCTGCCAGAACAGGAGGAGTGGCCGTTCTTACCGCCTTGTCAGTAAAACAACCTAGGACAGAGCTATGATGCTGGTCTGGTGGAAGCCAAATAAGCTTACTGTAAAGGTTGCAGTGGTGTGTGACACGCCGGGCTGCAAGGGCAAAGCAGCATATATTATTGTAGACTACGTCCCATTTTGAGAGGTGAGTTTTAGCAGCATGAGCAAATGTGATGAGTCCATAGCAGAGTGTGGGAAGAAACACCCCACTCACCAGGTCAATACATGCAGTGGGGGTGAGACTGTTTTTTGCTCTGTAAGCCAAGCCCAACTTACTATTTACAGCTCTACATACAAGGTGAATATGCTGGGAGAGGTCAAGCTTAGGGTCAAAGGTAACTCCCAAGTATTTGACTGAGTTGGCGACCATCAGCGCCGGTAATATGCAAGGATGCAGGGGATGCTTTTAACTTAGCCTGGGAACCAAAGAGTGTGGCCTGAGTTTTCCTGAAATTGAGGACAAGCCTGTTTTCTTTTAGCCAGGATCGTATATCGCTAAAGTCAGCGTTCAGGTGCCGGTTGATGACACTAATGTCACGGGAGTGAGGGAGGATGACCAGGTGATCTGCATATAAGGTGGCACTGCAGTGGGATGGTACAGTGGGGAGATTGTTTACAAATATGAAGAAAAGGATGAGGCCATGGACAGACCCCTGGGGAACTCCAGATTTAATTTGGGTGAGCTCAGAGAGGGCCTTGTTAAATTTTGTAAGTTGCTGGCATCCTTGGAGATAATTGGGTCCCTTCTCTGCCCAGTCCGTCCCTGTAAAGTGTACCTGCTGAATTCTATTTCATGTTTTCCCCTGTCCTCTCTCCCACAATTTGTACTACTCATGTAACTCACAACCCATACCTACCTGAGGGTATGGCTGACCCTAAATGTAGACTTCTATCCTCCATGTCTGTAGTATGCTGTTATCTACCTCTTGATGTAATGTATATGCCCAGTGCTCTTGTATTGTACCTTGATTTGCCTGATGTTCATGTGTGTACTTTGTAATCTCCCGGGTCGCACCTAAAAATAGGCACTTAGCTGTCTAATGTGCTTACCTGGTTAAGAAAAGCAAATAAATAAATAAATTGGAAAACCACCCAAGGACGGGGGTGGATAAGCCAAGGGACTGGAGTTGCAAGCACAGAAGTGCATGATCAACCAGGTCGAAGGCCTTGGAAAGGTCAATGAAGATGGCACCAGTCAGCCTTGATCCATGGCAACCCTGACCTCAGAGGTAACTTTAGCAAGGGCAGAGGAGGTGCTGTGGCCCTTATGAAAGCCATGTTGAGCTGGGGTCAGCAACTCATGTGACTGGATATATTCAGAAAGTTGGGAAGCAACAACTTTTTCAAGGAGTTTGCTGACAGCTGATAAGATGGTAATGGGCTGGTAGTTTTCAAGGTTTTTAGGGTCACTTTGTTTGAGAACTGGGACCACCCTTTACACCTTGCAAAGGTCAGGGATAACCCCAGAGAAGAGCGACGAGTTAAAGATATGGGTGATGGGTAAGGCAATGAAGGGGTCACCAAGGAGGAGGAGTTTGGGTTCCAGGTTATCATGCCCAGCACTAGAGTGAGAGGAGAGACCAGAGAGCAGTCTCTGCATCTCCCACCTGGACACAGCCTTGAAATAAAGCGAGGGGCTAGGGACAGGTTCTGACTGGGAGTAGTGAGGCACACCTTCCTTACTGGGATCCGGATGACGAAATAGGGAGGTATACGCAGACAGGTCAGAGAAGTGAAAATTACATAGATACATAGACAGTGTCGGCAGATAAGGGCCTATGGCCCACCTAGTCTGCCCATTTGAGTTTGTAACTTCAGTTATGTTTTCCTAGAACTCTGTTGCCCCTGACCTGCAGAATTCCTTTATGTCTATCTCATGCATTCTTAAATCCCGTGATTGTTTCAGCCCCCACCACTTCCTCTGGCAGGGTGTTCCACTTGTCCACCACTCGTTCTGTGAAGAAATTCCTCCTCACATTTCCTGTGAATCATCCTCCCTCCAACTTCATCCCATGCCCTCTAGTCCTGGAACATCTTTTGCGTTTAAAAATAGTGTATTCTTGCACCTGTTCCTCCCTGTAAGATACTTGTATGTCTCTATCATGTCCTCTCTCTCCTTCCTCTCCTCCAGGGAGTACATATTCAAGTCCTTCAACATGTCCTCATAGGACTTGTGATGCAATCCATGTACCATCTTTGTTGCCCTCCTCTGAACCTCTCTCACCCGTCCATGTCCTTATGTAGGTAAGGTCTCCAAACTGTACACTGTACTCCAGGTGGGGCCTCACTAGTCTCCTGTATAGTGGAATTATGACCTCCTTTCCTGCTGGTGATGCCCATGCCTATGCATCCCAGCATCCTATTTGCTTTTACCTGCTGCCTTGTCATGTTGTTTCCCTACCTTGAGGTCATCATGAGATGATAACCCAAGATCCCTTTCCTGCTTGGTGCATGCTATATCCTCACCCCCCAACTGATATATTGTGCCAGGGTTTTTGTGCCCCATATGCATTATCTTGCACTTCTTTGCATTGAATTTCAACCGCCAAACCCCTGACCATTCTTCCAA
Organism: Neoceratodus forsteri; assembly: GCA_016271365.2. Lineage (NCBI taxonomy): Eukaryota > Metazoa > Chordata > Ceratodontiformes > Ceratodontidae > Neoceratodus > Neoceratodus forsteri. The sequence goes on along the minus strand of CM057454.1, from coordinate 970,801,477 downwards.
TTTCTGCAGGTCCCTTCTCATTCTGTCTACAGCCTCTGGTGTGTCTACTCTGTTACAGAGCTTTATGTCATCAGCGAACAGTGAAATTCTGCCTTCTAGGTCCTGCGCAATGTCACTGATGAAGATGTTGAATAGGACCAGTCCCAGCACTGATCCCTGTGGTATCCCACTGGTCACTCTTCCCTCTGTGGAGTGACAGCCATTTACCACCACCCTCTGTGTCCTGCCACCCAGCCAGTTACCTACCCACCACACTACTGTCCTGCCTACAACCATATTCCCTAGTTTGTGTAATAGTCTTCTATCTGGCACAGTGTCAGAGGCCTTGCTGAAGTCCAGATAGGCCATGTCCACTGCCCTCCCCTGATCTACCTCCCTAGTCACCCAGTCAAAAAATTCAATGAGGTTGGTCTGACATGACCTTCCCCTGGTGAAACCATGCTGCCTTGGGTCCTGCAGTCCATTGACAACCAGATGTTCCACCACTCTATCCTTCAGTAGTGCTTCCATGATCTTCCTTATTACTGAGGTGAGGCTGACTGGTCTGTAGTTCTCCGCTTCCTCTTTGTTCCCACTTTTGTATAAGGGGACTACATCTGCTGTCCTCTAGTCTTTGGGTACCTCCCCTGTCTCCAGTGATCGGCTAAACAGGATAGCCAGAGGTTCAGCCACCACCTCTCTTAGTTCTTTAAGGACCCTGGGTGCACCCATCTGGCCCCATTATCATCAACTCATTACTTCCAGTTCCTTCAGGACCCTTTCTCGTGTAAAGGGACTTGTGTCCATTCTGCACCATTCTCGCCCCTTGTACTCCCTTCAGACCCATTACCCTCCTCTTCCTCAGTAAACACTGAGCAGAAATACCTGTTCAGTATGTCAGCGTTACTGTTGTCATCCTCCACATGGCTCCCATCCTCCCCCTTCAGTCTCACTATCCCTCCCTTTGCCTTTCTTTTTTCACTTAAGTATCCTGTAAAAGGTTTTGTCCCCTCTACCCACTGATTTTGCAATGTGCTCCTCTGTCTGAGCTTTGGCTTCCCTTATTGACCTCCCTTTGCTTCTCCTGGTACTTCTCCCTATCCCCTTCTGCCTGTGTCTTTTTGTATTGCCTGAATGCAATCTTTTTGGCTTTCACTTTCTTTGCTACCTCTTTGGAAAACCATAATGGCCTCCTCTTCTTTTCCTCTTGCTAACCTGTAATGCATAATTATGTTGCTCTTGTAATCCCGCTTTTAAATACTGCCAACTGTTCCTCAACCCCTGATTCCTCCCCATTCCTCTAATGCCTCTTCAAGTATCTCCTCATTTTCCAAAGTCTGCCCCCTAAAATTCAGGATACATGTTTTTGTGTGGTTTGGTTCTGCTCCTTCTGTGATTTCAAACCACAATGACTGGTGGTCACTGTTCCCCAGGTGCTCCCTCACTGTTACCCCTATCACACTGTCCCTGTTTGTGAGCACAAGGTCCAGTATTGCCTTCTGCCGAGTTGGTTCCATGACCAGTTGCTTGAGGAAGGCACCCTGAAGGGAGTCCAGGATAAATTTGCTGCTAGTTGATGCTGCTGCTGGGATGCTCCAGTCCACATCTGGAATATTGAAGTCTCCAACCAGTACTACCTCACCCTTGTCTGCCATCCTTTAGATGGCTAGCATCAGCTCCCTATCTATTTCTTCCTCCTGGGCTGGTGGTCTATAGACCACACCTGTGCAGATGGCTGGCCCCATTTTCCCTTCCAGCTTAACCCACAGTATCTCTCCCCCATTTTGTTCCTCCTGGATCTCTGTGGCCCTTATGTCATTTTTCACATACAGTGCCACTCCTCCTCCCTTCCTACCTGCCTGGTCTCTTCTGAATATGTTGTAGCCAGGAATGGCCATCTCCCAGTTGTGGTTATCATTACACCAGGTTTCTATGATGGCCACAGTGTCCAGGATCTATGACACCTTGACAGCCTCCAGATCTTCCATCTTGTTGCTAAGGCTCCTGGCATTGGCACACATGGCTTTCCATGATTTGACCTCCTAGACTGTTTAGCTGTTCTACTCCAGCCCCTTCCCTAGTTGTCCTTTATCCCTGGTTCGCCTTGCTGTCTGCCCTTCTGCTGATTTTTGCCCCTTTTCTGCCTATCCACCTCTTGGGCGCTAATCTTCATCTTTTGCACACTGCTTTGTTGAGATATCCACTCCTCCGGTCCACTGCTTCCACTGCTAGCTGTAGGGGGTGAGCAGGTAGGTACCCTCCTTGTTGGCCTGCCATCTCCCTTGGCTAGTTTAAATGATTGTCAATGTAGCATTTAAACTTATCATTGAGTGCTTGGATTCCCTCCAGGATGGATGCAGGCCATCAGGCTTGAACAAACCTCCATCCCTCCAGGTGGTCCCCAGTCACCAATGAATCCAAACCCTTTCTCACAGCACCAGTTCTTCAACCATGAGTTAAAGTTCCTGGCATGCACCCCTATGCTCTCCCATGCCTCTTAGGTAGTACTGAGAAGTGACAGAAGTAGCTACTTGCTTGAGACCCCTCCCCAATTTCCTAAACTCTTCCTGAACTACCTTTGGCTTCCCATTTGCCAGGTCATTAGTACCTAGGTGGATAATGACATCCAGCTCACCCTCCTGTCTTGCCTTCCCAGTGATCCCCAGGATCTTCCTTCCATCCCTCCATGCCGTGGCACCTGGTAGGCACCTCACCTCCCTGTCCTCCCCCTCCTGTGTTCCTAGCTGGATCCCTCTTATGATGGAGTCCCCCACCAGAATTCACTTCCTCCTCCTCTGGGGTCCACTGCTCTCCCACTGAGGTCACCTCCTTGGCTAACCTCTACATCCTTTCCGCCTGCTTCTCGGTACCTTATTTGGTTGCCCCATTTGCCAGTATGGCATATGAGTTCTTGAGTGAATAGGATCTGGGATGTGCCTCTGCCTGACCGTCTTAACCCACCCTGAGCCCACTGTCATCCAAGTGCTCCTCGTTCTCGGCATCCTTTGAGGCAGAGGCATTGGACTGGGTGGTCTCTGCATAGGGGTGATGGTACTTCTGACCCAGTTTACTTCCGCTCTGAGTCTAGCTACCTCATCCTGCAGTCCAGAGAAATGCATGCAGATAAGGCAGCACCTCAGTGCCCAGAAGATCTGCCTGAATATGGCTGCCCCGCAGCCACTGCATTGCACCACTCCCTACATTATACTGCAGTTATACTGCTGTTCCACTACTTGTCTGTTACTGAAGCTCTCCTAGTTCCCTTTTTATTAATTTACTGTCCTAAAAATCCTGCCACTGATCCTCAGATACTTTTCTTTTAAAAAAAAGAAAATAAATAAATAAAGGAGTCAAAACACTTGTCATGCTGAGGGTGGGCTTCTTCCCCTTACGCCTCTCCTACTCCACACCCCTACTATCCCCTGTGTTTAGCTCCTGCCAGTCAGATTTAACAGGGCATATAATTAAGAGTTGGAGGAAGGGGAGGGAGGGGGGTTAAAAATTTGCAGCAATTAAAGAAAGCAAAGAAATACACCACCACTACATTTTAAATTTTCAACAGCCCAAAAGCAATTCTAAGTAAAGACAGCAAAGAAATTACAGTGCCACTAAAAGCCCACAATCTAAGTTTAATAACAAAAATAGCAATTACCAGTTACTGTAAAGGCATTTTATTTGTATTTATTTTTATTTATTTGAGTCTAGGATTACAAGTACCTTTGAGCAGAGGCTCTTTTACAAAGGTTCTACATCAGTAGGAGTACAATACAAAAATCAGGATAATTAACTAACAAAGGCAGGATAACAGATTAACAATCAGTTATTACAGTGTGCATACATACATTTGGATTAAACTGATGCAAGGGGCATTTTCAGGGAACACAGTGTTACAAGACAGGGAAGGACACAATCGAAGAGAGTAGCCAGAGGCATTGTCAGATCACACAGAGAAGTGCAGGTGGAGGAAGGGTGTGCATAGGGGAAGGAAGGGAGAGAGGGTGAAGAAGCGGGTGTGTGGTGGGATAAGGGTAGAAGAAATAAATGCAATGTTGGAAGAGCTGTGACAGAGGATATGGCAATGGTAGGGGGGTGATTAAAGGAGACAGTCGCAGGTGCTAAAGGCAGAGAGGAGTAGTCGGAGCTTGGATTTGAAAGGGCCAAGCTTGGGTAGGGAGTAGCTATCCCTGCTAAGACCATTCAGCCAGCTAGGTGCCCTATGAGCAGAAGATCTCTGGCACTGAGTGGTACAGTAGTGAGGGACCTGAAGTAGTTGCAATTCAGAGCCTCTAGCATGGCGAGGATTATGAGTGGGACAAAGGAGAGCTTGGACTCCTGGGGGTGATTGGCCCAAGGTTATTTTCTTTGCCATAATGCAGGTTTGGTACTTTATGCAGTTGAGAGTTTGTAACCAGCCAGTTTGAGCATAGAGGTCACACGTGTGGGTGAGATGGTGTGTTCCAGTGATGAGTCGACAAGCTTTGTCGAGAGCCGTGACTATATGTCTGAGGGCAGTTACAGTAGCAGAGCCATAAACTATCAGGCCATAGTCAATTATGGAGCAATTGCATTAGCAGTTGTGAGTGGATTGTTCCAATGTGTACCACCTATATTCATGTCTGAGACATCCCCTTTAGAGGACCCACTAACTATGTTTTTGATATTTTGTCAAAAATTCCTAGGGTCTCTGACTGTGGATAGCAAGGCAGATTTACAGAAATTACTCTTTGCTGACCTAGTAGCTTTTTTGCACACATTTCTGAGACATCTATATTCCTGGTAAAAAAAAATATGTTGTGTGAGGCCTTGAAACTAGCCCAGCATTTATCCCTAGACTTCATAAGGACGAGTAGGCTACCGTAGAGCCATTTGGTAACAGTACCCTTTACTCTCCTTTTTATAAGAGGGGTATGCTTGTCTTGCAGGGCAGTAAAGATGGCAAGAAAATTGCTTAGGGCAGTAGAAGTGTCAGGAGATGCCAGTACTGAGGACCAATCTGTGTGTCCCAGGCCGGCATGGAAGGATTCGAAGTTAAAGTTGGAGAAATCCCTCATAAGGAGGATTTTATGTGGAATCCTTGGTGAGGAGACCTTCCAGACACAGAAGATAGGGGTGTGATCCAAGATAGAGTCCGGGAATGTACCAGAGAAGGCCACCCTCTGTGGTCAGTTCAACATCACCCAATCAAGGGGAGTACTTTTCCCCTTGTTGAGGAAAGCCTGGTAGGCTCCTGGATACGTTGAGAGAGGGAGAGCCCAGCCAGCAGGGGCTCATATTGTCTAGCATTATCCCCTAACCAACTGAGGTTAAGGTCACCTAGTAGCAGCAACTCGTTCTCATGGACCACAGGTGTTATGGAGTCAAGGAGGTATGTTAACCCTTGCATACCACCCTTGGAAGGATTGTATACACAGACTAAATGCAGTTTTTTTGTATTGCCCAGCAGAGGAGGGCAGCTGGTGGGGTATAGAGGATACATTTAGGTGATTTTTGTCATAGATCAGTATCCCACCGCCTCATTTTTTACTAGCACAATCAAGCCTGATTTGGTTGAAGCCAGGCAGAGCACAGGCAGGGTCGAGGGTAGTGGACTTCAACCACATTTCAGTAACACAAAGGATGTCAGGCTTATAGTGACCAACCCAAGCAGCAAGTTAAGCTAGGTTTGGCATGAGGCTACGAATATTTGGGTGTGCTACTTTCAAGCCTTTGGTGGATAGCCAGTTAGTGGGGCTGGAGAAGTTACAGGAGACATGCGGAGATGAGGGACCAGAATTAAGCTCTGTGTCCTCTGCCAGGACAAGTAGTAACAATGGAAGCAATATGAGGCATGATAGGGAGTGACGACTCCTGTGGGGTCTAGTTTTTAATTTAATTTTTTTTATTTTAGTCTTTGGTAACCAGGTAAGGCCCACTAGGCACAAGTGCCTGTTTTCAGGGGTGACCTGGGAGCACTGGGTGGTTAAGTGACTTGCTCAGAGTCACACAGTATGCAAGTGGAGGTTGTGAGAATCAAACTCAGGTCTGGTCTGCTAGATGTATCAAGCTCGTTCACACCTCGTTCCTCTAACCTCTAGGCTATACTGCCAGTTTTGCATGGGCAATGTTTGACCAACTTTGTGGTGAACAAGACAGACTTAGAAGTCATGCACCAGATAGGCCAGAGTTGAGGGTCCGCAGTGGCAAGGAGGTTAGAGAAAGTAAAATCAATGCCGGGAAGAATATTTAATTATACATTTTAAATGGACTCCTCAGACATATAGGTTCAGATTGGGGGCTAAGGAAAGCACTAGGGGAAGTTATTCTGAAATGAGTATTCTGTTGTGCAAGTCATGTTAGCATGAGAGCTAAAGGGTACCTGGACAATTACTGCTAATGAGGTAATGGATGTATTTTTAATGGAACAATTTCTCTGGACTGTGCCAAAGGAATTGTGTGTATGGCTGCTAGGCTAGACTCGCAGGCCATAAAGAAAAAAGCTGAGAGGGCTAATCAGTTTATGTCCAGCAGTGTATACATCCAATGGAAACATATTAGGGTTTGGGACAGCAGGAGGTTTAAAAGCTACACCTGGGGCAGCCTGAGGGAAACCAACCTCAGACCAAACCCGAGGGAAAAAACACCATTTCCAAAGCTAAAGAGTCAGGGGAGAGTAGTTATGTGTGCCACAGTTTTGTGCATTTATCTTTTGACTGTCCAAAGAATAAAAATAAGGGTCTGAGTGCTGAAAGAGGGAATTACTCTGTGCATGAGTGACAGCTAGTGGCCTGTGCACAATATGTAGATCGTCGAGGATATCTCCTTCATTGGGCCATAGCTTTGGAACTGTAAGCTTTCAGAGTGAGGACCACTCAGGAACTTTTGCCAGCCAGGGGCTTCTCATGATGACATGCGACATTTGCACCAATATAATCGTGGATGGCCCCTTTGTTCCTCTGGTTTTTCTTTCATCATTGACTGCTCATCAGACCTGCAGAGAAACAATGCTGTTGTTGCTACAACGTTTTCTTTTAAAAACTTACATTATCAACATTTTCCCTATATGCTGCCATCAACAGAAACATTTCTGTAGGTTTTGTATCTGCGGCTTTTAAGATCTACAAGGACAGTGCTCACACTGTGTGTGTTGGGGCCTGCCTCCTGCAAGATCTGCCAGGGATTTAACCAAGCCACAAGGAGATGCCGAAAGAAGGCTTTGAAAACCATCATCCCCATCAAGAGCATGGAATCTCAGATCAAGGCCGCAGGCTCCAAGCTGGCTTCTCTCTGATGCCAAGCAGTCTCCTATGCTGTCGCCACTATGGTCAGCAGTACCACTGGAGAACAATAACAAGATGAACAAGGCAGGTAAGTCCTCATCATCGACTGCTCCAGCAGCATCAATTACAGACCCCAAATCATAACTGAGACACTAAGGTTGGAGCTTAGCTCTGGTGCTGCCATACCTACTATGGGTGGTATGCGCCTGCATCATTGGGGTTTGTCCTGTTGACAGCGGTAGTCATTAACCCTCTAAAGAGTGTCATCAACTCCCAGGCTGTGCTAGCATTATTTTCAGAAATGTTACTTTGCCTGTTCCTGTTGCTGACGATGATACCTACAGTCCTATCGACAGGGCCTCCCCTGTCAATACCATCATTGACGGGACTTAGCAGCATGCCTACCATTCTTCCTTCACAGCCATAGTCTCTGTTGCCTGCTCCTTCAATTACCCTGTTGTCATTCAAGACAACAACAAGGTGGACTATAATCCTAGTCTCTTAGACTTGGAAGAGTATTTAAAGGGTGAGGAGGGAGAAGAAAATCCTTATTAGTTAGGGCCTTTTTCCAGTTCTACCCTCTCCGATTGCAGTGAGGATTCTGTGGTCTATAACCTCAGGTCTCATCCTCAAGATCACTCATTTCAGACTTTGCTCAGACCAACCTAAGTTATTTAGGGCTATGAGGGTGAAGAGGAAGACTCTAGTACAAAATATTCAATTGAGGTATTTTTCTGGGGGGGCGCTGCAGCTGCACCTCCTATTGTAATACCTCCTGCATACCCTGCATTGGAGGATGACTTTCCTGCCAGGCCTCACATCACAGTTTGTGGACAGTACCTAGAAAGTCTGATTTACAGTACCCTGCTCTGTTCAGCCTTCTTATTTTATTTAGCTTTTGTTAACTGGGTAAGTGCACTAGCCATTAAATTACTATTTTCAGGCACAACCCAGGAGAGTACAGACATGCAGAAACTTAACAGGATAACAATTTATAAGTGCTTTACATACAGTGAGTTAAAGAGGATACAATATATCAGAACATACAAAGTAAAGCGCTTTACATACAATGAGTTAAAGTGGATACAATATATCAGAGACATACAGAGCAGACCATTCATAAGTTCATAGGTGCCTACCTATGCAATGAATAGAGAGGACCTTGGACAATAAATTATAAGGTGACATGTCATATAAACAGAACAAGGTATACAAAAACAAAAACAGGTAATACAAAAGGAAGAAATAACCATTGAGAGCAGGGGGTGTCATTAAGGAAAAGGTCGGTAAGTGAGGAAGAGGGGAGCAAGCCATGAAATTAGATTATATGAGTGTAAGTAAGTGTAACGGAGCTGCCTGCAGTACAAGATTGTATATGGGCAGGGAAAGGGAGCCGGGACAGTCTGAGGCAGTAAGAGGGCTATATAGAGGTGAGGAAATACTATTGTATGGCAAGAGACATCAGTCATTAGGTAGGGTGAAAACAGGAACAGGTATCAGCAATCAGCAGATTCGAGCACAATTTTCTCTTAAAGCATGTGTGGGAGCTAGAAAGTCTAATGTCGAGGGGAAGGGAATTCCAAAGCTGTGGAGCCGCATGCTCAAATGCAACAGTTCCTTTCCCTGTGCGGCACCTCGGCAAATTCAGAAAGGATTTATCAGCTGATCGTAGACCATGGAGTGTGTACTGAGGAATAAGCTTAGCTGCAAGACACCTAGGGATCTGATTTCGAATTATTGAAACAATAAGAGAGCCAAGGTAGTATTTCCTATTAGCTAACGGAGAGAGCCAACCAAGATAATTATAAAGCTGACAGTGGTGTTTAAGCCGAGGAGCAGAAGAGGTGTAGCAACTTATGTTGTTATACGTGATATCCCATCTGAGTAGGTCAGTTTTATAAGCAGCCCCAAATAAGGGATCCCCATTTGTTAGGGTGGGGAGCAGAATCACCCTCGCAATGGCCATTTTAGCTGATGGCATGAGCATATAACTAGTCTTATATGCAACACCCAATTTGGGGTTGACAGCTCTGCAAACAGACTGTACATGAAGATTAAGATCAAGAGATTGATCTAGCAGGATGCCCAGGTACTTGAAAGAGGTCACACATTCCAGTAATTGACATTCTAAGTCCTGCACCGTCAGTGCTGTTGTGCAAGCCCAGAGCTTTGGGGCTGATCCAAGCGCATGGTTTTAGTTTTGCTAGTGCTGACAGCCAGTTTGTGGTCGTATAGCCAGTTTTGGATATTGTTAAAGTCCGAGGAAAGGGTTGTATTGATAGTGTCTATATTAGCAGAACTTGTATAGATGACAAGAACATCAGCATATAGAATAGCAGAGCAGGATTTTAGAGCAGCTCCAATGTTGTTTATATAAAGAGAGAATATCAGGGGCCCTAGGATGGAGCCCTGAGGTACACTAATGTTAATGGTGGCACTGTTTGATAGAGAAGAATTAAATTTCACCACTTGAGTTCTATTTCTCAGGTAACTTTCATACCAGTCAACAACAGAGGAGGAGAAATGCAGCTGTTGAAGCGAGGAGAGAAGCAAAGTGTGATCAACAAGGTCAAAAGCCTTTGTGACACAGGTCAATAAAGACAGCCCCAGTCAGATTGCCAGTATCCATTTTTGAAAGAGTGTCTGTGGTGAATTTAAGGAGTGCAGTCATTGTGCTATGTACTTTCCTGAAGCCATGTTGGGTATCCGAGAGCAGACTGTGCTTAAGTAGATAGTCAGTTGTCTGAGTTGCGACAATTTTCTCCAGGATTTTGCTCAGTACTGAGAGTATGGCAATTGGTCTGTAGTTCATGACAACCTTAGGATCCCCTTTTTTAAGTACATGCATGATCCGAGCAGCTTTCCAGAGGTCAAGGACCATTCCACCCAAAAGTGAGAACGTATACATTTTGGCCAGCGGTAATGCAATAAAGGGAGCTGTAAGTTTCAAGAGGCGGGGTTCCAGGGAGTCTGAGCCGGAGCTGGTATGATCAGAGATGGACATCAAGAGCTTCAGGACTTCCTTTATAGACACAGCCTTAAAATAGAATGGAGGAGTATAAGGAGGCACAGGGGACACTTCCAGCTTATCCAGACAGGTTTCTGATGAGGAGTGAGAGGACACTGCAGTGGGATCGAAGGAAAAGTTATATTGGGAGAGATCAGAGAAATGCAGGTTGAAAGAATTAGCTATGGTTTGTGAGTCTTTGCAGTGCACGTCATTTATCAGCATATCACCAGGGGTAGTTGACTGTGAGGATCCTAGGAAGGATTTGATGTGTGACCAGAATTTTCTGGGATCATTGGCTGAGTTAATCAGTAGGTTTTTATAGTACTTGCTCTTAGCATCTCTGACTTGTCTTTTACCGGAATTCCGTAGTGTACGGTAAGCGTTGAAATCTGTTTGCTGGCCTGATGTTTTGTAGCACTTCCAGAGTTTATCTCTAAGGTGCAAACTTTTGAGCAAGTCTTTGTTTTTTCATCTTGTTTGTTTATCCCTCACTCTCTGGGTGATCTTTGGGGCATGTTTACATTGAACCGTAAGGAATTTAGTAATGAAGAGGTTAAGAGCATCCTGAGAACAGTGTGATAGATCTCCAACCAATCAATTCTGGAGACATCATACAGAAACACCTCTTGGTCTAGGTGAGCAAAGTTTGTGAGAGTGATGAGACGTGGTGGAGGAGATGGAGGTGCCCCCAAGGACAGGATGCAGAAAGTAGGAGAGTGGTCAGATAAGGCATCAGCAAGAGTACCAGCGGCTGAGATGTATTTGATCCAGTTTACCAGCACCCAATCCAATAGTGTGCCTAGTGGTGATGAAGATAGCCTTCTAGTCGGCACTGTTACCATCTGATGCAGGTTGTAGTTATGAGTCAGAGATTGAAGAGAACTGAGAGCTGTACCAAGCCATTTAAGTTTAGGTCTCCTAAGATGTCAACCTCATTATGATTAAAATTCTGAGAGGTATTTTCCAACAGGTACTCTAGACCCGCAATCCCTTCCCACTGGGGGGTTATATGCACAGATAACATGCAGTTTCTTGGCTCCCAACGCAAGGGTAGCATGCAAGTATTCACATACCGATTGAGTATCCGGGATAGCGAGAAGAGAGACAGTCAGATTATTTTTGTAGTACAGAGCAACTCCACCACCACGTTTGTTCGATTTCCTATCCCTTTGAATAATAGAGTAATTTGGCAGGGAGCAGAGGGAGTCAGTAACCGATGGTTTTAGCCAGGTCTCAGTGAGACAGAGGATATCAGGATTGTACAGTTTGACCCATGACTCCAGTTCCACGAAGTGACACATCAAACTTCTTATATTCAAGTGTGCAATTAACAGCCCATGTTTGGACATACTATGTATATCATCTGCTGAGAAGTAAGCATCTAGTGGCCCAGGATTTGTCTCTATATCCCCAGATAGCAGAATGGCAATGATGACAAGGAACCACAGCCCCACGTTTAGAAAAGGATGGGATAATGCAGACTTGTTCCGTAGTTTCCTAAACATATAGAGAGAACAGTAAGGGCAGCCCTTTTGGTACAGAAGAAGATTAGTTTGTAGTATCCTTGTATTATAAACAATAAGGTTGGAGAAAGTAAAATCATTGTGCTCGGTCCTAGGTTTATTTGAGCCATCCTCATTCCATAAGGATAGTGTAATTCTGTCAAGGCAAAGTAGGACAAGAAAAGTTACGAGGGCAACCCCCAGACAGCTGTTGGACATGGTGTGATTGTTGGTACAACACTGGTTCAACTCATGACAGAGGACACCCAGGGTCACAGCTAGGCAGGGATTGACAAGAGGCTTTGGCTATGCAAGACCTTGCAGGCATACACTCCCCAGCCCCATTGCATTGATAGCCTGGGGCACACCTACAAGTGCAGGATGTGAAATCCTTCTGTCCTTGTGCTTCCTTTGTTATTTAAAGAGGTTGTTTAAAAGCCCACAAATAGATCCCTTAGGAGCAAGCCAGACGAAAATGTGGATTCGAGCAGGACCCAGAGTCACTGGAGTTCGTCAGACCTTGTTGCTTGATTTCTGTTTTGCTTGGGATAGTTTCCAAAAAGTTGATTTTAAACTGAAAATGCAAATACCTTGTGGTGATGTTTTGCAGAAAATCCAGTCCAGGAGACCTTCACAGATGTAGTGAGCAAGAATGGTGTAGTTATTCCAAGCAGAAGATCTTGTAAATCCCCAAAAACTTAGCTACAGACACAGACAAACACAAACAGCCACCCACACAGACCTCGGTTTCCCAGGCAGCAGCTAATTTTCTAGTAATCATGGCTGCTCTATGAATGGGTGAGAAAGGTAGGAGGCAGACAAACAGAAATCACATTTAACACACAGAATTCCTTGTGCCATTTATTAAGGCAAATGATCATTTGCGTTACAAAAATATGAAAATAGGCCTTAAGTGCAGGACAGCATATATGCATACTGGAACAGCAACAGCCCATAACACTAGAAAATCTCAAGGCAACACATATTTCTAACGTCTCTTCTAGGGATTTATTCACAAGGTAGCTTCTTTGCCTTAGAAGCTCTCTCTCTCACTATCAGACAGATTGAGAGGCTATCTCCTCAACAAGAGAACTTTTTCTTTCTGTGGCTTGAGAAGAATAAACTGGGCTACCTGAGTTCAGCCTGAATGGGTCTTTTGTATATCTCTGGGATTCACAAAAACTCTTAAAGTACTAAAAACATAAAAGAACCATATTAAACACAGTAGTACAAAATGTTCTTTAAAAGCTTATTTTGTAACACTTCTACCCAGAAGACAGGACGCAGACATAATGGGAGACATTGTGTCCAAAGTGAAAGAACAGGGCAGAACAAATCTGTAACCATGACAAGTTCTTAACCTTCTTACAACCTAAAATGACTAGATTGTTTCCTACACATCTTATAACTGTTTTAAAGAGGACCTTCCCTAGTCACTTTGACTTTCATGCATTTATTACTCCTGCTTGCTTTGATTCTGGAATTGTATTTCATTACTGTCTTCTGCAGTTAGTTTTTGCATTCTGAGCTGCTAAAAACTGTGGGGTGTACCAGAGCTTCTATAGCAAGCCTGGTGTTGCTGTGGGCTCAGGGTTGTACTGCTGACATCATTGTAGGGCAGAGTCAATTTTACACACAAAAAAAAACATTCTGACAAGGCATTTAGATTTTGGCATAATGCATTGCTAACAGGGTGTCTTGGGGAAGGGGGAACACAGCATGTACACTGAGTACTGGTAGGTTTCCCTTGCAACATTGCTGCAATCGCATGGTACTGCACAGTGTGAGTCACTCCTCTATCCTACAGTGATGTCATAAGGAGCTAGTAGCACAGCAGATGAACAGCAAAGGCAAGTTCAGCAGGGCTCAAAAACAAATCCAAATTATGGAAGGCAGAGTAAACCTTGGCCAGAAATAAATGCATACAACTTTTTAGGTCTAGTACTGCATATAATGACTACAAGCTGTAACTTTTTGGACCATCAGGGAAGGTCCTCTTTAAAAGCATATTAGAGCAGAAAATGAAAAAGCAAGAAAGTCTGTTAGGTTAGAGGGTTTGTCTCAGGTGGCCATCCTGCAGACAGAAAAGAAGGATAATCAGCATTTATATAGTACTTTTCATACACATTGTATCCAAAAGTGCTTTACAAGCAATGCTAGACTGGCAGTAACGTGACTGAATGTGTAGTGTCAGTTATTTCACACAACACCCACACACAGCCTTGAACAGTTGCATGAGCAGGTTTTATGGGAAGGGGAATATTGGTCAGGACACTGGGGAAAATCCCCTAATCTCTTCCTGTAGGGGAACCCTTGTCCATTGCTCCAAGATGGTGGATGTGTAAAATGAAGGTGATGGAGAAGGCATTGCCAGGGGACTCCTTCTCCCTACCCCACCTATTGTGACACATGAGCCTGAAAATGATGTTTCTGATATTGGCAAAATAGCTCATTCTGAGAATTTTATGAGTATGACAGTTCCTGAGAGATGAGAAGTTGAGAACTTTGAAATGCAGGCAACTGAAATGAATAAGAAAATTGCAGCAGATTTTGATAACAGCTGTATTGTACCTGGATCAGACACAACACTGATGGAGCAAGAAGAAATACTGTTAAAGTAAGCTATAATAAATTACAAAGCCTATCTACTACAGTTACTTGCAGAAGTAACTTCACAAGAAGAACAGAGGTCTGAAGTTTCTGAAATAAAATCCCTCTGTTTTCACCTGCATAATGGGCATGATATAGCTGACTCATCCTTTCCACAAATCAGTTTCACCTCTTGCTGCAGCATCTCACAGTGCCAGCGTGGTACTCTCATCCCATATACCTCAGCCAAGTACTCTTGGCACCCAAGTGTTGCACTACAAGCTATTAGTTGGAAACCAGCGGCTTATGGAAATGGCTGGACTTCACCCAGACTAGTTTCAGTTGCCAAAATCATAGCCACAGCACAGCAGGACCACAACAAAGGTTCCAGCACTGACAAATGCTCCTCTCTCCCACCCCACTCTGTAAAATTTATCATCTAAAATACAGCTCTGTTTGCACTGACAGTGTCAATTCACCTGGAGAAATAGCTGCCTGTTCTTTCTCGCCACAGGAACCATGAATGACAATACTCCAAAATACAGCTACGAAAGGGACATTCCTAAAGATACAGGTACTGTTTCTGTTGAGAAAACATTTCAAAATACTGTGGGCAGCAAAAAAAATAAAAATTTCCGGCTCAGAAAAAAGTTTGATTGTTGTAAACATGGGAAGCTAAAGTCTCGTTCTGAAGATGAGCACTCAGATTCTGATGGCTCAGACTTGCAAGAACTCTCCCCACCTTTACATGAATCTGGGCAACAGAATAATGAACAAAATACTGGGGAACAAGTCCAGAACAACCAACAAAGTTCAGAACAGCATTCAGGGACCTTTAAAATGTCAGATTTATTTAGTATGGTAGGTGAGCCTGCCCAGAGAAGAAATGTTGTTCTGTTAAAATATACTGGTAATAATGAAACTGCTCCAGATGGAACATTTGTGATACATAAGCTATTAAAATCATCTATGGATTTAGGAGCTTCTGAATTGTTTGCATTTATCCATGTAAAAGGTAAAGCTACTTAATAAGTTTCAATCCTTATGTAACCCCTAGGTGGTGCTATCCCAAGGGCCACTACCACTGCCTGCTTGGCTAGTAGCAGGCCAAGGGGCCTGAGTTCTGAAATGGATGCCTCCACCTGGAGGTCAGGGTTGGTAGTGGTCAAGCTAACCTGGGCACAGCCCTCTGGGACACTGTAACCCCCCCCTTTCCCCTCTAGTGGCCTGAACCCTGTACAATAATCACTTTCACAGTACCCCTGGTACACCACACAAGTACCCACACTGTTTGCACTTACCACCAGGGCTGATTCTTCTGGCTCGACCCTGGGGACCCCCTGTAAAACAAGGTTATGCACAACAAATAACAACAGTACAGTACTTTGAGCACAAACTGGAACCACAGTCAGATTACATGCAGAAAAAGTTAGATGTAATTTATTCAGGGGACTTGAAAAAGGGAGGGGCAAAATCAGGTTAATTAGCTTAAAGGTTATATCAATCAAGCACTTATGCATGTGCTTTGAGTCCCCCACACAGTCACACCTCTGGGTACCCAGGTGGAGAAGAGACGGGCTAGCCAGAACTGATGCCCGGGGTTGGCCGGCATCGCAGCTGGTTGGGGCCCTGTGATGGAAAACACAACAAGCACAGTACACAATATTTTTAATCTGGAGCCAGAGGGCTCAATTCGTAAAGAAAACGAAACAAGACAATCAGATGACACACTCAGATTAAGCTGTTGTTGCAGGGAGCTACCCTGGTATTTACTCACAATACCCAAGACTGGACACAGACTGGACAAAAATCAAGACTGCAGGTGGTTGATCTGGAATGCCAGGAGAAGCAGGGCCCACACGAGTCACAGAGGCATCGTTCCTGTTCAAGCGTGGAGCAGGGGGCTGATCCCCAGGCAGGTTTCTCATCGATGGCTTCTCTGTGCAGTGGGTAGTCTGGCTGGGCCAGTCTGGCAAGGCCCAGACCACATGGAGACAAATTCGGATGCAGTCCGTTCTGGGCTGGATACAGTTTCCAGCAAGCAGAACACAGTTCACACAGTGGGGAACTAACTCACAACCTGCTAGCAGCTCATAGCACATTTACATGTACGGGAATTCTAATGTACCAGGCAAAGCGCACCCCGGTCACAATCGCAAAGTCTCTGCACACACGGGAGCTTAGGTAGCTGGAACTCCTGACAGGCCGATCGCATTCAGCAAAATCTTCGGTCTTCTTCAGGTTGAGCCTGTCCCACTTCAGTAGCTTATTTTAATCACACAAACTTGGATTTAGTCCAAAATAATTCTCTTCGCTCCCTTTCAGGAGCAGCAGCAGACATGCAAGCCAAAAACTCAGCCCTTTCACAGTTTTCCCATGCGAATCCACTGTGGATTGCTGCTCAAAATTACTTCAGCTCCTCCTTGTTCAGTTTCCAGCTTAGATCTAACTGAAAACTGCAAGCAGCCCGGGACTTCCCCAAGATTCAAAAGATTCAGTTGGCTGATTTGGCTGTCAGTCAAAGCAAGAGCTCCCCCTTCAGTTGCAAAAAAGGAGCAAAAAGTTAAAAACTACAATTCCTACAGATTTTGACTTCAGACAGCTCCTGTAGTCCGGCTACATTTTAGGTCCCACCAGAACTGATTGGTCCAATTTGCAGTCCAGGACCAAGATAGTGGAGACAAACAAAACAATCCTTTCTATAAAGAAGGCAGGTTAGACAAACTACATTATCATTATCACTCTAAATGATTTTCAGCAAATAGTTACATCTTTCAACAGAGCTCCCTCTCAGATTACTTAGGCTGCAATCAGGCAGCTCTTAAACAGACGGTACATAGAGGCTATACAGGCTCTGGTAATCACATTTAAACTGCTAAAATGCAGGACACCAACCTGGCAGTGAGCATTTAGGCAAGCTCAAGGGAACCCCCATTTGTGGGGGGGTTACACCTAGAGAAATGTTGCCTTGAGAAAACGCGGGTGTCGTGAGAAAACATTTGGCTTTTCATGGGGAGGGACACTTGTATCTTACTGCTGGTACTGAAAATAACGTTTTTTTTGTTTATCCTGCTGCATTAAGCTTGAAATCTTTTCTGGGACAGCGATGGTGTAGTCGTTGTTGCCATCTGCTCTAACTTAAAGAAATTTTGATAGAAATATACTTTGGTAAGGGATACCCCTTTATGGTAGTCTTTTTTTCCCCCCAAATCCTCCTATCAAACTCACTGTGAAAACCATCACGTTACTCTTTTAGAAATGAAGGAGTAAACATTGCTAATATTCAGTACTAGCTGCATCAAAGATGTGACATTCGTGGATGCCTTATTTCCATTCTGGATGAAGATTTGATTATGACAGAGGAGTGGAAGGTGAAGGTCCAGCTTAATTAAACAAACACACACTTGGATTTGCCACTTACCTAGTAGTTTCTATATAGGTAGGGATCAGGGATAATGCTTTTACTCTGGCCAACCCAAGACATGCCACAAATGTAGAGTTAGAACTCCTCTCAGTTCTGTTTGTGACAAACCCCACTGCAATTTTTGGTTGGAGTATGGGCATGTTAGTTTAGGATGTCCAAACTCCTTCTGATGTTATTTGTGTGATGAAACCAGGCATTCCCACAAACAGTGCCCCTGGGCAGCTCACAACCGTCTTGACAAAGTAATGCAGGATCAAGAACATTTCATCACAAAGTCACAGATAAAGACTCAGCAGGCCAGGGAATATGGACCCCCATCCCTCGAACATCAGGAACATACTGAGCATGCCCCAGACTCTCCTACTCCAAATGCTTCCCAAGGAAGGAGTAATATGGACATGCCACAGTCCTTCTCTAGGCAAAATCCTGGCATGAATGGTGAGCATCTGCCACCCTCTGACAAATAGACTTTGTTACAGCTCAGGTGGAAAACACTGTAGAAGATCCCCCTGCTGACACAGTCAAGATACAGACTGAAGAGATGCAACCCCCCGTCTCCCAAGGCTCCCATGACTTTAGTAAAACCATCAAAAAGGGCTTTTTTTTTTTTTTCATTTGGTATTTCTTCCCATCCTGGCTGGCCCTCCTTCACCCTATCCCCTGTCCCCCAGTGACGTCCCCAAAGGATCAGACCCCTCCCTTGAGTCCCCACAACTTACCCTTCGTGGCAGGGTGGTGAGGAGGTCTCAACCCACCTAACACAGATCCAACCAGGGACTTGCCTTCTCCGGGGCAGCACCTGGGGACAGCTTCATGGTCTGGCCAGGACCTTTTCTCTTTCTCCCTTAGGAAGTGGGGCATGCATGATGTTAACAGAGAGAGCATGCACGCATCCGCACATGCTCCTCCAGGTGTCCGCCCCATCTCCTTCCCTTTTACTGCAGTGTCAGTGCACTGCCATCAAGCCACTGCCAGGGGCCAGTGAAATGCTGACTGCTGGTGCCCCCGCCGGAGAAGGAGAGCAGTCCATCAGACACTCGATCCTTCTTCTTCCCTGCTGACCCCCAGTGGCCTGTGCTTGATCCCGAACACGGGTTGTCAGCATAGCGTGAGGTAAGGCGCCCAGCGCTTCAGCCCTCCGCGCCACTGGGCTGGCTAAAAAAAGGGCATTTTAAAAGAAAAACTGATCCAGCAGAAGCCTCAAACCCCACACTTACTAAGAATAGATTTAGTGCCCTATCTAAACAGAAGCAATAGGGGGGATACTGAGGAGGATGATGGAGACTCAGATGCCTTTTCTGTTACGTCCTTCATCATGGATTACTCCTGAGACTCCCAGCCTGGGGTTTCTATGGCCAAAAAAGCCAAAAGCAAGCTTAAAGCTAAATCTAGAAAGGAATGACACCTCCTTCCCCTTCCCTTCTTGTGTGCAAAGGAGCTTCAGTAACACTATTGACCCTAAATGTCAATAGTATCAAAAAACAAACCTAGAGGAAATGTCCTTACATTATAAATGACTTAGCAAACAATATAATCTTTTTGCAAGACACAAGAATTAAAACAGTACATGAGACATCACAAGCAAAATATCTGTGGACACAGGGATGTTCCTTATGATCCCAAGGGAAGGATATTTGTGACTGGGTGGTGATTTTGCGAAAAGGGTACAATTTCAAGATTAAAAGATTGGTGGAGATTTTGCCTGGGAGGGATTTTTTATTAGATTTAACATATAGGCCCGGATATTCAAACTGTGCCAGGCTGTGGCGCAAGCCTGGGCGCAGCTCAACTTTGTTGTGCACGGGTGTGGCCTGGGCGATATTCAATGGAGCTGCGCTATGGTGCAACAGCTTTGAATATCGCACCCTGGCCACCCCCACTGTGCATGGCGCAGTGGCACTGCGCCAGCGCAAATGGTCAGAGTGGAGCATGGAGATGCGGTGGCGCTAGTGCCATTCGCCATGCACACACCTCTCGATATTCAAATGGGGACATGCAAATGGGGCCATAAGTTATACAAAGAGGCGCACAGGGGGACATTTGCATCTCATTACCCCTTTTGCATGCCATTAGCATGCAGGTGCGCCGATCCCTGACGACTTGCGCCTGGCGCCCTGCCAGGTAGCAGCCGTCGGGGACCAACGCCCCCTGCAGCCCGATCATGGGAAGTCCCGTAAGAGAACAAAAACATCCAATATCCCTGGTGGTCCAGTGGACCTCTATGTGCCCCGATTGCAGGCATCACTGTATTTCCCCCCCCAAGTCCAATATCCCTGGTGGTCCAGTGGACTGCACTGAGCCTGATCACGGGTATCATTAATCACCCACCCCGAGTCCAATATCCTGGTGATCTAGTGCCTCCACCCACACTGAGCCCCACCACCCGCTACCCCCCATCAGCCGGTCAGCCTCACCGCCAGCTGCCTCGCCACCGCCGACTGAAAGTCAGTAGGCTGCACGCCCATTAGTTCACAGCATGAGCCAATGGCGTAGTTATATTATTGATCTAGTCCAGATATGTGAATGAATTCAATATCTGGGTTGAGAAGATATGGTGAGCTGCACGCCCATTGGCTCATGCTGTGAACCAATGGGCGGCAGCCCACCGAGCTGTCAGTCGGCGGGCGGCAGGGTGGCAGGCAGGGGTGCCGCCCGCTGGCTGACGGGGAAGCGGGTGGTGGGCCCAGTGGTGGGTGGGTGGGGGCACACTAGATCACCAGGGATATTGGACTTGGGGTGGGTGGTGATTAATGATGCCCGCATCGGCTCAGTGCGGTCCACTGGACCACCAGGATATTGGACTTGGGAGGTGATTAATGATGCCCGTGATCGGGCTCAGTGCAGTCCACTGGACCACCAGGGATATTGACTTGGGGTGATTAATGATGCCCGCGATCGGGCATGGGGCGCCACAGGTGCGGTAGGAATAGTAGTGATGGCCACCCACAGGTGGCAGCTGCTGTGTTGCACCCTGCAATGCGGCCGCCACCTGTGGGTGGCCATCACTTGTTCCTTTTTGGGGTGAACTTTGTGCAGGTGCAGGTAGGGTTATGATGCATGACTCTGCACAGCCCGGGCTGAATATTGGGCTGTACAGGTTATGCATGGGCACGCCCCCCCACCTGTGCCTGCATACATTACTGATGTACTCCGGCGCATCGGGATTTGTGTGGCGCACTTTTCCCTTTTAAATATCACACCGGGGCGCATCAGTGGGTTGTGCATGGCACAACACTGTTGCGCCATGTGCAACCCTTTTGAATATCTGGGCCATAGTACTTATCAACACTATCTTATCAATATTTATGCTCCACAAGGAATGTCTGTGAGAGTGAATTTGTTTCGTATGATACAACCTTTTTTGCACACTAATACACAGCTCATTTTTGGTGGTGACTTTAATTGTGGTCTCCCTCTTGCTGATAGGGGAGGCAAGACCTCCAAAATACACAGTGACACACACTGTTTAAATGATCTTATAAAAACTATGACTCTACATGATGGCTATACAACTGTGCACCAAGATGGAGCTAAAACGTATGTAAGAGAGGTTTTAGCTACAGGTAATTAGAATTGATTATTTTTCTCAAAAAACATTAAGGTAGAGAGAGTCTGTACAATATCAATCAATCAGTCAAACTTTATTTTACTAGGTGAAACATCATTGAGACAAGCTCATTAACAAGATGGACCTGGACACATAATAGAAATGATGACAGTGCAAACCAACAACAATACAGTAGTGACAGCAAACAACCAACTTAACAATACAATAATCATTTCACAGCAGCAAAGCATGAGCTTCATAGAACATATGTGCATGAGTGAGAAATATACATATGCATATATAAAGTGCAATTTAAATCAGATATAAGAGAATCTCTAGGAAGAAAGAGGAAAGATGGAGAAGGGCATGGAGACAGATAAGTGCCACATAGTAGGCCGCGGACGGTGCAATAATATTAGTTTTGGAGGGAAAGTCATTTCCTGCAGTTGCAGGTTTCTGTGTTGGCTCAGGAGAACAGGGTTTTAAATGTGGACAATTTCACCAGCGAGGACAGTTTGAGGATTTTTTGCACATTGTTCCATAAGGCAGGTATGGAATGGCTTATGGAAGTTGCACCAAAATGAGTTCTGACTCTGGGAATGACCAGGGAAATATAAGAAAGGCTTCTTAGTGTGTAGCTACCCGGAGTACAAATGGGTAGGCAAAAAGAGATATACTGAGGGAGCTTTTTTGTGATGGCCCAGTATGTCAAAATGACTGCATTTCTCTGCCGTCTGAGACAGAGAGACGTCTAACCCACTAGTCCATATAGCCAGCGAGATGTGTAGAGTAATGTGCTCCTGTAATGAATCTTATTGCCCGGTGGTATAAGGTATCAAGTCTGGACAGGGCTGCAATAGTACCTTGACCATACAGAATATCCGCATAATCCAGCAATGGAAGGAATGTGGTTTGTACAAGTTTTTGCTTCAACTGTAAGTAGGTGCTTTATTCAAAAGAATAGGCCAAGTCTCTGTTTGAACTTTTTGGTGAGTTCCTCTATATGCTCCGAGAAGGACAGTTTATTGTCAATCCAGACACCCAGATATTTGAATTTTGTGACAAATTCAAGAGGCTTATTGAGGAGGGTAGTGATCTGGGGTATGTCACCCAGATTAGTGATATGTGACGACTTAGCGGAGGGAGAGAATAGCATTGCCTTTGTTGTTTTGGCATTTAAAAGTAATTTTAATTGGAGCAGGTTTTTCTGGAGATGGTTGAATTAAAATCGCAAGTCAAGACATGTTTTATCTGGAGATGGCCTAGCAATATACAGTACAGTGTCATTGGCAAATAAGTGTATATTAGCAGTCTTTATTCCTGTATGAATAGTGTTAATACACACAGCAAATAGGAGATGGCCCAGAATGGAACCCTGTGGGACACCTCTCTATAGGGTTCTTGCAGGGGAGAGATCTCCTTCAGGTTTTACCTTCAGAGAACACCCAGTCAGATAGCTATTGAACCATTTGAGGGCTGTATTATCCAGACCAAAGTTGTGGAAGGTGCCCAGAAGCAAGGAGTGGTCCACCGTATTGAAAACCTTGCTTGGATCCAAGAACAGGGCACATGCATAATACTTACTATCCAGGGCATTTAGCCAGTCATCAGAAACTTTGGCAAGGGCAGAGATCATACTATGGCTAGGCCTGAATCCAGATTGCACTGAGGTAAGTAGGTTGAGAGAATCTAGATAGTTCCTGATTTGCTGGTTGACTAATTTTTCTAATAGCTTAGAGAGCATTGGAAGCAGAGAGATAGGTCTGTATTTGTTAAGATCACTAGGATCACCTGATTTTAATAGTGGGATGATGTGCACAGTTTTCCAGATAGAGGGAATGGTACCCTGTGCCAGTGACAAATTAAATAGGTGGGTAATGGGAGCAGCCAGAGTGTGATATGCTATTTTTAAAAAATGCGGTTCTAAAAGATCTGCGCCAGCACTTTTCCTTATGTCAAGCTGGAGGAGCAAATCCTCTACTTGTTTTAGTGTGACAGTGCTGAAGGAGAAGGCTGTTTGACCCTCAGTAGAGGAAGGGGCAGCCAGTTCTGGATCCTTACCAAATAATTGGTCTCAAAGGTTGTTGGCTGGGGATGTGTTAAATGCCAGCCCTGCCGTAGCAAAGTGGGTGTTAAATAGATTTAGTATCTCGAGTTTGTCAGAGACAGTGGAACTTCCAGACATGATTTGTGTAGGTAAGGAGTTGGCCGATCTGTGACCCTTTACCTCTCTTATGGTTTTCCAAAATAGCGAGGAACATTTGGTAGAAGCATCCAGTTTGTTGTAATAATTAGTTTTAGCAGCCCTGGTAAGCTTTGTGCAGCAATTTCTAGCCACTCTAAAGGCTGTCTAATCAGAGGGGAGTTTAGTCAACATGCTTTTTTCCATAGGGCATTCCTATGGAGTAATTCGGACTTAAGACTGGATGAAAACCATGGGCATGAGGTTTTTTTGTTCATATTTTCACAAGGGGTACATGCCAATTTATGGTACCTAGGAGGATATTCTGAAGCAGATCATAGGCTTCGTTGATGGTGGGAGCAAGGTAAAGGTTTTGCCAACAGGAGTGCTCCAGATCAGATATAAAGGCATGGGAGTCAAAGTTATGGTGACTCCTTTTGAGAATGTATCTAGAATGTGAGATTGGCTTAGGTAGGGTCCTGATACATGCGATTGCACAATGGTCGCTAACGTTGTTAAAGAAGATGCCTGAGTGAGTAACCAGGTGCAGTTTGTTTACCAGTATAATATCCAGAAGTGTGCTGTTTGAAGGGTTTTTCTTGTTAGGATGTGTGGGTTCCATAATAATTTGAGTCAGTCCCAAGGCATCACAGAGTTCTTAAAGTGGCTTAGAACAGGGGGCTAGCCAGTCAAGGTTTAAGTCACCCATGACAATAACTTCTGAGGGGTAATCATCAAGTAAATGGCTTAGATTATTTATTATTTTGAGCCCAGCTGAGGGGTGGTCTATAACACCCTATCACAAGGAGCGACTGGAAAATAGAGATTTGAACCTTAAGTGTAAGGCATTCAAATTCCTTAGGTACAGTTGTCGAGCTGACAATAGACACTGGGGGCCAGATTTTCAAAGGCCTTAGATTGATGCAAGGTGCTTGCATCGAACAGGTTTGACGCATGGGCTCCTTGCACCAAGGGCTGCACCAAGTGCGAATTTCAAAGGCAGCCTGCGACATCCAGCAGGCTGTCTGCACCAAAGTGTGCTAGCGCCAGCCTTGCACCACGAAAGTGGCTGTGGCATGGCGCTAGGGGGCTTGCAGCAGACCCAGACTGCCACAGCTCTCGGATCCGGAATTTGAAAGACCCCTCCAGGTACCAAGTGCCAAGTGCCCTTAGACCAGTGAGGAGCTGGTCTAAGGGGACTTAGACTGCTCCTGAGGAGTCATCCTGTACGTGCCATTGTGTGGCCCACCCCGATACATCCCTGGTGGGCGATCCCTGATGGTCCAGTGGTCCCCCCACACCCTGTCATGATCCCCAACACCCATTTCTGTGCATCCTGCCAACCCCCCCCAAGGTGGTGCCCATCTCATCCTCCCACCTCCCTCCCGTGCCTGATCCGGCGACGGCACAGCCTCCACACTCCACCATGGCGGCCACTGAATGACCATCATTGCATGTACTGTATACAGTGCCCGCATGGACAGCCTCATTCGCAGCTGGCCAGGGTGGCATGTGAGGGCTGTGCCAGTCGCCGGATCGGGCAATGGAGGGGGTGGGAGTGTTGAGATGGTACCACCTGGCGGGCACTAGCCCACCAGGGTACCGGAGTGTGTTGCAACACCATTGCCAGTTGCATGGTGGTGTTGGGGGGCCAGTGACCAGTTGCCAGCCCCTGTCCATGGGTGCTGCGGACTCTCCACAGCCATTGCAGCATTCTGGGTGGGTGCGCTATATGTCAGGCACAGCACACCCTTTGCCACAAGCCACTGGACTTAGGAGCCAGGACCCTATAAATTAGAAATTCGGGCACAGGGTCCTGGGCACACTGCACTCAGTGCAAGCTGCCATTGACGCAGCTTGCATCGGGGCTTTGAAATTCCGGCCCTGTAAATCTATCCTGAACATAGACAGCTACCCCACCTCCTCTGTATTTCCAGTCTGTTCTGAAGACCATATAAGAAGGAATGTTAATTTCCAAGTCCGGTACAGTAGGTTTTAACCAGGATTTGGATATCACCAGTACATCTGGGGTGGCATGACTTAGCCAGTTCTGTACAGAATTGCATTTCTTTGTCAGACTGAAGGTATTGATGTGGAGGAGACTCATCCCCTTTAAGTTAGCCAAATCAGAAGGTGAGGTGATTGGGGCTAGTAGACCTGGATTCAATTCAGTGTCACCTGAGCATAGTAATAAGATCAAGAAAATATTTTTTAAAGCATTTAGTAGCAGCTTCAGTAACCTGATGCACCCCCTTTTGAAAAGGCGCTTAGAGAGAGTACCAGGTTCAGGAGGGCAGATTATAGAGGGCCCTAGAGAGGCAAGAAGGATCACCCTAGCCATGACAGTAAGAGACAGGCAGGTGTAGTTAGCAGGAGGGACTGGCAGAAAGTACTGCCCAGTGTGATGCGTAGCACACCCCCATTTCTGAAGGTCAAGAGGGAGTTCAAAGCTGCAGTGAGAGTTTACGCAGTGAGGGCTGTCCATGTCATACGCAAATAATGAGATAGGACTGGTTGTTCCAGATTGGTGTGGAGGTTAAGGCAAAAGGTGGAGCATGCCAGCTACAGTAGCTGGCAGTAGAGGAAGATAATAGGTGTCATATTCAGTTTATGCTTTCTGTCAGCTCACACTCTATTCAGGACAAATCTTGAGAGATCCAGCGCAGACAGTTGTCCTGACTGCTTCTACCAATAGGAGTGTCCCTGTGGTTGAAGAAAAAGTTTATTTAATAAACGGCTTGCTTGTGAGCGATAGTGCCACAGATAAGAAGTATAGGAGATAGAGGTAGAACTGAGAAGATAGAGTGTTAAATGTAGAGGGAGAAGGATTAGCAGTAAAAGAGTGAAGAGGCGTTTGCAAGAATTAAACAGTTGACTGAGCTGCTAAGTGAGCTGCTAAGTATGTAGGCAGGCAGCCACAGTATGAGGTGAAGCAGGGGGGAGTAATTTGAGATTGGCTACAGAGGGAAAATACTGTGTTTCAATTGGGTGAGATGCACAGTAGGGAGGAGTCTGAGGTGCAGCTAGAGCATTTAAAGAGTGGCGGGGGTGGGAAGAAAATTTAGAGTTAAACGATCTCCTGAGAAGCCAAAACATCTGATCATTTAGCCATTCTCGTGTCACTGCAACATAGGAACTCACAAGATAAAACACATTCACAATGGAAATTAATAAGTAACAACTTATTATCAGATCCACAATTTATTCAGAAATGGGAAAATTAATTTTGTGCTAGAGTTTCCATTGTTGAAGCCCATGATTCTATAGTGGACTGGTGGTAGAAACAAAGGGCAATTTTAAGCAATTCTTTATTAAAGAAGTGATTTTTAAAGGGAGAAACAGGTATTTTCAGTACCTAAAACTCAGAGAAACACTGAAAACTCTGATCTCCCTAGCCCATGAATGAACACAAAATGTAGGAGTACAAATTAAGAATCTCAAAGAGGAAATGTTTAAATACCAATACAACAGAGCAGAGACCCTGGAGGGGATGCTGTGGAGCAGCATCATTTTTTTTTACCAATTCCTTTTATCACTGCCTTCCCCCAGACTCTCTCCAGGGGGTTGCTTGGCTCAGCCATGATCCCGCCCACCTGAAGTCCTCTGTTCCTCGTCTGTCGGCAGCCTCTCCGTCCACTAACCGGCCACTCAACTTCCCCTGCAACTCTGAGTCCCACGAGGTGTGACTGCATACTCCTCCTGGTGCTCTATCTATAATCTAGTAGAGTGACCAGACAGGGAGGAGAGCCAGAGGCATGAATCGAGGGACCCAGCATTGGGCATGGTTGGCCGGCCCCTGTACCCCCCTTTGCCTACCAGGAGGCAGTTTTTTTTCCTTATTTCTGCCCCTTGGTGTGGCCATGCAATGATGTCAGCTTGCGGAGTGAGTGAGCTCGCCCACTCCTGTAGACGCCCACCAACACCAAACCCCATCTGCTTTTTCCCCACCCAGATGCAGCACCCTAGCCTCTGCCAGGAGCTGCCATCGAGTGGAGAAATCCCCACAGCCCACCTCAGAAAAAGAGAACAGTCCTCTGGATGCTTGATCTTCTCCTTTCCCTACCAACCCCCAATGGCCCAGGCTTGTTCCCGAACCCAGGTCACCGGTGTGGCACGTGGTGTGGCGTCCAGTGCCTCAACCCTCAGCGCCACTGTGCCAGCTTGTGGAGCAGCATCATGGCGGCAGCTTTTTGAGACAGTTCAGATCATCAACTTTAAATTAATTAAAAGTATTTTCTCATGCAGCTAGAGGTGTGAGAATACAACTGTTGTCCATCGGAAAATCTTGTGATTAAGATGGGGCCAAAAAAGAGAGCAAACATCATGGACAGAACTTAGATCTGTATTTATCTCCCATGGGCTCCTCAAAAGGGTTGGGGCCTCTGACATTTGCTAGTCTGGTGGCACCGGACCTGCCTTCTGCTCAAATCATGGTGATGTTGGCCAAGATACAAGCCACTGGGGAGGATACTAACAAGCGGCTTGCTGCAGTGAAAACGAAGATGTTAAGTAATGAACAACAAACCAAGGAGAACTCTGTGGCCATCAAAGAACTATCTGAAGTGCAAGTACGTCAGACTGAATGTAATGCCACCATTGTGTGTGGTGTCTCCTACCTTAAAGCAAAAATCGAATCCCTGGAGAATGCACAGAGGCAGGCTAATGTCAGGATCATGGGTTCCCCCCACGATTCACCAGAAAGTTAACAATTCTGGACACGGTCATAAAAATGCTGTTTAATGATCTGCAACTCCTGCTACAAGACTCCGGAACCAGAGTTTTGAAAGTCTTTGTGATCTTGCAGTGGCCGCACTCCAGTGGGGACTCGATACAAAGGTCTTTGACCGCAGTTGCCATCCTGTTACCACTGGAGGCACAAATCTTTCTTCTGCAGGCCACACAAGCTAAGGGAGAAATAACTTGGGAAAGTAGTCACATTGCTTTCTTTCCCGACCTAGCAGATAGCACTCAGAACTGGAAAAAGCAGCTTCAAGCCATCAAGAAAGACCTACTTAAAAATGACATCCAAGCACAGCTCAACTACCTAGCGAGGCTTCAGGTGCACCATGAATCCAGGACACATTTGTTTGTCAACCCGACTGCAGTGGCTGCCTTTGTGGAGAAGCTGATTGCCAAGCTAAATCCACCTGAACACTCATCAGAGGATGAAGGGTGATAACATATTAATCCTTCCTCCCAATATTAAATAACTCTAACCAAACATATTAATCCTTCCTACCAATATTAAATAACTCTAACCAACTTACTTTAGGGGGTTGTATTTCCCTCTTTTGGAAAGGTGGGTGATGCGTGTAGCTGCACAGGGTAATTAATACCTATGGTCTAGTACTCTTTTTTTCTGTTGCGTTAATTAGCTGCCCACGGAGAGTTACTGACAGTTATAGAATATTGACTTTAAACATTGTACGCTGCTCCAAGTAAAGTTCCATAGATGTTTTTCTCAAATGGAAGTAAATAACTGATGGCATCTACGTACGCTGCTCGGTTCGTGAACTTGAATCAGAACCTGTAATAATATGCTGACCACGCACAAGGCAGGTTTCCTTGCTTTCCCCAGAGATGTGGGACAGAATGTATAGCTTAACTGAGACCAGGACATCATATAATTGCCTTTCCATAAGTTAATAGCTAATCAGTCCCTCCATAGCCTTGAAGTTCTGCATGGGTTTGTTATGCTGGTGTTTTTTCTGACCCGTTTTATTTTCAGATGGTGAGAGCATCAATGATCTTCATCATACTCAAACTGGACTTCACTCCTCTATATTTATAAATTAATGGCAGTGCCCTGCACTGTATGGACTTATAGAGTTTATACCCATTTGTGTATTCCGATATTAGAATTGCCCTGTACATTCAATGTGGAGACCTGTGAGTCTCAATGCCTGTATTTTTATGTATTACAGTCTTGACTGTTATAGTCATAGAATCAATAAATAAAGGTTTAAAATAAAAAAAAAATAACAGAGCAGAGATCCTAAAACTAGAAGCTCAGTTTGGTACACGGGGCCAAAAACCTACACTTGATATTTTCAAGGGATGTGAATGTGAATAATACACATGTTGAAAGTCTTTTCAACCCAGATCTAGGACAGCTTTATACTACCCCTGGAAAAATTATGGTCATAGCACAAAAGTATTTATTCAATATGTTTGATATTCCATCAATGGACAAATGGGACAGATCCTTTTTGAATGATGTTAAAGAGCTGGTGACATGTTCAGGAGAACTTTAACAAAACATAATATTTAGGTACTGTCCAGCTTGTATTTCCCATTAGTTTTGTATTCTTCCTCCCCATTATTTAGAAATGAAGTCATTTGCATGAAAACAGGATATTTGCTCCTCAAGAGTTCATCTATTCCTGCTGCTTCCTCCCTACCTGAAGTTATAGAGCAATAATTGTGACATCACAGTTACTCCCATGGCAATAGGCTGTGATGTCACAACAGAGGATTATGACTTGACGTAAATAAGGTATAAAAGGAGATTAACTCAAAATGAACTGTAATGGACCACAATCATATATTCATAAACATTTTTTAGTAATAAATTATGGGTAGGAGAAATATATAAAATATACAGAATGTAAACAGAATTGTACCTAATTATTATATTTTTCAAAGTTTTCTTTGAGGTGTCAGTAGCTCTTTAAAGTTCCTAGTATACTCAAACGTCTACTAAACAAAATTATGTCTGTATAGTAGCATACAATAAAGCTATCACATGAAGCTGGCTGAAACTGCTTCCACCAACTACCACAGATTGGAAACAGATTGTCACGAACATTCAAAATACAGAGGCACTAACCTATCAGGCTCAAAACAAACAGGAGAAATTCATTGAAAAAATCAGCCAGATGGAATTTAACACAGGACTTATGACAGCAGGGGAAACAAGGAGGGAGGATGGAAATAGTATGAGGGTACAATGGAATACTTTTATTGTTTACAAATAGATTCTTGTCAGACGTAAAAAGGTTTAATACATGAAGGAGCGGAATCTGATTAAGCTTCCTCTGCATCAGGAACACTCTAGCTGGAAGGAAGGGAGCCCCCTTTGAGCAGCCCCCACAGAAGAGACAAGAGTCTGTGTACTTTTTCTTTATTTTCATTTTTTATTATTATTTTCTGTAACACTCCACTTGTCTGTTTGGCATCGTGTCATGAAAATATCTCTGAATGTCAGGAATAATCTAGAAGATAGAGGTATACTTATTTGTTAAACAAAAGACCTTTTGAATGAGATTATATCTGTATTTCAGTATATGACTATGATATAGTGGCTGTTACAACCTGCCTTGTGTGTCTCATACAAGCTGATAATTAAGTAAAAAAAAATTGTGTCTGCAATTACAATAGAGGAAAGCGGTGCAGCTGTTAAAAAACTATATAAGAACTCAGCCCCTGGACATGACGGTTTATCAGCAGGATTGTATCAAACATTTTCTACACAGTTGTGTCCAGTTCTAGCTGTACTATTTAATGAGCTCTTACAATCTGGATCCATTCCTAAAGAAATATCACAGGCAGTTATGATTTTATGCTTCAAAAAGGCAGACAAATCTGATATTAAAAACTGGAGGCCGATAAGTCTCCTAAATGTAGATTATAAAATATTTGCTATAGTATTCTAGCAGATAATTACTGACACTCACAGAATTTTTGATTAACACCAGTACAAACATGTGCAATCCCTAACAGATCTATTTTTCACAACTTAATTTTTTAAAGAACTATAGCAAAAGGAAACTTAAATACCCATTTGATTATTTCCTTTCACTAGATCAAGAAAAAGCCTATGATAGAGTATATCACAATTATATGTTTCATGTTCTCCAAGAATACGGGGTCCCAGCAGAATTAATTCATTGGCTCAAATCCCTTTATAGTAATACCATTATTGTATCATACATAAATGGATGGCTAGGGCAAAAGTTTCAAGCAAAGAAGGTCTCTGACAGAGGGCTTCTTTAAGCCCTTTGCTGTACATTTTTGTAATAGACCCATTTATCAGAAAGATACAGAACAATCCTCGAATTCCTGGCATAAGGTTATCTGCAGGCCAAACAATCATCAATATGTATGAATATACAGATTACATATGTTTATGGTATGTGTACAGGATGAATCAGTTGGTCCTGAAATAATCTCCACAATAACCTCGTGAAACTGTTTTGGGAGCACAGTAGAACTATTTAAAAAGTTGAGGCCTTCAAATAGCACCAATAAGAAGGAATGAAAACACTTCCCATGTTGCAAATATTCCTATAACAACAGAGCACATTAAAATCCTAGGAATAACTTTTGGAACACAAGATGATGTGACCTTCAATGGGAATCCGCAGTGCACGTAGCTAATACACAATTACAAAAATGGAAACAAAAAAAAAATCTCAAAATGTAAAAGAGTCTTTTTAGTAAAAACATTAATTCTACAACTTTTCTTACATTGCACATATACTGTGTATCAATTGCCCTTTGCTATGAAGGTCAAACTTAATAACATTTTTTTCAAGGTCTATGGAGTACGAGGCTAACTCCCATAAAACAAGTCTATACTTACCATAATTACTGCTATGGTGGGATTAGAATGATCAATCCCATCGTTTTTTCAATAGCATGTTTATATATTGTAATTTGTATGGGCTGTCGAAAGGAAATACCACTTTCTGGCATAGTATTAAGGCCCTCTAAAAGAAAAATGGGGTCAAAAGTACCCTAACAGTCTCTGCCATTTCTAGAAACACAGAATTGCCAACTCATATGAAAGCAGTTTTAACAATGTTGTGTCAATGGAAGGTAACTCAGAACCTGATAGTTTCCAAAACCAGAAGGCAGTTTTACTTTGTTATTCTACAAGTTATTTTACACAACACCGCAATTAACATTTTGTCCAAAGAATCAAATAAATATAGTTTTCCTACAATTAGCTGATAAAAGAATATCCTTTCAGATTTGGGATGTCAGTTGGTTATCTTGTCATGGGAAACCTGGGGTTCACAATTCTTTAAAACATAAGGCCATTGAAGTGCATATGTGTCCTCGCCCATCCTGTGGACAGATATTGAAAACACAAGAACATTTCTTACAAAACAGTTTTGGACTTCGTTCTTAGAGACTTGGAATGACAGACAACTAAACCTGATCAAGTATGAAAAACTGGTTATGGGGTTATACCCTGCTAGACTTGAGAGATATCATGCTAGCACATTAAGGTTAACCTTTACAGCCTGTAGATACCATCTCTGGCAAGCTAGATGTGCTTTCACTTTACAGCAAAACAAACTCACAGCCATAAATATCATTCAACAAATTAAAGCATTTCTCAAAAATAAGTATCTGATGGAAGAAAATACAGTTGTGCCCAATCTTTTTAATAAATACTGGTAGCATTGCACATGGCTTATAATGTAGTAGCTATTGTATGTCATATATGATGTACAAAATCACACATGCCCACACAATGCAAAGCATCATGGGCTGCATATGTAAATTACCACAGAATGTTATGCTGGTTCAACTTTAAGCAGAATTGCATAATGTAACTACTTAGCATGGCAGTTCTAGCCTTTCTTTGTGGGTTTTTTTTTGTTACTGTTTTGTTGTTTATTACTTCATACACATGAAATTATTGTTTATTGAGTAGAATCAGAATTACAATCCTTTGAGTCATAGACTCTTTTGTAAAGGCTCCACGTCAGATAAAAGTAAAAGTACAGAGGAGATACAATAAAATACATACACAATAATGATGAATTAGTACAGGTCACACAGTCCTGGCTTACACTTATGATCAAGCTGGGAACATACAGAATGTCCCAGGTCAGAGTAATTACAGGGTACAAATTCGTAGGATCTTGAGGGAACCAGAGTCATAAAAGGGATGGACAGGGGATGGGGAAAAATATGAGAGACAAGCAGGGAGGTTAGCACCATGCTAAAAATTAGATTCAGGATTAGTAGCAGAGGTAGAGGAGGCTCCCGAGCACCACCTGTCTCTGGAAAGAGGAACAGAGAGGGGGGAGGAGAGGACTGAGTGGGGTTTTAATTACAGTCGCAGGTTATTGAGTCCAGGAGAAGGGTTTTGTGGCCTGATTTAAATTGGTGGAGACTATGGGCCAAGGAGATGGAGGATGGCAGGCTGTTTAGCCACAGCGGGGGCATGGTAGCGGAAGGATCTTTGCCCAAGAGAGGTTCTGCAGTAGGGAACTAGAAGGGTGGGGTTAGGTGAGTGCCTTTGCATCCTTCTGTGGGGGGCTGTGCGGATAAGTGGGAGGAGACCTGTAGGGGCCATCTTCAGTTGTATCTTTTTGGCCAGGAGGCAAGCAAAATGCTTAAGCCTGCCTTGGAAATTAAGCCAGCCAGTCTGTTGATAGAGCTCACAGGTGTGAGTTAGCCTGTTACATCCAGTGACTAGCCGGCAGGCTTTGTTGATGGCGAGGTTGATGCTACGTAGAGCAGTTTGATCAGCAGATCCATAAATAACTATTCCGTAGTCCACCAGGGATAGAATAGATGCGGACATGGCAAGATGCATGGCCTGAGGGGGTAGGCAGTGCTTATGTCTGTAAAGGATACCCAATCTAGCATTAATGGAGGATCAGACATATTGTATGTGCGAGTGGTAGGAGAGGGAGGTGTCCAAGTTAACTCCAAGGTATTTGAAATCTGAGACTGGCTCTAGAGTTGAGCCATGGGCATTTATTACAACTAGGGGGCATGGCAGTGGGTGCTTTGGCGGTGGGCAAAGATCATGGACTTCATTTTCGTGTAGTTGATTATGAGATGGTGTTCCGAGAACCAGGTTTCAAGCTCCTTAAAGAAGGCCTGCAGTGCAGATTGAAGAGAGATAGGATGTGAGTGTTTCCAAAAAATGACTGCATCATCTGCATAGAGCAGCATCCGACTGCTGCAGGATTTGGGGAAGGAGCTAAGGAAGAGTGTGGAAATTAAAGGGCCTAGTATCGACCCTTGTGAGACACCAGTACAAAACAGTCGGCTAGTGGAGAGAGTTGTGTTTATTTTGACTTGTGTCCGATTCGAGACATAATCTTTGAACCAGTTGGTGACCTCTGGTGCAAAGTTAAAGGTTGGAAGGGTTTGGAATAGTAGCTCATGGCTGACTGTGTCAAAT
The DNA here is from genome assembly GCA_016271365.2 of Neoceratodus forsteri. Taxonomy (NCBI): domain Eukaryota; kingdom Metazoa; phylum Chordata; order Ceratodontiformes; family Ceratodontidae; genus Neoceratodus; species Neoceratodus forsteri. The sequence continues at coordinate 970,766,833 of CM057454.1, read as the reverse complement.
GCCTTGGTCAGATCGACATACAGAGCCCCAGCCACAGAGCCCTGTTCAAGGGCCTCATGAATGTACGTAGTGAGTTCGGTGAGGGCGGTGGTGGTGCTGTGGTCCCTCCTGAAACTGTGTTGTTCTTGGCAGAGCAGGTCGTGTGTGGCTAGGTAGTCAGTTAGTTGATCAGATACAATTTTTTCAAGGGCCTTTGAGAGGGGTGGTAGGATGGATATCAGTTTATAGTTGCTTGTGGTGGTGGGGTCGCCACTCTTCAGGATAGGTGTTATGACGGCTCTCTTCCAGGCTGAGTGGAATTGGCTGAGGCATAAAGACAGGCTGAGAATTTTGGTGAGATGAGGTAGTGTATCATCCAATGAAAGCCAAATGAGTTTGAGGTCCTGGGAGTCACTGCTATACCAGGAGTTCTTCAGAACCATTGTGAGATAGTGTTTTGCCTCTTTGCAGGAGATGACACTTAGTCTAAAAGGGGGTGATGTTGGGTGCCGAGGTGATGGTGGGGGGATGGGTGATAGGGTCAAAGTAGTTTGGAGGGAGAATATGATAGAGATCAGAGAAGGAGGTGTTGAGGGCGTCTGAAATAGCACTAGAGTCCTGGGTGATAACCCCGTCCACTGTAAGCTGAGTAGGTATAGGGGAAACCATTTTCCCACAGAGCTCCTTGATATTGCTCCAGAATTTATGCCCTGAGCCCCAGGAGAAGGTGAGGGTATGTTTGTAGTAGGCAGCTTTGGCTTGCCGGGTGGCCCATGTGCATCTGTTTCTGGCTTCTCTGTAGAGTTGCCTGTCCCGTGGGAGTTGTGAGTCAAGGGCCTTATGCCATAGATTATCCCTCTGGTGCATTTGGTCTAGTAGGAGATCAAAGGGGTGTTTCTTTGCCTAACTACTTGTTTGGTAAAGGGTGCGAATTTGTCACAGGCTGAGTTGAAGATGGCAATAAAGTAGGCGAGAGCAGCGTCCATGAACTGGGCAGTGTGAATAGGGGACCAATCATAGGAGGCAAGGTGAGAGTTGAACCGTGCTAAGGTTCCTTTTTCAGGCGTCGATGCGCAGTGACATTTGGGGGGGTGGTGGAAATTTTTGAGGACCACAGGCAGGTCACAGGGGAATGGTCACTAATCGAGTCTGGGAGCACAGTGACTTGGGAGATGTTATTAGGCCTGTTGGTGAAGATTAGGTCTATAAGAGTAGAGGAGCCCATTCTAGAGTCCAGTCTGGTCAGGGTTTTGATGACCTGGGTGAGATCAAAAGTGAGGGCTGAATCTTTGCAGGGGGAGGAAGCAGAAGAGAGCCAATTGATATTGAAATCACCCATTAGGATGACTTCACTCTTGGGTGGGAGGTGGGAGATACTGTCCAGGTCTGCATTGAAGGTGGGCTTTTGGTTGCAGGGGGGAATATAGACTGCCATAAGGTAAAGGGCTTTACCTGGTTTGTCTAGGCTGAGCTTAACTGTAAGGGTCTGGGCTCCGTGCATAGGTGGTGGAGTGTGGACCTCCAGAGAGTGAAGGGAGGATCTTACATAGATGGCACATCCACCTACCCTTTTGCTGAGCCTGTTGGTATGATATATGGTGTAGCCACTGAGGGTGACTGTTCTGTCGGGAATTTTATCTGAGAGCCAGGTCTCAGATAGTGTCAAGATATCTGGTGTGTGCTGGGCAATCTAGCCCTGTAGGGGGGTGAGTTTTTTTTGAAGGCTGCAGACATTAAGTGTGGCCAGCCGGAGGCTACCATGAATACCATTGGAAGAGACAGTTGTGGGGAGTGGTCCAGGATTGGGGTGGATGTTTCCAGATAACAATAGTAGGAGGAGAGCACGTCTGAGTAGAGCTAGCCTGTGCAGTTTTGGTGAGGTGCCTTTAGACTGGTAGTTAGAGGGTTTAATATCATGTGTAATAGGGACTGGGAGGGTGCATATGAGGTGGGTTAAATGGGTGACTGGAGGAAGGGGACCCAGGTGTTTGCTACCAGGAAGAGTAGGGTGTTGTTGCCTGAGGGGTATCAGGGCAATAGCACAGTGTGAGTTCTGGGTGATGAGATTGGATACAATCGCTGGGAGGGGGTAGGAGCACCAACGGTTGCGATACATGGGGTGCGGGGGTATGTGGGAGAGTGAGGTGGGATCCCATAAGTAGACTGAGCAAGAGCACAATAGGTGGTTGGCAGCGTTACCACCATGTTGTGGAAAATCCTCGTGGTGGGGTGGAGGAGCCACAATGGGGATCATTGTGGCAATGAGGATTGGCATTGCAAGAAGTGGGAACATATTTACTGTGGGGATGTTTATGTATAGAGTGAAAGTGATGAGTGGCCTCTAGTGGCAGGCTAGTAGAAGCTGCAGCTGGAAAAGTGGGCTGATTGGTTAATTCCACGCTTATGTGCTACATTTCTCCCTATAAATGAGAGAGCTGACCATGGGTGGTGGTGGGCCAAACGCATAGCGTTTGGCGGGGCTGCAATCCTCTGGGTGTGCTGTGCTGAGGCAACGGTCGCGATCGGGAACTGCGCGGTGATAGTTCTCCATACCTGGGCTTAACATCGGTGGCTCCTTGCTGTGGGGGAGGGCATCTCCAGGCAAGTCCTCATGACCTCTGCTGTCCTCGGGGGGTCGTTGTGGAGAAAAGGAGAGGGGGAGAGACACAAGTTAAATAGGTAAGGGGAGGAAGACTGCTGGGGGCTGGGCTGTATCGGCATTTCAAGATCACTGTCCTGAAACTGTTGGAGGCTGGCACTGTCCTGAAACTGCTGGGGGCTGGGCTGTAATGGGATCTGCAGGGGAATTTAGCACAGGAACGCAGGTTTACTTGGGGCGGAAGGGAGGGGGAGGAGGAGAAAGAGAATGTATGAAAATGAGAAAGAAAATGTATGGCTGTAGTGCTAACTTTATGTTCCTCCTTTATTTTACTTTTTCATTGTGGAACCGTTCAATGCTATTTCTGTTTTATTCTGTTTTGATTGTATTTGTTATATTGTAAAATATATTTTTCCTCAATAAATGATGCCCTTACTTTTGTGAAAGGTGCCTTGGGTTCTTTTACTTCCACCTGGACACCACCAGAGATGGGAAGAAGGGCCTTGGTTTAACATCTCTTCCAAAGGATGGCACACGCTGACAGTACAGCACCGCCCCAGTAATGCATTCAGGATCCAGTGCTGATGGTATAAGCCCAGTCCTGGTGTGGGACAGGAGCCCACAACCTTCCAACCCAGAGATGGATGTGCTCCCAACTGAGCCACGTTGACACTCACAGAAAAGAGAGGAACACTGTTGCACAACAAACTTAGAGAAGGATACTGCAAGGTACAGGTTTCTCTTTAGACAGGCAGAAAGTTAACCCTGACACACACACACGCACACACACCACATTTAGAAGGGAACCAGTCACCTGAGAAGGGCAGGTTACCTAACGTACATCATAACTCAGGAGAAAAAAAAAAAAGGTATCCCCAGAATACATTATTCCCTGACTCAGGTTGTTGTATCCACTTTGCAGGCAATTGGAAAGTACAAATAATCAAACACCATATACAACAAAAACATCTGACAATATTTTCATTCCAAGTAAGCAGCTAATTTTCCATCTCAGCACCTGCACCATGCTAAGATAATCTTCATTCTGATGTTGAGAACCTGCCCTATGGACCACACTAAACTTGTAGGGTTGAGGCACAGGGTACCATCATGTGAGTCTATGATTTTTATCCTTTATCTGTTGTATCCAGCACAGCAGATAGTGGTCAGTGACCAGTCTGAATTCTGTACCCCACAAATAGTATCTGAGTGATTGAATAGCCCACTTTGTCACTAGGCATTCTTTTTTGCTTGTCAAATATCTTGTCTCATGGTCATGCAACTTCTGACTTATGTACGGGATATGATGTTCATCCCCATTAACTTCCTGACATACTACTGCTCCAGTACTTACTTTTGCTGCATAAGTCCTCACCACAAAAGGCTCAGAGAAGTCTAGGCTTTTTAGCACTGGTGCTGCTCACAGAATATCTTTTAGTGCCCTAAAAGCATCATCACAGCCTGGTGACAATTTAACCTTGTTGCTGTTAATTTTTTTTTTTGTTAGATCAGTAAGAGGTGCAGCTACTTCAGAAAAATTGGACACAAACCTTCAATAATATCCAGCCAACCCTAAAAAGAGCCAAACCTGCTTCTTGATCTGGGCACCAGACAGTGAGCTACTGCTTCGATCTTGGACACCCAAGGCATAACACACCCATTACCCAGTACATAACCCAGATACCTGGTCTCCTTCATTACTACTTCACATTTTGCTGGGTTTATGGTAAGACCTGTTTGTTTAGTGGCTTATAGTACCCTGGTCAAATGCTGCATGTGGGTTTCTCATGTAGGGCAATAGATTACCACATAATCTAGGTATGTGGCACAATACTGTATATGGGCATTGAGTACCTGATCCATAAAGCATTGAAAAGTTGCAGGGGCACCATGAAGTCCAAAGAGCATTGTACGGAACTGATAGAACCCGACTGAGGTAGTGAAGGTGGTTTTCTTCTTCGAAGCCTTGTCCAAGAAATCTGCCAATAATGTTCGTGAGAGTAAATATTGTGATATACTCTGTGCCACCCAGTCAGTCTATCAGCTTTTTAATATGAGGCATAGGATAGCCATCAAACTTTGAAGCATTGCCTAACCTATTGAAATCAAGGTAGGCTCATATCCCTCCATCTTTTTTAGGTACTACCACCATGGGAGAGGACCAGGCACTAGTGGAAGATTCAATTATCCCCTAGTATCTCCATTTTCCATGCCTCCTTAATAACTTCTTCTCTCATCTTATCAGGCCAATGGGATCCATCTGTACTATGATTATGAAGTGAATAACTCCCTTGGCTATACCAGGCACAGAAGTAAAGGTGTCACTGAAATTTTTAAGCAGATTAGTGAAATTTGCCAGCAGGGATTTTTCTAAGGAGGTATGGTAAAGTGACCTCTGTTATTTATTTTTTTATTTATTTAGAAATCAGAATTACAACCTTTGAGCTAAAAGCTCATTTACAAAGGATCCTCTTCAGCATAACTAAGCAAAATACATGTGTAAGGGGAGACATTAGCAGCTAGCAGCACTGTCTGATAATACATCTTGTGGAGGACAAAGGACATACCACAACACATTTGAACAATAAGTGGGAAATTGAGAGGTCTGTATCACAGGTACTACAGTCTCAGGGGGAACAGTCATTAGGGCAGGAAGAGTAGGTAAAACACAATAAGTACAAATATGTACAGGTGGTTGATACTCCAGCTATAGGGAATTGTCACTCCCTAAGGGTAAAAAACATCAACCAAAACTGGTTCAATCAACAATAGAATTAAAGCTAAGAGAAAGTGAAGAGGAAACAGTTGCAGGTTGCAGTCAAGAGTGTCTATGGGGAAATAGCTGGGGAGCATGATCAGGGGAGGTGGGGAAGAAGGTAAAAGATAAAAGTAGGAAGGGTAAGGAGCAGAGGGAGGAAGGGAGAGGGGAATGGTACAAGTAGTAGGAGGGGGTGGTGAAGTGGGATCGATGGAGGGTGGACCAGACGGTCCCAGGCAAACTGAGATGTGGGCTTTGGGCAACAGAACTACTGGTTTCAGCTGGAGATTAGGTTAGATAGAAGCAGTGATCTGGATGGGAGATGGACTTCCGGAGCTTGGATTTGAAGTGACCAAGGTGCGTGAGGCTAGTGGTGGAATGGGGGAGTTCATTTAGCCTGGTGGGGGCCCTGACTGCGAAGGCTCACATCCCCTGTGTAGTTCTCCTAAAAGGCACTGCTAGAGCATGTTTTGTTATGCTTCTCATTGCATGTACAGCTGGAGCAGGTTGGAACAATGCCTCCAGGAACAGAGGCGTGAATCCTAGGAGGGCCTTCTTCCCTAACAGGCAGGAATGGAACTTGATTCAATCCATAAGCAGAAGCCATTTAATCCTAATGTATCACTCGCAGGTGTGCATAAGGCGATCAGCATCAAGGAATAACCTACAGGCTTTGATGAGGGTCATGTGGACTTTGTGCAGAATGGAATCAGGGGCTGCACTGTATACTACATTTCCATAGTCCAGCATAGGTATGATAGTGCCTCTGACTGCTAATAACCTAGCCTCAAGTGTATGTCAGAACCGTAGCCTGTAAAGGGCCCCTAGCTTCCTATTGGCAGTGGTAGTTATATTGCAGATGTGTTCGTCGAAGGAGAGGGATTCATTGATAGTGACACCTAGGTACCAGAACAAGTGCACTTGCTCAAGGGGGGAGTCAGGGTTGTAGGTTATTGAGAAGGGTGCAGTAGATCTTTTCATGTCCCACAAATAGCATTATCTTGGTTTTTGTTACAGTTGAGCACCAGTAGGCTGCTTTTGAACCAGTCCTGTAGGAGGTCAGAGTTGTGCTGCAAATTCCTGATGAGCACTTCTTGACTGGAGTCACATGAGAATACAACTGTGTCATTGGCATATATCAGTACATTAGAAGAGGGGCACACATCCGGAAGGGTGTTCACAAAGAGGCCGAACAGGAGAAGGCCCAAGATCGACCCTTGGGGGACCCTACTGTGACTTCACTGGATGCGGAGATGGCTCTATTGATTTTTACTTGCTGGGAGCACCCAGACAGGTGGCTAGAGAACCACTTAAAGGAAGTTTTCGATATAAGGTATTGGGCTTCATAGCCCAGTACCTTATATCGTCGTGAGCTCACTGCTACAAAAATTTTAATTTTTAACTTAGTAATTTTAGCAGAGGAAGGGATCGTAACTGGTGCCAAACCCTCAGCCAGCCAATCCCTTCCAACTTCCTCATGAGCTCGCTGCACCCCAACTCTGCCCCATGCTCTCTGAATTTGTAACGTGTGGCCTGGGAGAGCACAGGGGCAATCCCCATGCAAGTCTATGGAGTCTGTTTTTAAAGCTGTTTTTTATTAATTTAAATAGTCCTAGAGGAAAAATTAAAGCAGTCACTTAACTAGTAGGGTCCCTACTTGTTCAGCGACTGCTTTAATCTCCCTCAAAATTACTAAAAAATGGCTTTAAAAACTGACCCCATAGACTTGTATAGGGCTTGCCCCCGTGCTATCCCTTGCCACACGTCACAAATTCTGAGAGTGTGGGGGCAGAGTTGAGGTGCATTGGGCTCATGAGGAAGTTGGAAGGGATCAGCTGGCTGAGGGTTCAGTGATCCCTTCCCCTGCTAAAACTACTAAGTTAAACATTTAAAATTTGTAGTGGTGAGGTCACGCTGCTATAAGGTATTGGGATATGAAGTCCAATACCTTATAGCGACCACATCGGAAATTTACTTGGGGACAACCCAATGCAAGTTAACCTGTGGAGCAACAGCTGGTGATCCACAAGGTTGAATGCCTTGGATAGGTCAATAAAGATTGCCCCAACCAGTTGACCCTGGTCAAGTGCCTCATGCATGTAGCTTATGAAGTCAATTAGAGCAGTACTCGTACCATGCATCTTGCGGAAGCTGTGTTGCTGGGAGCTGAGGAGATTGTACACTGTTTATAGAGACGGTCTGTGAGTTGGTTGACATTGATTCTTTCCAGTGCTTTGGAGAGTGGGGAGAGGATAGAGATGGGTCTGTAATTGGATACTAGTGACCGGTGACCTCCTTTTAGCACAGGGGTGACCAGTGCAGTTTTCCATAATGATGGGAATGCAGACAGGTGGAGTGACAGGTTAAAGAGTTTAGTGAGGGGTACAACGACCTCAGGGAGAGTGATAGTGATCAGCTTCATGTCAACTCCACCACCTCCCATCCTTGTTAGATCATTTCTCTGGATGGGCTGGTGTGGGTGTGTCCAAGGAGACATGCATAGTCCAAGGTTAAGTACAACAATGCAGTTTATTTATTGCAGCGTTCTTTCCAACTCATTGGGGTCACAGCCACTTTAACAACACAGAAAAAAAATCCTACTCCTGTCTGGAGTTCTGACTAAACATAGCAATTCCCTCACTACCTCTGGTCACTAGCTACTCTGGTTCCCAGTCTACAGACAGTATAACAGAGTCCACTTACAAACTTCACAGTCCTTTCCAAAGGTCTCTGTAGCTTGAACATGCCCTTTGCAGCACAGTTTCCAGCACTCCCCAGGTCTCTCTCTCTCCCTCCTGTATTGCCTAGTTGGGTTTTATACACTGCCCCTAATTAGTGGCGGAGTCAGGTTTGGGAGCATTCAGGAGCTTGGGGGAGCCATTCAGTCAATCACGGGCTCCACAATGGGCACTAAACAGTGAATAAAGATGGTGGCGGGGAGTGTCACTACTCACACTGGGGCAGACAGGAGGGGCATTAGCTCCGCCACTGCCCCTAATTAACATTGACTGTAGCTGTATTTGATTAGTTTCCTACCTGGATGTTTCCAGAGTCTTCCTATCTGGATGCTTCCAAAGATTTCTATGTTTGAATATCTCTCAGTATGATTAGCTCCCAACCATTTGATTAGCTCTGTGTGTGATTAGTTTCCTACCTGGCTGCTTCCAGAACTTTGTGCAACCCTTTTAGCATTTCAAAAAAAAAGGAAATAATGCTTCATCTACTCTTATGCCGACATAAACTCCCCCTACCACTCTGCCACACATCCCCCCCAACTCGGCACCATGGGGATGAGCAGCCAATGCCAGGAGGCAGTGGATTCTGGATAGGGCATCTGCACTGCCATGCAACAAACTAGCTCTGTGTCTCACTTCAAAATGAACCAGTTGTAGAGGCAGAAACCATCTGGCATAGAAACACAGAAACGTAGAATTTGATGGCAGATAAGGACCACTTGGCCCACCCAGTCTGCCCATTTCCCTACCTAATGGATAAGCTGCAGATCCTAGTTAACCAGCAGCCTACTTCTTTCTACCTCCACCCCCTAGAATTGCCTTATGACTGTCCCACGCATGCTTGAATTCAACCACTGTTTTTGACTCCACAACCTCCTCTGGAAGGCCATTCCATGCATCCACAACCCTCTCTGTGAAAAATACTTCCTTACATTACCTCTGAGCCACCCCCATCTTCAAATTGTGCCCCTTGTTCTTGCACCTCTTTTTGAAAGATGCTACCCTCTTGGACTTTGTTGATTCCCTTGAGGTACTTGGAAAGTTTCTATCATGTCCCCCTCTCCTCCTTTCCTCAAGGCTATACATATTAAGCTCTTTAGTCTCTCTTCATATGTCTTCTGGTGCAAACCCTGCACCATTTTAGTTGCCCTCATCTGGACAGCTTCCATCTTGTCTATGTTGTTGCGGAGATTGGGTCTCCAGAACTGCACACAGTACTCCAGATGGGGTCTCACCAGCTGTCTGTACAGAGGGATAACTTCCTGTTTTCTACTGGTGATGCCTCTCCCTTTGCATTCCAGTATACCCCCAGCCCTCCTTACTGCCCTCTCACATTGCTTGCCCACCTTTAAGTCATCTGATATGACTACCCCCTAACATTTTTCTCCTTATTCCTGTGCATCCATTTTAGGGGAACATGGTCCATAATCATCGTAAACTGTCTACCTAGTAAATAGTATTTTAGTGTCTCACATGCCCATCTGACTGCTAGACATTCTTTTTTACTGTTACATATTTCTGCTCTCTGGGTAGCAGTTTATGACTGAGATACAGGACCAGGTAATCTTCTTTGGGGGTATCTCAGTCATCAGGTCACTCATATGGAACTTCACTGTCAGTGAAGCAGGATTCACATGGTAGAATCTTCCTGGACTAAGTCTCCATTACTCATTCACACTAGTGGGGTAGCACTGGAGGCACTAGGACCAAGCTGGAGCCTCAAATTTTCTGAAGGGTCGGCGCCAAGACAGGACCACGTATGCGTGGCACCACGAGACTAGCTCGCGCTTGTGTAGGCTATCTCGGCATTGACCCTCCAACCACCTCAGTTCCTTTTCTCCCGCCATCGAGTGCGCTTGGATGTCGACGTCGCTTGTCTGCCGGAGTTTAAGTTTTTGTCTATATGACAGCAGCTTTAACATTTAATTTAATATTTTAAGTAGTAATTTCTTATTTTACGAACAAGAAGATGATGATGAAGAAGAAGAAAAAGAAATTCTTTCCTGCCATCAAAGGAGTCATCCTTAGACGGTGACGGTAGGAGGACTTCGTTTGAAAGTTTTTATGGCAGAGGGGCTGTGTCCGGTCCGCCACCCTTAATTAACAGGGTGGGGTCTGACTATGGACAGTCCTGTGCTTAGGGGGGAGGACAGTCCTCTGAAGCACAAATCTAGTGATTCCAGGGATCCGGCTCCATTTAACCTCAAGCTCTTCTTCCTTATTGGGAGAAGAAGAATCTGTGCCACTCGAGGTTGCCCATTGGTACGTCTGCATGAGGATTGTTCATTGGGAGGAGCGTTGGTCCTGAACAGACTTTGGTGGGTTCCTCTTGGCCCTGCTGCTAACAGCTGCATTCTCGACTCTGAGCTCTATCTCTGTCCTCGTTGGAGCTCCAGTGGGCAGTTTCACCTCTGGGCCGCTCCTATGGAGCAGGGGTTTTGACTTTCCAGTTTTTCCTGGCTCTGTTCCTGATTTCAGAACCTCCAGGCCTCAGAGCCATTGGACCGGAGCCGGGTCGATTGGATCATGATGGGCGAGGTGCCCTCTTGGTGCCTTTGCCATCATGTCGACCCCTCGTGCCTACCCCCCCTCCCTTTTCCATGCAGGGGCCAGCACGGGCACCACCTTTTTCCTTCTCCCTTCTCCCATTTTCAGGATTTCCATTGGCATTTTTCTTCAGCACCGTGGTTCGGCACCATGGCTTGGTGCCTTGGTTTGGTGCCATGCCTCAGGAGCCTTGGCTGGGTGCCTTGGTAGGCGCTGAGCCTCAGTGCATAGTCGGTCGCCATGCCTCAGTGCCTTGGTTGGCGCGCCTTAATCAACGCTGAGGTCGGCGCCATCGCTCTATGTGTTGCGGGGGTGCTCTGCTTGCTGCCATTGGTTTTCGGTGCCATCAGTGGTGCTGCGGGTGTCTGGGTGGCGCCATGCACCAGCAGGTGGTGCCAGCACCCAGGGCACCATGGGTGCCATGGGTGGCACTGTGAGCACCCACGGGTGCCATGGGTGCCACAGGTGCCATGGGTACCACTGGTGCCATGAGTACCATGGGTGGCACTGTGGGGCACCTGTGGGTGCTGTGGGTGGCACCACAGGTGCCCTTGGGTGCCACTGGTGTCCTCGGGTGCCATTCTTGCCATGGGTGTCATGGGTACCATGGTGCCATGGGTGCCCTTGGGTGCCGTTGCTACATGGGTGCCGGGGGTGCCTGCGGGTACTGCCACGACTGCCCTTGGGTATCACCCAGGTTGGCATAAGCACTGCTTGGTGCCCTCCTGTGCCACGAGTGATGCTGGTGCTGCACTGATGCTAGTGGTTGCTGTATGGCAGAAGTAGTGACACATTTTTCCTTTTCGGACTTCCTTTCCACAGAACTTGTGGCGGGATGTTTATCACAGAATGAACTCCTGTTCTGTGGATTATTCTTTCCACACATCTTAGTGAGTGGCGGTCTATGTGGGATCTTGTGTCATCCAGAGGTTTTCTGCTGATGGAACTCTGCTGTACTGCTCTGCCAGCGGGAATCTCATTCTGCTCAGCACTTTCTTGGCTCCCTATGTGGTACCAAGCTCCTCGACATCCTTCCTGATGGCGGAGTCTCTAGTGGCTCTGACCTAGACCTCTCTTGGAGGTCCTTCTAGGGTAGAAGTGCATCTAGATGGGTCTTTCCCTGTCCTTCTGGTCAGTAATACAGTGGATGACTCATTTTATATACTGAAGGGCATGTCCTCTCTATCATCAGAGTCCGTGATGGAAAATCTTTTCAGTAGTTCCTCAGTAATGGGGTCTACTATAGTATTTCACACTGCGTCTGTGGATCATACACTTCTGCATCTAGACTTTTTTCAGTCGTCAAGGCAGTTACACTCTGTGGAACATTCTAATTTAATGGTCGGGAGCTGCTCTGGCTCTTCCGCTCCTTTGATAGGGGCATATAGCCCCCTTGTGATAGTGCCCCTTTGGTGGCTTCTTTGGCACAGGTGGTTAACATCTCTCCAGCTGTGATTATTAGTCCAGTCATGATTTCAGTATGGACACTCAGTCTCCTTCTGCACTGAGATGGAAAACATCTTCATCATTTTGTATCAAGACAATCCTTGCGAAATAGCAGCCTGAAAACCTTGTTAGGCTCGGACTAAAAAAAAAAAAAATTTATCACAGCACAGGGCCTAGCCGAAATTACCCGATAGCCCCCCCTTTTTGGATCTGGTCAGGTTCCGCTTCAGCCCCTGAGGTGCTAATCTCCAGAGTACGGTAAAGAGTACCTGACTTCTTCTTCCCCTAGGGGGAGTTCGATCTGGTGGCGGTATGGGTCATCTCTTTCTCTAAGAGAGATTTCTCTTATTCAGAGACATCTCCTAGACCTAGGTGACTGCCCAGTCTGTTAATTCCCCTTTCTTTTTATCTGGCTTTCTTCTCTTGAGCAGAGTCTTGCAGCAGCAGAAGCAACTCTTTACCGAGTCGGAACTCAGGTTCCTACTTCCTTGCTTGCTTTACTTAACAGGCTATTTTCTCCTTCTTGATGGAAGGTCAAGTTGGTCTTTTTTCTGAGGTAGCTTCTCAACTATTCACACCTTCAGTTCCTGCACACTCATCCATGCCAGTCGCTCATGAAGCTATCTTCTTCAAGTGCATGATAGAGTTATGATGTTTGTTTTTCAGCAAACAAACTAGAATCCTTTCCTACTCCCTTCAGGGAGGCCAGAGTGGATAGTGCCTCACCGCATCGAGTCACTGCCTCTTTCAGTCACTTCAACAAATGGGTTAGCCCTAATTTGGTCCTGCTATGTCCCTCCTCGATGCACATCTGCCTCTATTTGCCTTAGAAATCCAGCCCCTGTTTTTTTCTGTTGGAATTTTTTTTCCGCAGTGGACACGTTCTCCTATACACTTTTTCCTTTCTTCCCTGAGTTCAGAAACTGCTACTACAGCTGTACACATGGGGCAGGATGATTCCTTTGGAACATGCAGTGGGTAGGATCTGGTTCTACTAGACCACCATGAGAGGCTTCTAAGTTGTGCATGGCCTTCCATCAGGAAGTTTCGCGTGACTAAGTGAAGACCATTCTCCTTGATGGGCGAACCCCACCTGGACCCCCTTGCTCACCAAGTAAGGGGTTCAAGTGCTCCTGGACCTGTTGTTTACAGGTCAGCCATACTTGATAATGAGGGTTTCCATCTGCACTTTCCGGTCTACCCTGAAACAGTAGACTTTACCTCCAACTCTTTCAGTTCCTGAGGTCCCTTTACATTACATTAGTACATGTCTTTGACACTATTAATTTTGGTCCTAGACCAAATTGTGAGGCCAGGTTCTTGCCGCTCTTCTAGAGTTGTTGCGGCTTCCTGGCAGACTTTCATTTTGTGTCCATTGCAGTCATCTGCAAAGTGGTGAGTTACAACTTGAGCACTTATCTTGTAGGCACTATGTTCTAGTTGCTGTTACAAGACAGCTCTTTTTATTAGCAGAACAGTCCTTGGCTGTCCTTTCTGAGTGAACCCTATCTCCTACCACCCTAGTCAGGGTTGTTGGTTTTAGCTCGGTACTCTCCCACTAATGTGAATGAGTGATGGAGACTTAGTCCAGGAAGATATGGAAATTACGTACTTACCGTAATTATTGATCTTCTTGGACAGTCTCCATCACTCATTCACACGCCCACCCACCATCCCCTGGGTTCACTCGTTTTCTTTCCTGGTCTTCATGGTCCTGTGGTTCAGACTGTGAGGACATTATTCTTTGACCTTTCTTGCAAAGGCCATCTGGGCCCTTTCAGGCCCAGAAACTCAGGATAAGTTATTCTCATTAGTTACGCTGCACCTCCTTGGTCAAAAAGGTACTGAGGTGGTTGGAGGATTGATGCCGAGATAGCCTACACAAGCATGAGTTAGTCAAACGGTGCCGCGCATGCGTGGTCCTGTCTCTGCACTGACCCTTCAGAAAATTCTAGGCTTCCGCTTAGTCCTAGCACCTCCGGCGCTATCCCACTAGTGTGAATTAGTGATGGAAACTGTCTAAGAAGATCAATAATTATGGTAAGTACGTAATTTCCATTTTTCAGCAGTACCACTGGGACTGCCCATGCTGACGTCACCTGCTGACGTCACCAACCCAGTAATGACATGAGCGACCCCACTCCCATCTCATTTCTTTCTCACTGTTGACTGTGTTCACATGGGTCTCTATGGAAGCTCTGACACAGTTTTGCATCTTTTTCACCTATGACTATTATTTTACTTATGAGGGGATTTCTTAACACCTAAGTGTTAAATGGTCCATGCGCACTCAATAAACAGAAGCTGCAAATTTCTTAGACATGTGCAATTATGGTGACCGGTACAGTGTGGTGAAAAGTTTTTGGTATCTTCTTCACAATGATAGCTGGGCATGCAGTGAAAGAGGCTGAAGGGATTATCATATCTGAAATGCTAAACAGCAGCAATTTATTGTTGGATGTAGGCAATTGAGTCGGGGAAAAAAAGAGGAAAGAAGAAAGCAGAGCACTATAAGGGTAATGGTGCTCAGATAAGTAAAAAGCTCATCAGTTCATTTATATCTTTCTTGGATTGTGGTTCTAGTATGTGTGGACTATTAAGTCATGAATTTCCAGTCTATTAAGTCAGAATATAAGGGTGTCTAAAATAAATGGTGTTTAGAATGACACGTGGTTATCTGCAAAATAAATCAGCCTTTTAAAGGCAAGACAGATTAAATGGAAAGCAGTTTATGGCTTCTGTTTATTGAGTGCACATGGACCATTTCACACTTAAGTGTTAAGAAATCCCCTCATGTTTATTGCCCTGCTATGTGCACTATTTTCCCAACAGCTTCTTATATTGAAGTTTTGAGCAATATCAAATGTGTGAGAATTGTCTTTATATTAACCTGACAGGGAGATTAAGATAAGTGCTCCTGCTGGGATAAATTATAGAAATTCAGATCATTCGGATACAACTATGGCTGAACAGGTAAAAGAACCAGAGACAGGTACATTTGCCTTCATGGATTAAGAGGGAGATGAAGTGGCATTTGATTCTGCAGAATATGCAGAAATGTTTGGGCAAACAACACATGAAGAAAGAAGTAAAATTGATATAGAAAGTATAGAAACAATCATTAAAAAGAAATAAGAATGCAAATGCATGCATTTTCACTAAGTAGATATTGGTGTGAGAAGCAAATTCCTCCAGGCCTAAGAATTCAAAAACCGCCCTCTTTCGGGATGGATGACCCATTATACAGGAATGACTGGGAAAAGATTCTTAATAAAGCATCACACGATCTACTGTTAGCAATGATAAGAAAAGCAAAAAGAGATAATGAAAAATTTAAAGAAGAAGCTAAAAAGAAACAGGAAGAAGTTTTTTCAAAAATATGAAGAAGTGAAAAAATAGAAGCAACAAAGAAATAGAAAGTAATATGCAAACATTTAAAGAAGAATTAACGGAATATAAAAATCAAAAACATGAGAGGGATGCAAGGGACTATAAAGAAGGAACAGCATATAATTGGTAGGGAAAGCGACATTGATTTAATATAAAAGAGAAAAATAAATTTAGCATGGAAGATGGAGATACAACAGAAGAGAGTGACACAGAGAATTATGGGATGAATAGAGAAGAATATCACAAACAGGATTTCAAGAAAGCAGAAATCCAGAAACTA
Organism: Neoceratodus forsteri; assembly: GCA_016271365.2. Taxonomy (NCBI): domain Eukaryota; kingdom Metazoa; phylum Chordata; order Ceratodontiformes; family Ceratodontidae; genus Neoceratodus; species Neoceratodus forsteri. Next base: position 970,751,099 of record CM057454.1, on the reverse strand, counting down.
GTGGAAATACAGGTCGAGGAAAAGGACCGGGGGGGCAGAGGAAGAGGAAATAGAGGGAGAGGCAGAGGACAGAGAGGGAGCTATGGAGCATATTGGGGAGATCAGGGGCCCCAAAGATCGATGAGAAACAAGAAATGGAATTGATTAATCTTACTAAAAATAATTTGAACAAAACACAGGAAAATGTTTTAATGATGGGACTCTCATTCGTTCCAAAAGAGAATATCAATGCATTCAAATTGAAGGAGGACTTATTTAAATTATATAGAAAGTTACATCTAAAAGTCCACTTTTGAAAACTTATGTCAGCACAAAATCCACTACAGACGATAGTGAAAACAAAAAGTAATCTAGTAGTGAATGGAGAAGAAGAATAAATTGAATGCATAAGGGAAAAAACAGTATTGAAGAACAATTCTAAATTTGTACCAAATATGACACTGAATCAAACAATAAATACATTTAGCAAATTAGTAGACACATATGTTGAAAAAGTGTTGAAAATATATGAAACCTTAAGGAAATCTGACAGAAAAGGGAAGGGAAGCATTAAAAGAAGCAAAAAAATTACCAGACACTATCGTAAAGAAAGCAGATAAAGGTGGAGCAGTAATGCTTTGGGACAAAGTGATACATATAAAAGAAATGGACAGACAATTAAAGAAATAAACAATATTATAAAAAATTGGAGAAAGATCCAAAAGAGAACATCAAAAAAGAGATACAGAAAATAATAACAGAAGCTAGAGAAAGAAATTGGATCACAGAAACAGAAAAATGTTTTCTAATGACAGAACATCCAACTAAACCTGTCATCTATCTTTTACCGAAAGTACATAAAAATAACCACTGAGTTCAAACTAACAGGCCTGTATTTACTTACCTCTGCCTTGCTCCCACTTTTGTAAAGGGGAATCACCTCTGCCCTCCTCCAGTTCTGAGGTACCACACCATCCTCCCATGATTTGTTAAAAAAAGTGATCAGTGGTACCTCTAGTTCTCCCCTTAGTTCTTTTAGAATTCTGGAGTGAACCCCATCAGACCTCATTGCCTTGTACGTCTTGAGTTTTTTCAGGACCCTTTCTTCTGTGAATGGACTGGTATTGACCCCCCTATTCAGAGTGCTTCTATTGTTTGGTTTAGGAGGTACCTCCCCCTCCTCTTCTTTTGTGAATACTGAACAAAAGTATTCATTCAGCCTCTCTGCCTTTTCACTGTCACCCTCTGCACACCCACCCTCCCCTTTATTAAGCCTCATAATCCCCTCCCTCCCTCCCTCCCTTGGTCTTTCTTCTCTCACTAATGTATCTATAAAAGGTGTTATCCCCTTCTTAACTGAGTTGGCTATCCTTTCCTCAGTTTGGGCCTTTGCTAGTCTGACTGCCTTTCCTGCTTCCTTCTGCTTTAACTGACACAGTTCTCTGTCCTGCTCCTTTTGTGATTCCTTATACTTCCTGAATACTGTCTCTTTCTCCCTAACCTTCCCCGCTACCTCTTTCGAGAACCATAGTGTTTTTTTTCCTTTGTTTTGTTTTGTTTATTTGCCTCACACAATGGCTTGTTGCTTCTTGGATGGCATTTTTGATTCTTCCCCATTGTTCTTCCATCCCTCCTTCCTGCCTGTTTGCTAGTGCATTCCTTAGGTGCTCTCCCATTTTGCCAAAAATCAGCCCTCCTAAAGTCCAGTACCCTGACTTTTGTATGGCTTGACTCCACGGCTGCATTTATCATGAACCACATTGTTTGCTTGGTTGCTTGCACAATGTATGCCCACGTCAAGAAGATAAGCAGACGGGATAGGGAAGGATACATTGGGTGTGGGAGGGCTAGGTGAGCAGAGCACAGAGGGCAGGGAGGGAGAAGGGTAGGGATGGGTCAAGGGGGGCAAGGGGCAGAGCCAGGGAGGGGTAGGGAGGTGGGCAAAGTGCTGCAGTTTGACTATTCTGTCATGACAGAGGCAAAGATAAGTGCTAGAGGCAGATTGTTGCTGTATGTAGAGCCTTAATGGGGGCACATGCAGTTTACTTATTTTGTTTTTGTTGACTGGGTAAGTGTACTAGACAAATTCTGCCTATTTTCAGGCACGACCTGGGGGAGGGGGATACAGATGAATGCCAATTTACCTTAAACCAGATTAAGCTGTTGGTGGTATTTTTAGTGAATGGGGGGAAATTTGGCCAGGGCACCGGGGAAATTCCCCTAGTATCCTGTAGGGGGAACCTCTGGCCTGTGAGATGGCCACGTCCAGCAATCCTCCTTCAGAAAGAACTGGAAGGGGACAGGATCAGTTGTATTCCAGGACTGTAGCTGCTGCTGTTGTTTTCTTAGAGTTCTTGTGGATTTTACTTGGTAGATTAGTTCTTTTCTTTCTTACTTCTAAGGGGCTAGCAGGGTATTGTTTTGGGGGATGCTGGATGTTTGTAAACTGATTTGGTGGCTGTAAGTGGGGCTTTTTTTGTGGATGTTTCACTGTGTAACAGGCTGCGCTGGTAGAGGCCTATTTCTGCTGATTTAAAACCTATTTGGTGGGATTTGCTTGGAGATGGTTATTTGAATTGGAGACCTATATCTGTTAATTTCAAGCCTATTTTGATGTGGTGTTAGTGAAGCTGATTAAATTGGAGACCTATTTCCTTTGGCAGCAAACATATTTTGGGGGCTTTGACTTGAATTTTGATTCCTTGTGCTGACTCCATTAGTTGTAAAGGTTAGTTCATAGTGGGGGAGGGGTGTAAATGGTCTGGCCAGGTCTCACTCAGCCAATTGACTGGAGGCAGGCTGAATCAGGTTGAGGTGCTAGCTGCTTTGTCTTCTCAGAAAGAACTGGAAGGGGACAGGATCAGTTGTGTTCCAGGACAGTAGCTGCTGCTTTTGTTTTCACAGGGTTCTTGTGGATTTTACTTGGTAGGTTTGTTCTTTTCTTTCTTACTTCTAAGGGGCTAGCAGGGTATTGTTTTGGGGGATGCTGGATGTTTGTAAACTGATTTGGTGGCTGTAAGTGGGGCTCTTTTTGTGGATGTTTCACTGTGTGACAGGCTGCGCTGGTAGAGGCCTATTTCTGCTGATTTAAAACCTATTTGGTGGGATTTGCTTGGGCCTGGTTCTTTAGCTGCAGGGCTTGGAGGGGAGACACAGGGCTGATACACTGTCTCTTGTCAGGTGTCTGCCCAAGACCTGCCCCCGCCCACCCCAGAAGTCTGCAAAGTTATAGGGGAGCACCTGCCCTGCAATTGGAGGAAAAGGCTGCTGGTTGGATTAAGGCTGGGAGAGAGGAACTTAGGGAGTTCATTTCCCTTATAAGTTTAATGTGTTGTACTGCACCTAGTAACAGAGTTACTGGTGTACAGTGGGACTGTCTCTAAGATTAGTGGGTGACCTGATTAGGCAGTAGGGGTATCTTGGACTAGGGGGGAACCTGGTGGCTCACCCAAGGAAACCTTTTTGAAGGGGATGGAACCACACATCATTAGGGCCGGCATCTTTGGGAGGGTGGTGGGGTGCACGGGTGTGGAGCAGCCATGATACTGGACTGGGCTTGGAAGTTTGGTGGTTGCCCAGTGTGCCTAGCTAGCACAGCTTAGGGAGGAGGTTGGGGGATGAGGAGAAAGCTGGGGGAAGGGAGGATGGTATGGTTGGGGAAGGGGCTGGAATCTCCACAGGGTTGCACCAAGCACTGGGGTGGGGTATAGGGAAAGGAGTGCAGGAGGAATACTCAGGGGTCACATAGGGACCCTGGCAGAGGGGTCCAAAAGGACACTACCAAGGAAGCAGGCAGGTAGCAGGGGACCCTCACAAAGGGGGACGGAGGGACAACATTCTCAGGAAGTAGGCAGATGGCCAGTGCTGGACAGAAGGAAGCAAGGCGGGGAGGTGGATCAGACCTTACACTCAGTAACCGCTTCAATTCTCTTCTTCTGCTCAAGGATGAGGGGGGTGATGTAGCCACAACAGAGGTGGTTAGAGACGGAAAGGGAGTGGGAGTGGGAGGCAGGAGGCAGGGGCCAGATAGCAGGAAGAACAGGGGGGACCTGGAATGCAGGAGAATGGAGGAGCAGTGAATCAGAGCAGGAGGGGCAGGGGGAAGAGGGAGGAAAGCGCAAGGAGAAGGACCAGTTGGGAGGAAAGGTAAGGAGAAGGACCAGAAGTACAAGGAGGATTCAGTAAAGGGAGCTGAGGGTTTAGGCCAGGGAGCACAACTAGCAGGAGGAACTAAATGGAGACAGGAAGGAAGGGAGGATGAGCCAGGCTAGTTTAGCAGATGGGGAGAAGGACCAGTTGCAAGCAGTGAGGGGGAATTAGCAGGTACAGAAGGATACTCAGGAGGAGAAGGGGCATAGGATTGGAGGGGAGGGTGGCCATGGTAAATAAGGAGGGGTGGTGTGGCACCCAGATAGGGGAGGAACAAGGAGCCAGCTGGGTGGAGGGGCCGGTAGAAAGGATGAGGGACATGGAAGGGGGAATGGAGGAAAGGAGTGGTCAGAGTGCTCTGCTGGGGGATTCTATGATCAGAGGTATCAAATGGGATAGGGAGGAGAAGCCTGGCCAGTTAGAACAAGATGCTTCCCTGGACTAACGTGCACAGGGCTAAGCATGAGGTATATCAGCTGGCAAGGACTGTGGGGTTCCCAGACATACTGGTCCACCTGGGTACAAATGACATTGAGGGAAATAGCGAGCTAGAGATACAGGCAAGATTCAGGGAGCTCACCAGGGTCTGTCATGACATAGGATGCACAGTTTCCTTCTCAGAAATCCTGCCAGTGCCAAGGGCTAGTGGGGAACACAAAGAAAAATTAGGAGATAAACCAGTGGCTCAGGGGTGGTGTGAGGCCAGAGGGTATGGGTTGATGGGGATTGGGGGAGACCTGGGAGGATAAGAGCTGCATGCTAGAGATGGACTACATCTCAATTTGTGGAGGGGAATCCTTAAGTTGAAAATAGAGGAGTTCATTGGTGAAAAGTGGGGTTTAAACTTGTGAAGGGGGGGGATGGGGATGAGGCAAGGCTGAGGTGCCTTATAAAGGAGGACTCTGTCTCCACCCCTTGGGGACCAGGAGGATTGCAGGAAAAGGCCAACTGGCAAAGTGCAGACCAGGAGAAAACAGAATCCCCATGGGAACACGAGCAGGGGAAATGGAACTATAGGGAAAGGGTGGAAGGTAGTCCTGCTAAATGCCAGGAGCTTGGGCAATAAAATGCCTGAGCTCCAGGCGATGTTAACTGAGGGAGCAGTGGATGTGGCAGCGGTCACTGAGACTTGGGCCACTGCAAGACATGACTGGGACCTGAACCTGGAGGGTTACACTATGTTCAGGAAGGACAGGGGGAGGGAAGGGAGGAGGGAGTAATGATGAGTCAAAAACTGCATTGGCATAGGGGGAGTAGAGGAGGCGGAGGGAACCGTGGAGGCGATTTCGGTCACCTTGATAACAAGGGGGGCAAGAGAGTAAAAATAGGAGTGGTGTATAGACCCCCTGCCCTGGCGGAGGAGCTGGAGGACAGTCTGGTGGCAGATGTTAGGAGACACTGCAGACTGGGCAGAGGACGGTGGTGGTGTTAGGGGACTTAAACATGCCAGGAACAGACTGGGAGACTATGACATCCTCTGTGACCAGGGAACAGAGGTTGTTGGATGTCTTTCAAGACGCGTTCCTAACTCAGCAGGTGAGGGAACCGACCAGGGAGGCATGGGTACTGGATGTGGTCCTGGCAGACAGTGACCAGATTGGGGAGCCTGGAGTAAGGGACCCATTGGCGGGGAGTGACCATGCCACGGTCTGGTTCTGCCTGGACCTAGGAGGGAGTGAAGGCTGCACAAGGCGGAGTAACTGACTTCAGGGGTGGATTTTAAGAAATGGGAAGGATCCTTAAGGAGCATTTGGATGGGATTAGGTCGAGACATGGCGCTGATAGTAGGTGGGAAATCATCAGGAGGGGTGCAGGATGCTACCAACACCTGTGCAAGTAAGAGCAAATGCGGTGGGGCCCAAAACCCTGTTGGTGGACCAGGGAGGTCCAGGAGGTGGTGCGGGGAAGAAAGCAGCCTATAAGAATTCAAGTGCTCAAGGGTGAAGGGATCGAGGGAGTGAGGCTGATGGCTAGAAGGGCCACTAGAGTGGTGGAGGCGGCTAAGGCAAGGAAGGAGCAGAACCTGGCCAGGGAAATTAGGAGAGGGAAAAGGGTTCTTTAGATACATTGGGGAAGACGAAGGGTGAAGGGCAGATTAGCAGGATTAAATCAGGGAGAGATGGGCACAGAACCGGGGAGCAGGCTGAGGTACTAAATGAGTACTTCACCTCAGTTCTCACCAGGAAAATGGGATACTGCATCATACATGGAGGAGACAGAGATACTGAAGAGGGGACCCACCGATCGGCAGGTCTGGGGAGGGGAGGCATCACTGGCAGGTGGGGGAGGGCTAAGCAGGGAGAAGAGGTACCAGAAGTGAAATCACAGCAGAGAGAGTGAGAAGCCCTCAGCTCCCTTAAGACGGAGAAAGCACGGGCCGGATAAATTACATCCTAGAGTGCTGAAGGAACTTGCAGATGTCCTGGCGAAACCCCTGGCAGAGCTTTTCACCATCTCTCTGAGGACAGGGTGGGTGCCCCAAGACTGGAAGGTGGCGCATGTAGTGCCTATCCACAAGGGAGGATCAAGGGAGGTGGCAGGAACTACAGGCCTGTCAGCCTGACATCGGTGGTGGGCAAGGTGATGGAGGGCATTGTCAAGAGAGAGGCTGGGGGACCTGGATAAGTCAGGGTGCCTGGATGATAGACAGCATGGATTCATCCTGGGAAATCGTGTCAGACAAACCTGGTGGAGTTCTATGACTGGGTGACAAGTTCCTTGGACCTGGGTAGACCAGTGGATGTCCTCTTTCTAGACTTCAGCAAGGCATTTGACTCTGTTCCTCACGTGGGCCTGTTGGATAAGCTAGGAGAAATGGGGTGGAAACCAGATGATCAGATGGATAGGCAATTGGCTCAGGACCGGACCCAGAGGGTCGTAGTTAGTGGGATAGTCTCATCCCCAAGGAGGGTCATTAGTGGGGTCCCACGGGATCAGTCCTGGGCCCCTTCTGTTCAACGCCTACCTATCTGACATAAGGACAGGAATCAGGAGTGAGATGAGTCTCTTTGCAGATGACTCAAAACTGGGGGCGGTGGTGGATGGGAGGAGGGAGGTGGCCTGCAGGGGACCTGGAGGCTCTGGAAAGATGGTCTAGAAAGTGGAAGCTGAGGTTCAATGCAGGGAAATGCAAGGTACTCCACCTGGGGCAGAATCCCAGGCCAAGTGTACACCTGGGAAATACTACAAGTCTCAATGGCTGAGAGGGACCTGGGGTGGTGGTGGATGTCAAGATGAACAACTCTGAGACTTGTGGGAGGGCAGCAGCCAAGGCCAACAGGATGCTGGGATGCATCGCTAGGGGATCACCTCCAGAAGGAGGGAAGTGATACTCCTCTGTATAACTGCTTGGTGAGGCCGCACCTGGAGTACTGCGTGCAGTTTTGGAGGCCACACTTAAGAGGACATTAACCTCCTGGAGAGGATCCAGAGGAGGCAACCAAAATGATTTGGGGCTTGGGGACAGGACCTATGAGGAGAGCTCAAGAGCTAAATATACACATTGGAAGAGAGGGACCGGGGGACATGATAGAGGTCTTCAGGTACATGAAGAGGGTAAATGGGGAGGAACAGTCAGGGTTCTTGAAGGAAGGAGGAAGGGCCACTAAAGGGCATGGGTGGAAGCTGGAGGGGGGAAGATTCAGGGGAGAAAGGAGGTGCTACTTCACTGAGAGGGTGGTGGAGCCATGAAATGCACTACCTAGGGGGCTGGTGGAGGCAGAGACAGTGGAGGGGTTCAAGAGGGGGTGGGACAGGTACAGGGGAAGGGTTCTGGAAGCAAAATCCAATGCAGCAAGAATATCCGGAACTGGGAAGGGAGAAGCCAGAGAAGGTGAGGGGGACAGCAAGGTCAGCACCCAGGGTGGGGGCTGACCAAACGAGCAGACACGAAAGACCGTTAGGCCTATTCTGCTGGCATTTTAGTATGTTAGTATGTTAGATGGATGTCTCTGGGGTTGGGGAGCAAGCCTCCTCTCCTACCTCTGTATCTCTAGAGGCTCAGCAAGATTTAGTGCAAAATTAAACTATGCCGAAGACTGGAGCTGAAACTCCAAAAGTGTTTCACTCAACAGAAGATTTAAGCCACTCTGGCGATATTTCCAGGACTGGTTTAGAGCAGCAGGATTCTCCTCCAACTGAAGCTGAAGCTTCCTTGACTCAACAACTGGCTTTTGAAAAATGCGTTACCTGGAGCTTGAACGGGATCTGCAGGATCAAATCGCTGGGCTGAAAGCTGGAACGCCGAAAGTCACTTCCTTTGACAGCGCAGGGTGTCGGCGTTCGTGACATAGCAGCATCAAAGGCTCTGGCCCAGACAACACTGGGTGAGTCACTATCTACCACTAATTTACTCGTAGTTGCTTCAGATTTTGATGAAGGTTCGTCTGACATTCCAACCACCTTCTCTGGCGGGTGCCTACAGCCGACCGCTGCATTGCCAGTGAATATGTTGTCTTCTGGGTCTGAGGAGAAGAATCCTCGGCTCCCTTCAGCCACTTGGACAGTGGTCCATTTTTTCCATCTTCCCCTATTCAGGAACCCCTGTCTAGGGACATGGGGTTTGTTTTGAAACCTACTTCTGCCGGCAGTTTACCTGGAGTGCCTCTCTTCCTGAGCCCTGCTCCAGTTATTTATCAGCGCTCACCCATTAAACAGGAGGGTGTAGCAGTTTTCTCATTTAGCTCTAAGGAGGGTGGCTTTGCATTTGGGGCTAAAGACGATGTGAAAGAACTCAGAACTGCCGTGACCTTAGCTAAAAGGCATATTTCTTTGGGATCTGACTCTGATGCTGGTAAAGTTTTGTCTATGTCTTCTTTTCCCAATGCTTCAGTCAGGAAAACCACTGCTGCTGTGTTACAATCTGCATTTGCTCTTGATGAGGGGAAATGCTCCCCGATTGCACCTTGGTCCCCACAAAAGGTTCTCAGTAATGTGGGTTGGAAGCTTTCCCCTGCTGGTATCTGGCTGCCCGACCCTGATTGGAATCTGAAAATGAATTTTTCAGTCTTCTCCAGCATGGTGTCCTGGGGGACTTTCCAGATTTCTTCCTGACTTTCTGCTTATTGCAGATTTACCATCTGATGTTAAATCTACAAGTACTGGGGTAGCTCCTTGCCCTCCACCCCCTGTCCAGAAGGGCCAGCCTGGAGCGTCTTCTTCAACTGGCTTACTTGTATTTCCGGAAGCACATGGGGACAGTGCTGTTATTCTGGATGAATCTCCCCAGGACCCCCCTCAACCTTAGAAACCTCTCTTGTCTGATCTGTTTACTAAGGTAAAGAAAGAAGCTGCCCCCCCGAAGGAATGCAGTGCGGATCCGCTGTAAAGGGGGTTTTGAGCACAGGCATTTCTTGGGAAAACACTCGCTGAAAGACTCCCTTCATTTCTCCCCTTGTGAGGTTTTTATCTTTATTAACATCAGTGGAGAGGACAATTATGACATTAGTTTTTGTACTCCTTATGCTCTGGACCTCTTCTGGGAAAGGTATAATCAGGTGAAGTTTTCACCCACGTGGACCCCCTTTTTGGTTATCCCTCTTACTAAACCTTTGATCAAATTTGTTACCATCATGTTTTGTAATGAGGGGGTCCACATGGATGTTACCTATTGGCTCTCCCAGAAATGTGAGGTCTTAAGTGAACCTGAGGCAATTCTGGACTCTGAACTATTCTGGACTTGTGGTTGGAAATATAAGGTCAAGCTGTGGCTGTCAGATTCAGGAATTACTCATGTTCCCAACTCCTTTATGCTGGGTAGGGATCAGGGAGTGTGCTTCTATGCTGGGCAGCCCTGGGCATGCTACAAGTGTGGATCCAGGACTCACATCTCCAGTTCTTGTGATAAATCATGCTGTGATAATTGTGGTGACATCGGGCACATTGCTTTGTAATGCGCCTCACATGCTAAATGTGATTTGTGCGATGAAGATTGGTCAAGGTTTTGGTGAATGCCCTTGGGCAGCTAAGAATAAGGCCTCATGTATGAGCCTGGACCTGTTAATTCAACATGTGCAGGATTTGGTGCCTGATCCAGAGTCTGACCCTCTTCCCCCTCAGGTTCCTATTCCCATCCCTTCTATGTCCATTGCCCAGATATCTGTGCCCCCCTCCCCTTTCTGAATTTCCTTTGGCTGTAGCTATTCCTCCTCCCTCTCTTCCTCTTAGTGAAGAGTCCTCTGGAACAGTGGCTCTGGCCCCTGTTTGCTATAGGGACTTTGAACCCTTGGTACCTTCTGCTGAAGCCCTAGCCCCACTTCCTAGACGTTCCTCTAGAAATTTGAAGGCCAAACCTGTTTCGCCTCAGGGCTCCATTGAATCTATTAACCCCTTTGAGGTTTTGGCCTCTGCAGATGGAGCCTCTGATATGGACCAGCTGAAGTCATCTGTTCAGCTCTCTGCTGCCTTGCATGCCCCTTCAACACCTGAGTTGGTTGGTTATAGGAGTAAAAAGAAGAAAAAACAGAAAAAGATAGCTTAATGCTGCTATCCCGTTGAAGGTAGGAACAGTGAATGTACATAGTCTTTTAAACCCTATAAAGCGACAGGCAGTTTTTGAACTTATCCATGATTCTGAGTTTGATATCTGCTTTCTGCAGGAAACATGGATGTTCTACAAGGATCAGATTAGATCTTTTCAAGGGAAATGGGTGTGGGGCCCTTCCTACTGGTCCTTTGGATTGGACAGTGCCAATGGGGTGGGAGTTTTGTTTAATGGGTATCATTTCTCTCTGACTAAACTTATTGATTTATGTCCAGGAAGGGGTTTTATTGTGGATGGAGTATGGAATGAAAGCATTTTCATCTTCTTAATATATACAACCCACAGTTGAAGGCTGAGAGGGTTTCTCTCCTTCATGCAATACAACCATACGTGGTTACTTCACATACTATATATTTTTGTGGGGATTTTAATTGTTCTTATAAGAAAGGTGGGGGTTCCTCCACTAAAAAAGTGCATTGTGACTCCAATGCCCTTTACCAAGTTATCGACTCTGCTGAGTTGATTGATTGTAGTACATTTCCTAAACCGGGGCCTAGTTTCACCTATATGAGAAACAAATATTACACCACCATAGATTATATGTTTGGGTCTAACACTTTGCCACATTTTTCCTTTCATACCCAACCTACTGAATATTCTGACCATTTAATTTTGTACATTGTTTCTGATTGTACCCCAGGGGTCTCTGCCCGATCCAGCCACTGGAGGCTCAACACTTCAGTGTTGAAAGATCCACTGGTCCAGCCAGGGATCCTTGGGTTGATTGCTGCTCGTTTCTCTGTCAGTTTTCTCTACTCCAATTTTGGGAAATGGGGGATGGATTCTAAAGCTGATTTCAAATCCTGATTCCAGCAGTTTGGTAAAAAAACAGTGAATAGTAAATTTTTGAAATATCTTTCTTTACATCAGCAATTGTTTAAATTGTTTATGTTGGCTAACACTACTAAATTAGATTATTCTTCCCAAAGCCATAATTTAAAAAAAGCAATGCTTTTCTCTCAGTACGACAGGGCTCAGTCTCTACAGGCCATGCTACAATCAGGAACTCAAAAATCCCCAGTGGGTGATCCTTTTGCGGCCTGTAAAACTTTGAGGTACACAGTCTCAATGGACTCCTTGGAGAACCAACAAGGGCAGACGGTCCACTCAACCCCGGCAATCCATGAGACTATTGTATCCTTTCTCTACTCTCACAGTCCTCAAATTTTACCTTTGGATGAATCCATTCAATTATATTTGGACGCTCTCAACATTCCACTTATTTCGACTGAGATTCCTCCTAATCAAGACCATATTGGACCTGACAAAACTAAACAGATTATTAGATCTCAGAAAAATGGTGTTTCACTTGGTATAGATGGTCTGCCTTTTGAATTTTATAAAGCCTTTTCCTCAGAACTCTCTTTATGTTTGGCATTTGTTTTTGATTTTTTTTGTCTTTCCAGAAAATGCATGCTGCCTTTTTGAAAGGCTTATTGATATTTTTATTTAAATCTGGTAACAAATCCCTTCTCCAAAATTGGAGCTCAATTACGATTTTAAACTCGGATTATAAGATTTTAGGCCAAATTCTAAATAATCGGTTGAAACGCTATGCCTCTCTGGTCATTTCTCCCTATCAGTTTTGTGGGTTACTCACTCGTAAAATTCAGCAGGCCCTTATGGTAATAAAGGATCTGATTGAATTTTTATCTCTAAATGGTATGACTGACTGCCTGGCTTCCATCGATCAGGAAAAATCCTTTGATCAAGTGTATCCACCTTTTTTGTTTGCAGCACTTGGAGCTTATACGATCCCTGATTCTTCAATCTGACAGATTCAATTGTTATATTACTGTACTATAGTTCACCCTGTTGTTTGGTGTCAAATCACTGATGGCTTTTCTGCCCCTACTGGTGTTCATCAAGGGTGTCCCCTATTATATACATTTACTTTGGACCCCCTTCTAAGAAAATTGACTCGTTCCCCCCTCTTGGTTGGGTATCTCAGTACCTGGATCAGTGATAGAATTAAGGGTCCAGGTGTACACTGATGATGTCTGCCTGTATTTTACAGATACTACCTAGTTGTCTTGTATTCTGCAGGAGATTTCAGAATATTCTGTACTCTCCAATTCTAAACGAATATTGTTAAGAGCAGGGGCCTGTTTTTGGGTGCTGGGTTTCCTTCCCCCATGTGTGTTGAGGGTATTCCCTTTTCCTCAGATCCCCTAAAGATTTTGGACCCTAAAATTTGCCATTATTAAACTGGGAAGTGGGGTTGCAGAAAGTTTAATCTAAAGTTGTTAGATGGGAACATTGGAAAATGTCTAAAGTAAAACGAGTGCAAATCATTAAACAATTTCTTGTTCCCATCTTACTTTACGTTGCAATGATCTATCCCCCCTCCCCCAGGCATCTGGATGTGAAATTATATAGTCTTTTCTTCCAGATGCTCTGGGGAAATGGATTGAACCCCATAAAATAATGTTTTACCTATTTATCCAGAGAAAAGGGTGATCTTGGGATGCTCGATCCTATAGTATTTTTTCATACTTTATTTATCTCCCAGACAGTGAAAAGTGGGTTGGCCTCATCTCAGGCCTCCCACAACCACTGGACTCGACATATATTATCTTGTTATTTTTCTGCTTGGGGGGGTGACCCCTCTCCACCTGTCTGTCTATTTACATGTACCTGAATTATTTCGTCCTGTAGTGACCAAATTGTATAAACTGGGTATTTCTAAACAGCTAATTATTCAAAGTTCTGCTCACCAACTTTACCAGGCTGTAATGGCTATGGTTTCACCTGCTGAACCGGTTTTTAAGAATTGCTCTGCCCAAAATAATCATTCTGTGTTGGCACAGTTATGTAATCCTAGAATCCCCACTTTCATGTGAGAGCACCTGTGGCTCTCAGTTTACGGGAGGATCAATGTGTGGGGCAATGCTAAATATAAGGTATTGGAGAAATATAATTGTCCTTATATGGACTGTATCAATGTAGAGGAAACTGCAGAGCATTATCTTTTTGATTGTTCTTATGTTAATCCTCTATGGCCCCACCTAGCTCGCTATTGGAATATGAAGTGGTTGTCCACTATGTCATATGAGTTTTTTAATTGGGTCAATATGCTTAATTAGGTTGTCGGTATCATCAGATACATTGGCCTTTTTTTTATGCTGCTTAAAGTATTATTTGTGGCAAGGCAGGTGCCAATGGGTACCATACCAAAGGCTGATGCCATATGATACTGTTCGTGTTTTGGTCACTCAAGCTATGGGCAAACTTTATGTTTCTGATGTTGCATGTCACCCTTCATTAAAAGTTTTTCAGTGGTGGAAGGGTTTTAATATAATTATCAAATATAAATGAAATGGTTTGTAGTTGTTCAAATATGTAAGACGGTAATACTTATTTCTTTTCTTTTTATGATTGAAGTTCTTCTCCCCTTTGTTGTGTGAATTAACACAGTTTTGTTCCTTTAGTTTTTATTTGCACCTTTTGATTTAATACCTACTGTACCTTATGTGTTTCTGATGTTATTATAATAAAAATTCCCTACTCTTTCTGAGAAGTGCCATGGGATCTTTAACATCCACCTGAACTACCACCAGAACAGGCAGATGGGACCTCAGTTTAATGTCTCATCCGAAAGACATCACCTCAGGAGTGCAGCACCCCCCTCATACTGCACTACAGTGTCAGTATTGGGATTTTTACCCAAGTGCCTGGTGTGGGGATAGAACCCACAGCCTTTTGTCCTCCGGGTGTCAGAAGCAAGTGTGCTACCTGCTGAGCCACTGACACTGCTACAGTTGATACTACTGACAGTTACTCATATCAATTAGCTGCTGGCGTAGTCTATGTTAAAAAGAACCAATCGTTGTGGAGCCAGAGATGTCAGGGGCAGTGTGTTTACCCAGAGGGGTGCACAGTGTGAGAATGCACGCTGTGCCATGGTAGTGAGGCATCTGGGCACTTGGGAAATTTGAATGGTGGAGCTTCTGGTTTGTCTGGAATTCATAGGCAGAGACAGCAGGTTCTACACCCCTGTTGGAAGCAGATTTAATGGGACTTTTTTGGCGAGAAGGCAGGTTTGATACCTGATTCTGTCATTCAGTTGAAGCCAGCCAGCCCAGGCATAAAGTTCACAGGTGTGTGTGAGTCTTGGTGCATTTGTGAGTAGGTGGCAGGCTTTGTTTAAGGCAACTGAGATCCGTTGGAGCACCGTGTCGGTAGCAGAACCATATATGGCCAGCCCATAGTCTATGAGTGAGACAACTGAGCTGCTGATTGCCAGGTTTAATGCTTCATGGGCTAGACAATGCCTGTGATGGTAGAGGATCCTAATTCTGGTATTAATAGCTTTTGCAGTGATATTGATATGCTGGGAGAAGGACAGGGAGGAGTCTATTATAACCTCCAGGTATTTGAAATGTGGGACGAGTTCCAGTGTGTCACCGCTGTCATTCCTTATTGCTTGTTTTGGGCTGTGGAGTATAGTATGGTCTTTGTTTTTTTATACTTCATGACCAGTCTTTGCTCTTTAAACCACTTTTCTGCAGATGAGAAGCCATTTTGGAGATCAGTTTCAAGCAGTTCAGGGCCCAGGTTGCTGGTAAAAATCACTGCGTCATCAGCATATAGGAGCATGCAGCACTGGCAGGAGGCCTGGAGATTTTTTAAGAAAACATTGAACAGCAACGGTCCCAGAATGGACCCTTGTGGTACACCAGATCTGACAGGTCGGCTATCTGATAGGACTTCCCCAATCCTGACCTGCTGGGAGCGGCAGCTCAAGTAACTGCTAAACCAGTTCACAGTTTCAGGTGCGAATCCAATGTCAGATAGCTGCTCGAGGAGGAGCGCATGATGAAGTGTATCAAATGCCTTTGATAGGTCGATGAAGGCTGCCCCTACAAAGCGGCCTTGGTATAAGGCGTTATGGATGAATTAGATAAATTCAAGTAGGGCTGTGATGGTACTGTGGCCACCCCGTGTTGCTCTGGACATAGGAGTTGGTATTGATTAAAGTATTCCACCATCTGGTCAGCCATAATCTGCTCGAGAGCCTTGGAGAGCAGCGGGAGTATGGAAATCAGTCCGTAGTTATTATGTAAGGACCTGTCCCCACTTTTGTGTATGGGGTTACTGTAGCAGGTTTCCATCTTTAGGGGAATTGGGAGTGGAAGAGGGATAGGTTAAGTATTCTGGTTAGTGGTCCAAGTATTTCATCCAGTGCCAAGTGAACAAATTTAAGGTCCAAGGAGTCCCCACTGCGCCTAGATTTTCCGAGAACCTTTTCAAAGTATTTCCTAGCATCTGCTTCTGAGACCATTTTGAAGCAGAATAGCAGCTGGTTAGGTGGTAGTGCAGGCGACCTCATATTGTCCCTTGGGTTGGGGGTATTGAAGAAGTCCTGGGGGAGCACATTACTGAGGTCAGTGAAAGCATGATTCAGTGAGCTGGCAATAAGCGGAGGGTCTAAGGTTGGAACCCCCTCAACAGTAGGCATAGCAGGGGCAGTTGTGGGGTCTTTCTCTGTGATGTCATTAAGGTTGGCCCAGAAAGACTTGCTGCTGTTCCATGAGTTAGTGAGGGCTTCTTTGTAATATGTGCTTTTTGCATGGTGGATAGCTTTCGTACAGTCATTGCGGGCCTTTTTATATCATTGAATGTTTGCAGTTGTCCCCTGTGCTCATGCTATTTGCCAGATATGATCTCTTAAGGTAAGTTGCTCCAGGAGTTCAGGGGTAATCCCGGGGTTAAAGAGCCCTTTGGCTTTTCTTGTAGTAACTGGTGCATGTTTGTAACAGACAGCATTAAATTTTGACACAAAGAGGTCAAGTGCAGTGTCCATATCATTGGATTTATGGAGGTTCATCCAGTCAAGAAGTTTTAGGTCTGACTTCAGTTGTGAGAGGTGACCTTTTAGTAGCAGTCATTTTTTTATAGTTCTGGTGGGGGGTTTGCAGTAGTTGTTGTTCCAGTTGCATTTGATAGGGGAGTGGTCACTCAAAGAGTCAGGGAGAATGGTGAGATTGGAACTATGAGCAGGACGGTTGGTGAGCACTCAGTCCAGCAGTTTGCTGGTGCCGGTCTTGTAGCTGACTCATGTCGGAGTCTCCACCATTTGGGACAAATGGATAGCAGACAGGGTATTCTTAACATAGAAACATAGAATTTGATGGCAGATAAGGGCCGCTTGGCCCACCCAGTCTGCCCATTTCCCTACCTGATGGATAAGCTGCAGATTCTAGTTAATCAACAGCTTTCTTCCTCCTGCCCCCCACTAGAATTAAATCTAGACCTATCTATTAAAAACAAGACGGCTATCATAGCTGATCTTGTTGGGTCAGCTGACCTGGCATGCATCACTGAGACCTGGCTGGATGAAAATGCTGGGCCAGTATTAGCCGCAGCAGTTCCGGCCGGGTACTCAGTGGTATACCGCTCGAGGAAGGATCGTAGGGGCGGGGGTGTTACCATTTGTTTTAAATCAGAATTGGGCCTGGTGGAGGTACCATTGGGAGTCACCAGATCCTTTGAGTGTGTCTTAGGCGAGGGTGTGGGGTGCAGGATACTTCTTGTATACCGTCCACCAGGTGACGGGAATGTTTTCCTGCAGGAAGTCGCAGACTTCATTGTCGACCTGACATTGGGGTCCCCCAGATGGTTGGTTCTGGGGGACTTCAATGCCTGGGTCGACGATGAACTCTCATGTTTTGGTCAAGACTTCCTCCAGTTGATGTTATCACTGAGCTTCACACAGGTAGTTTCCTCCTCAACCCATATTGGTGGGCACTCATTGGCTCTGGTGTTCCTTCTGGGGATGGGGATATCTGATTTGGTGGTGGAACCACTCGGATGGTCTGACCATCACTCCATTAGGTTCAATTCTGAGGCCACCCCTATTAGGTCAGCCCCTTCAGAAATGGTCCGGTACCACCCATTAAGGGTGTGTCCCCAGATGACCTGATGGCGGTGCTGGATCTATTGGACCTTCCGATAGATTGCTTGGATCCAGGTGACCTAGTACAGGCCTATAATAGGGCGGTTACGGGGGCCCTGGATTCTATTGCACCTGTTCGTGTTCGTCCGCTCACTCTTCGCCCCAGGTCTCCATGGTTTGATGAGACCATGAGGGAGTTGAGGAGGGTAGGACGAAGGCTGGAGAGGCATTGGCGGAAGTCCGGTCTGGATGATGACAGACTTAGTTTGATGGACCATTATACGGCCTATCAATCCGCAATCTCTCGTAAGAAGGCAGAGTTCCTGTCCAGGGAGATAGCGGCTGCACAGAATAGACCAGCTCAGCTCTTTCGGACTGTGGACAGACTGTGCAATCCAGTCTGTCTTCAGCCGGGAGGGCCTTTTCCCTACAGAATGGTGTGAGGAGTTTGCTCTTTTCTTTGCAGATAAGGTTGCCGAAATCAGATCGGACGTCCGCTCTTCCCTCTCCAATGGGGGCAGTGATGGTCGGCCGGAGATGTCAAACACCCAGTTTGCATGGTCTGACTTCAGCCTCCCCAAAATCGATGATATTGTGATGGTCATCCGAGCACTGCGACCAACCAGCTGTGATTTGGACCCTGGCCCCACGCGCCTTTTAGTGGATTGTATGGATAAAATCAGCCTAGTCCTGGTTTTGATAGTCTGGAAGTCTTTGGAGGGGATCTTTCCAGATCCTTAAAGAAGCTATAGTTAGGCCTCTTTTAAAGAAGTCCTCCTTGACCCAGATTGTCTAGCAAATTACAGACCAGTCTCTAACCTACCCTTTATCGGTAAGGTTATTGAGAAGGTGATCGCAATGCAATTGGAGGATCATCTGACCAACAACAATATCTACGATGCTCTCCAATCTGGATTTAGGAAAAGGCATAGTACCGAGACAGCACTTGTTCGGGTACTAAATGACCTCCTAATAGCGAGAGATCGTAGGACCTGTTCTATCTTGGTACTTCTTGATCTCTCTGCAGCATTTGACACTGTTGATCATGGTGTGCTGTTAGAGCATCTGCGGTCCATCTGTGGATTATCTGGCATGGTCCTCAGGTGGTTTAGATCTTACCTCGAAGGTAGGACTCAGAGGGTGGTGTTGGGAATTTTTTCCTCGGCATCAGTCTCCCTGCCTTGTGGGGTACTGCAGGGCTCTATTCTAGCGCCTATGTTATTTGCGGTGTATATGCTGCCGTTGGGAGCGATTATAAGATGATATGGTCTGGGTTTCATTGCTATGCCGATGACACCCAACTGTATATGTCTTTGTGCCCGACAGGATGCTGCCTTGTCAGTATTTAATAACTGCCTTGCGAAATCAAGATTGGATGAATGGGAGTTGGTTGAGGTTAAACCCAGAAAACTGAGGTGTTGGTTGTGGATAAAGGTCGCTGTGGGCAGGTCTGCCAGCTGGATCGCACTCTGGCTTATGGCTTGCAGGCGTCCCGCTGGCGACCTCAGATCAGGTGCAGAATCTTGGTGTAATAATTGACGACCACTTGGCGCTTAAAGCTCAGGTGTCAGCGGTGGTCAAAATTTCCCTTTTCCATCTGAGGAATATCACCAGGGTGAAGCACCTGGTTCCTCAGAAGATCTTCCAACATTGATCCGCCTTTGTTACCTCCCGCCTTGACTATTGCAACTCCTGTACCTAGGGCTATCGGGGTTGAGCAGCCGTCTGCAGCTAGTGCAGAATCGGTGACCAGGTTGTTGACTGGTTCTTCTAGATCCAGTCATATAATGCCTGTGCTCCCACGGACTGCACTGGCTGCCAGTATTTGGCGAATCACCTTCAAGGTCGGTTTGCTGACCTATAAAGCTCTACATGACGGGACCAACATACCTGAAAAGCTCCTGCCCCTACTGTCCCTCCGCCCCTCCGATCCACTGACAAGGGATTGCTGGAAATTCCCAGGGTCCGTTTGAAATCTTCAGGGGCTGGGTCATTTAGCTTTATGGCCCCGACCCTGTGGAATTCTCTACCTCGTCAGGTGCTAAATAGTCCGACTGTCCTGAGCTTTAAAGGAGCCTTGAAGACCCACCTTTTTAGTATAGCTTTTAATGATTTATAATAGTTTTAAATTCTATCTATTTATTGTTTTATGATATTGTGCAGGCGTTTTGGATTTGAGAAAAGCGCCTTTTTATAAATAAAAGTTGATTGATTGATTGATAGAATTGCCTTATGCCTGTCCCATGCATTCTTGAATTCTCCCACTGTTCCTGACTCCACAGCCTCCTCAGGAAGGCTGTTCCATGCATCCACAATTCACTCTCTGAAAAAATACTTTTTAACATTTTCCCTGAGCCGTCCTCTCTGTATCTTCAAATTGTGCCCCCTTGTTCTTGCACATCTCTTCTTCTGAAATATACTACCCTCTTGTACCTTGTTAATTCCCTTAAGATACTTGAAAGTTTCTATCATGTCCCCCCCTCCTCCTTTCCTCAAGGGTATACATATTAAGCTGCTTTAGTCTTTCCTCGTATATCTTCTGGTGCAGACCTTACACCATTTTGGTTGCCCTCCTATGATCAGCCTCCACTCTGTCTATGTCTTTGCCGAGATGGGGTCTCCAGAATTGCATGCAGTACTCCAGATGGGGTCTCACTAACTGTCTGTAGAGAGGGATAACAACTTCCTGTTTTCTACTGTTGATGCCTCTCCCTATGCATCCCAGTATCCCCCCAGCCCTCCTTACTGCCTTCTCACATTGCTTGCCCACCTTTAGGTCATCTGATATAATTACTCCTAGGTTTCTTTCAATTTTTGTTGTTGTTATTAACTCACCCCCCATTGTGTACTGTTCTCCTGGGTTTTTGTTTCCCAGATGCATTACCTTGCACTTCTTTGCATTGAATCTGAGCTGCCACGTGTTTGACCAATCCTCCAACCTAGACAAGTCCCTTTTCATTCTTTCCGCTCCACCTTGTGTATCAACCCTGTTGCAGATCTTTGTGTCATCTGCAAAGAGGCATACCTTTCCTTCCAGGTGCTCTCCAATGCCACTTATAAAGATATTAAAGAGGACCGGTCCCAGTACTGAACCCTGCGGTACCCCGCTGGTTACCCTCCTTTCTTCACTGTGGACTAAGTTTACTATTACCTTTTGCGTCCTGTTGTCCAGACAGTTTTTTCCAGGCTACCACCTTGGGACCCACTCCAAGGCTGGCTAACTTATATTAATCTTTTGTGTGAGACTGTGTCAAATGCCTTGCTAAAATCTTGGTAGGCCATATCCACAGCCCCTCCCTGGTCTACTACTTTGGTCACCCAGTCAAAGAAATCTATTAGGTTCGTCTGACATGACCTTCCTGCTGTGAAACCATGCTGCCTTGGATCCTGTGCCCCACTGGCCTCTAGGTACTCAACAATTCTTTCCTTCAGAAGTGATTCCATCATTTTCCCTACCACTGAAGTCAAACTAACTGGTCCGTAGTTTCCTGCCTCTGCCCTGCTCCCACTTTTGTGAACTGGAATCACATTTGCCCTCCTCTAGTCCTCAGGTACCACTCCATTCTCCCATGATTTGTTAAAGAGAGTAGTCAGTGGTGTTACTAGTTCTACCCTTAGTTCTTTTAGTATTCTTGGGTGAATCCCATCAGACCCCATTGCTTTGTCCACTCTCAGTTTCAAGAGTTCTTTCAAAACCCTTTGTTCTGTGAATGGACTGGTATCGACCCCCCTATTCAGAATTTCTCCCTTGTTTGGTGTAGGCACCTCCCCCTCCTCATCTGTTGTGAATACTGAGCAGAAATATTCGTTCAGTATCCATGCTTTTTCACTGTCACCCTCTGCCCACATTCCCTCCCCTTTATTAAGTCTCTGTATTCCTCCCTTGTTCTTTCTTCGCTCCCTAATGTACCTATAAAAGGTTTTATCCCCCTTCTTAACAGAGTTGGCTATCTTTTCCTCAGTTTGTGCCTTTGCTATTCTGACTGCCTTCCCTGCCTACTTCTGCTTTAACTGATAAAGTTCTCTGTCCTGCTCCTTCTGTGTTTCCTTATATTTTCTGAATGCTATCCTTTTCTCATTAACGTCCCTGCCACCTCTTTTGAGAACCATAGTGTTTTTCCTTCATTTTGTTTTATTGATTTGCTTCACACAAAGGCTTGTTGCCTCTGTGATGGCTGTTTTAATTATTCCCCATTGTTCCTCCACCCCTCTTTCTTGCCCATTTGCTAGTGCTTTTCTAAGACACTCTCTCATTTTCCCAAAGTCAGCCTTCCTAAAGTCCAATACTCTTGTTTTTGTGTGGCTTGACTCTATGGCTGTGTTTATTGTGAACCACACTGTTTGGTGGTCACTTGTTCCCAGATGGCTACCCACTTCTAAATCTGAGATCCTTTCTCCTTCCCCATTTGAGAGTACCAGGTCTAAGATTGCTCCCTCCCGAGTGGATTCCAACACTAGCTGTCTGAGGCATGCCCCTGTAAGGCATCAAGAATGACCCTGCTCTTGGATGTGCCTGCAGCAAAGGTACTCCAGTTAACATCTGGCATGTTCAGGTCCCCCATCAACAATATCTCCCCTGTTTCTGCCATTTTAAGGATGCCTTCTATCATTTCCTTGTCCATTTCCTCCCCCTGAGATGGGGGTCTGTACACAACCCCCGTGAGGATTGTGGTGCCATTTCCTGTCTCCAAGGTGACCCATAGTGACTCATCAACTTCCTGTTTACTCTTTAGTTCTGTTGCTTTAATCTCTTTCCTTATATAGAGAGCTACTCCTCCTCCTCTTTTACCCACCCTGTCCCTCCTGTAGACTGTGTATCCTGGTATGTTGACTTTCCACTCATGGTTCTCTGTGTACCATGTTTCAGTGACTGCCACAATATCCAGGCATCCCTCTTCCATTAAGGCCACTAGTTCAGGGAGCTTGTTGCACAGACTACGGGCATTGGTACTCATCACCTTCCATTTATTTTTTATGGCCTTACCCCTTTTAGCCCCATCCCTGTCCTTAACACCTTTTTCTGCATTTATCCCTGTCCTGCTCCCTACTGGCTTCTCTGCATTGGTGTTTACCTCTCTAACTACTGTGTTTGACAGAGGTGGAGGCAGGTGAGAGCCAATTTATATTAAAGTCACCTAGCAGAACAATTTCTGTGTTTAAACTCAGAGTACTGATGTAATCCAGCAGGTTGCTGACATTGGTCGTGGTTAGTTTTGGTGGAATATATACTGACAGCAGAGTAAGCACTCTATTGTATGGCCCTAAAAGTAGTCCAATGGCCAGAGCTTGCAGGTTGTCACTGCTACATGGGGGGTAAGACATGTCCCTGGAGAGAGAGTCTTTAGTGTAGATGACACAGCCCCCACCTATTTTCAAGTGTCAGTCCTATGTGTACAAGGTGTAACCAGGAAGAGTGATGGCAGTGTCTGGTATCTTCAGGGATAACCAAGTTTCCACTGCAGATGGCATGTCTGGATTATAATGAGAGACCCATACCTTCAGGCAATCCATTTTGGGGAGGAGGCTGCTGATGTTTAGAGAAGCAAGCACAAGTCCTGTGGTTTTTTTGTGGTCAAGCACTGGGGTCATGTGGTGGGCCAGGGTTGGGGTACACATTGCCAGACTTCAGAAGTAGGAGTAGGAGTAGTAAGTAAAGAAGTTGTTCCAATATAAATTTATTATGTAGAGGCCACTATCTTTTACTGGGCATATAGGCCTTCATGTTATCAACGTGGATTACAAAATCACTGAGGAGTGGTACCATGGAGGGATCCTTGGGTAGGTATTCCAGGCCTATGATCATAGAGGGTAACTGACGGAGGTTGTGGATTTCATCAGGGTAGGAAGAGATAACTGTTCCATATACATTTAGGACTACTGCCTCATGGGTAGCTTGAATAGATTTGATGGATCCATTACAGTGGCCCATGGAGGCAATAATGGTGAATACAATGAGGCATTGTAATAATCCAGTGGAAGTGGGAGGCAATATTGGTCCACAGGGAGGCAGTGAGTTCAGTATTGGGGTAAGGCAGCAGGAGAGGATTTCTCACACAAATTAGTCCCAGAGAGCTTTTGTCTGAGTTGATGGTTAGAATAGGGCTAGGAGCAGTGAGCGAGATACACTTTTCCAAGTAGATGTTCAGGGGGATGAATGCCTGTAGTGGCAGAGAGAAGGTGGTGGACGCATGGAACAGCCTTCTTGAGGAGGTTGTGGGGTCAAAAACAGTGGGGGAATTCAATAATGTATAGGACAGACATAAGGCAATTATAGTGTGGGGTAGGAAGAAGGCTGTTGGTTAACTAGGATCTGCAGCTTATCCAATAGGTAGAGAAATGGGCAGACTGGGTGGGCCAAGCAGTCCTTATCTGCCATCAAAGTCTATGTTTCTATATTCCTTTTTGCAGTCAGCTACTCAGCGGGCCTTGCATGGCTAAATTTTGCTTCAGTTGGATTCTCTTCACTCTATTGTAGCTGACCCCTGGATAGTATTTGCTACTACAGGATTCCTTGGACCGTTTGGGGACCTGAGGTTCGTACTTTGCAGGAAGAGATTGCTTTAGTTAGATATGGATTTCTTTCTCGGTATGGAACTCTTTCACTGGGTTGTGGAGATACCCGATGGTCTTTATGCTTGGTGCCTGACTTTCTTATATTATTATCTTGTTGAATGTTCCTGCTCCTTTAATTAAGCTGGAACGGCAATCTGCACTGTACTGATAATGGATTGTTCAGGCAGTACCTGCGGATTTCCTGTCCTTTTTTGAGCATCCTCCACCTTGGTACTCATTAGCACCTGTTTTCTAAAACCTTGGACTTGACATGGGAGTTTTCACTGGAGTGTGCATTAGTGTCGTTATCTGACTCCAGGTCTTGTTTATCAGTCAGTTTCTTTTATTTTGCCAAGGATACAGTCAGAGCTACAGTACAAGCTGAACTTTATTGCAGTACCAAGTAGACTGCCTCAGTAATGGACTCTTCGCTCTCAGGCTGTACCAGATTAAGAACTGGCTTATTCATTTTGATGTTTGTAGCTCCATTGTATTCCATATTTATGTATTTCCAACATTATCCTTTAATTTAGATTTTGGCTGCCAATCATTATCCTTAGAGCTCTGCTTTAGTAATATTTGCTTGCACTACGTTCTATTTTATTATTTGCTTACCTAACTACATATTGGATTCAAATGTTATTTAGTATTAGACTAGTTGGGAGCAATGGATCGAATGGTTTATATATTAGGCTTTTGTTATCAGGGAGGCCCATTTGTATCTTATTTGATGGTATTGAATTTGAATATTATATGGCCCTCCGTGTTGTGGGAATTTTGGATGTTGGAGGCAGGAGGGGGCTTTGGAGGTGAAAAGTTTGTCAGCTTTGGATCACCATGGACTTGTTAGTGTGTGTTGTTACTCTTGTGAGGAGGGGGAGGTTCTGTTCTGGGTCTGTTTTATTTTTATGGTTTGGGTGTTCGATGTTTGGGGTTTGGTGGGGTTACCTGTGGGGGATGGGGATGGGATATTCTTAATTTGTTTTTTGAATGGCCTCTTAGTACTCAAATGGTTTACTGTTCTGAGATGGAATATTTGTTTCTTAGACCTTCATTCGGGGTTGATGTCTGGACTTATATTTAAGAGGCTGGACTTTTTCCAATCGGGTGGGGGGAGGGTGACAGATTGGACTTCTTTGATTTATTTTCTTCCTTTTGGGGCTGACGAAGGTTTTCCATTTGTCTGGTATTTACAAGGTATGTATATATGGCCTCCATAGCTCCTTATGCTTCATGGAATGTAAAGGGGAGCCCATTCTAAGGTTAAGTAGAGCAGTGTCAGTGTCAGTGGCTCAACAAGTAGCACACTTGCCTCTGAGGCCGGGAGATCAGAAGACTGTGGATTCTATCCCCACACCAGGCACTTGGGTTAATATTCCAATACTGACACTGCAGTGCAGCATGAGGGAGTGCTGCACTCCTAAGGTGCAGTCTATTGGATGAGACATTAAACCGAGATCCCATCTGCCTGTTCTGGTGGTAGTTCAGGTGGATGTTAAAGATCCCATGGCACTTCTCAAAAAGAGTAGGGGTATTTTTTTTTTTGCATTATATTTTTATTGAGCTTTTCAAGTAAAAATACACACTTTACAAAAAGCACAAGTACACAGGCGAGTCCTCAGCACAAGGTACAATAGTAAGAATTAACAATACAACCACATCTTACAATGGAATCACCCCTCTTATAAACCCATGGGGGAATTAACCACTTATCAAAAAACTCATGCTTCAAAAGCCTACAGCACAAGGAGGGTCCCAGAGAGAGATAAATGCAACCCTAGCCAGTCCCTTTAAGAACCAGCCAGAGTGTGAGCCCTCAGGCACACAGCTCCCTCTGCAGGATTTCAAAGATACCCATAAAGCATAAGCTCCAGTTTACGTAAGATCCCCTTTACAGTACAAGAAAAAACAGACAAAATGCCCTTCCTTTAATATAGAACATTAGTTAAAACCCCAAAACTCAAAGCAATGCCCCAGCCCACCTTTCTGATTTTGAGAGCATGTAGATAACCTAGCAAACATTCGTTTGGGTCCCCAAGTTGCAATACAGGAAACAAACAACAGCGACCTGCAATGTTATGGTAAATCCACGGTATTCCTTACTTCTATGAGAAACAGCACATAATCATGCATAACAGTCCAGAGCATGTCCTCATACAAGATCCTGAATGTTCAGTAAAATATCTCCCCTGTATTTAAAAGCAACAAACCCAACATTAGAGACCACCCATACTTAACCGGTGCATTAACCAGTACCCCTCGAAATGAATCAAGAAAGGGTGGTTATACTTTATTGCTTTCTATTTGACCCGAAAGAAATAAAAAATAGTCACTCTCCTGAATCAGCATCTTCATTCTCCTTAGACCCCTCCTGCTCGATGATGTCCATAATCTTTTCAGCATCTTTCGGATCACTAAATAGGTAGGTTTTCTCCTTCCACGATATGCGAAGTTTGGCCGGGTACAGAAGTTGATGATGAATTTTAAATTGCCGCAGACGGGCTCGAATTGCATCAGATGCTTTGCGGCGCTGCCTGGTTCCGAAGGATAAATCAGGAAAAAGTTGCAGTTCAGAGTCACCATACTTGAACTTCCTTCGTCTTCTTGCAGTGGCCAGCAAACGGTCCCTGTCTCCTATGCCAGACAGACCACCACAAACGTGCAGGGGTCAGTGGATCCTTTCTGTGCCTTTCGAGGTTGAAGCCTGTAAGCCTTCTCCAATGATAATGGTGGTTCCTCCTCTGTATGACCAATTATGCCAGGTAGGAGAGAGTAGGCAAAGTCCAAAGGGTCATCCCCTTCGGCCAATTCCGACAAGCCCAGAATTCTAATGTTCTGTTCACGGGCCTGGTTTTCCAGAACCTCCATGCATTGACGCAGCCAGGTGTTATCGCCAATTAATTTTGTGGTAGCATCCATAGTTTTAGTTATGTTTTGTTCCAACTTGGTCATCAACTGGTTATTTAAATCCATGTCTCCAGAGCTGCGACTCTTGGTGTTAGGATGTCAAATTTGCGGTCCAGTTCCTGGACCGTACACACTAGCTGCTGCAGAGTAGAATTGACCATAGCCAAGGACACCTCTGCAGACTCCACACCACCGGAGGTCCCTGTCCCTCCATCTCTAGGAGGTCTGCCTTGTGGTTGGAAAAAGTCCGTAGAGGCAGATGCTGATCCTTTATTTTTCCCCATTTTGCTCGCAGATAGGACTCAGGTGCATACCAAAAGCGGAAGAGCCAGGCTAACACAAAGAATGGGACTCAATCATATAATTAATATAAAATAATAGTCAGAGCTTCTGAAATGTGCATCCTCCTTCATGGCTGCTCAGCAGCGCCCCCTCCAGGGGCATTTTTATTGAATATACACAACAAAATCTAATCCACAGTAATACTTACATAGTATGATAAGGAAAATTATAAAACAAAACAATACAAAAAAATCCCAAAACCAGTCCCCTTTCTTTCTCTTAGTTTTACAAATTCATCCAGTTTTAGCTTTCAAAATAGGTATACCTTTCCATCTACTAATCCAAACATTTTTAGTCAGGTGCTGCTTCTCATATAAACATTGGCCCAGATATTCAAACTGCGACCAAAAAGTGTGCAATAGCAGGAGCAAGCGCAAGTCTATTGCGCCCATGTGTAAGAGACACGATATTCAAAAAAGGAGCTGGCAAAATTGCGCCTACAGCCAACGACTGAATATCGCACCACCTGCGTCATAGTGCAACTAGGGAGGGGAAGCTGAGCAGATCTGATGCGCCATAGCGCAACAAGGGATGTTCATCTGAGCAGTCCAGAGGCGCCATAGCGCAACCAGGGAGCCCCCCAGCTGCAGAGCAATGTAACTGCACAATCAGGGAGGTAGGGGCCCACCACCCATTCCACAGATGGGTACAAGAATACACAGCAGAACAGACATTGTCCTCCACACCCCAAGCACAGCACAACCAGGGGAAGGCTGGAATAACCACTGTTCCATGGAGACAAGCAACCAACCCACAGTCTGGCCATGGTACCCCATCACACCTACCGGCAAGCTATGACTGGCACACAAGGAGGGCAGACCACCCTGTGCCACACCATCCCCCCAGTGCACAGCACACCCTGCACCATGATCCCTAGACACCCCCCCCATGAGCAGTGACCACCACTGCAGGAAACCCCATGCATGCCACCACCCCCACTGTGTCAATGCAACCCTGTGCACCACAGAACCATGCAAGCCAGCCCCACCACGAGCACCCATCAGCAGGTTGCAGCACACGGCAATGCAACAACGGCAGACACAGTGCCACCATGCACAGTCCCCCGAGGTACTGCTGAGAGACCGACCATACGTTGGCGCAAGAGGTACCCCATATGAGACAGTCGTGTCCTTCACACCACCACCAGTGGTACAGCGCTCTGCACAGTATTCCAGTGATACACCTTGGCCCACCACTGGCCACAACAGCCAGCACAGACACCCACAATGGTGCGTTGAAGCATGCACCACACCGGATGCAACACAGGGTCTGGACAGACACCTACCCATACCCAAGGGCACAACAACACAGGGACGCAGTGGTGGAGCAACCAAGCCCCCATTGTGGGCCCATGTAAGCCGTGTACACACAACCCGCAGTCCACCATGGCACTTGAGTGTCAGCCACCCTGCGCAGGCACTGTGGACCCATACACCACCAGTAGACACCTGGAGCACAAGCCACAGACAGTGGGGCACATCCCCTGCAACACACACAAGCCACAGCATGGAGGTGGGACAATGACCGTGATGCCCACAGTGCCACCTGAGACAGAGATGCACCACACCAGTGACATGGGCAACCCAGCAAAGTGACGGGTACAGTGTCCACCTTGCAGGGAATGCCACCACTGACATGCCAGTGGACCATGCAGGTCACAGACAGGCATGTGTGTCAGCTGCACAGGCCATGGACGGGCCAATGGGTGTGCCATGGACACAGAACATGCGCCATGGACCACTGCACACAGTCATCCAGTGCACAGGGAACAACACACACACCACAGACAGTGACTGATATCTACCTCCACACCATAGTCACCTCCACACGGACACACACACATACCCATGACTGCACCACCCCTGATGCCATGCACACCACTGCAGCTAAGCATTTATAGCCCGCTGCAAATCAGAGACCACCACGGTATTCATATAAAATTCAAATGTATTGTAAAAATATAAAACTTAACTATGTACAATAATAAAAACTATTTACAAGCTTGGGGTGGGGCACAAACAAGGTGGGGGTGGGCAGGGGAAGGGTGGACAAATGGGATGGGATAGGAAGGGTGTGAGGGTGGGTCAGGGGGTGGAAGTCAGTGACCAAGGGACTGTTAAAGGGACTGCCGTTCCTGGCTCTGGGTCCACCTGGCTCTGTGTCGCCGCAGCACCCCCCAACTCATCCAGCCTCCTTAGTACCTCCACCGTCTCGCGGGCCAGATTCAGGAGCTCCCTCATGGTGTCCCGAATTTCCCTTAGATGTCTCGCACCTAGGACAAGGGAGCACAGTCAATAGGTGTGAATGCACAACCCCATACAGTCCGCCCACTGTGCATGGCATACGGCCATGGGACATACCACTGTGATGGTGTGTGACCACCCGCAGTGATCACGTCCACAGGACCTGTCCACCCAGGCGCATACAGGCATGCGGAATGCTGCACACACCCACCGGCCAAGTCACGCACAGCACCACCGTGGCCGTTTAGTGACATGGCTATGTGGTGCAAAGGCAGTGGCACAGCCATACACCTGGTGCACGCATGGACCACCAGTGACGCACACCCAGACATGCATTGCCACTGGACAGTGTTGACTGTAACAAGTGGCGTGCATGGCAGTGATGTCAATGAATGGTGGCCATGCCCCGCTGCCCACCTTGTCACACAGCATGCAATACTAATCATGAAGGTCTGGCACTCACCCTCATCGGGCCGGTCAGGTGGGCGTTGCTGGTCCTCAGCCCACCTGGCTGCAGTTTCCACACCCCTCCGCTGCTCTGCCCACACCCTGCATAGTTCATCTGGGCCTGTGGGGACAAAAAGGAGAGAAGAACATCAGTACATTCCCGAAGCAAAGTCCTCCTGCCCCAAGGTGTGTGACCTCCGACCCAGCCAGACCCACCCACCCACACCTGTGAACACCGCCACAGCCAACCCATACGGTCCCTCCCTTATGTGCTGGACACATACAACACTGTGACTCATATGGACGATAAAAGTGTGTTGACGGAACCCCTACCTCGACGTGGCACCATGCCCCTCCTGGCACGTGACTGCAGTCAGGCCAGTAGCTCCGGCTCCCTCCTGCGCAGGTCACCATAGTGGTGCCTGCACTGCTCAGCTGAACGCCCCCAGCCTGTTGCCTCATCCAGGGCAGTGGCCACCTCCTGCCACACCTGGGTCTTTGCCCTATCCAGGGGCCTCCCCAAAGAGAGGCCCAAGGTGTGGCTCGACTATGGCCACCAGATTGGCCAGCTCAATGGCACTCCATGGAGCAGCTCGTCTCACGATGCCATTCCAATAGCTATAGTAGGCAATATGGCTCTGCAGCGCAAACTCTGCGTGCAGATGCTGCTGCGGTACAGCGCTGCTGCCATTCCCTATGGCGCTGTTACCGAACAGCGTGATAGAGGTGCACCTATGCCTGACACATGGTGCCAAGGGGGCAAAGGGTGGGCACAGGGTCAAGGGTCTCTGGCGCAAGGCCACGCACAGCGCCATCAGATGACAATGCATGTAGCGCGATTGGCTGCCTGTGTGCCAGTGCCACAGCGGACTATCGGGCAGTTGGACCATTGCGCCTATGAAGGCCCAGTGCCACAGCGCCATGTAGTGACCATCGCTATAGCGCCACTGGCACAATGGTGGCCATGCCCTGCATTGCCTACCGTGCACAGCACGTCATCAGCACGGCAGATGCCTGTGTCAGCAACCCAGGCATGCGCAGTGAGGTGTACTACGCATGCCACAGAACTGTGCCATTGGCTCAGCACGTTCAACACAATTGCGCAAAGTGCAACAACGCGATATTCAGCCGTCATATGCAAATCATCTGATCAGCCATTCAATGGCGCAGCACTGCAATTTGCATCTAATTAAAGTTGCTCCTCGCCTCATTTGCATGGATTGTGCTATAAAGGTGCGACAATGTGCTGCAGTGGCCATAGTCAGGTTACTGCAGTTTATTGGTGAGTTGCATGCTGTTTGGGAGTGTGGACTGTGGATTCAGGGACATGCATGGGACTGCACAGTCACAGGTAACAACTGCCATTCTTACAGGCTACATAATGACCGAGCACGTTCTTGGAGAGGAGGACAACAGTGGTGGGAGGAGGAGGAGGAGGCCGAATTTTACTAAGGCCAAAACCGAAGCCCTTTTCAAGGCCTACCTGGATCCAGAGCCACTGCTCAGTGGACAGCGGGGCACCCCTCAGGCCTGTGCTGCTGCATGGGAGGAGGTGGCACGTGCCGTGAACCTGCATGGCAGCCACCAGCGCTCTGTGCAGGAGTGTAAGAAGAAGATGAGCACAGACTAAACCCTTGACAAAGAAAATAATGGTCCTATTCAGAAATGAAGGGGTTAATGTGGCAGATATTACTTACTGGCTATAGCAGCGTTGTACAGTGAAAGGTTACCCAGAGCCCATCTTGGATGATGAGCAATTATGGACTGGAGGATGGAAATATCAGGTCACTTTGAATCTGGAACAAGGTTTAACAAAACATCTGCCAAATTGTTTTTTTTTAAGGGGAGAGATCGAGGGGTTATCTTCTATCCGGGTCAACCCTGATCATGTTTTAAATGTGGGTATGTGGGGCATTTAAATAATGTGTGCAACAAGCAGAAATGTGGCCTGTGTGGAGAAATAGGCCACTTTGGAGCACAGTGTCAACAACCTTTAAGGTGTAATTTGTGAGACGAGCAGGGTCACACTTTTAGAAACTGTTCATGGGCATCTCATAATAGTAGAGATTTGGCCATACTTGCTGAACAAGATGTTTGTGTTGCCACGGCACAGAAGGAGAAGCAGCATATGCTGGATTTACTCCTTACAAAGCCCCAAAAGGATGTGTCTCCTTCTAGAATACCTCACTCCTATACAGTTTCCCCTCTAGTAATTATCAATCAGGAGGGAGGGGATCTGAATCCTCAGTTTGCACAGAGGGGTCCTTCAATTGATTCCATGGAAGAAGTAGACCCCTTTATCATAAAGGATTCTGCCACATCAAATAACCCTCTTGCCCAGGAAGAAATTGGCTCTTGTAACCAAGAAACAGTTAAACTAGGCCCTGTACAGAGAATGGAAGTAGAATCAGAAGATAACTGTATGCCCCACATTCCAGCAGGATGAATCTTTTCAGAGGATCACGAGATCTAAAGCAGGAAAGCCTCCTGTGGAGATCCCTACAGAGACTCAGATTTTGGATAATTTACCGGTACAGAACTCATATGCTTTATTATTTGAGCAAGAAGGAGAAGAGGAAAGTCATGATTTGGATTTATTATCTATTACCTCTTCACAGGCGGATGCTAGTATTGAAGGAGGGTCTATGGATAAGCATAAACCCAGAAAGCGGAAAAAAAAGAGATGAAGAGGATTGTGTTTTGTATTTGTTTCTTTGATCTATGTCTCTGAGTTCCTTTTTCTCTCCCTCTAGCTTTCTATGTCTGGAAAACTTTCTCTTCTCACAATTAATGTGAATAGCATTAAATCCTTAGGTAAAAGGCGGGTCACTTTTGCAAGTATAAAAGAAGGGAAATGTAATGTGATTCTAGTACAAGACACTAGGTTACACTCATTAGTAGAGGTGAGGGATGCACAAAGGGGCTGGTGATGGGGGGTCTCTTTTTGGTACTTAAGTGAAGTACCTTATTCTGGTTTAGGGGTTTTGTTTATGGGCATACAGGTAAAAATATTGCATCTGTTTGATGTATTGTCTGGAAGGGTAATGATATTGGATGTTGTTTTAGGGAATGAGACATACAGAATTATCAATATTTATGCTCCTCAAGTAAGGGCAGACATGTCTTCTCTTTTTAGGAGGGTTGAACCCTACTTACATACTTCAAAACTGGTAATTTGGGGAGGTGATTTCAATTGTGGCCTTACAAAAAGAGACTGGGGGAAGGTTACCTCTAAAGTCTTTAGTGATTCTAATTCTTTATTAGGAATATTGAAAGCTAATAATCTATGTGATGTGTATGATTTGTTAGATCGGAATCCTTCACATACTTTTTATAAAGGTAAACTATCCTCCAGAACAGATTTTTGGTTGGTATCAAGAAGGGTTCTTTGTCAGGATGTAAGGATTATTCCAGTAGAAACATCTGATCATGTGGCTGTTAGGTTGGAATTAGGTTTTTGGCAACAGGTTCCTATAGGGAGAGGATATTTGAGGACGAATGTTGCTATTTTACAGGAGATTGACACACAGGATTCTATTAAGGAATTTTTTTATGTTAAGCGCTGATATCTCTTTTTTGTATGACAGTCCTATTGAATGGTGGGATGATATGAAGAGAGATTTAAAAAATCTTTTGATGGGTATTTCTACTAGAAAGGCTCATAATGGTTATATACAGTATTTGGGGCTTAGGGCTAAATACATGCAGTTATTGTCTCGAGCTGTTGAATCAAGTAATTATATGATGCAGTTAAAAGATATAAAGGATAAAATGTATTCCTGTCTAAAAGTTTCAGAAAATAGAGCAGCCCATCAGCAAAAATATCAAACCAAGAGGTCTAAACAGCAAATGAATCCCTTGGAATTAGGCTTGCATGGAGTGCAATGTCTGGTGATGACAAATGTAAAAAACAAAAGTGGATCCATAGTAACAGATAATAATGGTTTACTAGTGTTAATCCAAGAGCATTTGAGATCAACATTTCAAAAAGATAAAATAAATAGTCCGGAGTTATTTTTTAAGGATTTTGATATTCCGCAGTTAAGTAAAGATGAACTACAGAGTTTGGTATCTCCTTTTTCTATCTTAGAAATTAAGCAGGCCATCTCTAAACTATCGCCTCAGTCAGCTCCAGGGTTGGATGGTATATCGAATGATTTTTATAAATGCTACAGTGACGTATTAGCCCCTTGGCTGCAGGTG
Source organism: Neoceratodus forsteri (assembly GCA_016271365.2). Taxonomy (NCBI): domain Eukaryota; kingdom Metazoa; phylum Chordata; order Ceratodontiformes; family Ceratodontidae; genus Neoceratodus; species Neoceratodus forsteri. The sequence continues at coordinate 970,716,838 of CM057454.1, read as the reverse complement.
TTGTTTACAGCTACTGTATATGGGAAGAGAAAAGATTAGTTCCTACTATGAAAGAAGACGTTATGTTTTTTCTTTATAAAAGAAGGAGATAAACAGGACATCAGAAATTGGAGGCCTTTGAGTTTGCTAAATTCAGACTATAACATTTTAACTAAAATTCTGACTAACCGGTTATCACAAATTGCACAAATTGTTATATTTCCTTCTCAGTCCTGTGCTATTCCTGGTAGGAACATTTTGCAAAATTTGTTTTTTGTTCGAGAAGTGGTAGACCAAAGTTTACAAATGAATTTGGATGGGTATTTGATGTCTATTGATCAAGAAACAGCATTTGATTCTGTTAGACAGGAGTATATTTGGGCAGTTTTACACCATTATGGAGTAAAGGAATCTTTTCTGTCATTGATACAGATGTTGTATACAGAAGCTCAAATTGTTCCTTTGGTGAATGGACGCTTAGGCATACCAATATTTCTGAAAAATGGTGTGAGACAGGGCTGTCCATTGAGTCCGTTGCTGTATGTTTTTAGTTTGGATCCCATTCTTCTGCATGTAGAGAAAGCCTCAAATATTAAAGCTATTATAAGTAAAAATGGGGTAGTACTTCGGAAGGTTACTGCCTACCCCAATGATTGCATTTTTACTATCTCAGATCTGGAATCAGGAGAGCAGATTTTGAGGTTGTTTGAGTTGGTTTATGATACTACTGGTATTAGAATCAATATTGGGAAAAGTAAGATTTTGGTTTTAGGTATGGCTCATATTTTGGAGATTTTTCATATTGCTATGACAACTAATGAAATTAAAATATTGAGTATGTTTGTTTGGTTCTCGGGAATCAAAGAGGAAGAACTGGGTGGCAGCGTATGATCAGGCTGATCTGAAAGTTAAATCCTGGTTGTCATGGAAAATGATCCGGAAAAAGAGGTTTTATCTGCTTAGGGCATATATAGCTCCTATTTTTTTTTTATATATCTCTCGTGTATATCCTTTGCCATTTGATATGCATATGAAAGTTATGGGACTCTTTTTTTTCCTTTTTTATGGGGGAGCTGGTTGAATCCAGTAAAAAGAGTACGTACATACATATAGGTCTCAGAAAACGGGAGGTTTGAATATGATTCATCCTTTGTTATATTTTTTTGGGAATTTTTTCTTTAGTTCTATTCATCCAGTGGTACTGGAGTCCGAGGGCTCAGGGGCTCTCATTATGAAATTATGGGGACCTAGTTTTTTGACAGCTTGGGGGTGGGGGTAAATGGCATCCCTCTGATAAAACTCTTCTGGGATATTTACAAACTACCTTGAGATATATAAGAACTTGGAAAATTGAGTTGGGTTGGTTTTTGGGTCAAGAAAAAAAGGCTTTCTATAAATTTAAGTTAACTAAATGGTACATAGAAGAACTCTTATTTCAGGTCTCTGCTGCCATGAATGTTGATGTGTTATTAGAAAGTATTTTGGATCCTAGAATTCCACTTAAAATACAGGATTTGATTTGGTTATGTGGGCACCAGAGGTTAAATGTGGGGAGTAACCAAAAACATAAACTGGTTAGTGAAAGAGGCTGTGGAGACCCTCAGTGCCTAGGGCAGATGGAGACCATGCATCATTTGTTTTTGATTGTGTGAATGTTCAGGGCTTTTGGAATCAGCTAGCTGGATGGCGGGGAGAAGATCTTTTTAAAAATATGACGTATGACATCTTGGTGTTAGGTCAAATACCAACATCCTGGATGAAATGGGCCAAGAGTATGTTTTTTGTTATCATCGCATGTTTAAAATGGTCATTATGGAAAGCCAGATGTTTACGTTCATTACAAAGTAAGGTAATTTCTCAGCAGGAAGTTTTTTTAAAAATCCAAGCTAATTTAGATAAAATATATAATTATGAATTTTGCACCTTAGGACAAGAAGTGAGTTCTAGATTGTGGAGGAATGTAGGATGGGTTGGGTAAAGTTTTTGCTTTCAAGTTTAATTATCTTTTGTTTTTATTTCCATTTAACAAGTTAAGTTCTTCTTTGATGGATTTATTTAGAAGGTTTGTAAATATGATCTAGGAATGATTTGTATGATTTAGATGCTGATTTAGTTAAAGAAGCACTTTTGGTGTATTTGTGTTATTTGTGTGGGGATTTAATTATATTTTACTTAAGAGGTATTCTTTATTTGGGATTGTGTTGGATCTATGTGTATTATGTTATGTATTGTGTTTCCCTATGTTATGCTTTTGAATAAAAATTTCCCCTATTCTTTTCAATAAGTGCCATGGGATCTTTAACATCCACCTGAATGACCACCAATCCAGGCAGATGGGACCTCGGTTTAACGTCTCATCCGAAAGACAGCACCTCAGAAGTACAGCACCCCTCTCATGCTGCACTACAGTGTCAGTACTGGGATATTAACCCAAGTGCCAGATGTGGGAACTGAACCCACAGCCCTCTGATCTCCTGGCCTCAGAGGCAAGTGTGCTACCTGCTGAGCCACTGACACTGCTTCTCCTGGCACTCCAGATTAACCACCTGCTGTCTTGATTTTCGTCCAGCCTGTGTCCAGTTTTGGGTATCGTGAGTAATCATCAGGGTAGCTCCCTGCAACAACAGCCTAATCTAAAAGTGTGTCATCTGATTGTCTTGTTGTTTTCTTGTCATGAACTGAGCCCTCTGGCTCCGGATTACAAATAGTGTGTGTTGTGCATGTTGTTTTCTTCCATCACAGGGCCTCAACCAGTTGCAACGTTCCCAGCTAGCCCACCATTCTCCATCTGGGTACCCAGGGTATGTGACTGTTTATGGACCCTGAAGTGCATGCATAACTGTTGATTGATACAGCCTTTAAGCAAATTAACCTGATTATGCCACTCCCTTGTTCAAGTCCCTTAAATAAATCAGATCTAACTCTTTTTTGCATTTACCCTGACTGTGGCTCCAGTTTGTGCAACAGTACTGTACTGCTGCTATTTGCTGTGTATAACCTTGTTTTACAGGGAGTCCCCAGGGCCAGGCCAGAGGAAAGCCCTGGTGGTAAGTGCAAACAGTGTGGGTACTTGTGTGGTGTATTGGGGTATTGTGAAGGTGATTATTGTGTATTGTTCCAGCCACTAGTAAGGAAAGAGGGGGGTTACCGTGTCCCGGAGGGCTGTGCCCAGGTTAGCTTGACCATTACCAACCCTGACCTCTGGGTGGAGGCACCCATTTCAGAACTCGGGCCTCTAAACCTGCTACTAGCCAAGCAGGCAGGGGTAGTAGCCCTTGGGATAGCGCCACCTAGGGGTTACACATGGATTGCAGAAAGTCTAAGCAGCTTTTTGTTTCTTTCACCCCAGGAAGAGAGGGCATTCAGGTTTCTAAACAACGTTTGTCCAAGTGGTTGGCACATTGTATTGTGTTCTGCTACAACAAGTATGGCAAAGAATTGCTAGGGGCAGTGAAAATCCACAAGGGGCATGGCTACTACAGTGGCCTGTTTTAAGGAGGTCTCAGCCACTGACAATTGGATAGCTGCCACCTGGAGTACCGTCCATACTTTCACTAAGCGTTATAGTCTGGACACTGCCTCTAGAGCCTAAGCAGGCTTGTGGGGTCTCCTGCCCTAGGCTTTGGCTGGCCTTCCTCCCAAACTGTCTTGCTGAACCTGTAACTGCTTAGAACTCGTTACATGTCTGACCTGATGACTGAGATATCACTGAAGGAGATAGAACAGTTGCGTAAGAACTTACCATAACAGTACAGTAGCTCTTCGAGGGGATCTCTGTCATCAGGTCTGCCTTCCCTCCCATCATCCTCTTCTCATGGGGTTTTCTTCTCAGAACTAGCTTAATGATGTATCCTGCCTTTTATTTTGGCCTTGGCACCTCTCTCTCTCTCTCATGCCTCAGTCCCCCATGGTATGGGTTTGCTCACTAGTCTCCGGGGAACAAAATGAGGAGGGAGCGGGGCCACTCACGTCTTTATAGGGTTGGTGATTATTGGCAGGTGACATTGCCATGGGCGACCTCAGTGGTAATGCTGAAAATCTTCTGTGTGGATCCTGCTTCACTGACAGTGAAGTTCCACAAACTTTGTTTTTTTCTCTTTTAGATATTTCCTAAAGAAGACCTAAGGGCGAACCGTAGATTTTTAACTTTGTTTTCTATTTTTAGTGGGCATTTATATTACCATTTTGTTTTGCTTTCAGACCACATGCTGATGCAGCACCTTGTTTTTGTTTTTACATTTTCGGGTCTGATTGTGCTCCCAGGTCGCTCCTGTAAAAAAGCTTTCAGCTTAGTGTGCTATACCTGGTTAAACAACTAAATAAAAAAAAAAAAAAAAAACATTTTGAAGTTCCATATGTGTGACCTGATGACTGTGATCCCCTTAAAGATCTACTGTTACGGTAAGTTCTTTCGTAACTGCTCTTTCCTCCTCTCCTTGACTTTCCTAAAGTTATTACAAAAACGGATGGACCCATCCAGTTTGGGAACTAACACAATCTGGCTAGACCATTCTCTATGAGACTCCTCAATAACCTCTAGCTCTAACATTTTCTGTATCTTGGCCCTCACGTCCTCCCTTCTGGCTTCTGGAATGCAATAGGGCTTTAGCTTAACTTTCACACCTGACTCAGTGATTGCGTCATGGAATATTTCCTGTGTTCTGCCTGGCATATCAGAGAACACATCCCTATTCCAGTTAACCATCTGTCTAGCCTCCTCATACTGGTCAGGTGTTAATTCATCGGAGATCCTCACCTCCAGCAAAGGTGAGTGGTCACTTTCAGGTAGCACTTCTGATTTCACCATATAAGCCTTTCTAACCTTCCTGGGTTTGAGCAGGTTAATGTGATGGATTTGATCAGACTTCCTATGGTCAGGCTATCTAGTCTTATAGTTCACTTGGCCCACTGGCTCTATTACTGTCCTATGAACATTCTGCAGTAGGGGGTCATTAGCCTGCTTTCAGTCAAAGGTATCCACAGAGGTTTCCTAACTGCCTAAGTCATCTTTCTCTAGTACTTGGGCTGCACCAGGGACCTGGTCTCAGTTTCACTACATTGGGTAGCCTCCCCATTATTTTTTTTTTTAAATTTTTCTCAGGGCCTCCCCGCACTCCGCGTTCCTCGGCGCCATCCCGAGACATGGACCCCTCCCTTCCAGCACCCCGACTTACCCTTGGCGGCAGGGTGGGTGGGGAGTGACTCAACCCACCAGACGGGTCCATGCCAGGAGGCATCCTCCGGGAATGGCGGCGGGGAGCGTGCGTGCTGCGGCTCCATTTTTTCCCTGAATTTCTCCCAGCGGGCATGGCATGCAATGGCGCGGCGGGCTACAATGCGCGCCACGCTCCCGTGCACGCACTAGTCAGCGTCTACGTCCGCCTCCCCCTGTCTCTGCGGCTGCGTGTTTGACTGATCCCCAGCCTCGCTGGAAGTCAGGCAAGCACCGGCTGCCCAAATCCCACCTCGGAGATGGAGCAGTCCTCCGGGCGCTCGATCCATCTCCTCCCGCGACCCCGACAACCCGTGCTCGTTCCCGAACATGGGTCGCCAGCGTGGCGCGAGGTGTAGCGACCAGCGCCTCAACCCTCAGCGCCACCGGGCGAGTGCCTCCCCAATTTTTAACACATTTTGAAGGTTCATTTAGCAGAACCTCCGTGTGGGTTCTCTCTAATGTTTTAGTACCCCAGAGCTTATCTTGCCTATGTTTTCCTTTTGTCTTATGATGCTTACAGTTGTCAAGATACAAATCTGGGTGGGTGAATGGTAAAACTCTTAGTGGACTCTCTTTTTGAAAATGAGTTTTGGTTCGGGTTCGGGGCTGTCCCAAAGCTGTGACTGTAATAGAGTTTGGGAGTCAGGGAAGTCCCTTCCCAATATCAACGTGAATGGCAGTTTTGGTGCCACTCTGACAGTGACAAAGTTGGTTTAACCATGTATGCCTATTTGTACAGGAGCCACTGGATAATATTTAACTGATCCATGTACACAGGTGATACCTACCCTCTTAACCTTGTCGAACTGGGAAGGGTCTATTAGATTCCCTGAAACTAGGGTATTTGCACCCCCCAAATTACCAGGGCAAATGCTGGTTTCCCATTCACTGTAACTGGTGTCTGAAAGACATGAATACCATCAGCCACCTTGACCACACTCACTAACCCATAATAATCATTATCTGTTTCCCCCCCCATCCCGCACTGCATGGGTTCTGTGCTATTGGGATAGTTAGTTGCAATGTGCCCTAGTTCCCCACCTTCAAAACATTGATAAGGGGTTTTGAGCTTAGTTCCTCCCTAATTATCCTTTATGCTAGGAACTCCAAGTCCTTGTTCAACTTCTGACCACTCTTCAGTGCTCCCACTCCTAGTCTCATTTTTCAAGTTCTTCCTTGGTTCTGGATCCTAGGGCTTGGGGGTTGCACCTGGGTCTGATTAATCTCTGTACAGTAGCTGTAGTTTGGCAAGGTTCTCTGATAGCCAGGTATTGCTGCAGTAACGCTACCATGCTGTTATATGTGGTTGGGTTAGGCTGTCCCATGCACTCACGTAGACAGGTGAAAGTCCACAAAGAAAATGATCCAGTACCAACATTTCTATGATCTGGGCTGGGTTGTTGATATCCCATCTTAACCACTTCCTGGCCAGGTGGATCAAGTCAAACATTAGTGATCTGGGGGCCTTCCCGTCCTGGAACTGCCAGTTGTAGAACCTCTGAGCCCTCACCAATGGAGTTACTCCAGTTCTTGCCAGGATCTCTGCTTTCAGATGGTCATAGTCTGTCACTGCTTCTCCCGCTAAGTCAAAATAAGCCTTTTGGGCCTCACCCAGCAGGAATGGCGGCCAGGCCTCCCAAAGTGCAGTTCATTCAAAGGCCATCAAGTATGCCTCCACGTCATCCTCAGGTGTCATTTTCTGCAGGCATTGGCTCACCCGGATTGGTTGTGGTTCTTTATTATATGGCACTGGAGAGGCTGGTTGACTCATGCGTTGTACTACCTCTCCAAGAGAGCTACACAGTCTGGGTCATTAACAAACAGTTAATCTCCTGCTGTGTTCAGTTTGTCTCCTGCTGCACTGAGATCACCTCCTGCTGTGCTCGGTTCGTCTCCTACTGCACTTGATTTGTCTACTGCTGCATAGCTGTTGATTGTAACAGGGCTTTTATGACCTCTTCCATTTCCTTGGAAAACCAGGGGGCCAATGAATCCCATGGCTTCCACCAAATGTGGTAGAGTGACCCCTGTTATTTCTCTGGATGGCTGATGTAGGTGTGTCCAAGGAGACATACATAAACCAAGATTAAGTGCAGCAATGCATTTTATTTAAGGTAGCACTGTTTTCAACTCACTGGGGTCGCAGGCCCATAGAAAAAAATCGTACTCCTGTCTGGAGTTCTAACTAAACACAGCAATTCCCTCACTACCCCTGGTCACCAGCTACTCTGGTTCCCAGCCTCCAGATAATATAACAAAGTCCACTTACAAACTTCACAGTCCTTTCCAAAGGTCTCTGTAGCTTGAACTTGCCCTTTGCAGCACAGTTTCCAGCATTCCCCCTGTCTCTCTCTCTCCTCCTGTGTTACCTAGTTGGGTTTTATACACTGCCCCTAATTAACATTGACTGCAGCTGTATTTGATTAGCTTCCTACCTGGATGTTTCCAGAGTCTTCCCTATGTGGATGCATCCAGAGTTTTTACTATCTGGATGCTTCCAGAGTTTTCTATGTTTGATTAGCTCTGTGTATGATTAGCTCCTTACTGTTTGATTAACTCTGTGTTTGATTAGTTCCCTACCTGGATGCTTCCAGAACTTTGTGCAACCCTTTTAGCATTTCAAAAAAAGGAATAATGCTCCATCCATTCTTCTGCTAACATAAACTCCCTCTACCACTTTGCCACAGAGGGGTTTACTTTGACACTATTAATCTGTCTTTCTCTAGTTGGGTGAATGCCATGTCTAAGTCATCTTCTCTGGTCTCATTTTAGCAAAGGTTCCATTTTCTTCCTTGTAACCCACTACTTCAACAAATTAGCATGAAGCATTTTCTTTTTCTGTCTTTTATCTGGGATCTCTTTTTCATAGTCCATGGGACCAGTTCTATGAAAAACTTTGTAAGGCCGGTGCCACTTCATTAGATGTTTGTTCTCACTAGAGGGTAACAGAATCAAAACTAGGTCTCTCTCCTTATGAACATATGAAATTGCCAGCAGAAAAAGGCTCACAGGACTATCAAATTTGCTCAGTTGTGCAGCTCTCAGTTTAATACCACTGCAGCTGCCTCCCCCAACCAATCCCCTCCCTCCATCCCCTCTCCCAGTCCTTCCCCCTATTGTGTTCTTGTCTGTATTAACCCTGCCCCTGACTCTATCCCAGCCTCACTTCAAGCTATCCATTGTCCTCAGTTCAAGTAATTCCTCTGGCAGTGCAGTCCATCCCACTACCACTCTCTCTGTGAAGTAGTGCCTCTTCATTTCCCTCCTGAACTTTCCCCCTTCCAACTTCAGATTGTGCTCCTTGATGACCGTACCCCCTTTAAGCGGAACAATCCTCCCTCTCTGACTTTGTTTATGCCTCTTTGCATCTCACCCCCATATTGTACTGTTCTTTCTGCTCTTTTTGGGCTAGTATTCTTTTATAGATTGACTAAATAAGTATTTACCTCTTGACTCTTATTTGTGTACCCTTTCCAATTTTCTTTCACCACATCCAGGGGCCCTCTGGGTTTTTACCATATAATGACTCAAATGGAGAATATCCTATGGATGACTGATGTGAACATCAGGTATGGGAGAAACTGATCCCAATTCCTCCCTTCCCCTGCACAAATTTTCTCAACATCCTCTTTGAAGTCTTGTTAAAATGCTCTGTCAGCCCATCTGTCTGAGGATGGTACAGGGATGTACGTACAGCTTTAATACTCAGTAACCTGTGTAATTCTTTAAGCATCTGAGCATTGAAATTATTGCCCTGGTCGGACAAGATTTCTCAGGGGATGACCACCTGGCTGAAAAATCTTTACTAGTTCAGTAGCTACCTTTGAAGCAGTAACCGCTTGCAGGGTACTTTATGGCATAGTCACAAATTACTAAAATGAAATGCTTTCCCCTTAAACTGTTTTCCAAAGGACCCACAATGTCTATACCAATTCGATCAAAAGGAGTGGTTACCAAAGGGGGGGGTATTAAGGGAACCCTGTCCTGCTTTCCCACTGGTACCACCACCTGACACTCTATACATGCCTTGCAATATTCAGACACATCCGAGTGTCTATTTGACCAAAAGAACCTAGTGAGCAGCCAGGACAAAGAGCGTTCTCTACCAGCATGACCAGCAAGGGGTAGGTCAAGGGCTAGCACTATCAGCTGGATTCTGAACTGGGAAGGGATTACCAGCTGATCAACCTGCTCCTTGATTTTGGGGGTTTCCACTAACCTGTACAAAATACCATTATGCATTTCAGTACAATGAGAATCTTTTTCTGTTTTCATCTACAGTTGCCAATATAAATCTTGCAAGGTAACATAATTTTGCTGTTCTTCACCAATGTCATTGCAATTTAACACAGATGGTAGTGTCTCTTGCAACTTGTCAACAGTTGCTATTCACTCTCTTTTAGCCTTCTTGCATAGGCTTAGGGGATTTCTTCCTGGCCCTGGGGAAAAATAAACCTCTGGTCCCTCAAAAAGGAAAATCTCCCCAAAATCAATGTCTTCTGAGCTTTGTCTGCTTGAAATTCAGTCACCATGGCCATTAAATTACCTAGAAGTCCCTCTTGAATTAGTCACACAAAATTAGGGAAATTGTGGCCCGACATTACCAGAACTGGAAGAGAGGGAACAATACCAGCTACCACCTGATGGGTTTTACCATTTACGTCTAGGGTTAAGCGGGCTGTAGGATAACATTTACTATCCCCATGGATGCACATTAAATTAAGCCCAGGACCTTTCTTACAATGTCCAGGTACAACAACAGCCTTCACCAGGGTTTGCTTGCTTCCCAAATCAATAAGTCCTTGTACCTTGTTATTCCCTGTCCCAACCACAGTCATGTACTGCCCCCAGTTTGCTAAGGCAAGGTGACTGGCCTCCCCCTTACTCTTAGGACATTTCCTGGCAATATGCCATACCCTTTGGGAGTAGTATCGCATTGCTTCTGCAAAAGTCATTCTTTCTTTCTCACTTTTGGGGTCACTTTTTTGGAGTTGCTTTGTGTATCATAAAAGGAGACTGTCTTTCTGTGCCACGTTGTTTGGAGGTCTTGCAGTGGTGTGCTATCTCACCGTCTGGTAGTTCTCTACCAGGGACACTGCTTTCTCACCGGACTCTGGGTGATGCTCCCAAACCCAGATTTGCACATCAGAACACAAGATATGCAGAAACTGATCTGTAATCATCAGGTCGATGATCTGTGCTGTTGTCTTCCCTTCTGGTCAGATCCGCTTCAGGAACAGTTCTCTTAGCCAAGCAAAGACCTCCCCTGGTGCATACCTTGGGGTGCGGAACTTTTGGTGATATGTCTCCCTTAAGGTGTCAAATCACTGAGGTATAGTCTTTTTCACCAAGTTGTACCTCAGTGCATCATTTGAGCCCATGTGACTGTATGCCAGCTGGGTTGTCCGAGTAAAGTATGGTGCCAACCTAATTATCCACTTGTCCAGTGGCCATTGGCAAGCTTGTACCACTCTTTCAAACATGGTAAGATACACCTCGATGTCATCAATTGGAGTTAGCTTTGTTATTTTAATGTCTTTCAGGTTTGAGCTAGTGACCTGTGACTTGCTGTTTGTGGCTGCATCTCACCCATACAGGGCTTTTAGGGCTTTGGCCCATTTAGCCTCTTGCCTGACACGTCGATCAGCTTTGGTCTGTTTTATTGACAACCATCACAGCAATTCAGAGATGCTGTCCGGAGGCTTTTCCGACATCTCTTCACCTGTCTTATCAAATCCTGCAGCTGGCAGGACTGGTTCTACCATGGGCCTCTTGGTCAAACTGCTGGTCCAAGGTCACTCATCAGAGGTTTGCCTTTTTCTTCAGTCATCCTTCTGGTCAAGACTCTGTACACTCCAGGTGGTTGTTGATATTTATCCATGCATGCCTCCTAGGTACCTGAGTAGATATCTGCTAGTCACTTCCATTTTGGCTTAAATGTGGACTAGTACCACCAATCCCACTGCTAACAACACTTATAAAGGGGTGAGAGAGGTAGGAGGCAGAGATACATAAATTACATTTAACACACAGAATTCTGTGTGCCGTTTGTTAAGGCAGATCATTCAGGATACAAAAATAAGAAAATAGGCCATAAATGCAGGACAGCATATATATCTGTACATATCGGAACTAAAACATCCCATAACCAAAGCCACTGGTTTTCGGTTTGTACCAGAAAATCTGATAAAATTCTGGAATTTGGACTGCCTACACACTGGGAAAAACAAAGAATTTCACAGAATTTGGCATTTCATACCAGATCAGTAAATCTACAGAACTAGTATTTTTCTTATAACATTTTCCTGTACTGTTTTCAGTTTCCATCATTTAATGCTCATATATTAAACCTTCTTTTATTCTGAATATTTATACACATACTAAAAGAATGACAGTAGAACCCTGGTAAAATCTGGAAATTAAACTTACAATAACTTGTGCAATTTCCAGAATTTCAAGTCTTGAAAACAGAATCTAATCACCGTAAATCAGTGGCCTTGCCCATAACACTAGAAAGTTTCAAGGCACCAGATATTTCTAGTGTCTATTCCAGGGATTTATTCACAAGACAACTTATTTCCCTCGAAGGTCTGTCTTACTATTAGACAGAGTGAGAGTCTATCTCCACATCAGAAGAATTTTCACTGCTCTGGCTAGAGAAAAATGAGCTGAGCTATCTCAATTCAGCCTGAATGAGTCTCTTGTATATCTCCTGGATTCACAAACACTTGATTTTTACAAACAAGAACAGTATTAAATACAGTAGTGTGAAATGTTCCATAAAGGCTTACTTTGTAACATTTCTACCCAGAAGACAAGATACAGACGTAATGGGAAACATTGTATCTAAAGTAAAAGAACAGGGCAGAACAGACATGTGACTGTGACAACCGCTTCAACTTTCTTACAGCCTAGAACCACTAGACTTTTTCTACACATCCTAAAAATGCTTTTTAAGGGCATATTATAGCAGAAAAGGTAGACGCAAGAAAGTACATTAGGTTAGAGGGATTTTCTACAGGTGACAATCCTGCAGACAGAAAAGAGAGGAATACTGTTGTGTAGCAAACTGAGAGAAAATAATACAAGGTACAGAAAGTATGCTATAGAAAGATTTCTCTTTAGACAACAGGGAAATAGGACAGGAAGTTAACCCTGTCACATACTTATAATCACTCTAGGGCCACTAGAGTCATGGGTATTTGCCTCCTGACAAGGAATCTTAGAGTCTGGCTATTATGGGCAACAGAATTTCTGCCTCTTCATCCTTGGCCCTGAAGCTTACATATTGTCAGGCATGTATGATAAAACATCAGAACAGCCTGTGGAAATCTGCCATTCCTAATATTCAGGCTTTACCAAATAGTCTTACCACAGCTGGACTGCTTAAAACTGCTTCAGTTGGTATTGATACCGTCCACAGTCCCATGGTCAGGGAGCATGGAGCTATGGAATAACCTCCCAGCTGAGGTAGTGGAAGCAAAGTCTATGACATCATTCAAGCTGGGGTGGAACTTGGCTAAAGTGCGATCAAAAGCAACAGGAGCAGTAGGAGGCATTAGGCAGAAGGGGGGTTAGGTCCTGGGATCTGAGAAGGTCCAAGGAACACATGGGCAGACTAGATGGACCCTTGGTCTCTTTCTGTCTTCTTTTTTTCTATGTTTGTAAGACCCCATTATGGATCTCCTAACCCTGAGTGCCCTTTCCAAGGCAGCTGAACATGTTGGTCCAGGTGGACCCACCTCTCCCAGTACTTTCTGACTCCCCACTTCTTCCCCCTCCACTGTTGCCTCCTGGGGTGCAAGTGTGGGAAGGACCTCCCTTCACTGGTCAGAATGGAGGGAGATCACCACAGATCTGTGGATGTTGGGCATAATAGAAAAAAGGGCGTACTCTGGATTTGCTGGCCACCCCTCCAATTCATCCTCTACCTCCTTCTTATTATCCTCCAGCCCACTTGTCCCTTCTGACAGAAGAAGTGCAGTCGCTCCTTCAAAAGAATGCTGTTGAATCTGTCAATCCCAAGAAAAGGAACAAAGGGTTCCATTCACGATACTTTCTGGTTTCCAAGTAAACAGGAGGCCTGCATCCTTAGTCTTTGACCTATGGGACCTCTATAGAGTCACTGAATACAAAAAGATTTGCATGGTGTCCCTTCAGGTTCTCCTCCTCTGCTACAGAAAGGGGATTGGCTCTGCTCCTTAGATATGCAGGATGCTTCCCTTCATAGATACATAGATACATAGAATTTGTCGGCAGATAAGGACTACCTGGCCCATCTAGTCTGCCCATTTTTCCTAACATATACTTAAGCTGCAGACTGTAGTTGATCTGCAGCTTTCCCCTCTCCTCCTTGCCTCTAGGGTTACTTTATGCCTGTCCCACATATTTTTGAATTCCTCCACCATTTTTGCCCCCACCACCCCTGTGAGGAGGCCATTCTGAGCATCCACCTTTTCTGTGAAGGAGTATTTCCTCATGTTTCCCCTGAGTCTACATCCTTCCAGTTTCATATCTTGTCCCCCTAGTTCTTGTCCATTTTCTTTTCTAAAAGATGCTGCCCCCCTGAACTTTATTTATCCCTTTAAGGTATTTGAACATCCCTATCATGTCCCCTCCCCCCTCATCTCCAGAGAATACATACTGAGGTCTTTGAGCCTTTCCTCATATGCCTTATGGTGCAGCCCCTGTACCATCTTTGTAGCCCTTCTTCGGACTGCCTCCACTCTGTATCATTCCTGAGTTGCGTCCTCCAAAACTGGACACTATACTCTAGATGAGGTCTCATCCATGGTCTGTAAATTGGCATCACACCTCCCTTTTTATACTGGTGATGCCTCTCCTATGCACCCTACCATCCCACAGGCCCATCTAACCACCTTTTTACATTGTCTGGCCACTTTTAGGTCCTCAGATATGATCACCCCAGACCCCGCTCCTGTTTGGTGGCCGACTGTATCCTCCCCCCATTGAGTACTCCTTCCTTGGGTTCCCACGTCCTAAGTACATCATTTTGCACTTTTTTTCATTTAATCTCAGTTGCCATAAGTTTGATAATTCCTTCAGCTTGCCCAGGTCCCTTCTCATTCTTTCAACCACCCCCAGTGTGTTATCCCTATTGCAGATCTTTGTGTCCTCTGCAAAAAGGCACACCTTCCCTTCCCTTCCAGCCCTTCCGCAATGTCACTTGTGAAGGCATTAAAGAGGACTGGGCCTAGCACCGATATCTGCAGCACCCCGCTGGTCACCTCCCTCTCCACGGACTGAACTCCTTTTACTATCACCCTTTGTGTCCTACCACTCAACCAATTTCTAACCCAGTTTACCACCCTGGATACAACTCCCAGGCTTCTCATCTTGTTTATTAGTCTTTTATGCGGGATGGTATCAAAGGCCTTGCTAACATCCAGGTAGATCACATCTACCACCCCTCCCTGATCTATCTCTCTTGTCACCCAGTCGAAGAAATCTATAAGGTTTGTTTGGCAAGACATGCCTGCCATGAAACCATGCTGTCTCAGATCCTGCTGTCTGCTGGTTTCAAGGTATGTCACAATCTTTTCCTTGAGTAATGATTCCATCAGTTTACCTAACACTGAGTTTAGGCTGACTGGCCTATAGTTACCAGCCTCCTCCCTGCTCCTGCTCTTATGGAGAGGGACAACATTCACCCTCTTCCAGTCTGCTGGAACTCCGCCCATTTCTAGTGATTTGTTGAGCATGGCTTCATGTCAAGGTCTAGAAATGCTACAGGGAGTACCTCCGCTTTACACTACAGGACAGACATTATCAGTTCTGAAACTTGCCCTTTGGCTTATCCTTGCCACTGCAGGTATTTACCAGATGGCAGGATGTCTTCCCATATCTGCAGGACTGGCTACTAAAAGGCCTGTCCAGGGAAGTGGTTCAGCATTTAGAAAGTATTAGGAGACCCAGAAGGATCAAGACAGGGAGGTATATCTGGCAAAACAAAAGAACAGGAAGCAGAATGAGGGCAGTTAAAGCACTAGCAGAAGAAAGGATAGATAAGGAAGTCAAAAAATGGCACAAGACCTTCTTCAGATATGTGTGGGGGTGAGAAGGAAGACAAGGGAAAATAGTGACAATCAAGAGGGCCGGGGTCTGTGAAGAGAAAGATCAAGAGAAAACAGAAATACTACACAATTACTTCTGCTTGGTCTTCATGGTATGTGTGTGTGTGGTGGGGGGAGTAGACCAGCATGCTGAAGTAAGCCCAAGGGAGAGGGGAGAATGGACACAAGTCCATTCTTGGTGGAGAGTATCCAGAAGGGATTGGAACCCTTAAAGGAAAATAAGGTGATGGAGACAGATTGGATTCATCCAAGGGTCCTAAAGGAACCGAGCATGGTGCTGGCTGCCCCTCTGGCAGCAATTTTTAGCACCTCACTGGAGATGGGGGAAGTTCCAGAGGACTGGGGGAGGGCTGATGTGGTCCCTCTGCACAAAAGCGGCAGTATGGAGGATGCTAGCAACTACAGGCCAGTCAGTCTCACATCAGTGGTGGGGAAGTTAATGGAGACACTACTGAAAGAGGCTTATGAAGCACCTGGAAGCAAAAGAGCTACAGAACCATTGGCACCATGGTTTCATGGGAGGGGGGTGTCATGTCAAACTAATGTCATAGATTTCTTTGACTGGGTTACCAGGGAGGTGGATCAAGGGAGAACAATGGACGTGGCCTATCTGGACTTCAGTAAGGCTTTCAACACTGTGCCACACAGGATGCTGGTTCGGAAACTAAGCAGCCAGGGTTGGGGGAGAAAGTAAGCTGAGTATCAAACTGGTTAAAGTATAGGAGGCAAAGGGTGGTGGTAAATGGTAGTCACTCAAGCAATAGAAGAGTGACTAGAAGGGCGCTACAGGGTTTGGTGCTGGGACCGATCTTCTTCAGTGTCATCATAAGTGACATTGTGGAGGAGCTTGAGGGTAAGGTTGCTTCTTTGCAAAAATCTGCAACAGAGTTGACACTCAGGAAGGAGTGGCGAGAATGCAAAGGGATCTGAAGAAACTAGAGGAATGGTCTAGGGGTTGCAGCTGGGTTTCAGTACTAAAAAATGCAAGGTTATGCAAGTAGGGCTGTGGAACCCAGGAGCTGTTTATAAGTTGGGGGAGTGAACTTTACAGTCACCAATCAAGAAAGAGACCTAGGAGGTCATATCTAATGACCTCAAGCCTAGGAAGCTGAGCAGTGTGACAAAGCAGTGGGAAAGACTAGCAGAATGCTTGGGTGCATTGGGAGAGGGATTTCTAGCAGGAGGAGGGAGGTGGTACTGCCATTGTATCACTCATAGGTAAGGTCCCACCTGGAATACTGTATCCAGTTCTTGAGGCTACAGCTCTGCAAAAACATTGAAAGGGTGGAGGTGGTACAGAGGAGGGCAACCAAAATGATGAGGCAGTTGCACGAGAAGCCATATAAAGGCTATAGGAACTCAACATGTATTCCATGAAAGAGAGGAGAGGAGAGTGAGAGGGTACATGATTCAAACCTTTAATTACATCACAGTAGTGAACAAGTTACAAGCTGTGGGTCTAGTTCTGAGAAAGGAAGGCACTAGAACAAGGGGACATGCAATGAAGCTAAGAGGAGGAACGTTTAAGAGTGATGTGCAAAAAGACTTCTTCATGATAAGGGAGTTGGATGGCTGGAACAGCCTTCCAGAGGAGGTAGTGGGGCAGAGACTGTGTGGAGCTTGAAGCATGCATGGGATAGGCACAGGGGTATATTATGTAGAGAACAGGGGAGGAAGTGACACCTATGACCAACTAGGGTCAGTGGTGATTGAATAGGCAGGGACCAGGGACAGACTGGAGGGGCCTATAGGTTCTTCTGCTGAAACAAAATCTATGTTTTTAAGTTCTATACATTATTTCCAGTCCCATGCCTATCCTTGCATGTCTGGTACTGGTTTGGTCTCCTGGTTCCTCATGGTAAGAGGCCCTCTGAGCTTATCTCCAGTGGGGAACTGAGGGGTAATGGGGCCGCCCATAATTATATAGGCATCGTGGGTGGCCTCCAGCTAGCAAAGATTTCCAAGTGGTCCAGACACCAATGGTTTAGAGTTCCAAAGGTGCGGCCCAATGGAGGAGATTCTGTCAAAGAGTTGCTGTTATGCTGAGCAACTGTTCTTTCCCACTAACCTCACTGCTCATACACACCCTGAGTTCACTAATGGTAAAATCATACATGGTTAAGGGACATGGAGGCTTCCATTTCTATTGTTAAGAATTAACAAATGAGGAATAGAGTCTGCAAGGTCAGTTCTTCAGAATTCCTGGAGTGACAGATCCTGTGGTTTCAGTGCCAGTGGCATGGTCTTCCTGAGCTGGGAGGGCAATCAAGAGGTACAGCAGTTGGGGGTAATATTGGACCTCTCCTTCAATGTAATTATGGGGAATGACTTTGATAACAGAGAAGCTTTTGTCAGTGTCACTACTCAGAGTCTGTCGAGGAAGAAACACAAATTAGGTAGTGATGGGAGGAAGAGTGTGAGCAGCACTGTCTCCTGAAAGTCTTCCTCCACCCCTAACAGTGACACAAGCTACTTAGGAGAGAGAGAGAGAGTGTGCATCCAGAGGATCCTTTACGTCATCAGCACAGCAGTAACTGAAGTGGTCAGCATGGCTGATGGAATACCTAGGATGGGCAGTTCATTGCCACAGCTACAGGCACTGAAAAACCCTGTTGTGAGCTAGTTTCCCGCTAAGGGACAGAATATTCTGGGGAGGGCTAAACAAGCTGAGCTAAGCAGGGCTCAGCAGGCTAATCCATCCCTACATAAGCTGGGGAACTGGCAGGTGGCTGACACTGACACTCGGAGAGAAAGTTAAAAGGAGGTATACTGTGAGGAACGGGTCATTTTCTAGGGTATTTGTACCAAAGGGAGAGCCAGAGGAAAGTGTACAGCAGTAGTTAGTGGCCCCTAGGGAATACAGGAATTAGCTCCTAGTCTTAGTCCATGATATTCCTTTCTCAGGACACCTGAGAGTTAGCCAAACTAAAAGGCAGCTTATGAATATTTCTTTCTAGCCAGTATCTTTAAAAATATGACTAACTACTGCCGGATTTGTCCACAGTGCCATAGGTTGGGGAACATTAGGGAAAAGGTTAAAGCAACCTTGGTTCTCATGCCTGTAATTGAGGAACCTTTCTGGCAGGTAGCCGTTAACCTGTGGGGCTGCTGAGTAGACCGAGATGCACTGGCAAGAGGTATATGTTGGTGGTCATGGGCTATGCATTGAGGCACCCATAGGCTGTGGTTATGTCCTTCTTAGAGGCAATGAAAGTGGTGGGCAAATATCTCTGGATAGTCAGCTGAGTAGGATTTCCCCAGGAGATTCTGCTGACTTGGGCACAAATATTATGTCATCCCTTTACAAATTTGCAGGAAAAGTGTGAGCTGGAACTTAGGATCCCCACACTACCCTTAAATGAATGGTTTGATGAAAGACTTTATTGCTCTGTCTAAAACAATGCCAGGAAAATTTACAGGCTAATGTAGATTGGGACAAGCATTTACTCCATCTTTTATTTGTTTTTATAGGGAAGTCCCTCAGGAGTTGACAGGGTTTTCTCCTTTCAGACTCTTGTTTGGCCGCATGGTGAGGGAGCCCCTTAAGCTAGTTAGTTATGAACGGAAGGGTGAAGTTGCTTCCCTTGGGGATTCTGCTGTGGAATACATCCTGAACTTCAAGTCATGGATCAAGTTGCTCAGGGGGCTATCCCAGGATCACCTAACTGTTCCACAACAATGACAAAAACTTAGTACAACCGTGAGGCCATGGTCAGGAACCACAAGATGGTGCTTGTCCCTGTCTGGCAGATGAAATTTTAGGCAGCTTGGGAGGATCCATATTTACTAGTTAGAAAGATTAATGACATTAATTATGTAGTGGAATTGCCCAACAGGAGGGTCAAGCAGAGGGTATACTGCTATTGGAAATGAACTGTCACAGCTCAATATGCCTTTCCTGGTCATAAATTACATACAGCTGATAGATCTAGTGTTTTTTCTCTTCAGTATATGTTGACATCTGTGGGTACGATATTATAACTAACAAAGGTGAGCCCTGAGAGAGAAAAATTTATATTATATGGGTGGGTAGATCTTTTTCCCTATGGGGAAAAAGAACCAATATACAGTACACCCTTATTTGGACTGAATTAATCAATTGTAGTTTCATAACTCTGAAGAACCAATCCTAACACATCAATTAAGTCACCGTTCCTTGGGGCTGACCCATCAGCACAGTGGCAGTGCTACAGCTTGGGATGTCAGTGACCCAGGTTCTGGAATCATCCTGGGTTGTCAGGGGCCAGCCAGAGAGAGGAGGATTGAGCATCCCAGAGGACTAAGACTTCTCTCCAGCAAGGGTGGGTTGCCATCTGTGCTACAATACTGCCATCTGGGTGACCACAGTTGGCAGTGCAGTCAAGGGCATTGTGGAAAGGAATGATGCAGGCTGGGGGTTCAGCACGGCAACACATCTGGCATGCATATGTGCCTAGGACCTGCTTAGCACACAGGTATCAGAGAGGACAAGGAGAAATGGAGAAAAAGGGGGCCTTGCTGCCCAAAGGACCACAGACCTCAGCGGACCAAAGAGGACTGGTCCTGACTCCCATAGCTAGCCACATGATGAAGACAAGGCAGTCTGAGGTGTACATCTCCTCCACTTCATCCAGGGGAGCACAGCTGAGACAGCCTGAAGAAAGGCAGCTGATGGGGGGAACAGGGTCCAGTGAAGCCAAGGCACCGTGGGGATTCCAGAGGGAGTTTGGGCAGTGAAGTGCAGTGGACATAAACAAAGAATGCAAAAAAAGACACCTTTCATTCAATACAGCTACAATAATTAAGCAGTTCTGACCTCTTCGATATTAAACCCCAGAACTAATGAATCAATTGTGATATTAAAAAATTAAAACCTTTTTTTGAGATCACGTGATGCCTTCTGCCTGAGAGGATGCACAAACACCTAGCTCCCACCCCAGCTTACAAAAAGGACTTTTAAACCAGCTCTTTGTGAGATAAAGAGATGTCTGGACAATTATTTATTGAACAGAGATTGTGGTGGTAGCCTTCTGAGCAATAAACGAGCTGAAGATACTAAAATGGAGATCGACATGCATCAGGCCCTCTCAGCCCGCACGCCGCCTCAGACCCCAGAAAAGAATGCAAAATGTTCCAAAAAGCAAGCAATGACTGCGGGAAAATCTACAGCACCTGGCAATACCACTCCTCTTTCAGAGGACAAATTCCTTGCCGAAATGGCTCCAGTTAAGGCAGCCTTCCAGGAGTTGACATCCAATTTAAAAATTAAACAAGCTGATCTCAAAGAAGCCAATAAGAAAATCTCTGATGTCACAGCTCATACAACCTCGTTGGAAGTCTGGCAAACCCATTTAGACTCAGAGATCGTAGCACTGAGGCATAAACTGAACAAAGTGGAAATCAAACTGGAAGCTCTTGAGGGGAGAAATAGGAGAAACAATTTAATCATTTTCAGCCTACCTGAAGAAGCCGAAGGTTCCTCCCCAATCTTGTTTACACAAAAGCTGCTGGCAACAATTGCAGGCTCACCACCGCACTCCACCATTTTCCATGTGGAACGGGACCATCATTTGTTACGGCCTTGACCTTCTTCTGGCGCTAAGCCCAGACCACTTATTATCCGCCTCCAGAGTTGTATAGATAGGCAGCATATCCTGGCTAAATCCAAGGAGCTGCAGGAGATAAAGTGGGAGGGTGCACATCTCCGAATCTCACAAGATTTACCTCTTGCAACCCGACTGAAAAGAGCTGAATATCACTCGTCTGTGACCAAATTAATCACTACCGGAATCACATTCCAGATGATCTACCCAGCCAAGCTATCAGCATTACACCAGGGCAGCTGGAAATCATTCTAAAACACCAAACAAGCTGCAGGAGAACTCTCGGTAATGTTTCCTGATCTGTTTGCCCACTGCTGAGTATGTTAACTCTGTGTCTCAGAAGTGCTTGCCAAGGAACTGCTGAGGTCATGTTTATGGATTTTGATATGGCTCAGGAAGTTGACCAGTCATTTGTTTGATTGCTCAAGTAGTGCCAGACTGCTTTTTTCCCCCCTTGTTACCCTTTTCTATGACTGTGCTCCCAATTAAACTATCCTGTCAGCAGCATATCTTTAGTGAGAAACAACCAGAAACGGTCTACAATTCTTCTCCCATTCAATTTACCTGCCTTTTTCTCATTTGAGATCACACACCTGACCTTTCACTTCCTCTAGGATTGCCCACTTCACTCACCATTCGTGATGCCTGGACTGCTCACACGGTCGATGACCCGGCAAATCTGCCTGTTGGATCCCCCAGCATGAACGTGCAACCCATCAGATGCCTCGGA
Source organism: Neoceratodus forsteri (assembly GCA_016271365.2). Classification (NCBI taxonomy): domain Eukaryota; kingdom Metazoa; phylum Chordata; order Ceratodontiformes; family Ceratodontidae; genus Neoceratodus; species Neoceratodus forsteri. The sequence continues at coordinate 970,695,238 of CM057454.1, read as the reverse complement.
TGTGTGGATGACCACAGAGTTCCCAGCGCGAATGTGCAATCCTTGTGGCAAGTGCTAACTAACTAAGACATCTTATTAGGACTGGATAAGACTCTTATTCTTTTCAAGATACTTAACCAATAAGCTCACAGCTCCATAATTATTGTCTAGTAGTTTGCAAATTAACCTTTTCCCTCTCTCCTCCTTTTTCTTTTATTTTTTTTTGTCCCCTTCTCCCCTCCTATTATTTTTCTAATGACCTTTGCTCCCATTTTCATACTTCAGTGTAAATTGGTCATGCAAGGGTATGATACATGTTCCTATTCAATGGTCCAGAATTTCTCATCAACCCATTTATAATTAATTTTACACATAGTTTGATATAATCTATTACTTAACAGAGTTTATGTGTCAATAGCCTGTCCCCCCCCCCTTTTTTTTCCCCCTTGGAGAAATTAGCGCTTTAGGCTAATGGGGGCAGCATCTACAAAGTCTGGTACTTACTTTAAAGAATTTTGCTACCACTACTTACTAGCTCTGCCTGCTATTGTTAGTTGTGGATCTATGGATAATTAATAATAGTACTATTAGAATTAATACATTTAAGCAACTGCTTATGCCTTTTGCCAATGTTTAGGATACTGGTTGAGAATTAACACTCCCTTTAAACAATGTTTACCAAATGGTTAATGTTTCCTGGTTAATGTTTTCTAATCTTTGGTTGGGGTGCAGGGGAGTGGGATAGTGATGTGTTATCAGGGGAGAAGCAGTTGCGTCTTTGTTAAGGGGTTTGGAACCCTCATCACTGCTTACCCTGTATGGGGCTTATAATAATATGTTTCATAATCTGGTGTTAGGGGTTTTTGGTATATGTTACTTGAGAGATACCTTTTGGAATTGTGGGTTTTTGGGGGGGAAGGGGATGGTATTCAAGGGTTGCAAGGGTGGGGTGGGTCATGCCACAAATAAAGGGGTTAATATCATAACACTACTTCTGGGTACTATAAATAACAGGGTCAACATTTACATGTTCCTTTTTCTAGGTCTCTCCTCTAAATATTTGAATTTCAATTCTCTGCTATATAGCTAAAATGTCCGTTTACCATTTCTGTACATGGAATATCAAAGGGGCACAAACCCCTGCCAAAAGGATGGAGGTATTACTGCATCTTTGTAGTATACAGGCTGATGTGGTCTTCTTACAGGAAACACACCTTTTACATACCCAGATACACTACCTCCATAGGCTCTGGGTGGGTCAGGTGTTTGGTTCAGGTCTTAATTCTCGCAAAAGGGGAACTGCCATATTAATTGCCCAGAGAATCCCATTCCACCTACTGTAAGAAATAGCTGATTCAGAAGGCCGTCACATTATTGTAAGAGTGATTTTAGGTCACTCAGAGGTCATTCTTGGCTCCATTTATGGACCCAACTCTGATAACCCAGAATTATTTGCAGGCCTAACGTCTACACTCGCCCCCGGTCCACTATCCCAATAATTCTTGATGGGAATTGGAATTAAATTCTATCAGACTGCCTTGACAGATCAGGTCATTCTAGATTATCTTTATCCCCAGGTCAAAAAGCCTTGCATGAATTAATTCACTCAGTAGGTTTGGCTGACCCCTGGAGAATCACTCATCCAAATAGGAAAGAGTACTCATTTCACTCTCTCGTCCACCAATCATTTTCCCGCATTGATTTCCTAGTGAGTGTTGAACTTCTCCCTGGGACCACATCAGTCTTCTATTCCTCAAAAATTTTCTCTGATCACTATATCGCCCAGTTAATTTTAGATATTACACCTAATATTCAATGTGATAGACTCTGGAGGATTAACAATCAAATTTTAAAATCTGGAGACCATATTCATCACTTGCAATCTTTCATTTCTAATTTCATGACAGATAATTCTCCATCTATGCCTAAAACTGATGTCTTATAGTGCTCACTAAAATGTGCTTTAAGAGGAGAATTAATACGTCTAGCTTCAAAATGCAAAAAACAGAGGGAACAAGCCCCCTCCTCTTTATTTGACCAGATTACCAAATTGGAGGCAAACCTATTGGTTCTATCTCCTGAAGAGGACTGGAAAAAAGCCAAATCCCTTCGGGCTCAATTTAACCAGCTACTGACCCAAAAGGCTGAACTCCTCATGCTTAGATCTAGGATAGCCTATTTTGATCAAGGTGAAAAAGTGGGAAAACTTCTAGCTCTTAGACTAAGATCCCAGGTAACTGACTGGATTATCACATCTCTTCAGTCGCCTACAGGTTCCCTCCTCACTTCACCGGAAGACATTTGTGAAGCATTCAGGGATTATTACAAATGTCTATACACTCCTACCAACTCATCTTTCTCTCAACAAATGCTTGGCTCCTTTATTAAGAATATTAACTTACCAACACTAGCTAACCTACAATCCACTAATTTGAAAGCCCCTATTGAAATAGAAGACATAATGGAGGCCATTGATTCACTTTCACTGGATAAATCTCCAGGTCCAGATGGATTTTACTCTAATTTTTACAAAACCCTTTAAAGTGGCACTGGCATCTATCCTTCTGAATATATTTCAATATTTCTATGACGACGGTATTTCTGATATTTCTTTAACCCAGGCCACCATAGTAGTTCTTCCCAAACCAGGTAAGGATCCACTATTCATAAACAATTATAGACCCATTTCACTTATCAATGTGGATTTAAAAATTCTGGCTTCCAAACTAGATCGGGTTTGGGACTCCTTAATTAGCGCAGAGCAGGTAGGATGTATTAGGGTCCGTCACTCATCTGATCATTTTAGGAAACTGGCTTATCTTTTTTCTGTGTCCAAGGACACAGAAAAAGCATTTGACAGAGTGTCATGGAATATTTATTTTCTCTACTCCCCAAATATGGTTTCCCTCAAGAATTTCTGAGATGGATTAAAATACTCTACTCTTCTCCGTCAGCATGTGTCCAATGCAATGGGATACATTCTACACCCTTCACCTTAAGACAGGACACTCGTCAGGGCTGCCCCCTTTCACCCTATTTATTCAACCTTTTCCTAGAACCTCTCATAAGGAAAATAAACTCCTCCCCATTAGTTTTGGGCATCACAATAGGGAACTTAGAGTATAAACTATCCACGTATGCAGATGATATACTATTGCATATCTCGTCCCCTTCTCAATCTCTCCCTGCAGCACTTACCATAATTTCTCAATTTAGTAGTATCTCTAATTATAAAATGAATCTTGATAAAACAGAAGTTTTCCCTCTCAATTAATACTTCCACAGATCAGAGACAGCTAATATGGGCCTACATTGGAGAACAGATAAACTTAAGTACCTGGGTATCCTTCTTCATTCCTCTCCTAAGACAATGAAAAAAATGTAACCTCGATACCATCGTAAGTACTATAAAGGAGGCTATCAAACACTAATCTCTGCTTCCTCTCTCTTTGTGGGGTTGCATGAGTATGGTAAAAATGAACATCTTACCCCGTATACTATACCCCTTGCAAATGTACAACTGGGCCCTACCAAGTGCCTGGTTTGCTCAGGTTCACAAAAACATCAGCTCCTTCTGTGGGTTGGGAGAAAATCAAGAAGAAATTACTGTAAGCTCACCTGTCAGAAAATTGATGGTGGCCTTCAGGCTCCTAACTTTTATTTCAACTATCTGGCTATCCATCTAACTAGGATGAGGCACTGGATAATCTCTTCAGATCACCCCTCTGATTCCCTCTACTCTCCTCTCTGGTTGGAAATTGAGAAGACTCTATGCCTCGCATATGGCGTAGATCCAAAGGTCCTCCCCTTCTTAATTAGAAAGAACATCCCTAAAAAGCTGAAACATTCCACGTTAGACTCCCTTATGCTCACACAACACCAATTCAACACCTTTCTTAAGACTACAGAGTATACAGATGTAACACAACCCCTCTTTAATAATCCTAATTGTTTAATATCGGGTAAACCACTGAAGTCCAACCTTTTTTGGCCCAACATGGGAGTTGAGAGAGTGGATGAGTTGGTTAAAAACCACAAACTGATGCGATTCCAGGGGGCCTGCACTCTTTATCATTGGAATTCTACCCACATATTCAAATACTTGCAGATTTCCCACCTGTTACTGCAATATTTTGGCACTGGATTGTGGACTAAGACTTGATCAGCAGTCCTGACCCCCTATGTTAACTTCCTCCTGTCAGCTCACTTACTCTCGTATACTTACAGATTTCTACAAACCACAGCTGCTGGACTAGAAGGACAAAGAAGTTACTGGTGGGATCATTCTTTACCAAGTCCCACACCTCCTAGAGACTGGTCAAAAATCTGGAAGCATTTATATAGATACATTAAATGGGATAAGTACAGATACATGCAGTTTCAGATTAACCATAATTTGTAGTATACCCCAGTTAAATTACATCGAATGGGGTCCCTGCCATCTAATCTTTGTGCCAAATGCTCACAGTTCCTGGGGGATCTGTTGCATATATTATGGTCCTGTGAAAAGGTTTCCCCATTCTGGAATTGTATTAAATCCCACTTGGATCCGTTATTATCTCTCTCAGATAAATTTACCCCTGAGATCTGCATTTTAGGAGACTATGCAAATCTCCAAGGTCGTACTCAAAGAGCTTATATGGCACTAATCTCAGTGTGTGCCAAAAAAGTACTGCTCAGACACTGGATGGATGCACTTATGCCTTCCCACACAGAGTGGTACAAAGAAATCATGTTTGCCATACAGGCAGAATGGGTCATTGCTGGGATTACCCATAGAATGGAAAAATACAAAAAAGTTGGGGATCCTCTTTACATGTTAATTCAACCTAGTGCAGCAGCTTCTAGTATAGGTGCCCCTCCATAACTTAACCTTTTCTCTTCTTTAGGGTATGTTTAACAATACACCCAGAAATTATATACAGTACGACTCTCATCTTGTGGCAGGGGGGATGGGGGAGGTGGGTGTTGGAAGGGTGGTGGGTTGGGGGGATTGGGGTGGGAAGGAGGGGGGATACAGGCATTAATCCATAATTTTGCTTGACAATTGCTCTGTCTTTATGTTTCTAGTAATTCTGTTTTGTGTATACATACACACTCAGCAAAGTATGACTTGCTTCTTTAATGATGCCTGTATATTAGACAAGAAAACCCAATAAAGCATATTTAATATAAAAAAATAAAAAAATAAAAATTTTTAAAAGGTTGCTATTTCAGTTGTAATGGTATGCTTTCCTAAAAAACAGTCTGAAAACTTTGTTTGACCCAATAGGAAAGCTACAACATAGAAATATGGAAACAAAGAAATTGACGGCAGATAAGGGACACTTGGCCCACCTAGTCTGACCATTTTCCCTACCTACTATAATACTGCAGACCCTACTTGATTGCTGGCATAGCCTTCTCTTCCCTTCCCTAACCATTAAGGTTCCCTTTTGCCTATCCCATGCCTTCTTGAACCTACAAAACACACACAATGTTGCCGGCCCACTGGCGAAGGGGCAGGGTGCCTACCTGGGATGCCAGTGACCTGGGTTTGAGAGCGGATCTGGGACATCACAGGGCCTGGCCAGGGGAGAAGAACTGAGTGTCTGATGACTGCTCTCCTTCTCCAGGGGGGAGGGGGGTAGAGTGTTTGGCGCAATGCGGACACCTAGCAGAGGCTGAGAGCACTGCATGAGCCAACACCAAGTAAGCTCAGGGGCGGGGTGGAAGCTGGATGTCATTGCATGTCCCCACCCCTGCACACCGGGAAAAACCAAGGCTGCCAGCTGCCCCAGATGAAGCCCACCCTCCTCGGCTTCAATCAGCCTCCAGGACAGTCCTTTGACCTATTCCATCATCTGTGGCACCTTGAGGAGGTTTGTGCCACAACCTCACCCTGGGGGGTAAGCCAGGGGGTATCAAAGTGGCACGTCCAATGTTGAGGCGGGAGAAAGGGTCCATGACTGGGCAGAGGTTCCAGGTGGCTGGCGGCAACAAAAAGTGAAATAAAAAAAACGAAAAACACACAATGTTAAATAAACTCTGTTAGAGCCCAACACTCACAGCATGACCTTTTACTTCAATCTTGACCTCCCAGTACTGCAGTCCATCCAGCTGATAAAATGAGTAACAATTAATATCATGAAAGAAACACAGAATTACATCTGAGCTGAGCTATCCTTGATCGACAATACAATATTTCAGAAAGCAAAACATTACATTTTACAGACATTTTAAATACAGTCCCTTCCCCGGCAGGCAGACCAAGCTACTTGGGTTGAATCCAAGGCATTTCCTTTCAAACCCAATATGAAAAACAGCATACCTACTGTGGAGAAATTTTTAGTTTAAGAAAATAGCTACTATCCCCAACACATACATACACACACACACACACACACACACGCTTTGCACTCCCACATACCTGTTTAATTAACAAAGCAATTAAAGCCAGCAATCCATCATTTACTCCTTCCCCGCAGACAAATGTTTAAAGTATCTAGCAAAAGTTTAACTACTGCCATGCTATGACTACCTATATATTATTGTAGCAGTTATTAAGCAGAATACATCTGAATTTCTTCTTCTTTTTTTTTTAACTCTTTATTTATATACATGGAGAGATAGGAACAGACAATGAGCTGCAAAGGCATATACATACGAGGTTCATAATAACCATACAGTATCTTACCATATCTTGTTTGCCATGTCTTCGAAATGCAAAATATGGCTTAGAGAAAAGGGGAAACATAAACCCACATGCAGCAAGCATTCCAGTCATGGAACAAATGCAGGATCTACTTGGAACATGTGAAAAATCCACCTTCTCCATCTAATCTCAAACTGAGAGATATGACCCAATTGTGGGCTAACAGACATTCCAAATAATAAATTTCATTCACAATACCATGCTACTAGGTAAACGCAGGGGATTTAGAACTACGCCATAAACAAGTGATGGCTTTTTTTGCGGCAGCAATATATAAGTACAGCAAACTGGCTAAAGCCATCTGGTGCCACATATAACAATACAAGTCGTGGAGTTAAGGTAAACCTCAAGTCCAACAGCTCCAACAATCCACCCTCTATAGCTCTCCAGAAGTCTCCAAGAACGGGGCAATACCACAAAATATGAGCAAAAGTGGCTGACTTCTCATCATCATCATCATCAAATCTTTATTTATTCAGGCGAACATCATTGAGCAAGGCTCATTTACAAGATGGACCTGATAAGGTCAAGGTTCAACAGTTGATACACAACAGATACATCATACAATTATATAAAACAGTTATACATACAGGGGGGAAAAAACGTTTATAAACACAGTGATGTACAGTAAATTCACATGATAAAAATCGGTTACAGGAAAGTTAAGCTAATATTTACAGTATATACAGTATATACATATCCCAGTGGAGGGGCCATGGCAAACACACAGCATAATGTAATACTAGGATGGTGAAGGTATTACTGGGTGCCATAAGATGGGGTGTCTGCCTGGAAGGATTATGCCATACATGGTTAATTTTTGGGAGGGAGATTGTGAGATGACAAAGCTAGCTCTAGCGGTAGCAACTGCATTTCTCTATGAAGAAGACTATACAATGCTGTTTAAAGGATGCAAATGGAATAATATTGGACAGCTTTAGGGATTTTTGTAGGGTGTTCCATGCTATAGCTAGAGAATAGCGGATTGCTGCCCTCCCTAGCCTGGTGTTGAATTTGGGCAATTTGAGCAGGATGATGTTGTTGCTTCTTAGGGCATAGGAGTTAGGAATGGTCTGGGTGAAGCAGTCCAGAATATAGTTTGGAAGTTTTTTTATAACGCCTGTAAATCCATAGTGCTGCATTTCTGTTCCTTCTGAGGTGAAGGGAAACCCATCCAACTGCAGCATAAAGAGAGCAATGATGGGTATTAGATGGCAGATCTGTAATGAATCTTATTGCTCTATGATATAAGGTATCCAACTTGTGTAGGTAGGAGATGGGGCAGTGACTATAAAGGAAGTCTGCACAGTCAACAACTGATAGAAAAATGGCCTGGACTAACCTCATCTTTGAATCTCTGTTTAGGAAGGGTTTTAATCTATAGAGAAGGCCAAGCCTTTGGCGAAGGTTTTTTAGCAGTTCTTCTCAATGATGAGTGAAGTCGAATCTGTTGTCAATCCACACACCTAGGTATCTGAAGTTTTCTACATACTCCAGATTTTCTCCAAGTATAGTGCATAGCTGGGGGAGAATGATTGAAGAGGAGGTGCTGGTGGAGCTTTGATTTGTGAACATCATTGCTTTAGTTTTCTTTGCATTTAACAGAAGCTTTTAACAGAACACTGCCACCAGCAGACACCATATACGGCAGGCAGAAATCTTGCCAGTTTAGCTGGTGTATTAAAAAAATCATACCCGGCATTTCCAAATATACTTGAATTTCTTTTATGTTTTCTTTGGGGGGGGTCTCAAAATTCTACAATATCTGATGTGTGAAAATATCCTGCTTTGCAGGGGTTTTGGTGGTCTATTGTCCTCCACCATAGTCTCTTGACTAATGAGTTGCTCTTTTCCTAAGTGGGACTGCAGCTGGGTAGTTCAGAGACAAAGACTCTGGCTGCGGTAGCAAAGGCTGCAGTCTCCCAGAAGACTGCTGCCCCACAAAGGCTGTGAGAGCAAAATTAAACAAAAGGCTGACTGCTGTGAAAGGAGCCACCTCTAACAAAGTGGACAATTAATGTAAGGGACCTATGCAAAACAGCCATTATTCCAAATGAAAATGTTAATATTTATTCTAGAGAACTGCTAGGGGGGTCTGTGGTGAGATAAGTGAATGGCAGATAGACACTGTTGCCCAGAGCAACATCATGTCCTCCTCTCTGGAATTCTGAGAAAGGAAATGGACTTTTAGCCTCAGGTGACCAATGGGGCATGAGGTGGAAAGTAGTGGGATGAGTCAAAGCCTATTGAATCCTTGGAACTCAGGGCACATGTTTTTTAACCAACAAGCAAAGGGAATTCCTTTTCTTTCCTCTTCCTAGTGCTGGGAGACAAGAGTGGGACCAGCTGTGTGCAGTAGAAAGGGCCATTTCTGATGATAATTGTTTGCTGTGTGCAAAGCTGTCTACGATCTTAGAGTAAGACTTAGAATTTAAGTCAGTTTACTTAACATAGTGTGTTTGTCTGAATTCAACTTTGGTTTACTGTATAGCTGGTAAATCTGATGTAAATACCACATATTTTTATATTTTTTATATTGCTGACAGCAGTATGTTAAGTGCAGGTAATCTATTTTCTGGTCAGTTCTGTGATCAACCTTTGAAAGAGCAATATCAATTTAAAAGTAAACCTGCAACTGATTCAGAGTAGAGGTAAGGGATCCTGGAATGACTGGGGGGGTCCTATGATCCAGGGGCTGTGTATTGTGTGAGCAAGAGTGTTGTAGGCTTGTTTATTTGTGGAAGCAGGAACCTCTGGTGAACATGAAGAAAGCAGCCCTAAGTGTCATGAGCAGGTTGGTGGCAGCATGACTGAGTAAGCCTCCTTGCTCACAACAACCACCTAGGGTACCCTGAGTGGTGTTGCGACAAACGTTTGGCAGCAGGTGGAGCTGTGTGTGCGCTCCTTCCTTAATGTGTGCCAAGCAGCTGGCATTGGGAAGCATAGTGTATATGTGGAGAATTGTAGGTGGTTACCTAAGATTCAGAGACATTGATTGCCAGTTAATATTATCTGTTCAGTCACAGAGCAAGACATACAAAGGGGTATACTTAATATAGTACTGTTTTTTTTCTTCTTTTTTTTTTTTTACTGAGTGAAGTACAGTGAGAAGGCACTATGCCTGGAACATATAAGAGACGAACTATGGCACAACTGCAGGAGCTGCGCCAATTGAGAGGGCTCACTTATGAGGAGCAAACAACATCAGAACTCATACAGCCCCTCTAGAAAGGGTGGGACCAACATAGACTTTGATGGCAGATAAGGACCGCTTGGCCCACCCAGTCTGCCCATTTCCCTACCTATTGGATAGGCTGCAGATCCTAGTTAACCAACAGCCTACTTCCTCCTACACCCCACTAGAATTGGCTTATGTCTATTAAATGCATTCTTGAATTTCCCCACTGTTTTTGACCCCACAACCTCCACAGGAAGGCCGTTCCATGTGTCCACCACCTTCTCCGTGAAAATATACTTCTTCACGTTGCCCCTCAGCTGACCCCCCTCTATCTTCAAATTGTGCCCCCTTGTTCTTGTGCATCTATTTTTCTGAAAGATGTTACCCTCTTGGACTTTGTTGATTCCCTTGAGGTACTTGAAAGTTTCTATCATGTCCCCCCCCCCTTTCTTCGTGGGTATACATACTAAGCTCTTAGTCTCTCTTTGTATGGTTTCTGGTGCAGACCCTGCACCATTTTAGTTGCCCTCCTCTGGACTGCCTCCATCCTGTCTATGTCCTTGCAGAGATGGGGTCTCCAGAACTGCACACAGTACTCCAGATGGGGTCTTACCAACTGTCTGTACAGAGGGATAACAACTTCCTGTTTGCTACTGGTGATGCCTCTCCCTATGCATCCCAGTACCCCCAGCCCTCCTTATTGCCTTCTCACATTGCTGGTCTACCTTTAGGTCATCTGATATGACTACCCCCAGGCCCCTTTCCATTTTTGTTGTTAATTCCTCCCCCCCAACCCCCATTGTGTACTCTTCCCCTGGGTTTTGTTTCCCAGGTGCTTTACTTTGTACTTCTTTGCATTGAAACTAAGCAGCCATACTTTTGACCATTCCTCCAACCTTGCCAAGTCCCTTCTCATCCTTTCCACCCCACCTTGTGAATCAACCCTGTTGCAGAACTTTGTGTCATCTGCAAAGAGGCATACTTTTCCTTCCAATCCCTCCACAATGTCACCTATAAAGACATTAAAGAGGACTGGTCCCAGTACTGAACCCTGCGGTACTCTGCTAGTAATCCTCCTTTCTTTGGAGTGGACTCTGTTTACTATTACCCTCTGCGTCCTGTTCTCCAGTTAATGTTTTACCCAGGTTACCACCCTGGGGCACACTCTCTGGCTGGCTAACTTGTTTATTAATCTTTTGTGTAGGACTATGTCAAATGCCTTGCTAAAGTATACGTAGGCCATGTCCACAGCCCCTTCCCGGTCTACTACTTTGGTCACTCAGTCAAACAAAATCTATTAGATTCATCTGACATAACCTTCCCACTATGAATCCATGATGCCTTGGGTCCTATGCTCTGCTGGCCTCTAAGTACTCAACAGTTATTTCTTTCAGAAGTGATTCCATCATTTTCCCTACCACTGAGGTCAAACTAACAGGTCTGTAGTTTCCTACCTCTGCCAATCGCTCACTGTGGTGAAGGGGAATCACATCCACCCTCCTCCAGTCCTCAGGTACCACACCATCCTCCCATGATTTGTTAAAAAGAATAGTCAGTGGTGTCACAAGTTCTCCCCTTAATTCTTTTAGAATTCTGGGGTGAATCCCGTCAGGCCCCATTGCTTTGTCCACCTTCAGTTTTAGGAGTTCTTTCTGCAGCCTTTCATCTGTGAATGGACTGGTATCACCCCCCATCCAGAGTAGTTCTATTGATTGGTTTAGGTACCTCCCCCTCCTCTTCTTTTGTGAATACTAATCAGAAGTATTCATTCAGTATCCCGTCTTTTTCACTGTCACCCTCTGCCTACCCTCCCTCCCACCCTATATTAAGCCTCACTATCCTCCCTTGGTCTTTCTTCACTCCCTAATGTACCTGTAAAGGTTATATCCCCCTTCTTAACTGAGTTGGCTATCTTTTCCTCAGTTTGGGCCTTTGCTATTCTGACTGTCTTCCCCATTTCCTTCTTCTTTAACTGGTACAGTTCTCTGTCCTGGTCCTTCAGTGTTTCCTTATACTTCCTGAATGCTATCTTTTTCTCCCTAATCTTTTCCACCACCTCTTTTGAAAACCATGTTAATTTTTTCCTTTGTTTTGTTTATTTGCTTCACACAAAGGCTTGTTGCCTCTGCGATGGCAGTTTTGATTTTTCCCCATTGTTCCTCCACCCCTCCTTCTTGCCCATTTGCTAGTGCTTTTTCTGAGGCACTCTCCCATTTTGCCAAAGTCAGCCTTCCTAAAGTCCAGTACTCTTGCTTTTGTATGGCTTGACTCTATGGCTGTGTTTATCGTGAACCACACTGTTTGGTGGTAACTTTTTCCCACATGGCTACACACTTCTAAATCTGAGATCCTGTCTCCGTCCCCATTTGAGAGTACCAGGTCCAAGACTGCTTCCTCCTGAGTGGGTTCCAACACTAGCTGTCTGAGGCATGCACCCTGTAGGACATCAAGAATGACCCTGCTCTTGGATGTGGCTGCAGCAAAGGTGCTCCAGTTAACATCTGGTATATTCAGATCCCCCATCAACAATATCTCCCCTTTTTCTGCCATTCTAAGGATGCCTTCTATCATTTCCTTGTCCATTTCCTCCCCCTTAGGTTGGAGTCTGTATACAACTCCAGTGCGGATTGTGTTGCCATTTCCAGTCTCCAGGGTGACCCACAGTGCCTCCTCTCCTCCCTGTTTACCCTTTGGTTCTGTTGCTTTGATCCCTTTCCTTACATAGAGAGTGACTCCACCTCCTCTTTTACCCTACCTGTCCCTCCTGTAGATTGTGTACCCTGGTATTTTGACATCCCAGTCATGGTTCTCTGTGTACCATGTTTCTGTGACTGACACAAAATCCAGGCATCCCTCTTCCATCAAGGCCAATAGTTCAGGGAGGTTGTTACCCAGACTATGGGCATTGGTACTCATTGCCCTCCAGTTTTTGATGGTCTTACCCCTATTAGCCCTATCCCTTTCCCTTTCCTTACTGCCTTTTTTTCCATTTACCCCAGTTCTGCTCCCTATTGACTCCTCTACCTTTGTATTTACCTCGTTAACTACCCTGTTGTGTGTGGGGGGGGAGCTGGGATTTCTGTGTTCCTTTTCAGTGCCTCCTCCTTGTCTAGTTTAAATGCTTGCCATCGAAGCATTTAAACCTATCACCTAGGATCCTGGTTCTCATCCCAGACAGATGCAGACCATTGCACCAGTATAGGCCTGTATCCCTCCATGTGGAATCCAGTCCCCAATGAAGCCAAAACCCTGAGCTCCACACCAGTTTTTCAACCGTTCATTGAATCCCATGGTGAGGAGTACCCTAGTCTCACCCATGCCATAGACATGCAGCACCTCTGAGAAGGTTACAGTATGTGCTACTTGTCTAAGGTCCCTTTCCAACCCCACAAACTCCTCCTGCATTGCTCTGATCCTGATCCCATTCCCAGCCAGGTCAATTGTCCCTTAGGAGGACAATGACATCCAACTCCCTCTCTCATGCAGCTGCTTCCATGATCCTAAGGATTTGCTTTCTGTCCCTCCAAGCCATGGTGCCAGGCAGGCACTTTGCCTCCCTCTCCCCTCCCTCCATCCTCCAGTTCTACCCCCTAATGATTGAGTCCCCCACCAGGAGTTGTTTCCTTCCCCTGTGGGGTCCTGTACCACCCTCTTGTGGGTCTTCTTTGTGAAGGTTCCCAGCATCCTCCTTGGTCTCCATGGTGGGTGCCTCCATAGAGGAACCACACTCTGCCAGAATGGTGTATGAACTGTGAAAAGGTACAACTGGAGGGATACACCTCTGTTCCAGCACCCTCACCATCTCTGAGTCCACCATGGTCCAACTACTCCTATTTCTTGGCAACCACTGAGGCAGTGGTGGTGGCCCTGGTGGTCCCTGGGTGGGGGAAGAGGTTTCCCAAATCCTTGCCAGGTCAGCCTGGAGATGGGCAACCTCCTCCCTCAGACCAGAGAGATGCCTGCAAATACAGCAGCATCATGGCCTACAGAATGTCTCCCAAAAGACTGCTGCCCCACAGCCAGTGCATTGCACCACTCCCAACATGTCTCTCTCCCCCTTCCTTTTTAATTTTTTTCTTTTTTGTTAGTGTGTGCAAGTGTGTGCATGCATTTACCCCCATGCAGTGTGCTGGGCTGTTATGGTTATGACAGGTGTATGTCCTTTGCCCTTTTGGGGAAGTGATGTCAGAACTCCTGGTATAATGGAAATGATGCACTTGGGGGGTGGGGTGAGGGTCAGGGGGTGGGACCAAGCCCATGACCTCCAGAAACAATCAGCTACAGCAATGACCTACCACCCCAGTGCATGCTTTCCTTCCTGTCAGCAAGACAACCTTCACAACAATTTAACAGAAAATATACCCTGCAAAAACAATTTCAATCATAGAAAAATAAAAAAAAGTAAACTATAAAACCTGTAAGCACAAAACAGTAACAAAACCTGTAAGCACAACCTGTAACAATTTAACAGAAAATATATCCTGCCAAAAACCATTTCAATCAGAGATAAATAAAGCAGTAAACTGTAAAACCTGTAAGCACAAAACAGTAACAAAACCTGTAAGCACAAAACAAAATAGTAACATGACAGTAACTCTGCTTAGCCAAAAGAAGCCTTAATGTCTCTCCTTGCTCTGTTAATGTTGCTCCTTGCTCTGTCCTTTCAAGCAAACTTAGGGAAAAAAGCTCAGGTGAAGCTAGGTGCTTTTTGCCAGCAAACCTAGTCTTCTACCTCAACATATCAATTAACCTGACCTTTTAGATCTTCCTTCTGTTGGAATGTACTAAGCCTTTGTCAGCTCCACTCCCCAATTACACTTCTAATCCTCTGGAAGAGCTGTGGATGAAAAGCAATTAGCTCCTTCAATGTGAGAAAGAGACTGCAAAACCTGTAAGCCCCCCAAAAACCTGTATGCACAACCTGTAAGCACAAAACAAAATAGTAACAAAACAGTAACTCTGCTTAGCCTAAAGACAGAGCAAACTATACAATCTGTAAGCACAAAACAGTAACAAAACCTGTAAGCACAACTTGTAACAATTTAACAGAAAATATTCCCTGCAAAAAACAATTTCAATCATAGAAAAATAAACCAGTAAACTGTAAAACCTGTAAGGACAAAACAGTAACAAAACCTGTAATCACAACCTGTAAGCACAAAACAAAATAGTAACAAGACAGTAACTCTGCTTAGCCAAAAGAAGCTTTAATGTTTCTTCTTGCTCTGTTAATGTTGTCCTTGTTCTATCCTTTCAAGCAAACCTAGAAAAAAAAACAACGCTTAGGTGAAGCAAGGTGCTTTTTGCCAGCAAATCTAGTCTTCTAGGGTCACCAAGAAGACTCACCGGAGTCGTGAGACCGAGGTCAGTGAGAGTGAGCCAGAGTCCAGAACTAGGATGGCTGAGCAACCAGACCCTGGTAAGTGCAAAGGCAGATGTAGAACTGAAAAAAGTAATAGTGGAAGCAATTCAGGACAAGTCAGTGCTGGAGGATGAGGAGCTAAAGGAAAAATCAAAGCAGAGTAGTTAAAAGTATAGCTCAAGGCAGAAAAGCAAGAGAGAATGAAACCACCAGATCCAGATGCAAAGTGAGTGAGAAAAGGAGAACCAGCTCCAGCTTAACTGCATGAGATCTAGATGCAGACGGAGTGAGAGGAAGAGTGCCAGGAGAGAGAGAGAGAGAGCATAAGAGAGTAACATGAATATGAGAAAGATGGAGAGTCTGCAACTGAAGGAACCACCATAAAGTGTAAAACATTGGCATAGGATGACCTCCCAAGAAGACAGAATGCATTCTAAAATGCTTCAACTTTGCTGGGAAGGGATAATCTTGACCTGTTTCTGAAACATTTGAAAAGATTTGGGTGGTGGGGGGATTTAAATTGGACAGAGCTTCTTGGGTGATTTACCTCATGCCATTACTCCCAGGCAAAGTCTTAGAGTCATAATTGCAATAAATATGTTACAGTGAAAAATGTTTCATTGATGTGTTTTGAATGGACTCCCCAAGTATATAGGCTCACATTTAGGGGGCTAAAGAAAGCACCGGGGGGGGCATTACATGGAAAGGTATGTGCATAATGCAGTGTTTTAGAAAGGTGATTTGAAGGACCTAAAGCAGTTACTGCTCAACAAGTAGAAGATATGTTTTTATGGAGCAATTTCTCCGAACTGTGCCAGTAGAGCCGTGAGTGTGGTTGTCGGACCGATCACCTAGTACTCTGAAGGAGGCAGCCAAAAAAGCTGATCAATCTGCATCTAGCATGCCACCCATCCAGTGCAGGCATAATGAGGAATGGATAACAGGAGGTTTTATGGAAATCCCAGGGCAACCAAAGGTAAACCGTCCTGAACCTGAACCAAAGGTACAAATAAATGCTCCTAGACTTAATAAGTCAAAGTAGCAGAGTTGTTATACATGCCAGAAAACATGGCATTTATTATATAACCGCCCAAAACATAGCAATATGGGGCAGAATGCAAAAAGAGTGAATGACCCAGGGGAGAGCATTAGTGACCTGTGCTGAGAACGCAGACCCTGCTACTTCCACTGCTCACATTCAACTTTCTTTCTTTATGGTAAAATCACATAGGGCTCAAGAGACACAGGTGCTTCCTTGTCTATGGTTAAGAAGAATTTAATAAATGAGGAACCAGTTCTACCAGATTAGTTCTCCAGAACTTGGGGAGTGACCAGCCCTGTGGTGCAGTGTCCACTGTATGAGTCTTGCTGACCTGGGATGGTGTCCAAATGATACATAAGGTGGGAGTAGTACCATAACTTCCTGTTAATGGGAATATATGGAATGATTTTGATAGCAGAGCAAATATTGTTTATTTTACAGCCCGCAGTCAAGCAAAGAGACAGGCTCCTGAGGAATGAGGGGGGCAGTACAGTCAGAGGCAAACCCTACCACATCAGCAGCAGAAGTAGCAACTGTGACTGAAGGAATAGCTGCAAGCAGCAGTTCTGTACCATAGTTACAGACAGTGGAGGCCTTAGTGGTGAGCAGGTATCCCACTGAGAGAGAGAGAGAGAGAGATAGTGTTTTAGTGAGGTTCAAGCATGAGGAGCTTAGCTGGGCTCAGCAAGCTGACCCAACCCTGCAGAAACAGAGAATTTGCAGATAGGGCTGATTGTGACTCTCAGGGGGAAAATAAAAAAGAGATGTATTGCACTTGAGACAGAATAACCAAAGAAGAAGCTATAAATTAAATGATGTTGTCATACAAAAGACCACAACTGAAAAAGATTAAGGTGTGACAGTCACGGATAATTTATCATTCAACTGACACACAAAAAACACAGTTAAAAAATGCCAAAGGTTACTGGGATATATATTAAAAAATGTTAAAAGCAGAGAACCTGAGGTAATACCCCCCTCTCTACTCCAGTTTGCTTTGACCACATTTGGAGTATTGTTCCCCATTCTGCGTACCACAAAGCAAAAGAGGAACAAAAATGAAAGAAAGTGTACAGAGAAAAGTAACTAAAAAGGTTAAAAATATGACAAATCTCCAATACATGGAGATACTTAATACACTGGGTTTGTACTCTTTGGAATACAGGGAATTCAGAGGAGATCTATGCATAGCTTATACTGCAAGTGAAAATGAAGGTGTCTTAAAAACAATTGGTCTTGTTAAACAACCAGTGATAAAGAAAACCAAATCATATAGTCATATACTGAGTGGTAACAAATGTACAATAGTCAAAAGAAGTAAATGGTGCACCCACTGAGTAATCAATATCTGGAACACATTACCTGAGGATGTGGTAAACAGTCTTGCTATGGACACCTTCAAAAATAGGTTCGATCGATTTATGGGTAATTCAAAACAAATGTTCCACCACTAGTGATGGCAAGTTTATTAAAGGTTTTTGACTTAGCAAAACTCATAACACACCTATGAACCTATGAACTATGAGAGAATGGGTTATTGTACAGAAAGTAGGTGCCTAAGGAAGGACCAGATTAAGCAGAGCTCTGGCAGCCAGGGGTCCTTCAGGCACATCCAGCCTGAGCTGGCAAAGACTGAGGCCATCCAGGGGTAACCCATGCTAGCCACTAAGAAACAGGTGAGGGCATGCCTGGGGATGGCAGCATATTTAGCACAGATTTGTGGTGAGCTTTAGTGATATAGCAAATACCTTGACAGACCATGCAAAGACGACAATGCCTGAAAGGTTGCAGAGAACAGAATAATATGAGTCAGCATTCAGCCGGCCGAACGAGGCATTATGCTGTACACCCTTGCTAGTTAGCTCTAATTATTCATTAAAGTTCATTGTACACCTGCATGCTTCCAACCATGGGTTGGATGCTGTCCAGAATATAACAACTGCTCGTACCCTGGTTTCACCTACTTGGGTGATGGAATCCGGCTAGCTGCAAGGAAGGTTCGTTACAAGGCTGACAGATATTAATTGGGGTTAAAAATTCTAACAATAAACAACAGTGCTATAGGAATTACCACAGAGGCAGAAATCTCTTTCAAAATTAGAGCTAGTTTATTTAGCAGACTATAAATAACTTAACATAGAAACATAGAATTTGACGGCAGATAAGGACCGCTTGGCCCACCCAGTCTGCCCATTTCCCTACCTACTGGATAAGCTGCAGATCCTAGTTCACCAGCAGCCTACTTCTTCTTACCCCCACCCCCCAGAATTGCCTTATGACTGTCCCATGCATGCTTGAATTCCACCACTGATTTTGACTCCACAACCTCCTCCGGAAGGCCGTTCCATGCATCCACAACCCTCTCTGTGAAAAAATACTTCCTTAAATTACCTTTGAGCCGCCCCCTCTATCTTCAAATTGTGCCCTCTTGTTCTTGCACGCCTCTTTTTTTGAAAGATGCTACCCTCTTGGACTTTGTTGATTCCCTTGAGGTACTTGAAAGTTTCTATCATGTCCCCCCTCTCCCTCCTATCCTCGAGGCTATACATATTCAGCTCCTTAAGTCTCTCTTCAGATGTCTTCTGGTGCAGATCCTGCACCATTTTAGTTGCCCTCCTCTGGACAGCTTCCATCCTGTCTATGTCTTTGCGGAGATTGGGTCTCCAGAACTGCACACAGTACTCCAGATGGGGTCTCACCAGCTGTCTGTACAGAGGGATAATAACTTCCTTTTCTACTGGTGATGCCTCTCCTATGCATCCCAGTAACCCCCAACCCTCCTTGCTGCCCTCTCACATTGCTTGCCCACCTTTAGGTCATCTGATATGACTACCCCCAGGTCCCTTTCCATTTTTGTTGTTGTTAGTATCTCACCCCCAATTGTGTACTCTTCCCCTGGGTTTTTGTTTCCCAGGTGCATTATCCTGCACTTCTTAGCATTGAATCTAAGCTGCCATACATTTGACCATTCCTCTAACCTTGCCAAGTCCCTTCTCATCCTTTCCACCCCACCCTGTGCATCAACTCTGTTGCAGATCTTAGTGTCATCTGCAAAGAGACATACTTTTCCTTCCAGTCCTTCCGAAATGTCGCTTATAAAGACATTGAAGAGGACCGGTCCTAATACTGAACCCTGCGGTACCCCACTAGTAACCCTCCTTTCTTCTGAGTGGACTCCATTTACTATTACTCTCTGTGTCCTATTCTCCAGCCAATTCTTTACCCAGGCTGTCATCTTGGGACCCACTCCCAGGCTGGCTAACTTGTATATTAATCTTTTGTGTGGGACGGTGTCAAATGCCTTGCTAAAGTAGAAACTGTTGTTTCTTTTTTTTTTAAACTTCAAGTTTAGTTTGTATCAGATACATTTGACCATTTTCAAACTGCTATTAATACAAACTTTTCTTCTGCTTGGCAGACCAATCTAAACATTGGTGAATACTTTTATGTTTCAAACATGTTAAGAAAGTTAACAATATTTCTGGTATGAATAAGAGAAAAAAAAATACATAAGAAAAAGAAAATTTACAGACAGTTGCTGTATGTTCCCTTATTCACTAATCTTATTACTACTCCAGTTCCACATAAATAAAAACTAAGGGAAATCACACATGTATGTAAAGTAGCATTTCTCAATTATCAATTTCAACACAGGCATCATAGAACTATTTATCCTCTATTGTAACATGGCACAAATCTGAGAACGGTGAGGAGCAACGGTGATAGGACAGAAGGCGTCACATGGTACAGGAGCAACACGGCATTATGAGACGATAGTTGTCACCGTTAAAAAATAAGAGCAACACACTGTGGGAAGAGCAAGACAGTAGGATAGATAGGCAGGGGGAGAAATAGAAGCGAGGGACATAGCTAGTGGTAGAAAGACGGATGTAGTGAGCGTAGAGATGGAGGAAATGGCAGTAGTGTTTAGTCTATGTGGA
This sequence comes from Neoceratodus forsteri, assembly GCA_016271365.2. Lineage (NCBI taxonomy): Eukaryota > Metazoa > Chordata > Ceratodontiformes > Ceratodontidae > Neoceratodus > Neoceratodus forsteri. Next base: position 970,675,042 of record CM057454.1, on the reverse strand, counting down.
GCAATGGAAATAGATGAATGGATAGAGAACAAGTTTGCAGAGGGCATAGAAGTCAGAGAATCTACAGTGTCAGATATGAGGACAGTATGTCAACGACGAGGAGAGACAGAGAGGAGGAAGAAAGTGGCTAAAGTCAAGCATTTGGAAGCGATAGTGGAGGAGAGGGAGGACATGGAGGGATTCAAACAAGTAATCAAGATGTGTGCAGAAGAGAGATCAGAGAGCAAGAGACATATACAGATATCAGAAGGAGAGCTGGATGAGCTTGAAAGGAAAAAAGTGGAGGCAAACACAGCAAAGAACACACAGTGGTCTTGTAATGTGTTCTCAGACTGGTTGAAATCCAAGAATATGTCTGTAGATACAGGTACAGTGACACCAGACAAATTGTGTGGAATTTTGAGAGAGTTTTATGCATCAGTACAAGCGGAGGATGCTGACCAATATAGTATCAGTTCTTTTTGTGGGATAAGAGCAGGGCTGAACAGATACATAAATAGCCTTGAGGTTAGAAGAAATATGAATATAATAAGTGATGTGCAGTTTCAAGCTGCCAATAATGTCTTTGTTGCAGTGATTAAACAATATAGAAGACATGGGAAAGATACTGCAAAACACCACCCTGCTATAACAGAGGAAGACTTGTGTAAAATAAGAGATAGCCGAAACCTGGACCCAGAGACAGCTCAAGGGTTGGTAAAGAGGCTCTGGTTCAAGCTGCAATTAGGGCTTGCAAGAAGAGGAAGGGAAGGGTTAAGAGAGCGCACCCAGAAATCTTTTGAGATAGCAGAGGATGAAACAGGGCAAGAATATATCAGTTTGACGTTTAATGAGGCGACCAAAAACCATTCTAGACCAGATGAAATGAACAGACAATCACTGAGAGGCGTGCTGTATGCACAGAGGGAATCGAAGGACTGCCCTGTAGCGATGTTCAAGGAGTACATCAGTAGGTGTCCCAAGACAGCCCCTGCGTTCTATCTCCAACCCATAAATCAGGCTCAGAGACTACTAGACCACAAAAAAATACTGTTTTCCAGACAGCCAATGGGCAGGAAGTTTCTGGGGATATGATGGCTAAAATTTCTGAGGAGGAAGGTCTGTGCAGGCATTATATGAATCATAGCATAAGGAGCACAGCTGTGCAGATGCTGTCACAGGCTGGAGTAGCAACTTGAGAAATTATGCCTGTCACAGGACATAGATGCAAAACAAGTATTCGGAATTATTGGGTGCCCACCCAAGGTGACAGAGAAAAGTGGTCCCATATCTTGTCGCCACCCAAATCACTAAATGATACTGTGGTGGAAGCAAGCAGGAGAAGGAGAGAAAAAAGAAAGAGTTGTGAGAGGCAGCACACATCACCAATAGAGAACACAGTGGAGAGCACAATACTGGAGTGTAGCAACACAGAGAGACAAGAAGAGGAGGTCACCGGTGATAAAAGAAAAGCAGAAGACGAGCTAGTTGAAGAGAGAGAAGGAGACCAAAGGGAAGGGACAGCAGTGGAGAGCACAGACAGAGGATGAGAGCAACAAATTGGAGAGAGTAACACAGGGCTGCAGGGGAATGAGAGACTTTGGAGAAAAGGAGAAATAGGGGACGAGAGTGAAAGGCAGGGAACCCGCAATGTCGGCGAGCAAGATGGAGAAATCTCAGACCGAGAGAAGGTAACCAGAAAGACACAGGGAGAAGGAGGGTGAAACACTGAAGAGAGACCAGCACAGAGTCACACCGGGAATCAACCTGGCCCACAAATACTGACAGAGAGAGGAAGGAGCGCATGGGAACAGGGAGCCAAAGGAGGGACAACTGGCAACGCATTTAACTTTAACAGTTTCACCGTCCACGGCACGGTAAACTTCAACTATGGAGGAGGAATGACACAACGAGACCATACCACAGTCATGGGATAACTCCAAAAAGGTAAAGAAAGGAGTAGTGGGCAACAGAGAGCGAGTAGCATAGAAATAGAAATTCGAGTGAGGAAATTATGCTGTCCGTATGCATGTTAGACACACACACACTGTGCAAAGAGCGAAACCGGCAGAATCACAGTTATCCTAACTCACATATTAATTAAACACCCTCACAGAAATTGTTCAAATGTGCAGCAATCGTAAAGAAACAAACAACAGCTCAGTGGATAGAAAAACAATAATAACCACATATGTATGTAATAGAGTACTGTTGAAAAATGTGAAAGTAACATTAAAAATCACAGCAGACCGTATCATTGTCGTAGTCTTTTCTGTTGTATGAGTAGCAAGATGTGTAGTCCATAGTAAGCATAGTGATGTCCATTACAAGCAATAAATCCCTCTGAAGGTGGCTTAATGGGAGTTAATGTACGGTTGACCTTTGCACGCACTTGGCCTCCGGCCTCGTGCTGCAACGGTCCCAACCATGCATTAACTCCCCATTAGTTGCCACCTTCATCGGTGATTAATGCTTACTTGTTCACTGTCTGACCAATACAAACTGCTTTGAAGTGTTCTTATGGGGCAATAGCCTGCCTTTGAAGGTATTGGTGCCAAGGGGTCCATATTTCAATAAATGTTTCATTTTGTAGTCTCAGAGTGTATGTAATTTGTTCCATGGATTCTAATTGGTTCACTCTGGATGTCCAGTCCTCAACAGTAGGGGGTAATGGGGACAACCATCTTAATGTAATACATTTTAATGCTGCCACCCTCAACATATGGGCCAATTTGTTAGATTGTTTTGGACCGAAAATTAGGGTCGGCAAACCCAATACTAGGTCTACTCCCATATAGGGGACCTGTAAGCCTGTAATTTTTTGTATGCAGGCGTGTACCTCTTTCCAGAATGGCACTAATCTTAGACAGTCCCAAAATATGTGTGTTTGGGATCCCTTGGTTTGACAACCACTCCAGCACAGGTCTGTCTGATGTGGTCCAAAATGTTTTACTGTAGTAGGAGTAAGGAAATATCTCAATATTATCTTCCAATGGTACTCTCGCCAGGTTGGTGAACTGGTCACTTGCCACCCTCTACACCGTCTTCTTTCCCAAGTTAATGGAGATATTGGGGTGTTCAGTCCCCCTTCCTATCTTTGCCTTATATGATCTAAGTCTGATGTGTTGGTGTTGATCAGGATTTTATACAATTGGGAGAGAGGACGATCCTTGCCTTTAATTGTGATAATAAAATAAAAAAAATTTCAAGTTGTGTTTTCCCTGCCTATTCTTTGTAGTCTGTCCTCAGTCATAATGTAATGGCAGACCTGGAGATATCTGAAATTATGTTCTCTATGGAGCTGAAATTTGTCCTTCAGTTGGATGAACGACAAACAATTATTGTTGCTTATACATTGTGTAAAAGTGGAAAGACTGTGTGTCACCCAGTATCGATAGCCCAAGTCCAGCCTTAGTGGGACAAATGATGGCTCAAATCTGATTAAGGTTAAAGGCCCTGGGCTTTCTGGGGTATGAGTAAGCTTTCTAAGTTATTTGAGAACCAATAAGGAGTGGCTGACCCACTGGTTTGTGATTGACACTGCTATGTCTAATGGTATATTGTTAGTTGGCAGCGTCCAAAGTGCCCAATTCCTGAGAGAGGCCTCTTCAAGGAGATACCATCCTGAGTCCTCCCTGCATTTGGCCCAGGTGCACAGTTGTGCCCCTCTGGCTGTCAAGAAATAGAAATGAGGTAGAGCTATACCTCCCTTTTCCCGAGGGGCCTGCAGAATGTTTTTGGCTCGCCTAGGACATTTGTTGTTCCAAAGGAATCTCTGGGTCACCTCTGTAAGACTGTTCAGAATTCTCTAGGGGGTTGCAATGGTAAAGTTTGGAACAAGAAGAGAAGCCTCGGTAAGGCATTCATCTTGAGCACCTGCGATCTCCCGTATAATGTTAAAGGCAGTAATTACCATTTGGCCATGTCTGCTTGAAGGTTCTGGAGTAGTTTTAGGTAGTTATTTTTGAACAATTGTGACAGTTGTACTGATATATTAATTCCTAAATAGCAGATTGAGTTTTTCTTAGCCCAAGCAAAGGGGATGCTTTTTTTAAAAACACTGGAGGGAAAGCTGCTCAGCACAAGGGTCTCAGATTTAGTATGATTGATTTTATAGCCTGCAAGAGCACCTTATGTTTCTAATGATTTAAGACGTACAGGTATTGAGGTCTCAGGGTGTGAAATAAAAAGAAGGGAGTCATCTGCATACAATGCAATTTTTTGGATATGTCCCTCCACCTCTACCCCCCCCCGAATCCGTGGATTTGTTCTAATATCCACCGCTAGGGGTTTGAGAGAGAGGGCAAAGAGAAGGGGATGAGGGGGCAGCCCTGCCTTGTACCATGCAGTAAAGCGAATCTCTCAGAGAGGTGACCATTAACCTTTATTCTGGCTTCGGGGGCCTTATATAGAGCCCCTATAATAGCCAGGCCAAACTTCCTCAGAGTCACATTCAAGAACATCCAATCAACCCTGTCAAATGCCTTCTCAGCATCCATACTGATAGCTAATTGGATATTCTTCACATTCCTTTGAGCCGAGATTAGATTCAACAGGTGTCGTATGTTATCCTGCAGGAAATTACCTGATATGAAGCCCGTTTGGTCCCTATGTACTAGGGTCCAGACTACCAGTTGTAGCCGGCCTGCCATTATTCCCGTAAAAATGTTTAAATCAACTGGAAGTAGCGAAATAGGTTAGTAAGATTTACAGTCTTCCAGGTCTTTACTTGGCTTGAGAATAACAGATATCTGGGCCTGATTCCAAGATCTAGAGGCAGCCCCCTCCCCTCTTATCAGCTCATGATAGGCAGCTGACATCGCTGGTAACAGGGAGTCCAGGAATTATTTGTAGAACTCTGCCAAGTACCCATCCATCCCCAGGGCCTTCCCTTTCTTTAAATGTTTAATTTTCTGAGTTATTTCTGTATTGAGATAGGAGCTACCAACCCCAGTCTCTGCTTTTCGATCAGCATGGGGAGCCGGAGGTTTGCCAAATAAGATTTTATTTTCTGTTGATTGTCTAGACGTCTCTCCACTTGATATAGTGCAGTGTAATATTTTTGGAACTGAGTGGTGATAAGAACAGGGGACAGGATTGTTGTATTATCTCTTTCTGATCTTAATTTCGCCACTACTCGGGAGGCACTCTCCTTTTTTGAGCTGCCATGCTAACAGTTTCCCTGCTCTGTTGCCTTGTTCATAGGATTGTTGTTTAGCATATCTAAGTGGGCCCTCTACCTGCGAGTCCAAGATTTTATTTAGTTTGATTTTAAGCCTGTCTAGCTCCCTTTTAGTATGTTGGTCTAAGGTCATTTGGTAGGTTGCCTCCAATCTAGATATGTTCATTTCTAATTCCAGACGTTCTTTTATTTTAGATTTTTTGTAGCCGGATGCATAATTAATTATGATGCCCCTGACATAACATTTAAGGGCATCCCATCTGACCCCCGCCTCTGTATCTTCACTTGGATTAAGTTCTAAAAATTCTTAAATTGACTGCTGTATTAAATTTTTGAAATTCTTGTGATTCAGCAGGCTAGTGTTAAGATGCCAGATGGACTGAGGTGGTTTAGATGATAGTGCTATTTCTAGGGATATAGAAGCATGGTCCGACAGCAAAATATCCCCTATACCTGCCCTCATGAGGTATTGTAAAGTGTTCACCAATATTAAAAAATAATCTATTCTAGAATACATTTTGTATTTGGGGGAGTAGAACGTATAATCCCGATCCTTAGGGTGTGTGAATCTCCAGGCATCTACCAACGAGAACTCCGAGCATAATTTACTGAGAGTTCTGCTGGTCCTGGCTGGGCCTTTAGTTTTAGAGCCAACTCTGTCCCAACCGAGGTCTAGCACTGAGTTAAAGTCTCCTCCTATAAAGATCAGACTGTTAACGTCTATGATAGAGTCTTTGATCATTTTAGTTAGAAATGCTACCCTTTCTTGTTCTTCATTTGGGGCATATAGATTGAGAAAGACACATTTCTTCCCTCTATACTCCCCCCAAATTTTCACATATCTTCCTTACGGGTCTAGGTCTACTTGCAATATGTTAAGTGGGACATCCCTTCTTATCAACATGGCTGTACCTTTTTTGTTAGTGTGCCCTTGGTATTCAGATGCATATACTTCACCTACCCAACCCCTTCTCAATTTTCCATGTTCTGCCCCACTCAGGTGGGTCTCTTGTAGAAACGCCATAGTTGCGTGTCGTCTATGTAGTTCTTGAATAATTCTTGACCTTTTAACAGGACAATTTATACCCCTTACATTCCAGGAAACTATTTTGAGGTCTGCAACATTGGTATCCTATTATTGTAACCAATCTTCAGAAGATAATTGTGTGCCTGTAAGAATATCTTAATCAAATGAACGTAGTACCCAAACAGTGTAAACCAGTCATAACTATATACAAACTGCCTCCTCATTAACAGAATAATCATATGTTTGACTTCAAGGTATGTATATACCCTATTCCTTACCTCTGGACACTTCTATGAGGTGAAGCAGGAGGCTATGAATCTAGCCTCCCCGCCAGAACTAAACCACACCCGTACAATTTATGTGGTGTCCCAGCTGGGTTGTATTTGGATGCCTCTGTGGTTTAAACTTTAACCATCAGCCATAGTCCAACTTGGTGGTTTAGTTAAAAGATTTTTTTAATTTTGGTATGAGGAGGGAGCCAGGCAACATAGTGCCCCCCCCCCAGGCGAGGAGAGCATCTCCCCGGTGCTCGGGATGCCCGGAGACAACTCGCATCACTCTCAAAGGTAGGCTCTTCAAAAGTGAAAGGCTAGCTGCCCCGTGACCAGGTAAGCACCTAACCCAGCTACCCAGTGTGGCCCATCTTCGCCTGCTGCCTGGGACATCATCCACCCCCCCACCATGTCCCCATTCTCCCACTCTCCGGACAAACTCCATTTCCAAATATGTCAAAGCATATCTGTATATGACTTTGTATGGGTAGTGAGGCTGGGGAGATGTTGCCATCTGACCTTCTCAGGTCTAATCTAATTCGATGTGTTTTGCCTATATTCCCGGCGGGAGTCTATGTGAACCCTTTGGCACACCATTGACACTCCCTTATGTGGGATCGGTATATAGCTGATATTAGCCCAAAATATAAGGTCCAACCCTGAAAACTTAGCACTGAGATGCCTCAGGGGGCGACAGTTTGTCCAGAGTTCACCCCAGTCCCAAACCCAACTTTCAGAGTGCGCCCATAAGAGAAACAGGCTCAAGATCACGGGGGGATGATCGAGTGCCGTCCCTCCGGGTCCCAACAACGGTGTCACCTTCTGCCAGCAGGGTCAGCCATCCCCAGTCACTACAATAACCTCCAGGATGCCCCATCCAGAGCCTCCCCCACTCTGAGGAAGTTGGCCCCCCACCCAACCTTCCATCCTCCTAAATCAGTCCCTCAGATTTAGCTCTTTAAATATGAATTTAAACACTATTGACTGTGAAGTAAAAAAAAAATTATGTTTAACTATTAGCAAATAATTTTTAATTAACAACAATTGTAAAGTTTGTAATCCATAACCGTATGCTTCCTTGGATTCAACCAATGTCCAAGTTATTATCAGTCTGTTATTAAGATAAAAGTCCTTAAGCACAAGAACAACCTAAGCTGCTAAGGATCAGGTCTGTACACCTACTCCCGTTCCCTTACAGACCTGCCCTACAGAACAATAGAGAAACCTTTAACTATGGGCCTTTTCCCTCATCTGGGAGTGCAGCTCAGCATTTTGGACAAAAGAGAAATAAGTCAATTTTGTGTACTCAGCCCGTGTTATCTGCAGCTTCCTCAGAAGATGAGCACGTGGGCAAAGCTTCTTTGGGGTTGACGTCCTGAGGGACTGCTTTATTGTAAACACTGTCCCACACTGAATTCAGGTCTCCTGCTCTCTGTGCCTTCATATTCTTAGTTCCCTTCCATTGCCATGACTTCTTGAGGAAGGCTCTTTCTGGTGCTCCAACACCCTCTACTGGAATGAATATACCTTGCTTTTTGGCCCTACCAATTGCCTCATCCACCTCCTGAAACCGCTGCCAGCCTTCCAAGGTGTGAATTTTAATTCTTGCAGGATACTCGAGTTGTGCAGAGTGCCCTGCTTGTCTGATCAGTTTAACTACACTGTATGCTGTCTATGAGCCAGTGTTTGAGGGGCATAATCTTGATCGAAAAAAAGATGGACATCTCCAAAAAATACTTGTTTCTTGGACCATGCCTTTTTGAGTACCTCTTCCTTAATTCTGTAGGCAACGAAGGCCATTATTATGGAATGTGGTCAGGATTTAGAATCCTTAAACTTGGCCACCAAAGACCTGTGTGCGCAAATGATACCAAGATCTTTGTCCACCCTAGATTTAATATCTCCTTTAAGAAGCTGTCCATAAATTGAGTCATGCTGCCAGATTCTGTGCCCTCCGGCAAACCATGTAAGCGCAGATTGTTTCACTGGTTGCGATTCTCAATGTCTTCCAACTGGTGCTGGAGACCTTGTTCTCTGTGGTGCAGGTCTTTCAGTGCCGCATGGAGTATGTCAGAGATACTGGTATATTCGGTCAGAGACTCCTCAAGATGTTCAGTGCATTCTGTTAAGTCTGTGATACTTTGTCTGTCTTCCTTAGCCCTCTGTTCCAGCCTAGAAAGGATGTCATTCATCCGTTGTAGGGTGCTACATAGCGTTTTAGAGGTGATTGTAAAGTGTTGTTCAGTATTCTGCGAGGAGGCAGGAGTCTGGCTGATCAGGTCTGCTATCTCTGAGCGCAGCGCAGCCTGCTGGTGCAAGGTTGAAGCTGTAAATTTCAGCTTAAGGTGTGAATTATTCGCTCCATCTTTGTGCTTAAGTTTAGGAGGCATATTAGGTTCTTTAGTCTCTTGATTATCTGACCGAGTATTGACATTTGCAAGCTGGATTCTGACAAATCGATTGTGTATCTGTCAGGAGCTCTGAGCTTAAGCTTCCATCGCTTGGCAACCGGAACCAGAAGTCACTGTTACTTCTTATTTCAGTAATGGCTTTATCAGTGACTAGGAAAATGGCTGCGCAGCCTAAACAGTAAAATAACATTTGCACAAAATGAGCATCAGTTTCTTTTCCCTGACAAAACATCTAGAACTTTTTGCATCACACATTTCTCACCACACCCCCAAGATAAACAGTAAAATGTCCTGAAATCATTTCAAGTCTCTTTTAGAAGTCACAGAGTACCTGCTACCTCAATCCAAAAGGTGAAGTCCATAAGGATGATGAAGTTTTCAATGTGCTGCCCTGGCCAGGGATTGGTGAGGCATCGTCTTCTGAAGTCCCGTGATGTATCCACTGCACCCTTGGTCCTCTGGCTCCACTCTGCTGCACCTGTGGTCTTCTTCAGTTCTCCATTGAGCGAGTGAACCCCCCCTATAAACTTCAAACTATAAAATAACAAACTCTCTGAAGTGTCTTGGTAGTTAACTGAAAAAATAAATGGACTTTCTCTCACTCCTCCTTTGGTTGGACTGTAAAGGTCCAACAGCTCTGTAAATCAATTAATCTGACTAACTTTTCCTGTCTAAATACTTTTTTCTACCTTGGCAGTGACAGTCCCTTATCTTACTTTCCTGTCACTTTAACTTTTCCTACTTTTTTCTTCTTTCTTCAAGTAGTAGTTGCCTGCAGCAGAGCCCTCCCACAGCACTCTTGTCAGCTTTGTGAGGAGGAGAGAAAGAACCCTCGAGCTACTCCTCCTCAGATGTTTAGCCCACCCTACTCGGCACCTGATTGGAGCTTTTAGCTGCTAAGGCTTCTGGCAGCCAATCAGGAGAGAGCTCAAGCCCCCCAGAGGTGGGAGCGTCTTGAGCTGCTCCTCCCAACTGCTGTCTTGCCCATTTTTGAAGCCCTTCATCTACCCCCTTCTTGAGGTAACACTAATAAACTGTGGTGTGGGTAGATAGGGCTAGTGATTCCCCAGCTACCCCACCTCACACTTATTCAATTTAATTGATTTCCTGTCAGAAGCTGCCAAAGCTAGTCCTCCCCCTACTTTTGTAGTCATTATCTGGCTGATCCTGCCTCCTCATGCTGATGTCAGGATGCCCTAATGACATCCACGCCAGCCAGCATGCTCCAAAACAACATCATGGTCTGCCTGGAGTTTCCCTGCATTACCCCAGGTAGCCACTTTATTATTTCAATATATATATTATTTATTCATGTTTAGCCCCTCTGGGCTTTGCTGCTGTCTGCTGCTGCTATTTACTGTAGGATTTCTCAGCCCCATTGCTTTCTGTTTCCATTGCCTCTCCAGTTCACATACACAGCTCCTTGAGGCTCATACACAGCCGTGGTGTGGCTCTTTATTTATTTCTCCCCTCAAGGAGCACTTTCTCCTGCCTGTGTCCCTTGCAGGCATTTAAATGATATTTTAACATTGGCCCCTTTGCCATTCACTTAAGCCGAGGTGTGACTTTCCATTTGCGGTACCTGCTCCTCTTGCCACTCTTCCCTGCTCTTTCTCTCTCTAATCCTCCTCCTAATGCTTTGCATTGCTGCAGTGCAGCTGGCAACTCCTGCCTTCCTCTCGCACGCTCCAGACCCCCCCCCATCTCTCACATATGCCATGAAGTGGCTTTTCCAAATAGCAGCTCCCTTGCTGCTTCTCTGCTGCTTCTGTCCCGCAGCTGCCTCCTCTTAAGCCCTGTAGGGCATAAGCAATTAAAGATTTTACCGCTGGAACGGTGATCAGGAAGGTGGGGAAGATGACTCCATTACATGCCTCCTCCACCTTCTGCTGGCTTGATCTGTTCCTTATCTCCCACCCATGCTGAGTAGGCTGCAGCCCGAGCTCCATGCGGGCTGGGAGTTTTGAGTACCTGCAGGCACTCTCTCTGAAGCGCGGCCGCACAAGAGACAGGCTGTCTTTGGCTGCATTGCAGCCCACATCTGCTCTCTAGTTGCCACTTCTGCAAAATAACCCCTCACACTATGCCAGCGCTTGGAGAGGCCCCACTAGATGCCAGGGAAGGGTGTTAATTTATTAAAGAAAATGCTGGCTTCAGTCACCTAATGCTAGCCTCTAGACCTCTAGGGCTATCTTTTACACTGTGGCTCTCCACCATTTCCTAGCTCACAGGACCACCAATGACTATTTATTTTTACAAAAGGGCTACTAGCCCCCACTAACCTTCACTAGCACACTTGGGCTACTGACTAAATTACTGGCCACTCAGCCACTATTGGGCAAAGGATCTTAGCTGAGCCCTCTTCTCCAAATCTCACTCCCTTTCTTCTATTTCTGCATTCTTTTTTTTTTTTTTAATGTTTTTCTTCTAACTAATCTATTTTCTCTTTTAATTTTGCAGGTCTGACCAGATGAGGGCTCCTACCTTCATCAGATAAGTATACCTTTATTTATATCCTACCCCTTCCACCCTTCTGGACCCTCTAAGAGCTGCATATCCTTTGTGACCCCTTTTCTGTCTTTATTTTACAGGTACACTGACATCACCCCTTTGGACTCCTACCTTTGGTACCCTGCAGTAGGTAAGTCCCTCTATTTTACACATTATTTTGGTGGGTTGACTGTAACAGGTGGCCACATCTGTTATAAGAGCCAGGTTGAATCTACAGGGAAAGAACACCTAATTCCATACCTGAGATGCTTTGGGAGAAAGTCTATGCCACAATCGAAAAGGAATGTTTGGAGATAGAGGGTGGGATATTCAGAAATGCACCAGGCAGGGGTGCAAGCCGGGCACAGCGCAACAGGGATGCACCAAGGAGTATGCTGGGAGATATTTAATTGTGCTGCGCCATGGCTCAGCATCATTGAATATGGCAACATGGCCTCCCGCATTGTGTATGGCACAGTGGCACTGCACCAGCACAAGTGGCAAGAGAGGTGCAGGGGGATGCGTCAGCGCAAGTGCGGTTGCGCTAGGTGCAGGAACCACGATATTCAGTGGTGGATATGCAAATGGAGCCATAATGCATGCAAAATGCAACTGGAGCCATTAGCATGTCATTATGGCCCCATTTGCATGCAGGTGCACCGATACCCAGCGTCTTGCACTTGGTGCCCTGCCAGGCTGCAGCCATTGGGGATCAACACCCCTGCACAGCACGGCAAAGAGCCCCAATGCCCGATCACGGGCAGATGTAATAAACAAACCAACTCCAAAATCTCTGGTGGTCCAGTGGACCACTTTCTGCCCATTCGCGGGCATTAGTATGAAATAAAACAAGTCCAATATCCCTGGTGGTCCAGTGGACCGCTTCCAGCCCATTCACGGGCATTAGTAGGAAATAAAACAAGTCCTATATTCCTGGTGGTCCAGTGGACTGCTTCCAGCCCGTTTGCAGGCATTAGTATGAAATGAAACAAGACCTATATCCCTGGTGGTCCGGTGTACCGCTTCCAGCCCATTCGCGGGCATACGTACACTAAAACAGTGCAAATTAACCCTGGTGGTCCAGCGGTACCCCCCTCCCCACCTAACCACTGAGCACCGCCACCCTGCACCCCCCCGTCAGCGGCGGGCGGCAGCTCCCCACCCGCCAGCCGCCCGCTGACTGACTGCGTACAGTATGGCTGTATGCCCATTGGTCCTCAGCGTGGACCAATGGGCATGCAGACCGTACCGTACTACACAGTCCAGATATGTGAATGGATAAGTTCTTTCATATTTTTAAGCAGGGAGATGTAACAGGTATGAAGTAGAAATTATGTGAATTTCCTTTATTTTTTTACGAGGGGTAGTCTCTAAATTCTACAATATCTGCTGTGCTGGGACATCCTGATTTGCAGGGGTTTTATTGTTTTCCACCAGTGTCTCTTCTTTGATGAACTATTTAAATCCGAAGCGGAACTGCAGCTGGGTAGTTCAGAGACAAAGACATTGAGGCTGTGATAGTTGCCCTTAGGCACAGTATGTCCTCCACACTGGAATTCTGAAGAAAAGGAAAGGACTTCTAGCAGATAACCAATGGGGCATGACACAGATTGTAGTAGGCTTGCCTTAAACAAAGTCTGCTGCATCTTGGGAGCTCAGGGAGCATTTTTTTTATCCAGTGAGTAAAGGGAATTCAGTCACTTTCCTCTTCTCAGCACTGATAGACAAGACAGGGGGCATTTGTGTGCCATAGAAAGGATCAGTTCTGATGAAAATAGTTGCTGTGTACAGTCACTTTGAAGGTGTTAGGGTAAGACTTAGAATTTAAGTTTAGTTAGTATTTTCTTATTCTGTGCTTTAATTTTCTATTATGTGTGTTCACCTCTAGTTTACTGTATATTGTGTAAAACAAGTAAATATTAAATATTTTTTGTTTTATCTCTTTATTAAATTGTCAAAACTACAAACAGTAGATAAACAACACAACTGTACACATATTTATACAAGCAAGGAACAAATAAAGTATCAAAGATGGATAGGACAGGAAAAAAATTTGTAACCCCTCTCAACATGACACCCATGTAACATGTCCCAGCTAAGAGAATCTTACAGTTCAAAAGGATTCAAAGTAAATTCTGACTATAGTAAATAAATACATAAGTAATTTCAATTCATATGTAATGACATGGACAGAGAAACCAAAACGGACAAAGACATAAGATGATATGTGATGGACCAGCATTTTGAAAGTAATGTCTATACCTAGGCTGATCTGGCTACCCACTGAATGAAGAAGGGTCATATATTGCAGCCCCAGGAAGGATTGAAGGCAATCCTGCACCAGGAAATGTAACGGTGGTGGAAAGTCGGACCCACTATATGATACACTGCCGGAGCAGGGTTGTCATGACTACGGGAAGAGAGTCAATATATTTTCCCCAGCTATGGAGAAGCATTTCCTCTCTGTTATGGAGAAGATAGTTTAATCGTTCTAAAGCTAGTGTTTGCAACACTAGAGTCTTCCATTGACCCATAGTAGGTTTAATATGTCACTTAGGCAAAGAAAGGACACACACTGGGCCTGGGTGCTTGTAGACAGATCACAAAATGTTCAACAGCAAAGTTCAGCACTCTCCACCTTTAATTAAAAGACACAGCTCTAATATTAAAAAGCCAACTTTATTTAGAGCAAAGAAACAGAAACACACCTTGACATGTTTCAGATCATGGATCCTTTATCAAAAGGCCTGTCAAACACTCTAGAGGTGCAAACCTTTAAATAACAATATTGTGACGTCATAATTCATTTCACCTGCATCACATATACAAACCAGTGCAACACGGACTTAATTTAAAATGAAGACATTAATATTTAAACTAGCTTTCATTTCAAAATATACCCATATCTATTAGAAACCATATATTAAACAGTCAGTCAAACATACAGTGTTGCACAAAGTTCTTCCTTTCTTATCTGTGTTGATACCCCATTTCTCAATATTTTTCGAAGTGTGTTAACTATCAAGAACTGTTCATTTCTATCCTAGACATATTGATTACTTTGCCAGGTTGTAATAATGTTTACAATTTCAATAAATTAACATATATTGTTATAACACAGCCTATGCAAAGATGACAGTGTCATAAACCCATAAAGTTACCAAGACCTGTATTTATACATATGGGCTTATATCAAAAGCTCCATTCAGTCCTGTTTTTTACAGACTCCTAGAGTGTATATCCAAAAGCCTTCCCGTTTTAATAAAAGTGCATCAAAATCCCCACTCAGGATTTGTGGCTGCTTTATTTGTTGCAGTAAAGGTAAAGCTGTGTTCTAAGTCTTCCTGATATTATGCAATATGCAGGGCAGTTGCATATTTGATGTCTTTATTTTGTATAGCCCTACAGCGTTCTGCAACTCTTTGTTTAAACATCCTTTTAGTTTGACAGATGTAGAAAGTTTCACACTGGCATGTTGCTATACATTTAACCCCCATACTTTTACAATTAATATACTGTATTATGTCAAAGCTCTTCCTGGTATGGGGGTTACAAAAAGTATTACTGATGATGATTTTTTACAGTACACATACCTGTAGCATTTAAAGCACCATTTTCTACTGCTCTGTAGCCATGTACATTTCGTAGATGTCTCCTATCTACTGTGTACCAACTGATCTCTTAAGGTGGATGCTCTTCTGTATGCCATGCAGTGGGGAAGGGCATATTTACATCTTGTAATCCCATGTCTCCTTTTAAAATATGCCAATTACTTTTTATAATCCTTTCTATGCCTGCAGCATGAGTCAATAAAGTTGCAACAAAACAGAATTTATTTTGTGTATCACCATTTTGTTTTTCGTTTTTTTATGTCAACACATCTTCCCTATCTATTTGTTTAATTTCACTAGCACATTCTGTTGTTCAACATAGCCCCGTTCTCTAAATCAGTGCATTAAATCATGAGTAGCCTTGTTAAAATTTTCTTCAGTGCTGCAATTACATTTTACAGTAATCTTAAATACAGTCCTTTGGGAATATTATTTACCACATATCTAGGGTGACAGCTTGAAGATTGGAGCGGGGTATTTCTATCTGTATTTTTCTGAAAAATATTAGTGCTGACATTACCTTCATTATCTTTACTCATACAGAGATCTAAAAAACAAACCCTGATTTGCTGGCTTGGTATGTAAACCTCAAATTAGGGTTTGAGTCATGTAAATACTGTACAAATTGCTCAACTTCTACTAAATCTCCTTTCCATACAATAAATATATCATCAATAAAATGACGATATAAATCCCGTTTGTCAAAAAATGGATTTACACCAGGGTCCCTGATTACTTAGGACTCTCATTTTCCCCACATACATATCTGCGACACTGGGGGCAAATGTTCCCCTCATTGCTGTTCCCCTAATCTGGAGATAAAATTGGTCCAGAAATGTAAAAGTATTGTATTTAAGGACAAATTCAGATAACTTTAGAAGAAATTCAGTTGGAGGTTTAGCATTTTGTTCTCATAAGTTTGAAAAAGAGGCTATAGTGTCAAGAGCTTCTTCCTGGGGGATATTGATATACAGGGACTCAGTATCAATGGTAATGAGATACGAGTCCCTGCACACTTCAATATCCACCAGGACTTGCAATATATCTGTTGCATCTTTGATGTATGAGTTCAAATTTTGTATAAAAGGTCTCAAGAAATAATCAATGTACTGCGAGAGAGGATCTGTAAGGGAACCAATCCTGCTTACAATTGGTCTCCCTGGTGGTGAGTTTAGGGATTTATGAATTTTCTGTAAAGTATTCACGATTGCTATAATAGGATGTTTAACTATTACAAAATCTTTTGTTTATCAATTATCCCTTTTTAATATATGGATACGTAAATTAATACCCTTGTAAAGTATACAAAAAATTCCCGGTAATACCATCGCTCCTGGAGTGACAATACCACCATTCACGAGTGATAATACTATCGTTCAGGTGCCGTAATACTATCATTCGGGACCTGAACAATAGTATTATCAATAAACCTCAACTGCGCAAGTGCTGCTTTGACAATGGCATCATCCTAAATGTGCCTTCCTATTGGCCGCTTTTCTAGTGTGGGTGGGCAGAACAATTTTGAAAAAGATGGCGGCTCTTTCCCTCGCTTAGCAAGAAAATGTCCTCAGGCTAGCACACTGCTATTTTTATTTTTTTAATTTTTCCTTTCCTAGTCCAGCACCTCGAAAAATATCTGGTTGATCCTGTTTTCACACATCTCACCACAGAAATGCAGGTAAGACTCAGAACCAGCGAGTCATCAGTGCAGTGCAGAGTAGTAGGAGTAACAGTCAGGCGCTCAAGCTGAAGGCTTACCGAAGTAGTTGGGTGCCCATTATTTTCATAAGAAAAATTGTTGGATCCATATATTAAAAAAAATAAAAAATAGGTGAATGTGTATGACTCGGTAGTAAAATCATCTCGAGGTTCTAGACAAAGGAACCTCTGGAGCTTCGCTCTCGAGGTTCCCTTGTCCTCAGAACCTCTCGATGGTTTTACTGCCTTGTAATACACACTCACCTATTCATTATTCTATTTATTGTAAACCTCAGTTACACATTCATCTATAGACCATTTGAAATCATTTCATTTCATTTTTTACTTCATTTTTATTTAAACTGGCAAGCAGATTAGCAAAAAATGCAGTTTTTTTCACAGTGACCAGTACATAAATAAAATCCACAGTGCAATCTTCATTCAGTTTAGTATAAAACTTAATGTCATTCAGCAGTCATAATATCTCTTTAATATAGTCATTTGTGTTAAGAATGAGTACTTCCATCCCTTATATGCTGGCTTTATAACTATGGATGTGTCTTTCTTTAAATCTTCAAGTGCAGTCCTTTCTTCCCTTGTAAATTTGTTAAAATGTTATTTTTGGTAACTCATTAAAGAACTACTCAAGTTCTTGTTCACGTATTTGTTTGAAAGTCACAATCGCTGTGCTTGGGGGCAGCAAAAATTAGATTTCCCTTTAAACTTCTGGAGCCAGATATTCAAACCATTGTGCACAGCACAAAACTGTAGCACTGGAATAGCACTGGATTTGCGTGAGGCTGCAATATTCAAAAGCCCTATTAGCCCCGGTGATGTGTGGTGGTGCCGATGCTAATATATAATGGTATGCAGGGGCGGGGTTAGGGGAGCACCGCGCTACAGGCAATAGCGCAACCTGTAGCGCGGCACTAGATACCACCAAAAGAAAGCTGGCGGTACGCGCAGTGCTTCTCCCCACATCGTGGACCCCATAGTCAGAGAAGTACAGTAATCTCCCTGGCAGTCTAGTGGTCCCTCCGCATGAATCCTGACCCAGTCACAATAAAATTAAAATCCATTTCCCTGGTAGTCTAGTGGTCCCCGCATGAATCCTGACCCATTCACAATAACAGTAATATTCATTTCCTGGTAGTCTAGTGGTTCTCTCCGCATGAATCCTGACCCTGTGCACCGTAAAAAGACTGTTTCCTGGTAGTCTATTGGTCCCCCCCACCTGGCAGTGACACCCCTGTTCAGCCCAAGAACAGTCCACGAACAGAGCCCTCTCTCACCACCACGGCCGTCTGCCAACTGAGGTATGAATGAGCGCTCACCAGGGAAATGACATTTAAAGAGGGAATCCGGTCATACACTCCACAAACTGTGGATGGTGGGTAATGCTGTCCTAAATCCCCCACGTTATTGCTTTGTCATAAAAATAAATGTAATTTGTAACTTGCCTGCTTTGTATTTCTGGTTTTCTTCCCATCCTGTGTTTACCGCCGAAAAACACGACTGCGCATGCACGAGTTGCGTATGTCATCTCCAGAACCGTGGCAATATTTGAAGACCATGGCTGGCATTGAAGCAACGATGAGCTCCCATCCAGGGGCTCCCTACTCTGATTTCAGCATGTCTATATCTTCCCTTTTGACTGTCAGTGGCAGTGACAATGTGGATGTGGAGGACCTGTCTGAGGAGAGCATCTGGGACAGTGATGTGATTTACGATGATCCCTATTGTTTAGACCACATTGCAAGTGAAGGATCGAGTGATGCAGAAAGTGCCTCTGATGAAACAGATGTAGAGGCAGCACATACTACTAACTCAGACTGGTGAGTTCATGTTCTCCCTGTATAATCACTCAATATTCTTCATCTAAATTATCCACACAACACTATGTTTATATTTATTGATTTTTCTAACCTTCCACAGATATAGACAAGGAATGCATACCAGAAGTGGAATAGTATGATTCAAGATCTGCGTTATGGTGTGCATAGCACAATGTTTTTTTTAATCCTGGCCCCTTACCCTAAAACGTTTGTCAGTTAATGTTTACCAGTAACTCCAAATATAGCCTCAGGGATTTTCTCTATTGACAATAATTTTTGAATTGCACACATAGCAAACCTATGTTATATATGCATTTCTGATTGCAAATGTTGATGATAGATCCCCCTCTTTTGTCATGTGAACAAGAGTCACACTGAGTAGTCTGCCCCCCCAAAGTTAGCCCTCCATTGCACTTCTGAATCATTCACTGTGTCCTTGCTGAATAAGTCTTGCGTCTTGTTTGACACATGATCACACTATCCAATTTATGCTGCTGTATGTTCTGTGTCTTTTGTTGTAGTCTGCTTGCTGTAATCACAAGAAGAAGAAGAAGAATCTGCATTTATATAGCGCTTTTCATTCACAGTGTATCCCAAAGCGCTTTACAAGCGATGCTAGACTGGTAGTGAAGTGAAATCATCACCCACACACATCCTGGATAATTGCATGAACCGGTTTATGGGAAGAGTAATGTTGGCCAGGACACCGGTAATGTACCCTACTCTTTGAGAAGAGTGCCCTGGGTTATTTTATTTCCACCTGGACACCCACCAGGACAAGACCAGAATGGGTAGAAGGGACCTCAGTTTAACGTCTCTGCCGAAGGACAGCACACCCCAGCAGTACAGCACCACCCTGATACTGCACTCAGATGCCAGCGATTTTTAGGTGCAACCCATTCCCAGTGTGGGATGAGAACCCATGACCTTATGCTTCAGAGGTGGATGTGCTACCAACTGTGCCACGTTGACACCTGTGTACATGAACTGGTTATATCCATCATATTCCTATTGAATGCCATCATGTCCAACTGCACACCAACATAGTAACATAGTGAAAGCCAGCAGAAAATGCCCCATGGTGTATCATGTCTGCTTGGTAGCCTGGCCTCTACTGGGTGCTCACTTCTCTCCACCCCCCACCCACAGAGAGGGTCTTCCCTGGCTTCAGTTTGCCTCATACTTGTTGCACCCCTTCTTGAATCCCTCAACTGTGTCCATTTCCAGCAGACTCCTGAGCAGTGCGTTCCATGGCTGCACCACCTTTTCAGTGAAATATTATCTCCTATGCTGCACCCTGTAATTTCCCCCCTCCAGCTTCCACTCATGCCCCCTGGTTGTTCCCACCTTCTATAGCCTGAACACCTCCTTGTCTCCGCCCATATTGACCCCCTTTACATAGTTGAAGACACTCTATATTGTCCATCATGTCATGTCATTTTTCTGCTGCTATCATTGACTTACTTATACTGTCTACTATGAATGGTTAGTGTGACATCATTTTTATTTACTGTTTCACAGGTGTCTATGTGGCAATTGTGAACCGATGGAAACTGCGAGAGAGTGCCTTTGTTGCTGTGAGGTTCCACGAGTGTTAGATAAGATAAATGATGTGGAGAACGAACTTGGTCTTGGGTCGATCCTGCAGTGCATCACCACACATCCAGGCTTTCCTGACGTATGCTATAGCCAGTAGGTGCTTGAACTAACACTGGTGGAGTACAGGCAGTATCAAGGACATCAGAATTTCCCTATCAATGATTAAGTAATTTTTTTTTTTAACTCTGTTTTTGCGCCTGCCCTGGCAAACTCTATCCAGCATCCTCTGCTTTTACTGGCTGTATGTCTTCCCACCTGAGACTGTCAATCCTCTCCCTCGCATCGATCAACACAAACTCTGGATTGGAAACCGTTGGATGAAGGGCCACCCTATCTGCCCATGGCGCTGTATGTTACAGTGTACAGTGTTGGTCTTTGCGAGGCAGGGCCGGAGAAGAGAGGGCCCGCTATTGGGAGTGTGGTCCGGAGGCCAAGGTGCCTTCATCTATGTCCAGGAAAGGGTATTTTTCCTGGTGACCCCCTTCTTGAGTGCGGACATGCAGTGACATCCAGCACAATGCAGGCATGCTGATGCACCCGCTTGCAGGATGTGTGCTGTTGCTCCAAGCACCTTGTACGTGCTCCACTCATGCTGTGACTGAATGCCTCTGCCAGGTGGCACTATGGATGCATAGAGCAGCAACCGCCCTTCCCCAGGACAGGACAGCAGCCCTCCCAATGCTTGATCCTCTCCAGACCCCTTCAGACCCCCAACCGATGAGTCAATTTCCAAACCCGTGTCACTGGTGTGTCGTGAGATGTGGCATCCATCGCATCAACTGTCAGCGCCACTGTCACGGTTGTGAGTAATGTTTTTGATATGCTGTATGCCATCCTAGGTTACCTTGTGTTGGGTTGTACAGTAAGTGTCATAAAGTGTGTAATAAAGTGTAGTACCATTCCCTCGAAGCTACACAGCACTGGACATGTGCATTGTGTTCGGCGCTCAGTACTGAATGGTCTTGTACGACACCTGTGTGTAGCTGTGCCATTTCACCATTTTGCAAGACTAATGAGGAATGCATGGGGTGTAGTAATGGACACAGGAGCCCATTTAACCTTGGTGCCTGTTCTGGGGGTAATACTGCATTTCTTACATGTGAAGGTGCAGGTACGACTGTGTGAGTACTGACTGCCGTCACCTGTACTTGCATGTTTGTTCCCTTTCAACATTGTCACAATGTGTCCCACTACCCCCCATGCCACATGACTGCCCCCTCCCCTTTCTCACAATGCATACAACACCAACACTAACTGACTTAGTGGTGTAAGTTGCAGCAGAATCATCTATCACCTGCAATGGTAGCGCATCCCTTTGCTGCCAGATGTACAACAGATGCTGTGAGCGCTCTCACTATTTAGAGCTGCTTGCTCACATCAGCTTCTGTATGGCTGTTTGCCAAGGAGGTGTGCGCAGGGATGTGGCTGTGGCTGTTCAGTCATTACTGCAGAAAGTGACAGGTATGGTGGGTGGTCATGGGAGGCATTTGTGTGTGTGGGTGTTACACTGTCCACCAATGTTAGCAATGTTCTATCACATCAGGTGTTTCTGATTTCTTTGACCATGGCACAGCAGTGCTGGGGTGATTTATTGTATGTAGTGCA
Organism: Neoceratodus forsteri; assembly: GCA_016271365.2. Taxonomy (NCBI): domain Eukaryota; kingdom Metazoa; phylum Chordata; order Ceratodontiformes; family Ceratodontidae; genus Neoceratodus; species Neoceratodus forsteri. Next base: position 970,653,333 of record CM057454.1, on the reverse strand, counting down.
AGTTACAACATAAGAAAATTGCCAACAGAAGGAGAACTGTTGGTCTAGCGTGTCTGCTTGAAATGATATGGATAGTTTCCAGTGTGCAGCATACATCTGTGAACCTAACCCCCCTCCAGAATTTTCTGGTCCTTCCCCTTCAAACTGCTCCTGACATTCCTTTAAGCCCTTCCCAGGCTGGCTTGAATACCTCCACTGATTTTGACTCCACCACCTCCTGTTACAGCTCATTAAATTTCATCACCACTCTTCCCATAAAAAAGTGTTTCCTTATCTTCCTCTTGAAAGTAACCAACATCAGTTTTAGATTTTGCCCTCTGTTAGCATTGGTTGTTGCCCTTTGACTGAATACTGTCCCGCAGTCCACTGTTTTAAGTGCATTCAAGTATTTTAATGTCTCGATGCGGTCGACCGTCTTCCTCCTCTGCTCCAGAGTGTACATCCCCAAGCCCTCTGACCTCTGTGCATATGATCTGTCCTGCTGTCACTGTATCATTTAGGTTGCTCTCCTCTGGACCTTTTCCATCCAGTTTATGTAATTGTTCAGGTGTGGGTTCCAACATCTTACAACATATTCCAAGTGATGTCTAACCAATGTCCTGTAACGCGCCAGAATAAACACATTACTACCACTGCTACACCCCCTAGCAATGCACCCTGACATCATATTTGCCTACTACTTGGTTGCAATTCATTTCAAAGTTTCCCTTATGCCTCTTCCTTGCATGTTTAAATTCCACCACTGTGCTCTGCCCCCCACAAGCTGTGGCACACCATTCAATGTGTCCGCCACACAGCACACACAGAAAAGCTGACATCTACAGTTACTGTGTCCCCTTATTATTTGATATCATGTTCCTGGTTTCTTGTAGTAATCCTACATTTTACGTTGTGTACTCCACTTCACACTTTGCATGCCGGAAAATAATGCCCCCCTGAGCCCTCCAGTCCTGAAGTCATAATATATTGATGTACTTTCTTGTATCATGATATGTAATTGTGGTGCAAGCCTGGTACTGTCTTACTTGCCAATTTATCAAAAGTCGCCACCATATCCGTGTCCTTAAGGAGGTGCATCCATAATTGCACACAGTACTTTAAGTGATGCCTCACAATCGTTTTATACAATGTCATCCCAGTATCATGCATTCCGGTAGTGACACCTCTGCTGATATATACCAGAACATGTACCACCAAGACTCTTTACAGGTAACGTGGAAAATGACTTGTACTTGCTTTCCAGAACCTGAAACGTGTTCCCAAAAACATTTTGGTATGTGGTTTGAAACCACATCTCATTTTGTAATCTCCCAGATACTCACGTCCTCTGTAGTGTTCCACACAGAGGTTATTAACTCATGATTTGCTGATTGTCCACAGTACCATAATCATGCAATGTTACTTTGTATTTCATGTTATGTATATATGCAATTAAAGCCTATTGCTCTGTCCCTTTACTTCACAGACGGAATCGTTTCCTTGCCTACAGATGCTTCACAAGATGGTGCTGGGGCTGGCTAGGGAGACATGTGCGAGTAATTCTTCCAGCTTGCATTGTCCTTGCCATTAGGCGAAGGTGGCCTTCTCAGCATTACACAGGGTTTTGTGATGCAAACTGATGGTAAGCTTTATTAAAATAGGATTATGGTAACTGTTGCTTTGACCTCTTTAGTTAAACACATCAGGTGAGTTCATGGTTTGTAGGTTGTCACCTGCACCTGATCTGATTTTGAAAGTCTGTCTCCATGCTGGAATGGCAGCACAACTATAGCACAACCAGTCGCAATGCCGTTGACCCGTGTTTGTGAATGAGCCTGAGTAGGCGGAGGGCTGGCCAGTGGTAGAAGGTCATATTGTGAGGTTGTTATATCTGAACATAGTACAATAGTTATGCAACCAGTCTGCCCAGGTTGCTTAGCTTTCCAGTAGGACATCACTATACTCAAGACCCTCGACACCGAACAACCTATCTTGATGCCAAGCCTCTTGAGTCCCCCCGTCACCCACTACCTTACTGGAAACACATCCCCAAATCAGCAAACGTATACAGTACACGAAACGCACAATGTAAATAGATTTACATACAAACATGACAGCAGATTGAGTCATGGTCCATTGACTCAACTGGATTGTGCATGTAGTACACCCTTTACTGCATCTTCCCTTATCCCACCTCTCCATTGACACTCTGCATTACCCTGTACAAGCATCTTTTAAATCAGCTAACCATATTTGGGCATACCACTGCCACTGGTAATGTGTTCCAACTTGCCACCACCCTCTCCGTGAAGATCTATCTTCTTATTTTCCTCCTGAACCTCACCCACTACACTGTCAGATTGTGCTGCCTGGTATCCCTCCACCTCCTGAACCTCACCCACTACACTGTCAGATTGTGCTGCCTGGTATCCCTCCACCTCCTGAACCTCACCCACTACACTGTCAGATTGTGCTGCCTGGTATCCCTCCACCTCCTGAATCATAAAAGCTCTCCCATGCCCATACTATGGATCTCCATCATGGATTTGAAGGTATCAGTCATGTCCCCCACACCCCTCCCAATGTCCTGCACAGAGTACATGTTCAGGTCATTCAGCCTTCTGTCATATACCATGTGCCACAACATTTGTACAATGTTTTGTTTGCATGTACTCTTGTGGAAGTACCACCACGTGTGCCATTGTGCAGTATGGTAGTACACACAATGACTAGACAGAGGCAATGAACCGGTCTGCCAGTGGTCATTCCAGTGCATATGCAAGCTTCAGTAGTACTCTCTGTTGTATGCCATCAGGACCCATTGCCTTGTCCATGCTCAGTACCCTCCAATACCCTGCCCATTGTTACTTCCCTGTCTCTCTGCACCAGAACAAAGGAAGCATACTGTCTTACAAACACATGAACTAATGGTAATGCAAGCATGTTTTGCATTGGCAGCCGCATGTCATCCTGTGTTTTGCTGCATACGGTTGACAGTGCATACAGACTGACAGGGCAATACACAATGAATTGAAACCATTAACATTTTAATGTTCAGCCTTGAACATTCTACCATATCAATGAAGCATTGTGATGTAACTTTCAGCTGTCCAGTACCGCTTACAGTGCTACACTGTCAGTGTAGCACTTACAGTGCTACACTGACATTTTTCCAGTGTTCCGTCATAGTGACACGGATGATCAACAAGTGATGTAATGTTCTGTGCATGTTTGAATACATATTGCTGTTAATGCATTGAAAATAACATCACATTGGCATTTCTAAATTGTGGTTAAATCAACGTGGAATTCATAACAAAACACGTGGTCTGCAACTTAACAGTAAACAGCATCTCACAGTTATCTAACAATGCGATGTAGACATTGAAAACAACATTCCTTATCAATAAACAATTTGTGTACTGTACTCCAATGCCAATGTAGCTTTCCATGGCTCTATATTGATAATGTCAATGAGTATGGAGTATGGAAACGGTGACGTTGCTTCCCAGATTGTACTGCCTGTTGTTTGTCTGGTTTTGGAAACTGCGATGTCAGCAGTGGTGGTGCTGCCATGGTCTCCCATTCTGAGCTGTTCTCATCTTCTGTCACCTTTTGTTCAACTGCATCAAGTACTGCATACACAAAGTCTGTGCATGGAAAGGAAACATTTTGTTAAAGGGTTGCGGACAAACATTACATATTCTTTTCACTTTTGTCTTTCAGATTTCAATGTATTTTGATTGGGATTATATAGAGCTAACATTACTGTCGTGTTTCAGGACTTTCATCAAGAAAACACATCTACAGCAATGATGCCAGTACTGTCAATGCTTGTTGATGCTTACCACATAGAATAGCACGGTGAAACGGTACTGCATCAATATATATTTCAACATAAAACCAAGTCTCATGTTTCTGTTCTACAATCTCTACATTATTATGCTAAAGGGTTATACAGTTGTCAGGGACAGATGGTTCTTGAATTCTTACTCCGAGCACAGTTACTGAGCACTGTTGTACGTTAGGCATCCATATTTGCTATATATACATTGTTCTCTTTTTTGGTACATGATAAACTTTTCAACCTTCCTGTACATTGTTAACAGTTCCAAAGAGACATTAAAAGATTTTTAAAGTAATAATGTAAACATATGTTTTCAGCGCATCCATAATAAACATTTTAAACTTATTTCACAATAGCTGGTGTTCTTTGTTATAATTCAGATATGATTATGGGACTAGAGGAGTTGCCATAAAAGGAAAGGCTAAAAGAACTCAAAATGTACTCGCTGGAAAACAGAGGGATAAGGTGTTCATGATAGAGACCTTGAAGTACTTGACAGGCATAAACAAAATCAAGGAGAGAAAGGATTGTTACGCTTAAAGGTGGGAAGGGTCATTAAGGGGACACAGTCTGAAGTTTGAAGGTGGAAGGTTTAGGTGGGAGATGAGGAGACAGTACTTTACCGAAAGAGTGCTGCCAGGTTGGAATGCAGTGCCGGAGGAAGTAATTGTTGAAAGGACAGTTAATAGCTGTAAGCAGGGTTGTGACAGAGTCAAGGCAGGGTTACTTCAGACAGCAAAGCAAAGGGGTGAAGGACCAAAACGGGAGGAAGAAATTGGCTTGGGTGTGGGTGGTGCAGCGTTACTGATCTGAAATTAAGATCTGCACACTCGGCCACACTTGATAGACCTGTGGGCCTTTTTCTGCTGTCAATTTTGTATATTTGTATGTTTGTACATTATTGTTTGAATGACCGATAATGAATAGTCACCAACTGTTTGATACGATGTAGTGACATCTGCTAATCGGTAGTAGTGTAATGCAGTTGGACAAATTAATTTTGTTTCAGACTCAACAAAGTGAAACAAAGAAAGTACAGTAACATTTCCCCAAGTTTATCTGACAGGCCCCTATGATGAACTGAGTGAAACGCCTTGCTGAATTCAAGATGGACGACACTTGTCACCCAATCATAAAACTACACAAGGTTTGTCTGACATGATTTCCGTGGGACAAAGCCATGCTGTGTACTGTTCAGGTAGCCAGATCTTTCCACCCCCCGTAACCCTTCCTTGATAATACCCTCCATCACCTTGCCCACCACCGATGTCAGGGTGATGGGCCTGTAGTTCCCTGCCTCCTCTGTTTATTGTCCCTTGCTGATAGGCACAGTATTCCTTACCATTTTCTCATATTCCTCCTGCTCGCTATGGGAGTGGAGACCGAGTCCCTGTTTTATCGGACACCTCTCAACAGCTTCTTGTAGAAGTACCTAATGATCTTTGACAGTCAATGCACTACCTTCTTAGTGGTGACACCTATGGGATTCGAGTAATCCCCATGGACTCAGTTGTAGCTTGTAGTCATTTCTTTTCACCCATATCATTCTTATCATTGCCTGCTATGTCATTTCAACAGTGTGCCAAACAAGGAATACATGGTTATGTACTACATAACAAACTTGTGGTGAGGATACCACATATGGGTAATCAGTTTGTGAAGCATGTACAGTACACTTACTGTATGTCGGGTTGGTCTTCAGAGGTCTGACCACCTCTTTCCCCTTCTTGTATTTTGGCATTTCCAACCGAAAGCGTTGTTCTCCAGCGGCATCAGTGGATTGACATCTGTCAGCATTTTCATTGAAATGTAATGCAGCAAGAAGTGTCCTGTGTGAAACATTATTGAATTTAGTGTATCATATTACAGAATGTAAATGCATACTTCTGAGACCACCTTGCATCACCATTTTAATAGTTATTGCATGTGACACTGGGTCAGAGGCATATCACTATCATGTGCATATGATGACAAGTCCTGCCAAAGTGATACAGCCACAAACTAGCAAATAATCAACCCTGGACATTGAAACTTACATCCCTAGAGTTTGATGCAAGATAAGGACCCCTTGGGCAACCTAGTCTGGCCATTTCCATACCTATTTCACAAGCTACGTATCCTGCTGAACCAACAGCCTTTCATGTTGACACCCTCAACCATAGTTGCCTCATGTCTGTCCCATACATTCTTCACTTGCACCAGCTTTTCTGAGCACAAAACCTACATTAACCATTTCAACGTGCAGCTGCTTATGCTGCACATGCCTATCCATCCTACCCACAGCACCATGGGAACACTGACCAAGTGCTTGTTTGGTGCCAATGTCTGTAGGTGAATGAGGGATGAGATGAACATACATGGTACCTGGACATGTGTTCATAAATATGTACATGATGTTAATTCATGCCTTGCTGAACTTTACATCATGTTACTGGAACTATGTGGTGACTATGCTTCAAAACTGTGACCAGTGTTATTGATGATGGAGTTACCTGCATAACATCTCCTTGAATCCGAATGCTGAATTTTTGGGAGCATACTGAATAACTAAGGAGTGGAAGGACTCCAGTGAAGAGGTCTGGTACAGTGGTGACAACTTCCTTGAGTCACGTAGCACTATGTTAGCCATGAGAATTCCCTCAGTTTTAACATATGACTTGTCATCTGGAAGTGTAATGAGAGGTTAGGACAGTTATAACAAGGCGTAATAAGAGCCTCTCATGTATCGCACAGCACAGTTGTTCTGATTTCATTTCAGTTACCCATTTCAGAGATGTTCAAGTAAACCTGTTTGATAACCACAACACTTTAAATGGAACAGTGCTACCCATACAAATATCAAGATGTATTAGATGGAAAGCATGTATTTACGTGGGTTCATCCACTTCTGAGTCCTGTTCCCGTGCTGTAGTGGACCATGAGCACATTCCTGAAATAACACCGGGTCATGGATGTGGACATTCTGGATGTGATTTGTGATTGATTTCATCTTCGCCTGCATAACATCTCCATTTGCATCTGGGGTAGAATGTGGGATCCACTAGATCATATTCTTAATGCTTGGTATCCATGGTTTAATGTCTTGACATCCAGTTTGACATGATGCAGCTTCCAGTTTCTTAGTTATGGCTTTTAGGTAACAGAGGATAATTATGTACACATCTTTCAGAACATTGTGCGACAGATCAAATTCAAGCCTGAAAACATGACACAGTGTTATTTCAGGAATGTGCACATGGTCCACTACAGCATGAGAATAGTGGATGGGCTGCTATACTGAAGCAGTGTGTTCTGCCACAGAGGGATTCTGATTCCCTCTGACCTCAAGAGCAAAGCTGGAGAAGTCCATGGGAATCAGAACCACGAGGTGGCAAAACACACTCGTTCTGCATTGACTTGCTCATCCTGTATTTTTTACAGTGTATAGTAGTGTGTGAAAAATGTGTTTTGTGAGTTATTCTGCTTTCAAAATGAAACGGATTCATGCAGTCTCTAGAGGTACAAGAATGCTGTTGTACCACAGTAGGGTAGAACAGCATTCCATGACCTTGGAACTGTGGTAGAACATCATTTTGAAAGGGATGGAATTCTATACAGAACAACACTCCACTATACACTATAATGTCATACACTCATGGTAATATACCCTGTGCAAAACTGCATGCGTCATGGCTTCACTGAATTGATTTGTACATTTAAGATCAACAGTTCTGACAGGTGCCAAGTGACATACAACACAACAGTAGTTACATTTTTTGTCTGTTTTAGATGAAAGATGTGCTTGCCGGCAAAAAAAAAAAAAAGTAATCATTCAGATGTCAAACATTCTCACAGCTGCACAAGAACTGTATGTGCCATAATTGCCATTGGAAACTGAAGAAAAAAGACAGTCAGCTGCAGTACAGTGTGCCCCTGTCAAAAGTGATCTGTATTCATGTAACACATAAACAAATTCGTGAATGGTGTTCACTTATCAACCACCTTCAGTTTGGTACTGCTGATTGGGTATGATGTGCGAATCGTGCTCCATACAGTGACATGCTTGATCGCACCAATGTTTACACACACCCATATGTCCATTTCTCTACCACCGTTTGGTAAGACCACATGTAACTCTTACCTTTGACGAAGTGCCACATGTCATAGAAGTGTCGGAACTCTGGATGATTTTCACATAGGTACTTTTGTATCTGCTGGTGACGATCAGTCACCAGACACTCAATTTGCAGGCCTGCCTTCCTGACATCCTCAAGTCCTCTCTTCAATCCCTCAAGTTCCATGTGGTATGCCGAGCGTACCTCATTGGACTGCATTAAAGTAATGATTTAATTGAGAGAATGGCATTGAAATTGTCACTGTCAGAAATCATAGCACAGTATTTAGAATTGCAATATTCCGTTATCAATACTGGTACATAGCAATATATAGAAAAAGGAAGACCGGTTATTAAAAGTCTCATTCTGATAACCACATCTAAGACAACCATTGATCATTAACACATACTATCATACTATACTATCATACTATACTATACTGCATATTCCACCCACACACCCACACCCTGTCCTGAGCCGACTGACGTGGCCATTCCACCTTCTTCTTTCCCTGATATTCCTTAAAGAACAGTTTTGTCCCCTTATAATTCCCAGTGCCAATCTCAGCTCCACACATGCCGTAGCCAATGTCACCACCCTGGTGACACTCCCAACTGCCATATCATACTCCTCCTTGGATATATCCCCCTGACACAGTAGATATCTGCTATAAACAGCCTTTTTGTCCCTCACCGCATCCTGGACCTCCTCCTACCTTTGCCGCCCCTTATTTCTTTCCCTCGTGCAGGACTTATTAGCCTCCAGGAACCACATTTTTATAATTTCTCACACAATCATAGCATTAGTGTTATGACTACAGTACCTGAACCAGGTTGACTGTGAGAATTTTACATTTCTGCAGGTCCATTGGGGTATAGGTCCTGTATTTTGCACAGTGGCCTGGTGTGTCACAGCGTCCGTCTCCACCAAGGTGCACCTTGTTGCCTTCTGCCCTTATTTTGTCAGTGGCCTCAGCTTTCTGAGCATTCCATACAGTGAATATTGAGGGCTGAACACATTTTCGGTAGTGCTCATAAAAAGTTGTTACTGAAATGCTTGCAATAGTGATGTGGTTTAGAAGTTAAATGATTTTTTGGGGTGATACTCCACCACATGCGATAGCATCTGACAACATGACATTGCCAGCAGAGTAACCAGAAATGTATGGTTGTGAACGCCAAATTTTGTGGACATCACACTTTGAGCAGCTCTGCCGCACAATGACAAATGATCCTTTCACTGTCATTATGCTGCACTTGTAGCATTCTTTACAATGTATACAGGTATCAAATAAAGATAGAAGGCAACTTTCAAACACTGAATTTATGCTCATTTCGAGCATTCCTCAGTGTTGAATCGTGTGGCTGATCCTCCCTAAAGGAAAAGAATGTCACAATGTATGTTAAAGAAACTTACCCTTTCACATCTTTCAGACTTCTATCAAGTGATAGTCACTGCCCTGTTGAAATAATGTGTGATGGACAAGTGTGATGTTGTTGCAGTAGCTACAGTGCAGTACATTGTGAAAACCCACTGTTCTGACATGGCACCTCTTACACAATGGCAGAATTAAATGGTAGAAACACAGAAAGACAGAATTTGACAGCAGATAAGGACCGCTTGGCCCACCCAGTCTGCCATTTCCCTACCTAATGGATAAGCTGCAGATCCTAGTTAACCAGCAGCCTACTTCTTTCTACCCCCACCCTCTAGATTTGCGTTATGACTGTCCCATGCATGCTTGAATTCAACCACTGTTTTTGACTCCACAACCTCCTCCGGAAGGCTGTTCCATGCATCCACAACCTTCTCTGTGAAAAAATGCTTCCTTACATTACCTCTGAGCCGCCCCCCCTCTATCTTCAAATTGTGCCCCCTTGTTCTTGCACATCTCTTTTTTTGAAAGATGCTACCCTCTTGGACTTTGTTGATTCCCTTGAGGTACTTGAAAGTTTCTATCATGTTCTCCCTCTCCCTCCTTTCCTCGAGGCTATACATATTAAGCTCCTTTAGTCTCTCTTCACATGTCTTCCGGTGCAGACCTTGCACCATTTTAGTTGCCCTCCTCTGGACAGCTTCCATCTTGTCTATGTCTTTGCGGAGATTGGGTCTCCAGAACTGCACGCAGTACTCCAGATGGGGTCTCACCAGCTGTCTGTACAGAGGGATAACAACTTCCTGTTTTCTACTGGCGATGCCTCTCCCTATGCATCCCAGTATCTCCCCAGCCCTCCTTACTGCCCTCTCACATTGCTTGCCCACCTTTAAGTCAACTGATATGACTACCCCCAGGTCCCTTTCCATTTTTGTTGTTGTTAGTATCTCACCCCCCATTGTGTACTCTTCCCCTGGGTTTTTGTTTCCCAGGTGCATTACCTTGCATTTCTTAGCATTGAATCTAAGCTGCCATACATTTGACCATTCCTCTAACCTTGCCAAGTCCCTTCTCATCCTTTCCACCCCACCTTGTGCATCAACTCTGTTGCAGATCTTTGTGTCATCTGCAAAGAGACATACTTTTCCTTCCAGTCCCTCTGCAATGTTGCTTATAAAGACATTGAAGAGGACTGTTCCTAATACTGAACCCTGCAGTACCCCACTAGTAACCCCCCTTTCTTCAGAGTGGACTCCATTTTACTATTACCCTCTGTGTCCTATTCTCCAGCCAATTCTTTACCCAGGCTATCATCTTGGGACCCACTCCCAGGCTGGCTAACTTGTATATTAATCTTTTGTGTGGGACTGTGCCAAATGCCTTGCTAAAGTCTAGGTAGGCCATGTCCACAGCCCCTCCCTGATCTACTACTTTGGTCACCCAGTCAAAGAAATCTATTAGATTCGTCTGGCATGACCTTCCTGCTGTGAATCCATGATGCCTTGGGTCCTGTGCCCCTCTGGCCTCTAGGTACTCGACAATTCTTTCCTTCAGAAGTGATTCCATCATTTTCCCTATCACTGAGGTTAAACTAACAGATCTGTAGTTTCCTGCTTCTGCCCTGCTCCCATTTTTGTGAAGGGGAATCACATCTGCCCTCCTCCAGTCCTCAGGTACCACCCCATCCTCCCATGATGTGTTAAAGAGGGTAGTCAGGGTGTCACTAGTTCTACCCTTAGTTCTTTTAGAATTCTGGGATGAATCCCATCAGGCCCCATTGCTTTGTCCACCTTCAGTTTTAAGAGTTCTTTCAGAACCCTTTCTTCTGTAAATGGGCTGGTATCAACTTCTATATCCAGAGTGTTTCTCTTGTTTGTTTTAGGTACCTCCCCCTCTTCATTTGTAAATACTGAGTAAAAATATTTGTTTATTATCTCTGCCTTTTCACCATCACCTCTGCCCACCCACCCTCCCTTTATTAAGCCTCACTATCCCTCCCTTGGTCTTCCTTGATGTACCTAAAAGGTTTTATCCTTCTTAGCTGAGTTGGCTATCTTTTCCTCGGTTCAGGCCTTTGCTGTTCTGACTGCCTTCCCAGCTTCCTTTTTCTTTAACTGATACAGTTCTCTGTGCTTGTGTCTAAATGCAGCATCTGATGGTCACATATGATAATAATGAATAGAGTGTGATAAACGCATTGATGCAATGTATGATTCAAGATCAAAAGACAGTACTAAGTGGAAGACACAGTGCTGTGTTATTTGAGGAGACATCAGAAAAAGATAACATTCTGCAACAACACATCACTATATAACAAACACTGTTGAAGTAGGAGGTGGAAAACATTACATTGAGACATTGATGATGTGATCCTCATCATCGTTGCTCACTGATGGCATATATGACGTATCATTGGCATTATAGATTTCATCACCTGAGTCCCACTCTGACTCTGAGGATTGAATTGGCATAGAAGCCATCATACATTTAGAGCAGCCATCTGTTACCACTGCTTCAGTCTGAGTGGAAGCATCAACCATTTTCACAGCGGCATTAACTCCTGCAGGGAAAAGAAGTATGTACTGAAAGGTTCTGTTACACAGTGGATGCCAAGCCACAGTGCATATCACATTTGTGTCTTGCCAGTGCGTACATGGGGAACATGTGTATGCTCTGTGAACATCACTCAGCTGCATCACGTATTCTGCCTTTACAGGACCAGTCAAAGCCAATATGAAATTTGGCAATGGCGCACTACATGCACCTTCATACCATTTTAATTATCTTCATTCAGCAAGGCGTCTGACAGTGTTGCTCACTGGGGCCTTTTGGATAAGCTGGGGGAAACGGGGGTGGGGATCAAGATGAGCAGATGGACAGTGAATTTGCTCAAGGAATGGACGCAGAGTGTAGTGGTTGGTGGGGTATCAGGAGTGAGATGAGTCTATTTGCGGATGACTCAAAGCTGGGGGCAGTGGTGGATGGGGAGGAGGGGAGGGTGGACCTACAGGAGGGGCTGGAGGCTCTGGAAAGGTGGTCTAAAAAGTGTAAACTGAGGTTCAATGCAGGGAAATGCAGGGTACTGCACCTGTGAGCCAGAAAGCAGGGTCATTGAAGTCCTGGAGAGGGTTCAGAGGAAGGCAATCAAAATGATGTGGTGTTTGTGGGACAGATCATATGGGGAGAGGCTCAAACAGCTAAATATGTATGCATTGGAATGCAGAAGGGACCAGTGGGACATGATAGAGGTCTTCAGTTTATAATCACACTACAGACACTGACTCACTGTGCGACCATGGGCAAGTCATTAATTGTGAACAGGGGATCCCAGGTTATAATCACACCACAGACACTGACTCACTGTGCGACCATGGGCAAGTCACTAACTGTGAACCAGGGGATCACAGGTTATAATCCCACCACAGACACTGACTTGCTGTGTGACTGTGAGCAAGTCAGTAATTCTGAACCAGGGTATCCCAGATTATAATCCCACCACAGACACTGACTCGCTGTGTGACCCTGAACAAGTCAGTAATTCTGAACCAGAGGATCCCAGGTTATAGTCCCACCACAGACATTGACTCACTGTGCGACCATGGGCAAATCAGCCACTATGAACCAGGATACCCAAGGTTATAATCCCACCACAGCCAATGACTCACTATGTGACCCTGAGCAAGCAACTGACTATGAACCAGTGGGATCCCAGTGGGATCCCAGGTTATAATCCCACCACAGACACTGACTCACTGTGTGACCATGAGCAAGTCACTAACTGTGAACATGGTGGTCACAGGTTATAATCCCAACACAGCCACTGACTCACTGTGTGACCATAAGCAACTAACCAACTATGAACCAGGGGGATTCCAGGTTATAATCCCACCACAGCCACTGACTTACTTTGTGACCCTGGGCAAGTCAGTCACTATGAACCAAGAGACCCAAGGTTATAATTCCACTAAAGACACTGACTCACTGTGTGACCCTGGGCAAGTCAGTCACTATGAACCAGAAGACCCAAGGTTATAATCCCACCACAGTCAATGGCCTACCTCAGGAAGTGGTGGATATGAATACAGTGCAGGGCTTCAAACAGGCATGGGATAGGCATAAGGGAGCAATACAGATGAGTATGAATAGATAGGCTATTGACAGAGCAAAGGCCTATAGCATATTCATAAGGTAGAAAAATAAGTGGGCAGACTGGATGGACCTTGCAGTCCTTATCTGCCATCAACTTCTATGTTTCTATGTCTTTTTTTTTTAAACAAATTGGGTGCAATTCCCTTGGTAACCTTTGGGTATCCTTCTGTCTTTCGCTTACCAACCACAAGCCAATTAACCTCCATTGTGGTTCATTCAGTCCCTCACAGCTGTGTAAGTCAGTTGAACATGGACCTCAGTGGAAATGAGATGTGGGATATCAGCTGGGCTACTCTGGGAAAATGCATGGTCAAATAATAAAAAAATCAGAAACACAATTTTCTTTGCTGTTGGTAGCCTACCCTCGTTTGTTGCTACCTAGTAGAAGAAAGGGTTGGACCCCTCTAAGTTTCCCTACAGCTGATGCCCGTGACAGGTTACTTGCAGACTGCTATGTGGGGTGCTGGAAATGGAGGGTGGGGGCAGGAAACTATGGATTGCATCACTAAGAACAGTCACCCCTCCCCTACCTACCTCCCCAAAGTCCCAGGTCTTGCCCCGTCAGCATCCAGTGACTAGGCATGTATTTGCTGTTCATTATTCTGTTTATTTATTTGTTTTTGATATCCAGGTAAGATATACTTTGTGTAAATACGCCTATTTTCAGGCATGACCTGGCACAGTCACAATACCTGTCCCTAACAAATGAACTACAGAAAGCATTATCAAATGACAGAGTTTTGGTATTCAGATTCGGGCACCCAATGCAGCAGTCCATATTCCCTGATCTGTACTGCATGGTCTAATAGTAAACATCATGCAGTGATTGAACTTCTAATGCTACTGGGTGAATTGCAAAAGGTGACACTTCTTACCTATGGAGCGATGATAAGGTCTTTGCACAGTGTACTGTGTGCTCTTGTCAAGGAACCGTGTCTGTACTGTGATTATCATTTCCTGAACATCACACACCGAATCCGCTTAAAGATCTGCCCCACAGTCATTCGTGTTATCTTCTGGGAATGAGGACTGATTCTGTGTTTGAAACGCTGTCAACTTCCATCAAGTACTGCTGTACCACCTGTAGAAAAACAAAACCATCAAGACATAGAGAATAATGGATGGGGAAGGGTTTGATATGATAATTTAATGCACACCCGAGTTGTGGGATGCTACATAAACCCCGAGGGCAAAGCCCGAGGGGTTTATCAAAGCATCCCACAACGAAGGTGTGCATATTCTCATATGAAAAACCCTCCCCATCTTTTATTTTTTATAATAACAGACCAGCAATTTTTCTCCAGCAGTTTGTGAGACTGTTTGGCCCTGCCCACATACAGAATGTTGGCCAATGAGGCAGCAGCATAGTTTGACTGGCATGGCTCATGAATGTCATAACAACCATCTGGTTGTTATGGAAAATATCAACCTGGTCAGTACATTGAGAGAAATTGCTGACCAGTTATTATATTAGGATAATGTTAGAGTGTAGAAACTGTCACATAACATGTAATCAAAAACAACAATGCAGAGATAACATGCATATACAGTATGTGATCTTTCCCTAAAGACACCAACATGCAAAAGATGAATCTGTCTGATGGCCATAAGATAAAAGCATGCCTTGTATAAGTCACTACTCACAGTGGTGAGGTGTACTTTACAAAATGAAAAGCTTACCTTCATGTTTTTTTTTTCTAAATGCAATTTTGATAATGTGTAAACAAACGTGTTTTGCTCTTGTTGGAGCTCATCAGCATGGTGTAGACGTGACAGCATGTGGTGGCCCACAATGAAATCACATTAAACCATGTACACGTCTAGCAACAAAAACATGGACAGTTAAACAGAACAGTACATCAGAAAAAAATACACAACATATATAAATATAACTATGAACAATTACACAGATCATATATTGACAGACAATACAGGGTTTGACATAGCTGGAACCTCTGATTATGTAGCACACAACAGTACAAAGTTACAAATAACACAAGTCAGAGGTTGTTACCAGCAGTAAACTTCAGAACTACCACGAAGAGGGACAGTATGATAGGTGGCTGGAGGGAAAGGAATGACTGTTCAAAGATGACACCAAGATCTGCAACTGGATGGATACTCAAAATGTGATAGAGCAAATCATTGCGCCATGGGGAAGCTGTAATACAAGAAAGAGGCCTACGGGTTGTGAATTCTGATTAAATAAATCTGTTAAGACAGAGGACAACAGCTGCAGAGTGGGACAATGGCATACTGGGGTGCATACACAGAGGCTTCGCTACAACCTCAAATGCCGGAAAATGCAGTAAGTGGCGTACAGTATGGTATTGGGGTGCATGACAGAAAAATTCAAGTACCTGAAGAGCATAAGGAACATGCAGGGTGGAGAACACTGACAAACGGAAGAGAGTACTATGACAACAGGGCACAATGTAGGTGATGATGGCATTTGAGGCATCTCATAGGCAATGAAAATGAATGACAGAAATTAGGATGGGGGAAACACAGAAATAAAAGATGTCTCACATTTATTGCAGTGGATTGTGCGAGGTAAGGCGTCCAGCACCTCAGACCTCTGCGCCAGTATGACAGCACAGGGAACTAACTACATACGTGACTTGAATACATGTAAATAATGTCAGTAACAATCAAGAGGGACACTGGTAAAGAGGAGGTTTGCAAATATCACTAGGTTGATAATCCACCTACAAAAAATACTCTTTGGAATTACATATTTTGCCTTTTCATGCAGATTGTTATTCACACAATTCCAGCATTGCTTGCAATAATGGCTTGCCCCTACCTCATAGGGGATCATTTTTTGGTACCACTGTGTCATACATGCAACACTTGGGTGCATTGACTATATACCAGAGGAAAGTATCAAAATTGTGCTGGACAGCTGTGATCACTATGGTGGAATCATGGAGTCTGCCACCAACATTATCAACGTTTTCTACCCACTCCTTAGCGTGCTTGCTCAACTGCATGTGCATGCATGCAGCAACCGACTTCACACCCCGTACTGCTGATGATGCAATCGGCACTACCATTGGGCCAACATATGGCTGCAGCTACTGTATGATGTGGGCACAACAGGGTCACTAACCAGGGGAGGAGGGCTGCTTTACGGCTGCTCCATCCATGTCCGGCTCCCCATCACAAAATGACACAGGCTCATTCCAGGACCACACTCAGAGGCATGGCACAAGCTGTGGTGTCCAACACAAGAAAAATCACCATGTCACCAGTCCAGCATGAAGAAAGACATGCAAGGAGGCCTACCTCAGCTACTTCCCTCTTTCGAAAAGCACCACCGTATTTCCTCTTCTTCACTGGGATGTCATAGACATATTCATCGGCTGTAGATTTGCTTGACACGTCACTTTCACAGCACTTAGGGCTATGTATGGTGGGCACCGTGTCAGGCAACAGACGTAATCCTCGTGCTAGATTCATTTTATACATTGCAAAAATAGTTGGCTCAAAACAAGACTCTAAAAAGTGAGCAGGACACAAAACACTGGTATTGGTGGCACCCAACCAGTCTGCATGTTTCATTTTCACAAAACGATCCCATAGCAATCTATAATGTGAACCTTTGGGAAAGGTAAATAAAGAATAACCCATCTTTGTAGTATTACCACAGTGTCCAGCAACACAGCGAGCAGGCATGTCTGAATTACTTAATGGGGATACACAGGAACTGCAAACATGCACAAAATGACTGCCAATAATGACAACTGTGTTTAGAAGCACAATATTGGAAAATATTACCTGTAATGTATGAACTATGGTTGAGAGCAAAGGGATGTAATTACAGTCCAATAACAGTGCAGGGCTAATCAAAAATAGACAGTATTTAAAGAATACAGGGGAGTCTACATGAGATGCAATAATGCACAAAATTCAGAAACAGCAGGACAACACAGTGAAGTATTTCTATGCAGTTTGTCAACAGGTGGAAAATTATCACTTCGGAGATAGGAAAATACAAACACAGCACACAGTATGTGACGAGCAATATATATGAGGAATACTAGGTCAGAGCAGTACATGCAACAAAAAACAATGCTCCCTATTGTACAGAACAAGATGGCACACAAACCACAATCCAGGAGCAACCTACATCAGTACCTTGCTAATGAAAGCAGTATCAGTACAAGCACAGAAATAAGGCAATCTGAAAACAGAACTGATCTTACTGCAGTGATGCACAGTTACTGAAAATGAGCAGAAAAAAATTACAGTCAGTCAATGTCTGGATAGATAAGCTTGACACCACCGAGGAAACGAAAACATGACTTCACACACACAGTGAAACGCCATACTGAGCAAAAACACAGCACGTGTAATACAATCAGAAGCAATGCAGTATTGGGGTACAGTGATTACAAAGCATCAGCATTCTCTACATAAGGCAAAAACGATGTCCAGCACTACATAGGCTATCGAGCAGCACGGCATGTCTCCGATTCCCGCTCGCTTCAGAACACACAGTGATTGGTGGGTTCTGGAGCTGAGGTCACTTCCGCTCCAGTGAGCACTCGAGGACTTTTCAGATGCACGGGCTGACAGCGCAGGATAAAGTACATTTATAGAGCTATACAATTACTGAAATGTGCAGACAACCTTGTGATTCACATTGGGACAACACTAGGAAGCTTAAAGTAAGTTGCATTTTCTGAAGAAATCTCACTGGAATCCCTCTTTAATTGTATTGTGAACAGGTTGGGATTCATGCAGGGGGGTGGGAGGACCACTAGAATACCAGGGAAATTACATTTAATTATACTGTGAATGGGTCAGGATTCGTGCAGGGTGGTGGGGGGACCACTAGACTACCAGGGTCACTTGTGTGTATCAGGCACACATATGTATGGGTGCGTTGTGTGCACCCATACCTCCTGACTGTCTCTGCTTTTCAGGGAGGTCCCTGATTTAGCCTCCACATGTGCCTCTCTCCCTCATACAACATGTGTTTCTGTGACAGAACAGCATACCTCTCAACTGTCCCTGATTTCCAGGGACATCCCTGATTTCACCTCAAACATTTATTCTGTCCCTTCTACAATGTGTGTTCCCATGACTAAATAGTGGGGATTGTAAGAATAAACCTATGTCACCAATAATGTTGCAGACTTCGTATTCTTCAGGAAATATATTTCTGCACTGAGTCCCTTATTCTGCCAGCTTCCTGAGTGGATATCACCAATTTTGAAACTGTGTCCCATGGATTTGGGCCTTTGTCCCTGATTTGTTTAAGCCTTGTCCCTGATTCAGGAGGCAAGGGGTTATGAGGTATGTATGCATCGACTGTGCCTGGCAGCACACAGTTCCTGCTGCTTCCATCCTGTACTTCTGTTCCAACGAACAGGGGATGCTGTGGGCATGCCTTGGCCTGCAGCATCCAGTCTGTATTTCCATTCCAACCAAAAGGGGGAGCTTTGTGCTCCATGCTGTAGCACCGGGCAAACTGCATGGTAATGTATGCTAAGCAGCACTTAATGAGATGCAAATGCACCTGTTTGCCCACAGATTACCTAAGTAGGCTCATTTGCATGGGAGCTTTGAATATAGCTTCCGTTTGCCCCAGGCTAACCAGTTTGCACTGGGCTAATATGTTAGCACTGTGCCCTCAGGTTAGCCCTGGGCAAACCTCACTTCAGCATAGCACAGTTCTGCAGTGTGTGACTTACATTGTTGTTTGCAGTAGATGTCAGCCATCTCTGTGCAATCACACACAATGTTCTCCACCTGCAACACTGGCTTTCTCCAGGGTCTAATGAGCTGCAGTAGCAGTATGCACTTCCCTGTTGCTATATTCAGTGCTGTCTTATTCCTGGGCTATTTTTGCCCTACACTTCTGGCCCTGTTTGCCCAGCTTCCTTTGCTTGTTATATTCAGCTGGTTTTGCACCGGGCTATTCCTTTTGAATATAGCTTGTTTTTTGCTCCGGGCTAAATTTGCCTGCCGGGCAGTGCTAATTTAGCCCCGGGGCAAAGTTTTGAATATCTGACCCCTGATGTTCAATGTCAGATTTGTTAATGTCACTTCTTTCATGACAATATTGTGATAAGGTATCAATTTCAATGTCTCTTGCCAGTTCTTTTCTTTTATAAAATGACAGTCTAAGATTTCAACATGCCAGTTCCAAATCAATGAACATTTCAACTTTGTTAACTTGCATTGTCAGTGCAAAAGACAACCCTTTGTTAAGCAAATTAAGTTCAGCTTTGGTTAGTATCCTATTAGAAAGGTTAATTACCTTCTGTTGTTGTTCCATTGGTGATGCCTCTGTGTTCTCTGTTTCCGATACATTGTCCATTGCTGCTCCATTGTTTCTTGCTGTAGAGTTCGATGATTGTGTTGACCTCCCTCATCCAATTTGTCCTCCTCTTGCCCCTTCACATCCTCATCTTTGAACACTTGGATTTACTTCAGTTTGGAATCCTTGTTATCTGTTGGGTCATGTACTTTGCCTGGGGCCAGGAGGTGGTTCGGAGAGTGTCTGTCCTCTTCTAAAAAAAATATTCTGAGTGACTGATTTCAGAGCCACTAACATTAGTTCTGAGATTGAAAGATACTCGCCTTTCATGTTTTAAAATGTTTCCATTTCATTTTGATTTTGACCAGTCATAAACTCTCTCAAGCTCATAGTCATCCTTGTCTCTTTTAAATTTCTTTTGTTTAGCTTGTTTCAGTTCTTTGTTTAATTTAGATATAGTCTTTTTTAACTGATTGTTTAATCTATCGAAGTCTGCATGAACTTTATAAGTTAGAATCCTTGTTTAATTTTTCTTAATGTCCTCCATCAATTGTTCATTAGCTTCCTTTCCATAATCAATTATCAATCTCATCAATTTGTTGGAAGCCTCATTTAAGATTTCTTGCCATTTATTCATAAAACTTTCAACATATTGGCCAAAAGTTGGATTTTTTAACAGTTTTAATCCTCAAGGGATTCATGAGACTTGTAAATATGCTTCCAAGTTACCCGAGTCCAGTAAATTTTTCTAACTTTTATAACTGCTTTTTCCAAACTTTTAAAAGCATCAATAAAGTAGTTCCTTCCTAACCATATTGTCCTCTCACTGTCGATTCTGAGTCCATAAGAAATGGGTTTGCTTGCACTGATGCCATTAACAAGTTGTTCACATACATGAGTGGATCATTTTGTGTCTGTGCTGCTTGTGAAACATTTGGTGTTCTTTCAATAGACATGCTCACACAACCAAATCAAAGCACACAGCTGGCAGTCATTTTTCAGCCTGGATCATGCTCTGTGTTCTTACTAAGATTTTACACAGCCAATCTTTTGTTGCCATGACTCATGTGATTTTCCCCAGTAACAATCATGTAGGCAAAGAAAGTATATGAATTGGGTCTGGGTGCTCGTAGACAGATCACAGAAGTGTTCAACCACAAAGTCCAGCACTCTCCACTTTTAGTTAAAAGACACAGCTCTCTGAGATATTAAAAAGCAAACTTTATTTAGTGCAAAGAAACAGAAACATGCCTTGATGCGTTTCGGATCATGGATCCTTTATCAAAAGGCAAAAGGCATCAGTGCAACAAGGCAGCAGGCAAACAAATGGGATTCTGGAATGCATAGGCAGGGGCATCACCAGCAGGAAAAGGGAGGTCATAATTCCACTATACAAGACTCTAGTGAGGCCCCACCTGGAGTACAGTGTACAGTTCTGAAGACCTTACCTATGTAAGGACATAGACAGGGTAGAGAAGGTTCAGAGGAGAGCAACAAAGATGGTACAGGGATTGCATCACAAGTCCTATGAGGACAAGCTGAAAGACTTGAATATGTACTCCCTGGATGAGAGAAGGGAGAGAGGGGATATGATAGAGACATACAAGTACCTTACAGGAAGGAACAGGGTGCAGGAATACACTATTTTCCAACAAAAAAGATGTTCCAGGACTAGAGGGCATGGGATGAAGTTCGAGGGAGGGCGATTCAGAGGAAAGAGGAGGAAAGATTTCTTCACAGAAAAGGTGGTGGACAAGTGGAACACCCTGCCAGAGGAAGTGGTGGGGGCTGAAACAATCACAGGATTTAAGAATGCATGGGATAGACATAAGGGAATTCTGGAGGTCAGGGGTAAGGGGCAACAGACTTCTAGAAAAACATAAAGGGAATTTACATGCTCAAATGGGCAGACTAGGTGGGCCATAGGCCCTTATCTGCTGACAGTGTCTATGTATCTATGTATCAAACACTCTGAGGTGCAAACCTTAAATAACAATATTGTGACATCATAATAATTTCACCTGAATCACATATACAAACCAATGCAACATAGACTTAATTTAAAATGAAGACATCAATATTTAAACTACTGTTGCTTTTATTTGAAAATATACCCACATCTATTAGAACACTTATATGAAGAAGTCACACCTGCAGTTATTATCCCCTCTCGACATGACATCCAAGTAACATGTCCCAGCTAAACAAATATTACAGTTCAAGAGGATGCCAAGTAAATTCTAACTATAATAAATAAATTCATTTCATATGTAATGACATAGACAGAGAAGCCAAAAAGGACAAAGACGTAAGATGATCTGTGATGGACCAGCATTTTGAAACTAATGTCCATACCTAAGCTGATCTCATTTCCCACTGAACATAGAAGGGTTATCGGTTGTACCCCCAGGAAGGATTGAGGGGAGTCCTGCACCAGGAAGCATTATGGTGGTGGAAAGTCAGACATACTATATGATACCTTGCAGGGTTGTCTCGGCAACAAAAAGGAGTGAATATATTTTTCACAACTACGGAGTATCAGTTTCTCTCTGCCATAGAGAAGATAGTTTATTCTAAAGCTAGTGTCTGCAACATTAGAGTCTTCCATTGTCCCATAGCAGGTTTAATATATGATACCAATGTATTCCGGATACACTGGTGAGCCAAAACCAGCAACACCCTAATCAAGCTGGGTTAAGGTTCCCATCCCTCTGCACACATATTCTCAACACCAAAAAGGAGGGACAGTGATGTGTCTGTTATCTGTTGAGTTAAAATATTGGATATTTCGTGAGCGACTTGAGACCAGAAGGGTCTGAGATTCCTACATTCCCAGAAATAGTGGATATATGTACTGGGTGCACTGTTATAGTGACCACACATGGGGGAAACTGCAGGGTGACATTTATGTACTGTAGCAGGTGGGCCATAGAGCCTATGTAGAAATATAAATTGTGATTCTTTTTATTTGTTACAGATGAAAAGTCCCATATGTGTTTTAAGTGCCATAGTCCACATTTCTTTTGAAATTGTCACCCCTAAGTCCTGCTCCCAAAATGCCTTCACCTTGACTGACATGCCCAGAAATGAATCCCTATCTTGGTGTACCATTTTTGATATTACACCTTTTGGGGAGGAATGAGCATGAAACACAGCCTGCCCTAGCAAGTACAAAGCTGACTGGTCCACTGGATTTCTGTTTCTACTCTGTCCAAAAGCATGGACTTGAAAATACGTGTACCCATTCCAAACTGGTCCACAAGCTCCTCAAGGATTTTAATCCCTGCATGTGTATATAAGTATCCCAGACAACAGACTTCCCACTGATCCCACAGGTGAAACCCCAGGTCTTGAAGTCCAGGCAGGAACGAAGGGTTCCCAGCAACAGAGCTCAGATAAGTCAAATCTCCCCCCACCTCCCGTCTCCTCTTAACCCACTCCAATGCTCCCATGCATCCAAAGTGAGTTCCACCAGGGGATTTTAACTGCAGAGATGACCATACGCCTGTCTGCCTCTTGGATCCACATAAGACACCAGCTTGGCTGGGGCTCCCTTCCCTTCCAAATCCACCCAGCAAGCTTCCACCCATCTATTAACCCAATCCTGTAAGTATCTGTGTTGGATAAAAAAAAATAGTATCCCTTAATGTTTGGAAAATTCAGGCCCCCCTTAGCTGTGCTCCCCTTCAGCCTCTGTAGGCTCATTCTAAGCCATTTATTTTGTCAAATAAACCTACTGAATTCCTGCTGAAGCTTCTTAATGTCCCTACTCGTAAGCCCCACGGGGAGCTTCTGCATCACATACAAGATGCACGGGAGCATATTCATTTTAAGATGGTTTATCCGGCCCTTCCAGGATATAGTAGGGCACACACCTGCAGAGGTGTCCCGCACCAAGGGACCATAATTCAAACTATATAGACCCGCCAAGTCCCGTCCCACCCTAATGCCCAAATACATAAACCAATTCCCTACCTCTTTAAACCCCTATGTATTATATAATGCCTGTTCTCCTCCTTTAGTCAATCTAAGCATTTCCGATTTAGAGACGTTTAACTTTTACCTGGTGAAAGTGGCAAAATCACGCATCATCTCTAGTAAAGTCAATATGGAAGTCTTCGGTTCTGTAACATACAGTAACAAATCATACACATATAATGCTATCTTATGACTGGAGCCAGATTGACTTACAACCCCTTTAATCCCCTGCTCATCTCTAATCCAGATGGTCAAAGGCTCAATAGCCAGCACAAATAGGAGCAGGGAGACGGGGCACCCCTGCCTCATCCCTATGTGAAGCTCAAATGCGCCAGACCTCTTACTATTTACCAGAATCTGTGCATTGGGTCCCTAATACAGGAGCTTAACAATATCTATAAATGAGTCCCCCAGTCCAAATCACTCCAGCGCCTCAAACAAATAGTGCCATTCTGATCAGTCAGAGGCTTTCATGGTGTCCATGGACAGCACCACCACTTGTCAAGGGCGTTGAGACCCTCAGTGAATCACATTATGGAGCTGCCACATATTATGGTATGATAATCATCCCTGGACAAAACCAGATTGGTCCAGGTGTACCAACAATGACAGAAGAATCTCCAGCCTCCTAGCCAGAACTTTTGAATATTACTTGAGATCACAGTTTAGGAGTGAGATGGGTCAGTAGGACACACAATCCAATGGATCTTTACCTGTCTTTAGAAGTGCACAGATCAGGGTCTGTAAACAGGGGTCAGGGAGGCCCCCTTCTCTACCATTTCCTCCAGCATCACTGCCAATGGGCCAACCAGATCCCCTCTTAACTTTATATAATATTCCATAACAAAACCATCCAGGCCACAGGCCTTCTCCGTTTTCATGGATCCAGTTGCCTTCCCTAGTTGGTCTGCAGTTATCTTAGCCCTAAGAACTTCCCTTTGTTCCTCTATAAGCACCTGAATGGGTATATCTTCCAGAAACTCAGTAGCCTGCTTCTCCATGCCTATACATTCAGTTTGGTATATATTCTGATAAAAGGAATGGAAAGTCTCCCTAATGTTTTCCCCAGTAGTCTCTACCCTTCCCAAGTATCCCCTCACTTCCAGGATGGCAGAAGACCCCTTTCTACCCCACATCAACCTTGCCAATATAACCCCTGGTTTATTTCCCCAATTGTACACTCTCTAACGGGCATAAAACAGGGAAGTACTGGCTTCCTTAGTCAGCAACAAATTCAGGGCCCCCTGTAGTGCAAGTTTTTCTCCCTGCAATGCCTCAGAAGGGGCATCCAAAATCTTTCTTTCCAGATCCTTTAACCTTGTCTCAAGGGTGTACAGTCTGTCTTGCTTCTTTCAGTATTAAATATTTTATATTTAATATAGTTGTTACTGCAGTGTGTCAATAAGTACAGGTCATTTATTTTCTAAGCAATTCTGTGATCTCCCATCAAAACAGCACTACCAAGTTAAAAGTAAAGCTGAATCTGATACAGTGAAGGGGTAAGGTGTACCTGGAGTGACTACTGGTGTTCCTATGTCTGAGAGGCATTGTACTGTGTAAGCAAGTGCCTTGGCTTGCTTTGTGTGAGTAGAGGCCCATGATGTGATACAAAGGGAACAACCACAAGGGAGTCATGACCCAGTTGGTGGCAGTGTGTCTGAGTGAGCAAAGTAGCTCACAGTAACCACCTAAGGCATCCTGGGTAGTGTTGTAACAATAATGGCTATGACCTTGTTGGACCACTTGATGTCAATATACTCTTGTTCAGAATCCTTTACTATAATTTATTCTTTATATACCACTCATACCATTGCCTGATTCATCAGTTGTGATGTCCAATTTTGGGATGTCATAAGATGCATGAACTATGAAGAGAAACCACACTAGACATGTTAGCCTTTGGTTGAAATAATGCTCTTCACATCGTTTCAAGAGCTGCTTTTCAGAAAGTCTTCGGATTGAAAAATGAACTTGAGAAATAAACTTAACAATTGGCTATTTTTAATTGTTTTGTCTATACTTGCTGTTTAAATCAGAGTTGAGATTGGATGTTATTATTTTTTTTTATTAATATTATCATCATTATTAGTAGTAGTAGTAAACAAATTGCATTAAGGCAGAATGTCCATGTTGCATTGCAGTTCCTTAGAATTAAGCACATTTTCTCACTTGTTTCTAAGTAGAAATGAAAGATAGGAGTTCCATATTTCCTATCTGCAGTGCTTTGTGTTTCAAGAATTTCAAGACTTTCATTTAAAACCAGAGAAAAGATGTTACACAACCAACTGCAGTAGCAGAGCTAGGGGGCTTTAACGGGTGCAGGTGCACCCCCCCATTGTAACTTACTGGCTTGCTGCAACTGTATTTCACTTTGCTGGAGAAGTCTAATATATTGATTGTAAGAAAATCTACAATCAAAACAATAGATTACACTCATATTTTCTGTCAAAAAAGTTGCATATCAAGCAAGCATACCACCACAGCACTCCCCCATTGTAAAATCCTGGATCCGCTACTGACCACCTGAGCTGAAGATAATTTACAATGGTTTCCTGAGAAGAATAAAAATGTAATACACACTGTATGACTACGTTCCAGTTATGTAAGGAAAGCAATACATTATTACTTTCTTCACTTCAGTTTAACAGTACAGACCATTCCGATTTTAAACAAGTTCAACACCAAAAATATTCAGGTATTATGCAGCCACTGCAAGGTATAATTTGTGCAGTGTACAAATATAATTTCTTTTAATTTTGTGAAAAACCAAGTTAGAGCTAGAAGAAGAGGAACCTGTTTTGATCCATTGTTGCTTTGCATTCATATTCAAAGTAGCAGAGCAGAATATTCAAAGCAGCTCCATGCCCATCCTTTAAAGAGCCGCCCCCCCCAAAGCTTCCCTGTGTCACATATGGAGAGGTCAAAGTGACCTCAAAATGTTTTTAACGCATTAGAAAGCAGGTAGAAGTAGCATTAAACAACACAGAAACATAGAATTTGTTGGCCGAAAAGGACCAGTAGGCCCATCCAGTCTGCCCTACTTCCCTGCCTTTAACTATACCCTGGAATCTATTTGGTCACAGGTGTCCCTCCCTCCTCCCACTTCCTCTATTTATTATGCCCATGTGCCTATCCCATGCATGCTTGAAGCGCCCCACTATCTTCATCTCCACCACCTATTCTGGCAGGCTGTTCCAGTGTCCACAACCCTTACTGTGAAGAACTATTTCCTGACATCCCTCTTAAACTTCCCCCTTCAAGATTCATTACATGCCCCTGTGTTCTGGTGCTCCTCCTCCTCTGAAGGAGACTCCTCTCCTACATCTTGTTCATTCTCGTAAGGTACTCATAGGTCTCAGTCATATTCCCACTCGCTCTCCTCTCCTCTATGGAGTACAGATTGAGCTCTCATGGCCTCTCCTCATATAGTTTCTCGTGCAACCCCTGCACCATTTTGGTAGCCTTCCTCTGGACTGCTTCCACCATGTCAATGTCCTTGCAGAGGTGCGGTCTCCAGAACTGGACACAGTACTCTCTACATAGGATCTCACTAGCAAACGATATAATGGCAACACTACCTCCCTTCTCCTGCTGCAAATCCCCCTCCATGTGCACCCCAGCATGTGGCTTGCCTTGCTAACTGCCTTGTCACACTGCTCTGCCACTTTGAGATCAACCGGTACGATTACCCCGAGATCCCTTTCTTGTTTGGTGATGAAATACCTCCCCCATCTTATATAGCAGTTGATTTGTACCCACATGGTATCCAGTGATAATAGCGACTGAATATGGGTGACCATCAAAATGGCGACTCCATATTCGGTGCTATTGGGATAGGTGACCCACAAGGGTAGCGACTATTGCTACTGTGAGGGTAGGGAAGGTGACCGGAAGGAGGGAATGGTGAGGGGAAGCGGAGGGATAGGGAAGAGGGTTATCCAGAGGAACTGTGCATGCTGCTGCCAAGCCAGCCATGTGGTGTGGTGGTGAGGGAGGCTGGCTCTGGCACAGCAGGTACTGGGTACGGGGCTGGGGATGGAAGGATCTGAATTTTGCCACTGCCTGTGGCTCCTGGACTTAATTTTTTCTTTTGCAGCCAAATTTGTGCCCCCTCCCTGACATGCACCCCCCCCCTGGAGTTAATAATCCTAATTCAGGGGGTGTGGGGACAACCCCCCCCTTTTGAGGGGGTGCCGAGGGGCACAACCCCCCCCACAAAAACACTTTAGGTTGCTGGGTGTCGGTTCACTGGTAAGTGTATATCGCCAATTTGCTTTTCGGCGATATACGCTTACCATAACAGCAATCAACGTTCCACATTCACTATTATGACATAAAACCTACCCACATAGAACCTTAAAGATCATTGGCAAATATCCCAGTTATCACATTTTCACATGTAGTTTCACATATGTTATAGGACTTTCAATATTGTGTCCTTTTTTTATAAAAAAAATGCCAGTTTGACGCTAACACTGATACATGTAGAAGCCCAAACATTATACAAAATGGTAGCATCTCACATCATCCTGTGCCAGTGCTTGCTGAGAATGCATTATGTCATTGGCATTTTTATCAGTGGGAGTATGAGTGAGTCCGTCTTTTCATGTCTCCAGCTGTTATTGAGTGAAACAGCTGTTGGGTTCGCCTTTCGGTAGTGTTAGTTGCGCTCACCCAACAATTCCTGTGTGTAACTTAGTAGGAACAGTATTTACATCTCAAGTCAAGCTGTTCAGTGTCTCTGAAAAGCAGTGTCCAGTCATAAGGGCAAATGCAAAAGGGTGACACCAAAAAGGGTGAATTCAAAAGGGCGACAGCAATTTGGGCAACTGTGACATAAGAGCCTGAGGTCATATGGGAGCCGCTTGTGTGGTGGTGGTAGCGGCTCCGAGGATGCTTATCTATAATGAGGGGGCTGCAGGGGGCAAAACCCCCCTCCCCACAAAACATTGTTTCTTTGTGTCTCTTGTGGTGTTTCTCTTTTTTCCACCATGTGTCGCCCTTTTCACTGGTCGTCCTAATGGTCCGTCGCCAAAATTACGGTCACCCTTTTTTGCTGTCATCCATTGTGCATTCGCTCTTTTCCATTTGCTCTCATGACATAGTACCCTGAGAAGCAGCTAGTGAATTCAGGGCTGGTTTGTTTTATATTCTAAGTGTTAGTAATCCTATTTTAACCACCAGCACAAGTAATTGTTGTGATTCCCATGTCTATGTGCTTCACGTGAACAGCAACAGTTAGCTGTCTTGAAGTTGAGACTAACGTTTCATGAAATAAGGCATAAGGGCTGCATTTTTAATTAATTCTGTGCCTTTCATAACATTACAATGGCTTGTTGCATGAAATTGCAAAATGATCATATGAATGTACTGTTTTTTAATCAGGTGTTGTGCTGTGGGTTCTATGTGATAATGGCGCTTGAGCAACCACGTGTGCAATGTCAGGCAGCGAAAACTGTTTATACCCTGACATCCTTGGCACACTGGAAGAATAGCACTGGGGACTAAAATCATTTGCTTTATGTGCTCCCACACCCCTCAAGCATGGGGCTTGCCCCACACCCCCTACTAAAGATTCTCAACTCAAGGGGGTGCATGTCGGAGGGCAGAAAAAAACACGTTTTGGTCGGGCACAACAAAAGCGCAGTAGCGCCCGGACCCAGACCCAAACCCAGTACCCCACGCACCGCAAGCAGAGGCCAACCCCCCATGCCATGGTGCAGCTCAGCAGCTGACCACAGCGCCACCCCTACATCCCCTCTGACCCCTCCCAGCCCACGCTCACCGTGTTCGCTTCCCCCCACGCGTGTACCTATAGCGACATCCTGTCGTTGCAGTCGCCCACCCCACCACATCCGGTCACCCTACCCTCCCATCATCATTGGGGCTTTCGCCCACATCGCGTCACTGTTTTAGACGGCACCTTAATTCAGGCGCCCACCTCACATGCTACCGCTGTGTGCAAGAGAATAACCTGCCTTTTACACTTCTGTGATAAAGTATGATTTTTATGTGACAGTTTTTATCAGTTACAGTAGGTATCTGTTAAAATGGTTCATAAAATAGTTCAAGTGTTTTTCATTGTTATGACATAGTTGACTGGTGTGTGCGTGTGTGTGACATGTATAGCTAATGTATTTATCAAACCAGATCATCATAAGTACAGAGTAATATACGAATGAGTCCCTAATGAAAAATACAAGCATGTAAATGTCATTCCTAGCCCAACAAAAACCCACAATATAACATGTAATGTGCACATCGCTATGAACAGATCTGCTGTTTCCAGTCTTTGTTTATCAGCAATGTATCAACATAGTGCCATTCACATGCCAGCCTACAGTCATCATAATGTGCAAACAATCCCAGTTCTACCTCTCAGATTCATCAAACGAGTAATGCACATGCCTCTGTTTTTTTATGGTAACAGAAAATTGAAGTGGTACAGTCATGTTTATCAAAACAGCTGTTGGGTTATATGTATCAGAGTGATAAATGCTTGCATATATTGTATACTAACTCCTTATTTGCCTTTGTATTGTATTACATAGAAACATAGACTTTGACGACAGATAAGGACCGCTAGGCCCATCTAGTCTGCCCATTTCCCTACCTACAGGATAGGCCGCAGATCCTAGTTAACCAACAGCCTATTTCTTCCTACCCCCCACAAGAATTGCCTTATGTCTGTCCCATGCATTCTTGAATTCTCCCACAGATTTAGACCCCACAACCTCCTCAGGAAGGCTGTTCCATGCATCCACTACCCTCTCTGTGAAATAATACTTCCTCACATTGCCCTGAACCGCCTCTCCTTCTATCTTTAAATTGTGTCCCTTGTTCTTGCAAGTCTCTTTTCTGAAAGATGCTACCTCTTGGACTTTGTTGATTCCACTGAGGTACTTAAAAGTTTCTA
Source organism: Neoceratodus forsteri (assembly GCA_016271365.2). Classification (NCBI taxonomy): domain Eukaryota; kingdom Metazoa; phylum Chordata; order Ceratodontiformes; family Ceratodontidae; genus Neoceratodus; species Neoceratodus forsteri. The sequence goes on along the minus strand of CM057454.1, from coordinate 970,622,724 downwards.
TCATTCCCCCTCCCTTCTTTCCTCAAGGGTATACATATTAAGCTTCTTTAGTCTCTCCTCATACGGCTTCTCTTGCAGACCCTGCACCATTTTAGTTGCCCTCCTCTGGACTACCTCTATCCTGTCTATGTCCTTGCGGAGATGGGGTCTCCAGAACTGGACACAGTACTCCAGATGGGGTCTCACCAACTGTCTGTACAGAGGGATAACAACTTCCTGTTTTCTGCTGCTGATGCCTCTCCCTATACATCCCAGTATACCCCAGCCCTCCCTCTGCCTTCTCACATTGCTTGCTAACCTTAAGGTCATCTGATATGATTACCCCCAGGTCCCTTTCCTTTTTTGTTGTTGTTACTACCTCCCCACCCATTGTGTATTCTTCCCTGGTTCTTGTTTCCCAGGTGCATTATTTTGCACTTCTTTGCATTGAATCCTAGCTGCCATATTTCTGACCATTCCTCCAACCTTGCCAAGTCCCTTTTCATCCTTTCCACGCCTCCTTGTGCATCAACCCTGTTGCAGATCTTTGTGTCATCTGCAAAAGGCATACTTTTCCTTCCAGTCCCTCTGCAATGTCACTGATGAAGACATTAAAAGGACTGGACCCAATCTGAACCCTGCAGTACCCACTAGTAACCCCCTTTCTTCAGAGTGGACTCCATTTACAATGACCTTCTGTGTCCTGTTGTCCAGCCAATGTTTTCCAGGCTACCACCCTGGGACCCACTCCCAGGCTGGTTAATTTGACTATTAATCTTTTGTGTGGGACTGTGTCAAATGCCTTGCTAAAGTCTAGGTAGGCCATGTCCACAGCCCCTCCTGGTCTACTACTTTGGTCACCCAGTCAAAGAAATCTATTAGATTCATCTGACATGACCTTCCCGCTGTGAACCCATGCTGCCTTGGGTCCTGTGCTCCACTGGCCTCTAGGTACTCAACTATTCTTTCCTTCAGAAGTGACTCCATCACTTTCCCTACCACAGAGGTCAGACTGACAGGTCTGTAGTTTCCTGCCTCTGTCTTGGTCCCACTTTTGTGAAGGGAGATCACATCCGCCTTCCTCCAGTCCTCGGGTACCACACCATCCTCCCATGATTTATTAAAAAGAGTAGCCAGTGGTTTCACTAGTTCCCCCCTTAATTCTTTTAGAATTCTGGGGTGAATTCCATCAGGCCCCATTGCTTTGTCCACCTTCAGTTTTAGGAGTTCTTGCAGAACCCTTTCTTCTGTGAAAGGACTGGGATCGACTCCCCTATCAAAATACTTCTGTTAATTGGATTAGGCACTTCCCTCCTCTTTGTGAATACTGAGCAGAAATATTCGTTCAGTATTCCTGCTTTCCACTGTCCCCTCTGCCCACCCACCGTTCATTCTATTCAGCCTCACTATCCTCCCTTTGTCTTTTCCAGCTCGCTGATGTACCTATAAAGGTTTTATCCCCTTCTTAACTGAGTTGGCTATCTTTTCCTCAGTTTGGACCTTTGCTATTCTGACTTCCCTCCCTGCTTCCTTCTGCCTTAACTGTACAGCTCTCTGTCCTGCTCCTTCTGTGTTTCCTTATACTTCCGAATGCTATCTTTTCTTCCTGACTTTCACAGCCACCTCTTTGAGAACCATAGTGGCTTTTCTTTCATTTGATTTATTTATTTGCTTCACACAAAGGCTTGTTGCCTCTGTGATGGCAGTTTTGATAATTCCCCATTGTTGCTCCACACCTCCTTCTAGCCTGTTTGCTAGTGCTTTTCTGAGGCACTCTCCCATCTTGCCAAAGTCAGCCCTCCTAAAGTCCAGTACCCTCACTTTTGTATGGCTTGACTCTGTAGCTGAGTTTAACGTGAACCACACTGTTTGATGGTCACTTGTCCCCAGATGGCAACCCACTTCTAGATCTGAGATCCTCTCACTGCCCCCATTTGAGAGTATGAGGTCTAAGATTGCTCCCTCACAAGTGGGTTCTGAAACTAGCTGTCTAATGCCTGCCACCTGTAGGGCATCAAGAATGGCCCTGCTCTTGGATGTGGCTGCAGCAAATGTGCTCCAGTTAACATCTGGCATATTCAGGTCTCCCATCAACAGTATCTCCCCTTTCTCTGCCATTCTAAGAATGCCTTCTATCATATCCTTGTCCATTCCTTCCCCTGACATGGGGTCTGTACACAACCCCTGTGCGGATTGTGGTGCCCTTTCCAGTCTCCAAGGTGACCCACAGTGCCTCCTCTCCTCCCTGTTTACTCTTTTTGTTCAGTTGCTTTTATCTCTTCCTTTACATGAGAGCTACTCCTCCCCTCTTTTCCCCTGCCTGTCTCTCCTGTAGGTTATGTACCCTGGTATGTTAACATCCCAGTCATGGTTCTCTGTGTACCATGTTTCTGTGACTGCTACGATATCCAGGCATCCCTCTTCCATCAAGGCCACCAGCTCCAGGAGCTTGTTGCCCAGACTACGGCATTGGTACTCATTACCCTCCATTTCCTGATGGCCTTACTCCCTTTTGCCCCATCCCTGTCCTTCTTGCCTTTGTCACTTTCTCCATTTACCCCTGCCCTTCTCCCTATCGACACCTCTATGTTGGTGTTTGCGCACTTACTACTGTGATTATTTGGGGGCTAGGATTTTCCTGCTCCTTTCCAGTGCCTCCCCCTTGGCTAGTTTAAAAGCTTGCCAATGAAGCATTTAAACCTATCACCTAGGATCCTGGTTCCCCTCCGGGACAGATGCAGCCCATCATGCCAGTATAGGCTTGCATCACTCCAGGTGGACCCCCAGTCCCCAATGAAGCCAAATCCTAGGCTCCACCAGTTTTTCAACCACTGATTGAATTCCATGGTGTGGAACACCCTAGCCTCTCCTATGCCATAGATGGGTAGCACCTCCGAGAAGGTTACCGTGCGTGCTACTTGACTAAGGCCCCTCCCCAATTCCACAAACTCTTACTGCACTTCTCTAATCCCTTTCTTAGCCAGGTCATTTGTCCCTAGGTGGACAATGACATCCAGCTCCCTCCCCTGTGCAACTGCTCCGGCAATCCTGAGGATTCGCTCCCTGTCCCTCGAAGCCATGGCGCCAGGCAGGCACCTTACCTCCCTCTCCCCTTCCTCCCCCAGTTCTACTTTCCTAACAATGGAGTCCCCCACCAGGAGTTGTTTCCTTCCCCTGCATGGTCCCCTGCCACCCTCCTGTGGGTCTCCTTTGTGGAGGTTCCCAGCATCCTCCTTGGTCTCCACTGCGGGTGCCTTCATAGAGGAACCACACTTTGCCAGAATGGCATAGGAATTGTGGAGAGGTACAACTGGAGGGATGCGCCTCTGTTCCACCACCCTCACCCTCCCTGAGCCCACTGCGGTCCAACCGCTTCTCTTTCTTGGCAACCTTTGAGGCAACAGCAGTGGCACTTGTGGTCCCTGGATGGAAGAGGAGGTCCAACAAATCCTGGCCAATTCAGCCTGGAGATGAGCAACCTCCTCCCTCAGCCCAGAGAGGTGCCTGCAGATGGAACAACACCGCATCCTCCAGAGCATCTCCCGGAAGACTGCTGCTCCACAGCCACTGCACTGCACTGCACCACTCCAATCGTGTCTTATTTCTGGCCCCTTAACTGTTTGCAATCCTTACTCTTTCCTCTGATTTTTTTTCTCTCTCTCCTTACTTTCTGCCTGTGTGCCCTTTAAGCTCCTGATTGTCTTGTTCTGAGACAAGAATATCCTATATTTCTCAGTAGACCACTTACTTGCTCAGAGGCAGACCTCCAGCAGCTAGAGGGGGGCCGGAGAGCTACTCTTGCCCTTCTAGGATGGTGGGTCCTTGGTGGTTCTGTGATCACTCACTTCCTGCCCCAAACAGGAAGTTCCTGTTGTCAGTCAAATCCTGTGCCTATAAAAATAGAACTAGCTTTGGGTGGGGGGGTGAAGGGGAGGGACAAACAAATTTATGGAAAATGTATATTGTCTTGGTGTATGTGAAAAGCCACAAAAGAGTTGTTACAATGTGCATTATGATACTGTATGTTAGCACAAGAAGAGACACACTGACACACACCAAAGAAATAACAGTTGTATAATTATCAGTGTATTGAGAAAGGTAGCTTTAGGGGTGGGGCAAATGCACTTACAACGTTAGGGCTGCTCCATCTCACTGAACATCATATCTGGTATCATCAAGTTCCACAGACCCATTACTCTCTGAGGTTGTTTGTACAGTGCCCCCAACAACTCCAGCCAGTACCATATGGTAGGAGCACTCATCGTCTGCATTTGTAAATGTATGTACTGCATTCTATTTCATTTTTATTTGGCATCTGTTTTGTCATAACATGTAGTTTGTTATTGCCTGTCTGAGTTTCAGATATATATGATGCTTACTTATGTTTAACAATGTGCACAGAATCTAAAGACATTAACATTGAACCGATTTCTGATCCTGAGTATTTAGCGATCTTCCCCTCACCAACCCGAATCCCCACAACCACCTCCCATCAAAATCTATAATAGTGAGCCACATTTTGTGACTACATTTGACAATTATTATCAAAATATTTTTATTTAGGCAGTACTACCAAGCAAAAATATCTAGGTAGTACTACCAAGCATAAATATCTAAACAAAAAAACAAAGCAAAACCCATAGAAACATAGACCATGATGGCAGAAAAAGACCAGAGGTCCATGCAGTCTGCCCATATTCCCTATAAGCCCTGGAACCTTCGCTTGAACCTATTGTTCCTCCAGGGTACTAACCCTCCCCATCCTATTCCTATTCTTATTCTCCTCCTGATCTTGTCCCCACCAAGTGATCACTATTCCTTTCATTTTATCCCATGCCTCCTTGAATCCCCTGACTGTGTTTGTACCCACCACCTTGGTCGACAGACTGTTTGTTCCAAGGTTCCACCACCCTTTCCATAAAGTAGCACTTCCTCACATCCCTCCTAACCTCCCTCCTGTTAATTTCCACTCACGACCATGTGACCTCAAGTTGATATTCAGGGTAAATAATTCCCCAAAGTTTACATTGTTAATTCCTTTAAGGAACTTGAAGGTCTCTATAATATCTCTCCTCTCCCTTCTGGTTTCCAGTGAATGCGTATTTAGTCACTTAAGGTGCTCCTCATAAGATCTATCTTGCTGGCCCTGAATTATTTTTAATATTATAGTTGTATTTAATATTACATTTTATTATTTTTTAAAATAACTGTATTCAAGATGTAGCAAGCATTTTCATTTACGTTCATTTCAACAAAATGAGTAAATTAATTATTTTTATTATGTATTACAAATATACAAAGCAAGACAAATATAAAAATTGTTGAAGAAATCTGGCAGTTACTCCAGGAAATCTATACTGTGTATCCATAATGAATCTGGCTGGTTTCCGATTACATGATCAATCTTGAATCAGCCTGACAAAATAAATACAAATACTGGCCCCCATATTCAAAGTGGATGCATGGGGCTGAAACCAGGATGCACTGCACATGCCTGGAAATCGCCGCAGCTGTCTTGGGTGTGCCCATATTCAAAGGGGCACAAATAAAAGGGTGCACTCCTGACAGTGCCGATGTGCACAATATTGTGCTGTGCCTGAGCAAATGAGGAGTCCCCCATGCATATGTGGTGCAGCACAATGTTGAAATGTTTCAGAAGCACAAATTGGCCCCAGCAGCAGCGCAGAATTATGCTTCTGAAACCTGCTCTCTAACTAGTGCACAAACCTGGCTGCCCACTGTTTAGGGCTGGTTACCCTGGCAGATCTGTGGTCCCTCCCCAGCCCCAATCGATGATATGATAATTAAACCCCCTCCACTCCCCATTACCCTGATAGTCTAGTGGTCGCACCTCCCTGAGCCCCAATCCATGTTATGTTATTAAAATACCCGACAATCTCCATTTCCCTGGTAGTTTGGTGATTCCCCCTTCCCAATCCTGATTCACATTATGCCAATAAAGTACCCCCAATCCCAATTTCCCTGGTAGTCTAGTTGTCCCCCCCTCCCCAAGCCCCTATCCGTATAATTATAAAAACACTGTAGTGTTGACCGGTTAACCAATGGGCATATACTGTACACACTCCTGTTCAGTCCTGTTGGTGGCAGGCCATAGTGGTGTGGGTAGGCTGTGCCAATCGCTGGATCCAGTCCGGTTGGGGAAACGGGCTGGTGGATCACTGCCTAATGGGGTGAAGGGCTGGGGGGGTCTCTTGTCTACCAGAAACCGGGGATGTTTTTATAATTATATGGATCAGGGCTCAGGGAGGAGGGGACCACTAGACTGCCAGGAAAATGGGTATCGGGGTATTTTATTGGCATAACGTGGATCGGAACTGGGGAAGGGGGACCACTAGTCTACCAAGGAAACATAGATTGGGGGGAGTATTTTATTGATGTAATGTGGATTGGGACTGGGGAGGGAGACCACTAGACTGCCAGGGAAATGGTGATTGGGGGGGTATTTTAATAACATAACATGGATAGGGATCGGGGGGGCACTAGACTACCAGGGAAATGGGGATCAGGAACTATTTTAATAAAATACTGTGGATCAGAACTGGGGAAGGGGACCATTAGACTACCAGGGAAATGGGGATTGGGGATGTATTTTAATAATTGTACTGTGATCGGGGCTGCAGGGGACCTCTACAACAACAGGGATATGGGGATCGGGGGATATATATATATATAATTTTTACAGTGTTTGGAGCTGGGGAGGGGGAAAACACTAGGCTAATGAGGAAATGGGGATTGAGGATGTATTGCATTAGCATAACGTGGATCGGGACTGGACCGGTGCACTCCATAGTGGCACATGCATGCAGATGAGCCCATAATGGGCATGCAAATGGCCCCATTGTGCCGTGCATGCCCAATGGGTTCATCTGCATATTTAGGCTGAGCATCACCCATGGAGGCCATGGCGCAAACCTGTGTGTGCTGTGCTGTACCCCTATGGGTGGTCATCAGCCCCGCACCCTGGTTGTGCTGTACCAAACATGGCAACCCCCCGTTGTGGGCCACATGACCAGGGTACGATATTCAAACTGATTGGGTAATCAGTTTGGATCGCATATTCTGTCTGAATATGATGCTAGAGTCAGTCAGCCCATTTATTTTGTGCAGTGCTCCGTTTTGCACATGCAGCCAGCCAGCTCTGAATATGGGGCCCTATGTCTTTGAGGATAAAAGCAGAAAAATTAGCACTAGTCTCTGTTCTGTGACAAGATGTTGTCATTATCTTCATCTTAATCTTCTTCTTCTTCGTCTATGGCAATTATACTAATGGAGTCAGTTTTGGGAGGAGAATGTGAATGGAGTAAAGGTTCACATGAATATGGTACAATAGTGCTTTGTACAATTTGTACCATGATATGTTCTGAACCTTTGGTTTTATCTGACATTTTTTACTGTATATCACTGTAACTACCAGATAAAAACTGCCACAAATGTAAGCAGATGCTGGTGAAGCGAATGCCCAATGTATGTATTCCCATCTGAGTAATGACAGCTTCTGTAGCGTAGCTGCCATCCGTCTCGAGTAGTGACTCAGTTACGTGTCCAAAGCAAACAGCTCTGCTAATTAGCACTGCAAAAGATGTGCTGCTACACTGAGCAGATTTTCACACTGAATGGAAGCTTGAGCAGGAAACAGCTATGGATACGTATAACTTACTTGGAAAAAAACAAATTTTGATAGGTCATCACACTTAATCCATAACATTTACAATTACTGACTGGCAGAACTTGTAACATATGTTAGTGGTAAGTGTAAATGCTAAATTTTACGAAGTCACATTTGCCAATGATCTTTAAAAAAAAACACCAAACTTTGCAAGCTTTGAATGTGCACAGTTCCTGAGCAATGTAAGGTCATAGATTAACAAAATACACAAGGTGTTGTACGTATATATAAAGTAGGCTATCGGCAGTAGTATTTAGATGTTATATCAGATGGTGAAATAACTGTCATAGAATGTTGAGGAATTGCTACAACAGCACTCTGCAGTTGTCTAAGAAATAGCACACAACAGAGTGTGTCATTATGCTTTAAAAATCACACATCTTGGGAGGGTTGTGATGCATGGGGCACATAGAACATAGAATTTGACTGTAGAAAAGAACCACTTGACCCACCCAGTCTGCCCAGATGTTTCCTGCCAAATCTGTCTTTGCATACCCTAATGGGTCTTTGGTGACTCTCCCTGTCTATTTATTAAAATTACCCTATGTCTAGCCCACACATTCTGTAGCCCCCGACTGTTTTTGCCTCCACCACTTTTGCTGCCAGTCTATTCCAGACATCTACCACCCTTTCAGTGAAGTACTCTAGTTCTACCTCACATCCCTCTTAAACTTTCCTCCCTCCAGCTTCACTGCATGCCCCCTGGTCCTGGTGCTATTTCTCATTTTAATAGGACTCCGCTCCTGCACCCTGTCCAGCTCTATGAGGTACTTGTAGGTCTCTATCATGTCCCCTCTCACTCTCCTCTCTAACAGAGTGTACATGTTGAGGTCCCTCGGTCTCTCCTCATAGGGCTTCTTTTGTAACCTCTGCACCATTTTAGTTGCCCTCCTCTGGACTGTCTCCGCCCTGTCTATGTCTTCTGAGGTGCAGCCTCCAAAACTGAACACAGTACTCCAGGTGGGGTCTTCTTCAACTTCAACTTATTTTTATTTTCAAAAAGTGCAAATTACCATGTATCCAAGCACTTGTACAATAATTAAAACAATAAATAAGATAATAATTAAAATACAGTAATCAATCAACAGCAAGCCAGTGGTTCATTCATAGTCTGAAAAGGCAAGGCTAAAAAGTTGTGCTTTTAATGCAGATTTAAACCTCTCCACAGTCAGGCACTCCCTTATCCGATGAGGTAGAAAATTCCACTAGGTCAGGGGCCACAAACATAAATGACTGAGCACCTGAGGTCTTTAAACGGACCCTGGGAATCTCTAGCAAACCCTCGTCTGTGGAGCGGAGCGGGTGGCAGGTTGATAGGGGCACAGAAGATCTTGCAGGCAACCCAGTTCCTGTCCATGTAAGGTTTTATAAGTCAGTAACCCGACCTTGAAGGTGATACACCACTGAATAGGCAGCCAGTGCAGGCTGAAGAGCACAGGCATGACATGACAAGATCGAGGTAAGTCAGTCAACAGCTTGGCAGCCACATTCTGCACAAACTGCAAGTGGCGAATATCAACCGCCAGTAGCCCTAGGTATAAAGAGTTACAGTAGTCAAGGCGAGAGGTCACAAAGACATGGACCAACATTGGAAGGTCATCAGGTGGGACCAGGTGCTCGATCCAGGTAATAATCCTCAGATGGTAAAATGTGGACTTGACGATGGATGACACCTGAGACTTAAGCGTCAGTCCATCATCAAGAATAACACCCAGATTTCGCACCCGATCAGAGGTCACTAGCTGGCTGCCTCAAGCCAAAGCCCAGTGGGCTGCCCTGCCTGTGCCCCCTCTGCCCGATGACCTGGGCCCACAACCAACACCTCGGTCTTATCAGGGTTCAACCTCAACCAATTGGTATTCATCCTGTCCTGGATCTCAGCCAGGCAGCTGTTAAACACCAAGACAGCATCATCCTGCTCTGGCACAAAGGACATGTAGAGCTGAGTATCAGCTGCATAGCAGGGAAAACTCAGCCCATACCACCTAACAACGTCTTCCAATGGCAGCATGTACACCGCAAACAGCATGGGTGAAAGCACAGAGCCCTGCAGTACCCCATAAGGCAGGGAGACCGGGTCTGAGGAAAAAATCTCGGACACCACTCTCTGAGTCCTGTTAGAGAGGAAAGAATAGAACCATCTGAGGGCCATAACAGATAATCCACAGATGAAACACAGGCACTCTAGCAACACACCATGGTCCACGGTGTCAAAAGCCACAGAGAAATAAAGGAGAACCAAGATGGAATGAGTCCTCTGATCTCTAGCTATCAGGAGATTGTTGAGTACCCGAACAAGGACCATCTCAGTGCTGTGCCTCGTCCAAAATCCTGACTGGAGAGGATCGTAGATGTCATGGATAGTAAGATGGGCCTCCAGCTGCAGCATGACCACCTTCTCAATAACCTTCCCCGTAAAGGGGAGGTTAGAGACTGGCCTGTAGTTAGCCCGACAGTCCAGGTCAAGAGAAGATTTCTTAAGGAGGGGCGTTACTACCACCTCCTTCAGGGTGTCCAGAAACACACCTGTCTGTAATGAGCACTGGACTACCACTGCTAGGACCAGGTTGATGACCTCAACACACCACACCAGGAGGCGAGTTCGGCCCGGGTCCAAACTACAGCAGGTTGGCTGCAACTCTTGGATAATCCACATGACATGGGTGACAACGGGTGGTGGACAAGTGGAACACCCTGCCAGAGGAAGTGGTGGGGGCTGAAACAATCACGGGATTTAAGAATGCATGGGATAGACATAAAGGAATTCTAGAGGTCAGGGGTAAGGGCAAATAGACTTCTAGGAAAACAAACTGAACTTACAAGCTCAAATGGGCAGACTAGGTGGGCCATAGGCCCTTATCTGCCGACACTGTCTATGTATCTATGTATCCTTGATCGCCAACTGGTCGAAGTCAGACCAGACAAACTGAGGAGCAGCAACCTCCCACCAACCACTGCCACTCCCAACAGAACAAGTCGCATGGATTTCAGACCTGATGTCAGCAACCTTATCCACAAAAAAATCGAGCAAACCCATCACATTTCTCTTGTGACAACGCTCTCCGCGACTGAAGTCAAGTTGGATTGTACAGCCTGTCAACCGTTCGGAAGAGCTGAGCTGGTCAATTCTGTGCAGCGGCGATCTCCCTGAACAGGAACTCTGCCTTCTTATGGGAGATGACTGATTGATAATCCTTGTGATGGGTCATCAATCCAAGCCTGTCGGCATCAAGGCCGGATTTCCACCAGCATCATTCCAACCTTCGTCCCACTCGTCTCAACTCCCTCAAGGTCCCATCAAACCAAGGGGACTGAGGGCAAAGAGTGAGTGATACAGTGGTAACCCCACCTCCCTCCTCCTGCTGGATATACCCCTCCCTATACAGCCCAGAATCTCACTAGCCCCACCCACTGCTTTGTCACACTGCCTTGCCTCTTCGAGGTTATTGGTTATGAAAATCCCAAAGTCCATTTCCTGCTTAGTGACTGTCACTACCACCCCCCATTGTATATGCTGCTCCTGGGCTCTATGCCTCAAGGAAGGTGGAGGTAATTTTGCACCTTTTGGTGCTGAACCCCAACTGCCATGTTCCTGACCACTCCTTGATTGGGCCAAATCATAAGTAGAAGAGCCAAGTGCCTTTAACTAGCCAGGAAGTTCGATTAGTACAGTATAACTACACACCTGAGAGTGCATTATTGACTATAAAAAAAAAAGCTGAAAAGACATTTTACCTGATGCAATGATCACATGGTCATTTGACTAGATTCCACCAATCATAGTACAAGTCTTCTCTGAGTTTTATAAGGCCAGTTAAAAGCCATGTAATTGTAACCTTTCAGCTAATGGGAGTTAGCATTTAGCTGGACAGTTAGAGCTGATGCTCTGGGTACATGGTTTGATTTTCAGTAAAGTAAGGGCAATTGGTGGATCGGGTAACATAAGGAAAACTTATAAATGTATTTAAAAGCAATCATTTCCATGACTCTACTCGGCTAGTGATTGTTTTATTACAGCCATGTTCCACGAGTATTGTTCGAAGGAAAGAGCTAGGGGTGTCCAGTTTGTACCTTCACCTAATATTCAGCCAAGTACTTGGCTAGGGGGCCTCAAGTACTGTATTCAGTATTTGTTCATTATTTGTGTAAATATAAAAAAAAATACAGACTACAAGGACTAGAGCAGTGGGTACTATTCCTTATTCAGTTCTTAGTAGTAAACACCCTATTATTCATGACATTCTATAATTAATATTCATTACTCCCGCAGCTATAGAAAAAGCAGTGATGCCTAAACCATCAAGTAATGAGTTGTTGTTCAAGCAGGTTTGAGCAATCAGCTTGCTGCTGCGTTTAAACCTTGTGTCAGCTTTGCACTGAATTGATCAGACCTTTATTTTCCACATTAAGGATGAGCAGATGTTGAACTTGCATTCAGTGAAATGTGCCAAAACTCGACACTTTTACTTTTGATTTGGCCCATTCAAATTTTTGGGACACTGTCAGATCACTTTGAACTTTGGCCAGATAATAGCATTGCCCTGATAGCTGGTGCTAGTCCTACAGCCACCTCTTTCCCATCCCCAGTTGCTTTCCACCCTCTTCCCACTCACCAGACATATTTGTTAAAGAAGAGATTTCTGGCTCCTAGCACTGTACCACATGCTGACTTTTTGTTTCAAAAACTGGTTTTCGAAAATGTGTAGGATGGAAGAGATTATGACTGACTGGAGTGGATGAGAGGTGGTGAAGTGATTCTCTTGCCCCAATTTTTAGCCTGCTAGACACCCATGCCAAGGACCCAAACAATCTCTGGCCTCAGTGTCAAAGCTGAACCAAAGAAAGGGGGTTCGAATTGAAGCCAAACTGAAGCTGTCAGTTTTCACATTCCCTCACATTTATTCCATATATAAATTAGGCAATATATCCCATGTATCTTTTCTGAAGAACACAAAAAAATCACAAACTGTCCTAGGTATTCATAATGGTGTGCTCTATAGGACCTATAAAGGAAGCTGTTAATGCCCATGACTTTTAACCATTAACACTATAATAAAACTTAACAGTGCATCCTAACAACATCTAAGCAATAATCCCTGACAGACTGGTTCATTATCAGCAGTTAATAATGACTGGTTTGTTCATTGATGGGCCAAGGTGAAGTAAAGAGCTGTCACTTCTCTAGCAAACTAGCCATTTACTGCAGTAATGAACTAGTCCTGTGAGACTCCCTGTTGCTGTGTATCAATAAGTGCTTCAATACTTACATTGTTAGACATTATATTCAATTTTTATGATGTGGGAAATGTGCTTTGTTTCATGTACTTCACAGATGGAATTCATTAGGAGGATCACTCCCCTGTACAGTACTTAAAAACTGACCTGCAACCAATCAAAATCCCTAATTCCCTCAGTTAGATCTACGACGCCAGTTCCTTAGCAATAAATCTGTATGCCATTTCTGGGTTTCTGACATACTGTACAGTAATATAATTTTATCCTGAGTCCTACATTCTGTTGTTAGATTTCCTATATTTTAAATGCCGTTTTCCCCACATTTCACTGGCACAAAAAACTAAAAAGGTGCTGCATTTCTGTAAAAGGTACAATAAGGGACTGTTGCTATAAATGCAGCATCTCATAGGTTTATTGCTATAAGCCGAATGAGGACTTCCATCTGAATCATGGCGTAACATGATTGTGTCTATCTTTTAAAACAGGAAGCCTAATTATTTATAAAGTTTAAGCTACTGTAGTGACCTTCTGCCTTTTAGAATGTGAGGGTGATAAAGTCATGTTCCTTCTCTAAACATTTTTGATAATTGCCTATGCTAAAGAAGTAAACTGCCTGTTGAAGTAACAAAAAATATACCAATTTATTTTTCACAAGACTGTGAAAAAATTGTTGGACATACCCTTCCTGTACTTCTGCTGTTATATATCACAGGCAGCAGAATTTTTAAATATTTTTGAAGCCTAAGGGCCGTCTATTCAAAACTTTGCCCCTGGGCTAAATTAGCACTGCCCAGAATGCTAAATTAGCCAGGACCCAATAGCCCACTATATTCAAAAAGGATAGCCCTGGTGATAAACCTACTTCTCCACGCTAGATATTAGTGCATTGCCTCAGTTTGATAATAACAGCCTTCGGCGAGCTCAGTCTTGCGACCCAATGATCCGATCAGCCCTTGAAGCCCTCTACGCAGGGAAAGATGTGTCCAAGTTATGCTCTTCTGACTTGAGAACTGCACTATTGTACAAAGAAGGCCCTAAATTGAAGCTAATAAATCAGTTGCTGTACCAAGAGACTGTAGACAGGGGGGTCAAGTAGACAAGCATCAATTGGTCCTGCCCACAGATTTCAGAGACTTGGTGCTGAGATCCCTACATAACCACATGGTCACCTTGGCATCGACAGAACCCTTGACCTGGTGTGGTCCTGATTCTACTGGCCTAAAATGGGGGCAGATGTTGAACATCATGTATGAACTTGTAGTCGCTGCCTACAGAGAAAGGCTTTGCCACAGAGGACTGCCACCCCCTGTTAACAACACCACCAGCACACCTATGGAGTTAGTTTGTATTGACTTTCTAAGTCTGGAGCCTAATCAGTGAAATATCAGTAACGTGTTGTTGGTCACAGATCATTTTACCAGATATGCCCAAGCCTTTCCCACCAAAGACCAAAAGGCCTCCACCATGGCCAAGGTGCTGATAGAGACTTTCTTTGTTCACTATGGGGCCCCCCTAAGAATTCATTCTGACCAAGGTAGGGACTTTGAGAGTCACTTAATCAAGGAGATGCTCTCTCTATGGGGGGTGCGGAAGTCCAGAACCACCCCTTATCATCCGCAAGGAGACCCACAGCCAGAACAATTTAATCACACCTAGCTAAACTTGCTGGGCACTCTCCACCCGAAAGACAAGCCAAAATGGAGCCAGCAGATCAGTACCTTGGTCCACGCCTATAACTGTACCAAAAATGATACTACCGGGTTCTCTCCCTATCACCTCATGTTTGGGAGAGAGGCTCGGTTACCAGTGGACGTTTGTTTTGGGGTCTCTCCTGATGGGGTCAGAGCTAAGAATTACCTACAGTACGTACAAAAACTAAAAGCTCAGTTGAACCATGCTTACCAACTAGCTCAGACCATGGCTGCAAAGAGAAACTTGGCCAATAAAGAAAGGTATGATAAAAAAGGTGAAGGCCCAAGAGCTTCGAGCTGTTGACCGTGTGTTGTTGCGGAATCTGGGACTGCATGGCAAACACAAAATTGTTGACCGGTGGCACCATCTTACTCACATAGTGGTGGGCAAATTGAATGACTTGCCTGTGTATAAAGTGTGGCCTGAAAACAACTCAAAAGATGTCAAGACCATGCATCGTAACCATTTGTTGCCCATTGGTCAAATAATGATTGAATATGAGCCCACAGAGACTGCTCCCTCTGGACCAGTGACACAGGCTGCTGCAAAACAGAGACAGAGTAAGCCTGCCCCTGTAGTCACTGACTTAAGGTTTTCTCCACAGCAAACACAAATTTGATAATGACCGTCAGTCCACATCGGATGAGAGTGAGTGCAGCTATGGTTATTACCCTTCTTATGAACTGAGTCAACTGTTTCAAGGTAACCCCATGGTCAATTGTGGGGATGAAGCTGGGCCCTCTGGACTGCCTAGCCCCCCAGCTTTGTCCTTAGAGCCAATACTCCCTGAGAGTGAAGTGAATAGTGTCAGGTCTGATGATATTGAATCACTGTACATGGTAGAACTGTGTGATTTCCCTGAGGAGGAGATAGATGAGTTGAGACCAATTGGTGACCTACCAGAACATGAAGAGTACTTTAATGTGATGACAGTTCCCTTCCAGTGCCAGAGTGTTTCTCAAGTGAGCAAAGTATTGTAGAACCTGAATCCATAGAACCCGGGACTGACTGTGCCCCTCGACCAAACCCTTCCACTCAGACAGATGCCCCCCTTGCAAGTGAGAAAAGTGCAGAGATTGAGGTGAAAGGTACTGAGACTGTGGCTGCTCCCCCCAGGAAGACTGGATGAGCTATCAAACCAATAGTGCGCCTTAGCTATTATTTCCCTGGGAGGCCCGTGGATTTGCCTCTCAGTGTGGTCCATAAAGGAGTTTATATGTCCCAAAGCTCACTGCCCAAACTAAACTTAAGTGCAAATTCTCAGTTGATTGTTCTGTCCCCTAAGTATGGTGCCCCTGTACCATCCAGTCCCAAGGCAGCTGATAGGAAAGGGCCCCCTTTATCATTGTTCAATGTGCAGGAGGTAATAACCTGATTCTGAACTGCAGGGTATATGTGAGTAATCTGTGCAACTTATGCGTGATGTACGTTAGCAACACTAGTGAACTGTGAATTACAGAAAATGTGCATGTAAAGTGTTAATGTGTTGAATAATACCTTAGAAATTATAGGCTTAATCTGCTAATGGTATAGATTTGTAAGATAATTTGCACTTGAAATTATTGTGATGGTACCCACTTGACGCGGATGCCAAGTTTTTCAAGGCCAGGAAGGGTGTAACCCCCCTACAAATGGGGGTTCCCGAAAAGTCTTCCCAGAGCTTGCCTAATTGCTCACCACCTGGTAGGTGTTTGGCGTTTAAGCCATTTGAATGTCATTGCCAGTGAGCACTATAAAAGCCTCCATGTACTGTCGCTTTAAGTGCTGCCTACTTGCAGTCATAATTAGTTTGAATTGGGGGTCTGTGTGTTTCTATGCCCGAATCCTGCCCAGGCTGCTGAATCCTTGCTCCGTTTCTGCCATCACTAGAGGTGCAGACAGAGCCCTGTTGAGAGATGTAACTAATTACTAATAAATATCTAGAGTGGTAAAGATATAGTGTTTGTTCTAACCTGCCTTCTTTGCAGCAAGGACTGTTCAGTTTAGCTCCACCATTTTGGTCCCGAACTGATGAATTGGACCAATCAGTACTGGGGGACTCTAAAATGGAGCCTGCTGAAATGGGACTGTATGGATCGCCAGTTGGGATTTGTAGTTTTAGACTGTTGGTGCCTTTTTGCAACAGAAGGGGGAGCTCTTACTGTGACTGACAGCTAGATTGCCCAACTGAACCTTTTGGATCTAAGGTAAATCCCCTAAACTGTTTGCTGGCAAGCCAGATTCGAGTTGGAAGTTGAAAAGGAAAGAGCTCACATAACCGAGCGGCTGTGTTGCGCAGTAGTTCGCATGGGAGAACTGTGCAAGACCCGAAACTCGGCCTGTTGCCATCTTACTGAGAGAGACAAGTATAGTTGGACAGTGATCCGCTTGGTGTGCTGCAAAGTAAGCAACTGGAGGGATACCAGGCTCACCTGAAGAAGACCAAAGATTTTGCTAAAAGCGATCGGCCTGTCAGGAACTTTAGCTACCGTTGTGCTCCCAGGTTTTAGCAGTGATTTTGTGATCGGGATCCAGGGGTAGCCTGCCTGGTACAGTAAGCTTTCTTTACATATAAATGTGCAGTGAACTGGAGGGGGGTCACAACCTGGTTTTCCCCTCGAGCTGAGTTGTGTGCTGAAGGCTGGAAGCTGTACCCAGCTTGCATCGGACTGAATCCGCCTGCTATCAAATGCAGTTGGGCCTTGCCACGAGGGCCTCATCTCCCTACCCTGCTCCTTCTGGCAATCCAGAACAAACATCATCCGTCCTGTTCTCAGCATTGGGTATCGTGAGTAGTAAACAGGGTAGCTCCCTGCAACCTAGCTTTTTAATCAAAAGTGTGTCATCTAATTACTGTGAAAGACAAAGAATCTCTGTGCATAAACACTGAGGCAAGGGTTACCCCAAAGGGCATTTGGCTGGGAAGCCAAGTTTCAAGAAAATACAAAATCGCACATGCTGTGTTGTTTCCACGAGCTGAGCCCTCCGGCTCCTGATTACAATTGGGGGGTGTAAATGTTGTTTCTTTCTTCACAGGGCTCCAACCAGCTGCAACACTGGCCTAACCCGGGCAACGGTCCCGGCTAGCCCTTTTCTCCATCCTGGGTACCCAGAGAGTGTGACTAATTGGGACTCTGACTGCATGCACAGCAGTGTGATTTATAGTGAGATTAAACAAATTAACCTGATTACCCCCCATCCTTGTTATAGTCCCCTGAATAAATCAGATCTACTTTTTTCTGCAATTTACATTGACTGTGGTGTCAATTTGTGGTGAAGGTATTGCCTTGTTGCCCTTGTATTGCATCATCTTATTTTACAAGGGGTCCCAAGAGCCAAGCTGAAGGAACCAGTCCTGGGGGTAAGTGCTAAATCTAGGTGTATGTGTAAAGCCTTTCAGGGGTATTGGGAAGATAAACATTGTGTACTGTGTTGGCTACTAGCAGGAGAAAAGGGGGGTCACAGTGTCCCAGAGGGTTGTGGCCTGGTTAGTCAGACTGATACTAACCCTGACCTTTGGGTGGAGGCACCCGTCATTGAACCTAGGCCCCTTAACCTGCTACTAGCCCAGCAGGCAGGGGTAGTAGTCCTTGGGATAGCACCACCTAGGGGTTACATTATTTACAAAACATGTTGGGGAGCTTATCCTGTGAGGTCTCTTGTTCGTTTCCAGCTTGTTCTTTGTGTGGGACTTCCACACTTTAAATAAAAAAGCAACTTACACTAAAGTGCTTGATGTGTCTATCTGTCTGCTGCTACAATGAGTGATTAACTTGGTGCAGGATCTCTTTGCAGCGATTGTCTCTAAACTGCATCTGCCACCAGAGATTCCTGGGCATGGCATTTTTTTTTTAATTTTTCCCCATGTATGCTGCTTAGATTGCTGGCAATACAAAGAAATTATTTCAACACTTCAGGCGAATTCTTGCTATTGGTTCAATTTTTGCTGCAAATTTTATCTTGGCTTGTCTGACTGTCCTGTAGCTGGGTGAAAGGTGTTAATTGTCTGGCCTCTGACCTCAGCTATGTGATAACTGGAGGTGGGGCTTAGTCACAGTTAAAGTAGCAAATAGAGGTTTATTTTCTCAGAAGAAGCCAGAAGGAGAAGGAAGGAAACATATTCAATTCAGTGCTTTAGAGTAACTGGTAATTGGTATTTTTCTTTTAAACTTAGATTGTAGGCTTGTAGTGACACTATACTTTCTTTCTTTGTTGTCTTTACTTATAATTGTTTTTGGGCTGTTGAAAATTTAAAACATAGTGGTGGTGTAATTCTGTGCTGTCTTTAATTGCTGCAAATTTTATCTTGGCTTGTCTGACTGTCCTGTAGCTGGGTGAAGGGTGTTAATTGTCTGGCCTCTGACCTCAGCTACGTGATAACTGGAGGTGGGGCTTAGTCACAGTTAAAGTAGCAAACAGAGGTTTATTTTCTCAGAAGAAGCCAGAAGAGAAGGAAGGAAACATATTCAATTCAGTGCTTTAGAGTAACTGGTAATTGGTATTTTTCTTTTAAACTTAGATTGTAGGCTTGTAGTGACACTATACTTTCTTTCTTTGTTGTCTTTACTTATAATTGTTTTGGGCTGTTGAAAATTTAAAACATAGTGGTGGTGTAATTCTGTGCTGTCTTTAATTGCTGCAAATTTTATCTTGGCTTGTCTGACTGTCCTGTAGCTGGGTGAAGGGTGTTAATTGTCTGGTCTCTGACCTCAGCTACGTGATAACTGGAGGTGGGGCTTAGTCACAGTTAAAGTAGCAAACAGAGGTTTATTTTCTCAGAAGAAACCAGAAGGAGAAGGAAGGAAACATATTCAATTCAGTGCTTTAGAGTAACTGGTAATTGGTATTTTTCTTTTAAACTTAGATTGTAGGCTTGATGACACTATACTTTCTTTCTTTGTTGTCTTTACTTATAATTGTTTTGGGCTGTTGAAAATTTAAAACATAGTGGTGGTGTAATTCTGTGCTGTCTTTAATTGCTGCAAATTTTATCTTGGCTTGTCTGACTGTCCTGTAGCTGGGTGAAGGGTGTTAATTGTCTGGCCTCTGACCTCAGCTACGTGATAACTGGAGGTGGGGCTTAGTCAGAGTTAAAGTAGCAAACAGAGGTTGATTTTCTCAGAAGAAGCCAGAAGGAGAAGGAAGGAAACATATTCAATTCAGTGCTTTAGAGTAACTGGTAATTGGTATTTTTCTTTTAAACTTAGATTGTGGGCTTGTAGTGACACTATACTTTCTTTCTTTGGTGTCTTTACTTATAATTGTTTTTGGGCTGTTGAAAATTTAAAACATAGTGGTGGTGTAATTCTGTGCTGTCTTTAATTGCTGCAAATTTTATCTTGGCTTGTCTGACTGTCCTGTAGCTGGGTGAAGGGTGTTAATTGTCAGGCCTCTGACCTCAGCTACGTGATAACTGGAGGTGGGGCTTAGTCACAGTTAAAGTAGCAAACAGAGATTTATTTTCTCAGAAGAAGCCAGAAGGAGAAGGAAGGAAACATATTCAATTCAGTGCTTTAGAGTAACTGGTAATTAGTATTTTTCTTTTAAACTTAGATTGTAGGCTTGTAGTGACACTATACTTTCTTTCTTTGTTGTCTTTACTTATAATTGTTTTGGGGCTGTTGAAAATTTAAAACATAGTGGTGGTGTAATTCTGTGCTGTCTTTAATTGCTGCAAATTTTATCTTGGCTTGTCTGACTGTCCTGTAGCTGGGTGAAGGGTGTTAATTGTCTGGCGCTCTGACCTCGTATTGATAACTGAGGTGGTGCTTAGTCAGAGTTAAAGTAGCAAACAGAGGTTTATTTTCTCAGAAGAAGCCAGAAGGAGAAGGAAGGAAACATATTCAATTCAGTGCTTTAGAGTAACTGGTAATTGGTATTTTTCTTTTAAACTTAGATTGTAGGCTTGTAGTGACACTATACTTTCTTTCTTTGTTGTCTTTACTTATAATGGTTTTTGGGCTGTTGAAAATTTAAAACATAGTGGTGGTGTAATTCTGTGCTGTCTTCTATTGCTGCAAATTTTCACCCCCCCTCCCCTTCCCCCAACTCTTAATTATATGCCCTGATAAATCTGATTGACAGGAGCTAAACACAGGGTATAGTAAGAGGTGTGAAGTAGGAGGGGCATAAGGGGAAAGAAGACCACCTCAGCACGACAAGTGTTTTGACTCATTTATTTATTTATTGGTTTCTTTTCCTTAAAAAATATATATATATATCTGAGGATCAGTTACAGGATTTTTAGTACTGTAAATTAATAAAAGAGAATTAAGAGCACTTAGTAGCAGACAAGTAGTGGAATTGCAGTATAATGTGGGGGTGGTGCAATGCAGTGGCTGTGGGGCAGCCATATTCAGGCAGACCTTCTGGACACTGAGGTGCTGCCCTATCTGCATGCATCTCTCTGGACTGCGGGATGAGGTAGCCAGACTCAGAGCGGAAGTAAACTGGGTCAGAGTACCATCACCCTATCCAGGGACCACCCAGTCCAATGCAGCTGCCTCAAAGGATGCCGAGACGAGGAGCACTTGGATGACAGTGGGCTCAGGGAGGTTAGAGCAGTCCAGGCAGGCACATCCCAGATCCTATTCCTCTCAAGAACTCATATGCCACACTGGCAAATGAGGACAACCAAATAGAGGTACCCAGAGAAGTGGAAGGAAAGGATGTGGAGGTTAGCCAAGGAGGTGACCTCAGTGGGGAAAGCAGTAGTCCCCAGAGGAGGAGGAAGTGAATCCTGGTGGGGGACTCCATCGTAAGAGGGATCCAGCTAGGAACACAGGAGGGGGAGGACAGGGAGGTGAGGTGCCTACCAGGTGCCATGGCATGGAGGGATGGAAGGAAGATACTGGGGATCACTGGGAAAGCAAGACGGGAGGGTGAGCTGGATGTCATTATCCACCTAGGTACTAATGACTTGGCAAATGGGAGCCAAGGAAGTTCAGGAAGAGTTTAGGAAACTGGGAGGAGTCTCAAGCAAGTAGCTACTTCTGTCACTTTCTCAGAAGTACTACCCGTGAGAGGCAAGGGAGAGCATAGGAGTGCATGCACCAGGAACTTTAACTCATGGTTGAAGAACTGGTGCTGTGAGAAGGTTTGGATTCATTGGTGACTGGGGACCCACCTGGAGGATGGAGGTTTGTTCAAGCCTGACGGCCTGCATCCATCTAGGGGAATCAAGCACTCAATGATAAGTTTAAATGCTACTGACAAGCATTTAAACTAGCAAAGAAATTGACAGGCCAGCAAGGAGAGTACCACCGTCACTCCCCCCCAGCTAGCAGTGGAACCAGTGAACCAGAGGAGTGGCTATCTCTGCAAGCAGTGTGCAAAGATGGAGATTAGTGTCCAAAAGGTGGATAAGCAGAAAGGGGCAAAATTCAGCAGAAGGGCAGACAGCAAGGAGAACCAGGGATAAATGACAACCAAGGAAGGGGCTGAGTAGAACAGTGAAGCAGTCTAGGGAGGTCAAATCATGGAAAGCCATGTGTGCAAATGCCAGGAGCCTTAGCAACAAGATGGAAGATCTGGAGGCTGTCATGGTACAGTCAGACCTGGACATTGTGGCCATCACTGAAACCTGGTGTAATGATAACCATGACTGGGAGATGGCCATACCTGGCTACAACATATTCAGAAGAGACAGAGCAGGCAGGAAGGGAGGAGGAGTGGCACTGTATGTGAAAAATGACATAAGGGCCACACAGATCCAGGAGGAACAAAATGGGGGAGAGATACTGTGGGTTAAGCTGGAAAGGAAAATGGGGCCAGCCATCCACACAGGTGTGGTCTATAGACCACCAGCCCAGGAGGAAGAAACAGATAGGGAGCTGATGCTAGCCATCCAAAGGATGGCAGACAAGGGTGAGGTAGTACTGGTTGGAGACTTCAATATTCCAGACGTGGACTGGAGCATCCCAGCAGCAGCATCAACTAGGAGCAGATTTATCCTGGACTCCCTTCAGGGTGCCTTCCTCAAGCAACTGGTCATGGAACCAACTCGGCAGAAGGCAATACTGGACCTTGTGCTCACAAACAGGGACAGTGTGATGGGGGTAACAGTGGGGAGCACCTGGGTAACAGTGACCACCAGTCATTGTGGTTTGAAATCACAGAAAGAGCAGAACCAAACCACACAAAAACACGATCCTGGATTTTAGGGGGCAGACTTTGGGAAAATGGGAGATACTTGAAAGAGGCATTAAGGGAATGGGACAGGAATCAGGGGTTGAGGAACAGTGGGCAGTATTTAAATGGGGATTATAAGAACAACAGAATTATGCATTAAGCAGGTTAGCAAGAGGAAAAGGAAGAGAGACCATTATGGTTTTCCAAAGAGGTAGCAAAGAAAGTGAAAGCAAAAAATTGCATTCAGGCAATACAAAGTCACAGGCAGAAGGGATAGGGAGAAGTACCAGGAGAAACAAAGGGAGGCAGGAAGTCAGTAAGGGAAGCCAAAGCTCAGACAGAAGAACACATTGCAAAATCAGTGGGTAAAGGGGACAAAACCTTTACAGGTACATAAGTGAAAAAGAAAGACAAAGGGAGGGATAGTGAGACTGAAAGGGAGGATGGGAGCCACGTGGAGGATGTCAACAGTAAAGCTGACATATTGAACAGGTATTTCTGCTCAGTCTTTACTAAGGAAGAGTAATGGATCTGAAGGGAGTACAAGGGTGAGAATGGTGCAGAAATGGACACAAGTCCTTTACACGAGAAAGGGTCCTGAAGGAACTGGAATAATAAAGAGTTGATAAAGCAATGGGGCCAGATGGGTGCACCCTGGGTCCTTAAAGAACTAAGAGAGGTGGTGGCTGAACCTCTGGCTATCCTGTTTAGCCAATCACTGGAAACAGGGAGGTACCCAAAGACTGGAGGACAGCAGATGTAGTCCCTTTATACAAAAGTGGGAACAAAGAGGAAGCAGGGAACTACAGATCAGTCAGCCTCACACAGTAGTGGGAAAGATCATGGAAGCACTACTGAAGGAGAGATTGGTGGAACATCTGGTTGTCAATGGGCTACAGGACCCAAGGCAGCATGGTTTCACCAGGGGGAGGTCATGTCAGACCAACCTCATTGAATTTTTTGACTGGGTGACTAGGGAGGTGGATCAGGGGAGGGCAGTGGACATGGCCTATCTGGACTTCAGCAAGGCCTTTGACACTGTGCCACATAGAAGACTATTACACAAACTGGGGAATATGGGTGTGGGCAGGACAGTAGTGTGGTGGGTAGGTAACTGGCTGGGTGGCAGGACACAGAGGGTGGTGGTAAATGTCTGTCACTCCACAGAGGGAAGAGTGACCAGTGGGGTAGTGTACAAAGACTTTCATCCATAGGGCTCACCATAAGCTAATGGAAAGTATTGCTGAAAAGAGGTCTAGGTTGCATTTAAAACTGTCCATGGAGGTGCTGTTTACCACTGAAAGTGGCAAAGCATTCCAAGATGCTGTAACTCTTTGGCTGAACCATTTTTTTGTCCTGCATGTCCTACAGTTTTCACTCATCAGCTGGAAGGAGTGTGACATAGTGGAGTACTGTTTCTGCTGATATTACAGACCTAGCCTATTACACAGATCCTCATCTGAAGAAGCTCTATAGATCAGGCACATGTCACCTCTCCATCTTCTATATTCCAACGAGAACAGCCCCAATTATTTTAACCTATCTTGGTAATCCTTGCCTTCCAAGCCACTAATTGCTCTTGTGGCTCTTTCTTGTATTTTTTCAATCGCTATGATCTCATATTTATGGTGGGGGGACCAGATCTGAACCCCATACTCTAGGCTAGGTCTCATCAAAGCTCCAAATAAAGGAAGTAATACCCCCTATCCCTGCTTGCAATGTGCCTCAATATGCAATTTAATACCCTATTTGCCCTTCTAAGGAGTTTGAGACAGTG
Organism: Neoceratodus forsteri; assembly: GCA_016271365.2. Taxonomy (NCBI): domain Eukaryota; kingdom Metazoa; phylum Chordata; order Ceratodontiformes; family Ceratodontidae; genus Neoceratodus; species Neoceratodus forsteri. The sequence goes on along the minus strand of CM057454.1, from coordinate 970,598,245 downwards.
GGTTTTGAATTGAAGATTGTTGGTAATAGTGATTCCCAAGTCATTTTCCTCTGTAACAACCTTTAAGGATGTTTTACCTAGTAAATATGGGAGGGGAACTGCAGGGTGCAACTGCCTCAACTGTGGAGGCATGCAACAGGGTGCAGCAAATGCCCTGAATCTTGTGGCAAGTGGCAGCATGGTGCAGCAGCCCTAACTGCAGAGGCATGGGACTCTGGGGTACGGGAGGCCACAGCAACCCCAACTCTGTAGAAAGGAGCAGGGTGCAGCAGCCCTGTCTGTGGTGACAGGGGATAGAAGACAGCATGGTGCAGAAGCCTCGACTGTGGGGCAGAACACATGGGTCATCAGGGTGCAGCAGCCCTAACTGTGAGATGGGGTACATACGGTGCAGCAGCCCTGACCATTTGGGGCAATGAAGTGGGTAGCAGGGTGTAGCAAAAGCCCCACCTCTGGTGGCTAGGGCAGCATGGTGCAGCAGCCCCAGCTGTGGAGGCAGGGAATGTGGCACTCTAGGGCTTAGCACAGCACGGCAGCCCTGACTGTGAAGATAGGAACAGGGGCAACAGGTACGGCATCCCTAACTGTGAGACTGGGGGACAGAGGGCAGCAGGGTGCAGCAACCTCAATTGTTTGGACAGGGGGTGGAAGGGTGCAGTAGTCCTGATTCTTTAGGTAGGGGATGGAGGCAGCAGGGTGCACAGTTCCTGACTGTGTGGGAGAAGACAGTGGGCAGCAGGGTGCAGCAGCCTTGAATGTGGAGTAGAAGGCAGGGGGCTTGTGGGGCAGGGGACTGGTGGCAGTAGACTGCAGCAACCTCAGCTGTGGGACAGAGACAGGTTTCATCAGTATGCCACATAGTGTTTCTAGTTATATACATACATGATGGATTTTCACACAGAAACCACCAAAGGACTGAAATTTGTGAGTTCAGACAGGTGCCTGTCACACTCTGCTACAGTATTTCAAGTACATATACTGTTTGTCAATCTGACATTAAAAAAATGTTCTTACGTAATTGTATTTATGAAGGCTACATCTGATCAAAGACAGACTGTTTCTGTGAATAAACAAAATTTAGATAAATTTTATATTCATCAAACAGCCTTGTGTTATATAGTTGGAAAAAAATTGAGGTTTGATTAGAAAGAACAGAGCTGTGATACAGACAAACTGATTTCTCACAGAAAAAGATGTCCACTTCTTCAGTTCAGCATTGAAACTGAAATGATTAACTTTTTAAAGGAAGAGAATGATATATTTTAAGCTGATCTATCTAAACACAAACCAGAGAGTGGGTTTGTAAGAAACCTGGGGAGCTCAGCAAACCATTAACTCCACAGAGTGCTGCTCTGATTGGGAATCTGAAACAGGAAGCTACTCCAAAATGATGTCATCGCACTCTAAGCTTGACAGAGAGGACAGAAATAACTCCACTGTTTTCAGCCAATGTAGAGCAAGTTAACAAATGCTGATTTAAAGAAAACCACAAAACCAAACAGCATTAAAATTGTCAGGATTCACTAATCATGGCACATGGACTTGAATTTCAGCTTTCTAAGCTTTTATTAAAAATATGTAAAAACCGTTGCACATGATCTTTAAATGAGACCCTCATGGAGCAACAGTGCCTCTGATGCTGCTAAGGAATTAATAAATTTATCACAAGTTCTCTCAAACAGTTTGTCCCTCCCTTTAAGTATATGTCATCCTCTCCATCTCAAGAGCCTGTGGGCTAAAGTCTTCCACTGTGTAACAGTAGGGACCGCACAAGAGACCCAAGTGTTCTGCACACATTATTGCTGGAGACACTACCACACTCAAAAGACACTTGTTCAAATCACAGCTTTATTGCAGTTGATTCTACAATGGGAAATACATCAGCCAAACTGCTTGCCACTAACTTGCCTCGGCGCTTCAGGATACAATCCCTTCATCGGGGGGGCATGGCATAGGACACATCATGTAAAGTTTTATACACCAGTCAATTGAAAATAAATTGAAACAACCTGTGCATGTTTCATTAATCCACTCATAGTAAATACATGTAAATAAATAAAAACAGAAACGGGTGTAAAAATGTAGAACTATGAAGGTACAGACAACAGAAAGTATTTCATACATTTCTATAAAACAGCATCATTTTAACTATGTTAGAAGGCTGCAAAATAGCACTCAATCTGTAACTAACCAAAAAACTTTTCAAGCCAGCCTAGTGGCACTGAGGGTTGAGGCACTGGATGCCACACCGGCAGCCCGAGTTTGGGAACAGACTCAGGACACTGGGGGCTGCCAGGGAAAGGGGAAGATTGAGCATCCACAGAACTGCTCTCCTCTCCTGGGGTTGGTAGCAGGGCCACATCGCTCTGCAGTGACCCCTCGTGGAGACCAGCAACACTGCATGAGCAACAAAACAGGGGAAAAAACAGAAAAGTGGAAACTGCTTCAGGACCATTCAGATGATGGCTGCCAGTCCACCGACATTTCCAAACCCCCCGGAAGGAGCCCTGTCCACCTCAGCAGCATCCTGGGGCCAGAAGTAGAGTGCATTGGCCAGTCCCCGCCAGTGCCTTCCTCGAAGGAGGAGGAGAGGGACCCATCTGGTGAAGGGTTACACCAGGTTACCATGAGGAGGGCTGCAATATGAGGTAGGAAGCTTGAGAGGGGTAGTAGGAGGCATGTCAGGGACCATGGCAGCCTGAAGGAGTGGCAGGTTCCGGAGCACGCAGGGGAAAAACAAATAATGCAAAAAAAAAAAAAACACTTTTCATACAATGTTGTCAATTGGCATTTATCTTACTGTAGCTATGTTAAACAGCTGCAAGAGAGTTCTCAAACTGTAACTAAATATATAAATCCAAATGGATTAATGTGATAAATGAAATGATAGGTAAGAAAGTAAAAGGGTACAGTGAATCTGGTTGCTGTGATCCTGGCTCCTAAATTCAGGCCCAATGGGATTACCTGGAGCAACCACAAACAAACACAGGGTTGTGGAAAAAGGTTGGGGGGGGGGAGAGGTTCAGCAGTAAAAGGGAAGAGGGAAGAAGGGAAGGGGTAAGAAATGAGGAAAAGCATTGGGGGATAGGATGGGATAAGGATCAGCTGCTAGAGCAGTACGTAGAAAGAGAAGACTCAAAAGAATAAATTATATGAAAGTCAGCACAAAGGTTTATAAACTACAAAGTCTTCAAATGGCTAGAAAGAATTGTATTCGGTGTAGGAAAGGTTTGAAGTCCCTCATATCATTCAGACCAGTAGGTTTTACACTTTTTAAAGTGAAAATCTAGTAGCTTTCTTTCTTCAGCAAATCATTTCTCCTGTTTCCACCTCTCGAAGATGCCCTTATGTGCTCGAAGCCCATGAATTTCAATTGACCAGCATTTGAACTGTGTTTCAGTATAAAGTGTTCCCCTACAGGAGTATCTAATCATTGATCTGAAATCGGCCTAACATGTTTCTGAATGCGTTGTTTCAGGGGTCATATTGTCTTCCCTACATATACCAGGTCACACAGACACCAGACTGCATATACTATAAATGGGGTGTCACACGTAATACAGTGTCATATTGTCACATTCTTTCTTTCATTCCCAGGATGCACAAAGACTCCACCTTGCTGTGCATGCTTGCAAATGTTACAATGCATACAGTACATTTGAATAAGCCACTTGGTCTCTGTGGTAACCATGTAGTTCTGGATTCAGAGGGTATCCTTGGGAGGCAGCTATTAGCCAGTAAATCTTTTAAATCTGCAGACCTTTTAAAAAACACTCTTGGTTTATTCCCCACAGCTATGGCTACTTTGTCACTAGTGAGGACTGGCCAATTATGGTGGACCACATTTCCAGTTCTACCAGCCATTTCATTAAATTCAGTGACCAAGGTGATCGCGGCACATGTGTCCGCATAGTCATGTGTAGGTACAGTATTTTCATAGTGTGTATTAGTTTCTTCCTATCTAGTTTAAGTGCCCTCCCTCCGGCAATGTCAAGAAGACCTGCATTATAACCCCTGGAAAGGAACCTGTCCTTAAGTTTGTCTGCCTGAATGTTAAAATCTTCAATACTGGAGCAATTCCTCCGAAACCTTACCATTGGGCTGTAAGGAATGGACTCTTTTAATTTGTTTGGGTGTTCACTGTCTGTCCTGAGGAATGCATTGGTGGCTGTTGACTTCCTATGACACCTGGTTTTGATCTGTTCTCCAAATTTTTCTGTGCTAGCATTGTAAGTGAATTTTAAATTCAGGTCATCAGAATAAAAAAAAAAATAATGAATTTCTGGCTATGTTTCATGTTTTCCCTCCCAAATGCACACACAATTGTCTATATAATGATACCAATGTTTAATATATTTTCTGAATGGATTATTGTTTTCATTAAGCACATAGATCATCTCCCACCACCCCAGGAAAAGATTAGCGTGGCTGGGTGCCATACTGGCATCCATAGCTGTTCCGCAGACCTGCAGATAAAATTTGATTAAGAACTCAAAAGCATTGTGAGTCAGGGTGAATTCCAATGCTTCTAAAATAAACTCTACATGTATGTCATTATTCCTAACCAAATTTTCAAGGAAGTACTACAAGCATGTATGCCTTGGTGGTGCCTAATGGAGGTGTAAAGTGATTCAGCATCTATCCCCAACCACACCATCTTGTCCTCCCAAACTAACTTATTAAATTTCTGCAGTACCTCTTTAATATCTTTCAGATAGGATGGCAGGGTAATAATGCATTTTTGAAGAAAAAAATCTATGAAATGGCCAAGATTTTCACACAGTGAACTATCCCTCATACGATAGGTCTGCCTGGTGGTGAAGCTGCATTTTTGTGTATCTTTGGTAGTATATAGAATCCAGGAGTCACTGGAAATTCCTGCCATAAGTATTGATATTCTTGTTCCCTAATATTACCCTTGTGCACTGCGGATATCAAAATCGTATGGAATTCTTTAGGGAATATGAGGGTGGGATCACTGGCTAATTCTCTGTAATTATTATTATCACTTAACAATGTCATTACAGTACATACATATAGTTCCTGATCCATTACCACCACGTTACCAGCCTTGTCTGCAGGTTTTATGACAATTGCAACATTTTTCTTAAGAGTCTCTAGTGCAGCATTTTCTTGTTTAGACAAGTTATACCTTCGTTTTTTTATTATCATTTTCCAACAGATCATGTATCTGTTTGGTCACTGCCTTCTCATATGCTGTAATGGCAACATTATCGATGTTAGGACAAAACACCAATTTTGTCTTGAATAGGCACTGTCTCTGTTTCCATAAATCCCCTGCTGCAAGCATGATCCTGGGGTAGTCAGTATGTGGTGTGGTGAGAGGTATGTCAACTACAGCAGCCACATTTTCATAATATAATGACTTCAAGACATCCATGTTTAAAAGTTCATCCATTTCTATTTCAGCATTGATGGTTAAGTCCATAGTGGCCAACAGGAAGTACAGATCCTCTGCTTGTGAAACAGATGGAACAATGTCCTCCTGGCAACCCATGTTAAGGTTAAAGTTGGGAAGCTGTAGTGAACTTTGAGAAAAAATAACTTAAGGTGCAGTTTCTGAAAAAATTCTTTCAAGTCCACAAAGATGTCAAATGTGTTTATCTTAGGGCTAAGTACAATACTGAGGCCTCTCTGTAATACTTTAATTTCGATGGGGGTTGGAACACACTTAGAAATATTTATGACTTGAAGTTGTTTTTCCTCAAATTCCTTTGAGGTCTGTCATTGACTTTGACCTACCCTCTTACCTCTTCTGGTTCATTTCTTTTTTCATTTTTTGTTTGTTGTTTTTGTTTATCTAAAAAAACGTCTTTCTGTGTACTTGACGTTTCAGACCCTTCCCTATTTCCTTCTTCCTGAGTTACATCCACATTCTCATCCAAGTTACTACTAATATCTGTTCCGGTCTCTTCTCTCTGAAACTGAACGCATGATCTTGATTTACTCCTTTTCTGATTTCTGCTTCTGCCTTTTATATTACTAACACTGCATCCCCAACTGACAACATTGCCCTTCTCACATTCTTCAGCATCACAACATAATTTAGCTTGCTTTCTGGTTATAATTTCTTCTTTGTGTTGCTTTAATTTTCTCTGTAAAGCATAATCTAACTCTTTAATCTTGGATTATCTTTGAAACTAGATAAAGTTAATTTTGCATCTTTAAGTTCATCAACTAGTGAGTCCAACTTGTTAATGTCAGCCTTCAGAATGAGTTTAACAAATCCAACATTACAGACATTGGCTAGATGGATCCATTCATCCTTGAAGTCAAAAGAATCGAGACTTCCAGAGGACATCACTGTAGTGCGAGGACCCATTGGTGCCTGATTGCTCTCAATATACTATTCTAATGTCTCAATATTGTAAGTGAGTTCAGTTTCTTTTATTAGTAGCCTTTCCAACTTAAGACAGTTTAATGTCACCTGAAGATGATGGTTTACTTTGGGACCTCCTTCTCTAAGTAACTCCTTAGCCCTTTGTCTCTTACTCTCGATGTTGTCTGCAGTATCCCAGCTGAAGCCAGTGTGGTTTGATGAGGTGTTCAATGAAGTGCCAGCCCTGTCTTGATGCATACCAACTCCTGGAATTTTTTTCACTACATAGTTAGCATTTACCAATTTAGATATCTCAAAAATGAAAGCACTGCTTCAGCTTTACAACTTACTTTTGCTGTGTTTGTGTCTGAGTACCCACAACGTCCGATACCAGGACACCCATGTCAGCAGAATGATCAGTAGCAAATGGAAAATCATACCTCTCAACTGTCCCTGATTTTCAGGGACATCCCTGATTTTGCCTCAGAATTTTCCTCTGTCCCTCGTAAAATTTCTGTTTTTATAACTGAACAGTGGTGATTGTAAGCATAAAATAATGTTAATGCTTCTTACACTAATTCCCTTATGCCTAACAGCTTTCTGAGTATTACCAATTTTTCAGATGCATCCCTGATTTTGGGTCTCTGTCCCTGACTTCTTTAAGCCTTGTCCCTGATTCATGAGGTAAGAGGTTGAGAGGTATGTGGAAAAGTATATGGAATCCAGGAGTCACTGGAAATTCCTGCCATAAGTTTTGATATTCTTGTTCACTAATATTACCCTGGTGCACTGCAGATACCAAAATCGTATTCAGTTCTTTACGAAACATAGGGGTGGGATCACTGGCTAATTCTCTATAATTATTACTATTATTGCTTAACAGTGCCATTACAGTACATACGTATACAGTAGTTCCCTATTCATCACCACCACATTACCACCCTTGTCTGCAGGTTTTATGACAATTTCAACATTCTCTAGTGCAACATTTTCTTGTTTAGGCAAGTTATACCTTTGTTTTTTATTATCATTTTCCAACAGATCCTCTACAGATTGAGCACTATTTTGCAGCCTTCTAATGTAGCTAAAATTATTCCATTTGATAGAAATGTATGACATGCTTTCTGTTGTCTGTACCTTCTTGAGTCTACATTTTTACACCTGTTTCTATTTTTATTTATTTACATGTATTTATTAGGAGTGGATTAATCAAGTATGCACAGGTTATTTCAGTTTATTTTCAATTGACTGGTGTATGAAACTTTACGTGATGTATCCTATGCCACGCCCCCTGACGAAGGGATTGTATCCTGAAGCACCAGGGCAAGTTGGTGGCAAGCAGTTTGGCTGATGTATTTCCCATTGTGGAATCAACTACAATAAAGCTGTGCTTTGAACTACTGTACATATTCCACTTTGTGGAAAGTGTCATTTGAGTGTGGCAGTGTCTCCTGCAATTGTGTGTTCACCACAGGCTAGCTGCCTACTACTACCTGCACCTACACCGCACTGGAGATCACAGACAGTACACTTTTTGGATTTTCTGTTCTGCGCACATTGCCTGGCCATTGCTAGAAGGGCCCTAACCCATCTGAGATGTGAGCCCCATCCCTCCACCCCCCCATCCTCCATCCCAAACAGCATAGAGAGTAGAGTGCATGGTATTGAGTTTCTCTATATTCCAGTAATCTCATGACACCTTGTTCCAGAATGGCTGAAGTGTCTGGCATTCCCAGAAATAATTAATGTAGGTGCCAATAGTTGTTTTACATTGGCCACATACTGGAGAAATGGTGGGATTAAACTCGTGGACTACATTGGGGAGACAATACAGCCTGTGTATAAATTTATATTGTGATTTCTTGTATTTATTATAGAGCAGAAGCCCCATGTGCAGCGTCAAGATATTCCCCCAACTCTCATCCGAGATATCCAGGTTTAGGTCATGCTCCCAGAGACTCTAACTTTAAGGACAGGCTCAGGAGTTTGATCATATCCTGCCTAGCCACTTTAATAATCACACCACGGGGGGAGGGGGCACCCATGCACTATAAGCAGCCAGTTCCAATTAGTAAAGGGGTGAACTATCCAGAGATTCCCATCCCACTCTCTCCCAAAAACCCTCACCTGCAAATACCTGAAATGGTCCACTGTGGGGAGCCCAAATCTGTCCCACAGGGCCTCAAAAGTCTGTATGCCCTCCCCAAAATAGAGATCACCCAGGCATCACACTTCCCTTTCCTCCTATAACGTGAAACACCCCTTTCCTCTAATCCTGGGAGGAAGCCTGGGTTCCAAGTAACAGGTAACAGTAGTATGTTGTCTTCCTTGGCTTTCAGTCATCATCAACCCTCCATTCAGGCTTCTAGGGTGTACTTAACCAATGGGTTATGCCCGCCAGCTGACCCATACACTCATTTCCTGTCTGGGTCCAAATAGGCCAACAGTCTAGTTCTGGCCCTCCCTTCTTCCAGGTCAACCCAGCTAGCTGCATCTCCCTATGTATCACTGTTGTATTGCTAGAAAATAACCCCTTAGGTCCAGGAAACCCAGGCTCCCTTCTTCTGTCATACTCTTAAGCCACTGAAAACTCATTCTGTCTTTTGTTCTTCCAGATGAAGACCGAGAAACCCCACTCCAGCCATTAATGTCAGATTTGGAGGGACCCACTGGTAACATCTGCATAATACAGATTAAACTAGGCAGGGTATTCATCGTCAATAGATTAATGTGTCCTAGCCACAAAATTTGTAATGCTCTCCAATGCTCAAGCTCTTCCAGAATGATGCTGAACATCACCCAGTAGTTTAGGTTATATAGGCCTCCAGTGTCCCTTCCACTTTTATGGCCAGGTACGTGAGTGCTGTGTTAACTGATATGAGCCCCCATTCTCATTTGAGCCTATCAGGAGGGTCTGGTCCCAGACTCATGACTTCTGATTTATGGATGTTTAATTTCTACCCTGAAAACTCAGCAAAATGTGCAATAATTTTTAAAAACTTTGGCATGGATGTCTGTGGCTCAGTAATAAGGAACAGGAGGTCATCAGAGATACAAAGTTATTTTATGCTGACAAACCAGGTGATTTTCTACTCCCTTTATGGCCTCCATAGCTCTGATTTTAATGCCTAGGGGTTTAATGGCCACTGCAAACAATAATGGGGAGAGGAGGCATCCCTGCCTTGTGCCTCTTGGTAAGCCGAGTTCCTCTGAGAGCCCTCCATTCACCAAAATTCTGGCCTTGGATACAATGTATAACAATTTCACCCAGTCCACAAAATCTGTTCCCAAGCCAAATTTTCCACACACCTGGAAAAGGTACTCCCATTATATGTGATCAAAGGCCTTCTTGGCATTCATTGACAACACAAGTGCTCTGTCCGGATGCCGGGAACCACAGTGAATCACATTTAATATGAGATTGATACGAGATCCAGAACTGGATGGCATGTCAAGTTGGCTGAGACTCAACCATGAGAAAACTGAGGTTTTGGTGATTGAGCCAGGCTGAAAGGGGGGGTGGTGGCTAGTACAGGACGGGCTGGGCTTCGGCTTGGTGACTCTGGGCTGTTAGCTGTCCCTAGAGTGAAGAATCTGGAAGTCATACTGGATGAAGGTTTGACAATGGAGGCCCTGGTGTCTGTCATAGTCTGGAATAGCTTTTTCCATCTTCAGAATATCTGCCAGATCAGATCCCTTATACCTCTCCAGGACCTGACAACACTGATCCATGAGTTCATGACCTCTAAGTTAGACTATTATAATGCTCTGTACCTTGGGGTTAGTGGGGGTATGCTACAATGCCTGCAGCTGCTGCAGAACGCAGCTGCTCGGTTACTCATGGGCCTTCCTAGATTGTGCCATCTCTCTCCAGCACTGCATGATCTGCACTGGCAGCCAGTGAAGTGGCATATCTCTTTTAAGATATGTTTATTAACCTATAAAGTCCTACACGGACTGGGCCCAGCCCACCCAGTGGAGTTCCTGCATCTGTACACCCCAGTTCACCCACTCTGCTCAGTGGGGGAGGGCCTCCTGGTGGCCCATAGGGCTAGATTGAAAAACTCCGGTGATCGGTCCTTCAACGTAACGTGCCTGTCCCTCTGGAATTCTTTGTCCAGGACCTTGAGGTAGGCCCCCTCAGTTGATGCTTTTAAAAAAGGACCTCAAAACTTTTTTTTCAACAAACGTTTGGCGAGGTCTTGTAATGCATCTTACAGCACATTATAAAGTTTTATGGAGTTTTAATGTGTTTTATGCTGTTTTAATGGAGTAAGATAGTTATTTATTGTTATATATTTACTGGTTAGGGTCAATAAACCACTGCTGGCAGACCCCTACAAACTCCATAATTCACACTTGTGAATTACAGAGTTCTGTAAACCACAGCTGGCAGGAACAGCGGTGAGTCTCCTTCAGCACTTCTCTGGAAAACTGTCCTCACCCTGGTGGTCTGCTCGCGCTGCTGACAGAAAACACCAGTGCGATAAAAACACTTCTCGGAGAACTGTAATAAAAAAAGCTGGGAGCACTATTAACCAGTAAATATAAAAAACTAAAACATGGGGAATTGTGGAAATTTGGATTTTATGCACACTTCCCAGTGCATTATTCTATATTTATTTGAGATTGGTATGGTACTCTGATTGTGTTCATCCTATTTTATTGTAATGGCACCCTGGGCCTCCAGGGAAGGGTAGCAGATATAAATAAAGACTACTACTACTACTACTTCTACTACAGTAAACATCACACATTGTGATAGACAAATGCTCCTTCACAAACCCTGTCTGGTCCGGGTGCAAAAGCTGTGTGAGGACCTGCTCCTGGAGCCTAGCCAATATTTTGACCAGAATTTTCAAATCACAATTTAAGAGGAAGATGGATCTATAGGAGGCACTCTGCAGAGTGTTCTTGCCTAATTTCAAAAGGACACAAATAGAGGTCATATAGCACAAGGCAGGTAGCCCCCCACTTGACCTCCTCCAACAGCCCATGAAGTGGCTTAATTAACAATCCTCCCAGTTCCTTGTAATACTCTGTCGTGAAACCATTTGGTCACAGTGTTTTGCCCCTTTTCAAGGAATCTATTGCTCCATTGATCTCCACCATCATGATCAGTGCCCCAGCACCTCTTTGTATACCTCCATGACCTCAGGTATGTCTAGTCCTGCCAGAAATTTGTTGGCTGCTTTATCTGAATGAGGACATTCCAACTGTACAATGTTTGGTAAAAGGTGCAAAATATCTACTTGATCCCCTCATTGTTCGTTTCTATCTTATGTTCTGGACCCCACAAGAAAGCAATCATATTTGTAGTTCTGCATCCCTTTACTATGTGTGCCAGGAGTGGGCCAAGTTTATTACCCCATTAGAATAACCACTGCTGAGTGAAATACAGTGTCATCTTGGCCTCCCTATGCAGAGGAGGTTCAAGGCTTCTCTAGAGGCAGTCAGCTCCCCAGGGGCCCATTACACCCCTTCCACCACCTTTATCTCCAAGTCTTTTAACTTCCTTTCCAGTTTCAGTCTCTTTTCCTGTCTTTTCCTCTTTGCAGTGGCCATGTACTTAATAATCATGCCACGCATGAATGCCTTCCTTCCCTCCCAGAGTGTCACCTTAGACAGGGCCATAGTCATGTTAGTAGCTATACAGAGGCCCCATTTCCTTCAGATACGGGCAGAACTCCCCAACAAGTTTAATGGAAACCTTCAGGTGGCCCTCTCAAGCCTGTCCACTCCAGAACTGATACTTAACATAAGCATGGCATGCTCCGAAATATACTGTATATTGGGCTATGGGAGATATCCTGCATCTGACCATAGTGCTCTAGGGCCACGTAAATATAGTCCAACCTGGACCACATTTTGTAGGATTCAAATGAAAGGTGTGTTCTTTTGCCCCAGGATTCGCTGTCTGACAAGCATCCACCAGGTCTAAATCTGCCACCCCTTGATCCAGTGAGCCAATGCTCCGCCATGGTGACCCACAACTGTGGAAGGATCTAAGCAGGGTTTGACCACACAATTAAAATCCCCCCATCATCAGGTTGGGGAACTGTTCTCAATGTAGGAGATCCAACAAGGTCCTGTAATTTCAGGTTCAAACATCGAGGGCGCATATACACTCCCATAAATAACTGGCTGCCCATGAAGTTCCCCACATGCAAATACATATCTCCCTTCTTTGGGATCTACCGCAGTTCTCAAGACCTTGAAGGCAAATGCTTGCTCACCAAAACTGCCACACCTCTCTTATGAGAGGAAAAAGTTGCAACAAGCAGTGACCTACCCAGCCTCCCACTAACTTTTGTGCTCATCCTTAGATAAATGCATCTCCTGCAGTAGAGCCCCCTGTGCCTGTTTATGTTTAAGGGCATTCTTTTTTTATAATATCATCTTTATTAGACATTTTCAAGACAATACAATAAACCAATACAATCCAAAAACTGAGACCTTGGCATACTGCATGCTACATAAATTGAGGCAAATACAAAAAGAAATCAATCCATTAGGAATATACTGAACCAAAATTAACTTTAAAAAGTATTATTACTGATAGAAAGCCAAACAACCTTTCCTCAATAACTTTATATCTGCTATTAATTTTTATGTGAACGTAGAAAAAAGGGCCCAAACTAAATAAACCAGCTTTGATCCATTGGGCAGAAACACCAATAGCTATGGAATAAAAGATGGGTCTGATGTGACCAGATAATAAATCCACTTCTGCCATACCAAATGAAATACTGACATCCGGTCCAAATATTGAAAGGAACACCACTCATAACTATAAACAGAATCTACCAAATGTCCCCACTGGGGAATGGTAGGTATTTGGGAAGTTAACCACACTCTGGTGATAACCATCTTAGCACACACTATAAGAATTAACAATAATTGTAACTGTCGTCTATCCATATGTATTCCAGAAGGAAGAATATGGAGCAGAACTAGGTCAGGGGTCAAAGGAGAGGGGATATCAAACATCCCTGAATTTATCTTCCCAATCCCATCCCAATATACCCGTAAAAAAGGACAAAACCAAAAAGTATGAGCCTGATCGGCTGCAAGATTACCGCAATTCCGCCAACAATCAGCAGAGTAATCTTGACTAAATTGGGCTACCACCACAGGAGTCCGAAAAAAACGGGATCGACATTTCCAGGAAAATTCTCTTAGATAAAAAGGTAAAGTAAGCTTTATAGAAGAAAGACAAGAATTTTCCCAGACTGATACATAATAAGTCTGATGAAGATCCAGTTCCCACCTTCTTAAAATTAGAATTGTTGATCCTTTATCATAGGTTCTCAACACCAAATAGATATGCCCTATTAAATGTGGATAGGTCTGTGCCTGCTGGTGTTGCCATATCAATTCTGATAGTGGGGAAAGGGTACCAGAAAAATATCGATGAGCAGGCAGCAAAGTATGTACAAAAGCCCTAAACTGCAAATATCTATAGTAATCAGAAGAAGGTAATGCAAAAGATGCTTACAACATAGAAAAAAGCTGAAGACCATGAGGGCCCAAAATCTGATGATAATAAATTAACCCCATATGTGCACATTGATGCAAAAAAGTATCCAATACAGTTAAGGGATTACGTTTATCCCACGCCATTGCCCCAATCAAAGTCAGCTCAGCTGGGGACACATACCCACGCACTTTATGCCACATATTGATAGGCGTCTGAGAATATCTAGTAAATGTAGTAATAGGCAAATAGCTAGGAGGATTAGAGAACAAAATATGACTAATGTCAAATAAATAATTTAATATAAAGTCAATATCTTTCCAATAACTCTGATAATCCCTAGACAACCACAAGCAAATAATCAACTGACACGCAATCGCATAGCACTGCAAATTCGTAGATTAAGCCCCCCACGGGAGATAGGAAAACATAAAGTGTCAAAACTTATCCTAGGCTTAGAGCCCACCCAAATAAAGCATAAAATCATATGCCACCACGCTCGAAAATAATAGGGACTTGTATAAATGGGTAAAGTTTGCAAAAAAAACAGGAGATGGGATAAAACATTAGACCTAATAATTTTCTACTCTCTGAACAAGAGAAAAATTATAATCAGTCCACCGAGCCATATCCGAAACAATCGTGCATGTAATAGGCTCTAAATTAAGTAATTCCAAATGATCTAAGTTCTTAGGGATAACAATACCTAAATATTTTAAGCAATTTCTGCTCCATCACACTGGAAGGATAGCTTTCACAAAAGAAGGCAAATAAAAAAAAGTCAACTCTTCAATTTTATTCTTCTTAAGACGAAAACCAGCTAATTTTTCAAAACAAGGCACAATCTGAAGAACTGAAGGCAATGAGATTTGCGGATCCAGTAAAGTAACAGAATATCATCAGCGAATAATGAAACCCGATATTCCCGGCCACCTAAAGAAATACCAGAAATAGAAGATAAACGAATATGGGAAGCCAAAGGTTCATATATAGAGTGAGCAAAAGGAGGGATGGGGGCAACCCTGCCTGGTACTACAAAAAAGTAGAATAATACAGCCCATTAACTTTAACTAAAGCTTTAGGAGAATGATAAAGATGTTGTGTCATCGCTGTAAATTTAGAAGGAAAGCCAAACGAATCAAGAGTATGCCATAAGAAATCCCATAAAACTCTGTCAAAGGCCTTCTCTGCATCAAGGCTGGCCAGGACCATGGGAATGGCTCAATTCCAGATGTGATCCATGAGCAACATCACCCTCCTAACATTATCATGAACCTGCCTAGAATGGACAAAGCCCGATTGATCCCGGTCCAGCAATGACGGGAGAAGGTCTTCCAACTGATGAGCCCATAGGGCAGCAAACAACTTATAATCCGTATTCAAAATTGAAATAGATCAGTAAGAAGAAGGAAATGTAGGGTCTTTCTCAGGCTTTGGAAGGGCTGTAATCATAGTATAATGCCAGGAAGGAGGAGGAGGCTCCCCTTCCTGAACAGATTTAAACACCCAAAACAGAATTGGTTGCAACAAAGGAAGTAAATGCTTAGACTTATAAAATTCCACAGGATAGCCATCAATCCCAGGTGCCTTCCCTGTTTTGGCTTCTTTTACAACTCTAGTCAATTCCGCATACAAAACTAGAAGAAGCAAACTTTGAACCCTGTCCTCCAATAATTTAGGTAAGGTGGCTCGGGATAAAAAGGTCTGTACCTGCGTCACTGACAGGCGCAATGACTCAGGAGCGTATAAAGCAGAATAAAATGACTGGAAGATTTAAACAATTTCAGAACTCTTGTAAGTTTGCCTACCAGTATATGGATCATGTAACTGTGTCACCATCGTGGCAAGCCGATAGGCCCTCAAACGATGAGCACCCCTAGGTCCCCCTTCAAAGACCCTCTGCCTAAGATAAAACAGTGTGTGTTCCACTTTTTTGGTCTAAACATTATTGAATCTGTGCCTGGACCTCCAACATTAAGGGTTTAACCCCCCACTCTCCCCATTGCCACTGTGCCTGATACAACAGCAACTGAGAATAAAGCTCCTTAAGTCACCTCTCCCTTGCCTTGTGCTGGGCCCTTGCATAAGTTATGATAGTGCCCCACAGAACAGCTTTTAGTGTATCCCATAAGATACTAGGAGAGATGCCTTCTTTATCATTGTCATTAAGAAATTGTGAAATCTGAGCCTTTAACTTCTCAATAAGACATCGATCTCTTAAAAAGACGTGGATGCAACTGCCAAAAAGATCAGCTAACTTTATTCACTGTAGCTCAAGTTACATGCACCAGAACATGATCCGAGAGATGGAAAACCACATGAGAAATAGCAGTGAACTGGTCCACGTGCTCAGCAGTAGTGAAAAAATAATCAAGCCGAGCAAAAGATCTGTGATGTGGAGAATAATGTGTATATTCCTGCCGCTTAGAATTACAAAATCTCCACACATCCACCAAGCCTAACGACTGAAAAGATTTAAAAACATATTTGGATGTGGCCAATCAAGGAAAAGCCTTTGGTTTGGAAGCATCCCATTTGGGTACTAAGGTTAAATTAAAACGTTTAAGGGCATTCAAAACTTTTTTTTACATTTAATCAGGGAGGAAAACCACCTGACATTCCAAGATAACTTGCATGTTTACCACAATACTGTCATTGGGAAAGGCTATATGCTGCCATGTCCCACTCCCCGCAGATGCCCCACATGCAGCACTCCTGTGGTCTGAGGCTGTACACGTACCCCTCCACACCATTTATATGGAAGTAAGAAAATCTGACTAATTCAAAGAAATTCTGGGGCACTATTAGCTCCCAATTAACTCCCACTAATGACGTCATTACTAGCATGGTTAAGGACAGGGAAATGTTAACTGACCCTATATCAACTGCCAATGAATTTAATTCACAGTTCATAAACCTGGATAAATATAGGAAATATCAGCAGGGGCAAGTCACTGCTGTTCAGGAAGTTAATACAACTAGGCCAAGATTTCACCTAAAAATTGTTAAAAGTGTCAAAGTACTAAAACTGCTGAAGAAATTAAAAATTGATAAGGCACCCGGCTATGATGAACTACCGTCCAAACTTCTGATACTACAGTAGCAGCACCTGAAATTGCTTGCCCTCTTAGTCTAATATTTAACTTAATTTCAAACAGGACAAATAAATAATTTGTGGAAAAAGTCTTATATAATACCTATTCATAAAACAGGGTCTCAGTCAGAATTTAGTTAACTTCCAACCTGTATCAATTTTGTCAGCACTTTCAAAAATTCAGGAAAAAATTACCACCAGGACAGATGTTCACCAGCCTGAACAAGTGATCAGGGGGGTAGGGGTCCACTAGGCCACTAGGATATGTGTACAACTGCACAAACAGGCAATTGAGGGGTTGAGAGGGGTGCACACATGCTAATTAGCCCGTAATGGGCATGCAAATTGCCCATAGCCCCTTGCATGCCCAGTGGGCTCATTAGAAACATAGAAACATAGAAGTTGACAGCAGATAAGGACCACAAGGCCCAACCAGTCTGCCCATTTCTTTTTCTACCTTATGAATGTGCCATAGGCCTTTGCTCTGTCAATGGCCTATCTATTCATACTCATCTGTATTGCTCCCTTATGCCTATCCCATGCCTGTTTGAAGCCCTGCACTGTATTCATAGCCACCACTTCCTGAGGTAGGCCATTTCATGCATCCACCACCCTTTCTGTGAAAAAGAACTTCCTCACATTAGCCCTTAATCGGCCTCTCTCTAATCTCATGCCGTGTCCTCTTGTCCTGCTATTTTTCTTATATTGAAACATGTTAGACTCTTTCACCTTGTTAATGCCCTTAAGGTGTTTGAATGTTTCAATCATATCACCTCTCTCCCTCCTTTGCTCTAGGGTATACATATTGAGTTCAGTTAATCTGCCCTCATATGTTTTCTGATGCAGTCCCTGCACCATTTTGGTTGCCCTTCTCTGGACTGCCTCAATTTGGTTAATGTCCTTGTGAAGGTGTGGCCTCCAGTACTGCACGCAGTACTCCAGATGGGGACCTAACAGTGTCTTGTAAAGAGGATTATTACCTCCCTCTTCTGACTTGTGATACCCCTACTAATACACCCCAACATCCCTCTAGCCTTACCTACTGCTTTAGAGGTCTGCTTGGATAATTTCAGGTCATCTATGATGATGACGCCCAAGTTTCTTTCTTCCCTTGTGACCACCAGTAACTCCCCTCCCAGCCTATAGGTGGCTTCGGGGTTTCTCTTCCCTATGCGCATGATCTTGCACTTCTTTGCGTTAAACCCCAGTTGCCAGTTTTCCGACCATTTTGCTTGTTTATCCAGATCTCTTCTCATTCTGCCCACACCATCTGGATCATCTACTCTGTTGCAGATCTTGGTGTCATCTGCAAACAGACAAACCTTACCCTCCAGTCCATCTGCAATGTCACTGATGAAGATATTGAAGAGGATTGGCCCCAAGACTGATCCCTGAGGTGCCCCACTTGTGACTTGCATCTCTTCTGACTGTATACCGTTTACCACCGCTCTCTGTTTTCTGCCCGTCAACCAGTTTGCCACCCAATTGACCAATGTCTGACCCACCCCGAGCCTATCCAGCTTATTAATCAATCTTCTATGTGGAACAGTATTGAAAGCTTTGCTGAAGTCAAGGTAGGCAACATCAACTGCTCCCCCTTGGTCCACCACTCTGGCTACCCAGTCAAAGAAATCTATGAGATTAGTTTGACAGGACCTTCCTTTTGTAAACCCATGCTGTCTTGGATCCTGTGCTCCTATGGATTCCAGGTGTTGCACTATCCTTTCCTTAAGGAGTGTCTCCATAATCTTGCCCACTATTGAGGTAAGACTGACTGGTCTGTAGTTTTCTGCCTCCTCCCTGCTACCATTTTTGTGGAGAGGGATCACATGAGCCCTTCTCCAGTCTTCTGGGACCTTTTCTGTGGTCAGAGACTCATTAAACAGTTCTGATAATGGCTCTGCTAATTCCACCCTCAGCTCCTTTAGTACCCTGGGATGTATGCCATCAGGTCCCAATGCCTTGTCCACCCTGAGCTTATCGAGCTCTTGTAGGACCCTTTCTTTTGTGAAGGGACTAGTGCACACCTCCCTCCGCCCTGTGTCCATGGTGCAGAGCTGTGGGCCCTGCCCTACTGTCTCTTCAGTAAATACTGAGCAGCAGTATCTATTTAGGATAGATACTTTTACATGGTCCCCCTCCTCACATGCCCCCTTATCCCCTTTGATCTTAAAAGCTGCATCTACCTGCCTGTGTTCCACATAATACCCATTCTCCTAGCACTGTTACCTCCGCTGGTAACCCTCTTTAGGCACTTACTGCCCCCAGGTGGAGCGTCATTACTGTTCAGTATCACTAACTGCCCCCTGTCCAGCACTGAGTCTCTATTTCACTTTAGGCATTCAGGTCTGGCCAGAGTATACAGGTGTGCTCCAAACAATTTTGAGGCTGCCACCATTTGAGCTGTTCTTTTATTTTAATTTCTAGTTTATGTCTTGATGTTATTCTACCTCCCCACTATGTTTTTGAGCCTGTATGTACCTTAAGCTGTTTTACCCACTGTTGGAGCATGTGGCTCTTGTATGTAACCTTGACTCTGTATTTGTTTCATGGATACCTTGTAACTCTCCCGGGTTGCACCTGAAAATAGGCACTTGGCTGTCTAGTGTGCTTACCTGGTTACCCAAATCAAATAAATAAATAAATACTCCCTCTGGACTTTCTACTTTCACTAATGTATCTATAGAAAGCCTTGTCACCTTCTTTTACTGTTTGTGCTAGTGTTTCCTCAGTTTGGGCCTTTGCTTGCCTTACTGCTTTCTCTGCTTCCCTTAGGGAAGTTTGGTATGCCTCCCTATCTTCATCCTGCTGCGTTCCCTTATATTTCCTGAAGGCCAGTCTTTTGGCTCTGACCTTTTCTGTTACTGTGTTTGGGAACCAAAGTGGTTTCCTTCTTCTTTTGCACTTCCTTTTCTCACTAACACAATGGGATGTTGCTTCAAGTATTGCATCTTTAATGCTTGCCCACTTTGCCTATACCCCCTCACCTGTATTTCTTTTTGCCAGGGCTAGCTTAACTCTGTTGGCCATCTTATCAAAGTTAGCTCCTCTGAAATCCCATATGTTTGCCTTGGAATGGGATGATTTTGTTCTAATGGCCAAATTGAACCATACCATGTTATGGTCACTGGCCCCCAGGTTATCTTCTACCTGCAGATCTGTTATCCTTTCCCTGTTAGTCAGTACTAGATCTAGGATAGCCCTGTCTCTAGTAGGTTGTTGTATCAGTTGTTTGAGCCCCGCAGGGAATCCACCATGTGTCTAGTTCTGGCACATGTCCCTACTGGTATTGACCAGTCTATATCTAGCATGTTGAAGTCTCTCCTTATCAGAACCTCCCTTTTAGCTGTCATGTTTTGTATATCTTCTAACAGTAATGAGTCTATGTCCTCCCCCTGGTCTGGAGGCATGTACATAATCCCAGTTCGTATGGCTGTCCCATTTCCTGTTTCCAGGCTGACCCACGGTTCTTCTGGCTCCTTATGTGTATTCTGAATTTCTGTAGCTTTGATATTTTCATTGACATAAATGGCCACTCCACCCCCCTTTTTGCACCTTGGTCTCTTCTGAACAGTACATAGCCAGGTACTGAAGTCTCCCAAATGTGGATACTGGTAAACCATGTCTTGCTAATGGCTACTATGTCCAGTTTAGCCTCTGTTATTATTGCCTGCAGGTCTGGGATCTTGTTTCCCAGACTACAAGCATTTGTGTACATGATTTTCCATTGGTCAGATTTCGGTGTGTTAGTTGTTGTGCGAGGTCTAGCATTTCCCCTGTGCATCGTATGGGGAGCCAGACCTTTTTCTTTACTTGGTGATGCAAATGAACTACAAACATGCTGAACTCCTGTTTGACCACTAGCTGAGGGAGGAGGGGTGTTCTTCCCAATCGATGTTTCAGGTGCTGCACCCCTCTCCCCATTTGCTAGTTTAAATATTCTGCAAAGACATCAAACTTCTGTCCCAATGCACTGACTCCCTCCTTAGACAGATGCAGTCCATCAAATTTAAAGAACTTTCGCTCCCAAAACTGTTGCCAGTTCCCTACAAATGTGTGTCCTTTTTCCTGGCACCAGCCCTTGAGCCACATGTTTAGCTCCCCTATCTCCCCTTCTCTGACCTTCCGTCCATCTGTCCCCCTCTCCCAGACTGGCAGGATCTCAGAGAAGGAGATGCCAGATGAAATGGATGATAGTTTGTCACCCAGCCTAGTCAGGTGTTCCTTGGTCTCCACAACTGACCGGCTGGCGAGATCGTTAGTCCCTATGTGTACCAGGACATCAACGTTTTCTCCTGCTTCCTGAACAATTTTAGCAATGCAGTCAGTGTCTCTCCACACTGATGTACCTGGGAGACATCTGACCATTACTCCTGGCTGGAGATACGCATCAACTCCCCAAATCATGGAGCCTCCAATGATCAGAAGTTTTTTGGATTTCCTTTTTGCTTTCTTTATTTTGGTTCCTGTTTTGAGCGTGTTTTGTTGTGCTAGCTCCTGTGCTGCAGTGTCCTGCTCTGCAGTGTCCTCTGCCCCTTTGTTTGATTTCGGAGATAGAGGCAGATATCTGTTTGTAGTTTTTATATGGTTTGTGGAGGTGATATGTTGGAGAGCACCGAGTGATGGGGCACCCGATTTGCCCCTCCTAACCACCTGCCAACCTCCCGGATCAACTACCCTCTGCGGTCAAGGTGCTTCTGTTGGATATTGGGGAAATGGCAGGTGGTTCTTATAATATATTTCCTCTTGAATATGCAATTTGAGGCGCGCAATCTCTGCCCATGCTGCCTGGAGCTGAGCCCTTAGATCTCCAATGGCCCAGCATGTATGACAGTGTCCTAAATCCTTTAAAACTGCCCTTCTGAAAAGTGTTCCACAGTACCTGCAGTTAATGATATCCATTCCAGGTAAGCTGCTAGGTTTATAACCTGGTCAGAGTAATTAGAAGGAAGAAAATGAAAGCAAAAGTTTGATTTTGTGTTTTGTTTGTTTGTTTTTGTATAACTTGTTATAACAAGTTAAATTACTAGTGCCCCTGTAAATGAGGTCACTGTGTGGATACCCCTCTGAACTGCCCCTTCCTGCTTTGCTACAGGAAATGTCATGACTGTGCTACCCTATAAAAGGAGTGTAGTGTGGGGTGGTTGGGGTTGGGGGTGGGTGACTGGGCCCTTCCCCTGCTGAAAAAGCAGTGTCAGTGGCTCAGTAGGTAGCACACTCGCCTCTGAGGCCGGGAGATCAGAGGGCTGTGGGTTCAGTTCCCACATCTGGCACTTGGGTTAATATCCCAGTACTGACACTGTAGTGCAGCATGAGAGGGGTGCTGCACTTCTGAGGGACCGCCTTTCGGATGAGATGTTAAACCGAGGTCCCATCTGCCTGGATTGGTGGTAGTTCAGGTGGATGTTAAAGATCCCATGGCACTTATCGAAAAGAGTATGGGAAGTTTATTGAACAAAAGAAACAAAACATCACAAAAGGAAAGAAAAATAACTATCAAATACTTAGTCAAACATTAAATACAATCATAAAGTATGCATAGAAATGCATAAATGTAGTGCAAATTATTTAACATACATTCAGTATCAAAAACTAGGAAAACATTTCCAGAAATTAACAAATGTTTCTACAGAATATTTACTAGCATCCTTTTCTTTAAGTTTGGACAATTCTGCCTCAACTTGTGAAATAATAACTGAATGTAAAACTTGCTGCTGTTGCAATACATACTGACATCTGGCCTGCCATAGGAAATACTGTAATAATGCAAAAAAAAACATTCAAAGTACTTTTATGGTATTTATTCCATACCCCTGTATAATCTCCCAAAATCAAGGTACCATATGAGAGTAAAGTTAAATATGGCATGTTCCAGTGCAAAGCAGCTGTACTCCAAAATGCTTTACTCTCCATACATTCTAAAAAAAATTAGATTGACTTTCTTCTAAATTAATACATGTGGGTCTAAGACAGTATCTATCACCTTGTGGTTTATATTTTAAATTACCTCTAACTCCTAATCTCCCTTGAGCTGAAATCCATACAGTATCCCATGTCTTTATGGGTAATCTGAAATCAGTTAATTTATGTAATGCAAAAGACATTTTAGTGGGTATACAATGGGGGAAAAGAAGTGTTACTTGTTGAACTTCATATACTAAGTATGTATAAAAAGTTTTCCTATTTAGGGAATGTAATTTTTGTAAGGATACTTTCCATTGATGCAATTTTTTTAAACATGAAATTCCGTACCCAGGAAGATCATCTGACCCTAATATTTTTGGAGGTAACATAGACCATTTTGAAAAATACTTATGCCATAAAAACTGCACCCAATGTTGCCACGGTAGACAGGCTGCAGACCATATAAAATTGAAGGAAGAAAATAAAAAAATAGAGTGAAAAAAACAACAGGGTTCACCATCTATAATCCCCCTTTTTTAAGAGGAAGATAAGTAATGTCCCTTTTGACTGGGTTCAACCTATTACCCAGAGCATTTGGAAAAAAACGCTGTATAACCTTGTTTCTAGAGAAAATGGTGGTGGATAAAGATGACTTAAATAAAGAAATACTGGTAACAAAAATTTTTTGATAATCAAAATTCGTTTCTTTTTTCCAAATTTCCAATGCTTCCATAAGTTAATTTTATTTTCCCCCAGTAATAGCTGCTGCTCCCAGTTATAAACTGCCATATCTCCATATCCAAACCAGATACCTAAAATCTTTTGTGGTGATACTGAGAAAGGTATTCCTAAACAATCAGTCAAATCAGGGGGCGTGGCGTCTAAAGATAAAACAAAACTCTCATCTATATTGAGTTTTGCCCCAGAAAAGTGTCCAAAAGAATTAAAAATATCTAATGCTTTCCTCAAAGATGTAACATCTGCTACCAAAAGAGTCACATCATCAGCATAAGCTGTGATTTTTACCGTGTCTAACTGTGGAGCAGGAGAAAGTCCAATTATACTATTATCCCAAATAATTCTCTGAATAACTGGGTCTAATACATATGTATATAATGGGGGCTTAATGGGCATCCTTGCCTAACCCCTCTACCTATACTAATCTCCTTCCCAAAAAATCCATTCACTATAGGGTAGTAACTGCTCGACTATAGAGCAGAATTATCCATTGTACAAATTTCTTTGGAATGCCATATTGCAATAATATATAATAAAGAAATGAATGACAGACTGCATCAAAGGCTTTAGTTTGATCTAAAGCTGCCACCAATCCTGATCTAGTATTAATTTTACAACTTTCAAATAGATCTCATAGTAAAAAAGATTATGTTGAATTTTTCTAGCTGGGATGGCACACGTCTGAGCCGGATGAATTAGAGAGTCTGCTACCTTTATTAAGCGATTATATAATATTTTGGTTAAAATTTTATAGTCACTATTCAGAAGACTAATTGGTCTCCAATTGGTCAATAGTTTCTTATCACCCTTTTTATAGATAAAAGTCAGGAGAGAAATAGTAAAATCCTTACAGGAAAAATCAGCTGTTAACATATAATTAAAGACTAGATGTAAAAAATACCCCATATATGTCACACAGACTTTATAAAAATCATTAGGTATCCCGTCTAAACCTGGGGATGCTCCTTTATTTAGATGTTTAATTACTTCTTCAACTTCCTGTGTAGAGATAGGTTGAGTCAAAAGTAATTTCATGCAGTCCTCTACCTGAGGTAATGTACCTAAAGTCTGAATAGGGAAAGCATCTGCTGAAACGTCATTACTCACTTGAAAAGATTCTTTGACATGTTGCTGCATTACTAATAACATTTCCATATCTGTAGTAACCACTTCCCCATTTGTTTTATATAGACCTGACATTATTGTTTTCTCTAATCTTGATTTACAAGCCTGATAAGGGTCAGACATAGATTGTTTATGTGTTCCAAATCTAAATTCCATTTCCAAAGACTTGGCCCTATCATATTGAAATAATTTCATCTGTTTCTTAATCTCTAAGATTTGTGATTTATATTTTACGTGATCTTTTGGGGGAAAAGACATCAATTTATACAGTTGATTTCTGTGCATTAAATATTGTAAATAGTCAGAGTTAGCTTTGTGTTTTCCCCAACTAATGAACAAATCCTTTATTTCTTTTTTTGTATTTAACCACCAATCAGATATGTTGCCAAACATATAAATAGTGGAAAATTTCGCTGCGAAAAAAAATTCTAACTTTTGAAAAAAAACTGGACTCTCTAAAAAAGATGTATTTAACCTCCACCTTTGTAATGCAGATAACATCCTAGGTGGAATATCAGCTAAACTGAGATTACTAACAAGAATATGATGATCAGAGAATTCTGTGGGTTTAACTGTACTAAACCGAGGTTTTATATATTGGGAAACAAATACCATATCAATCCGCGTGGCATATGTGTGTCTATAATATGTTACTCCTGAATGTAGATGCATGCTTCTATAAACATCCAAGAGACCTGCATCTCTTACAATGTTTTTCAGAGCATGTGCATCACAATACATTTTTTTCTCTAAACACCCAGAATATTTGACATCTATCTCACAATTAAAATCTCTTCCCCATACAATATGCTTTTTAGGGTAAAGGAAAAGTTTAATTTCTTCAAACAATTCAATCCGGGCCAATTTAGTTTGAGGTGCGTAAATATTAATAAAACAAAAAAAAACCCTAATGAACAATCCAAAATCAAAGCACGTCCCTGCCTTACATCTATTAACTTTGTAATTTTGAAATTAGTATTTTTAAATAAAATCCCGATCCCATCAGTCATACCTGGCCCAAAGGTCCAATAAGATGGCCCCCAAATCCAATGTTTTTTTAATTGTTCTGCTTCAAAAAGAGTAGAAACCATGGTTTCTTGCAAAAAGATAACATCCAGCTTCAGAAGATCTAAGTATGCTAAGATGGAAATCTGTTTTTTATATGCTTTTAAGCTACATACATTATAGGAAGCTAGATTCAGCATAGCCATGTATAGAAAATTTGAATTCATGGTTCACTTTTCTAACTTTCCTTTTCTTTCCTTTTTTCCCTTTTTCTCCTTTGCCAATTCTGTAGTTCTGCTATCTTCATCTTCAGTGGCTAACTCCGACCTATGGGATGTATCAGATTCCAAGTCTGATTCCCCTGCCTCATCTTGTAAGGGTGTAAAGAAATTATCTGTAGGAATTGGTCCTATGGCAGAATGTCTGAGTGAGGCCCTAGTAAAACGTCTTCCTTTCACTGTCTCGAAAGGGGGTGGCATGGACATGGAAGGACCCTGTCTCCCAGAAACCAAAGGCCTGTTCATATTTACAACTTTCTCTACTGAAGTCTGAGACTTAGCTAGTGCCACGTCCGCCTCCCTCATTTCCATTGCTTCAGCTATCCTTGTGGGTTCTTGCTGGACTACATTAGTTGGTGCACTTGGGGGGATACTTCCCATGGAGTCCCTTCTCTTAGATTGGGCTTTATGTAATAAATCATCTTGATCCCAACCTTCAGAACAATTTTGTTTTGCCCAGGGACACTGATGAAAAGCATGCCCCTTTTCATCATACAAATTGCATTGAAATATGTTTTCACATAAGTCCATGGAGTGTCCAAATCCCCCACATAAGGAGCATTTCATCATGTCACGAGCACTACTCATGTGAGTACGTGCCCCACATTTATAGAAGGCTCGTGGTTGACCTCCATAAAAGTAAACCCCTCTGTTCTTCCCCAGGAAAAAACTGTTGGGGAGATGGATAAAATCAGCATTAACCTGAAAAAGCTTCACCTTGAATCTCCAGCCACCCGTCCATATACCCTCCGTATCAAGTAATGCTTCAGGGGGGCCTAAAATATCGCATCTGTTCTGAAGCCAGTGATATATGTCACTCACATTCACTCCTTCATTATGAAACATTATGGTAACGAAACGAATCTGGGGTCTAGTGAGTGGGATGGCAAAAAAGGGGGTCCATAAAGGGGTATTTTTAAGCAGGGCATACTTCTCCCAAAATTTTTCCAGGTGAGCATTAGCCTAGAAACTAATATCGAAGGAATCTTCTCCCGATACATGAATCAATGCATAAACATCAGCAGGAAAAAAAAACATAGAACTCTTTAATAGTTGTTTAGAAACATAATATCTATCAGGGTGCTCTGTTAAACCTCCTTTATAACGTAACCTCACCAGCGTTTCGTCGTGGTGCCTGTTCTAATTTATTTTTAAATAATTCAGACATAGGTAATTTCCTAGTGTGCTGTTGTTTAGAACACTCACTATTAGAAGGTTTAATGCCTTCCTGCCCCTGCTCATAGTCCGACTGACCTTCTTTGGAAGTGCTTGGCTTTGCAAAAGCCAAAACACTATCCCCTTCCACTGAAGGCAGTTTACTGGAAGAACCACTGTCTGAACAGAAAGAGTCATTACCTGAGCTCAGGATTTGCTTCTCGGTGGCATGCATTGTTGACTTCGCATTATTCGGAAGGGTAGTGTCCCAGGAGAAATCCGGAACCCATTTGCCAGAGGCATCTCGCATCCAACCCAATTCAGATAAAGCTGTAGTCTCCCACCAGTCCTGCAAACAGCCCTCCGTTTCCACTTGTGGTAGTTTAAACTGTTGTCGCAGTGTTTGTGATGTAGAATAGGTGTGAGTAGCAGCATTCCCCTTCGAAACTTGTTCCGGTGCAGTAACATCCAAAAAAACACACTGGGCTTCAGCCGACTGCGAAGCATTGAAATCCAATATAGGTGGAGCAGAACTCAAACGCTCACCATCCGATACTAAAATAGCAGCTTTGTCACTCAATTGCACCTTCTCCGATGCTGGAACTCCACCAGCCAACTCCGGTAAGTTTGTCGAAACCTCGGGCGCATTTTCAAACATTTCTTCAGTTTGCTTCATAAAAGAATCCTTCATAACAGTAGTTTCAGCCATACCCGAAAGCACAGCTCATTCTCTTCCATCCGACTCCCGATCGAGTTCCTCCATGTCTGCCATCTGCAGACTGACATCAGCAAGTCCCCTACTGGCCACAAAGCAGCCGCAGAGTAGGGGAATTTCCCCGGTGTCCTGGCCAAATTTTCCTCATTCACTAAAAATACCACCAACAGCTTAATCTGGTTCAAGGTCAGTTGGCATTCATCTGTATCCCCGTATCCCACTCCCCCGGGTCATGCCTGAAAATAGGCAGGATTTGTCTAGTGCACTTACCCGGTCAACAAAAACAAAATAAATAAATAAAAAAAAGAAGAACCACGGACGAAAGAAACAAGGAGGTAAGACCAGAAACAATCAGCCAGCAACAAATGCAGTAGCCCTGAAAGCTTAGCCTAATGACAGATAAAACTGTGAAACCTGTAAAGCACCACCTGTAATAATTTCACAGAAGATATACCCTGTAAGAAACACTTTGCTAAAGAGAAAAATAAATGTAACCCCCAGGAGGCGCTGTCCCAAGGGCTACCACCCCTGCCTGTCTCAGCCATGACAGGGTAAGGGGCCCAGATCCGTTGACGGGTGCCTCCACCCAGAGGTTGGGGTTAGAACAGTCTAGGTTGACTTGGTCACAGCCCTCTGGGTTGCTGCCACCCCCCCTCTTCCCACTAGTGGCTCAAACAGAGTAATTACAATGCTTTCCCCAGAAACACTTACCCCCAGGCTCGAAACACTCAGCTCACTCCAGGGACTCCCTGGAAAGTAAGGTACAGTTATCAAACATCCACTGTGCAGTATGTCCTCAGTAATACACAAACCAGCCTGGGTACAGCTGCAAATGAACAATCTGATTTATTTGAAGGGGGATAACAAGGACCGGGGGAAATCAGGGTGATTAGCTTATCACTATTACCTATATTTAACTACCTATGGCTCTGTGCACAGGCCTGAACCTATCAGTTATTGTCCATGGGTACCCAAGCCCTAATGGCTAGTCCCTCTTGGCAGCTGGTTGGGGCCTTGACACAAATGAGCTTTCACTTTCTGGAGCAGATCAGAATGAGCAGAGAGATCTATTAGTGCTGTCAACAGTACAAAAAAAATGACATTTAACCACTGCTTGTAAGCTTAACAGGGAGCTGCCCTGATTCAGTACTCACAACTCCAGCAGACACCCTTCCCTCACCACTTACAGGGCTGAGCCTGAACTTTAGAAGCCTCCTCACACATTTATATGGAGAACAACAGAGGGGTACCATACCAGGCAGCGGTTTTCAGGACCCGAACGAACTCACAGCCACTTCGGGCGGTAGCAGCCACTCCAAACGTCCTGAGAGACCAAGCGCAATTCAGCAGATTCTCCAGTCCCCTTCAGGTGAAGCCTGGTAGGTAGCTGTGTCCCTACACAGCCTCTTCCGACCGCACGTTGGCCGATTTAGTCCGGAGCACTGACAAGGCAAATGGCCGCCTAGGTCTTTCACGCACTTCCTGCGTGAACACTCAAATGGCGCAGAAGCTCAAAGCTCCCTTCCCTTTCACAGTCACAACGAATCTGCCCCTAGCAGCATGGGGTACTCCTCACAGCTCGAGCGCTACCCGATTCCATTGGCTGGTGTCACATGCCAGTCAATTACTCTGGCCCTCAGTGGTGCGAAAAAGCACCATAGCCCATAATGTCTTTTCCCAGGATTACAAGCAGTTCCTCTATTGGTCCTCTGGCTCCATTAAGAGTCCTGGTTGCTGATTGGTCATTTAGTCCTTCACATTATCTGCCCCTGAACCTTATTGGGTCCTTCAGAATGTCCTGGTCCAACATGGAGGGGCACAGCACACAGAGTCCCATCTGTAACAAAAGCAGGTTAGACAAAACTGCACCTTTGCTATCACTCTCAGCAATTGTTTGTCAACAGGTACACCTGTCGAGGGGGCGCCCCTTGCACTTTCCAGCGACCACCCAGAGGGGGCACTACAGCACAGCTCGAGCGGGACTCGAGCAAGGAAACACGCAGTCCCCCTCGTAGACAAGGACCCCACCTGTGAGCAGGCAGCTCTTAAAGGGACATCGCGAGGAGGCTTCACAAGCACTCCTAAGCCCCACATTTAGCGGCCTCACGCCAAACACCAGCCAGGCATGAAGCACCCAGCAGGCTCCGGGAAGGCCTTCAGGAACCCCCATTTATAGGGGGGTTACATAAAGCAGTAACAGAAGATATACCTTGCAAAAGACAATTTGAATCAGAAGATTACAGCAGTAATCTGTAAGCACATACCTGTATACACACCCTGTAATAATGCAGCAGAATGTATACCCAGCAACAACAATTGGAATCCGAGAAAAATAAAGCAATAAAATGTTAGCAACAAACAGTAGCAATCCCTTGTGAGTACAAAATAAAAATAACAACACACAGTAAACCTGCCTAGCCAAAAGAAGCCTTAATCCTTATTGTTGCTCTGGTAAGGTTCTTTGCTCTGTCCTTTCAAGCAACCTAGAAGAAAAGAGCTCAAGTGAAGCTAGGTGCCTTGGCCGGCAAACCTAGTCTTCCACCTTATTAGCATGTAAGGGCTGAATACTGCGCACAGGAGACCTGGCGTTATCCATTTCTTACGTGCTATCTGCACTGGGCTCCTGTGGGCCATGTTCAGTCTGGGGATGTGTCAGTCCAGCACATAGTCATTATGCCACTGTACCATCACAGACCCACATTCATAGTTAGCATACTCCAGTTGAGTGTGCTAACTGTTGAATATTGCCCCCAAGCTTGTCATGTGCTATTTGCTAAGCAGCGCTCCTGTCTGTATGGCGAACATGGCCAGTTCTGCATATGGGGGCCAATGTTTTGGTTTTTTTTTGTATTATTTTTTTATACTCCTCCACGTGCCCACTGGCACACCTCTCCTTCAGGCCTCAGATGCCTTCCCCTTCCTCCGTCTGTCGGACTCACCCTTGGCTTTCCAGCCAGAGGCCTATCCAGACCTCAGCCATCATGTCCCTGGGGCCAGCTTGTCCCTGTTAGAGGCCCCCTCTCACTGTTATTTAGGGTAAAGACACCTGGAACCTCCCTCATGCTTGCAATGGCTGGCTTGTCCCTGCTGGTGGCCTCCCCGTGGTCTGGAGGAGGAGCAAACACTTGTGTTGAGCAAAGGTTGACAGGCTCCTTCTGTGGTGTGCTGGGGGTCTCTTGGCATGGGAGGAGGGACTTTAAGGCCATATCCCATTGACATGTCTCTAACTGAAGGTCAGCTACTATCACTGTTCTCCTCTCTTTTATAATCAACCTATCTGCATATGTCAGTTCTGCTCTCAGGTACCAGAAAACATGCAAATCTGGGTGCAACTGTAATCAGTGGCTTGGCCATCCATGGAGAAGCACTTCTGTCAGCCACACCATATATATATTTTTTTTAAACAGTGTTTTTGGCGCTTCCATCTAGCAGATTGGGCAAGATATACCAGCTGTCAAAAAGCTTAGGTGGAGGTAATTTACTCCTTAGTTTCTACCAGGTTGTGGCCTCCCAGTCCCCCTAGGGATGCTGGCATGAGGACCCAGGTCCCAGCAGCATGCTGCACTGAAACACAGTCTAACTTCCCCCCATGTCTCGACGACTGCTCTGCCACCCATACACCTACAAGTGGTGGCAGTACTGTGAGGCAGTCAGCTCGTCCTCCCCAGAACATGAGAGCATTCTCTGGGATGCTCACTTCTCCTCTCTCGGCCATCCTTCAATGACCCAGACTTGTTCCCAGCCCCAGGTCGCCAGTGTCGTGAGCAATAGTACTACTGCAGCACCGATGGGCCATACCATGGTTTTATCAGTGTCTGCTGCATGCTGGATTTTATCCAGGTATAATGAACTCCATCTCAGGCACCCCATTCCAAACACTGTGTATATGGTTTTGTAGAGTAATCTTGCCATGGGCATCCTGTCCAAATTCATGCACTCTGGAGACTGTATAAGCAGTTGGAATGTTCTTGTCTGTCTTATACAGGATGTGACCGTGACAGCATACTTCTGTAGGTGCATCATCAAACACGGCAAATAAGAGGGAGCAGGCAGTAATGTTTTGACAGAATATGCTGGGCTGTGGTCCAACTCCACTGTTGTGCACTGATCATAAGTGGATTGACTCCATTGTTATGGAGTGACCATAAATGTATCAATGAAACTTGTCACAGAGCAACAATTCCCACCATTTCCTTTCTGATATGTACATAGTTTAGTTATGCAGGAATCAGAGCCTGGAAAGCATAAGCCAAAGACTTTCTTTCTTGAAGCAGAATAGCACCTAGATATGCTCTGGAGGCATTCCCTTATAACACAACAACCACTTTTGTTGATATCAGAAAACTGTACACTAGATCCAAAGTGTTTGCATATTTGGGTCTTTATTTTCCTGAATGCCTTGTCTGTATTGAATCCAAGGACTACTGTGCAATTCCCTTCAGCAGTGTATGGAGCACGGCTGTGGCTAGTGACAAAACTTTGGAGAATTGTGATTGGTAATTGAAAGTACCAAGTATTGTCTCAAGCTCCTTCCAAGAATTTGGAGGCCTCATCTGTTCAATGGCATTTTTGCCCATCATTAGTGAGTTAAACTAGAATATGTCTGGAATCATTTACAGTTAACAAAGGTAAGATCAGAGTTTTCTCCCTGGCTTCCCTGCACTGCAGTTTTAAAATTTTTTTTAATTATTGTTCTATTTTAGACAGCTTAACAAATATATAGCAAGTACATTGGACTTGGACTAGTTTGGAGGAAATCAAGATATGAATCTAGGGGACACCCTTTTCAGTTTGAAGTCCAAAAATGGCAAACTTTACCACGAAAGTATTGGTTCAGCAATAGAGTCGTGGCAGGATGGAATTCATTTCCCAAAGAAGTGGTGTCTTGTATGACTATGGACTCCTTTAAAAATAAACTTGACGACTTTCTCTTAGATAGAGAGAAAGAGATTAAACAATAATGCAAGCACTATGGACGAAAGTCTACTTAAGCTTGAAATCACCTGTGAACCTATGAACATTCACATACACTTTACAAAGATTCAGTCTCTTCCGCACCAACCACTAATATGTCCTGCTCTTGCAGGCGTTACCTTTGAAAACTTTGGAAAATAAATAACAAACAACAATAAGCAGGTATGCAACTTAATATATTTCTATCATACCTCACTTTAATTTTCAAGATGTCACTCATTTTTTACCTTATTTCTTCAGGTTTAAAACTGCTGTGGAGAGACCTTTCTGCTTGGAGAGGTAGGAATGATCCACCTCTTCTGAATGTGAGAAGGTTATCTGCACATGAGAAGAAAAAGTACCAATTAGGGCCCACTGTGACAGCCATCCCAAAAACCTAGGAGACCATAGAGAAACCCACCAAACTCAGAGTAGGACCCAGTGAGCTTTATACAAAGAAAGAACTACAGTGCAGCCTTTTTCTGACAATGTATCTCATTTGCTGTCTTGTGTCACTGCATTAGATCACACTCACCGCCCTCCTCGCCTCCTATATATCATGGCATTTTTAATATATCCAGTCTTTTATATTTACATGAAGAACAAATTCCAAAACATCAAACTACTGAAGAATTGTTAAAAAATTAATATTAAATTGTCCCAGCTTTCAAATTTCTATCCGTTTCCTACATTTGTGCATGGGCCATGTCTAAGTACACCCGCTGGATTAAACCAGTAGAGTTAATTCTATACCGTGGTCACTCAGACTGAGTTACTTAGAAACGCAGATGTCGATGGCAGAAAAAGGCCCAACAGTTCTTCGAGTCTGCCCAGTACTTGCTTGCATGCACACTCAGCCTAATGCTGGACTGGCACTGGTCTAGTAATGGGCAGGACTGTAGTATGACATCCCCCCTCCCTTTTCCACTCATTCCCTCATCTCCTTCCCTTGGTTATACACCCTCCCTCCTCTGGTTTTAACTATTCCATTGTGCCTTTCCCCACCTATTTTTGAAGCCAGTGACAAGAGTCTGTGTTCATCACTTCTTCTGACAATGAATTCCACTTCTCCACAACCCTTTCTGTAAAGAACTTCCTTAAATCCATCTTAAAGCTTCTACCATCTGGTGTCAAAGCCCACTGCTGTCAAAGAAATATGCATTTCTCATTGGTTCTCCTCACCACTATTTATACCTTGTTTTTAGTGCACAATTGCGTTTTTTTTATTTGATCAAAGTTGACGTGTGTAGCTGTTATCGACTTGTATGACCTTATTGAGTGTCAAGCTGTTCTGCAGTGGGTAACCCCAATAAAAAAATGGTACCTGGGGCAGGGGGTAATGGGGATAAGCAAGCCCTGGACGGCACTGCCATAGGAGGGCAGGAGCTGACTCTCAAAAATGTGTTGAGAGCAGTAGAGGCCCTGGATGAAAATAGGTGAGTGCACTGGATACCAAAGTCATGGACTTCCAATCGAGAATCCTGATTCGTGAAACAAAATCACAGTCCACCCTCACTGCGATGAAGGAAGCAGCCGGGGTGGCCCTACGAGTGACTACAGTGACTAGAGGACTCCAGAAAGAAAGCAAAGTGCTCCGGTATAGGGTAGAAGTGCTGGAAAATCAAGCCCCCTCTGCCACCATTTGCATGCCAGGTTTTCCAGAAGGTTTGGTGGGGGAATGCTGTATGAACTTTGTAGACACATGGATCCAACAAACTCTTACTTTAGACTTTCTCCCAGAGGTACTGAGAGCATACCACATAAGGCCCAGAAAGCCTACAGACTTAAATATTCCTTTCACTGTTTTGCTGATGGTTTCGGGGACACATTTAAGGGACATCATCTTGGCCGTTGTGAGGAAGAAGGGTCCCATCACTATGGAGGACAGTTCTCACATCTCTCTATACCCAGGATTAAACTACGAGACCAGGGCTCATTGACGCTCCTTCAACACTGTAAGCCTGATTCTGAGATCACTGGGAGTGAACCATGCTCTTCAATATCCAGCTAAGTTATGGATAATTTATATGGGCAAGGAGTATGTGTACAGGGATCCCAGGAAGCAGGTAATCTTGTACAAAAAATACAGGCTGACTTTGGCATAAAAGGAGAAGAGGTTACCTCCGAAGGGGACTGAACTCTCTATGGACATTTCAAGCTGGTTTCATTATTAGTGGGGTTATTTGGGGGAAGAGTTGGAGCATGGGGCAGGAGAGTTGGTGGGGCCATCAGGTTTGAGCCATAGGTTCTTTATAGAGGTATATCCCACATGTGCATATTCAGTGTATCGTATGTTTTACACTTTGTATGCAGTGTGTTGTATGTTTTACACTTTTCTGTATGTTTTAAGGTTTCTAAGATGGTGCTGGCTGCTTGGCACACTCTGTTTTCAGCCCTTTCCACTCCTGCCTTGCTGACGTTCAGGTCTTCCACCTTAGAGCAGGAGGTTCCTTTAAGACAAGTTGAAATGTTTACAATTATGTTTATATGTTTACTTTACTGAAGGGCAGGATTCACTGGTCCTAGTGAGCAGTTTAAAAATGTTTTAAGCTGTTTAATGCTCCTGTTTATGGGTTCTCCTCTTACAGTGCTACGGACTTAATACCTTTAAGGTTTAATGGTTGGAGGGGGTGACTAGTTGTGCTGAACATTTTATGAGATTCTTTTATATGAGACCAAAGTGGACATTATAAGGGCCGTTTTTCTGATATGCTGTACCATATGTTCGTAATTGGTCAGTCTCCCTCTTGTGGCAAATTCTGGCTGGCTGTGAATTATCTATCAGTATGTATGGTAAATTGATTTTCTCTATCCCCAATGAGGTATTAACCTGGGCTGTTGCATAGAGCATTTTTATTGTAATGATGCAGCTTGTTAACTCTATGTATTTTATGATGTAATTGCTGTGGATACTGTTTTGGTATTTGCATACTAAAAAACAATAAAAACTATTAACTGCAAAAAAAAAAAAAAACTTCCCCATCAGTTTCCATCTATGGTCTCTTGTTATGTTGCCCTTGCTTCCTGTGAACAGAGCACTGCTGTCCATTTTATTATTACCCCTTAATATTTAAGGGTATCTGCCATGCGCCCTCTCTCCCCCCTGGCTTCCAATGAGAAATAAGAAAGTATGGAAAATGAGTCATGCATGAAGAGTTGGGCGGAGGAGTGGTTGGTAAGAAGAGACTAGAGAGAGTGTGTGTGTGGGGGTGGGTGGGGAAGCTTTTGGTTGAAAAGTGAGGTGCCACTGGGGTTGGTGTTTGGGGTCAGCTTTGTTTAATTTGTATACCAGAGACAGACAGAGGATTAGGGAACTGGATATTAAAGTTTATGGATGATATGTGAGCAGTAACACATAGCAGGATGTACATTTCTCGAGAGATATAGGCACCCCTTTGATGTGTGCTGAGGCATGAGGGTACATGCTGAGTGATCTCAGCACACATCAGAGGGGTGCCTACACCTATTAATGAATGCAATAATTGTGACAACCATCTGACCAATTTTATAAGAAGATAGGGCATATACTGTAGTGGAGACAACTGAATTCATAAGTACACTACAAGAGAATCTGAATAAATTTGGACTGGAAGCATAACGTAGAGGCTAGAGTAACAAGCTGCAAATTAGTTTGATACATCCAACAGACCTGGATTTGACTCCCACAGCCTCCACTTGCATAGTGTGTGACTCTGAGCAAGTCACTTAACCTCCCCAGTACTCAAAGATCACACCTGAAAACAGGGACTTGTGCCCCGTGGGCCTTACCCAGTCACCAAACAAATTGGGTCAGTGGGTGGAACCATGGCAAATGAAATTTAAATGTTAGTAAATATAAGATAATCCACTTCAGTTTTAACAATATTGAGAGACATTTCTGATTGGGAGGTCATGCTGGAGATAGAGGAAAATGAGAAAGACATGGAGGGGGATTAGAAACAGTTGAAGAGTGTTAAGCAGTTGTGCAAAAGCCTGTAGATCAGCTAACTTTAGAAAATATCAAAAGGAGTCTTTGATAGTACCACTATATAGAGCATATGTGAGGCAGCATTGGAAATATTGCATACAGTTTGGGTCACCATACCTCTGAAGAGATGTAGATGAACTGGAAATGATCCAAAGAAGGGCAACTAGAATGATTATAGGATTGGGTGGCATATCAATATAGGTCAATGGATCTGAACCTATTTTCACTGAGACTGAGAGAGAGATATGATGATTATGCACAGGCACATGAAACTCGATAAGAAAGAGTTCTAGAAACCATACAGCATGGGAGGACAAGAGGGCATGGGATTAAGCTAAAAGAGGAAGGATTTGGGGTTGGACTTGAGGAAACACTTTTTTTTCCTGTAAAGGTTTTTATGCCTCTTTTCACTACATGCCCCCTTTGACACTTTGCTGTCTCCTAGCCCTGTCACTGACCTTCTCCAGGACTTACATGACTCAGTGTTGTTTAGCCCCCATGGATTACTCCTCCATGGCAGGGCCAGTGGGGAGGGTTGTTTTCCTCCTCCCCTGGGTTATGCATCCAGATTTCCCAAGTCAGGGCTCAGTCAGTGCTGCACAGGGCCTGCAGAGACAGCAAGGTGTCTTTCTGCATTGCTGGACTTTTTCTTGTTTTCTCCCCGACATTTTCTGACATCATGCACAGTCCCTGCAGGTCTCTTCACACTCAGTGTCCCCTGCAGATGAATAGTTCCTTGGCCCAACCACAGGGGGCTGCCCACGGAACATGATGCCCTCCCTCTTCAGGCTGGGAGTGCTACTGCATGGCAGTACCATCCCCTTCCCCAGGCCGGGCCACTCAGCCAGCTGCCATGCTTGTTCCTAAACTCGGTCCACTGCATGGGAACCCGATGTGCTACCCATTGGGCCATTGGACAACCCAGAGGAAACCCTTTTTTACCAACAGAATTGTGAGGCTGCAGAACAGTCTGCCAGGTGAGGTATAGTAATAAAGGCAGAATCAGTTTTTGAGTTTAAGAGGAGGCTGGATGCCTACATGGATTTGAAGAGTATTAAAGAATTTAACGATTCAGAGAATGTGAGGACAGAATAGGTAAGCATTGCCTCCTTCTGTCTTGACAAATGTAGTGTGAAGTTTGTTCCCATCCTTCACCATCTAAGCCAGTTTAGTGTCCTCTGAGAATTTAAAGATCATGTGCAACGGTTTTTACATATTTTTTGTAAAAGTTTGAAAAGCTGACATTCAAGTCCCTGTGTCATGATTAGTGTTTCCTGAAAATTTCATGCTGTTTGATTTTGTGGTTTTCTTTAAATCAGCATTTTAATTCGCTCTACAGTGGCTGAAAACAGTGGAGTTATTTCTGTCCTCTCAGTCAAACTTAGAATGCGATGACATCATTTTGGAGTAGCTTACTGTTTCAGAGTCCCAATCAGAGCAGTACTTTGTAGAGTTTATGGTTTGCTGAGCTCTCCAAGCTTCTTACAAACCCAGTCTCTGGTTTGTGTTTAGATAGATCAACTTAAAACATATCATTATCTTCTGATAAAAAGCTGATAATTTCAGTTCCAATGCTGAACTGAAGTAGTGCAAATCTTTCTCTGTGAGAAATCAGCTCATTTGTATCACAGCTTTCAGTTCTTTCTAATCAAAAATCTGATTTTTATTCTAACTATATAGCACAGGGCTGTTTAATGAACATAAAATAAATCTAAATTTTGTTCATTTACAGAAACAGTTTGTCTTTGATGTAGCATAAATATGTTCATGTAAGAAAATTTTTTCATGTCAGATTGACAAACAGTACATGTGCTTGAAATACTGTAGCAGAGTGTGACAGGCACCTGTCTGAACTCACACATTTCAGTTCTTTGGTGGTTTCTGTGTGAAAACATATCATGTACATGTACAACTAGAAACACTGTGTGGCATCCCGATGCACCGTGTCTCTTCCCCACAGTTGAGGCAGCTGCAGTCTACTGCCACCTGTCCCTGCCCCACAAGCCCCCTGCCTTCTGCTCCACATGCAAGACTGCTGCATCCTGCTGCCCACTGTCTTCTCCCACACAGTCAGGGATTGTGCACCCTGCTGCCTCCGTCCCCTGCCTAAAGAATCAGGGCTGCTGCAACCTGCCACTCCCTGCCCAGACAGTTGGGGATGATGCACCCTGCTGCCCTCTCTCCCTCACCCTTACAGTTAAGGAAGCTGTAACTGTTAACCCCTGTTCCTGTCTCCACAGTCAGGGCTGCTGTGCCGTGCTAAGCCCTAGTGTGCCAGGTCCCCTGCCTCCACAGCTGGGGCTGCTGTACCATGCTGCCCTAGCCACCAGAGGTGGGGCTTTTGCTACACCCTGCTACCCACTTCCTTTGCCCCAAATGGGCAGGGCTGCTGCACTACCTGTACCCCATCTCATAGTCAGGGCTGGTGTACCCTGATGCCCCCTGTGTTCTGCACCACAGTCAAGACTTCTGCATCATGCTGTCCTCTGTCCCTTCTCACCAGAGACAGGGCTGCTGCACCCTGCCCCTTTCTGCACAATTGGGGTTGCCATGGCCTGCTATGCTCTAGTTCCCCATGCCACTGCAGCTTGGGCTGCTGCACCATACTGCCACTTGCCACAAGATGCAGGGCATTTGCTATGCCCTGTTGCATGCCTCCACAGTTGAGGCAGTTGCACCCTGCTGTCTCCTGTCACCAGAGTCAGATCCTTTTCTATACACTGCTACCCACATCCCTTGTCCCAAACAGGCATGGCTGCTGCGCTCTGTCCCACAGTGTGGGCTGCTGTATCCTGATGCCATCCTTATCTCCTGCCCGAACATTCAGGGCTGCTACACCCTGCTGCCCTCTGTCCCCATGCTCACAGTCAGGGCCACAGCACCCTGTTGCCCCCTGTCCCTGTCTCCACACTCAGGGCTGCTGTGCTGTGCTACACCCTTGAGTCTCATGCCACCTGCATCCACATTTGGGGCTGCTGAGCCCTGCTGCACATTTCCATTGCCCCAAATGGGCTGGGCTGCTGCACAATGTACTCCCTGTACCACTGTCAGGGCTGCTGTATCCTGATTTCCACCTGTGTCCTGCCACACAGTCAAGGCTCCTGCACCATGCTGTCCTTTGTCCCCTGCCACCATTGTGTCCTGCTGCACCACACAGCACCTTGCCTCCACAGGCAAGGGACAGGGTGCAATGAATGCCCTTACTCTTGTGCTGCACCCTTCCCAAACAGTTGGGGTTGCTGCACCCTGCTACCCCCCCCCCTCTCTCTCTCTCTCTCACCCTCACAGTCAGGGACACTGCACATGTTGCCCCCTGTTCCTGTCTTAGCAGAGTGTAGCAAAGAATCTGACTCTGGTGGCAGGGGGACAGCAGGGTGCAACTGCCTCAAATGTGGAAGCATGCAACAGGGTGCAGCAAATGCCCTGACTCTTGTGGCAAGTGGCAGCACGGTACAGCAGCCCTAATTGCACAGGCATGGGGCTCTAGGGCACAGCAGGCCACAGCAACCACAACTGTGTAGAAAGGAGCAGGGTGCAGCAGCCCTGTCTGTGATGACAGGTGATAGAAAACAGCATGGTGCAGAAGCCTCGACTGTGGGGCAGGACACATGGGGCATCAGGGTACAGCAGCCCTGACTGTGAGATGGAGTACATGTGGTGCAGCAGCCCTGCCCATGGAGGCAGGGAACATGGCACTTTAGAGCCTAGCACAGCACAGCAACTTTGACTGTTGAGACAGGAACAGGGGGCAACAGGTGCAGCTTCCCTAACTGTGAGGACGGGGGAGATAGGGCAGCAGGGTGCAGCAACCCCAGTTGTTTGGGCAGGGAGCAGCAGGGTGCAGTAGTCCTGATTCTTTAGGTAAGGATGGAGGCAGGGTACAATCCATGACTGTGTGGGAGAAGACGGTAAGGTGGCGGGTGCAGCAGCCCTGAATGTGAAGCAGAAGGCAGGGGGACTTGTGGAGTAGGAGACTGGTGGCAGTAGACTGCAGCTGCCTCAACTGTGGGGCAGAGACACAGTGCATCAGGATGCCACATTGTGGTTCTAGTTGTACACGTACATGATGTATTTTCACACAGAAACCACTAAAGAACTTAAATTTGTGAGTTCTGACATTACATGTGCTTGAAATACTGTAGCAGAGTGTGACAAGCACCTGTTTGTCAATCTGACATGAAAAAAAAAACTTCTTACATGATTGTATTTATGAAGGCTACATCAAAGACAAACTGTTACTGTGAATGAACAAAATTTAGATTTATTTTATATTCATTAAACAGCCCTGTGTTATATAGTTGGAAAAAAAATTGAGGTTTGATTAGAAAGAACAGAGCTGTGATACAAACAAGCTGATTTCTCACAGAAAAAGATTTCCACTACTTCAGTTCAGCATTGGAATTGAAATGATCAGCTTTGTAAAGGAAGAGAATTATATATTTTAAGCTGGTCTATCTAAACACAACCCAGAGACTGGGTTTGTAAGGAACCTGGAGAGCTCAGCAAACCATAAACTCTACAGAGTACTGCTCTGATTGGGAATCTGAAACAGCATGCTACTCCAAAATGATGTCATCGCACTCTAAGTTTGACTGAGAGGACAGAAATAACTCCACTGTTTTCAGCCACTGTAGAGCAAGTTAACAAATGCTGATTTAAAGAAAACCACAAAACTAAACAGCATAAAATTTTCAGGAAACACTAATCATGACACAAGGACTTGAATTTCAGCTTTTAAAGCTTTTATTAAAAATATGCAAAAACCGTTGCACATGATCTTTAACAGACCGCTGTAGACCCCAGTTCCCAGATTGCAGATGAAAATGTTGAACAGAAGTAGCCTTAGCACCCATTCCCAAGGGACACTGCTGAGTACCCAACTCCACTTGAAGTAGTACCCATTCACCACAACCCTATGCTTTCTGTCCCTAAGCCAATTAGCAATCCACCTTATGTATGTATTTTGTATGATACAGTATATCACACTGGTGTACTTTGCCCAGAAGCTTGCTATGCACCAGTGCACGTGACCTTACTGAAATCTTGACATAATATGTCTATGGCCTGCCCCTGTTTATCTCCTTGGTCACCAACCCCTCAAAAAAGATGAACAGGTTAGTTTGACATGATCTGCCCCTCATGAAGTCGTACTAAGAAGTGGCAGGATTCTTGGCCTCAAGCAAGTGTTCCATTATTCTGTCCTTGATAATGGCTTCCAGGACCTTGCCCAGCTCTGATGACAGGCTAACCAACCTGCCATTGCCTGGTCTGACCTTCCCCTTCTTGAAGATGGGGACTACAGTGGCCACTTTAAAGTCCCCCAGCACCACATCTTGCTGGAAAAATTCATGAAAGATTATTGCAAGCAGCACTGCCAGTTGTTCCTTTAGCTCCACTATAATCCTTAATTGTAGTCCATCCACCCTTGGGACTTACCTAGGTTGATCTTCACCAGAAAGATAGCTACTGGGTTGATGTGATATCAGCAGGTTGCATCGTTGCCACCACTGGTGCCTAATGACCTCCCCATGAGCACCCCTAAGCCCTTTGGAGAACACTGAAGCAAAATATGCATCCAGCATCTCAGTTATCACCCTAGATTCTGTCACAGGTTACTCTGCAGCTTCCCATCTTTAGAGGCCCAATCCCCTACTTCACCTTACTCTTCTTTTTCGGGTGCTGTAAGATGGCTTAGGTGCTCTCCACAGTTCCTACTGCTACCCTGTCTACCAGCCCCTTCCTGGCTTCCTTAATTCTAGTCTTGCAATTCTTCAGTGCTGCTCTGTGCTTTCCATTGGTCTGGAGACAATCTGTGTCATTCCAATATTCATAGATTTTTTTTTATTCAGGAGCAGTTGCCTTAGTTGCTTTTGTATAACAGAGCACCTTTCCATAGGCTCAAAGCACTGACCAGTTATAAAACAACATAGCTGTCCATTAAAAGAGTACAAACAGGGGGCCGGCCCAGTGGCGCTGAGGCGCTGAACGCCTTTCCTCACATCATGCTGGCAACCAGGGTTCGAGAACAAGCCCGGGTCATCGGAGAGCCAGCATGGGGGA
Organism: Neoceratodus forsteri; assembly: GCA_016271365.2. NCBI lineage: Eukaryota > Metazoa > Chordata > Ceratodontiformes > Ceratodontidae > Neoceratodus > Neoceratodus forsteri. The sequence goes on along the minus strand of CM057454.1, from coordinate 970,555,434 downwards.
GTGGAGGGAGGGAGCAGGACTGAGCAGCCGAAAGGCAGCTCTCCTCTCCCAGGGAGGACTCTGTCACCTGCCATAGTTCCACTGTCCCCGGATGGAGGCCTGCAGGCAGTGCAGGTGAGCAGGTGGCAAGCAGCAGGAGTGTGTCCTGGTTCTGCGGCGTGTGCATGCATCCACACACGTGAGCAACTGGGACATGGTGAAAACCGGGGAAAAACTGGGGCTTAAAAATATAAATAAAAAAAAACCCCAAAAAACAATACAAATAGTACTGAGGAGTGGGACAGGGTGAGGAATAACAATAGGAGTTTTGAATATGGGCCGGCCTGTTGGCACAGCAGCAGTGTTGTCACCCGCGATGCTGGCAACCCACATTCTAGAAGTCTGAATTGTTGGAGGTCACTGCATGGCGCAGTGGGTAGCACTCCCACTTCAGTGACCTGGGTTTAGAAGTGAGCCTGGGATGCTGGTAGGGAAACCCTATGGGCTGGGTAGGCACTGCCATGCGGCAGCATCACCAGCCAAGGAAGGATGGCATTGGGTCCCACTCCTCTACTGACCCCTGCATCAGGTGAGGGAGCTTGCCTCTCTTGCAGGGATACACTAGAGTGAGCGAGGTCACCTCAGGGCTAGGTCTGATGTTGGGGAGGAGGGCAGGGTCAGAAAACGGAAATACCCGCAACAGTCACAGGATGATTTCCTGGTTGTCGCAGCTGCTGCAACCATCTACATGGTTCTGGAGACATCTAGATTGTGCTTCAGGGATAAAGAGGATAGCCCTCCCTCCTCTAACCTGCCACAGGAGCATATCTGTGGAGAACCTCTCGCCAGGTAAGTCCCAGATATAATGGGTGACAGGGGTGGATGACCAGGAAGGAAGGATGGTGGCTGCATGGGAGGGAAAAATGGAAGATGGAAAAACATAGTCTGAACTGTTTGGGGCCAGAGGGGGGAGAACGATCGAGCATTCCAGAGGATGCTGTCCTCCTTTGGGGAGGAAGGGAGGGACACATGTTCCGCTGCTATTCTGCCACCTTGGTGACTACAGGTGGCAGTACAGTTGTAGTAGCAAATGGAAGGGACAGGGAGGAGGACACAGACTGGTGTCATGCATGGGCAGTCACAGGCATGCACATGCACACTAGGTTTGGTACCAAAAATAGTGCAAGGCCTGCACCAAAAGTCATATGAGGAGAGACTGAAGGACCTCAATATGTATATCCTGGAGGAGAGAGAGCAGGGATATGAGAGAGAGACCTTCAGATATCTCAAGGGCATAAATAAGGTACAGGAGGGTAGCATCTTTCAGAAAAAAAGATGTTCTAGAACAAGGGGTCATGACATGAGGCTGGAAGAGGGTAGACTAAGGGGTAATGTGAGGAAGTATTTCTTTACAGAACGGGTGGTGAAGGCATGGAACAGCCTCCCAGCAGAGGTGGTGGGTGAAAATTTAGTAGGGGAATTCAAAATGCATGGGATAGGCATTGGGGAACCCTAGCGATACGAAAGAGAACAAAGCCAGAGATCAAGTAGGGTCTGAGGTTTTTGCAGCAGGTAGAGAAAATTGGCAGACTGGGTGGGCCTAGCAGTCCTTATCTGCTGTCAGTTTCTATGTTTCTAAGTGCTCCTGCTACTGGCACCCTGAAGGCTTGGAAGTAGTGGAAGGAAAAACCCCGACACATGGCAGGATGAAGTCGGCCCTCTAGGGCCCCATCATGCCTGACGACAGGTCCCCACACACTGGACAGACCCAAAGGAGAGCATGGCTAACAACACTCCCAAAAGATCTCACCATGGAGAAAATGCCCTCTTTGAATCTCCTGAAGACCAGATAAACAGAGAAGGCAAGCAAATGGGACTTGGAGATAGCCTGGCAAATAAGGGCAGCGTCAGCAAGGAGGGAAAACAATAAATATATAGAAACCTTATGAATATATTTTATGTACATAAACCATAAAGTGCTTACGTAGCGCAGTATTTTCTTTTACACAATGATGGAGGGCAGAACTGCCTTCTATGATTCCTTGGGAAAGGCTTGCTCATTAACGTACTTCCTCAGTTGGAGCTTGAAGAAGCCCAATGAAGGGGAAAGTTGGAGGTCCAAGGGAAGTGAGTTCCATAGGACGAGAGCAACCACTATAAAATCTTTGTTACTAACACACTTCAATCTTGATGACAGTACATGCAGCAGACCCTAACCTATAGACCCTGTCATCCTAGCCAGCGTGTTGTGGGGGGTCAGAAACTCACAGATGTATTTGGGGCCTAATCAATTCAGGGCTTTATAAAGTAAAACAAGAACCCTGTGGTCAGTCCATCACCTTATAGGCAACCAGCAAAGAGTCCATAGCAAGGGAGTAATATGAGTTGACCTCTAAGTGGATATCACAAGTCTCGCTGCACCATTCTGGACAAGCTGCAATCATTGGATCAGATCACCAGGCAAGCTGTTGTAGACCCACATGGCAATATTGAGCTGCTTTTCCTTTATAACTTAGTGATAGAAACCTCCATGGCTACTTCAATAATCTTTTTTTTTGTTGTCTTTCTAGCTCACATTGCTCGGCCATTCACGTCTTCAGGCTGCCTAGTGCCCCCAACCAGCCAAGTCATACCCTCCCACCACCATGCTGCTGAACCCAGATTTCCGGCACCAAGTGCACCCAATGTATCCCTTCAATGTAGGGGGGTAGCCCTCTCATCCCCCAGGCCCTTAGAAGAGAGACTGGGATTCGACTTTAACCTGGTCATGGGGGCTATGGAAGTAGCTGGCGAGGGCATTCCACTGGGGCTTCGTGATGGAGGGGACCAGGCAACTGTCATCTGGTCAAATGAGCGGCCATTTTTCTGGTTTACACATTCCCCCACCCACAAGGCGGCCACATACACATGGCATCCTGACTTGATGCACTGCGACATGTGGTCACCCATGCCACAAAGTGCACCACCACCACCATAGGCTGCCAGGAGCCACTTGAGAGTGATACAGGCTTGCACCCACCCCTCCACCAGGGAGGAGAGTGTATGACAGATGCTCTGAACCCTCCCCACCAGACTCCACGCCTGCCTTCCCGGGTTCAGGTGCAAACCCAGGTCACCAGCGTGCCAAGTGATCCTCCATTGTTCTGCGTCATGGAGCCAGCACCTTTTTTGAATAAACCCCTTGTGTTCTGCATTTCATAGCCTCATACAGCTGCTTGAGACCATTGTCACCAATTCCTTCATCTAAGCAAAGTCCACATTTCTAAAGTTCTGGGTCCTTGTGGCTGAGGCCTGGCTATTCTTCCCTGTCACCAAGAAGAAAGATGTCCAGTTGTGGTCATTCCTTCCACTGATTCTTGACTTTCACACAGGAGATGATCCCATCCCCACTGCTGACAATAAGATCGAGGGTGGCCTCAAATGAAGTCCCCTGTTGGGCATACTGTTTCAGAAAGTAATCCTTGAAAATGGACAGGACCTTGGTCTCTGATCTGCTGTTAGCCCTGTAAGGTGCTAGCCTATGCCTAGGAGATTTTTTTGCTGTACATTTTTCTTATCTCCTCTGCGGCTGGGGGGGTGTTACCGATGGTTCCCCCCCAGTCCGGCCTGACCAACATCTCCTAGTCTGCCCCACATCCCAAGCTCAACCCCTTAACTCCAACCTGCACAACGATCTGTTTGCCGTGGTGGGCACGCGACCACTGCCACGGGATCCGAGGGGGTTTTCAGAACAAGGGGAGCATCCAGGTAGAAGCCGGCGGGAGCTGCTTGTCCAGCTATCAAGTAGCAGGCAAGGATTTTTCTCTTCTTTTTTGCACTAACTTCCCATACATGTCTGTAAGTAGTACGTAATGCAAGGGACCAGAGCATGCGTTACAACGTATGTGCCCCCTCCCAGCCCTGCCAGCACGTCCCTCTGGTTCTGCCCATGACCCGCCATAGCCCCCAGCCACTGCTAGGAGCCGGCAGGACATCGAGGCATTCCCCCTCCCAACCCCGGAGAAGGAGAGCAGTCTGACGGACGCTCGATCCTTCTCCTCCTCTGCCGACCCCCGACGGCCTAGGCTCATTCCCAAACCCAGGTCGCCAGTGTAGCGCGAGGTGTGGCATCCAGCGCCTCAACCCTCAGTGCCACCGGGCCAGCCTATGCCTAGGAGAATGATATTTCCCAGGATTATCACTGCATACAATTTGTCTGCTCTAATCTCTTCCCTGACCAGCAGGATATCTCATTCCACTGAATTGTTTGACAGCCTGTAATGCTTCCCTAGGATGTCTCTGTTGTCCCCTTCCTTTTCCCTTAGCTTAACAAAGACAGACTCTGTTGCACTGAAGGAAAATGGAGAATCAGCACTCCCCTTCCCTCTTAAAGAAAAAGACACACTTGAGAGTGAAACTCATCAATACATTCTTTATTGTAGTACAAGTCGGTACAATTGATTCATTAAATAACAGAAAAAATGGTGGGGGGGGAACAGAGGCAGAAAAGCTGGTGAACAGCATAGATGGGATAGAAATGATAGAAGAGGGTAAGTTGGGGGTGGGGGGACGTGGCTAGAAACTGGAACAATAAAATACCTTGAGTTATTGCACACTTAGTATTACTACTGTTAATCAGACACCAAATAACTCATTTATTTAAAAAAGATGGCAATTATTTCAAAAATGGTTTGATCTCAAATTTGTCATTGAGTCTAGGCTAGTAGAGGGCTTCCAACCTAGGGATCCAGCACTGTTTCCAGCAATTCAATCTTGTTTTATAATCTTCACCCTCTGCATCTTTTTTAACTTGTTTTAATCCCACTGCTTGCATGAGATGCTGTGTTTTATCCTTTTTGTAACCCCCACCCACTGGCCCCCTTATTTAACAAGAAAGGCACACCTCTCAGCACACCAAACACACAGGCTCCAGGGGCATGACAAAGAGAGAGAGGTGGGGGTTACATATGAAAATTGCAGTGTACCTTAATGTACAAAGCCTAGAAAACACTGTGTCTCATTGCCCACCATAGACCAGATGGGACCAATGTAGAACACAACCAGGTGTGGCACTAAATACTTGGCACACACCTGGTGGGACCAATGCATGGCCAACAACCCAGGTCCCGAGGGGAAAACATTTGCTCAGGGCTATGCTAGGTTTGCACTTCTGGACAGGGGTACCCAAAGTAATTCCACACAAGAAGCAATAGCAAGAATGTCCATACTAGGTTGGGATTCTAGAGTGTGGCTTTATTCCAAAACACATGTAGGAAAAACACAAAGCAATGATGGACCCCCAAGGGTTATACACAGGGTATCTTCAGACATTTAGGGTATAGAACTTCATAAATTCCCATTTATCACAGGATAAGAAATTGAACTGTGGACTAGCCACCAGGAGAACATACTTTTCTATCGACTAGGCACATCTGACCAGTACTTGGACACTTTCCCATTGACTAGGCACATCTGGCCAGTACTTGGACACTTTCCCATCGACTAGGTACATCTGGCCAGTACTTGGACACTTTCCCATCAACTAGGCACATCCGGCCAGTACTTGGACACTTTCCCATAAACTAAGCACAACCGGACAGTACTTGGACACTTCCCAAATTGCATAGGATAGATGATGTGGTACTCGGACCACACAGAGCACAAGAGTCTCAACACTGTAAGACCCATATACTAGGGGTAACTGGAGGAAAAACCCATTCACTGGGACAAAACTGTAGAAAAATCCCACTCACTGGGGAAAACTGTTTTTTCAGGCATTGGCCTCATGCACTGACAGAAAACACAGGTGCCCTTCAGAACCCAGAGAGGTAAACTGGTCATTCCAGATGGGGGGGTCTCCCACCTTTTGCTTCCATGTTTATACTCGGCCATTCATCTGGTAAATACACCTCACACACTGTAATACTGTAGATGCTGTCTTGAAATGTATATCACACTTAACATACTACAAAACACCTCAGGGGTGCCAGAAGTAAAAGTTCTGTCACATGGATGGTCACATACTGGACTCCAAATGTGGGCAGACAACTTTTAAAGGAAAGTCTCGGGTGACAGGGTCCCTTTGTCAGAGAATCCACCTTTTAAAATACTGCAGGTACTCCTGGGCAAACTTCCAAAGAAAACCATTCTACTCACAGAAAGTTGTCATCAAAAGACAGCTTCCAAAGTCCTGGGAGGATAAGGGGATTGCCCTTGAAATCCAAGAGTCCTGCTCCATCCCTCCTGGGATGGAGCACAGGGAAACCCACTGGCACAGGTTTCCACCACTTAAGAAAACTGGTAGTTCTATACCAGAGCTTACTGAGGAGCTGCAGCTGCACTCTGCATCCTCCTCCACGAACTCCAACTCAAGACTCCCATGAACATTCTATCTCCCTAGCAGCTGCTAGCTAGTGTAGCTTATGCTGCTGTGACAGTTCTAAATGACATCATCCCTCCAGATCTCAGCTGAGACTGAAAACAGAGTGAGACAGAGTGAAATCCATTTAACTGGCACTTCACTAGCTGCCTTCCCTGCCTACCACTGATTTTAACTGGGATTCTAGTAATCCCTAGGAATAAGGGGGGTTACATTTGCATTCTTAAAATATAAGCCCACTGTCTATGTCCTTGCAGAGATGGGGTCTCCAGAACTGCACGCAGTACTTCAGATGGGGTCTCACCAACTGTCTGGGATAACAATTTCCTGTTTTCTACTAGTGATGCCACTTCTTGTACATCCGAGTATCCCCCCAGCCCTCCTTACTGCCTTCTTACATTGCTTGCTTACCTTTAGGACCTCTGATATGACTACTCCCAGGTCCCTTTCCATTTTTGTTGTTGTTAGTACCTCCCCCACCCATTGTGTAATCTTTCCCTGCGTTTTTGTTTCCCAGGTGCATTACTTTGCACTTCCTTGCACTGAATCTAAGCTGCCATACTTTTGACCATTCCTCCAACCTTGCCAAGTCCCTTCTCATCCTTTCGACACACACTCCCCTTGTGCATCAGCCCTGTTGCAGATCTTTGTGTTGTCTGCAAAGAGGCATACTTTCCCCTTCCTGTCCCTCTGCAATGTCACTTATAAAGACATAAAAAAGGACCGGACCCAGTACTGAACCCTGCGGTACTCCGCTAGTAACCCCCCTTTCTTCAGAATGGACTATTACCCTCTGTGTCCTGTTGTCCAGCCAGTTTTTTACCTAGGCTACCACCCTGGGACCCACTCCCAAGCTGGCTAACTTGTTTATTAATTTTTTGTGTGGGACTGTGTCAAATGCCTTGTTAAAGTCTAGGCAGACCGTGTCCATAGCCCCTCCCTGGTCTACTATTTTGGTCACCCAGTCAAAGAAATCTATTAGATTCGCCTGACATGGCCTCTTGTATTCTAGCCACATCTTTCAGTATACATCTGATTAGATCAAGTGAAGCCTTGTGCAGTCTCTTTTCCCACCCAGCTATAAAATGTGCACTCTCTCTACCTCCTGTTGGAAGTTTTAAAATCAATAGCCCCCTGGGTACTCTTGTGACCTCTAGATATGCTTCTAAATTCAGCTTTTTCTAATAGAGTTTTCTTACTTTACTTTAATAGCTGTTCTTTCTAGTTGTAGAAACGTGGTTTGAATGTCTATAGCAGTTTCTCTATTGGCTTTGCTTGGCTCTGCAATAGCTTGGTTGGTCACTTCTTCTGTTTAATAAAGGATTCCCTTGTGTGAAATCTGTGAATAACATTGCGCTTTAGTCAAAAGGTTGCCTGTTGCCTGTAGTGCTCATATTGTCACTGGCAACTGTTACTCTACTCTCCATATTTTATCTTTCCTTCTGCTCAAACTGAGCTACACAGCTACTTCTTCTAACAATGGGGCTTATTCCTACTCAAGCTGCTCTCAGTATAAACAACCAGTTGTAGCAAAGAGTGAAAGTGCTCCCTGTTTCACTTGTGCTCCAATTTTGAAAACAGTACAACAAATGGAAATGGAGAACCAGCACTCACCTTCCCTCCTAATAAAAGACGCACTCAAGAGTGGAACTCACATCAATACATTCTATTTGTAGTGCAGGTTGGTGCAAGCGATTCATTGTGCAAAATCATGCAAACAGCAGCTTTAGCAGCATTTAGAGAGTAGTGTATGCTAACAAAGGCAGTCCATCCAGATGCCAGCTGGCGTTCCTGAGTGAGCTTACATTTTGTGCTTTGCGCATCCTCAGAGCTCAGCGATCCAGGTGCCACAGTTCTTTTACGCTCCCTGCAGTTCAGGCGTTATAAGTTGTCAAGGTTACTAGAATGACTGTTCTGCTGAGTTTCATAGGAGCTGTGCAAAATGTGCAATATATGTGAAGGTGCGATAGAAAAGGAAGCTTAGAAGTTCAAAGTACAGGACAGGCAAATCACAGCACTCTGAATTTATTCCAAAATGCTCTGTCTTGATCCATGCTCATAGTCCCATCTGTGGACACATAAAAATATTAATTAAAATTCCACATAATTAAAAACATCTATATATACAGAGCAAAGCAGTAACAGAAAGAATGGCCAGCGGGACAGAGGGAGAAAAGTTGGTGAAGAGCATAGTTGGGATAGGAACAATAGAAGAGGGTAAGTGAGGGGACAAGGCTAGAAACTGGAACAAGTAAATACCTTGAGTTATTGCACACTTAGTATTACTACTGTTATTCAGACACCACCATGACCCATTTATTTAAAAAAATGACAGTTATTTCAAAATTGGTTTGATCTCAAATTTGTCATTGAGTTTAGGCCAATAGAGGGCTCCTAACCTATGGATCCAGTATTGTTCCCGGCAATTTAATTTTGTCTCATAATCTCCACCCCGAGGTCTTTTTTAACTTCTTCTAATCCAGCTGCTTATATGTGAAACAACAGGGATGGGGGGAGCAGACACATGTTCATTCTCAGTGTAGAGGGTCCAGAAGCCTTAAAGGAAAATAAGACAATATGACTGGATGGGATTCATCCAAGGGTCCCAATGGAACTGAGAATGTGCTGGCCGTCCCTCTGACAGTGCTTTTTAGCACTTCACTGGAGATGGTGGAAGTTTCAGAGGACTAGAGGAGGACTGATGTGATCTCTCTGCACAAAAGCGGCAGTAGGGAGGATTCTAGCAACTACAGGCCAGTCAGCCTCACATCAGTGGTGGGGAAATTAATGGAGACAGTACTGAAGGAGAGGCTCATGGAGCACCTGGAGACAAAATGGCTGTAGAATCACCAGAAGCACAGGTTCACAGGGGGAGGTTTTGTCAAACTAATCTCACAGATTTCCTTGACTGGGTTACAAGGGAGGTGGATCAAGGAAAAGCAGTGGAGGTGGCCTATTTGGACTTCAGTAAAGCTTTCTACTCTGTGCCGCACAGGAGGCTAATTAAGAAACCAAGCAGCCTGGGGGAATGGAGAACATGACAAGCTGGGTATCAAACCAGTTAAGGGATAGGAGGCACAATGTAGTAGTAAATGGTAGCCACTCAGACAACAGGAGATTGACTAGTAGGATGCCACAGGGTTCGGTGCTGAGACTGGTTCTTTTCAGTGCCTTCATAAGCAACATTACAGAGGAGCTTGAAGGGAAGGTGTGTCTCACTGTAGATAATATAAAAATCTGCAATAGGACTGACACTCAGGAAGGGGTGAAGAGAATGCAAAGGGATCTGAGGGAATTAGAGGAATGCTGTAGGGGTGGCAGATGAGTTTCAGTGCCAAAAAGTGCAAGGTTATGCACTTAGGGCTGTGGAACCCAGGGACTGTGTATAATATGGGGAGAGTGGAGCTTATAGTCACCACACAAGAAACTGGGGTCATAATATCTGATGACCTCAAGATGCCTGGGCAGTGTGACAAAGCAGTGGGACAGGCTAGCAGCATGCTGGGGTGCATTCGGAGAGGGATTTCTAGCAAGAGGAGTGAGGTGTCGCTGCCATTGTACCACTCACTGGTGAGGCCCCACCTGGAGTACTGTGTCCAGTTCTGGAGGTAACACCTCTACAAGGACATTGAAATGGTGAAGGTGGTACAGAGGAGGGCAACAAAAATGATGAGGGGGATGCATGAGAAGCAATATGAAAAAAGGCTGCAGGAACTCAAAATGTACTGTACTTCCTGGAAGAGAGGAGAGTGAGAGGGGACATGATTGAAACCGAGAAGTACCTCACAGGAGTGAGTGAACAAGATGCAAGCAGAGGGTCTGTTTCGGAGAATGGAAGGCACTAGACAAGGGTGCATGCAATGAAGCTAAAGGGGGAAATTTTAGGAGAGATGTGTGGAAATAGTTCTTCATGGAAAGGGTCATGGATGACTGGAACAGCCTACCAGAGGAGGTAATGGGGGCAAAGACTGTGGGGAGCTTCAAGTATGCATGGGATAAGCATAGGAGCATATTAGGTAGAAGACTGGGGGAGAAAGTGACACCTATGACCAGCTAGGGTCAGTGGTGACTGAATAGGCAGGGACAAGGGGTCGACTGACTGAGTCTAAAGGTCCTTTTCTGCTGACAAAATCTATGTTTCTTTACTGCAGAATGTTTTCAGTTACCATGCAGGTATTATAATTTAAGACTTATTCCCACTTTATACCCTCCTTATTTTCTTTTCAATATGCCTCCTTTTAGATTGTGTTCACACTCTTCTGGCAGGCTGTCCATTTGAAGAGAGGATTATGACAACCTCAGTTACTGTTTCCGTCTTGCCACTAATCTACTGGCATTAGTTTACATTAATGGGGAAATGGAGGTGGCTACAAATTTTGAAGAGGGACACAACTCAAAAATGTCAAATCAGTGGAAGCTTTTTACTGAGACTTTAGGTGGCTAAAACAGGAGCAACCCCAGGGGCATGAGAATGTTGTCTCAGGATTTAAAGCACTGGAGAAAACAAAGGAAACTGGCTTAGGTTGATTACAAATCTTGCCCCACTGTTTGCTCTTTGTCCAATTACCATCATCTTAGAAATGAGGTTACTTATTTGAGTAGACATGCAAAATCTGAATTTTTGAGAAAACAGGTTCAAATTGGTCTGATTCTCTGCACTTTTTGAATAATGTGCATTCTCTCACTAAGGGTAGTGATAAGAGTTCAGTTACGACACTAACTGGTAATGACAGAATACTTTGTGATCAGCTTGATATTGTTAATGTTTTAAATTTTAAATTCACCGATTTATCAAGGTTTGATTTTGATTTGACTGCTGTTGGTTCTTCTACAATATCTGAGAATCTGGTTTCTTTGGATCTTCCCAGGTGACTGAACTTGAAGTGGCTAACTGAATTTCTTTACTACTGGACAAACAGTAAGGAAAGATTGGATGGCCATTTTTTAAAGCTTATTTCTCCTTTCATAGGGTCCCCTTTGTCTGTAATTTTGAATTTATCCTTAATCTCTCAGCAATTTCCTTCAAGTTGGAAGTCTGCTCAGGTTGTACCTTTGCCTAAAAAATTGCATGCTGTCGTGCCCAAAGATTTTCGGTCTATTTTGATTTTAAACCCTATCAGTAAAATGTTGGAAAAATTGGTTGCTGATCAGAGTAATTGTTATTTAGAAAAATACATTGTATTATGTTCACAGCAGCATAGATTTCACAAGGGCTATGGCACTGGTACTGCCTTGGTCAGATTCACAGATGCAGTCCTCAATGCCATAGAGTCTGGTCACGTGGTTAGGGCTGCGTTTGCGTACCTGGCAAAGGCATTTGCTCTTATTGATCATAATTTGCTCTGTGACAAATTATTGTGTCTTGGTTTTTCTTCTAATGTAGTTCTTTGGATACTTGACAATTTAACTAATAGATCTCAGTCTGTGGGCATTGGTTCTGCTTTTTCTGATCCCTGTGCCATAAGCAAAGGGGTCCCACAGGGATCAATTCCTGGCCCTTTAATGTTTACTTTGTTTATTAATTTGTTGCCTTCTTTTTTAACATTGTGATTCTTTTTGTATGCTGATGATTTGATTCTTTTTCTAGGTAAAACTGTGGCTGCTGTTATTAAATATTTGGAGTCTGATTTTCTTTCTGCTTGTACTTAGTTTTTGGATAATTCATTGATCCTCAATTCTTAGGAAACAAAAGTCATGCTTTTGGGTTCTTGGGGGATGATCAGTAATGCTCTATCCTTATATTTAAGGGATAGCTTTGGTAATCAAATTGCAACGGTGTCACAGTTTAAGCATCCAGGGGTGTTACTGGACCCAGGATTATCTTTTTCTGAACATGTACAAATGGTCTATAGGACAATAAATCAAATAATTGGAATATTATACAAATTGAATTTTTTTTCCACTGGAAACACAGAAAATTACTGCTAATGGGGTCTCTTTTATTGCATTTTGACTACGTTGCCAGTCTTTTCTTTGGGTTGAAGGTCAAGGAATTCCAAAATCTTTCTGTTGTATATAACAATATTTGGCATTTTGTTTTGCTGGCACATATTTGCACTCATCATTGCATTTTGTATTCTCGGCTTTCTCCATCTTTACGTATTAAGTATTTTTTTGGTTGTTCAATATTTGAAAGTGTTTTTTTTTTTGTTTGTTTTTGTTTCAGGGACTCTTTCAGATTTAGTGAATCAAAGGTTAATGCTTTCTAGCTTCAGATCAGCAAAAGGGATTGTTTTAGTTGAAAGGTTATGTAAACCTAAGGTTGGTGTTCATGCTATTTCTATAGCCGCTCCTCAATTTTGGAATAGTCTTTCTAACTCATTGCGATCCTCTTTCCCCTTTTATATCTAAAAATGAAAAACTTTTTACAGTATTTGTAAAGTTAATGTAATTGTGATTGTAATTTTGATTGATGTACTGTATTTTCTTTTTATTGTACTACAGTATTATAGCTCATTTGTATGTATCGTTACTGCAGTTTCTGCCTGAGCACAGCCTGAAAAAAGACTCTGTCAGCACTCTTTCATAGAAACATAGAAACACAGACCATGACAGCAGAAAAAGACCAGCGATCCATCCAGTCTGCCTATATTTCCCTATAATCCCTGGAACATACTGTTCCTTCAGGGTACTGACTCTCCCCATCCTATCCCCATTCTCCTCCCTGGTCTTGTTGCCCCAGGTGACCACTATTCCCTTCATTCTATCCCACACCTGCTTGAATCCTGACTGTGTTTGCATCCACCGCCTTGGCCAACAGACTGTTCCAAGGTTCCACCACCCATTCCATAAAGAAATACTTCCTTTTGTACCTCTTGAACCTCCCTCCTGTTAATTTCCACTAGTGACCTTGAGTTGGTATTCAGGGCAAATAATTCCCTTGCAGTTTACCTTGTTAATTCCTTTAATGAACTTGAAGGTCTCTCTCATATCTCCCCTCTCCCTTCTGGTTTCCAGTCAGTACATATTTAGCTCCTTGAGGTGCTCCTCATAGGATCTGCCCTGCTGGACTGGAATCATTTTTGTTACTCTGCGTTGTATTGTTTTCAAGTTATCCCTGTCCTTTCTGAGGTGAGAGCTCCAGAACTGGATGCAGTACTCCAGGTGAGGCCTCACCAGGGATCTGTATAAGGGAAATGTTACCTCTTTTCTTCTGCTATCAATACCCCTCCTAATACATCCAAGCATCCTGTTAGCCTTGCTATAGGCCTTGATGCACTGGCTTCTATGTTTGAGGGAGTTATTGATGATAACTCCTAGATCCCATTCCTCCTCTCACAGAATCACAGAACTTGATGGCAGAAAAGGACCACACTGGCCCATCCAGTCTGCCCTTATATCCTCCCCTTCCCTCCTCCCCTCCTTTTTACTGGCTCAGGAATTTTCCCCCTCCTTCCAACCCTATATGTCTGTCCCATGCTCTCTTGTCCCCCCCGCAACGTTTTCTGATCCTGTGTTAGTTTCTGTAGTGCTAAGTCTTGTCCCACATATCCAGTACTCTGCCTTGGGGTTCTTTTTCCCTAGGTGCATTACCTTGGATTTTTTGGTGTTGAATGTTAAGTGCCAGACATTTAACCACCCCCGGTAGATTTTGTAGGGCCCTCTGCATAATCCTTATTCCCTCATCACTATCCACCCTCCCATATAGTTTTGTGTCATCTGTGAAGAGACACAGCCTGCCCTGGATTCCCTCACCAATGTCACTAATGAACATGTTGAAGAGGACTGAACTCAGGACAGATCTCTGTGGAACCTTGCTTGTAACCTCCCTTTCCTCTGATTTAACCCCACTGACCACCACCTTCTGCTGCCCCCGTTCTAGCCAGCTACCCACCCAGTTCACCACGGTTTTACTCACACCTAGGTCTTCCATCTTTTGAGCAACCTTTTGTGCAGTACCAAATAAAAGCCTTGCTGAAGTCAAAGTACAGCAGATCTACAGCATAAACCTTGTCTACTTCCCTGGCCACCCAGTCAAAGAAAAAAATTAGGTTAGTCTAACAAGACCTTCCTGCCATGAAATTGTGTTGTTTACTATCCTGGAGCCTTCTTCTCTCTAGGTAGTCCAAGAGGTCCACTTTGATTAGTGATTTTATCAGCTTCCTCGTGACTGAGGTCAGACTGACAGGCCTGTAGTTCCCTGGTTGCTCCCTATCCTCTCCCCCTTATGAAGCGGTACAACATCTGCCATTCTCCAATCCCTTAGAACTTCACTGGATCTAAGTGAGTTGCTGAACAGCCCAGCCAGTGGTTCAGCCAGTTCTGTTGCTTATTCCCTAAGTATCTTCAGACGCAACCCATCCGGTCCTAGGGCCTTATGTATCTTAAGGGTTGCCAGCCCTTTCAGAACCCTCTTGATAGTAAGTATTGGCTGCCTCATTTCTGGATTCCCTTAGAAGCTGCTTTGATGCCACTTTCTGCCATGGACCCGGAGTCCTCCTTAGTGAATACTGAGGAAAAGTAGTCATTTAGGATGGCAACCTTTTGCTTATCCTCCTCTATCACCCTACCCCACAAACTAGCAGTGCAATGCCACCTTTTTTCTTTTTTTCACTGATATATCTAAAGAACAGTTTTTTTCCATTCTTGAGCCCCTCCGTGATACGTAACTCCATGTCTGCTTTTGCCTCACTGATGGCCTTCATTGTCTCCCTACTTTTTGTAGATAATCCTCCCATTCTTCCTCCCCCTGCTTTCCTTGTATTTGTAGAAGGCCTTCTTTTTGTTTGGCCCTAACTGGTTCCTTGACCCTTGCTGAGAACCATAGTGATCTCTTACACCTATTTTTATGTTTGCTTGCACGCATATGCAAGAAACATAGTGCCATCATCCGAGTTTTCATAGGTGTGGCACCAATGCAGTCAGTGTGTTTGCAGGCATGGTCACAGTTCCCTAATGAATGCTGCAGCTGTCTATGATAGCAGTTGAAAATGCAGTGCTGCACAGTTGAAAGGGAGAGCTCCGCTTCAGTGAGAAGCAATAAGATGCATGCTCATGCGCTCCATACACACACACACACACACACACACACACACGCGCACATATTGTGTGCTCATAAGTCCCTCCCATGCACACACTGTATGGCTGACAGAGGTGCCCAATCCCAATCAACTCTGCCGCGCCTCCCCAATAGAGTTCCAGGTGCCATGTTGGGAGCCCATCCCAGCGCGTGGCAACAGTCCACAAGTGGCCAACGGGGTGCCCAATCCCCTGTTGGCTCCACTGATTCCCCCAACAGACTACCGGGTGCCATGCTGGGAGCCCACCCCAGTGTGGCACAAACCTCGTGTCGTCTTAGGAAACAAAAAAAACCTGGAAGAAAAAAACCTTCCCTCACTGACTGTCCTGACCCCCGTCCCCCCACCCGCGCCAACCTTCTGTGCACCCTGCCTACCCACATCCCCCTCAACCCATACTTATCTCTGGAGTCTGGCACAACAAACTTCAGTGGACCGGAAACACGTCTGCACTCTTCAAAGCTGACTGCAAACTGAGGAAATGCCGGTAAGCTGTATAATGGAATAAATAGGGTTTTTTCAACTCCGATGCATATCTTGGACATTTTTGGGGAATTTTTTTCACCAAATTTTCAACATGGGGGTTTTGGGATTTTTGGGAATTTTTTCACCAAATTTTCAACATGGGGGTTTTGGGATTTTGGGGAATTTTTTCACCAAATTTTCAACATGGGGGTTTTGGGACCCCACTGCATGAATTTTGTCACTGTCATTTTGTTAATCAGCCCCGGAAGGTGATTTCGCAGTCACTGCATGGAACCACCTTTTGGGACTGATTTATGAAATGACAGTGTCACAGTTCATGAGGTAGGCCCAAAACCCTATGTTGGTAACATTTCTGAAAACCCCAAAATCACTGTTTTACGAGCATGCATTGCGCTGTTCCTATGCACACTTGTAAGTTTATGAATTTTCAATATTTTCACTCCAGATTTTCAACATTGCCGTTTTATTTATGAGCAGTACAGCTGTCATTTTTTACATCTGGCCCTAAATGTGTTTCTGCGCATGTAATGCACGATGGCACAGTCGGTGTGTGAAATCAGTGTTCGGGACAGATTAAGAAAATCACAGTGACACTGTTCATGAGCAGAGGTGTTAAAATGGCTATGTTAAAAATTTGGTGAAAAAATTCCCCAAAATGACTGTTTTACAAGCATGCGTTGTGCTGCTCCTATGCACACTTAGTTTGCGAATTTTCAATATTTTCGCTCCAGATTTTCAACATCGCCATTTTACCACACCTCCTTATGAGCAGTATAGCTGTCATTTTTCACATCTCGCCCAAAACGTGTTTCCGCGCATGTAGTGCACAATGGCGCAGTCAGTGTGCGAAATCAATGTTTGGGACAGATTAAGAAAATCACAGTGACACTGTTCATGAGCAGAGGTGTTAAAATGGCTATGTTAAACATTTGGTGAAAAAAGTCCATAAAATGACTGTTATGAGCGACCATTGTGCAGTTTCCACGCACGTCGTAAGTTCATGGATTTCTAATATTTTTAGTCCAGATTTTCACCACTGGCACTTTTCCACACTTCCTTATGAACAGTACAGTTGTCAGTTTCACACCATGGCTGAAATGTGTTTTCGCACTTCCAGCGCAGAAATGAGTGGTTGCTGTGAGAAATCACTGTTTGGGACAGATTAAGAAAATCACAGTGATACTGTTCATGAGTGGAGGTTCCAAAATGCCTGTGTTGACAATCTGCTGTAAAAAGTCCCCAAACTAATTGCATTACAGGTGTGCGTTGAGCAGTTTCTACGCACACTTGTGACTTCACTAGTTTTTTTAATATTTTCACTGCAGATTTTCAACATTGCTATTTTTTGCAGCTCCCCATGAACAGTACAGCTGTCATTTTTCACATCCTGTTCGAAATGTGTTTTCGCACCTGTGGTGCTAAATGGCATAGTCGCTGTGCAAAATCAGCTTTCAGCTAACGAACTGATATTGCCACTGTTCATAAGGTGGGGGTCACAAAAAACCCATGCTGAAAATTTGGAGTAAAAATGTCAACGAACGCTTGAGGCATTAGGGTTTCTGACCATAATTCACCACCCTGTAGAGATTGACAGGCATCAGGGGTGTGACTTGGGATTCTCGCCTGTAATGCTCATACCATTCCACACCCTGCAGCCAGTGAGAGGCATCAAGGTGTGCCTTGGATCCTTCGGCCCCAAAGTTCACCCCATTCTCCTATACAGCACCCATCTCACTGTATTTCCTGATGGAATGGGGTGAGCATAAGCACCAAAGACCCCAAGGCACACTGTGACACTTGT
Source organism: Neoceratodus forsteri (assembly GCA_016271365.2). Lineage (NCBI taxonomy): Eukaryota > Metazoa > Chordata > Ceratodontiformes > Ceratodontidae > Neoceratodus > Neoceratodus forsteri. Next base: position 970,537,793 of record CM057454.1, on the reverse strand, counting down.
CGGTGTCTGCAGGGCAGGGTGTGGTGAAATGGCATGGCCGTTATGCCTGACAACCCAAAGGCACACCTCAATGCCTGTCAGTCTCTGCAGGGTGGTGGCAGGGTTGGCTTCAGTTCAATACTTAACTGCTATTCCTATTTTGCAGCTCTCTAACTCCTACACTACCAATGCCAATGCCAGCAAGCAAACATTTGGCATTGACAAATGCTTGTTTTTTTTAGATACTGTTCTCATGCTTTCCTTCAATGCCTCGAGGATGGCTCCATCTCTCCTCTACCCCTCTTATGTCCTTCACCCCTACTAAGTTATCATTGACCAATTCCCTCAACCTATTGAAGTCCGCCCTTCTAAAGTCAAGGACTTCGGTTCTTGGATTGTGGGTTACTGGCCCCGAGGGCCAGTCCAAACCCCACAGAGTTGTGGCTGTTCTTCCCTAGCAGCTCCCCTTCTCCCACAGCACCCACCATCTCTGAGTTGGTGAACACCACATCAAGGATTGCGTTCTGCCTGGAAGATTCCTTAACAAGCTGCACCAATAGGCAGTCTTAGAAGGTGTCCAGTAATGTCTGACTCCTGCACTCTTGGCCACCAGGACCTCCCAGTCAATATCAGGCAGGTTTAGGTTCTTTCCCAGTTATCAAATTAATAAATTAAAATACATAAAATGTAGGGCCTGAATCAGCCAATGTACAGTAGGTCCTTATGACCGAGTAAACATCAGTAGTTGGCACCTGAATCTATGGGTTGCAGTCATGGTAGAAATCTTGTGTTCTTTTGAGAAGCCACATCATCTACCATGGGACTGAAGGATATTGAGGGCCCTGCTTAAACTGGTGCTTCATTCACACTCTTAGGTGATACAGTCCTGCTGTGTTTAATGTGAGGCTTAATTTGCTGACCTTGCAGTCTTTGATGTGTTTATTCTACTAAACCCATATTCCAGGAATAATTAAAACTTTGGAAAGATAGAAAGTGGCAGAGCTAGATCTCAGACTGAAATAGTCCTTTTATCCTCAGTGAAGCACTTGGCACAGTAAACAGGGTGACTAAGGCTTAAAAGCCATGAAGTCCCTACCTGTATTTTCAGGATACCTTCTGTGGTTGAAACTGCTTCTGCAGCAGGGGTCTTCCCATCCACTGGAGGGCATACCATGTGATGTAATTAATGGCATCAGATACTGAGTTTAAGGAGGGGCTTCAGGATATATAAAGAAGGAGAAAGAGCCTTGAATTGTGTAAAATGGTGAGTTGTAAAACAACAAATAAGTTCTGCAAGAAAATCTGAGCTCAGTGGACAATTCTGTAGGTGATGAACTACAAAATTAAAGGAAGATTTGAATGGCCTTTTTTTTCTTCTTCACATAGCTGTAAGGGGTGGTTGGTGGTTTTATTTCACACCCAGGCCCCTCGAGCCAGAGATGCTCAGGGGACCAGAATGTCATAGTCTAAGAGATGATCCCTGTGTGACAGCAAAGGCAGGGGGAGGCTCAATGTACTAGGAACTGTGTGCCATAATGCCAGCTTTAGTTACATCTACTGTATGACCCCATCTTCCTCACTTTGAAATGTGTGGTGCCTGTCTCTTGGAGAATCATAAAAGAGATGCACTTAAATGAAACATAACCTGCAGCCTCAGCATTTTTTGAACAGGCACTGTAGCTTTCCAGAAGACTTAGCAAATAAATGTTATGTTCAACAGTGAGAAAACACTGTCACAGTGATGTGCCATAATCCACTGAATCGGATTCATTGAATCAGATATGCGCAATCATAAACCTGATATTTTTTTTTGGTTTGTTTACAATTTTTGGCCAGGAAAGACACACTAAGCAGAGGCTTGTTTCCAGGTGCATCCTGGGGGCACAGGGTACTTAAGAGACTTGCTCATGATCACATAGTATGCAAGTGGTGGCTGTGGGATTCAAACCCAATTCTCTAGGTGTGCAGCTCAGTGGTCTTAACCTTTATGCTATACTGATGAAGGTCTTGTTCCATTTAGTTGGGTTTGAGTATAAACATGCCCAGTTTACTCCCATATTCCTGAGTATCAGCATCCCACCCTGCTGTGAGCCAAACCACAGTAGGGCTTAACTCAAACATGTTCAAGCAGTGCTTTTCCTTTAGGGCCTGTTTGAACAGTTGACATGTAAGGTTGAGTCTTGTGGAACAAATACATAACATAGTCATTTGAAGTACCTTGGGGCCTTCACCCTAGAATGGAGGTTGATGGGTTGTATATATGCTATGCTCATGTACTAGGCACATAACTGATTCCCAGGTGGTTATCAGGTAGGTATGGAGATGACTACCCTCATGGCCAACAGAAGCTGTGACAGAATGGCCAGTGTCACAAATGAGGTATACTGCTTTGGAGCCAGCTGATCCCTTCCACCCCGAGATCTATTTCTGTCCTGGGCGGAGGCCGCCTCCTTTCCTGATGGTAGCTGCTCCTGAACATGCAGCCACAACTGACTTAGAACTTGCTCCCTCCCTGCACACTCCATCAACCTCAAACCCAGAGCCTTGGCTCTTAAATATGCTAGTTCCCCTTTTACTTTTTTTTTTTTATTGATTATACTTTTTGCGGTACCTGGCCATCGGAAGTATCTGCCCTGGTCACAGACCCCCGGGACCTCCACCTCCAATCATAGACTGCACTCTTCCCCCAGTCAGCCCTGGCTTGCCCCCCAGAGGGTGGCGTCCATCGCAATTCTGGTATCTGGTTGAGGGAGCTGGCATCAGAGGCAATGAGAGGCCCAGAGGCAGGGCGTCATGAAGACAAGCCAGGCCCAGGTTTTTTCTTCCCCTGTAAGAAGGGGTGGGGACATGCAATGACGTCCAGTGTCTGCCCTGCCCCTGAGAGATCCAGGCATCGGTGTACTTGTGACAACCCAGCCTCTGCTGGGTGTCACTAGACATTGAGCATGCACACCCACCCACCCCCGGGGAAGGAGAGCAGTCTAAGGACCCTCGATCCTTCTCCCCCTGGCCAGCCCTCTGAAAACCCAGGTTCATTCCCGAACCCAGGCTGCCGGTGTCACATGCAGAAATCCAACCGCTGCACCAGCGGGCTGGCAGGCCCCCTTTTACGTTCCATGCCTAGAGAGGAATACTGTCAGAAACCCACACTTTAGGTGTCTCCCCATCTTCAGCTGAATGATATCTTTTTTCTCTTTCCTCACCAGTTCTCCCAATATTTGGGCTGAACCCTACTGACATTGCAGTCCTGAATGCCACTACCCGCCTCTTCTCTGCAAGGGGGGGTCATGCAGTGTGAGGGACAAGTGTGTTGGCAGCTATTTTGCAGATGACACAGAGGCTTTTCTCTCCAGAAGACCCTTGACCTTCCCTTTTTTCTATGGTGGTGCATAGGTTCATTATAGCTTGTAAACACATAGTGACCCCCCCAACCACAGGAGAGAAAGCTCCCTGGCCCAACATCAGGGGTTGCTGCAACAGCAGATCATGGCACAAGTCACACACAGCACTCTTCCCAGCTGGCTGTCTAACTATCAGCATCCCCGATCTGCTCCCAACTCTTAACCTCCCAGCCCTAAGCGCCACTATCCCTCTCCTGGGGGTTGGGGATGCAGTTCATGAGTGATGGCAATTGTCTTGTAGATGGGAGTAGGTTTATCCCTCCTGTTTTCTCCCAAGATGAACCTCCTTATTCTCCATGGTGGGTTACAGCTTGTCTGTATGCAGTCATCTAACATAACCCCCTCTCTCAGTCCAAGTGTACAGCTCACATGAAAGTGCTTTCTGTGATAAAACAGACATTCACACTGATGTTGCAAATGTACGTCTCGGCCACGTATCAGGAAATGAATGCTGTGACCTTGTCATGTTTTTATTTTCAGGCATGTCCACAATGAATGAATTCAAGACAGCATTCTGGCCAGCCACCAAAAATAGTCCCCATCCCACCCCCACCCCACCCCCAGCTGATAGCTGCCAATGATGAGTGTTTTTCTTAAGGGCAAGTAGTGAAGTTCTTTTTTGGTTTTTGGCAGAATATGTTTATTGGATTTTGGATCATTAAATACAACCATGCAAACACAATAAGACAGCAATAGCCTGGCAGCTATTAAACAAGCATTTGTCAATGCTGAATGTTCGCTTGCAGGTATTTGCAGTGGTGTTTGGCACATATGGTGCTTTACCCTAATGCCCTGTGCGATTGCTGGTATTTGCACAATAAAATTTCAGCATGACCTTTTTGTTACCCCCATTGTGCGTTACATAGGCGGAAACACGTTTTGGGCAGGATGTGAAAAATGACAGCTGTACTGCCCATAAGGAAGTGTGGTAAAATGGCAATGTTGAAAATGTGGAGTGGAAATATTGAAAATTGCAAACCTCGGAGCGTGGGAACTGTGCAACGCACACTGTAAAACAGTCATTGTTAGGAATTTTTCACCAAATTTTCAACATTGGCATTTTAAAACCTTCTGCTAATGAACAGAGTCACTGTGATTTTCTTACTGTGTCCCATACATTGATTTCACGACACCGTCTGCCCATTGTGCACTACATGGGCGGAAACACGCTTTGGGCAGGATGTGAAAATGACAGCTGTACTGCTCATAGGAGGTGTGGTAAAATGGCAATGTTGAAAATCTGGAGAAAATATTGAAAATTCGCAAACTTACGAAGCGCATGAGGAACTGCAGAATGAACACTTGTAAAACAGTCATTTTAGGAATTTTGTCACCAAATTTTCAACACAGCCATTTTAAGACCTCTGCTCATGAACAGTGTCACTGTGATTTTCTTAGGTGTCCCATACATTGAGTTCACACACCGACTACCATTGTGCGCTACATGAGCGGAAACATGTTTTGGGCAGGATGTGAAAATGACAGCTGTACTGCTCATGGAGGTGTAGTAAAATGGCAATGTTGAAAATCGGAGAAAATATCAAAATTCGCAAACTTACGAGCATGCGAGGAACTGCATAACGAGACTCGTAAAACAGTCATTTTTAGGAATTTTTCACCAAATTTTCAAAACAGCCATTTTAAGACCTCTGCTCATGATCAGTGTCACTGTGATTTTCTTAATGTGTCCCATACATTGAGTTACTTTTCATTCTGCATGCATTGTGCGCTACATGGGTGGAAACACATTTGGGAGAGATGTGAAAATGACAGTTGTACTGCTCATAAGAAGGTATGGTAAAATGTCAATATAAACCTGGAGTGAAATATTGAAAATCATGAAACCCATCTAGCCGCGTGAGGAACTGCTTATTGCATGCCAGAACAGTTTGATTTTGGTTGACTACTTAACATGGGTTTTGGGATGTTTCATTGACGATAACCATTGTCATGGGATGATTCGGTTGAAGGGTGATTCGCCGCAGTGACGCGAAATCACCGCTTCGGGCCTAACGCCATGACAGTGACATCATTCATGAGAAGGGGTCCCAAAACCCTGTTGAAAATTTGTGCAAAATTCCAAAAATGCCTGAGAAATGCAAAAGTTGAAACCCCCATCTAGCCCATTATACAGCTTACCGGCATTTCCTCAGTTCGCGGTCGGCTTTGAAGAGTGCAGACGTGTTCCTGGTCCACTGAAGATCACCACGAGCTCGGAGGTAAGTATGGGGTGGGGGGTGGGAGGCAGGTGCACAATGGGTGGGTGCAGGTTGTGGGAGGGGCGGGGAGACTGCGTGGGACCGCTTTTAGTTTACAAGTTTTTTTAAATTGACGACATGGGATGTTTGCCACGCTGGGGTGGGCTCCCAGCTTGGCACAAGGATGGCTGGGAGAGCCGAGGAGCCGACGGGGGATTGGGCACCCCCGACGGCAAACAACGGGGGACGTTTACCATGCTGGGGTGGGCTCCCAGCGTGGCAGAAGGATGGCTGGGGGGGGCCGTGGAGCCAACGGGGGATTGGGCAGCCCCGTCGGCAAACAACGGGGGACGTTTGCCGCTGGGGTGGGCTCCCAGCGTGGCAGCAAGGATTTAGCGGCGGGCGCGAGTGCTCTGTATGACAGTGGTGGTTTTCTTTGAAGCGAAGACCACCGCTGTCATCATACACTCCCGCACCATTGGTGCAGGGATCGCCACGCCGCTCAACTGAGCAGTGGATTTACTGGAAGAGGCACACCTCCAAAGTGTGTCTACTTTCCTGAAACGCCTTGCGCATGCGCGCAAGCGAACGTAAAAAATAATAATAATTACTTAAGCAACTTGTCCAAAATGTATTATCTCCCCTCATCCCATCTGTAACTGTACCTAACCTCTTCCTTTATCTTCCCCCCACCTGTAACTGATTATCTACAAAATCCTCTTCTATGATCAAATGCACAGATATAGTGGCTCAGCCAATGTGACTACTAATAGCCAGACAAGTAAAAAGCATGGGTGCACCTTACCAAAGGTCAGCAATACAGTCAAAGAACACACTTGTTGAAGGCAGAAATCAAGTCAGCTTTTTTGAATCCCACCACTGTTTTCGCCCCCACAACCTCCACTGGAAGACCATTCCAGGCATCCACCACCCTTTCTGTGAAGAAGTATTTCCTCACATCTCTCTTAAACCTACCCCCTTTCAGCTTCATATCATGGCCCCTTGTTCTGGAGTACCTTTTCCTCTGACAAATACCTCCCATTTGTACCTTATTCATCCCTGTGAGGTATTTAAAGGTCTCAATCATACCACCCCCCCTCCAGGGAGTACATGTATAATTCCTTTAGCCCCTCCTCATAGGACATTTGTGACATTTTTTGCATTACAACTTAGCTGACTGATGTGCTGTATGTATACCTGCAACTGAACTGAACTGAACTGAACTGTTCTGCACTGTACTGTATTGTTTTTGGATGCAGTTGTAAATAAGAGTTTCTCTCAATTTGCCTTCCAATAAATATTGATTGATTGAAAGTGACTGACTGATTGATTGATTGACATTTGATGCAGACCCTGTACCATCTTGCTAGCCCTACTTTGGATGGCCTCCTTCCTGTCCATGTTTCCTGAGATGTAGCCTCCAAAATTGGACACAGTACTCCAGGTTGGGTCTCACTAAAGACCTATACAGTGGCAATACCACTTCCCTCTTCCTGCTGGTAATATCCCTACCTATACATCCTAGTATTCCACTAGCTCTCCTGATTGAGTTGTCACATTGTCTGGCCACCTTTAGGTTGTCCAATATGATTACCCCCAAGGTCTCTTTCCTGCTTGGTCACTGCTATTATCTCTCCCACCATTTTGTTCTGCACCCCCAGGTTTCTGTGACTGAAGTGCATTATTTTGCACTTTTTTTGAATTAAACCTTAGCTGCCAAACTTTTGACCACTCCTCCAGTCATTTCAAGTCTCTTTCCATTCTTTGCACCATCTCTGGAGTGTTCACCCTGTTGCAGATCTTGATGCCATCCACAAAGAGGCAGATTTTCCCTTCCAGTTCCTCTGCTATGTCACTAATGAAGACATTAAAGAAGACTGGCCCCAGTACTGACCCCTGCAGTACCCCACTGGTCACTCACCCCTCTCATAATGAACACCATTTACCACCACCCTCTACCTCCTATCCCTAACTAGTTTCTTACCCAGGTTACCATGTTGTTGCCCACCCCTATACTACCCAACTTGTTTACCAACCTTCAATGTGGAACAGTGTCAAAGGCCTTACTGAAGTCCAGTTAGGCCACATCCACTGCTCCCCAATTCAACACCCTGGTCATCCAGTCAAATAAATCTATCAGATTTGTTTGGTATGACTTTCTCTGAAGTCAAGGATTCCAGGTGTTCCATTATTCTTTCCTTTAATAGTGTTTCCATTAATTTCCCTACTACAGATGTCAGGCTGACAGGCCTGTAATTTCCCACCTCCTCCTTGCTACTATTTTTGTGAAGTGGGACTATGCCTGCCCTTCTCCAGTCCTCCAGGACCACGCCAGTCTCCAGTGAACTATTAAATAAGTATGCCAGGGGTGCAGCTAGCACCACCATGAGTTCTTTTACTCTTGGATACACCCCATCTGGCCCCATGGCTTTGTTCACCCTCAGATTAGCGAGTGCTTTCCTGACCCTCTCCTCAGAAAAGGGACTGGTGTCCATTCCCCCCCTCCCCAATCTCTTGGTGCTTCTTTGTGGTCCCTCCCCTTCCCACACAACTGTGAATTCAGAGCAGAAATATTTGTTTAAGATATTTGCTTTTTCTTGGTCCTCCTCAGTATAGCCCCTTGCCATCTTCATTAAGCGTACAGTCCTTCCCTTGGTCTTCCTTTTCTCATTGATATACCTGAAAAATTACTTATCACCTTTTGACACTGTCTAGTCTATTCTTTCCTCAGCTTGTGCTTTTGCACTCCTTACTGCTTGCCTGCCTCCCTCTGTTTCCCCAGATGCATGTCTCTGTCCTCCTCTTTCTAGGTCTCCTTATACCTCCTAAATGTCATTGTTTTTGCCCTAGCCTTTTCTGCCACTTCCCTTGAGAACCATAATGGTCTCCTCCTCCTTCTTCTGCTTTTTCTTATTTGCCTGACATGCAATTCTCTAACCTTTACTATGCTCTCATTTATTCCGGCCCATTGTCCCTCCACACCCCCCTCGACATCTCTTCCCCCCACAGGTTTTCTCACATACATTCCCCCATCTTTTTAAAGTCAGCCCTTCTGAAATCCAGGACCCTCGCCCTTTTGCAGCTGGATTCCACTGTTGTTCTTATATGAAATCATACTATGTGATGGTCACTGATCCATGGTGCATTGGATGCAGGCCATCCCCCCGGTACAAGCTCTGATCCCTCCAGGTGGAGCCCCAGTCCTTAAAGTAGCTATAGCCCTCCTCTCTGCTCCCTTCCTTCAACCATAAGTTGAAGGCCTTAGTGTGAAGCTCCCTCTCCCTCCCCTGTTGTAAACAGGCAGCACTAACGTAAAGGCTACAGTGCTTGCTACCTGCCTACTATCCTTCCCCAACGGCTCCTGGACTTCCCCTGTCACTTCCAGAACTAGGTCATTCATCCCCAGGTGGACAATGATGTCCAGTTCCCCCTTCCTTCCTACAGCCTTTGCGATCCACTAGATATGCTTTCCATCCCTTTGAGCCAATGCTCCAGGTAGGCACTTAACCTCCCTCTCTACCCCCTTTCCATCACCCAATTCTACCACCCTGCCTGTAGAGTCCCCCACTAGAAGTTACTTCCTCCTTCTCTGTGGGTCTCCTTCCCCTCTCCTTGGGGCTCCATTTGGGTGTTCTCCTACATCCTTTCTGTCCACCACCTCAGGTGCCCCTTCATGGAAGTCCCGCTCTGCCAGAATGGCGTAGGAGTTTCTTAATGGCACTGGATGAGGAATGTGCCTGTGTCAATGTCACGATCATTCTTCTTTTCCCCCCCAACAACTGTATAAATGTGCAGCGAATTAGCCATATTTTGCCAGTATTCTATAACGTGGGATCCTTTGTATACTGTTATTCTTGAATCTGCACAAGTTTCCTTTGTACAACAGGAGTGGGGGTTAAAACGACAAGATAAAAGTGATATATTGGCTGATGACAGCAATAAGAGCAAGATATCAACAATATGTTGCTGTTACTGTTGTCACAATTATGTTGAATGCTACTATCACAATCGAATACTAAACCAATCAGAGAGCAATGTTCACAATGCATATGATATCACAGTTGTTTAGTGAAGCACTAAAGCCAGCATTTGAAACCAAATAGAAACCATTCAATCCTCAAACAGCAAATTCAAAAGGTAAACTAGTAAACTAATGTTGTATACATCAAATATGTAATGACCTGACTCAAGAATAACAATACGATCATGACAAATGCTGTTTCTCTACTTTGTTCTTGGTTTAGATCACATGTAAACACCAAAAACAACTGTTGGTGTTGTTGCTAACAATGATATTCAGAAGTGGTATCAATTTTAACATGCTACCAATTAACTCAAATGTAAACATCCTAGGCAGTGTGGGAAAGTGACTGACTACTTCTTTTTAAAAAACATTTTATTTATAAGATTATGCATTGTAAAGTACATAGAAACTGATGCACCAAAAATAGGTAACAACAAAATTACAGCTATGGTGTTTGCAGATGATTTTCTGTTACATTCTTACTAAAATGGCCTTCAATCTCAGATTAACTTGTTTCAGAATTTTTGTGATGTGTCATGTTTAAGGATTAATTTAGCAAAAACAAAAATAATCCAATTTGGTTTGAAAAAAGGGATATTTCTTCATTTCAATGGAAACTATATGATAGATATATTGATAAAGTCACATGTTACACTTACTTGGTCTCACATTCATGCAAAATGTCAAATGGATTGAACACTTTTCTAAGGTGACTAAGAATCTAGAAAAAATCTATTAGGACATTATAGGTTTAATAAGCGATATTGGGGTAATTGTGATGATGCTTCTATGCAAGCTGCTAATGTTAAAATATTATCTAAGGTATTGTATGGTGCAGAGATTCGAGGATTTGAAAAACTTGAGCCACTTAACAAAAAGACGGGTGCCTACTGAAGGAGGCTTTTAGGTCTTCCAAAAGGTATCCCCTTTAACAGCAGTCAGAGCAGAGTTATGGAAGCCACCTGTAGAACCCCAGGCAAGAATAAGACATGTCTCCCATTGCCTTAAGTTGAAAAGGATGGAAAAGTATAGACTACCAAAATTAGCATATAATGAAATGTTAACATTTAAAAAGCAGTGTTTAAGTCCTAGATGGCGATCCGATTTACTATAAATTCTTGATGAAGTCTGTTTGTAGAAAATGAGAGATTCTTATTAGTGAAGTTTACAGAAAAAATATATTAAGAGAGCTATAAAACATATGGAGGGTGAAGGGACTTTGAAAACTAAAAAGAAAACCCAAATTTAGTCAATACTTATCTAAGAGCAAACAAGCACATCATTTGGAACCTTACCTAACAGAAATTTGTGATCTTATATTGAGAATACCCATAATGAAATTTTGATTTCAAACATATGATTCCAATCTTTTAAAAGCCTGATATATAGGAATACCACACAATTACGAGGCCACACTTTGAAGCTGTAGGCTACGTTGTCCTGAAGATACACTCCATACAGTTCTGTTCTGCCCAAAATATGACAATGAGGAAAAAGTGGTTGGTACACTATCTTTCTACTTCTTTAAACACCCTGCAGAAACAAATATATGAAATGTTATTTGGTACAAATATGGACTTGCTCTATTAATGTGCATGTTTTCTGAGAGCAATACAAATAAGGAAGTAAAATGTCAAATTATATGTAGCAATGTATATATTTATTATGCAAGGTTTTATGTAGTGTATGTAAATTATTACTGAATGTATGATATGATATTTATATAATTTGTGAAATAGCTTTGTAAACTGAGTAGTAATAGTTTTACCATACCATACCATTACCATGTACACAGACAACTTTTAAACGCAAATACTGGGGCCTATTCATGAAGGGCAAGCACCGCGTGCAAAAACGTTGAAATATGCAACATACACAACACAGCCCGACATGCCCCAAGGAGTCTGGAGGGGGGCGACAGAGGAGGCCCACAGCTACACGCAGGGGCATGACGGAGCCAGTGCAAAATGATGGGAACACCCCTTGACCCCACCATATATGGAGATGCGGAACCACTATGTGCCAGTGATATGCAGAGTGCAGAAGAGAGATGTCAGCAGAAAATAGCAGTAGCAACCGCAAGCAAGAGGAGTGTGCAGGGACATCCACCATGTGCCCAACTGGCAATGCCAGTGGATGCAGCATGCATGATGGTGGTGGCGGGAGGAGGCAGCGGTCCCCAAACTTCATGGGGGCACAGGTGGCCATCCTTATCATCAAGATCCAGCAGCACTACAACATGCTGTTTGGGCGGTGGTCACTCAGTACCCCAGCTGAGACCACGGCCCAAATATGGCCTAACCTGCAGGCGGCAATCAATGCTGCTGGACCGGAGGAATGCACACTGGTGGTCAACAAGCACAAGTAGTGTGACCTCCAGTCCCAGATGAAGAGGCAGCTGAGCTGGGCACATCAGTCACAGGGTACCACAGGTGGCAGACTGCCACTCTCTGACCCACCACAGACGCCCACAGAGCAGCAGGTGGTGGGCACGATTAGTGATGTCCTCATGGATGGTGAGCCAGATGGGCTGGATAGCAAGCCAGATAAGTGCGATGTGGGGGTGCACAGGGCACAACCAAAGTTCTGATGTACAGCAACAGGCAGTAACCACCTGTCACGCTCCACCCCACAGTGCATGATGATGACAGTGCTGGAGAGGGACCATCCGGCATTGGAGGAGGAAGAGATGGAGGTGGCCTGCCAAGTGCAGGTGGTGAAAGGTGGGTATTGCCAGTAACATGGGGCATGTCACTGCCCATGACGGACATGCAGGCGCACTAACCGATGTCTCCCTCATCCCACACACAGGGACATAGCAGCACAGAACAGTGGCCATACAGGAGGAGGACACCCAGCAATCCACCATGCCTGAGGACCACCACGGTGAGAACAGGGGACAGACCTCAGAGCAGCAGCCACAGCAGGAGGAAAGTGGTCCTGGCACAGACCAACACAGAGGTGACAGTCAACGGGGAGACAAAGGAGGGCAGCGCTGGTGCAGAACAGCATCATCAGGACCAGACTGACCCCCGGAGGACAGCTGCACCATGACCATGGGCACATTGGCACCCACCACATTGGAGCCAGACATGGGCACCTCTGAGGGCACCCCACAAGGGGCCGCAGACAGGGCACCAGTGGCTCCCTCCTAGCCAGCTACTATCCCAACCTCCGAGGGCTGGAGCAGGACCACCTGCAAGTAACCAGGGAGTGTACAGAGGCCGTGCACTGCCTTACGGAGGTCATGGCAGGGTCCGTGTGGGCACAGGAGAGGCTGGCTGGAGGCATGGCCACAGGCATGAGGGCACAGGAGCAGATAGCAGAGGTGGTGACCACAGGTGAGTGCCCCCAGGAATGCCTGGTGGACAAGGTGGCTGTGGAGGCACGGGCACAGAAGCGGAAGGCCGACGCCCTCCTGGCCATAGCAGCCCATCTTGCCACCAAACAGGGATGACCTGCTACACCAGCAATGGCTGCACCTGTGGCACAAGCCAGTGCATCTGACCCCACACCCGTGGAACCACAGGAGAGCTGCACTAGTGCCAGACAGTGCCCCCAACCTGCGGTGGGCAGTGCCGACCAGGAGCCAAGAGCCAGGAACGAGCACGGTGACCCGGCAATCATGCCATGTACAGGCGACACAGGGTGGTGCACAGGCAGCAGACACAGCACATTGCTCATCAGCAGGTGAAAGGGTGTGCAGCTGTGGTGGGCAACAACAGAGACCTGCCATACAGAGAGGTGGTGTAGATGACACGCACATGACCACCACGGACACTACATCCCCAACCCCACCAGCACCGCCACATGCTACACACAACCCCCTCACCACAGCACACACCATGGTCTGTCATGACACCCCGTGGACCAGCACTGCTTCGGGAGGGCACCAGACGCATACGCCACTGGCCCATGCCACACACCACCCTGGCTCACACCCCCACACACTCACCATGCAGCACGCACTTTGTGGACTGCACTGCTCATGGAGATGTGCCCTCAAAGTGGCCCATGGCACACTACTGACACTTGCCACACATGGCAGACTGCATGTGCACACAGTTGACATGCCATGTCTGCGGCCACACTGTGGTGCATACAGCACATACATGCTGACTCAGTCTGGCACACTCATCATCGCCAGCATGTGTGCCCCTTTACCTGCTGAATGTGCTATTGACCATGCAATGGTGCACCGCCCATGCTGTGCATTTATCCCGCTGCATGGTTGCCCCAGGTGGCACTGTGGTGCCCTCCTCAGGTGGCACTGGTCCATGGGGTTGCTGCAGTAGTTCACTGCCATCCTGCCCTGGGTGTACATCTGGGGGTTCTGGCACAATGTGGCAAATGCAGATGTTGTGCAGCATGGCACAGGCGGTGAACACTCTGCACGCTACACCTGGTGTAAGTATCATTGTGCCATCCGTGTGGTCCAGGCATTGGAAACACATCTTCAGCAGCCCTACTGTGCATTCCACAATGCCACATGCCCACATGTGTGCTGCATTGTATGCCTCTTCAGCCGGGTGCCGTGGAGCCAGGTATGGTGTCAGGATTGTTGTTCTCAGGGGGTACCCACTATCACCTGTGGGAGTGGAGTGGAACAGAATGTTTAGTGATGCTGGTGCACATGTGAGCCAACATATCTGCACTAAGTTATGGGGCCTCACCCAACAGCCAGTTGTAGCCCTCCAGCTGCCGGTCCATATGGCATCTCAGGGCGCTGTTGTCATACACGTATGAGTCGTGGCACGACCCTGGGTACAGTGCCAGGACATTGGTTAGGATGTCCTTTGCATCACAGATGACCTGACAGTTGATGCTGTGAAATCCCTTTTGGTTTCTGTAGGCATCCTCGTTGACGGGCGGGGTGAGGATGGGCTCATGCGTGCAGTCGATTGCACCTGCCATGTTCAGCATGCCATACATATACAGGAATGCACCCTTCATGGCCCTGAGCCCTGCAATATCCGTGGGGAATGTGATGTGCCTCTCCTGGTGCCTCATCAGGGCATCGGTCACCCGGTGCAGTGCCCGTGACATGGACAACTGACTCACCCCTGTCACATCACCCATCACCCACTGGAATGTGCCAGTAGCATTGTACTGCAGGGCACACAGCACCTTTGTCTCCACAGATATGGCCATGGAGTGCTCGGTGGCTGGTCGGATCACATCCTCCACCAGGCCACAGATGTATCATGACCGATCCGGTACCACTATAGGATGTCAGTTGGGTGCAGCATCTGGGCAATGAGGTGTGGTCTGAATGACCGAGGATGTCGCCTTGGTCTGCCATGATGCTCTGCACTGTCCTCCTCGAGGAGGACCATATGTAGTAGTGTCCCTGGGCACATCACAATGCCAATTCATGTTCCGCTCCTAGAATTCCCTCTGTGGTGTTGCACTTCCACACGTGTGTGCCATGCATGCCGTGTGGCATGTCGCACATGCCCTTATG
Source organism: Neoceratodus forsteri (assembly GCA_016271365.2). NCBI lineage: Eukaryota > Metazoa > Chordata > Ceratodontiformes > Ceratodontidae > Neoceratodus > Neoceratodus forsteri. The sequence continues at coordinate 970,522,727 of CM057454.1, read as the reverse complement.
GGGGGTGGTGCGCACACATGTTGTGGGCGTGCCTGCCACAGAATACCATAATTTCTGTGGATATGATGGTGGCAGCAGTACTACCCATGGTGGCAGGGGAGGTCTGTGACAGGCTCACCCTGCCACGATGACTGTACCAGGTGACGGAGGCCAGCTAGCAAGACAGCATACTGGCAGGGGAGATTTAGGAGGTAACTGAGAAGAGGCAGGTAGGTACTGCTGCCGGTGGCCATGGCCATGTTCCGTATGTGTGTTTGCTGGGAGGGTTGGGGCCTGTGCCATGGGCATGTCTGCTAATCACTGTTCCCATGGTGTTTTGCAGGGGGACCCAGCGTCAGAAGACGGTGCTGGTTCTGGAGCACCGAGTGGTGGGCAGGCCAGGCCCTGCCTGTGTGGTCACCCCGTGATGGCAGCTGCCGCATGACCTGCCGTGGAGAATGGAGTTATGGAGCAGCACAGAGGATTATGTCTACTGTGATGACCAAGGGGACCCGTGGGTCATCCGAGCTCCCTCAAAGGTAGGTGGATGTTGGCCATGTGTGTGTGCATGTGTGGGTGGGTGGCATTAACGGGGCAGAGGATGTTGCATGTTGCTGTGTCACTGATGTCGGTCCCCTCTGTCTGCTCTTCTCATTTCAGCACTACTGTGGGCCTGTCAGGCAGCTGGTCCTGGAAGAGCGAGAATTCATGGACATCATCCCCCCCCCCGGAGCTGACCCCATCCACCAGCCTAGAGTTGTCCTCAGAGAAGGCTGATTGAAGAAGAGAACCATCCATGATCCCAACACCCACCCCAAGACTGTTGCCCTGTTTCCATTCCTGCACCTGTATTATGCTGTGGATGCCAGTAAATGCTTTCTTATCCAGCTATGTCTCAGTGTCTAGTTCCTCACCCTGGCACGGTGTGCACGGGTGGGTATGTGTGTGTGTGTTTGTGTGTGTGTCTGTGTGTTCTGCATGTTTCCATGACAGGGCCTTGTGGGATGCTTGATGTGTGTGCCTGCATGTTTGCCAAGGTACTCCGTGCTGTGCGTCCACGTGCGGTGACACCATGCTGGTTAGCATACATGCCACGCTGGGGCTGGCCATATGGGCCGTGTTGTTGCATGTGCGATGGTGGCACATGGCTGGCATGTGTGCTGGCACAGCCAACATGCCTTGCATCACTGCATGTATGACTGACGTGTGTTGCCGCAGTAGGCATTGCCATGCCCCCTATGGCCTGCTTCGCTGGCCTCGCCTGCCATGTGTGTGCACTATGTAGGCTGTTTATGGGTGCCTTCAGAACATGTATCATGTATGCGGGGACATGACATGCCTTTCTGAAGTAACGTACATTGTGCGTACGGAGTCCTGCGCATACCGCATATGCAGGAACACTTCTGCATGGCTGTGTATCCACTATGGTGCGCATGTTCACATGGCGGCTCTGTGCATGGCACTGCGCACAGTTTGTGAATACCATGTGGAGGCTGCTTCCACGCATTCCGCGCATATCAGTCTATGTGTGGGGCTTACACATTGTGAGTAGCGCTGCGTAGCTGTCATGAATAGGGACCATTAGGAGGGGAAAGAGCTGTAGATCAGGTAGGGTCTGCAGTGAAAATGAAGGCAGGAAAAAGGTGGGCAGACTGGGTCAGCCAAGTGGCCCTTATCTGCCATCAGATTCTATGTTTCTGTTATAGCACAGCCACTGTAACCTTTCAGTACAGCATAACAAACATATAAAGAAATTATTCCCAGCACTGTACCCTGACTACAGAAATACATACAGGAGTTAAAGTCCAGCAAAGTGAATCTGTATGAGATGTCACTCTCTCCTACAAATGTTGCATCTTGGACGCAGTGGTTGTATTTCCGCTTGTGCCAGCGACCTGGGTTCGGGAATGGACTCGGGTCATTGGAGGGCCAGCTGGGAGGGAGAAGGATTGAGCATCCCATGACTGCTCTCCTTCTCTGGGAGGAGGGTTCAGGAAGTTGCCAGAGCACGGGGTATCCCTGGCAGAGGCCAGGAGCACCACAGCAACCAGCGTCAGCAAGGATTCAAAGGGGCAGGACAGATGCTGGTGTCATTGCATGTTCCTGCCCCCCACCTACAGGTGAAAAAACAAGCCTGCCTCCACTCCCTACATGATGCCCACCCCTCTGCTGCAATCAGCTCCCCAGGCCGACTCCCACCCTGTTCCATTGTTCGTGACACCTTAGGGCCAGGTGCCGCATCTCCGCCCTGGGGGGCAATCCAGGGGGTCCCGGGAGAGCGACTCATGTGGGGATGCTGCAGCTGAGGGGTTCATGACTGGCCCAGCAAGTGAAGCAAGGAAAAAAGAATAAATAAATAACAATTTTAAAAAAGTCTGTTTGCCAGTATTTGCCACAGGATTGCAAGAAAAAGGGCAGAGAGCTGTGTGCGCCTAGAAGAACAATGCAGGGCCTATCTGGGCTCAGTTAAGTTGCATTACATCTTACACTCTCAAGCAACCTAAACACAGTGCTGGGTAAGGGAAGGGAATACATCTAAGAAAATGACCCGTTCACAAACTGAGATGTGTGCAGTAGTACACACATAAACCTGTAACATCATAATTTAGGACAAAGAAATTTATAGGCATACCCAAACCAGGTCACCTATAGAAGTGAAATTCTTTAGCGCTCTCAGGACTGACTCACAGACCTCTTATAACGCACATACACACACACACAGAGTCCTAAAAAGCCAGAGTTGTTACACTATAAACAAGCATTTGTCAATGCCGAATGATTGCTTGCTCGTATTGGCATCGGTAGTGCAGGAGTTAGAGAGATATATAGAGGAATTGCAGTGAAGTATTGATGTAAAGCCAACCCCCAACCCCACCCTGTGGAGACTGACAGGTGTTAGGGGTGTTCCTTTGGGTTTGTCGGCCATAACACGTACATCATTCCACCTCACCCCACACTGCAGACACTGACAGGTGCCGCAGTGTGCCTTGAGGTCTTTGACCCTTACGCTCACCCTATTCCATAAGGAAATAAGCTGAGATAGGTGCAATATAGTAGAATGGGGTGAACATTAGAGCTGAAAACCCCAAGGCACACCTTGATGCCTGTCAGTGGCTGCAGGGTGGGGGTGGAATGGTGTTTGCATTACGGCCGATGACCCCAAGTCACACACCCCAATGCCTGTCAGTCTGTACAGGGTGGGCGTTACGGTTGGAAACCCTAATGCTCCAGGCATTTGTGGGTATTTTCACTCCAAATTATCAACATGGGCTTTTTGGGACCCCACCTCATGAACAGTGGCAGTATCATTTCATTACTCAATCCCAAAAGGTGATTTCACACAGTAAGTGTGCCATTCGGCACCATAGGTGTGAAAACACATTTCGAGCAGGATGTGAAAAATGACAGCTGTACTGTTCATGAGCAGGTGTGAAAAAATGGGAATGTTGAAAATCTGGAGTGCAAATATGAAAAATTGTCGAAGTTGCAAGTGTGTGAAAAAACTGTGCAATGCATGCTCGAAACGCGGTCATTTTCTGGAATCTGTTCCAAAAGCTGATTTCGCATAGTGACTGCGCCATTGTCAGTGTCTCAGCAGGTAGCACACTTGCCTCTGAGACTGGGAGATCAGAAGGCTGTGGGATCTATCCCTACATCAGGCACTTGGGTTAATATCCCAATACTGACACTTTAGTGCAGCATGAGGGGGGATGCTGCACTCCTGAGGTGCCGTCTTTTGGATGAGACGTTAAATCGAGGTCTCATCTACCTGTTCTGGTGGTAGTTCAGGTGGATGTTAAAGATCCCATGGCACTTCTTGAAAACAGTAGGGGAATATTTTATTGAACTATTTTATGTTAAACTCAGGATACCCCTGTTCTAAAGAGAACTCAAAGTCCATAATTTCTTGGGTCGTCCTGTAGGCGACTGAAAATAGTTCCAAAAAGTATGTAAAAGGACAAACTCCACAACAAAATCTCTTCAGAGAATATTTTTTATTTCATGCCAAAACACTTTCAATGCTACATTTCATGGCTAAGCAACTTCCTCAGGCTGCAGTGTTATTTCTCTCCAAATCTAAAGAATACAGAAAAATACATATCTTAGTACATAGACTCCAAAAATAACTCAATTCTCCTATTAGTGACCTTGAAAACGAATAATCTCCAATATTCTTACTCCCATTAAGTGAACAGTTTCAATTACCAACAAAAAACTTCTGAGACTCTGAATGTAAATCCCTTATTATTTAACTTCTTAGGTAGAAATATTCATATGTATCAAAAATAACACTTACATCTTATTTTAGAATGACTACCCCAAACTTTATATTTTTTGTAGCTCCCAGTCTTGGCAAAAACTGAAACAAAGCAACAAGTAACCATCTTAAATAAACTTCATTTGTAAGTCCTTTTAGTTTTAATCAACTTATTTCATTTGTGACTCACTTGTTAATTTTCACCTCACTCATAAAACTTAAGTTCTTTTAATTTTCAGCTTTGTTTTAAATGAATATTCAAGAGCTTACTTCTGCTCATGGAATCTAACAGATGAACATACCATACCATATATTCCTTTAGTTAAACACAAAAACACCATGTGAAAACAGCAGTTTAAAATCAACTTCTTAGTGTTACACTGATGGACCTATCTGTTGCTCTGTAAATATAATTCCACATTTTTTAACTGCTCCCAATAGTCCTAAAATCTCTCCTACTTGCTTTTGTTCTTTTGCAGCATATATCTTGTTTGTTTTCAAAAGTCATCTGTACCAAAACATATTAAACACTCAAAAAACAGTGCTGCTTCCAATACTCATACTTAGTACATTTTCTGTCATTTATTTAAAGTAAAAAGGGATTTCTTACCAGTTTCTCAGACCAGCAGAGCAGCAACAGACCGTCACCTTCATGGGGTCTATTTACTTCCCTGTTGGCTCGGTTTGAATACCTCATTCAGTGCAGGGAGGTGATGACGTCATCAACCTGACTTTTCTAGTACTGCTGCTGTACTAGTGCTGAGCCGCCACCAAGGCAAATGAACTGACTGATAGTGCTGAGGAAAGATATTAGGCTACAGCATTCTCAGTGCTAGCATAGTCCAAGGTCAGCAGTTCACCCCCCCACCTGTATTCCACCATGAAAATTATTTAACTAAATTAATGTACTTGTTGAACCATTTTTAGTCATGAATAATGAAGCAAATCTTATTTCTACATTCAAATCATTTTGTATCTACATTTCACCTGGCCAAGACCCCCACAAAAAAGAATCAAGTGAGACTCTAAATTACACTTCATGTACTAATTTATATCTAGTACATATTTTTGTTATTTTAGACGACATAAAGTCCAGTTGCAGTCCTCATTTAGTCCAAATTGGGTATTAGTAGTGTCCAGGAAAAAAATCCAATACATTCCCTTTGCATCAAACGTTCTTCCCATGAATAATTCGAGTTTGTGGATTCCAGTACTCTTTCAAGTCCTCAGAAACGTAGGGATGTCACAGAATGTCCTGCTTGATTAAAATGTCTTGCTACTAGTGAACGGATATCATTGGTTCTGATGTCACTCTTATGTTCACTAACTCTCATTTTGAGTTCCCTCGTGGTCATGCCCACATATAGCATGTCACATGGACATCTGAGTACATAGATTACATGATCCATTGCACAAGTAATGTGTTGTTTGACAGTGAAAGATTCATTTGTCCAAGGGTGTTCAAAAGTTATTTTTTACTTGTGTTACCACACTGATAACATCTGCTACATGGGTATGATCCATTTTTCCGTGGTCCCAATATTTTGTCTGTCCCATGACCTTTCTTCTGTGTCTAGTATGTACAAGTTTATCTCATAAGATGGGATTTCATTTGGATGTTATTAAAGGCTAGGTATTCAGTCTATTACTACCACTATTTCCTGGCTGGATTATAGGCCAATTCTTATTATTGATGTTTCTAATCTGATTATAAAGGTGACCATATTTAATAGACAATACTATTCTATTGTCTACATTGTCTCCTCTATCTTTGGTTGTTAAATAGTTCTGTCTAGGTGTCTTTTCTATATCCTTCTGTATATGACTCACTAAATGTTCTTCATACCCTCGATTAACAAATCTTTCCACCATGTCTTCCGAGACTCTCTGGAACTCTTTTGTTTCACTTCAATTCTTTGCTTCATTATTCATGACTAAAATTGGTTAAAATATATGTTAATTTAGTTAAATAATTATCATGGTGGAATCACCACAGGCAGGAGCTTGGACTATGCTAGCACTGAGAATGCTGCAGCCTAACATCTTTCCTCAGCGCTATCAGTCAGTTCATTTGCCCTGGGGGCAGCTCAGCACTAGTACAGCAGCAGTACTAGAGACGTCAGCTAGATGATGTCATCACCCCCCCCCACACTGAATGAGGCATTTAAACTGAGCCAACAGGGAAGTAAATGGACCCCACAAAGGTGGTGGCCTGTTGCTGCTCTGCTGGTCTGAGAAACTGGTAAGGAATCCCTTTTTACTTTAAATAAATGACAGAAAATGTACTGCTAAGTATGAGTATTGGAAGCAGCACTGTTTTTGAGTGTTTAATATGTTTTTGGTACAGATGACTTTTGAAAACAAGATATATGCTGCAAAAGAACAAAAGCAAGTAGGAGAGATTTTAGAACTGCCGAGAGCAGGTAAAAAAATGTGGAATTATGTTTACAGAGCAACAAATAGGTCCATCGGTGTAACACTAAGAAGTTGATTTTAAACTGCTGTTTTCACATGGTGTTTTTGTGTTTAACTAAAGGAATATACTATATGGTATGTTTGTCTGTTACATTCCATGAGCAGAAGTAAGCACTTGAATGTTCATTTAAAACAAAGCTGGAAAATTAAAAGAACTTATGAAGTTTTATGAGTGAGGTGAAAATTAACAAGTGAGTCACAAATGAAATAAGTAGATTAAAACTAAAAGGACTTACAAATGAAGTTTATTTAAGATGGTTACTTGTTGCTTTGTTTCAGTTTTTGCCAAGACTGGGAGCTACAAAAAACATAAAGTTTGGGATAGTCATTCTAAAATAAGATGTAAGTGTTATTTTTGATACATATGAATATTTCTACCTAAGATGTTAAATAATAAGGGATTCACATTCAGAGACTCTGAAGTTTTTTTGCTGGTAACTTGAACTGTTCAGTTAATGGGAGTAAGAATATTGGAGATTATTCATTTTCAAGGTCACTAATAGGAGAATTGAGTTATTTTTGGAGTCTATGTACTAAGATATGTATTTTTCTGTATTGTTTAGATTTGGAGTGAAATAACACTGTGACCTGAGGAAGTGGCTTAGCCATGAAACGTAGCCTTGAAAGTTTTTTGGCATGTATAAGAAGAAATATTCTCTGAAGAGATTTTGTTGTGGAGTTTGTCGTAATACATACTTTTTGGAATATTTTATTGAAAACACATGATCAAAACATTTTCTGAACCATAATAAGGAAAAAACAAACTCTCCCCACCAATCCCCAAAACATGACCCACAGTAACCCACAGTGATAATTCATACAGATCTAATTCCCCACCTTAATCCCTAACTTTGATTTATTTGAATTTTATAAATGCTGCAAACCCTTTCCACCACATAAAAACTGCAGATCTGGGGTTGTGACATAATTCATAGTCATAAATCTCCTGTATACCATTTTCACAGAGGATTCTGAAGGTATCATACAAAACCACTTTTTGCTGTAGGACCCACTGACATCTAGCATGCCACAGACAAAATTTCAGGACAGCAAAAAACACATGTAAGGTGCAAATATCATAGTTCCTCATTCTAGCCAGATACATGCTCAATGCAATACTTCCATAAGATAATTTAGCCAACCATTGTAATCCCCAGGCATTTGCTAGGTAAATCCACAAATTGCTTGAATATGTACATGAAATCAAAAAATGATCAATATCTTCAACCACTGCTATACAGTCTGAAAATGGGCAAAATTGTTCCTCCAAAACCTTACGCTTATTGTTCCCTCTAATATTTAACCTACCATAGGCACTCAACCAAACAATTTCCCAAATTTTCCCTGGGATGTGTTTAGTATTTAAAAGATGTATCACTTTCACATTATCAGCTTCAGGGCAGTATTTAAAGACCAGAGTTCCCAAAATAAGTTCCAACATTATTTTCAAATATAACTGGGAACATAAAAGTTTACTTATAGTGTCCTTATCTAAGCACCACTTCCTAAGTTTCTGAATTATGAATCTAATAGTAGGTGAAAAGGTTAAATATTTGGATTGTCAAGGAATCTCTTCTTTCCATACCTGAAAAAAGACTGCAAGATTATTTAGTAACCATTTATTTGTAATAGCTGTGGACAGCTAAAGGGCTAGTTTAAAATTTTGTGAGCAAAAGAAAGCATGAAAGAAAACCACTGGATCTACCACCCCTACACCACCCTTTTCCTTCTGTAAATATGTATATATCCTTTTGATGGGGTTCAACTGACTTTCCCATAGAAGCTGAAAAAACAGACTATAAATTTTAGTCTCCAAGTTAATGGGTAAGGGAAATAATCCCTGTATATACTAACCCAGGGCTGAGGAATTTCTTTTATAATCGAGACCCATTTTAATTTAGATAACTTCCACCCCTTCCATCTGTTTACCTTAAATTCACAGGTAGAGAGCAGTATTCCAGTTCTAAGCACCAATATTCACCCCCACAAAATACACTCCTAAAATTTTTACCAGAGTAGTTACTATTACAATGTTGTTAATAGGGACCACTGTTTGTTTTTCTAATCCATTATCCAAACCCAACACTCTTTTGAAGATTTATTTTAGCCCCGGAAACAGACGAATATGAGTGGATTTCTGAAGGCATTACTGAGATGCTGTCTCTTGAGTCAGCAAATAAACAAATATCATCAGCATAAGCCAGGATCCACAGCTCATCATCTTGTTGTGACCTATGGACTCCTGTCACTAAATTATTTTGGATACTTTGAACCAGGGGATCTAAGGAAAAGACATACAGGAGGGGGCTCAGGGGACATCATTGATGTACTCATTCAGTGATATGAATTGCCTGCCCCACGTTACCAAAAACAACAGGACTAAGGGAGCCAGAAGAACAGCGCATCTGTAGCCACATCACAAATTTCTGTGGAACTCCATAACGTCGTAAGGTTTGAACCAAAAAATCTTGATTGACTCTATCAAAAGCCTTGCTCAGGTCTAATGAGAGCAAAAATCCAGAATGACTGTGCTCATTATAATAGTTGATAAATTCTCCGATCAAAATAAGGGCCTGTTGTATTTTCCGTCCAGGCAACCCACAGAATTGAGTATGATATAACATTATGACAGTGTATTTTTTAAACCACAGATTTAAAATGCTGGATAATAACTTAAAATCGGCATTCAGAAAAGTGATTGGCCTCCAATTACTAATCTCACTCCTATCTCCTGTTTTAAAAAGAAAAATAACCAACCCTTTAGTAAAAAAGGAGGGGATGGGACTATGCTGTAAAAGATAATTATATACTTGTGCTAAATAAAGGGCAAGCTTAGTTGAAAAGGTTCTATAGAATTCAAAAGGCAGACCATCCAGCCCAGGAGAGGATCCAGATTTAGTAAATTTGATGGCTTGTTGAACTTCCACAACTGACACTGGCCCAATTAGGTCTTGGGCTCTCTGATCATCTGGAGTCACTCTAATTTGAGAAAGGTACTGCATGATGTCAATTGTGTTAGGTAACTCCACATTTTGAAAGGATCGTAGTCTACTGTATTATATAATTCTGAAGGATCAGAGGTCAAATTACCTTGTTCATCACGTAATTCGAGAAAGGTGGTGGCTTCTCTATTGTTTTTGTACATTTCAAAGGGATCCATTTGTGGGTTTTTCTGGATCCCGTATAATAGATTCGCTTTGATGGATTGTGCCCTGTCATATTGACATGTAAGTAATTCTGTTTTTAAATTGGATATTTGATCCAAAATATATTTTTTTGTGCCATAGATGATTGTCATCAATCACCTCAATTTAAGGTATTGAAAAAAGGAGCTTTGTGCCTTCTGTTTCCCAAATTTCTGAGAAAAATCTATAATATATTGCTTAGTGTCCCACCACCAATCCCCCAAATCATCATAAAAATTGTAGACTGATATTCTGGTTAATAATAGTCATTTAATGGAGTTTTGTACCCCAAGGTCTTGGAGCACTGAGGAGTTCAGTTTCCATCGATTAGTGCGATATTGTGGAATGGTGGATTTTAGAAAGGACCCAACTAAAAGCATATGATCAGAAAATTCTACCGCAAAAATAGTCAGTGTGTAATGTTCTGGTGATGCTTACTTGTAAAAATATAGTCAATGGTAGAAGTGCATTGTCCCCTCTGAAATGTGAAAGTTGGACCTCCTTTTTTGTAATCTGCACAATTTACCATATCAGCAGTAGTAATACATTTAAACAACATGTTAGAATCACAGTAAGTCTTTTTTTCCCTGCTTAAAGGCAGTCTTTGTGGCCAGGGTACAATTAAAATCTCCCACTAAATAAACAGTTCTGGTGGTCACTAGAAAGGGCTGTATGGATTCAAGCATCTTAACCCTGTCTGCCTTGGATTGAGGTCCATAGATGTTGATGAATCTACTGGGTTGGGAATACCAAATACCATCCAAAATAAGGACCCTACCAGGAATAAGGTCAAAAAGTTTTGTTAAAGAAAAAGTGAACCCTGTAAAGAGGATCTCAAACCCATCTGACCTGTCCGACCCAAAGGACCAAAAGGAAGGTCCCTATGGCCATCCAGCTTTAAATAACTGCATTTGAGTATCTGCCCACATCCATGTTTCTTGCAAGAAGAAAACATCAAACCAATAATCATGTAGTGTTTGGAACGCTACAAGCCTTCTCTTGTGATTCAACAAACTACATACATTGAGAGAGAGTCTACTGTATGCATTTAATTGTTACAGTAATCAGACCATCATTTTTTCCTTTTTTTTTCCTTCCCAGAATATCTATAGTCAGCATTTTTAAAGGAGTCCAAAGAGCCCGGATTGGACTCATTGTCTGCATTGTCTACATCCATATCACCCCAATCCTGGTATTTGAGGACTGAAAAGGGATTCTCAGAGCTGAAATTAAAAATTCCTGCTGTCGCTGAATTGCTTCATGTGGATCTGCGCCTTATGGCTGGTGGACTCCCAGGTTGGTGAACATGTTGACCTGGATCATCCACTGAGACCTCCTCCGTATAGCTCACCAGGGTTAACGGAGCAGCTTGTAAGACTTCTTTTTTAACAATAGGAGGAGGGGGTTCACAAGGTAGAGACGAAGCCGGGAGAGGGTAGTCATCTAAGAGGCACACTGTAGGATGTTCATTATCCGGGTGTTGTGCTGTCTCCTTGGGCTCTGTATCCGGGAGGTGAATTCCATATAAAACTTCTTCCTGGCAGTCTGGATCTGGTGGAGGTGCTGCCTGCGACTCCTGCTGTTGGTGACCAGAATCCTGACCGGGGGGGGGGCCTGGCTGCATGTTGTGCTTTCCGAATGAGGTCCTCAGGGTCCATTTTGTCGGTTTTATTCCTGGATGCCCAAGGGCACTCATGAAAGAGATGGCCTGACATTCACACAGTGAACATTTAGTGTAATTTGAGCATTGCATACTGATGTGCCCAACTTCCACACAAATATCACACCATGGTTTATCACACATGTAAAATAAATGGGTCCTGGAGCTGCATTTGTAACAAGCTCTGGGTTGCCCAGCATAGAAGCAAACACCTCTGTCCTTGCCGAGGAAAAAACAGTTGGGGATATGCACTATTCTGCATTCAGATGAGAAGTTAAACTGAGGTCCCATCTGCCTGGATTGGTGGTAGTTCAGGTAGATGTTAAAGATCCCATGTCACTTATCGAAAAGAGGCCAGTGTCCTGGCCAAATTTCCCTCATTCACTAAAAATACCACCAACAGTTTCATCTGCTTCAAGTCAGTTGGCATTCATCTGTATCCCTCTCCCCCGGGTTGTGCCTGAAAATAGGTAGGATTTGTCTAGTGTACTTACCCAGTCAACAAAATCTAAATAAAAAAAAAAATAAAGCATTCTGCGTTAACTTGACTTTGAACCTCCATCCACCTGTCTAGAAGTCTTCAGCATCTAATATTGCTTCTGGAGTATTTAGCACAGTACAACATTGCTTTAACCACTTGGTGATATCATCCATGTGCACCCCCTCATTACAGAACATTATTGTGACAAATTTTGTTAGGGGTTTAGTGAGTGGAATAACCATGAAGGGGTCCAAAGGGGGTGAAAATTTGCACTGGTTATATATAATGTGTCCAAAAAAGTTTCAATAGCTGAGAGGATTGAAAACTGACATTATAACTGTCTTCTCCGGAAACGTTAATGAAAGCAAATACTTTGGCTGGTGTAAATTTTAAAGAGCCTTTTAGGAGTTGCTTCCCTACATAATATCTGTCAGGCCGAATCTCTAGTCCCCCCTTTATATCTGATGCGGACCGCATTCCTACATGGTGCATCCTCAGATTACATCTGAAAAAAATCAGAGTATTTTTTTTTTCTCTTTATTCTCATCTCTCTCTTGAGAATCAATTGGATCCCCTTCCTAGGTATCTTGTGAAGGATGAGGGCACTGTTGGTCTCGCAGCGGCTGTCCAGCATCTGCATGTAAACTACTAGTAGGCTTTAGTTTATTTTGCTCCATATGAATTGAAGGTTTCCACTCTGGGATACCCTGTGATAAGGGTGCAGGATCCCAATCTGAATTCGGGTACCATTGCCCTTCAGAGCCTTGCCTCCAACCCACCCCTCCTAATGCTGTTTCAGGTGTCCAGTCCAGGCCATGCCCTACCAGTTTCTTTGCAGCAATATCAGTCATCTCTACCTCCAAGCCATTATTCTTCCCAGATAAATTAATTCCCACTGTGCCTTGTACTCCTTCATTCAACATAAAGGATGAGGCCTGTTGTTTAGTGGCTAATGCTGTCCCCAGAATTATCTCGGAATCGTCTTTTATTTTTGTTTGTCAGGAGATACTGTGCCTACATTATCCCCATGACCTCCAGGTACATTAGTGCCAGTAACATTACACGGTACTGCAGCAGTTGTAGTCATCTGCATATCTCTGGTTACTCAGAGAGAGCTTAGTTTTATGATTTCTTTATTTATAGTAGTACCCAGCTGTACTGTAGGCCTAAAATCAAACTTTACAATTTCTTCCCATGCATCAGTCTCCTGACATTTCCCAGAGACACTGAATGAGAATACAGTAACAGCATCCTGAATATTTGGGGATGTTTGATAAATTGTACCTGCATATGGTGCTGCAGTTCCGATCGGGAGTTGTGTGTTGTTGAAACCAACGGTTGTCATAGGGATCGATTGTCCTGATTCAGTCTTCTCTTGTAGTAGCTGCATCACACTTTGTAAGTCATAGAAACATAGACTTTGATGGCAGATAAGGACCACTTGGCCCACCTAGTCTGCCCATTTCCCTTCCTATTGGGTAAGCTGCAGACTCTAGTTAACCAACAGCCTACTTCCTGCAACCCCCCACTACAATTGTCTTATGTCTGTCCCATGCATGTTTGAATTCCCCCATTGTTTTAGACCCAACAACCTCCCCAGGAAGGTGGTTCCATGCATCCAGCACTCTCTCTGTGAAAAAAAATGTCCTCACATTACCCCTGAGCCATCCCCCCTCTATCTTTAAATTGTGTCCCCTTGTTCTTACACATCTCTTTTTCTGAAAGATGCTACCCTCCTGGACTTTATTGATTCCCTTGAGATACTTGAAAGTTTCTATCATGTCCTCCTGTCCCTCCTTTCATCAAGAGTATACATATTAAGCTCTCTCAGTCTCTCTTCATATGGTTTCTGATGCAGACCCGGCATCATTTTAGTTGCCCTCCTCTGGACTGCTTCCATCCTGTCTATGACCTTGCATAGATGGGGTCTCCAGAACTGCATGCAGTATTCCAGATGGGGTCTCACCAACTGTCTGTACAGAGGGATAACCGCTTCCCTTTTTCTACTTGTGATGCCCCTTCCTATGCATCCCAGCATCCCCCTGGCTCTTCTTATTAACTTCTCACATTGCTTACCCACCTTTAGGTCATCTGATATGACTACCCCCAAGTCCCTTTCCATTTTTGTTGTTGTTAGTACCCCTCTGCTATTGTGTACTCTTCTCCTGAGTTTTTGTTTCCCAGGTGCATTACTTTGCACTTCTTTGCATTGAATCTAAGTTGCCATATGTCTGACCATTCCTCCAACCTTGCCAAGTCCCTTCTCATCCTTTCTACCTCCCTTGTGTATCAATTCTGTTACAGATCTTTGTGCCATCTGCAAAGAGGCATACCTTTCCCTCCAGACCCTCTGCAGTGTCACCTATAAAGATGTTAAAGAGGACTGGACCCAGTACTGAGCCCTGAGGTACTCCACTAGTAACCCCCCTTTCTTCAGAATGTGTTCCATTCACTATTACCTTCTGTGTCCTGTTGTGCAGCCAGTTTGCTACCCAGGCTACTGCCCTGGAACCCACTCCCAGGCTGGCTAACTTGATTATTAGTCTTTTGTGCGGGACTGTGTCAAATGCTTTGCTAAAGTCTAGGTAGGCCATATCCACAGCCTCTCCCTGGTCTATTGCTTTGGTCACCCAGTCAAAGAAATCAATCAGATTCATCTGACATGACCTTCCTGCTGTAAATTCATGCTGCTTTGGGTCCTGTGCCCCGCTGGCCTATAGGAACTCAACAGTTCTTTCAGAAGTGATGCCATCATTTTCCCTACCACTGAGGTCAAACTTACAGGTCTGTAGTTTCCTGCTTCTGCCTTGCTCCCACTTTTGTGAAGGGGAATCACATCTGCCCTCCTCCAGTCCTCAGGTACCACCTCATCCTCCCATGATTTGTTAAAAAGTGTGGTCAGTGTTGTCACTAGGTCCTCCCTTAGTTCTTTTAAGATTCTGGGGTGAATCCCGTCAGTCCGCATTGCTTTGTCCACCTTGAGTTTTAGGAGTTCTTTCAGGACTCTTTCTTCTGTAAATGGACTGGTGTCAACCCCCCTGCCCAGAGTGCTTCTAGTGTCTGATTTAGGTAACTCCTCCTCATCTTCTTTTGTGAATACTGAGCAAAAGTATTCATTCAATATCTCTGCCTTTTCACTGTCTCCCTCTGCCCACCTCCCCTCTCCTTCATTAATCTTCACTATTCCTCCTTTAACCTTTCTATGCTCCCTAATGTACCTATAAAAGGTTTTATCCCCCTTCTTAACTGAGTTGGCTATTTTTTCCTCGGTTTGGGCCTTTGCTATTCTGACTGCCTTCCCCACTTCTTTCTGCTTTAATTGATACAGTTCCCTGTTGTGCTCCTTCTGTGATTCCTTATAATTTTTGAATGCAGCCTTTCCTCCTTAACCTTCCCTGCCATCTCTTTTGAGAACCATAGTGTTTTTTTATTCCGCTTTGTTTTCTTTATTTGTTTCACACAGAGGCTTGTTGCCTCTATGATAGCAGTTTTGATTTTTCACCATTGTTCTTCCACCCCTCTGTTTTGGCCATTTGCTAGTGCATTCCTCAGGTATTCACCCATTTTGCCAAAGTCAGCCCTTCTGAAGTCCAGTATCCTTGTTTTTGTATGGCTTATCTCCATGGTTGTGCTTATTGTGAAGCACACCGTGCAGTGGTCACTTGTTCCCAGATGTCTACTGACTTCTAAATTTGTGATCCTCTCTCCATTTGAGAGTACCAGGTCTAGTATTGCTCCCTCCTGAGTGGGTTCCAACACTAGCTGTCTAAGGCCTGCCCCCTGCAGGGCATCAAGAATGACCCTGCTCTTGGATGTGGCTACAGTACATGTCATCCAGTTAACATCTGCCACATTCAGGTCCCCCATCAACAGTATCTCCCCTTTTTCAGCCATTTTGAGAATGTCCTTTATCATTTTCTTGTCCGTTTCCTCCCCTTGAGACGAGGGTCTGTATACAACCCCTGTGTGGATTGTGATGCCATTCCTGTCTCCAAGGTGACCCAGAGTGCCTCTTGTCCTCCCCCTTTACTTTTTAGTTCTGTAGCTTTGATCCCTTCCCTTATGTATAGAGCTACTCCACCTCCTCTTTTAACCTCCCTGTCCCTTCTGTAGACTGTGTACCCCGGTATGTTGACATCCCAGTCATGGTTCTCTGTGTACCATGTTTCCGTGACTGCCACAATATCCAATTGTTCATCTTCCATCAGGGCTACTAGCTCAGGAAGCTTGTTTTCCAGACTACAGGCATTGGTACTCATTGCCCTCCATTTAATGTTGGCTTTATCCTTCCCCCCCCATCCCTACTCTTATTGCCATTGTCTATTTTTCAATTTACCCCTGTCCTGCCCTCTGTTGAGCTCTGCACCTCAGTGTTTACCTTACTGCCTGCCATGTTTTGTGGGAGGCTTGAAATTTCCTGCTTCTTATCAGCACCTCCCCCTTAGCTAGTTTAAAAGCTTGCCAAGGAAGCATGTAAACCTGTCACGTAGGAGCTTGGTTTCCTTCGTGGACAGATGCAGACCATTGTGCCAGTATAGACCTTTATCTCTCCAGGTGGACCCCCAGTCCCCAGTGAAGCCAAAGCCCTGTGCTCTGCACCAGTTTTGCAACCATTCATTAAACTGCGTGGTGTGCAGTACCCTAGCCTCACCCCTGCCATGGACTGGCAGCACCTTTGAGAAGGTAACCGTGTTTGATACCTGTCTGAGGCCCCTCCCCAACTCCACAAATTCATCCTGCACTGCACTGATTCCATGCCTAGCTAGATCATTTGTCCCAAGGTGGACAATGATATCTAGTTCCCTCTCCTGTGATGCTGCTTCTGCAATCCAGAGGATTTGTTTCTTGTCACTCCAAGCAATGGCACCAGGCAGGCACCTTACTTCCCTCTCCTCTCCTCTCCCTTCCCCAGTTCTACCCCCTAACAATCGAGTCCCCTGTCAGAAGCTGTCTCCTTCCCCTGTGGTGTCCCTTGCCACCCTTTTGTGGGTCTCCCTTGTGGATGTCCTCAGCATTCTTCTTGGACTCCACTGAGGGTTCCATTATAGAGGAACCTTGCTCTGCCAGACAGGCGTATGATTTGTGTAGAGGTACAACTAGGGGGCTTCGCCTCTGTTCCACCACCCGCACCCTCCCAGAACCCGCTGTGGTCCAACTGCTTTTCATACTTGGCAACCTCTGAGGCAGTGGTTGTGGCAGTGGTGCTCTTTGGGTGGGGTAGGCCTCCTTAGTCCTTGCCAGTTCAGCCTGGAGGTGGGCAGTCTCCTCCCTCAGAGCTGACAGTTGTCTGCAAACAGGACAGCATCACAATTTTCAGACTGTCTCCTGAAAACTGCTGCCCCACAGCCAGTGCATTGCACCACTCCCCACATGTCCCTCTCCCTTATAATATACAATATGTAATATATATATATATTTTTTAATTTTTGGTGGTGTGTACTTGCCCTTTATGCACTGTGATGGGTTATTAAGAATATGACAGTTCTGTCCCAAGATCTGTTGAGAAAGTGATGTCAGAACTTTGGCAATGAAGGAAATGCCATGCCTGGGGTGTGGGGTGTGGGGAAGGGGGTGGGTAGTCCACAACCACAGGTGGCTGTTAGAAACAATCAAGTACACCACTGGTCCACCACCCTGGTGAGTACTGCCCTTTATAGTAATTCCACTAACCTCCAATAACTTATTTAAATATAGTTTAACTATCACAAAATCCTACGCACCAGTAAATTATTTAAAAATAGTTTCTGTCCCAAAATCCTAGTAGTCAATCCAGCTACCCTCAAGGGACAACCAAAATGCAGTATTCAAACCCTTGTGAAGTTGCTCCTCAATCGATCCTTTACCGAAGGTGTCATCCCTGAACAATGGAAAATGGCTCATGTAGTCCCTGTTCACAAGGGAGGTTCGAGGGAGTCTAACAACAACTACAGGCCAATCTCCCTTCTCTGTAGCCTTGGTAAGATTCAAGAGAGATTGATATACGGACAACTCCGTGACTACCTAGAGCTCCATCAATTACTAGCTCCCATCCAGCACGGATTCAGAACCAATCATGGGACTGACACCGCACCAGTAAATTATTTAAAAATAGTTTCTGTTCCAAAATCCTAGTAGTCAATCCAGCTACCCCCAAGGGACAACCAAAATGCAGTATTCAAACCCTTGTGAAGTTACTTCCAAGATAAGTCAGCTTTCTTTTTTTTAAACTGGATTTATTCAGTTTCCAACTGTGCCTTTAGCAACTGCACCCCTGCTGTATTTGTTGTCGATTGAAAATCCACTTCAGGTTCGAAGGATATCATTTGTTCACCCATCTCAACTGAAGCATCAAGCCCATTTTGGTGCTTTTCTTCACTTACTGGGATGATAATAAAACCTTCAGCATCTTGGAAAATATCTTCAGCCTCTAGAAAAATAAGAGCAGAGGAGGAGGCCTTCTCCTCAGCTCCCTGTACATCCATTCCAGTCTGTGACTCAGGAGAACTGGCCATCCTTGCATTGGATAGCATCTCCCCCTACAGACCGAGTAGGGGAATTTCCCCGGTGCCTTGGCCAAATTTCCCCCATTCACTAAAAATACCACCAACAGCTTAATCTGGTTCAAGGTCAGTTGGTAATCATCTGTATCCCCCTCCCGTCATGCCTGAAAATAGGCAGAATTTGTGTAGTGTACTTGCCCGGTCAACAAAAACTAATTAAATAAAAATAAAAGAAAATTCTGCACCTCAGGTGCAAAGACACGTTTCAGGAAGCCTATGAAAAATGACAGCTGTACTGTTCATAAGGGGGTGTGAAAAAATAGCAATGTTGGAAATTTGGAGTGAAAATATTAAAAATTGATGGTTATAGGCCGGCCCAGTGGTGCTGAGGTGCTCACGACTTACCTCGTGCTACGCCGGCAACCCGTGTTCGGGACTGAGCACAGGCTGTCAGGGGTTGGCAGGGGAGGAGAAGGATTGAGCATCTGATGGACTGCTCTCCTTCTTTGGGGAGTGGGGTTCCTGGTGGTTGGTGCTTGCTCACCCCCCGGCAGAGGCTGGAGGACAGGGCACCGTACAACAAGCTGGGAGGAGTCGGGCCAGACACCTGGAGAAAGCGTGTGCGGAAGCGTGTATGCTCCCCTCTGCTGGCGACATTGCACGGTCCCGACTCCATGGGAGAAAACTGGAGGAAACAGACTGCTGTGCAGGATGGTGGAGGGCGCCTCGCAGGCTCCGCCCCCGGCTGGCCATGGCGCTAGCCAACTATATCCAGACATCAGTGGGGGAGTTGGGGACCCCCGCTGACCCCGTCAGGGGGGCAAGCCCTGGGGTCAGGTCAGCATCGGCTGGTAGACACCGGGGGATGGGGCTGGGGACGTCCTCCTGAGAGATAGCCGGCAGTAGGAGCGAGAAACTAATAACTAAAAAAAAATAAAATTTATGGTTATGAGCGTGCGTAGAAACTGCATAATGGATGCTCATAATGCAGTCATTGTTTGGAGTTTTTTCACCTAATTTTCAACAAGGGCTTTTTAGGACCCCACCTCATGAACAGTGGCACTGTCGTTTCATGAATTGGTCCTGAAAGGTGATTCCGAGCAGCGACTGCAAAATTTCCCTTCGGGACCGAGAAATGAAATGACAGTACCAGTACTAACAAGGTGGGGTCCCAAGAACCCCATTTTGGAAATTTGGGACCAAAACTCCAAAAATTGGCAGAGATATCAACCTAAGTTGAAAACCCCCATTGACTGCCATTATAGGGTTACCGTCATTTCTTCAGTTCCCGGTTGGTCTTTGAAGAGTGCAGATGTGTTCCCAGTCTACAGAAGATCGCTGCTCCCAACCTCCAGAGGTAAGTATGGGTGAGGGGGGTGCGGGGAGGTAGGGTGCGAGAGGGAGGGTGCGGGTTGGGGGAGGGGCTACGGGAATGATGAGGGACTGTTGTCTTTTTTTTTTTTAGGTTTACAAAAAAAGAGTTGGGGGACTGTTTTCTTTTTTACATGTGAAATATTAACAAAACAGATTTTGGAACACTGGGGTGGGCTCCTAGTGTGTCAGAGTGCTGGACGGGAGGTCAATGCCGACCCGGGGATTGGGCACCCTGAGGTCAGCTGAGAACATAGGGGCTTGGGGGGGTGATGCATCCAACACCGGGAGTGGGCATCCCGGTGTCAGAAACATCAAAGAAGTATTTTTTGGCACACTGGAGTGGGCTCCCAGTGTGCCACATTAATGGGGGAGGGGGATATATGCTGACACAGGGATTAAGCACCCCAATGTCGGCAGGTGGGATGGAGAATGGAGGGTGCAGGGCAGGGAGCAGCAGTGGGAGGGAGTGGGAGGGTTTTATGCTGGTGCGACAGGGAATGGAGGGTGATGGGCAAGCAGCAGCAGTGGGAGGGAGTGGAAGGGTTTTATACCAGTGCAACGGAGAATGGAGGTCCGGGATGGGCAGTAGCAGTGAGAGAGATTGGGAGGATTTTATGCCGGTACGACAGGGAACAGATGGTGCGGGACAGGCAGAAGCAGTGGGAGGGAGTGGGAGGATTTTATGCCGGTATGACGGGGAATGGAGGGTGTGGGGCGGACAGCAGCAGTGGGAGGGTTTTATGCCGGTGCAAGGAATGGAGGCTGCTGGGCAGGCAGCAGAAGTGGGAGGGAGTGGGAGGGTTTCATTATATGCTGGTGCGATGGGGAATGGAGGGTACAGGGTGGGCAGCAGCAGTGGGAGGGAGTTAACATTTAAATTTGTTGTCCTCCTGTGTGCCTGGTTGGGAGGGAGGGAGGAGTTGATGCAGCAATGATGAAACTGCCCCAGATTGCAGTGGCAGATTTCTTTCAAGTGCGGCTTTCACGCTGAAACTGCTGTCATCGGCAGCTTCAGCATTAATTGGCGGCTGAGGGATGCGCCCATTAAAGCATCCGCTGCATTGGCCACAACACTGCCACACCTCTGCAATGCTCTACTATCTCAATATGTTTCTTATGCGCTGCGCGCACAAACAAACTTAAAAAGGAAAACATTTTACAAATGTTATCTCCTTAATCTCTGACATGTTGAAATCATATGGTATTCTACCACCTGTCAAAAAACAGACTTGACAATAACAGAAACTATCACTATGTATTAGAAACTAGATGTATAAATGAATTAGAAATACTAACACACACTTTAGATTTAGCTATAATAGCTATAACTGAAACTTGGGGAAATTTAGAAAAAACCTGGTTAACAGAGATAACTGGGTATAAACACTTCTTCAAAAACAGAAATAATACTAAAAAAGGAGGTGGGGTCAGCTTATATACAAGAAATGACCTAAAACCTTATCAAAAAGACTCCAACCCCTGTCTAGAAAGTGTATGGGCATATATTCAAGTTACAAATTCACACAAAATACTGACAGGTACCTGCTATAGACCACTAGCTTCTGACCTTGAAACCACCAAACTAATATCTGAGGAAATACAGCAATTCTCTGACAGAAATGACATATTAATACTAGGAGACTTCAACTTGCCAACTATAAACTGTATTACATCAACTGGTTCAAATCTGCATGACAAGCAATTTCTATCTGTTGTGACTGAACAAGGATTAAAACAGAAAGTGAGTGAGCCAACCAGGGAAAAAAACATATTAGATCTAGTTATTACCAACCTAGAAACCCCAATATCTGACGTAACAATATTGCCGCCAATTGGAAACAGTGATCATATGACAATATACTTTTCTATCCAGCTACCCTCACAACCAAAAAATAAATAACATTAAAGTAAAACAATATCATAAAGCAAACTTCACCCTTATCAAGCAAGAGCTGGGAAAAATCAAATGGGAACAAATTTTACCCCCTTTAAAAACAAATGAAGCATGGGAAACAGTAAAACAAAAAATACTAAAACTTGATAAAAAACATATTCCTGAGAGACTTAAGTATAATAATAAAGGAAAAATTCCCCAGTGGTTTAATAAGCATATAAAAACCTTAATATCTCATAAGAAGAAACTTTTCTCCAAGCTTAAAAAGACAACATTATCTAATACAGATAAAATACTAGCATTCTATAGGAAAACAGTTAAAAAACTTAAAAAACATATAAAAATAGCAAAGCGTAATCTCGGAATTCAAAATAGCTCACACAAAAGATTCCCATAAAGCTTTATATTCTTACTTAAACAAGAAAAAGAACTGTAATAACCAAATTGGGCCCCTGGTCGTAAACTCACAAACCATTACTTCTGACATAGAAACAGCTACTGAACTTAACAATTACTTCTTTACTGTCTATACACATAAATCAGATACCATTATTATTCCCCCTATCATTGATATAAATACAGAAAAGATTTCAGAAGACGATATAAAAAATGCAATCCACACACTAAAAAAACATACAAGCCCAGGACCTGATGGAATCAGTTCTAGATTCCTAATAGAAACAATAGATGAAATTATCCATCCATTAAAAATACTATTCAACAAATCACTAAACGAATCATCAGTGCCAAATGAATGGTGCACTGTAATAGTAACACCAATTTTCAAAAAAGGCTCTCAATCAAAAACTGAAAACTACAGACCCATAAGTTTGACGTCCATCCCATGCAAACTTATGGAAAAAATTATTAAGACCAAAATAGAGCATGAACTAGAAATATTAAAAATAACTGACTTATATCAGCATGGGTTCAAACATGTTTCTCTTGGGTAACTAACCTTATTTCTTTCTATGAACACATCAGCTATCATTTAGATAACAATACACCAATGGACATTATAGTACTTGATTACAGTAAAGCATTCGATAAAGTTTCCCATTCCTTACTGATTAAAAAAACTTATCAAAATAGGATTGTCACCCTTATTAACTTCCTGGATAAATCAGTGGCTGAATAACAGAACTCAGCAAGTCAGAGTAAATAACGTAATGTCCAGAGAAAGAGGAGTGAGTAGTGGGGTTCCCCAGGGCTCTGTGCTGGGGCCTGTTCTCTTTAATCTCTTCATAGGGGACATGTATATATCTAATAATAACAAAATGGTGAAGTTTGCCGATGACACCAAAATCGGGGGGTAAAGCTATCAGTCGAACCAAGGATTCAGGGTTACAAGCAGAATTGTTGCTAATTGAACAATGGGCATCTACAAATGAAATGAGCTTCAACATCTCTAAATGTGCAACCCTCCATCTAGGAAAAAATAATCCACTACAAACTTACTATTTAAACAATTTGGCCATTAAAATCTATTCAGTAGAAAAAGATTTAGGCGTCTTAGTTAATAACAACTTGTCCTCCACATCGCACTGTACTAAGACAGCCAATCAAGCAAAAGTCACCCTCAGAAGAATCAATAAAACATTTATAAATAAAACTGAACAGTGTCTACTCCCACTCTATAGATCCCACGTCAGACCATACCTGGATTACTGTTCCCCCTTTTGGAACCCTTATTTAATTTCTGTTATTAATAAAATTGAAAATATCCAACATAAAGCAACAAAATTAATACCTCATCTTTCCAAACTTGATTACACTACTAGACTAGAACAAACAGGTTTACATTCATTATCCCAAAGGAGACTTAGAGGGGATTTGTTATTACTATTCAATATCACAAAACACACAGAACAGATGCAAAACTGTGGACTAAAATATTCTACTAGAAAAATAGTTGCAAGATTACACAATAAACAATTGGAGATTATGAAAGCAAAAACAAATAAAAGAATGAACTACTTCACTATAAGAGCTCCTAAAATATGGAATAGATTACCTCAGGAAATAGTTGATTCACCCAACATTATGATTTTTAAAAATAAATTGGACAAATGGTTAGCCAATCAGGGATGTACTCAATGATCCACACACGTGGACAACAAATCACGATGGGCAAACCGCCTTCTTTTGTCCCATATTACCAAAGTACCAAAGTACCAAAATACATGTACATAGCTTACTGCATATGATACACAAGTTATGTACTTTATGACTGTTAATTGTCTGTTATAAACAATTTTAAAATCAATAAATAATTAATTATAAAAAAAGAAAAAGAGAACATTGTGATCAGGAGCTTAGTAATAAAGAAAGCTTGCTTGAAAAGGTATCTTTGGAAAGTGGCATAATGCTGCAGCTTCTCTTCCCAGCTTATCTCCAGGTACAGTTTCAAAATAAAACCCACAGATCCAAAGGCTGCTCTGGCATTTGTGGAAAAGCACAAGGCTAAAGACAATTCTGAAGTGCAGGATTCTGAAGGCGAGTATGACTGGCTGATATGGAACTTTGTGACTGCCACATTACCACGTTAGTGAAATATGGTACATTCTTATGAGCAACAGTGGAGATGTTTGAAAATGGCCTTAGTCCGTGTAATGTTTAAGTATGGGGTTTTCCACCATGATTTGCCAATCACCTGGAACTAGTGCCTGTGTTAGAATGCCTTGTCTTTTGTAACTTGACTTTATTGTCTCCGGATGCTGGTATCAGAATTAAGGCATTTGTGATTCCGATTAGGGCCCAGTCCAGGGACATAGTGATGCAGTGTCCATTTATTGCCATTAACACACTCTCCTGTCCCGAGGCCAGAATCCCATTGTTGCAGGCAGGTGGAGCTTCAGGAGACACTCGATGGTAGGGGAGTCAGCTGTTGTTTTTCATGGACATATCTCAGACTCAGAACCAAAAATGGCATCTGCAAGCAGCTGGATTGACATTCAGTCCCTTGCTTCAGCTCTAAGAACGCAGTTTTATTTTCACCAGTTCTACCATCTAGAGATCCTATGGTCAAAAGCAAACCAGAGCTGTTATTATGGGGAGTCCACTGGGATCCAACTCTGGTAATTCATTCACAAAGTATTCATTTGAGGGGGCGATGAAACCCCCTCGCCAATTTTGTTGCACAATCTTGTCTTCAGCATTGTTTCAGGTGTTCCCTGTAGTGGAATGTCCTTTTTTTTTTGTAACCGGGTCGCTATGGATGTTGTGGTTATTACCTCTGGGATGCAGTACCTATGAACCACCCCACGGTGTCCCCCCTACACATGTAAAATCAAAGTGCAACTTAAATGAAACAAAAGTGCAGTTAGTCACTTACACTAATTGTATGCTCACAAGACAAAATGTAAAAGATCAACTAACTACTTACTGGGGGATGTATATTCAGAACCGATGGGGCAATGCAAAGCAGAAACTTGTGAACTGTACATGCAGGACCTAAGTTAGGTATCTGACTAGGCCCGACCTGTAGAAGACTTTATAAACAGCAATAACAGTACCCACCCCCACCAGGCAAGACAACGCAGTAGCAAATAAGACTGTAAACCCTTCAGTTTTACCAGCCCACCTGTACTGGGGCACTATCCAGTGATACCAGTTTTAACCCATAAACCTTAAAGGGAGCTCCCAGCTTTTCACTGGGTACCTACCCAGCAATAGGAATGGTGCAGGCCCAGTGACGTTGATTGTCAGTGGCACAATTTAAAACAAGCAGAATAAACACTTTCCCAAACCCACACCCCACTGCTTAAATGGTAGAACCTCCAAATGAGGTATTTGTTAAGTCCTGGTCCGTTGGCCAAATCTGTAGATTATGCGGCAACTTTGTGCAAACTTTTCCAGTTGCAGGGCAAGCCCTGAGCATACTTACGGTCCTGTTGTACCACTTCCTTGTCACTGGGCTCCTTCTCCTCCTCCTCCTCTGTTGCAGATACAATTTCTCTCAGGTTGATGGTTCAGTTGTGGCAGTTGGGGAGGCAGCTCAAAGATGCTTCAGGCCTCTAGTGCCTCTGGATGTAGCTCAGACTCTCTGTGTCTATAGACTTCTGGACCTCTCCGGCTCTTTCTCTTCCTCCTCTGCAGCACAGACCTGTGTAAGGAGCAGGGCTACATGTCTCACACCAAGGTTCAGGCTTCAGAACCCTAGTATGGAGCTTTAGCCAGTAAGCTAAAAAGTGACATTCAGGAAGGAAAAGCTTTGATACTACACATTCAAAAAAACAGGTGAGTTTATTCAGGACATAAGACGCTGAACACTAGCCCCGGTGCTTCAACCACGTAGGTCTTCCTCAGTGGTTGTTAGCCAGTACCAGGTGTTACCACTAACCGGCTGTCTCCCAGTCTATCTGCTGGAGCGATACAGCTTTTCTTTGACAGTTGTACTCAGCTTCTGGTGCCCACAGGCTGGTAGCTGTGGTACACGTTTACCTCCTTGACTCTCAAGGTAGGTCACAGTCTTTCAGTAAAATGTCATCCTGACATGTTCAGTAGGCAAATACACAGTTCAATCTGTGGATACCCAGGTTGTGGAAAGTCACTTCCAAGTCACTTCCTGATGGCTGGCTGTGGAAGCCCAGGCAGGCTTCACTGGATGGCTCTCACCAGCAGCCCTTGCTCTGCTAACTCTTTGAGAGTGAACTGTTGACTCCCCCTTCTGCAACTGCACTCAGCATCTTCTGGGGGCTAAAGGCAGCTTCTGGTTGGTGTAGGAGGCTGTCAGTCATTGAATTAGTATTCAGAATGTTCACTCGATGCCCTATTGGTTGACAAAAAGGGTGCCAAGGAAACAGCACAGTCATTCTCCTGGAAGTCTGCTGGTCTCATGTACCGAGATCCTTGACCTCTCATTGGCTGCTGCAAGGTCCGGGATCTGCAAGATGGTGGCTTTTGAGCTGTAGGAACAGCGCTTCACTTTAAAGTTACTTTTTGTAGGGCTCATGTCCTGCTTTTACATCAGCTCCCCCCACTCCAGTGCTGTAGCACACTCTGTGCTCTGCTATCTGGTGGTGGTTGTGTGGTGGTTGGAGCTTTCACTAGCCTGTTGGGAGCTTCATTATGCAGCTCCCCCCATGCAGAGCAGTGTCTATGTACTGTGTGGCTGGCAGGCACTCTGTCCTTAATGGCACCAAACACATGGATTACTTTTTGTCTCTCCCCCTCCTAGTGCCTCCAAGCCCCCTGATGCTTACTGGCATCCCTTGGGGCTGGATCACACTAGAGGGATTCGCTGTGGGTTGCTTTGAGGTTGCAGCAAAGTTTCTGTGGTGGGTTGGGTGTGCTGAAGCGGCGTGCAGCAGTGTGTAAGCAGGAAGCTGCTCGAAAATGTGCACACTAGCTGTGTGATGGTGCAGCAGTTTTGTGCACCACCACAGTGGTGGTAGCTCGTCAATTCTTGCTCGTTTGGTTCCCCTCCAGGCTGCAGTCCAGGGGGCTGGAGCGAGCACAGGAATCGCAGGAAGTTCTGGTCAGAGCAGCAGAAAAAATAGTCCAGGTAATGCCCCACCATTGGGGGGATTACACTTAAAAACTATTTATTTACTCAGGACAACCCAGCCAAGATGTACTTTCTTGTTTTCAGTAATGTCCTCTTTTTACCTGTTTTTAACACAGAATGTTACGGCAGATAAGGGCCGCCGGGCCCACCAAGTCTACCCATTTTTTAACCTAATTTACTGCAGAGCCTATTTAATCTACGATACAATCTCTTCCACCCCCACCTTCTTTATCCCTATGAGTCCCTTACATAGATACATAGACAGTGTCGGCAGATAAGGGCCTATGGCTCACCTAGTCTGCCCATTTTGAGTTTGTAACTTCAGTTTATGTTTTCCTAGAACTCTGTTGCCCCTTACCCCTGACTTCTAGAATTCCTTTGTGTCTATCCCATGCATTCTTAAATCCCTTGATTGTTTTGGCCCCCACTACTTCCTCTGGCAGGGTGTTCCACTTGTCCACCACTCGTTCAGTGAAGAAATTGTTCCTCACATTTCTTCTGAATGCCCTCTTGTCCTGGAAATTTTTTTTCACTTAAAAATAGTGTATTTTTGCACCCTGTTCCTTCCTGTAAGATACTGTATGTCTCTATCATGTCCCCTCTCTCCCTCCTCTCCTCCAGGGAGTACATATTCAATTCCTTCAACCTGTCCTCATAGGACTTGTGATGCAATCCATGTACCATCTTTGTTGCCCTCCTCTGAACCTTCTCTACCGTGTCTATGTCCTTATGTAGGTAAGGTCTCCAGAACTGTACACTGTACTCCAGGTGGGGCCTCACTAATGTATTGTATAGTGGAATTATGACCTCCCTTTTCCTGCTGGTGATGCCCCTGCCTATGCATCCCAGCATCATATTTGTTTTACCTGCTGCCTTGTCACACTGTTTCCCTACCTTGAGGTCATCAGAGATGATAACCCCAAGATCCCTTTCCTGCTTGGTGCATGCTATATCCTCAGCCCCCCAACTGATATATTGTGCCAGGGTTTTTGTGCCCCATATGCATTATCTTGCACTTCTTTGCATTGAATTTCAACTGCCAAACCCCTGACCATTCTTCAAGTTTCTGCAGGTCCCTTCTCATTCTGTCTACACCCTCCGATGTGTCTACTCTGTTACAGAGCTTTGTGTCATCAGCGAACAGTGAAATTCTGCCTTCTAGGTCCTGTGCAATGTCATTGATGAAGATGTTGAACTGGACCGGTCCCAGCACTTATCCCTGTGGTATCCCACTAGTCACTCTTCCCTCTGTGGAGTGACAGCCATTTACCACCACCCTCTGTGTCCTGCCGCCCAGCCAGTTACCTACCCACCACACTACTGTCCTGCCCACACCCATATTCCCTAGTTTGTGCAATAGTCTTCTATATGGCACAGTGTCAAAGGCCTTGCTGAAGTCCAGATACGCCATGTCCACTGCCCTCCCCGATCCACCTCCCTAGTCACCCAGTCAAAAAATTTAACGAGGTTGGTCTGACATGACCTCCCCCTGGTGAAACCATGCTGCCTTGGGTCCTGCAGTCCATTGACAACCAGATGTTCCACCAATCTCTCCTGCAGTAGTGCTTCCATGATCTTCCCCACTACTGAGGTGAGGCTGACTGGTCTGTAGTTCCCGCCCTCTTTGTTCCCACTTTTGTATAAGGGGACTACATCTGCTGTCCTCCAGTCTTTGGGTACCTCCCCTGTTTCCAGTGATCAGCTAAACAGGATAGCCAGAGGTTCAGCCACCACCTCTCTTAGTTTTTTAAGGACCCTGGGATGCACCCCCATCTGGCCCCATTGCTTTATCAACTCTTATTACTTTCAGTTCCTTCAGGACCCTTTCTCGTGTAAAGGGACTTGTGTCCTTTTCTGCACCATTCTCGCCCCTTGTACTCCCTTCAGACCATTACTCTCCTCTTCCTCAGTAAAGACTGAGCAGAAATACCTGTTCAGTATGTCAGCTTTACTGTTGCCATCCTCCACGTGGCCCCCATCCTCCCCCTTCAGTCTCACTATCCCTCCCTTTGCTTTTCTTTTTTCACTTATGTACCTGCAAAAGATTTTGTCCCCTCTATCCACTGATTTTGCAATGTGCTCTTCTGCCTGAGCTTTGGCTTCCCTTACTGACCTCCCTGCCTCCCTTTGCTTCAGCAAAGGCCGATGGCACATTTATAAGGTAGAAAAAGAAATGGGCAGACTGGATGGGCCTTGCTGTCCTTATCTGCCGTCAACTTCTATGTATGTTTCTATGTTTCTATGTTCTCCTGGTACTTCTCCCTATCCCCTTCTGCCTGTGTCTTTTTGTATTGCCTGAATGCAGTCCCTTTGGCTTTCACTTTCTTTGCCACCTCTTTGGAAAACCATAATGGCCTCCTCTTCCTTTTCCTCTTGCTAGCCTGCTTAATGCATAATTCTGTTGCTCTTGTAATCCCCGTTTTAAATACTGCCCACTGTTCCTCAACCCCTGATTCCTGCCCCATTCCCCTTAATGCCTCTTTCAAGTATCTCCCCATTTTCCCAAAGTCTGCCCCCCTAAAATCCAGGGTACATGTTTTTGTGTGGTTTGGTTCTGCTCCTTCTGTGATTTCAAACCACAGTGCCTGGTGGTCACTGTTCCCCAGGTGCTCCCCCACTGTTACCCCCATCACACTGTCCCTGTTTGTGAGCACAAGGTCCAGTATTGCCTTCTGCCGAGTTGGTTGCATGACCAGTTGCTTGAGGAAGACACCCTGAAGGGAGTCCAGGATAAATCTGCTCCTAGTAGATGCTGCTGCTGGGATGCTCCAGTCCACGTCTGGAATACTGAAGTTCCAACCAGTACTACCTCACTCTTGTCTGCCATCCTTTGATGGCTAGCATCAGCTCCCTATCTGTTTCTTCCTCCTGGGCTGGTGGTCTATAGACCACACCTGTGCGGATGGCTGGCCCCATTTTCCTTTCCAGCTTAACCCACAGTATCTCTCCCCCATTTTGTTCCTCCTGGATCTCTGTGGCCCTTATGTCATTTTTCACATACAGTGCCACTCCTCCTCCCTTCCTACCTGCCTAGTCTCTTCTGAATATGTTGTAGCCAGGAATGGCCATCTCCCAGTCGTGGTTATCATTACACCAGGTTTCTGTGATGGCCACAATGTCCAGGTCTGACTGCACCATGACAGCCTCTAGATCTTCTATCTTGTTGCTAAGGCTCCTGGCATTGGCACACATAGCTTTCCATGATTTGACCTCCTTAGACTGTTTAGCTGTTCTACTCCAGCCCCTTCCCTGGTTGTCCTTTATGCCT
Organism: Neoceratodus forsteri; assembly: GCA_016271365.2. NCBI lineage: Eukaryota > Metazoa > Chordata > Ceratodontiformes > Ceratodontidae > Neoceratodus > Neoceratodus forsteri. The sequence goes on along the minus strand of CM057454.1, from coordinate 970,492,165 downwards.
GGTTCTCCTTGCTGCCTGCCCTTCTGCTGATTTTTGCCTCTTTTCTGCCTATCCACCTCTTGGGCACTAATCTCCATCTTTTGCACACTGCTTTGTTGAGATATCCACTCCTCCAGTTCACTGGTTCCACTGCTAGCTGTGGGGTGTGAGCAAGTAGGTACCCTCCTCGCTGGTCTGCCACCCCTCTTGGCTAGTTTAAATACTTGTCAATGTAGCATTTAAACTTATCATTGAGTGCGTGGATTCCCCTCCAGAATGGATGCAGGCTGTCAGGCTTGAACAAACCTCCATCCCTCCAGGTGGGTCCCCAGTCACTAATGAATCCAAACCCCTCCTCACAGCACCAGTTCTTCAACTATGAGTTAAAATTCCTGGTGCATGCACCCCAATGCTCTCCCATGCCTCTCGCAGGTAGTACTTCTGAGAAGGTGACAGAAGTAGCTACTTGCTTGAGACTCCCCAATTTCCTAAACTCTTCCTGAACTTCCTTTGGCTCCCCATTTGCCAGGTCATTAGTACCTAGGTGGATAATGACATCCAGCTCACCCTCCCATCTTGCCTTCCCAGCGATCCCCAGGATCTTCCTTCCATCCCTCCATGCCGTGGCACCTGGTAGGCACCTCACCTCCCTGTCCTCCCCCTCCTGTCTTCAAGCTGGATCCCTCTTATGATGGCATCCCCCACCAGGATTTGCTTCCTCCTCTTCTGGGGTCCACTGCTTTCCTCACTGAGGTCACCTCCTTGGCTAACCTCCACATCATTTCCTTCCACTTCTCTGGGTACCTCTATTTGGTTGCCCCCGTTTGCCAGTGTGGCATATGAGTTCTTGAGTGGAATAGGATCTGGGATGTGCCTCTGCCTGACCATCTTAACCCACCCTGAGCCCACTGTCATCCAAGTGCTCCTCGTTCTCCACATCCTTTGAGGCAGCGGCATTGGACTGGGTGGTCTTTGGATAGGGGTGATAGTACTCCTGACCCAGTTTACTTCCGCTCTGAGCCTGGCTACCTCATCCTGCAGTCCAGAGAGATACATGCAGATACAGCAGCACCTCGGTGTCCAGAAGGTCTGCCTGAATATGACTGCCCCGCAGCCTCTGCATTGCACCACTCCCCACATTATACCACAATTATACTGCTATTCCACTACTTGTCTGTTACTGAAGCTCTCCTAGTTCCCTTTTTATTAATTTACTGTCCTAAAAATCCTGCCACTGATCCTCAGATACTTTTCTTTTAAACCTTGTGCCTGTCCTAGGCATTTTTAAACTCCAGCACTGTTTTTGCCCCCATTACCACCGTAGGAAGGCTGTTCCAGGCATCCACCATCATTTATGTGAAGAAGTACTTCCTGTTATCCCTCCTGAATTTACCTCCTCCAGTTTCATGGCACGCCCCCTTGTTCTAGAGCACCTTTTCCTTTTAAAAATACCCCACTTCTGTACTTATTAACCCCTGTGAGGTATTTAAAGGTCCCTATCATAGCACCCTCCCTCCTCTCTGCCTGGGTGTACATATTTAGCTCCTTTAGCCTCTCCTCATAGGGTTTTTGATGCAGACCCTGCACCATTTTGGTAACCCTCCTCTGGGCTGCCTCCTCTCTATGTCCTTCCTGAGATGTGGTCTCCAGAACAGGACACAGTAGTTAAGGTGGGGTCTTACCAACGATCTATATAGGGACAGCACCACCTCCTTCTTCCTGCTGGTGGTATCCCCTCATATGCACCCCAGTATCCTACTAGCCCTTCTGACTACCTTGTCATGTTGCCTGGCCTCCTTTAGGTCACCCAATATTATTACCCCGGGTCTCTTTCCAACTTGGTCTTTGTCAGTATCACTCCACCCAATTTTTTGTTATTTATTATTTTTTTTATGGAATTCGACAGGGAGCTCCAGTCCCTCCCTTGGAGGCACTCATTCTCTGACCTGGTAGTCGGGTCATCATGGACCCTGTCGGCTCCCGATTTCTGTGATGTTTTTCCCCCGGGCTCATGACCATGCAATTGGCGAAGCAGCTGTCTCTTCCTCTGAGGAGGCAGCTTAACACCCTGGACGTGAGCTCTCCCCATTCTTGGCAGCGTGCCTGTGCTGACTGCCAGCCACTGCTGGGTGTCAGTCTGCAGCCCACTCCACCCACTTTGTATTCCACTCCTAGGTTTCTATCGCCCAAGTGCATTATTCTGTAATTTTTTGCATTAAAACCCAGCCGCCATACCCTTGACCACTCTTCCAGCCTTCTAAGATCCCTGCCCATCCTTTTCCACACACACACACACCCCGGAGTGTCCACTCTGTTGCAGATCTTGGCATCATCTGCAAAGAGGCAGACCTTCCCTTTCAGTTCCTCCACTATGCCATATGTGGAACAGTGTTGAAAGTCTTGCTGAAATTCAGGAAGGCCATGTCCACTGCTCTTCCCTGATTCATCTCCTTGGTCACCCAGTCAAATAAATCTATCAGATTTGTTTGGCATGACCATCGCCCTATGAAACCATGCTGCCTTGGATCCTGTAATCCACTGAATGCAAGACATTCCACAATCATTTCCTTTAGTAGTTTTTCCATTAACTTACCCACCACCACTGTCAGGCTGATAGGCTTATAATTGCCCATTTCTTCCCTGCTACTACTTTTGTGAAATGGGACTACATCTGCCCTTCACCAGTCCACCAGAATCATGCCAGTCTTCAGAGATCTGTTACAATAGGTGTGTCAGAGGTGCAGCTAGTATTTCCCTGAGCTCCCACAGCACTCTTGGATTTACCCCAACTGGCCCCATAGCTTTATCCACCTTCAGGTTAGCGAATGCCTTCTGGACTCTCTCCTCAGACAACAGACTAGTGCCCACTTCTCTCTCATCAAAGCTCCTGTTGCCTTTTCTTAGTCCCTCCCCTTCCTCTTCTACTGTGAACACTGAGCAGAAGTATTTGTTCAAGATGTTTGCCTTTTCTTGATCCCTCTCCATACAGTCCCCCCACCTTTAACTGTACAATCCCTCCCTTTGTCTTTCCTTTTTCACTAACATACCAAAAATAAATATTATCCCCTTCTGATACTGTCTGAGCTATTCTTTCCTCTGTTTGCATCTTTATGCTCTTTACTGCTTTGCCTCCCTCCCTCTGTTTTCCCTTGTACACTTCCCTATCCTCCTCCTCTCTTGGTCTCTGTATACCTCCTGAATGCTACTCTTTTAGCCTTAACATTTTTTGCTGTCTCTTTCGAGAACCATAGTGGTCTCCTCTTCCTTATCTTCTGCTTATTCACTATGCCCTCTTTTAGTTTGACCCACTTTTCCTCTCCCCCTCCCCCCTCCACTCCCCAGTCATCTCCCCCTGCCAGGTCATTCCTGAGGCATTCACCCATCTTTGTGAAATCAGCCCTTCTGAAGTCCAGGACTCCTGCTATTGTGTAGTTGGATTCTGCCGCTGTTCTTGTGTTGAACCACACTGTGCAATGATCACTGGTCCCCAGATGGCTTCCCACCTTGATGTCTGCAATACTGTCCCTGTTAGAAAGCACCAGGTCCAGTACCGCCCCATCATGAGTGGGTTCACTGACTAGTTGCCTGAGGAGCACCCCCTGTAGTGAGTCCAGGGTGTCCCTGCTTCTAGCTGAAGCTGCAGCAGGGAGGCTCCAATCTACATCCAGCAGATTGAATCCCCCCACCAGCAACACCTCCTCTTTTTGGCCATTTTGCCAGTTGCTTCTAACATTTCCTTATCTAAGGCCTCCCCCTGTGCCGGGGGTCTGTAGATCACATCTATCTGAATAGTGGTTCTGTTTTCCGACTCGAGGGTGACCCACAGCACCTCTACCCCCCATATTCCCTATATTTCTGTTGCTTTTATGCTTTCCTTCACATAAAGCATCACTCCTCCTCCTTTCCTTCCGACTGTGTCTCTTCTGAACATCGTGTGGCCTGGTATGACTATGTCCCAGTCATGGCTGTCAGTGCACCATGACTTGGTAATGGCCACAATATCCAGGTCGGCATCTGCCAAGATGGTCAGCATTTTACAGTCTGGTGGACAGATGCTCAGCGAGGTTAAGTGACCTTCTCAAGGTCACACAGCACTATAACTGGCTGTGGTGGATTTGAACTTGGATCTCCTGGTTCAAAAAGGCCTGCTCTAACCGCTGGGCCATGGAGCCCTGAATTTGTCTCCCAGTCCCTTTTTTGGTAAAATTATTTTACTGTATATTCAACTTTGCAGTCTTCTAAAATGTACTTATAAATCTGGTCAGTCTCTTGAATACTACTAACCACCTACATTTCAATATTTATTTTATTTATTTTGATTACCGCATGACCTCACTGGGATCTGGTCCCTTTTACAGGAGTGTCCAGGGCACAAGGAACACTACATTTATACCAAGCAGGATACTATACACTGGGTGTCAACAGTATTTGAAAATCCCTCTTTCTGACTGGTGGAGAAGGTACCAAAGCATTGTGGTTCAGGATTAATAACCGCACAGCTAAACTTAATTGTTTTTGTTTACAGTGAAACCATTTATATGTGCAATAAGACAAGCGCTTTGTGCCTCACAATGCACCGGGGTGAGCAGTTCAGGAATAGTAACCCTTACCCTGTGGTATCTTACTGCTTATTCATTCAACAGCTGTAGGAAAAAATACCACACAACAAAACTGATATTTTTGGACCCACTTTTCAAGATATCATTCAGGATATCTTTTTTTTTGCTCTCCTGCCGATCAGCCCACTTCGGCCCTGCCACTACTGCGCAGCCCCATCATCTGTCCCTATAAAGTATCTCCTTCCGTGTTTCCCCATGAATGAACCACCCACAGGAAAGGCTGCCCAGAGGCCATGCCCCGTTACCTCAGAGCTGAGTTAGAGTGTCAGTTTGGGAGAGGTAGTCCAGTTGGTGGTGCAGGACCTGTGACGGAGCTCTGGGTGGCATCCTGTGCAGTCGTGGAATTTTCCATTTTTTTCTCCCCTTGGAGGTGTGATGTGCCACAATGTTACCATCTGCTCTGCCTCCCCAACTACCAAGCTCCTTGCTGCACACTTCTTGCCTTCGCAACGGGTCAGTCAAGCGCTGGATGCTGTCCCACCCTCCCTCCCAGAGAAGGAGAGCAGTCCTTGGAACGCTCTGTCCTCCTTCCCTCGGCTGGCCCTTCAATAGCCCAAACTCACTTCCAAACCCAGGCTGTGGATGCATGGAACAGCCTTCCTGAGGAGGCTGTGGAGTCAAGAACAGTGGGAGAATTCAAGAATGCATGGGACAGACATAAAGCAATTCTAGTGGGGGGTAGGAGGAAGTAAGCTGTTGGTTAACCAGAATCTGCAGCTTATCCATCAGTTAGGGAAATGGGCAGACTATGTGGGCCAAAAGGTCCTTATCTACCGTCAAATTCTATGTTTCTGTGTTTCACAAGCCAAAGTACATATGTGAATACATATGTGAATCTGTACAATGTCTGTATAATTCTGTGTACATATGAGCTTCTTTTCTCCTCTCTATAAACAGTATATATCTGTATTGCATTGTAAACATCTGTGTTGACCTGTATATATATATTTGTTCATGCTCCACCCAGGTCCATCTTGCAAATGAGCTTCTGCTCAACGATGAATGCCTGGTTAAATAAAGACTTGACTGATTGATTGATTGATTGAGTAGCTGTCATTGCACAGAAGCATTGCTCAGTTTCTAAATCAACAGGTGATGGCACTAGCAGAGTGTGCATCACTGTTACTTGTTCAGTTCCAGTATGTTTCCTAATCCAATTAGCAACACCTAGTATATATACTAGTCAGCCTGTGTGGCTGTTTTCTGTTTATTTCTCTTTTATGACTTGCAATGGCAACATTGACTACTGAAGCACTGCGCCAGGTCTGTGAAGTTGTACAGTCACAGCGAGGGCATAACAAGCTGAATAAAGGGGGCTATATTTGCATTAAGGAGAGGAACAGGTCTGATTTGTACCATTGGTGCTGTCAACATAGAAAGTTAGCTGGCTGTCATGGCAGAGCTTCCACTGTGCTGGTGGGGGGACATCACCTACGGGGGACTACTGACCATAATCATTTCCCTGATGCCACTGATGCCTCTTTGGCAAACACAATTGCTTCCTTGAAACACTGCGGAGTAACCACTCACGACACACCTGCCCAGTTGATACAAAATGAGCTTGCAAAGGTGTCTCAAGAAGTCAGGCATAACTAACCTGGAAAACATTCTTTGCAGCAAATTGTGAAATGTGCAAGACAGCAGAATATGACACCAGAGCCCAAAACACTAGAAGTTTGAATACCACCAGAGTTCAGACTAGTTAATGGGCAATCTTTCCTGCACAAGATGGAACATGTGGCACTGAAACAATCTTTTTGTTTACAACCAAAACCAACACTGAGAAGCTTAGTTCTGCATCATTTTGGATAATGGACGACACGTTTCAAAATGTTCCAAACCTCTTTAGGCAGTTATATTCAATACATGCACCTGTGGGCACTCCTGAAATATGCCAAATACTGCCTTTGCGTATGCGTTAATGTCCTCCAAATCTCAGGACTGTTATTTATGCATGTTACAGGATTTACAAGATGTGGCTGATGAGCATGATTTTTGTGTGGCTCCGAGCAGGCAGCCATCAACACCTGCAAGTCTGAATTCCCAGCTGCAGAGAACAAGGGCTGTCTTTTCCACCTTGGCCAAATTGTCTGGCGCAAGATCCAGGGTTGTGGGCTGGCTACAAAATATGGAACTGATGCAGAATTTAGCCTTAAAATGTGCCAATTAGTTTCGCTTGCATTTCTCCCCCTGAACAGATTCCTGAAGTCTTTTCTGAGATAAAGACAGATAGCCACCAGAAAGCAAAGGGGGTTCTGGAATGGTTTGAAGAGACTTATGTGCTGGGAAGGGAGTGGAGAAGAATGAGGAACAGTGCAACAGTGAGAACACCACCACTATACCCCCCCCCCACAATTTTGGTCTGTGCGCAATCACATGCTAAGTGGTGTGCCACGCACACAAAATAAGGTGGAGGTGTGGCATAGGCACCTGGGCACATTAATGGGCACCGCACACATTGGGATTTATCATTTTATTGAGGAGCTACCCAATGAACACCTTGTGACAGACAGCACGGTTGAAAAAAATAATCGCAGGTTGCCCAAGTCGCCTGTTAAAAAAAGATATGTTAAGAGAGAGGAACAGATGGGAGCAGCAGTCTGCCAAGGATTTTATTCATGGGATAGCGCACAACCTGGTGCTTTAAATCCCTGCTGATGTGGTTTTAAAGTCATCATCAAAAAAGCTATGAAGCTCTGGCAATCAAACCTGCACAGTAACATGAAGTTTTAAGTCCACCAATAATGACTATATAATGTGGTTTTAAGTATTGAAAATAAAAAAGTTTGTTTTTAAACTGGCCCTTTCCAATCAGAAATGGGGCTTGACCTTTGAATCTTTGGAGGAGGAACTTGCACAGTAGAATGGAGCTGGGAGCTAACAGTGGAGCATGGTGCATCTATAAACATCAGGAATGTCTTTTCTGTGTTTTTAACAACATACTAGCTATTGTAATGAAGGACTGCTGCAATTGCTTCCAGTAGCTTACATTTTAAGTTTTTGGTGCATTTCTATCTTCCGTTGCAGTCTATCCTGAAGTCGGGGAATGAGGAGTTGGGAAATGTGGAGCCGGAAAGGGGGGGAAGGCAGGTTGGGTGACTACATGGCAGGAAATAGAAAGTCGGGCAGTGTCTAGTGACGGGAAGTTGGTGTCGGCAACTTTACTGTCAGGCAATCGAACGGATCCCATTTAAAATACATAGGTTTATGGCTTGATGGATGCATGTCTTTTATCCCAAACATTGAAGACCTCTGCAAAAAAATAGAATTAGATTAGGCTTCTTTTACAGAAACAAGCACTGTTTTCCAATGGATGTCAGGAAGAAGCTAGTGCAGGTCACCTTTCTCCCCCTCCTGGACTATGTACAGCTGATTTGTAGCCGTTATTTGAATGCCTTAACAAACAATGTTTCTATGCAACGAACTACATGTGCTATATCACAGGGCACTACAATTCATTATAAACATAGAAGTTGATGGCAGATAAGGACTGCAAGGACCATCCAATCTGCCCATTTCTTTTTCTACTTTATGAATGTGCCATTGGCCTTTGCTCTGTCAATGGCCTATCTATTCATACTCATCTGTATTGTTCCCTTATGCTTATCCCATGCTTGTTTGAAGCCCTGCACTGTATTCATATCCACCACTTCCTGAGGTAGACTGTTCCATGCATCCACCACCCCTTCCGTGAAAAAGAACTTCCTCACATTACCCCTTAATCAGCCTCCCTCTAATCTCATGCTGTGTCCTCTTGTCCTGCTATTTTTCTTATACTGAAACATGTTAGACTCTTTCACTTTCTAATGCCCTCAAGGTGTTTGAATGTTTCAATCATATCACCTCTCTCCCTCCTTTGCTCTAGGGCATACATATTGAGCTCAGTTAATCTGTCCTCATATGTTTTCTGATGCAGTCCCTGCACCATTTTGGTTGCCCTTCTCTGGACTGCCTCAATTTGGTTAATGTCCTTGTGAAGGTGTGGCCTCCAGTACTGCACGCAGTACTCCAGATGGGGCCTAACCAGTGTCTTGTAAAGAGGGATTATTACCTCCCTCTTCTGACTTGTGATACCCCTACTAATACACCCCAACATCCCTCTAGCCTTACCTACTGCTTTAGTGGTCTGCTTGGATGATTTCAGGTCATCGGTGATGATGACGCAAAAATCTCTTTCTTCCTTTGTGAGTGCCAGCAACTCCCCTCCCAGCCTATAGGTGGCTTCAGGGTTTCTCTTCCCTATGTGCACGATCTTGCACTTCTTTGCTTTAAACCCAAGTTGCCACTCTTCCGACCATTTTACTAGTTTATCCAGATCTCTTCTCATTCTGCCCACCCCATCTGGATCATCTACTCTGTTGCAGATCTTGCTGTCATCTGCAAACAGACAAACCTTACCCTCTAGTCCATCTGCAATGTCACTGATGAAGATATTTAAGAGGACTGGCCCCATGACTGATCCCTGAGGTACCCCCACTTGTGACTTGCATCTCTTCTGACTGTATACCGTTTACCACCACTCTCTGTTTTCTGCCCATCAACCAGTTTGCCACTCAGTTGACCAATGTCTGACCCACCCCCGAGCCTACCCAGCTTATTAATCAATCTTCTATGTGAAACAGTATTGAAAGCTTTGCTGAAGTCAAGGTAGGCAACATCAACTGCTCCTCCTTAGTCCACCACTCTGGTTACCCAGGCAAAGAAATCTATGAGATTAGTTTGACAGGACCTTCCTTTTGTAAACCCATGCTGTCTTGGATCCTGTGCTCCTATTGATTCCAGGTGTTGCACTATCCTTTCCTTAAGGAGTGTCTCCATAATCTTGCCCACTACTGAGGTATGACTGACTAGTCTGTAGTTCCCTGCCTCCTCCCTGCTACCACTCTTGTGGAGTGGGATCACATGCGCCCTTCTCCAGTCTTCTGGGACCTCTCCTGTGCACAGAGACTCACTAAACAGTTCTGATAATGGCTCTGCTAGTTCCACCCTTAGCTCCTTTAGTACCCTGGGATGTATGCCATCAGGTCCCATTGCCTTGTCCAGCTTATTGAGCTCTTGTATGACCCTTTCTTTTGTGAAGGGACTAGTGCACACCTCCTCCCTACTGTGTCCATGGTGCTGAGCTGTGGGCCCTGCCCTACCTTCTCTTCAGTAAATACTGAGCAGAAGTAACTATTTAGGATAGATGCTTTTACATGGTCCTCCTCCTCACACACACCCTTATCCCCTTTGATCTTAGCAATACCTCCTCTGGTCTTTCTCCTTTCACTAACGTATCTATAGAAAGTCTTGTCACCTTCTTTTACTGTTCATGCTAGTGTTTCCTTGGTTTGGGACTTTGCCTGCCTTACTGCCTTCCCTGCTTCTCTTAGGGAAGTTTGGTATGCCTCCCTATCTTCATCCTGCTGCGTTCCCTTATATTTCCTGAAGGCTAGCCTTTTGGCTCTGACCTTTTCTGCTACTGTGTTTGAGAACCAAAGTGGTTTCCTTCTTCTTTTGCACTTCCTTTTCTCACTAACACAATGTGATGTTGCTTCAAGTATTGCATCTTTAATGCTTGCCCACTTTGCCTGTACCCCCTCATCTGTATTTCTTTTTGCCAGGGCTAGCTTAACTCTGTTGGCCATCTTATCAAAGTTAGCTACTCTGAAGTCCCATATTTTTGCCTTGGAATGGGATGATTTTGTTCTAGTGGCCAAATTGAACCATACCATGTGATGGTCACTGGCCCCCAAGTGACCTTCTACCTGGAGATCTGTGATCCCTTCCCTGTTAATCAGTACTAGATCTAGGATAGCCCTGTCTCTTGTGGGTTGTTGTACCAGTTGTTTGAGGCCCTCCCCCTGCAGGGAATCCACCACGTGTCTAGTTCTGGTAGATTTTCCTGCTGGTATTGACCAATCTGTATCTGGCATGTTGAAGTCTCCCATTATCAGAACCTCACCTTTAGCTGTCATGTTTTGTATGTCTAGCTGTCATGTTTTGTATATCTTCTAACAGTAACATGTCTATGTCCCCCCTGGTCTGGAGGCCTGTAAACAACCCCAGTTCGTATGGCTGTCCCATTTCCTGTTTACAGGGTGACCCACAGTTCTTCTGGCTCCTTATGTGTATTCTGAATTTCTGTAGCTTTGATATTTTCATTGATATAAAGGGCCACTCCACCCCTCCCCCTTTTTGCACCCCGGTCTCTTCTGAACAGTACATAGCCAGGTACTGAAATCTCCCAAGTGTGGTTACTTGTAAACCATGTCTGGCTACTATGTCCAGTTTATCCTCTATCATTATTGCCTGCAGGTCTGGGATCTTGTTTCCCAGACTGCGAGCATTTGTGTACATGATTTTCTATTGGCCTGATTTCGGTGTGTTAGTTGTTGGACGAGGTCTGGCATTTCCCCTGTGCATCGTATGGGTTGCCATACCTTTTTCTTTACTCGATAATGCAAATGAACTACAAACATGCTGAACTCCTGTTTGACCACTAGCTGTGGGGAGAGGGGTGTTCTTCCCATTCGACGTATGGGGTGCTGCACCCCTCTCCCCATTTGCTAGTTTAAATATTCTGCAAAGATGTCAAATTTCTGCCCCAATGCACTGACTCCCTCCTTAGTCAGATGCAGTCCATCAAATTTAAAGAGCTTTCGCTCCCAAAACTGTTGCCATTTCCGTACAAATGTGTGTCCTTTTTCCTGGCACCAGCCCTTAAACCACATGTTTAGCTCCCCTATCTCCCCTTCTCTGACCTTCCGTCCATCTGTTCCTCTCTCCCAGACTGGCAGGATCTCAGAGAAGGAGATGCTGGATGAAATGGATGATAGTTTGTCACCCAGTCTGGTCAGGTGTTCCTCGGACTCCACAACTCACCTGCTGGCGAGATCGTTAGTCCCTATGTGTACCAGGACAGCAATGTTTTCTCCTGCTTCCTGAACAATTTTAGCTATGCGGTCAGTGTCTCTCCACGCTGATGAACCTGGGAGACATCTGACCATTACCCCTGGCTGGAGATACGTATCAACTCCTCGAATCATGGAGTCTCCTATGATCAGAAGTTTTTTAGATTTCCTTCTTGCTTTTTTGTTTTGGGTCCTGTTTTGGGCGAGTTTTGTTGTGCTAGCTCCTGTGCTGTAGTGTCCTGCTCTGCAGTGTCCTTTGCCCCTTTGTTTGATTTCGGAGACAGAGGCAGATACCTGTTTGTAGTTTTTATATGGTTTGTGGAGGTGATATGTTGGAGAGCACCGAGTACTAACTCAGCATCTAGAATTCACCACTATCTACTTTATGCCACAGTAGGGTGGTCATCCCTAACCACAAGAAGGCTTAAAAATCTATATATTTGAGCCTACAAAACAATAACCCAAAATTTACCACGATATACTTCAGATCTTGCCATCTTATCTCACAGTAACTACGCATTAAGGAAAAGCAGTTACTGTATATTATTTTTGATATCCAAAAATGTGTTTCTCAATATGGTAAATCAGCAATAAGCAACATCATCCCTGCAACTTGGAATAACCTACAAAAATCTCTCAAACTCACCAGCACAGTCAGTCTTGGTATCTTCAAACCTCTCACAGGAAAACACAGCAGTGGATCCTGTAACTGTAATTAGCATAATGGCATGATTACCACTGGAACAATCACTTGCCAGAGTAAAATCTCCTGAATTGTACTGATGAATACCACTAGCTATCCTTATATACATTAGGATGCACACAGTTTATATTAGATAGGCATTTAGCATATCTTCTTGCCCTACTTTATATAATACTGTATTATTATCTATACTTACTCTATGTATATTGCACTGTATACTTTTTTCTATATAATGCTGTACTATAATCTACACTTACTCTATGTATATTACACTATATACTTTTTTCTATCAATCCACTGTGCTATGTATGTATCACTCTAACTATTGTATATTTTTTATTGTATGCTGCCCTACCCAGGACGTCCTTGTAAATGAGCTTGCTCAATGGAGCCTTTTCCTGGTGAAATAAACTAAACTTCCATCCCTCCTGGCTGGGTGGCAGCTTCCAGGTGCGGACTGTGTTTATGGTAGGAGGTTAAGAGGAAGTTGCATTGCCTGAAGAGTTTGGTTTCCAGCTGTGAAGGATGAATTGGCTACTGGTTCTATGTGTTATGCTGTTTTCCAGTGTTCCCTGTAAGAACAGTGGAGATCTGTATCTGCAAGGTACTGAATACCTGGTCCATCAGCACAGCCTACCTTACATGCTCCCGCTACTCAGCCTGCTCCGGCAATCTGCCAGGACAGGTGTGCCTACCTAGTCCAGATTAATAGCAGTCTGACAGACTCAAACTACTCCTTTTTGCCTAGTTTGTGAAAATGTTTAGCTACTCTGTGCATATACTTAACTAATTCTCCTCTGTATATCGGCCTGTAATCTTTGTCTAATGTTATCTCCATGCCTGTAAACATTATGTAAATGATGACTGTTCTCACTGTCCTAATGTTGTTGTAACCACTGTACACTACAATGTGAATTTGTATCCACTGCTGTATTTCCCTGTACTGCCACCTTGTGGCCCAAGTTGTGACTGAGAATGGTCCACTGGATCAGTGCACTTACCTGGTTACCAAAAAACATAACTAAATAAACAAAATGAGAAACTGCGTAGCTAGCATTAATTATACTAAGATTTCCGGAATTAGTGAGGATAGCTTTGCAGGTTTTCAGATAGTACAAATATTGGAAATCTTAACTAGTAAATCCATTATATATGCAGCTCATCCTTAACTTTAAAAACTGTAGTGTACTTGAATTTAGCCATAAAGCTAATTTTGCGTTTTTTTTTAATTACTTAAACTTAGTTATTTGTTACGGTCCACAGAAAAGAGGTTTCACAAAATCTTGAGATAACCAAGTCACAGTGGGTAAGATATTGTAAAATATAAAAGCTCAGGCAACTATTATTGCTTTTATTGCTAATTTCTGGTGGTGTTCACCCTCATCCAGGGTCTGACGGCTCAACTGGAAATCATAATGATTTTCATAAGACTGATACACAGTTAAAACTGGCCCACTTAAATGTCTGTAGTATGTTTCCTAAAAAGGCTGAATTAGAGGCGTGGGTCCTTGAAAATAAATTTGACATGATTGCATGGTCTGAGACTTAGTTAAAATGGCTCCATTCCCAGCAGTGAAATCCCTTTGAAGAGTTATAAAACCTTTTGAACGGACAGAATTTGTAGGAGGATGGCTGTTTTACATTTCAGACAAATTTGCAATGGTTGAATTAACAAATACATTTGGTGGCCCTTGTGATTTCTTATCTTTAAATATTATACTATGGAATAATAAGGTTATTACCATCAGCATTATTTGTATTCCCCCAGCCATTACAGAAAGTGGTAAGGAACTGATTTCAGATTTTGGAAATTCAGTCCCCCAAAGGATGTGAATGGATCCTTATGGGTGACTTTAATGCAAATTGGAAAGACAAAGTATTTGATGCCTTCCAAGAATTATTTTTCTCACTTGGACTACATCAGTTTAGTAAAGCCACCAGAGATAACTATATAGGTCAGGCTACCAATCTACACTAGATTTAGGGCTGTAGTCATTCATCCAAATAGAGTCAAAGAATGTGGTGTTCTACCAGATGGATTAAGTGACCACAGCCCAGTATATTGTAATTAGTCTGCTAAACTGAGCAGACCTAAGTCCGTGTATATTACCTGCATAAAGCCTTTGCTAGTCAGAGATATTTTTTATGTAGGTTGATAAAGAATTGGAATTCCTTATCAAATTATTTTCATCATATTCATTCTTATAATATGCTTAAATCAAAACTGAAGCTTCATTTTATTGTTTCTACCACATGTGATTGTTTTATTTGATTTTGTATTGTATATATTATATATGTTGCATTTAGTTTTTTGTACTCGGGGGTCCCCCATGAAAATGGGCATTTGATGCCCTTGGGTTCTTACCCAATAAACAAATCTTAAATAAATAAAATAACAAATCTTATGAAACTTGATGTTAATAAGTTAAATACAGCTATGTTTGCAATGGAGTGGTCATTTCTAGATTCAATTTATGACATACATATTGCCTGCAAATGTTTTTGCAATATTTTCAATGGTATTTGTGACCTACTGGCTCCTTTAAAAAACAGTTTGTGTTAGGGGCCATAGAAGTGACTGATATCTCCTGCTTTATTAAAATGATTATGACAGTGTAACAGGAAATGGGCCACTATAGGAAAACTCTGGACCATTTGACCTGCTAGATTATAAGCAAGCTAGAAACTATTACAAAACTTTATTCTTAAAGCAAAAATGGACATTATGAGCAAAACAGTCGAATACATCCCATGACTCTTGTAATTTATCGTAGATGCTTAGGGATCTCAGTGGTCATGGGGGGAGGGATGCGTCTTCCTCGATTTCCCTGAGTGGTGAAATCATAAGTCACACTACTGTTATGGCTGAAACATTTAATTAATTTGTCAATGATCTGTCCCGTTATGGTACAAAAGTAGACAATCATGCTTCTAACTATAGTGACAATGGTGTATTTAATTTGTTACCCTATCCAGAATTTTTTTTCAGGATATTTACACCTGAGTTGGTTTTGAGTTATCTGGACAAATTGAATCCTCATCCATCCTATGGTATTGGCGATCTGGATTTTAAGATCCTCAAAATGGCAAAAAATAGTATTGCATTCCCCCTACTGAACTGTTGAAGTTTTCACTTTGCCAAGGAGTGTGTATCCCCATATGTAGAAGGAAGCCACAATCTGTCCAGTTCACAAATCTGATCTTAAACAGATAATTTCTAACTATATATGCCTATTTCTTTGCTAGCTCCCATGTCACAACTTTGTGAGTGCACAGTAATGGACCAAATGTTGACTTTTTGTCAAAATATTCCTTGTTGACTCATGTCCAGCGTGGTTTTTGTGCTTTACATAACATGAAGACTGCCTCAGTGAGGTTCACGAACTATGTTCCTCAGGCCACGGATTCTAGCATTCTTGTGACCTCTGTGTTCATGGACTTCACCAAAGCATTCAACCTAGTTGATCATGGCCTGTTGCTACAGTCACTATCACATTGTCATTTTTATAATGATGTTATTAATTGGTTTGGGGACTATCTCTCAGCCATGAACACAGAACTATAAATCAGAACCATTATTCCAGTTTTCTTAAAGTTAGTTGTGGTGTCCAACAGGGCTCTGTTTTGGGACTCCTACTCTTCTCTCTCTTATTGAATGACTTACCTTCAATTTGTCCATCTACTGAAATACTTTTATATGCAGAGATGCCATCATTTTGGGGGGGTGGGGGGTATATGCGTTCCCTAAAGACATCCTCCAGAAAGAGTTCTTTAAGTCACTATCCTGGTTCAGTGCCCCAGGGATGGTCATTAATATTAAGAAAACTAAATCTATGGTGTTTAGTAGAACAACAACATTAGGAAATAAGTTTTGCTGAGAGCCCTTGAGGATGAGCTCATTGAAACAGTTAATCAGCTCAAATACCTGGGAAATACTTTAGAGGCTGCTTTGACTTATGAATCTCATTTGGTTAGTATGATAAAAACTGTGCACCAACATCTGGATCCTTATATAGGGTCATGAACAATATGTTGCCTGAAACACATTCTTTTGGCTAAGAGTTTACTGTTACTAGTTTTGGATTATGGATTATGTTATTCAGGTGCAGGGAGTTGGGTACTAGCCAGGCCAGGGTAAAAGTTGCTTATAATTCAATATGTTGTTTTATTACTGAACTCCTTTTTAACGCTCATCATTGTGTGCTGTATCACGCTGCACAGATACCCACATTGGAAGACCGTGTGCAAACACAAAGTCCCCCACCCCCATAAAGTCAGCCTGGAAAAGGTTGCTTGCTCTGTAACAGAATTGTTTCATATACAGCATAAAAATCACACTAGTGCTCATGAATAAATTTTGTTCAAAATTCCTATTTTGGACAAAGAGTTTTTGACTTCGTTGGACCAAGTACCTATAATCATTTACCAGAATCAGTTAAGACTAGTAGATCAGTACCTGTTTTTAAGAAACAATATATTTTAGGTGGTCAGTCTTCCTGTTGTTGCAAATATTAATTGCAACCTAATTGAATACTATGACTGGGTAATGAGGGAACTGGATAAAGGCTATGCAGTGGATGTGCTGTATTTAGACTTTTAAATTTTAAATTCTTGGCTAGTGAGGCAAGTAAGAAAGTCAGGCGAGCAAAGGCACAGAAGGAGCTGCAGATAGCTGAAGGAATTAAGAATGGGAAAAGGCTTTTGTTCGCAATATAAGTGAGAAAAGGGACAAGAAGGAAGGGATTGTTAGGCTTAGGAAAGGGGTGGAGGATAATGGGGGAAAAGCAGAAATACTAAATGAATACTTCTGTTTCGTCTTCACAGGGAGAAGGATGGACCAGTGCCTTCAGGAGGGAAGAGAGGAGTGGGGGTGAGGGGAACATAGATGTAATGACAGAGGAGGATAGAGTGAGGGAGGGGCTGCTGGCATTGAAGGTGGACAAATCATCAGAGCCCAGATGGAGTACATCCAAAGGTAATAAAGGAACTGGCTAAGGAACTGGCAGGACCATGGGCAAACCTATTTAATAGTTCACTAGAGACAAGCATAGTACCGCAGGACTGGAGAACAGCACATGTAGTGCTGCTCCACAAAAGTGGCCCCAAGGATGACCCAGGGAATTACAGACCAGTCAGTCTGATCTCCACTGTGGGAAAGACCATACTAAAGGAGAGATTGGTGGAATATCTAGAGGAGTATGGTCTCCAGGATGTGAGGTAGCATGGATTCATGGGGGGTAGATTGTGTCAAACAAATCTGATTGACTTCTTTGACTGTGTCACTGAGACAGTAAACAGGGGCCAAGCAGCAGACATCCTTTACATTGATTTCAGCAAGGCCTTTGACTCTGTGCCCCGCAAAAGGTTGATCAGAAAGTTGGTGGATCTCGGGGTTGAGGAAAAGATGGCCAGATGGGTGGAAAACTGGCTGAAGGACAGAACCCAGAGGGTGGTTGTGGAGGGAAAGTTATCTGGCACCAGATAGGTAACCAGTGGGGTCCCGCAGGGCTCAGTGCTGGGGCCAGTGTTGTTCAATGTCTTCATCAATGACACTGGAGATGGCATTAAGGGCAAAATGTGCCTATTTGTGGATTACATCAAACTCAGGGAGAGTGGACACAGCTGAATGGATACAGAACCTACAGGAAGACCTGAAAAAACTAAGGAGGTGGTCCAAGATATAGCAGCTTGGCTTCAATGCCAAGAAATGCAAAGTTATGTATAACGGATCCAAGAATTCTAGGACAGAGCACTACCTGGATGGAGTCCGAGTATCTGCATCAGAGGAGGAGAAGAAGGACCTGGGAGTGATGATCTCTAGTGACCTGAAGCACTCCACACAGTGCAAGAAAGCAGCAGCAAGGGCAAACAAGATGCTGGGATGCATATCTGGGGGGGGATCAATAGTAGGAGAGAGGAGGTTATACTGCCCTTGTACAGGTCACTGGTAAGGCCGAATCTAGAGTATGGAGTTCAGTACTGGCGCCCCCACCTCAAAAAGGACATTAACCTGCTGGAGAAGGTCCAGAGGAGGACTACAAAGATGATAGCCAGTCAGCAGGGTAAGGCACATGAGGAGAGGCTCAGGACACTGAACATATACTCCCTGGAAGACAGGAGAGAGCGAGAGAGAGGACATGATTGGGACCTTGAAGTACTTGAAAGGGATAAATAAGGTTGATAAGGAGAGTCTCTTTAAGCTGAGTGGCAACCATAACATGAGGGGGGCACAGTCTTAAGCTGGAGGGTGGGAAGTTTAGGAGGGAGGTCAGGAAGCACTTCTTCACAGAGAGGGTGGTGGACACTTGGAATGTGCTGCTAGAAGAGGTAATTTTGTTGAAGACAGTGGACAGCTTTAAGAGAGGCTGGGACAGGCATAAGGGGAGGGTAAGGGTCATGGGAAGGGAGGATAGGAGGAGTTGGGAGGGAAGGAGGCCAGGGACATTATTTATTTGTTAGCTCAAGCTATGGACCCTGCAATTCGAGCAGACTTGATAGACCAAATGGCCGTCTTCTGCTTGCTTCTTCATATGTTCATATATATGTTCAGCAAAACCTTTGACTCAGTGCCTCATGGCAGGCTGGGGGGTATGTTGCAATATGGGGGGGCAGAGACAAAGAAGGTAAACTGGATTGTGAACTGGCTGAAGGGGAGGCAGCAACAGATGGTGGTGGTGGGGGCAGTCTCTTCCCCAACGGTGGTGACAAGCAGGGTGCCGCAGGACTCAGTCCTGGGTCCAGTATTGTTTGGGTTATTCACATCGGATATCTCACATGACTTTAAGAGCAAGATCAGTCTGTTCACAGATTATATCAAGACAGAGGCAGTGGTGGACAAAATAGAGGGGTGGCAGGGTCTACAGGAGGACCTGATCAAACTGGAGGAAAGGTCGGAAAAGTAGCAATTGAGCTTCAATGCGAAGAAGTCCAAGGTTATACACTTTGGAGAAAGGAACCCAAAGAGGAGCTGCCAGTTGGGAGGAGTTCAGAAAGAGGTCACAGAAGAGGAGAAGGACCTAGGGGTGATCATAACAAGTAACATGAACAACTCAGCTCAGTGCAGGAAGGTGTCAGCTAAGGCCAACAAGATGTTGGGGTGTATTGCGAGAGGAATCTCATCCAGAAATAGAGATGTGATCCTGCCACTGTACAGATCACTAGTCAGGCAATATTTGGAGTACTGTGTGCAGTTCTGGTGTCCCTTTCTGAAGAAGGATATCAGATTGCTGGAGGGGGTGCAGCGTAGGGCAACGAAGATGACCCAGGGGCTGGAGGGCAAAACCTATGAGGACAGGCTGACTGAGTTGAATATGTACACCCTGGAGGAGAGGAGAGGAGGGATCGGGAGGATAGGATTGAGACCTTCAAATATTTGAAGGGGATTAACAAAACGGTCACAGAAGGGATTTAAGCCGAAGAGAGGAAGAGACACCAGAGGGCATGGTCTGAGGTTGGAGGGTGGAAGATATTGTGAGAGAAATGAACAGGTGTTTTTTTCACGGAGAGGATGGTAAAGAAATAGAACACCCTACCCGATTAGGTGGTATCTTGCAGCACAGTGGGCAGTTTTAAAAGGGCATGGGACAGGGTGAAAGGGGGTAAAGATGAGGGGGGCAGCTGCAATATAAGGGTGCTAGCTGCACATTCGAGCAGACTAACTTGATAGACCATAAGGCCTATTTCAGCTAGCAGATTCGTATGTTCATATAATGTTATCATTATGTGAGTTTACATTTTGTATTATACCTCTGTAATGCTGGTTGCACTTGAAAAAGGGCAGTTATTCTCAATTTGTTTATTGAAATGTTTCACCAGGCAGACACACTGAGCAAACATTGCTCATTTCCAGATGTGTCCTGGAAGGTAGGGGAAATAGAATAATACCGAAAATAGTACGAAATTGCTACCACCAACAAACAACATAATAACAAAGAAATACAAAATCACACATACCCCCATAATGCAAAGCATCATGGGCTGTATATGCAAATCATCACAGAATATTATGTTGATTCAACTTTAAGCAGAAATGCCTGGTACCTAAAGGCCTCTCACACAGTCTGCAAAGTGTGCCAACAGCATACACAGACACATGTTTCGTTCTGCCCGGACTCATCAGTGTGCCTCCTCTGTATGACACCTCAATGGAAGGAACCAGCAACTCTAAGTTGGTCTATCTGGGTTATGTTGTGATGAGACCAATAAAAAAACAAACAAAAAAAAACAAGCTGAGAAACAAAGAACCGCAGTGCTCAAGCATATGCATAATACAGTAGCAAGTACTACAATATGTTCTAGGAGTTAATACTAAATATCACATAACATTGGTAAATGCTAAATCGTAGGATGTGCCTTTTCAGGGCAAATAATAAAATGAAATGAAATAAGTTATAGGAGGACTGGAAAAAATCAGACCATACAAGAAACAAGAGCTCTTTTTCAAAACGAATGGCAATACAAGAAATGTCTCTATCTGTCTGAGATTGCACAACGCCCTCCCACGCTGCCACGAATCACAGCACTGAGCGTGCTTCAGTAGCGCTGACAGCAGGTGATAATCTGGACAGCCGCGTGTGCAGGAACGCGCTCCTTCCTCAAAATCGCAGTACTCGGAGAAGCTTCCCACACGCCGCTCTTACGTCAGAAAGGTGTGCAGTGCGCGTCATTCTGACCGGCCTCAGCCATTCACCTGTCAGCGGAAGGGTATTCAAAACATTTCATCCAAAGGCGCGATGGACACGTCCCATTGTGCTCCCTTGTTACACGATGTTCATTTCTTTTATGCTGGATATGAGTCATAGTGTCATAAGGCTAGAGGGTTTTAATATATGAACTCGAACGGAGTACTATTTTTTTCTCGCGGACGCGCCCCGTTTTTTTGGCCGTGTGCTGCGCTATAGTTCCGGTTCCGGCTTTTCCAGCTGAGAGCTGCCATATTTGCCGCTGGCTGTGAGTTGCTTATTACAGCCTCAGCATTGGAGAACGCTGCTAAGTCTTGCTTCTCTGTATCTCTCTGGATTTTTTCGCCTCGTTCAGTGGAACACACTACTGTATTGGAAATGACAACCCGATCGGAGCGTGAGAAAGCACAGAAACTGAATGAGCAACATCAGGCAATCCTGTCCAGAATGTTACGGCAGGAAGACAACAAATATTGTGCTGACTGCGAGGCGAAAGGTACAGTAACAAAATCTTCAGTGTCATCATCATCCTCCATAAACCAGAGGTGTACTTGTCGTTTTATGTATTTTTAGGACTGAGATACTGTTTCTGGAAAGTGTGTCATTGTCATAGAAAATGATCTGCCTGTCGGATCTGGCATCCTAGTAAACTCCAGTATTCAGTAGCACAAGTCGGAAAGATAAGTAACTTAGTTGGTTATCATATTTATTGTGTAAAAAGCATGGAAACCAGGCCGTGCATTTCAGAGTGAAGGTGGGTTTTTGATTAAGGAAAATGAATAACTGTAAATGGAATTGAGTCATGTGCTGCTGTGTGAATGGGTTGTTCTGCATATAACTCCTGTAGTATCTGTTTCTGATCCCTGTTGAACTGTCACTGCAGATTGTATGGGTGACAGACGAGGTTGTCCAGTGTCGTGACTCCTCACTAGAAGTTTGGTTCGGGCCTGAAGTGTCAATATTATCTATGAGTTTTATATCTTAGCAACTGTCTTCCTGTGGTAAGCAGTAGTGACAGCAGCAGATAAATGTGCAATGAACATGACTTGTGCAGCAGGCATCAGTGTAGTTCCTTTAGAACATGAAACCAGTTCATGCTTAAATGCCAATTACATAAGTTAAACTGGGTGTTGGAGCATTCAGGTAACCGGAGAAACTAGCTGGGGAAGCATTCAATTACTTGCCTGAAAGCTTGAGTGGGAAGGGCGCTCTAGCATCACCACGCTTCTGAAGAGTACAGCCCCCAGGGTTTTCCTATAAAAGAATCTCTGGAATTCTCACATTAGTATTAGTCATAGATGGAAATTAGCTGTAGGCAGTAACAATCATAATATTATTTAGAAAAATGTGGTCGATAATAACTGGTGTGCCAGTCATCAGGAAACCCTTTTAGTTAGGGTAAATTTAGTGAGCTATAAATAAAATAATGAGAATGAGGCAGTCCAGCTGCCATTAAGTTTGCCTCTCTAGCTGAGAGACGGGGAATATAGAATTAATGCAAATGTTTTTGCATTACTTCCATTTCTTAAATTCTGGTATAGTATATGGTGAACTCCACTGAAATTACTCTCATTCAAAACCGAGCCATCTTCATAGACATACTCCTGTGTAAAGGTTTTCTGTCAATTTTGTTTAAACGGTTTCCCATCTGTTTTGGGTCTGAAACCTCCCTTTCGTCTAGAGGTACCTAGCCTGGCACTAGCCTGCCACACGTGTTGAGGCAACTCTCATTTTGGGTGCTGGTCATCCTTATGGAAAGTTCTTGTGGTCTTCCTTTCCTATCTCTGATGCAGCAAGTCTGCCTTCCTGTCTTTTCCTAATATTAACTGCCACCAACATGTTATCTTAACCAGGAGGACAGGCAAGTGGAGTCTTTTGGTGACATCAGTTATGCGCAATGGTTCAGTCAGGAAAGGTAGTTGTTACTGCAGTGTGGTGTAGCTGACACTGCCTCCTCGGAAGGCTGATCATCTCACCTGTGAGGTGCACTCCTAAACTTCTGCTCTCCCAGAGTTTGAGTCCATTTCTTAAGCCTGCTCACAACATGCTGTGTAGGTCCCATGGCACTGGGTTATGCTACCTTTGTGTCTTAGGGGCTCTCCATTTGTCACAGTGTTTTCTTTGTGTTTGTTATTTGTAATATATTTACTGAGTTGGTGCTGCACAAATTTAGTACTGGCATGTATAGCCTGACATGTCATCATTTGTTGGAGCGGGGAGGAGGCTGGCAATTACCGGCCAGTCAGCCTGACTTTGGTGGTGGGGAAATTAATGGAATTACTACTTAAGGAAAGGATTGTGGAATATCTCGAATCCGTGGGTGGCTTGCAAGATCTGAGGCAACAGGGATTCACAGCAGGGCGATTGTGTCAAACAAATCTGATAGATTTCTTTGACTGGATGACCAAAGAACTAGATCAGGGTGCAGCTGTGGATGTGGCCTACCTGGATTTCAGTAAGTCCTTTGACACCATTCCACATAGGAGACTCGAAAAAAAGCTGGGTAGCCTGGGAGTGGGTCCAAAGGCACTAGGTAAGAAATTGATTGGGGAACAGGCGACAGAGGGTGGTGGTAAGTAGAGTTCATTCCGAGGAATGAAAGGGTGACCAGAGGGGTGCCACAAAGATCAGTGCTAGGACTGATCCTCTTCAGTGTCTTTATCAGCGACATTGCAGAGGGGCTAGAAGGGAAGATATGCCTTTTTGCTGATGACACTAAGATCTGCAATAAGGTAGACACTTCGTGGGTGTATGTGTGTGGGGAAAAAATGAACAGGGAGCTAAGAAAGCTTGAGGAGTGATCAGAAGTGTGGCAACTAAGTTTCAATGCAAAGAAGTGCAAGATCATGCACTTGGGGCGCGGAAACCCAGGGGCAGAGTACAAAATGGAGGGAGTGGTACTGGAGACCACCAAACAGGAAAGAGACCTGGGAGTAATCATATCTGATGACCTAAATGTGGCCAAACAGTGTGACAAGGCAGTGGGGAGAGCCAGTGGAACGTTGGAGTGCATAGGGACAGGTATCACAGGCAGGAAAAGGGGAGTGGTGATACCGCTGCATAAATCACTGGTGAGACCGTATGTAGAGTACTGTGTCCAGTTCTGGAAACCACATCTCTCAAAAGACATAGAGGAGGGCAACTAAAATGGTGCAGGTCTGCATCAAAAGTCCTATGAGGAGAGACTGAAAGACCTCAATATGTACACTCTAGGGGGGGAGAGGGGAGATATGATAGAGACTTTCAAATACCTCACAGTTATAAAGAAGGTTCAAAAGGGGTGCCTTTTTCATACGAAAAGATGCTCAAGAACAAGGGGCCATACTATGAGGTTGGAGGGGGGGTAGGCTCAGGGAAGATATGGAAGTACTTTTTCACAGAAAGAATGGTGGATGCTTGGAACAGCCTCCCAGCGGAGGTCGGGGGGGGGGCAGAAACTGTAGTGGGATTCAAGAAGGCATGGGATAAGGATAGGCATAAGGGACCCTTTAATGGTAAGGGGGGGGCAGAGATAAAGTAGGGTCTGCGATGTTACGGTAGGTACAAGGCATAAATTAGTGTCTTCAGACTTGATTAGCAGCCTTTACTAATCAAAATGAAAATGGGGGAGGAGCGCTAGGGAGCCGACCTCCTGGCAGGACACATTTCATTAACGCTTTGCACTTCAGCTCTATAAAATTGCTGATTTGTGCAGACTGGTTCAACGGAACCTTAAAGAGCTTTGACGCTTCAAAGAAAACTTTGAAAAACCATAATGATTTAGCACAATTCTGTTTGCATCCCATGAATATTCTATATACTTCTCTCCATTATTTATTACTGAGTAGATTTGCATTAATATATGGTCTGTGTTCCCTAGAGTTCCCTTAGAGCTCATCTGCCTTTATAGATTACTCCCTGCTTCAAATCGTAATCCTCTGTTGTGACATCCCAATCTGTTGCCATGGGAGTAACTGAGATGTCAGAAGCAGTGCATTATGACCTTAGTTGGGAATAACAAATGGGAGTGGACGAACTCTTCAGGAGCAAATATTCTGTTTTCATGCAAATGATCTCAGTACTAAGTAACTGGGAGGAAAATTAATGTGAAATACAAGCTGAACTGTATCTAAATATTATGTTGAATTAAAGTTCTCCTGAAGGCATCAGCTGCTCTTTAAAATAATTACTAAAACTGTGTTCCTGAAGTGAACAGCTTTCAGATGCTATAACATTTATAGTGGGTAAGCAGAAGGGCTTGGCATCTGGTCCCGCTAAATCTGCTCCAACTAAGACTGTTAAGGCCTGTGACACCACGAGTCCTGACGGGGAGACTGTGGCTGAAAACCAAGCTACTCCGCCGTGGCATCAGATGCTGATTACAATGGAATCCATGCACGCTAAGATGGAAACAACATTAACTCGCCTGGAGAAGCATGACACGGCGATAACTAAACTGTCCAACACTCTGACAGAGAGTGAAAAACAAGTGATTACCATGCAGGCAGCAGTTGCCATGTTAATTCAAGAAAATGTCCAGCTGCATGGTAGGTTGGAGGCCTTGGAGAACGAGGCCCACGCCGGCAGTGTTCATCTGGTAGGTGTACCGGAGGGTGCTGATGGCCTAAACCTCCTCACTTTTTTAAAGGACTGGCTGCAAATGTCAATCCTGGTGCCAGAGGACTTTGATTGGGGATCTCTGAGGTGGGCATACAGAGTTAATCCTAGAGTACGGCCTGCTAACACTAATCTCCCCTGCACTGTCCTCCTTTGGACTACGGGGGTGGATGTTCAAGACATTTTAACCTCTGCAGCAAGGGCAGCTTATCCCTTGGCAATTAATGACATGGATGTGAAACTGTTCCCGGATCTTTCCTTCTAGATCCTTGCCCGCCATCAAAGATTTGATGGCATCCAGCAGAGGTTACGGACAGTAGGTGTGGTGCATTCCTTTTCGTTGTCAGTTAGACTTAGAATTACATACGGAGGCAAATCCTGGCAGTTCACAGACCCGGCGGATGCAGGAAGGTGGATGGAGAAAACAGAGAGGGAGTTTGCCTCTAGATGCTGTTTTGGTGGAGGGGGAAGCTGTCAAAGAGGAGCAGGAACCTGTTTGAATTGCGCTGTCTTTCCCTTCTTTACAGTGCGAGCCCATCAACTGGAATGCCTAGGATCTTGTTCGACATGGCGACCCTTAATTGCTAGTTACCCTAGCAGTTAAAGACAGGTGGAGAATTGAGTGACATTTTGGGGAATCGATCTGCTCGCTAGTTGTTTAGATCTGGGAGTGGGCTTGATTAGTTTAAGCTACAGTTACATTTTTCTCTGCTAGTCGCAGTTGAGGGGAGACGTTGAGGCTTACGTTCTGAGTTGTGGTGCAATTAAGTAGTAAGGCACGACGGGGGGGTGTTATGTTGAGATAACGGCCCATCTCAGGTGGGTTGAAGCATGAGGCAAAGCCGAGTGCTTCCACCACCCAAGAAGGGCCATTATCCCACCATAACCTCCCCCCGGATTGCCTTATTGCGATTTATGAAATGTATCCTTTTTACTAAACTGTACATAAATATTTTAACTTTTTTTTTTTACATTCGATTTTTAAACAATATTTTTTAGAATGTAAAATGTTTA
Source organism: Neoceratodus forsteri (assembly GCA_016271365.2). Lineage (NCBI taxonomy): Eukaryota > Metazoa > Chordata > Ceratodontiformes > Ceratodontidae > Neoceratodus > Neoceratodus forsteri. The sequence continues at coordinate 970,465,680 of CM057454.1, read as the reverse complement.
TAAGCAAAAAATAGTCCCATTTGAACAGTGGTTTTTCTTTTTGCAAGCAGATGGTGCCAGTGCTGCATATAAGCAGTTAGCGTTTCCTGACAGAGGAGCTTGCGGTCACCGTCACTGTTCTTCGGATGGGGGCGCTTCAAGATTGAGCATGCTGTGTTTGCCTCCTGTTACCATTTTAGCCACAAGTTTGGGAGCTACTGTAGGCTGTTGAGCATATTTGTCTTTAAAGACCGAACGATAATCAGCAGTTCATTTTGGTGTCCTGTGTGCAAGACAGAGCCACACACCTGCTCTGCTTAAACGCAGAATTTAAAATTAAAAAAAAAAAAAAAAAAAAAAAAAGGAAAGCTGCTTGGTGGCCAGAAGCAGTAGGATGTGCATGGCCAGGGAGAGAAGTGCTGTGTCACTGCTACTACAGTGTGATGACAGTGTTGAGGGCATTGCGGTACACAGGGCGGGCCACTGTTGAAGCTGGAGGAAGCACTGGATACAGAAGAAGCCAGTTTGCCGTGTTTTTTTTTTTTTTTTTTTCTTTATTAGAGAAAAACCTTGTTTTCTTTTGCAGAGTTCCATCTAGTGAGTTGTCTGTGAGATGGAGCCGATGGAGGGAAGTGCGGTCAACAGATTAAAAAAAAAGATCTGTACTGGAGAGCGGGACTGGAGAATGCAGTGTCAGAGAAGACATGAAACTTCACTGAGGAACCTGCTGTGTGGGGGCAAGCTGTAGTCTGTTGAGCCAGTGTAGGGCTATTTATGCGGTGCAGAGTCTGGTTTACCAGAAGCTACTTTCACCCGGACCGTTGTGCCAGGATATCGGCCCAGCTGAAAGCAGCTGTCAACCAATCAGGAGGCAAGATTCTTAATAGCCATTTCATAATTTATTATATCATTGTTTGCTGTCCAAGTTCTAAAAAGTTTTAAAATGTTTTCCTTGACCTAGTGCTGCTGCAGACTGGCTAAGCAGTGCTAGATTTTTAGGCATACTGCTGTGTGAAGGGAGTTATGAAAAGCATAATTCTCACTATGCAACATTTGTTAAGCTGGATAAATAGCAATCTTAAATTATTGTTTTTGATTTCCGTCAATCTTTCTACCTAAAACTGGACACTCCAGCGTCGCTGAGATGGCTGGCATTTCTGGACAATTGAAAGTATCACAGTTTGGTTACTCCCACTCTTATTGTAACGGAGAACAGGGGATAAATATGAATGTCAACTTTTCTCTGTAATTACATTACAATTATTATGGCCCTGTATGATGGATTGTATGTAAGTTTCACGTAAAACAATAAACAAAGTTAAAAAAAAAAAATGATTAGCAGCTGGTCTAAGTTGATTAGCAATGGGGGGGTTCCAGGATGTGGGGGAGAGGTCTAAAAAGTGTGACAAAATAGTGCCATTCGTGCATTCCAAGGCCTGCGGTCCTGGAGAAATCGATTAGCATCTACTGCTAACCAAAGCTGAAATTGACTCGAATTTGCCGGTTTTTGATTCGCAAATTGTGATGTGAACCCGCTTAATTTATGCCTTGAGGTAGGGAAAATGGGCAGGCTAGGTGGGCCAAGTGGTCCTTACCTGCTGTCAGTTTCTATGTTTGGAGAAACACAAAGGATGCTGGCCTTTTTTTTTTTTTTTTTTTTTCCCCATCTAGTATTGGTTATGTTCTGTTGGAGTTCTCTTAAGGCATTTGGAAAGAGTACAACATAGCGTAAAAATATCAGACTTGGAGTCCCCCCACGTGTGCACTTCAGTTCAGTCAATCAAACTTTATTTAACCAGGTAAAATCATCCTTGAGCAAGCTAATTTGCAAGATGGTCCTGGACAAGTAGGACATATACAATTACAGCAGAATTACCAGATACGCAGTGTACACAGAATGAGCAAATAAAAGACAGTTACACAGAAACAAATAAGATCAGGGCTGGGGAGTACATATGGTGAACACTATTCAGGTTGATAATTGACTGTGTTTGTGAGTGTGTGTATATGTATATATGTATATGTGTGTGTGTGTGTGTGTGTGTGTATATGTGTGTGTGTGTGTGTGTGTGTGTGTGTGTGTATATATATATATATATATATATATATATATATATATATATATATATAGATTCCTCAAGACATGGGATTATTCAGACAAAGGTCACAACATTACAATAAGACGAAGGATACCAGGTAGGGTAAGTGAGGGAACAATAACCGAAGGTTTTTAAGCTGGGGAAAAACAAAGGAATGGGTCGGTGAGGGGTGGAAATAGATGTAGTTAAACAGGTGGGAGTTGGCAGAATAATCCCAAGGTGAAAAGAAGAAGAGAAGTGCTAGTTCTGGTATAACTGGAGAATCACATATGTGCCCTGATACCTGGGAAGATGTTTGGCAGAAGCATAGACAATGACGGCAGAAACAAGACCATTATTGGGGTTTAATGGGTACCAGTCTGCCCGTAAAATCCTAAAAACATAGAAATTGTCGGCAGATAAGGACCACTAGGCCTATCTAGTGTGCCTGTAAGCCCTACACTTGTTTGCGGCCTCTGGTCCAGGACCTATTATCCATACAGGGTTCTGACTCTGGGCCCTATTATACATACAGGGTTCTAACCCACACTGTCCACACTCAATGTCGCTGCCCTACTGCTGCCACCCTGAGCAACCAGCAAGCCTTTCACTGTGCCTCAGCCGTGTTTGAAACCATTGATAGTTTTGGTGCCCACCACATCAGCTGGCAGATTGTTCCAGGGCTTCACTACCATTTCTGTAAAATAAAACTTTCTCCCTTCCCTCTTGAACTCCCCCCCCCCCATCAGTTTTCACTTGTGCCCCTGTGTTCTTGGTCTGCTACTTAATCTGTACGTTTCCTTATGAAATTATTGTGAAGGTTATTATGAAGATCCAGTATGTAAATTACTAAGTTATATTTAGAAAATGTTTTCAAGAAGACAGAAAAATAAATTTCAGATTGTGATGTGGAGGCATCCATTTTGTGGACAGGAAGGGTGCTGTGATGATGTCACTGCCTCACCAGCTCTTAACAGTATGCAATTAAACAGGTTAAAAAAAACTGCTCCTACAGTCAGGGATCCTGTTCTGTCATGAAGAGAAGCACTGAATTATTTTCTTGCATGCTGCCAAACATAAAATCCTGGGTGTTCCTCAGAATATAATAGAATCCCTGACAGGACAGTCAAACTGTTCTCACCTGCTGCATTGCACATTGTTAACAGTGGTGAGGCAGTGACCTCATCACAACACCCTTCCTGTCCACAAAATGGATGCCTCCACATCCCTATTTAAAAAGCATTTTTCTGTCATACCGAAAACATTTTCTGAATATAACCCAGCAATTTACATACTGGATCATCATAGTAACCTCTACAATAGCTTCATAAGGAAACATACGGATTCCCTTTAAGCTAAATAGTTCCTTGCAGTTTACCTTGTTCATTCCTTTCAAGATCTTGAAGGTCTCTTATCGTAACTCCTCTGTCACTTGCTTTTCTGGCCTCCAGTGAGCACATGTTCAGTGCTTTCAGCAATCCTTTGTAAGATCTGCCCTGCTAGCCCTCAGTCATTTTGTTCACCCTACATTGCTTGGTCTCCTGCCTGTCTTTTTCCGTTCCTTAGGTGAAGATTCCAGAACTGGGCACAGTACTCCAGCTGGAGCCTCACCAGTGATATAAATACCTCCCTTTCTTCTGTTGTCAGTACCCCTTCCAATACACCCCAGAATACTGTTTGCTTTGTTACACTGGTTTGATTGCATTAGGGTGTCACTGATGATGACCCCTACGTCTCTTTCCTCAGAGGTCGTACCTAGCTTTACCTTCCTTCAGTCAGTGCTCTGTCCTGGGGTTCTTGATCTCTTTGTGCATCACCTTGCATGTTTTGGCATTGAATTTCAACTGCCAAACTTCTGAATACCCCTCCAACCTTTGCAAGTCTGTTTGTGTCTCCCTAACCCCCTTCTCTCTGTCAACCCTGCCACAGAAGTTAGTGTCATCTGTGAAGAGACACATCTTGCCTGGTTTCCTTCTCCCATGTTGCTGATGATCATATTGAAAAGGACTGGACTCGAGACCAACCCTTGTGGCACCCCACTGGTGACCTCCCTCCCTCTCTTTTTGAAGTGACTCTATTAACCACAACCTTCTTCTGTCTAACCAGTTTCTCACCCATCTCTATCTTTCACTGCACCCAGATCCTCTAGCTTTTTCAGCAACATTCTATGAGGCACTGAGTTTGAAGTCTTGCTGAAATCTAAGTACAATAAACCCATAGCTTGGCACTTTTGCACTTCCCCCTTGTTACTCAGTAAAAGAGCACTATCAGGTTAATCTGACAAGACCTCCCGTCAGAAATCCATGCTGTTTATTATCTTGGAATCCATTGCTCTCCATGTAGTCCATGACCTATTCTTTGACTAGCGTCTTCATCAGTTTACCCACAATACAGGTAAGAGTGACAGGTCTTTAGTTACCCAGTTGCTCCTTGTCCCCCTCCCGCTTATGGAGTGGTACTATGTTTGCTACCCTCCAGTGTTTTGGAACTACCCCTTTTGAACTGAGCTAAGGGGCTCGGCTAGTTTCATTGCCAATTCCTTGAGCACTCTTGGATGTATCTCACCTGGCTCTGGAGCCTTATCTATCTTTAGGGCTGCTAGCCCTTTCTGAACCCTTTCACTGGCAAATACTTTTCAGGGATCTCCTTTAATGCCACTTTCTAGCAGAGGTCCTCTGCATTTATTTATTTATTTAAGTCTTTGGTAACCGGGTAAGGCCCACTAGGCACAAGTACCTGTTTGGGAGCACTGGGCGGTTAAGTGACTTACTCGGAGTCGCACAGTATTCAAGTGTTGGTTGTGAGAATCAAACCAAGGTCTGGTCTGCTGGATGTACCAAGCTCGTTCATTGTCCGTTACTCTAACCTCTAGGTCTAGGATATACTGCCAGCCTTCCCTTTTTATTTAATTTAATTTACAGTTTGTGGCCAGGAAGAACTGTCTAAGCCGAGGCTTGTTTCCATGTGCATCCTCGGAGCACAGTGAAATTAAGTGACTTGGTCATGGTCACACACTATGCAAGTGGTGGTAGCGAGATTCAAACCCAGTTCACCAAGATTATAGCACAGTGCTCTTAACCACTATGCTGTACTGCCTGTCTTGTGAATACAGAGCAGATGTAGTTGTTAAGAAAGGCTGCTTTCTGCTCTTCCCTCATTGCTGTTCCCCTACATTGCTGTGTTAGCCTAACAATTCCTCCTCCTCCATTCTTTTTTTTTTTCTGTAATATAACTAAAGAACTTTCCAGTCCAGCATTCAGATGCTAGATGCACCCTCCCATAACAGCCAAACGTTTTCGTGCTGTCCCAATATTTTTTTAGACTCCAGTCAGGAAGAAATTCCATTTAGTAAAGAAGCTCTGGCAATCCAGAGACGAGCACTAGCCATCAATTTACACCCCAGAGATATGGCATTACACCACTGACAAACTAAGACATTCCCCCCCCCCACCCCCTTCGAACATTCAAACTATCCCATTACCAGAGAGAGTGTTGTGATGGAGCCCGAGAATTGTGAGGTTCCAAGAAAATGAACTAGAAGGGGCGCAAGGGGGGAAGGGAGAAGGAAACAGACATATCAGAAGAGATGGTGGATACAACAAACATTGCAACAAGAGAGGGAATTACAAGCAGGACAGTTACAGCAACGGAGGCATTTGGTCTCGACATTGGAGCAGATGTTAACTTAGGAAAACATAGTTGTGAACATTTACAATTATTGTCTTAATGAATATGAACAATGAGACATCCAAAAAGGACTTACATTTGTGACCACTAATAATATAGATGACGTTGAAACAATAGTGGACTTTAAGTTCACCAGACAGTTACATCTACAAGCTTTCTTCCACACTGACAGACATGAAGTAAGTGGGGATTCGGACATTGATCCTACTGAAAGTGACTTTGATTTACATAGTGGGACATTGTTTAAGCCAAAGTCTTCCTTTATATCACCCTCCAGTAATACCATCTCTATCTTTGAAAAAGCATGTATAAAAGAATTGGAAGATCTGTTTTCTAATGCACATCTAGCTAGATATGATAATTGTACCAATTCAGAGAAACAAGCAATTTACAGTTTGAAAAGTAATGCCACTGTAGTGATCAAGCCAGCGGATAAGTGGGGTTCCGTTGTGGTTTGGGGGAAGGAAGACTACGAAAAGGAGATGCTTAGACAGTTACCAGATACTTTTTACATACCACTAGACAAGGATCCAACCAGTATTTTTAAAGAATGCATTGATTCAATATTATATGAAGCATTGGTGGAAAATATCATCTCAAAAGACTTGTATGATTTCTTATGTGTTGAACATCCAATTTGAGCTGTTTTGTATGGGCATTCAAAAATTCATAAAAGATTAAAAAATCCACCAGAACTACTGGCAAGATTTACTGATGGCCATATAAAACAGCTTGCCCAAAACACAAGATCTTATTTAAGAGATACTACCCAACTTATCAATATTCTAGAGGATGTAGAAATACAGGAGCATTGGTTCTGTGTTACATTAAATAGTCAAGCCATCTACACAAATATCCCGCCGGGGGGGGGGGGGCAGGAAGCTTTGAAAGAAATCTTGTATAACACACTGTTGCATTTATTGAATTGTTACTGACATTGACCGCAAAAGTTTTATCATGCAGTTATTTTTTGTTTAAAGATACAATTTATATCCAGGAAAAAAAGAATGGCAGTGGAGGCGGCCATGGCCCCCAATTATGCTACTATATACTTGTCAGATTGGGGAAAAGGAAGCGATTTATGGGAAATCAAATCCATTCATATCAAAGATTGACTTATACAAGTGATATATATACAACTTGTTTTTAATCTGGAAAGGCACTGAAAGTGAGTTACATCTATTTATTGATTATTTAGAATCAAGTAACATTAACCTTAAGATTTCAGTTACCTCAGATTTGCATTCAGTTACTTTTTTGGATATCATGATTTTTGTGGGGACAGAAACATAGAAACTGTCAGCAGATAAGGACTGCAAGGCCCATCTAGTCTGCCCGGCTTAAGCCCTATACTTGTTTGTGGCCTCTGACCCTAAGTGGTCAGTGGTTTCCCATCACTACTTCTCTCCTCAAGGTTCCTGTGTGCTTATCCCAGGCATGTTTAAAAAGATGGCAGGTGTAATCACTAATTTGTGTAGGAAAAATATGAACAAGAATTCACTTTTGCATTTTAGTAGCTGTCACCCAAAACATATTACTAAAAATATACCTATGAGTCAGTACATGCGAAACAAGTGGAATTGTACAAACAATGAGGACTATCAAATACAGGCAGATACACTAACAAATAGATTTCTTATAAGAGAATACGATGAGAATATAGTTGAGCAAGCCAAGGTTAGGGTAGATGGTATGGGTAGAGAAACCCTATGAATAACGATATCAGTAGAAATGTTAGACAGCAAAGATATAGGCAAAACAGAAATGCTACCCCAGTATTTGTGACAACTTTCAGTCCCCAGGCACATTTTGTGAGAGAGATAATTACATGTAATTGCCACATATTGTCTACCAAAAATAAGCTAGAAAATAATACCCCAAGGATGGTTTTCAGGAGGGGTGCGAATCTGATGGATCTTCTGGTCAAAAGTACTTATTAGGATAAAAATAAAAATCAGGACAGAAATTCACATCTCCTGACTGAAAACTATAAATATGAAAATTGCCTCTTTTGCCAGTACCTATACACAGGAGCGGAGTTTGAACATCCAGTAACAAGAAAAAAATATGTGTTCTTAGATTTTATTACTTTTAGCAGTGTTAATGTAATTTATGTAGCTGTTTGTAAAGAATGACTAGCCTTTTATATACAGAAAACAAAACGGAAATTTAAAGGACGAATAGGGCAGCACTAAAAAAGCATACAAAATTGTGATGGCTTGAGCGCCTTATCCCAACACCAACAAATGAAAGACAGGGACCATAACTTAAACTTTCTAGCGATAGAAAAGATTCATGTGTCCATAAGAGGTGGGGACCTGGATAGGAGATTATTACAATGGGAAGTTTTTTGGCAATATCACCTAGTCATTCTCAAAACAGGTGGCAGGGAAGGTTAAGGAGAAAAAGGCTGCATTCAAAAAGTATAAGGAATCACAGAAGGAGCATGACAGGGAACTGTATCAATTAAAGCAGAAAGAAGTGGGGAAGGCAGTCAGAATAGCAAAAGTCCAAACCGAGGAAAAAATAGCCAATTCAGTTAAGAAGGGGGATAAAATCTTTTATAGGTACATTAGGGAGCATAGAAAGGTTAAGGGAAGAATAGTGAAGATTAATAAGGGAGAGGGGAGGTGGGCAGAGGGAGACAGTGAAAAGGCAGAGATGCTGAATGAATACTTTTGCTCAGTATTCACAAAAGAAGATAAGGAGGAGTTGCCTAAACCAGACAGTAGAAGCACTCTGGGTAGGGGGTTGACACCAGTCTGTTTACAGAAGAAAGAGTCCTGAAAGAACTCCTAAAATTCAAGGTGGACAAAGCAATGGGGCCTGACGGGATTCACCCCAGAATCCTAAAAGAACTAAGGGAGGACCTAGTGACACCACTGACCACACTTTTTAACAAATCATGGGAGGATGGGGTGGTACCTGAGGACTGGAGGAGGGCAGATGTGATTCCCCTTCACAAAAGTGGGAGCAAGGCAGAAGCAGGAAACTACAGACCTGTTAGTTTGACCTCAGTGGTAGAGAAAATTATGGAATCACTTCTGAAAGAAAGAATTGTTGAGTACCTTGAGGCCAGCAGGGCACAGGACCCAAAGCAGCATGGATTTGCAGCAGGAAGGTCATGTCAGACGAATCTAATAGATTTCTTTGACTGGGTGATCAAAGTAATAGACCAGGAAGGGGCTGTGGATATGGCCTACCTAGACTTTAGCAAGGCATTTGACACAGTCCCGCACAAAAGATTAATAATCAAATTAGCCAGCCTGGGAGTGGGTCACAGGGTGGTAGCCTGGGTAGTAAACTGGCTGCAAAACAGGACACTGAAGGTAATAGTGAATGGAACACATTCCGAAGAAAGTGGGGTCACTAGTGGAGTACCTCATGGCTCAGTAGTGGTTCCAGTCCACTTTAACATCTTTATAGGTGACATTGCAGAGGGTTTGGAGGGAAAGGTATGCCTCTTTGCAGATGACACAAAGATTTGTAACAGAGTTGATACACAAGGGGGGGGGGTAGAAAGGATGAGAAGGGACTTGGCAAGGTTGGAGGAATGGTCAGACATATGATAACTTAGATTCAATGCAAAGAAGTGCAAAGTAATGCACATGGGAAACAAAAACCCAGGAGAAGAGTACACAATAGCAGGGGAGGTACTAACAACAACAAAAATGGAAAGGGACCTGGGGGAAGTCATATCAGATGATCTAAAGGTTGGTAAGCAATGTGAGAAGTCAGTAAGGAGAGCCAGGGGGATACTGGGATGCATAGAAGGGGCATCACAAGTAGAAAAAGGGAAGTGGTTATCCCTCTGTACAGACAGTTGGTGAGACCCCATCTGGAGTTCTCTGTGCAGTTTTGGAGACCTCACCTACACAAGGACATAGACAGGATGGAAGTAGTCCAGAGGAGGGCAACTAAAATGGTGCAGGGTCTGCATCAGAAACCATATGAAGAGAGACTGAGAGAACTTAATATGTACACCCTTGATGAAAGGAGGGACGGGGGGACATGATAGAAATGTTCAAGTACCTGAAAAGAATCAACAAAGTCCAGGAGGGTAGCATCTTTCAGAAAAAGAGATGCGTAAGAACAAGGGGGCACAATTTAAAGATAGAGGGGATGGCTCAGGGGTAATGTGAGGAAATTTTTTTTCATGGAGAGAGTGGTGGATGCATGGAACCACCTTCCTGGGGAGGTTGTTGGGTCTAAAACAGTGGGGGAATTCAAACATGCATGGGACAGACATAAGACAATTGTAGTGGGGGGGGGGTGGCAGGAAGTAGGCTGTTGGTTAACTAGAATCTGCAGCTTATCCAGTAGGTAGGGAAATGGGCAGACTGGGTGGGCCAAGTGGTCCTTATCTGCCGTCAAAGTCTATGTTTCTATGAAATCATTTAATTCTCTGGGACTGAATGACCAGTTCCAATTGGGTCCTTTTTTATGAATGAAGATACTTATGGCTCTTTTGAATATAGTGATCTGATAAGATTACTTACACCACAACTGTGTGCTTTGTATGTATTAAGAGAGAGTATATATCTATTTTGTAACATGGGTTCCACAATATGTAATCTTTTCCTACTGCCATATCCTGTTTCCCGTCCCTTTCCCTCTTTTTCCTTCCATCTGTGTTTTTTTTTTTTTTTAATCCTTGGTGAATTCTTGCACAGTCATTAATTGGTGTTTTGTATACAGTGATAGTTATTATATTATGAGTAAGGGGAATACATGTTTGTATGTATAAATTCATGATTATTGCCTGGGCTCTTGTGGTTGATGGGTGAACTGCATGTTGTTTTTAATACAAATGTTTGATGGTGTTCTGGCCCTTTAAGCAGGTGCCTTTTTAACCCAGGGCACCTGAAGGTATTCAACCTTGACAAAACACTGGGAAAGCGCAAAAATGTTTGGCTGTTATGGGAGGGTGCGTCTGGCATCTGAATGCTGGATTTTTAGCAATAAAAGTTACTAGCCTGAACACAGTGTCCGTGTTTCCTTGGGTCGTTGGAGACTATAGTAGCTGAGTTGATCAGAAGAAGCTTATATGCATTGTTTTTGCTGCAGCACCAGTCCTATGCCGCTTGGTAGCCACCTTCCTTTTGTTAACTGATGATTTGTACTCATTTTGTACTTTCCTTAAAATAACCATGAAGGTCCTCAGCTAGCTAGAGAACTGGTGGAAGGTCTGTCTTTGGTCGTTGGGTAATATGTAGTCATTACAATATGTCTTTTCACTGTTGTGGAAGAATACATATATTTATTCAAAATATTGTAATCTGATTATAGAAAGGCTACAATGCTTCGGATCAACTGCTGAGTGATGCTGACTATGTCTAGATTGCACTCCTTCCTAGGGCCTGCAGATCTGAGAAAACTGGCAAGGGTGCTCATCGCAACTTATTTATTGTATTGCACTCCCTAAGGGTCTGTCCTATGGTCAGATTTGGCACCTGCAGCTGGTCCAGGACACAGCCACCCTACTCTTGCTTTCTGCGCAGAAATTGGAGCACATCATCCCAGTGCTGCAGGATCTGGGCTGCAGAACTTCTGTGGTAGGGCTCCTTGGCTTCTCTGGAGGCATTTGTTGATTCATGCGGCATCACTTATTATTCGTTTTTGTGGCAGAATGAAGTCCTGCCATTGGCTAAAAATAAGATGTGATGTCATTAATAACATTGCTTGCTTAGCATAGAGGAGCATCGTCAGGTTAATTAAGGAAGAGAAGGGAGGGGGGGCACTATGGAAAAGGCTTATATTTTAATCATTAAAAACATTAAGTTCTGCAGCACCGCATGTATTCTGTAGTGGATTGCAAGTTTTTTTTTAAAACTCCTATTGCCATGGAGTCACAATTCCAGTGAACTTACCTATAAGACAATGAATGAACTGCAGGTTTCTTAGTCAAACATTTAAGGCCCTAGATGGACTGAGTCCTGTTTATATCCGTGATTTGCTGGCCCTCCACCATCCCAGTAGGACACTGCTCTGGAGAAGAGGGACAATTGCGTGCTCCCTGTTCCCATCTAAAATTGGTGGGGGACAGGGCTTTTGGAGTGGCTGCACCTGTTCTCTGAATTCCCCCCCCCCCTGCCTGCACCGAGGTGCACTTGACTATGTCACTTCAAAGCAGCAGCAGTGAAGTGGCTTTTCATTGGTGCCTTCTGTGGTCCAGTTTAAAGTGGTGTTGATTGGAGAACAGGTATAGGTCCGCATTCACCCGTGCAGGGCAGGGTGCAGGCTAAGGGGGTTGCGGGCCACTAAGCGTGAACAAGGCACTCCAGAAAGGTCTGCACTCCTACAGTCAAGTTGTTTATATAGCCACGCTTTAATTTAAATCAGGTGACAAAACTGCCAAAGTATAGGGTTGTCAAGCAGACTCCAAATTTATTTTTAAATAAAAAGGACAACCATTGACTGCTGGTAATAATAAACAATCCAGCACCGCAACATAGCCCTATTGGACGGTAGGCCTCTGTATTGTTTTGCTACACTGTTTTTATAATGTTTTTACTGTATTTATGCATCCTATGTGTTTGTGTTGCTATTTGATATAAGGCAGTCTGAATTAAAACATTCTCTCTCCTGGGCTGGTCTCCGGGCTTCCTTACTCCTGGGGTTGTTCCTCCTGATGTCATTGAAAGGCAGGTCCAGAACTGCAGCAGGGAGTATAACAAGCCCTCCACTTCTGGAGATCACCAGTCTACTTCCTGCCAAAATGTTCTTTCTCTGAGTGGAAAACTTCCCAGTACATCATCAGAGCAATGAGTGTACAGTGAAATGACTAGTTCACTATTTATTTATTTAGTTAGTTAGTTTTTGTTGACCGGGTAGGTGCGCTAGACAGCAAAGCTGCCTATTTTCAGCCACGACCCAGGAGGTTACATACATAGTTGGGAAACAACAGTGAATACAAGTAGTGCAATTTTCCAAAAGAACATACAGTCATTGTAACGACAAAAGAAGCAAGAATTAGGCAATCAAATAATACAAACGCAGCACAGTACAGTGGCATAAATATAAAGATGTACAATTCCATAGCATGTAATATTCATCAGACTGCCTATATAGGGGTTAAAATTCAGGTTCAGGTCCAGGGAGGAATCCCGGGTCTGCCAAATTGGGGGGGGGGGCAAATTTTTTGGGGGGAAGGATACATTTTGGAGGGGATTTCCCCAAGAAAAATATTTGCTTTTTGATGTGTGGACACAGGAAGCGTACTGCATGACTGGAGGATGGCCCACATGGTACTTATCCATAAAAGTGGACCAAAGAATGAGCCAGGTAATTACAGGCTGATAAGCTTAACTTCCATCGTGGGGAAGCTGATGGAGATAATACTTAAGGAAAGGCTGGTGACCTTTATGGAAGACAGTGGGCTCCAGGACAGTCACCAGCATGGGTTTGTCTCTGGAAAAATTCTGCCAGACAAACCTAGTTGAGTATTACGATTTGGTCACAACGGAATTAGACAAGGGTTATGTGGTGGATGTTATATACTTGGACTTCAATAAGGGCCTTCGATTCGGTGCCGCATGGGTGGTTGGGAGGGAAGTTGAGGTATGTGGGGTAGGGAATAAAATGGTTAAATGGATTGAGAATTGGCTGCAGGGGAGACAGCAGAGGGTAGTGGTAGGGAGAACTCTCCTCTCCTCCAAGGGCTGTGACGAGTGGGGTGCTGCAGGGATCGGTGCTGGGGCCAGTGCTGTTTGGAATATTCATAGCAGACATCTCGTTTGGCATCAGGAATAAGATCAGTCTATTTGTTGACTATACCAAATTGGGGGTGGTTGTGGATGATTTAGCAGGTTGGCGGGGGCTGCAGGATGACCTGACCAAACTGGTGGAGTGGTCAGAAATGTGGCAGTTGGGCTTAAATGCGAAAAAGTGCAAAGTCCTGCACTTTGGAACAAAGAACCCAGGGAGGGGTTACCAGCTGGGAGGGGTGCAGCTAGGTTCCACTGAGAAGGAGAAGGATCTAGGGGTAGTTGTAATGGTGAAGATGAACAGTACAGAGCAGTGCAGGAGGGCAGCGGTGAAAGCCAACAGAATGCTGGGTTGTATCGTGAGAGGGATCTCTTCCAGGAGCAGGGAGGTGAGCCCGCCTCTGTACAGGGCACTGGTGAGGCTGCACCTGGAGTACTGTTTGCAATTCTGGCACCCATATCTGAAGAAGGATGTGAAATTACTGGAAGGGGTACAACGCAGGGCAACAGGGATGATCCAGGGATTGGAGGACAGACCATACGAGGAGAAGTTTGAACATGTACTCTTCGGAGGAGAGAAGGGGCCGGGGGGATATGATTGCAACCTTTAAGTATGTAAAGGGGATAAACAAGGCAGGCACTAAAGGAATACTTAGGCTGAGGAGGAGGAGGAGGGACTGTTTGATGTTTGATGACAGACTGATGGATGTCAAAGGCGTTACTCTCAGTATTATTTTTGGTTAGTAAAAGTGGAAGTAGGCCCTAGGCCCGTCGAGACCACTTTCCCCACAATAAGGGGTGGGGGGGGTATCTATGTAGAGTTTCCCAACAATAATCTAACTCAATTTTAAACTGTCTACATGATGTCTGGTCCACTATGTGTTGTGGTAAAGAATTCCAAATTCCCGCAGCTCTTTGAGTAAAATAACATTTTCGTTTATTTGTAAATGCCCTTGGTATTTGAATTTGCCTGTTATTACATCTTAAATCATACATTTTGTCCAAATATTTTAAACCACATGCATTCATAAGATTTTCATCATTTAAAATATTAAATAACAACAGTAAATCGCCTCTATCCCGCCTTGTCTGTAGATTATATTCTCCTAAGTATTTTACCCTTTCTTGATATGTAAGATGCCTTATTTCTGGTACTAATTTTGTCACTGTTCTTTGTAAGCTCTCCACCGGTTTTTTGTCTTTTTCCAAGTATGGTGCCCAAAAGCAAACTGCATAGTCTGTATAAGGTCTAATATATGACTTATATAATTTTGTAATGCATTCTTTATTACGTGTTATAAACGATTTTCTAATAACAGTAATTATACAATTACCTGTATGGATTACTTTATTACATTGATTACTCCAACTAAATTTGTTATTCACCATGACTCCTAGATCTTGTTCATGACACCCTGTCTTGATATCAGTCCCACACAAGATATAATCAGTGTTAGGGTTTCTTTTCCCCAAATGCATGATCGAACATTTTTCAGTATTAAAAAACATGTTATTTTCTTTTGCCCATTTTTCAATAATCAAAAGATCTTTTTTTAATGCGCTTATTTTTATTTCTGTGTCTACTTCTGCCGAGATTTTGGTATCATCGGCAAATTTACTTATCTGATTAGAAACACCTGAGTGTAAGTCCCCAATAAATATACCAAAAAGGATAGGACCCAGGACAGAACCGTGTGGCACTGCACTGGTAACTAAGATGCTACCAGAGATAATGTCACCGATCCTAACTTTCTGTGATCTATTCTTTAACCATTCCTCAACCCATCTTATGGTATAAGCATTGAATTCTAACTTTATCAACTTTTTAAGTAATAGATCATGAGATACCTTATCGAATGCCTTTTTAAAATCCAAATATATGATGTCCACTGGAATATTTCTGTCTAGACTAGCACTAATGTTCTCATAAAAATATACTAAATTTGTAGTGCATGATCTGCCTCTTCTAAAGCCATGTTGTGCATCATTAGCTATTCCCTTTGTTGTTATTTGTTGGTCCATTTTTTGTTTTAATATTCTTTCCATAATTTTGCACAAAACTGACGTTAAACTAATAGGTCTATAGTTATCAACTTTATTTTTATTACCCTTTTTATGTATTGGAATCACTATAGCTGATCTCCAATCTTCTGGCACCTCACCATTCCTATATGATTTATTAAAAATAATGTACAAAGGGCATATAAGTATAGTGTGCTTTATAAAGAATGTATTTATTTTGTCGGGACCTGGTGAAGAGTTATCTTTTAAGTACTTAACTGTGTCTTTTATTTCGTTGATAGTTATCACCGCATATTCACTTGTGTATGGATAAACCATGTTATTAGTAAGATCTTTTCTTGAAACACAGAACCAAAGTAGTTATTAAATGTATTTCCTATATCAGACCCATTATTACTTTCTATTCCCTCATTTACTATGGTAGTAATAGGAGAGTTTTATTTCTATTATCATTAATGTATGCGTAAAAGGCTTTAGTATTGCATTTTGTGGATGATAATTTATATTCAATTTGTTTTCTCTCCTTTTTAATTATAGCTTTGGTGGTTTTAAGTTCTGCTTTATACTTAATTCTATTTTCTTCAGTTGGATCATGTTTTAATTTTTTATGTGCCTTTTCCTTTATTCTTATTTGTTTTTGTACATTAGGGGTTAACCAAACAGGTATTTTTCCCCTATGATTATTAATTTTATTTTTAGGAATGTATAGTTGTTCCAAATCATATATTGTGTCCTTATCAGTGAATAGTAAGTTCCAATTCTTTGCAAAAAGTGCTTCTCTAATTTTGTTATAGTTTCCACGATAATAATTATATCGATATATATTTTGTTTACTATTATTATTGTTTTGTTTTATAGAAAATACTACTGCATAATGGTCACTAGACCCCAATGGTTCGACAATTTCAATCTTACTAATTATTTCTGGGATATTTGTTAAGATAAGGTCCAAGATATTTCTCTCACGCGTAGGTTCTATAACCATCTGATCTAATCCCAGCTTTATGAATGTTTCTAAGAAATTCCGTTCCATCTTGGTAGATGTCATAAGCTTTTGCCAGTCTATTTCCGGCAAATTCAGATCCCCCATAATTATTACCTCTGATGTTTCAGAATGATTTGTTATTATAGTTTGATCATAGATGAGTCATAAGCAATATCTGCATTAGGTGGTTGATAGATGTTTATTAATGTCAACTTTTTATTTGCATACTGTAACTGTATACAGCATGCTTCTATTTCCAGTTCCTCATCTAATTGAATAGGGATTTCTTTAGTAATAATTGTTTTTTTGTATAAATACATACCCCGCCACCACTTCTATTAATCTGGTTTCTATAGAACAAATTATACTCTGGGATGGCATTAGACCACATAGAAGAGTCATCCCACCAAGTCTCAGTTATTGCTATTATATCTAAATTTCCCTGATCTATTCTCCCAGGTAGTTCAGTTAGTTTGGTAGTATTGAGGCTTCTTACATTACAAATAAAGAATGTAAGTTCATTTTTAGGGGATAGAGGCTCCATAATAACACTGCCTTTTTGGCCCCTGGTATTTAGTTTAAACGTTGTTCTATAACCGACAGGATCTGTTTTCCAAGATAATGACTCCCCTTATTGCTAAGATGTAAGCCGTTCCAACTAAAAAGGCTGTAATCATTATTAAATCTTTCCCAATGAGTGATACAAGTTACATTGTTATTCAATGCCCATTTCCTTAGCCATTCATTCACTTCCTTTATTTTTGCTTCTATTTTCACAGATGCTTGGGGTACAGGCAATATTTCAGACACACATATTTCCGATTTAGATACCTTTTAATGTATTGACTAGGGATATGTAACTATTCTTAATATCATCAGTAGTAAATTTGTTTATGTCGTTAGTTCCAGCGTGAACCAATACCAGAGGATTAATACCCACATCTTTTATAATGTTTGGAACTACTCTCTCAATATCCCTAATCCATGCTCCCCTAAAACTTGAACACATTCTGTTCTGTTTATCTGTTTTATGAATGTGACCATCTATATACTTAACAGTAGAGTCTCCCAATACTATTACCTGTCTAGAGTTGGAGGGTTCGATATTGTCATTACTTATTTCTATAGGACAATTCAAATTCCTAATTTTAATATTGTCCTTGTTCTTGTTTGAATTTTCAACACATTCTATCTCCTTCATCTGTAAGGTACCCTCTTCTATAACCTTGGGTGCTGATGGCACAGTTGAATTATTTTCCATTGATGTTGTCTAGGTCATAGCTATGCTACACTCTTCATTATGTACCTGTGCAATAATTGTCATAGTATTCTTCTGGTTATTTTTATGATAGACTCCTGGGTTATCTATGCTGCCATCAATGTTTGTGTCACTCCCATCAATTAATCCCACATCGCATACTGTGTCATCATCTAGGGGCTGGAATCTATTTTCTACTGGGATTGAAAATTCCATTGCCCTTCTTCCTTTCTTAGTTTTCCTTTTATTATTACTGGGCTCCATTCATCACCACTTTCACTATTTTCCTCCCTCCCTCTCTTCAGGGAATCTTCATTTGTTTTATGTAGAACGCTGGTAAATAAAGGCTAGGGATTTTTAATTTCATTTAGTTTAAAATTTAAAGATTTGTTTGTTCTTTTAATTCTGTAATCCTTTTTTCTAGTATATCCACTTTATTTCTCAATTCTGCATTCTCAATAAATTGTGTGCATTTTAACCCTTCAAATCCTGTACTAGACTTGAGGCAGAAATTGTGACATAAAATGCATGTCATTGCTACCTCACTTGTAGATAGGGTGACCATTCCCTCATTTAATATTCATTTTTAAATTGGTATTAACTGAACTTACTTCAAATTGCTACCAGTATTAAACAAACTCAGTAACCAAATACCAAATATGTTTAATGTGCTCTTATCCCCATAAGTTATATTTTGTTTTCATTTAAGATAAGTTTCTAGTATACACAGTTATAGACTTAAAGACCTGCAGCAATAGTCTGTAACAGATGGGGTACGATCCTTAAAAGGCCTGTGTGTTTAATACGATATATTTTCTTACTGAACCGAAGCTGTTTCACTTATTTAATACCTCTATTATCAGATATCCCAATAATATCAATTGACACATAGTTTTTAAAAATAAATGAGAAAGTGGGACAGATAGTAAGCACAGTCAGTCACTGAAAAAGTGGATGAATGAGTGACAAGTCTTTTCTTTTCCTTTTTTTCTTCACGTGTTTGCAGCAGTTTCAGAATTTACAGTTCTTCTACTTCCACCCATTTCTGAGATTATCATTAAGTTCTGTAAGTTTTTATTGTTAAGAGAGTTCCTGAATTTCGATTTTATTCAGTTCTGAGTACTGAAGCAAGTTTCACATTCAGCACTAGCCACTGGTGTATAACCATTGCAGTTTGATAAAGCTTTTCAAACTCCGGGAACACACCTGAATGCTTTTTTAGTACAACTTCCGCAAACTTCTGGAATGACAGAGACTAGTAGTAATCATTTGAGACCATGATCTGTTTCAGTAAAATGAATTCCCCTTTTGCAGATTCTGTGTAGCTAGGTCAGAAAAGTTGAAGTGCTTCATAATTCTATCTGGAGACTCTTGGATATTGAAATCATCTGGTGGCTGTTTCACAATTGCTGCTTTCTTGGGTTTTAAAGAAGAAAAGCAACTTATTATGTCAAAGGTTTCTTGGGGTTGGGGGGCAACTGTCCAGTTAATCAATTAAAGCACTGATGTATGTGCTTTTTAAGTTATTCAATGTTGATTTCTGAGTATGAATATCAGAGTCTCACCTTTGTACTTGCTGCCTTCAAGTTCAGTATCGAAAAATTGTCTCTGATGGACCGTGGTTTTCAATTAAAGGAGATCTACAGGCAGAGGTGAAGTCACAACCACTTCATATATCGAGGCTTCACCTCACAGATCACCCCTTGCAGTCACCATATTAAATAGTTTTTGTACCTGAGAGCTTGTAAAAAGTGTCTGAAGCTCCAGTGCAGCTGGCATGTTTAAGTATGGTGCTCTTGACCCCCTGCATTCCTGTTGCAAACACTGCAGTATAATGATGCAACACTGCCTCTTCTTTTTTGGTGCCCTTATGTACAGAGATTTAATAATCTCTGTATCTCATGTGCCCAGTTCTATTTCTATTTTTTTTTTTTTCATATATACAATTTTTTTTTCTTTTACCATTTTTCTTCCCCTTCCTGGAGTCACAGCGTACGCATGTGTACACGCACACGCCAGGATCCGTTGACCCCTTCCACCCCACCCCAGACTTGTGTCACCGCTCCTGCCGTCCTGCGCACCGCCGGCCTCTACCTGATGGGTGCGGGACTATGGAGGCGGGCGTCCTGAAATCCGCTCCAACCCTACCCCCCAGCTGGCTCCCCGGTGACCCAAGGTAGTTCCCAAACCCGGGTTGCTGGGGTGGCGCAAGGTGTGGCGTCCAGCGCCTCAACCCTCGGCGCCATTGGGCCGGCCCACCCAGCTCTGTTTTTACAGAATTTGCCTAAATACCATGTGTATGCCTGGTATACGCAGACATGGCATTTAGGCAAATTCAATAAAAATAGCACTGGGCATGGGAGATAGAGATTATTAAATCTCCATACATAAGGGCACCAAAAAGGAAGGGGCAGTGCTGCGCCATTATATCACAGTGTTTGCAGTGGGATCGCAGGGGGTGAGGAGCACCATACTTAAACATGCCAGCTGCACTGGAGCTTCAGACACTTTTTACGAGCACTCGGGTACAAAAACTCTTTATTCAATATGATGCTTGCTGGAGAATCTGTGAGGTGAAGGCCCAATCTGTGCAATCGTCAGGACTTCACCTTTAAAGACCTTACAGACTCTTTTGTACTCATGATCATTGGTAGCACAGTGGAAAAAATAAAGATTTTTCCCTTTGGAAATGTTGTGAAAGAAAAACAGTATGTGACACGATGTCCAGCATTATGTGAGAAAGGGACACAAAATGTAACTGATGTTCAGACAGCAACAGTCCTTTTGCTTTGTTACTATCTGATAAATTGGAAGAAGACATATATTATATGTTAATGTGTCCCCGGAGCCACTCGTTACTGTATATGAGTGATTTTCACGTGTGCTTTGCTGGAGTGAGCACAGCTAAGCTGAGCTGTTGTGGCTCAAGCTGAAGGCAAATGGAACCACTTTTATACAGGAATGAGAGGCGACGGGGGATATATTAATATATTCTTGCTTGAGCATGATGAAGTGTAATCAATAATATATTTTGTTTTAAAAAACTTTTCCCGGAACGTGCCCGTTTACAGGTCGTCTGCGCATGAGATTCTCTTCACAGAATTAAGAGTGTCTTATGCACAGAGGAAAGGAGCGCTCTGATTGGTCTGGAGCACTCCCTCGATCTATAATCTGACATATCTCCTAATTATATGAGTCCCGCACACAACAACCACTGAACTGTATGATGCTGACAGTATTTCAGAACTCGTTCTTCTAGCTGTTTCTGTAGTTTATGCAGTTTGTTGCTTTTGATAGTGGAATTACTAAAAAAATTAAAATGGAGCTCAAGTCTCAATATTTTTTTTCTCACTTGTTTCTTTGAGCTGCATCTCTGGCACACGAGGCCAGCCGATGGCCAATGCAGTGTACTCCAATCGGTTCAGGATTATTATCCGTTCTTAGTTTTTGCAACCATTTGTAGTTGATGCTCTATCAGTACAGACAACAGCAAGTTTTTTTTACCTTCAGTGTCCTTGTCATCCAGAAGTTATGAACATATGAAATTTGCCAGCAGATAAAGGCCTAGAGGTCTATCAAGTCTGCTCAAATGTGCAGCTAGCACCCCTTATTCTGCAGCTGCCCCTCCAGCCCTTCTCCTCCATTGACCCTCCCTCTTGCTCTGTCCCAGCCCCTTTTGAAGCAGTCCACTGTTCTACTGGGTACCACTTCTGACGGTAACGCATTCCACCAAGCTACCACCCTCCCTGTAAAAAAGTGTCCCCTCATCTCCTTCCTGAACCTTCCTCCCTCCAGTCTCATATTGTGGCCCTGGATGTCCCTCCCCTCCCTTACTTTGAACAGCCCCCCTGTTCCTGTCTTGTTTATTCCTCTCATGTACTTAAAGGTTTCATGGAAACATAGAGGTTGGCGGCAGATAAGGACTGCAAGGCCCATCCAGTCTGCCCATTTCTTTTTCAACCTTATAAATGTGCCATCAGCCTTTGCTCTGTCAGTGGCCTATCTGTTCATACTCTTCTGAATTGCTCCCTTATGCCTATCTCATGCCTGTTTGAAGCCCTGCACTGTAATCATAGCCACCACTTCCTGAGGTAGGCCGTTCCATGCATCCACCACTCTTTCTGTGACAAAGAATTTCATCACATTCCCCCTTAATTGACCTCCCTTTAATCTCATGCTGTGTCCTCTTGTCCTATTTTTCTTATATTTAAACAAGTTAGGCTCTTTCACCTTGTTAATGCCCTTAAGGTGTTTGAATGTTTCGATCATATCACCGCTCTCCCTCCTTTGCTCAAGGGTATACATATTGAGCTCCGTTAATCTGTCCTTATATGTCTTCTGATGCAGTCCCTGCACCATTTTGGTTGCCCTTCTCTGGACTGCCTCAATTTGGTTAATGTCCTTGTGAAGGTGTGGCCTCCAGTACTGCACGCAGTACTCCAGATGGGGCTAACCAGTGTCTTATAAAGAGGATTATTACCTCCCTCTTACAACTTGTAGATACCCCCTACTATCACAACCTAACATCCCCTAGCCTTACATACTGCTTTAGAGGTCTGCTTGATGATTTCAGTGTCATCGGCGATGATGATGCTCAAGTCTTTTCTTCCTTTGTGACTGTCAGCAACTCCCTCCCAGCCTATAGGTGGCTTAGGGTTTCTCTTCTCTATGTGCATGATCTTGCACTTCTTTGCATTAAATCCCAGTTGCCACTCTTCTGACCATTTGCTAGTTTATCCAGATCTCTTCTCATTCTGCCCACCCCATCTGGATCATCTACTGTGTTGTAGATCTTGGTGTCATCTGCAAACAGACAAGCCTTACTCTCTAGTCCATCTGCAATGTCACTAATGAAGACATTGAAGAGGACTGGCCCCAGGACTGATCCCTGAGGTACCCCACCTGTGACTTGCATCTCTTCTGACTGTATACCATTTACCACCACTCTCTGTTTTCTGTCCGACAACCAGTTTGCCACCCAGTTGACCAACTTCTGACCCACACCGAGCCTACCCAGCTTATTTATCAATCTTTTGTGTGGAACAGTGTCGAATACTTTGCTGAAGTCAAGGTAGGCGACATCAACTGCTCCCTCTTGGTCCACCACTCTGGTTACCCAGTCAAAGAAATCTATGAGATTAGTTTGACAGGACCTTCCTTTTGTAAACCCATGCTGTCTTGGATCCTGTGCCCCTATGGATTCCAGGTGTTGCATGATCCTCTCCTTAAGGAATGCCTCCATAATCTTGCCCACTACTGAGGTAAGACTGACTGGTCTGTAGTTCCCTGCCTCCTCCCTGCTACCACTCTTGTGGAGCGGAATCACATGAGCCCTTCTCCAGTCTTCTGGGACCTCTTCTGTGCTCAGAGACTCACTAAACAGTTCTGCTAGTTCCACCCGTGGCTCCTTAAGTACCCTGGGATGTATGCCATCAGGTCCCATTGCCTTGTCCACCCTGAGCTTAGCGAGCTCTTGTAGGATCCTTTCTTTTGTGAAGAGAGTAGTGCTCACCTCCCTCCCCCCTGTGTCCATGGAGCTGAGCTGTGGGCCCTGCCCTACCTTCTCTTCATTAAATACTGGGCAAAAGTATCTATTTGGGGTAGATGCTTTTACAGGGTCCTCCTCCTCACGTGCCCCCTTTTCTCCTTTGAGCTTAGCAATACCCCCTCTGGACTTTCTCCTTTCACTAATATATCTATAGAAAGTCTTGTCACCTTCTTTTACTGTTCATGCTAGTGTTTCCTCAGTTTGGGCCTTTGCCTGCCTTACTCAGTCATGTCCCTGCTGTCTCTCCTGTCCTCCAGCGAGTACATGTTCAGCTCCCTCAGCCTCCTCTTGTATGGTAAGCCCCCCCCTGCCCCTTGATCATCTTTGTCGCCCTGCACTGCACCCCCTCCAGTAACTTAATGTCCCTCTTCAGATACGGGTGCCAGTACTGCACGCAGTACTCCAGGTGCATTCTAACTAATGACCTATACAGTGGCAGAATCACCTCCCCCTCCTCGAAGAGATACCCCTTGCAATGCAGCCCAGCATTTTGTTGGCCTTTGCAGCTGCCTTCCTACATTGTGCTGAGTTGTCCATTGATCCCATAATGAGTTGCAGGAAGTAGGCTGTTGGTTAACTAGAATCTGCAGCTTATCCAATAGGAAGGGAAATGGGCAGACTGGGTGGGCCAAGTGGTCCTTATCTGCCATCAAAGTCTATGTTTGTATGAGCACCCCCAGATCCTTCTCCTTCTCTGTCTTGGCTAGCTGCACTCCCTCCAGCTGGTAACTCCTGCTTGGGTTCTTCACCCCAAAATGCAGCACCTTGCACTTTTTTGGCATTAATCCTCAGTTGCCAGGTGTCTGACCAGGTTTCCAGCTTTTCCAGATCATCCTGCAACTTCTGCCATCCTCCTAGGTCATCCACCACCGCTCCCATCTTGGTGTCATCAGCAGACAGACTGATCTTGCTCTTGATGTCCAATGATGTGTCTGCAGTAAATATCCCAGACAACACTGGTCCCAACACCGAGCCCTGTGGAATACCGCTTGTCACTACCCTTGGGGATTAGAGTGCTCCACCCAACACCACCCTCTGTTGCCTTCACTGAAGCCAGTTCCCTACCCATCTCACCAGCTTTGCACCTGCTCCTGTGCCTTCTGACTTACTACCCAGCCTCCCATGTGGCACCAAGTCGAATGCCTTACTGAAGTCCAGGTACAGGACATCCACTGCATGGCCCCTGTCCAATTGCCTAGTTAACCAGTCATAGAACTCCACCAGGTTGGCTTGGCAGGATCTGCCACGTATGAAGCCATGCTATCTGCTGTCCTGTAGTCCTTTGGCCTCCAGGAGGGCCACCAGCCTCTCCTTCAGGATAGTCTCCATCAGCTTACCTACGATGTATGTGAGGCTCACCGGTCTGTAGTTACCCAGTTCATCCTTGGCACCACTCTTGTGGAGGGGCACCACATGAGCCATCCTCCAGTCCTGAGGTACACACCCTGAGTGTTGTGAGGCGTTAAATAGGTCTGCCAAAGGTCCCGCAAGGACCTCTGCCATCTCCTTCAGTACCCTGTGGTGGATGCTATCTGGGCCTGGCCAGTGCCCTCAAATCCTCCAGAACTCTGCCCTCCATGATTTCCCCATCTGTCACCCTCCTCCCATTTCTGCCATTCCCCCCCTTGGGTATCACCCCCCCTTCTCCATAGTAAATACAGAGCAGAAGTAATCATTTAGCGCTTCTGCCTTATCGCTCCCTGCTTCCACCCAACCCCCCTCCTTCCTAATCCTTACTATGTAGTCCCTACAGTTCCTTTTCTCCCTGATGTACTTAAAGAAGTTGTTCTTCCCCTTCTTAATGCCTTGTGCCAGCCTGAGCTCCTTAGACACAGTGACCCATAAACAGTGTCATCCTTTCCATCAATAACTTCTGCATTGCAGTAAAAGCGAGTGTATGGGGTATTGTTGTCTAAGTAGTGTGTGTGTGTGTGTGTGTGTGTGTGTGTGTGTGTGTGTGTGTGTGTGTGTGTAAACTATGAGTCTTGTTATTGCTAATGTCTGTGTACTGGCCCATTATCAAGCTTACCATTGGGCTGTTCTTTACAGCAGCGTCAGTCAAGTCTCTGGTCTGTTCAGTGGCCTCATGCATTTCAGACAGTCCAGCCACATTCATGTAGGTGGCGTAAGCCCTGTCTGCTTTGAAGTTTTCAATGAATGGACAGTTAATTTCCTCGAGAAACTAAACACATTTAACAAACATTTTTGTTAGGCAGTTCATTTTGAGCAACAAAATACACAAGTTCTCAAAAGCCCTTTAAGTTGCTAATTACTCTGTACAGTAGCCTCGTTTGCCAGTGCCTAGCTGTTTGATTCATCATCCAGTGTTGTGTTTTTTTTTTTTGTGCTAATGATTTAGTATAAGCAGTGCTACCAGAATGCCATATTAGGGTCGATGTTTCCTAACAAGTGCAAGGAAAAGGAATGGATGCATAAAACTTTCAAATAGAACAACTTACCTGACCACTGTCTTTGTCAGACAGCAACCAGCTGTATATGTCTAGCCTCCTTTGCTGGAATTTATCTTGTTTTTTAGAGGAGCAGCAGGTTGGTGCAGTGGCTGTTGTGTCTAGCTCATCATTTATTAATTCTTATGGTTCGATCCTGGGGCAGGGTCTTGGACGTCTACTACTACACCTTCTGTGTATAGCCTCTGTTTTTTAGTACTTGTTGCTCAGGGGCCTCTTGTACATTTGTTTGCCTTTTTCTCTCTCCTAAAGCTGGTCTCCAGGATCATCACTTCTGACAGGTTCTTCCTGGAACCACGTGACAGGCAAGAAGTTTACAGACTTCTGCAGGAAGGGGGTATCCTCCCACTCATTTCCTCCACACATCAGTTTACTTCTTGCCTGTCTGGTGGCAGGAGCTCTGCAGGACCTCTGTCACAGGAGTGACAGACCCAGAGATCAGTGAGTTTATTTATTTCTTTTTCTTGCTCACCAGGACTACTAATTAGTGCTCTGGAGCACTACTGCAAGCACCCCAGTCTCAGCCTTGCTAACTGTACAGATGGGCTCCCTGCCGTCCCTCACCACGTGTGCAGAATCTTCCCACGCTTGAGCCCCGGAGCATTGTGGAAGCAGTTGGCATGCCTGGGACCACAGACCAGAATTAGTCCCCAGGGATCGCCAGAGCAGCAGCAGCCACGGCCGACGAGTAAAAGAAGGATTCGGCTTAGGGATGGGCGCCCGGAGCTTCCCTCTCGTCGACGGCCACAGGACACTTAGGCCATCGACGCGCCTACTGGTCGGAGAGGCATATTATCTCATTAGGCTCTCCAACGCAGGTAAATTAGCACAGGAACAATAGTGCTACAGCGGCAGCCCTTTGGAGGGGCATAGGGGAGCAGAGAGTTCTCCTTATTGTTGGCGAGTATTGTGGCTCAGCTCATCGATGGATCTTGAATTTTTGGGGGCACCAAGGCTCAAAAGCAGCACAACAAGCACCAGGCCTTAAAGGGTACTGCACCACACAGTTCTTCACAGTTCCTCACAGCAATAGCCAAAACCTTAAAGGGGCAGGATAGCACTAAGCTCAGTTTGCCAGGCAGTATGAATTATTTATATCAGAGTGTCATGGCCTCCATTAAGGACAGACTCCCCAGGGGCAGAAAGTGCCACAAGTGCAGAACACCCATGGTGGCCACATTCGCATGGTCTCTGTGTGTGAAATGCGACAGTGCAACCTCACCAGCTGGGGACGAGGTGGACGAGGCATCCGCCTCAGAATCTCAGGATCCACGGGACCAGCTCAGGGGTCAGGGTCCGTCTCCCCTTAGAAGGATGTCTCCTCTCGGCTGGGGCCCTAGCCCCAGATCTGATAGAGAAACTGAACAGAACCTTCGCCATCAACCCCTCATGTTTCGACATCCTTCAGCAGTCTCGGGGGCCCAGGACCCATAGGAAAGCCACACACATGCGCACTCCCTTCCCATCCTCGGACAAGGACACCCCCCACATCTCACAGCAAGATAGGAGGAGGAAGAGACCCAGACCCAGATCCAGGAGTTCTTCCAGACCCAGGGACGCAGCCTATGGGAAGCACAGGTGAGATGAGTCCCCCACAGTGTCTGACTATACATCCTTAGAAGAGGGGGAACGCCCAAACTCGGATTCCGACTCAGACTCCTCACCAGCCAGAAACTTCGATTTGGAAGATCTAGATTTTTTTTTCATTTAAAAAGGTGTCAGAGGAGATCTGCTTGAGCTCTCCTTCTCCTCCAGAGCCCAAGCAAGCAAAGCCAGCATTCCGACTAGTGTCAGCCTCGAAACCAGTGACAGCCTGTCCCCTCCCTCCGGCCATAGAGGACCTCTTGAAGGAAGTATAGCAGGGACCTGACATTCCTTCCCTGTCCCTCGCCGCCTAACCAGATTCCTGAAATTCGACAAGAAGCCTGCAGAGAAATGGCTCGACTGCCCTAGGATAGACCCTCTTATCTCAAACCTCACAAAAAGGACAGTGATTCCAGCAGAAGGTGGAGCCTCCCTACGGGACCTGGTGGATAGGAAAGTGGACACTTCTCTAAAGAAAGCCTTTCAGTCCACTGCAACCTCCCTCAAGGCAGCTACCTCTAACCTCTACTCTGCTAGAACCGCTCTGTCCTGGGCCACTGATCTGGCATTCCAGCTTGCTGATGAGCCAGAGAAGAACTAGACCATTTTACAGCAGTTACAGCTCATGGGACTAGCTTTGGCCTATTCAACTGATGTATTGGATGAGGCAGTCAGGTGTGCAGCAAGGGCTATGTTTTACCAGGCCTCGGCTCGACGCAACTTATGGCTACAAGCTTGGCAGGCAGATGCCTCCTCGAAGATGCAGTTGGTCAATGCCCCTTATGAAGGAGGCCTTCTCTTTGGTTCAACTCTGAGGGAGGCGGTCAAGGAATCTGGAGAAATAGTGAAAGTGTGAATACCGCAAGCCCAGGGAAGGAACAAGCCCTGGGCCTCAGGCTCCAGACAGAATTTTCGTGCCCAAAATTATTCCAGGGGGCAGAACAAGATGGCCCCAGGCAGATGCTCCTGGTTCAACTCGCGTAACCGAGGTGGCAGGGGAGGCACCTGAGATGCCAAGGGCAACTCCAAAAAATCACAATGAGGACTCATGGACCCATCCTTGCATTGGGGGCAGACTTTCCAGTTTTTTGAGGAATGGGTCCGCACCACCACGGACAAGTGGGTATTAGACATAGACCGAGAGGGTTACTTCATTGAGTTCGATTCCTGGCCCCCCCCCGCCCTGCATAGTGCCCTCGCCAGTCTCAAGTAACCCAGTAAAACGAGCGGCAACCCTGCAAGTGATTATAGATCTCATACAGTTAGCAGCAATTGAACAAATCCCCACTCCAGAAAGGAACAGAGGGGTATACTGCCTATTCCTCATAGTGCCAAAACGCTCAGGGGCTTCCAGCCAGTGTTAGATCTCAAGTTTCTAAATTGCTTTGATAGTCGCAGAACATTCAAGATGGAGACACTATCCTCCATCATCCGAGAAATCCATCAGGGGACTTTTTGACCTCAGTAGATTTACAAGATGCCTATCTGCACATTCCCATCCGGAAAGCACACCGTCAATTTCTAAGATTCAAAGTGGAAGGTCACCATTTTCAGTTCACAATGCTGCCCTTTAGCCTGTCCACAGCCCCCAGAGTCTTCTCCAAAGTCTTAGTGACAGTGGTTGCTCGCCTCCGAATGCATGGGATCCAGCTCCTCCCATACCGTCATCCTCAAATTCCAGGCAGCCCAATCTCTGCCAGCTCGCTCCTTCATGCAACTCATAGGGATGATGGTCTCTTCCGCAGACTCAGTCCCCTGGGCACTAGTCTGCATGCGACCTCTCCAGTCAGGTCGTCTCCAGCAATGGTTCCAATCGAGGGGCACAGTGGAGCAGAGGATTCAAGTATCCCACCAGGTGAACGAATCCCTGATATGGTGGACTCAGCAGAACAACAACATGAAAGGTCTCAGTCTGGGACACCCTCACCAGATCAGAGTCACCACCGATGCCAGTCTCCAGGGTGGGGGGGACCACATGCGGAACAGCTCTCGATGCAGGGCAAGTGGTCTTTGAAGTCTGAGGGCGGCATACATCCCAGGCCAGGAAAATGTCACAGCAGATTGGCTAAGTCAAAAGGACATCCTACCAGGGGAGTTGGAGCTCAAGAACAGCGCCTTCTAGCTCACCTGGAGCAGTGGGGCCATCCGCAGGTAGATCTTTTCGCCTGCCGAAAAATTTGCAAAGTTCCAAGATTCTGCTCTCTCAGCAAGGACGAGAAGGCCATAGCACAGGACACCTTCTCCATCAACTAGGGTCAGTTCAGTCTCCTGGTATGCCTTTCCTCCAATTCTGATCTTATCAAGGGTACTGCACAAGATTGCCCAAGATCAAGCAGAGGTGATTCTGGTCTGCCCACGCTGGCCCCGCAGACCGTGGTTTCCCCGATTTTTAGTCCAAATGTCTCTTCAGTCTCCCATAGCATTCCAAGTAAGCCCAGACCTACTACATCAGGGACCGGTGCTGCACTGAAGTCCTCACAGTCTGCCCCTCTCGGCGTGGAGATTGAGTGGGAAACTCTCAGGGAGTTAGGTTTCTCTGCACTTGTCGTAGAAATGATGATTCAGTCCAAGCGGGCCTCCTCCTCCAGGGTTTATTACAGGATTTGGAGAAAATTCCTATTCTGGTTACGAGACACCTCTTTACTGGATGACTCTGTGTCTCTTCCTACCATACTTCAGTTCCTTCAGGAGGGTTTCAACAAGGGTCTCCAACCGGCTACCTTAAAATTACAGGTGTCTGCTTTGGGGGCGCTACTGTTAGCAGACCCGGGCAAATCCTTAGGAGCTCTTCCTCATGTTTGACGATTTCTGAAGGCAGCAACCTTGAAGTGTCCTCCAATAAAACCTGTAGTACCTCCCTGGAGGCTTAACCTAGTACTCAAAGCACTCCCCAAACCACCTTTCGAGCCCTTAAAGGAGGCATCCTTACTTCATCTCACTATGAAGACCGTTTTTCTCATTGCAATCGCCTCAACCCAATGCATCAATGAGATAGGAGACCTGTCATCCAAAGAACCTTACACTATATTTCATCAATACCAGCAGGAACATCTGCCAGAACTAGACACATGGTGGAGACCCTACAGGGGGAGGACCTCAAACAACTGGTACAACAACCCACTAGAGACAGGGCTATCCTAGATCTCGTACTGACTAACAGGGAAAGGATCACAGATCTCCAGGTAGAAGGTCACCTGGGGGCCAGTGACTATCACATGGTATGATTCAGTTTGGCCACTAGAACTAAATCATCCCATTCCAAGGCAAAAGTATGGGACTTCAGAGGAGCTGACTTTGATAAGATGGCCAACAGAGTTAAGCTAGCCCTGGCAAAAAGAAATACAGGTGAGGGGGTACAGGCAAAGTGGGCAAGCATTAAGGATGCAATACTTGCAGCAACATCCCATTGTGTTAGAAAGAAAAGTAAGTGCAAAAGAAGAAGGAAACCACTTTGGTTCTCAAAAACAGTAGCAGAAAAGGTCAGAGCCAAAAGGCTGGCCTTCAGGAAATATAAGGGAACATAGCGGGATGAAGATAGGGAAGCATACCAAACTTCCCTAAGGGAAGCAGGGAAGGCAGTAAGGCAGGCTAAGACCCAAACCGAGGAAACACCAGCACAAAAAGGTAAAAGAAGGTGACAAGACTTTCAATAGATATATTAGTGAAAGGAGAAAGTTCAGAGGGGGTATTGCTAAAATCAAAGGAGATAAGGGGGCGTGTGAGGAGGAGGACCACGTAAAAGCATCTATCCTAAATAGATACTTCTGCTCAGTATTTACTGAGGAGAAGGTAGGGCAGGGCCCACAGCTCAGCCCCATGGACACAGAGGGAAGGGAGTGTGCACTAGTCCCTTCACAAAAGAAGGGGTCCTACAAGAGCTCGATTAAGCTCAGGGTGGACAAGGCAATGGGACCTGATGGCATACATCCCAGGGTACTAAAAGAGCTAAGGGTGGAACTAGCAGAGCCATTATCAGAACTGTTAGTGAGTCTCTGAGCACAGGAGAGGTTCTAGAAGACTGGAGAAGGGCTCATGTGATTCCGCTCCACAAGAGTGGTAGCAGGGAGGAGGCAGAGAACTGCAGAGTAGTCAGTCTTACCTCAATAGTGGGCAAGATTATGGAGGCATTCCTTAAGGAAAGGATCATGCAACACCTGGAATCCATAGGAGCACAGGATCCAAGATAGCATGGGTTTACAAAAGGAAGGTCCTGTCAAACTAATCTCATAGATTTCTTTGACTGGGCATCCAAAGTGGTGGACCAAAGGGGAGCAGTTGGTGTTGCCTACTTTGAGTTCAACAAAGCTTTTGATACTGTTCCACACAGAAGATTGATTAATAAGCTGGGTAGGCTTGGGGTGGGTCAGAAGTTGGTCAACTGGGTGGCAAACTGGTTGACGGGCGGAAAACAGAGTGTGGTGGTAAACAGTATACAGTCAGAAGAGATGCAAGTCACAAGTGGGGTACCTCAGGGATCAGTCATAGGGCCAGTTCTCTTCAGAATCTTCATCAGTGACATTGCAGATGGACTGGAGGGTAAAGTCTGTCTGTTTGCAGATGACACCAAGATCTGCAACACAGTAGATGATCCAGATGGGGTAGACAGAATGAGAAGAGATCTGTATAAACTAGCAAAATGGTTGGAAGAGTGGCATCTGGGGGTTTAATGCAAAGAAGTGCAAGATCATGCACATAAGGAAGAGAAACCCTGAAGCCACCAATAGGCTGGGAGGGGAGTTGCTGTCAGTCACAAGGGAAGAAAGAGACTTGGGTATCATCATCACCGATGACCTGAAATCATCCAAGCAGACCACTAAAGCAGTAGGCAAGACTGGGGGTGTTGGGGTGTATTAGTAGAGGTATCACAAGTTGGAAGAGAGAGGTAGTAATCCCTCTTTACAAGTCACTGGTTAGGCCCCATCTGGAGTACTGCATGCAGTACTGGAGGCCACACCTTCACAAGGACATTAACCAAATTGAGGCAGTCCAGAGAAGGGCAACCATAATGGTGCAGGGACTGCATTAGAAAACATATGAGGACAGATTAACAGAGCTCAATATGTATACCCTAGAGCAAAGGAGGGAGAGAGGTGATATGATCGAAATGTTCAAACACCATAAGGGCATTAACAAGGTGAAAAAGTCTAACATGTTTCAATATAAGAAAATTAGCAGGACAAGAGGGCACAGCATGAGATTAGAGGGAGGCCGATTAAGGGGTAATGTGAGGAAGTTCTTTTTCACATAAAGGGTGGTGGATGCATGGAGCGGCCTACCTCAGGAAGTGGTGGATATGAATACAGTGCAGGGCTTCATACAGGCATGGGATAGGCATAAGGGAGCAATACAGATGAGTATGAATAGATGGGCCATTGACAGAGCAAAGGCCAATGGCACATTTATAAGGTGGAAAAAGAAATGGGCAGACTGGATGGGCCTTACGGTCCTTATCTGCCGTCAACTTCTATGTTTCTAAGACTCTGTAGTAATGGGGACAGATCTGGCCTTTTTATCTAAGGTGATGTCTCATTTTCACTGCAACCAAGTCTTGAACATTCCCTCTTTTTGTCCTTACCCCAAGAATGAGAAAGAGAGGGAATGTCACATGCTTGATCCATGGAGAACACTCAAAATTTACATCAAGAGATCAGACTTCAGGCCTATTTATCCTTATCTCAGGCCCGAACATGGGTAAGAAGGCATCAAAGGACTCTATTGTTAGGTGAATTTGTTCCACCATCATGGTGGCCTACCAGAATGCTGGGATTGATCTGCTGGGACCAGTGCGAGCACACTCAACCTAAGCGATAGCTACATCCTGCGCGGACTTCAGAGAACCTTCCTCGGCAGACTTATGTACAGCGGCTACATGGTCATCCATCCATACATTCTCAAAATTCTACAAGTTGGATGTCTCTGCTTCAGCAGAGGCGTCCTTTGGCCACAGGGTCTCCAGGCAGTGGTGGACCCATAAGGGACTATGAACTTTCTTCCCACCCAGTGGAAGAATGTACTGTTTTAGTATATCCCAGAAGTGATGAGCCCGGAGACTAGCTTTAGGAGAGAGAAATAGAAATTTACATACCTGTAAATTTTCTTTCTCTGACTGCTGGTCTCTGGGCTACGTTCCTCCCACAATGCTGAAAGTTGGCCTCCGGCCGCAAGTTACACTAACCTTTCTTTTGTTTGTTCCAAGTTGTGTGTTTCCTCAGAAGACAAAGGCTATGGAAGTACTGACACCTGGAGGAAATGAGTGAGAGGATACCCCCTTCCTGCAGAAGTCTGTATATCTCCTGCGTGTCACGTGGTTCTAGGAAGGACCTCCCAGAAGTGATGAGCCTGGAGACCAGCAGTAGGGGAAAGAAAATTTACAAGTATTTAAATTTCTATTTTTCAGCCAGATCAATAATGTTGCATGTTGTGCCATGTCTCAGATTTTTTTTTTTTTTGTTAAATCCAAGCTCACAGGACACAGCCCCAGGTTACGGACCTTCACACACCCCTTTCAGTTGTTTCTATTGTGGCACAGAAGTTTGAATTTTTTTTTTTATTTCCTTATAATAAAAAAAAAAAAACTGGGATACCACCAGATAATGGACCTTTCCACCCAGTTGTTTTCCCCAGTTGTTGTCTTTCTTGCAAAACTTTTTTTCTTTTTCCTTTTTTTAAATATAAAGAAAAAAACTACTTTTCTTGGATTATACACAGCACAGTGCTTTTATGCATATATGGATACACAGCATCATGACAAGTGCCATTAACTTTATTTAAAGTAATTTACTGGGACTGCATGTGAGAAACCAGCATTATATCGCACCCTCAGAGCAAACCACAAAGCAATCCATGATAATTGCAATGCTAACTAAATAGAAAACACTGAAGCACAGCAAGTTCTCTATCAGTAATACACTGCAGGTGGTCACTCTCAGTAATTTCTCACTTCATGTCACTGAGACGCACTGCCTAAGATGCATAGCTGCAGGAAGAACAGAGAATGTGCGTTCACGAGTGGTAACAGTTTGCACAAATGTAACTTCAACTCTGCAACAAAAAATCTGAATTGCGGTTCAGCTTGTTGACAGACTGTGATGCTGCAGTGAGGAGAAAAGGTAGGGAATAAGTGTCACCTGCTGTTTAAGTGTGGGCTCACCAGGTACAAGAGCAAGATGACCTCCCTGGCTATTCATCCTTGTATTTGTCTGCCTTCCCTTCTGTTTTATTGCATTGCGCAGATGTTTCAAGGTTGTTTAAACACTACCCTTGATCCCTTTCCTCATTTGTCACTGTGACTGTCACGTCCCGCAACCTGTACACATCTCCTGGATTGTTGCTTCCACACGCATAACCTTGCATTTTTTTGGCATTAAAGCTCAGCTGCCAGATCCCTGACCACCTCTCCAAGTTGATGCAAGCAGAGCGGTAGAGTGGCAAAGGCTACAAGAGAAGTACAGCTTGCCCAGGGGAGAAAACGGGCGAGATGGCTTTTTCAGGATATGTAAGGGAGAAGAAAAACATAAAGGATGGGATTGTCAGATTAAAGAAGGGGAGGTTAGGCAGAGGGTAGTGAAGAAAATGCAGAGGCACTTAACAATTCTGTTTAGTCAGGGAGAAGTGTGGACCAGTGCCACAAGGGAGCTGGGGTTGGGGCTAGGGGGAGAATCATGGATGGTGTACTACAAGCTGACAGGATACGTAAGGGATTAATGGCCCTTAAGGTGGACAGATCCCCAGGGCCAAATGGCATGCACCCAAGGATCTTAAGAGAACTGCTGGAGATTCTGGCAGGTCTCCTGGCTGACCTGTTTAACACCTCTCTGGAGCTGAGGATCATGCCCTAGGAGTGGAGACCTGCACATGTGATACTTTGCCTTAAAAGTGGGCTGAAGGATAAACCTGGGCACTACATGCTGGTAAACCTGACCTCCACAGTGGGCAGGTTAATGGAGACCATCCTGAATGAGAGATTGGCGGGCTTTCTGGAGGAAAATGCATTCCAGGACTGAGGCAACATGGATTTGAGTCTGGCAGATAAACCTAATTGAATTCTTCAACTGCTAGGTCAGTGGACAAGGGCAACAGTTGATGTCCTGTATGTTGGTCTTCAGCAATGCCTTTACCTCTGTGCCTCGTGGAAGACTGATCAGGAAACTGGAAGAACTGGGGGTGGGGGCTAAGCTTGTGGAATGGATCAGGAGCTAGTTGCAGGGCAGAAAGCTAAAGGTGGTAGTCTATGAGGGGGAATTCTCAGAAGCGAGGCCTGTGATCAGTGGGGTCCCACAGGGGTCGGTGCTCAGTCCAGTGTTTAACATCTTCATAAGTAACATAGCAGATGGGAACAAGGGTAAAATCTGCCTGTTTAGCTGGCCTGCTGGAACAGCAGAAAGACTTACCGCTGGAATGCGGGCATCCCGGGTTCGGGAACAGACTCAGGATGCTCGCGGGCCAGCCGAGGCGGGAGTGGATTGAGCAGCCATAGTACACTGTTCACTCCTGAGGGGGGGCAGGGCCATAGAGTGGCTCTGGTTCGGTGCTCCCGGGTGACCATGGGATGCACTGTTACAGGAGCACCTGCTAGTGCTGTCACCTGGAGGATGAGTCACACATGTGGCGTGGTAATGCTGCTGACGTCCAGGCGACACGACCCCCGACAGCACCAAGAAAAACCTGTGCTCCGGTGTGCCCAGTGACACTCCCGCCCCCATGGCAGATCCGGGTCCTGCTGCAATCGTACTTTGAGATCCTCCGGAGTTAAAGTTGGGGGGCTCTGGAGGCTCTGCCCTGAGGGGTAATCCAGAGGGCACTGCAAGCAGGTGCTGCCAGGGTCTGCCTGCGAGTGGAGGAGCAGATGGGGGTGGCCACCGGAGAACTACGTAAAGCATAGTAAATTTAAAAAAAAATCTGCTTGTTTGTGGATGACACAAAGCTCTGTGGGAGAGTCAACAAGGAGGAGGGGAGACTGGAACTCAGGGAGGACCTGGTTGGCTAGAGAAGGGGGTCTGGCATTGGGCAACTAGGGTTCAACGCTGTTACATGAGGTCCCTGCACCCTTATTGGTACCCTCAGAGGTACACCGTAGACAGCTAGTGCTTAGGTATATGTTGTACTAACATACAGGGCTAAGGGCATCTACCGTATAAGAGTAGATGTCAGGATATGTACGCATGTTATTGTAATACACTTTGCTTGCTAATACATATATATTCTTCTATGTATTTTCTGTATATTTCTTACTTATAAGATGTTAGGACACCTGTGTCCTTGGAATAATTATGATATGTAAGTCGGTATTGCCACCTTTCAGTGATTTGTACTACTACACTGAGTTATGTAAGACTCTGTATAAGTACTCTTTTTTTTTTTTGTTTCACAAACTGATGACTACTACAAAATTGTATAATGTTATCTTGGACCGTGGAGCCTCCTCTAATTTAGCCAATAGGCTCATCTCTGTAACTAGAAATGTTTCTATCTTACAGTAACCATAGTAATTATTATAGGTATATAATGTGAGACACTAAGTCTTGTACCTCGGAGATCCCAAGAGACACAAAGAAACCTCGAGGTATAGGGAATGCTTAGCACTGGCTCCTGGTTCGTATTGGTAAGAACTGCTTAGGGCAACTGTGATTTTATCCTTTTTGGTAGTAATAAACAAGTTTATTACTCTAGTGCAACGTGTCTGTGATTACTTGCATTCCCAATATTGCCAAGAACCTGAGAGTAAGGTTTAGACCTCCTGACAATTGGCGACCGTTTGCAGGCAATATTTGGTGTTTGTAAGCTTTCACTAGTTGCTACAACTTTTCCTTTCCCAACGGGGACAGTAGGTGTACATTTCCGTATTACCTCTCCTGTTTTCAAACCAGTTTGTAGTCACTTACAAAGTCTGGCTGTTTTTCCGGTGTGGTCGATGCCGACTCGATCTAACTCCACAGCAGCTTAATTGTAAGCCTACAAACTCTCTACAGTAGTCCGACTGTGTATAACGCGGCTCCTGCTGTGGATCGATACATAGCACGGCGCCTTTTTCACAGTTTGATTTTTCGTTCCCTCCCACACAATGGCCACCGTATCAAATATCTGCGCAGAACTGAGACTCTATGTCTCTAACTTCCTTGCCTCCCATGGAGGATGGGCTGACTTCGCGCGAGACGCAAACCAATCCGAAAACCCTATACTGGGGATTTCAACCCAGTACACAGAGACGAGACAATCAACCAATAAGCGTCATGCCAAAGGGCTGATGGTCGCAGCTCTCTACGCTGCTCTGGAAGCCTCAGAAGTGAGGTTTCGAACCCTTGATCTGCATATTTCGTCTCTTAAGCAAGAGATGGGTTTGCAGGAAATGGAATGTATTAGACTGCAGCAGAATTTGGAGTCTGAACTTCAAACACCACGAAATGAAAAGGATTCACTTTTGCATCATTCAGATCAGGCTGGAGAACAGGAACTTTGTATGTTGAAGCAGGAGTGTGAATGTTTGAGACAGGATAAGGGACAGGCATTGCATATAAATGACTTGTTAAGTACAGTGAGTGCACATTTGAGTGAGGAAATGGCAGAGCTACAGGATGAGATAAACCAGGTATGTAATGACTTAGAAGTGGCTACTAGGGACAATTGCAAATTGAGTGCCGCGTATAGAGTGTTGCAAAAGCAAATGCAGGATGAGGATGATATGGATCTTGCAACTGTGAGTTATGCTGAATGTAAAGCCAAGATGGCGAAACTGCGCCATCAGCGGGAGGTTCTGGCTGGACATGTTAAGGCGATGGGAGACGTAGCCCCTGCCTTACACACGTCATCTGAGGGGGAGGTATCAGATGATGACATCTCTCAGTACAGCGCCTAGTCACACCCCTACTGTGGCCCAGAAACCCCACCCAGCCATTCACAACATGGCGGGTTCCCACTCCACCCACACCATGTCATACGTCATCGACGTCGTGAGGCCCATCATGGGAGACGCCAACATGGCGGCCCCCATGATGAGGGGGGGCAGGCCCAGGCCTGGTCCCGACGGCACCACCGATAGACGTTATTAATGTGGAAGACAGGCAGGAGATAGAAACAATGATTGAAAATGCAATCGGTAATATACCTATTCATGAGAGAAGTAAACGGACCATTAAAACCCAAATCAGGCAGCTTCTACAAGAGGCTGGCACTCAGGATGGTATTGTTCGTACTGTGGCCGAGGCTGCAGCCTGGGCTGCCCTAGACGGTGCCCGAGATAACCTACCTCCACCTGATAGGCCCAATAATCCCCTACAAATGGCCTACTCTGATCAGCAAATAGCTGACAGTATCGGTCAGATGAACTCGTCCGACAGTCTCAGCTGCCACTTGGAAAAGGTGCGTTCTAAATGTGAGATGCTTAGCCTCGCTGCAGAATATCAGGTCCAGATACTACGCCAGACCATCGATCCTAGTTTGTGGGCCAAACTCCCCAACTGCCACCTTTGAGGTTGCAGCTGAGCTCATTTCTGCACACAGCCCAGGTGTAGTAGGAGTGATGCTTGCATACCCTGTAAAACAGAATGCAAAGGAAAGCCCAGCGACTTACCACCAGAGACTCTGGATGGCCTACCGAGCAGGAAAGCACCTTGCACAAGAAACTGCAGATATAGATCTTATTGAGTACAAGACCCTGTTCATTAGGGACATGATTCTTGCAGTAAGAGAAAAGGTAGCGCCAACCACTTATCCCAACATGGACAGGTTTGCCGACATCCTTCAGGAAACCGAGAGAGTCTACCAACTCTACATTCGTGATCTGGGCTCCAGTTCCAAGAAAGTAGCCGCCGTGGAGCCTACTCTAGAGGCCGCTGACGCTACGAAGAGCAGGCCCAACACAAACAGCCCCCGCAGACAACCAACACCCCAACAGGCCCAACACAGCAACAACCACAACAACAGCAGCAATGGGGTGGGAACCGGAACTATCTTAAGAATAAGAAGCACAAGAATAAGGGCAGACAACAACAACAAAGAACAGCCCTTCGTATAGGGAGAGAGCCGAAGAAAATCAGAAATTCCGAGAGCTCCTGGGGCAAGTGCGCTCTGTGGCAGATGCTGTTCCCGCTCAGTCCCTTGCGGCTGTACAACCGGTGACCCAGACCCCGATGGGCCATGGCGACACTGGAAGTACAGGCCTTCAGGCCCATACTGTCCTGAACCCAGAAGCTCCTCCCTATATAGCATCAGTGCAGCATGGTGAAGTGGTTCAAAGGAGCCAGGCCCAACCTCTCCATGCTCCCAGCAGTACAGATTGACAATTACTGGCCCCAGTCCAGATTGTAAACAAGCTGGTCTTGGATACAAACGGAAGGCCCTGCACTGAGGCCGAGGTCGGGGGCCGCCTACTTATAGTGTTACTAGATACAGGCGTGGCTGTGTCTGTATTACATGATGACCACCCAGACACATCTCCTTGGTCCACCGGATGGAGGACAAACATGTCAGGAGTAGATGGTACTAGATTACCTGCATATCGGTCTCTACCCTTGCTGGTAGAGTTTGGCCACTTAAAGGCCTCACACACCTTCCAACTGATGATATTGCATGATCATCCTAGTATCATAGGAATTGATTTTCTTGCACCACATGGCTATGTGGTGGATTTACCTAACATGCTATTGATACAAAGTCAGGGTCAATACCACACTATTTTGAGCCCTGATTCACACGTTGTGGCAACAATATCTGCTAACAACAGAGTATGACGTCATAGATTTGCTCAAAGACCATGAGCTTTTCCCAAAGCTTCTCCCCATTTTGCAACGACATTTGGAAGCGTTTACAATCAACAAACATGACTTTGGCAGAATGCACACTGTCATCGAAGTGCCAGGCCCAGCACATGAGAGGCAAAGGCAATATCCTTTTACAAGTGAGGCCTTGCCTTCTCTCAGAGAAACAATAAAGTCACTCCTCAAGCAAGGGGGTAATCAGAACATGCTTTTCTACTGCTAACTCCCCAGTGTGGCCCATGAAAAAACCCACAGGCGCCTGGAGACTTACTATTGACTACAGGAAATTGAACCAGGTCACCCCCAGTTGCACTCCAACTGTGGCATTGGCACCTAATGTGCTACGACTTCTGACCCCTGACCTAAAATGGTTCAGTGCCCTGGATATCTCCAATGGTTTTTGGTCACTACCATTGGCTCCCAAGGGTCAATATAAGTTTGCCTTCGCCTTTGAAGGAAGACAGTATACGTGGACTTGATTACCACAGGGATTCCATAACAGCCCGTCCATGTTCCATCTGCATATGATGGACACCCTTGAGGGTTTCTCTACTCCCCCAATGTCTCTTGCAGCATGTGGACGACCTGTTGCTGGCAACCACCACACAGGAACAACACTTGGATCTCTTGGACGAACTACTGACTCTCATTCAGAAAGCAGGCCTAAAATGCAGTCCCGCAAAAGCACAGCTATGGCAGAAAGCAGTACTCTTTCTGGGTCTAAAAATAACTGACCAAGGCCGAAGCCCTACCTGGAAGAAGATACAAGGACTGCAAGACTTGCCATTGCCTACCAGCATGGCAACTCTTCGATGGTTTCTAGGAATGGTGAACTATTCTAGAGATTTCGTCTGTGATTTTGCTTAGAAAGCCGCTCCTCTGTATGAGCTATTAAAAAAGGACATTCCATGGACTTGGGGCCCTATACATACCCAGGCTATGACGTCCCTGAAGCAGGCCTTGGCCTTTGCCCCAGCTCTGGTCAACCCTAAT
Organism: Neoceratodus forsteri; assembly: GCA_016271365.2. Taxonomy (NCBI): domain Eukaryota; kingdom Metazoa; phylum Chordata; order Ceratodontiformes; family Ceratodontidae; genus Neoceratodus; species Neoceratodus forsteri. The sequence continues at coordinate 970,424,620 of CM057454.1, read as the reverse complement.
CCATCACTACCGTTCCATCTGGATTGTGCCACCTCTGACATTGCCACGTCAGCAGTGCGGGCTCAGAAGGTTCATGGCACCCTGAGACCTAGTGCATATGCATCACAGCTCTTGACCCCAGTGGAACAGAAGTACAGCCTTTGCAAAAGGAACCTTCTGGCCACCTACTGGGCTGTCAAGCAATTTCTGTATATCATTGGGTACTCGCCACTGATTATTAACACTAACCACACACCAACTACCTTTCTGCTCTCAGACAGAGTGAAGGACAGGTCAGTCTCTAATACCAGGCTGACACACTGGTCACTTCTTCTCCAGGATAGAGACATACAGGTGCACCCAACAAAAATTCCATCTATGCTGGCTTATGGACTCCTTTTCCAAGGAGAACCCCATGACTATACACTGCAGTCACCTGATCTTCCCAATCCAGGTCCTTTTCTCCCTGCCACGCCACAAATACTTGACAGCACCTCTTTGTGTCATATCTTTACTGATGGTTCAGCATCCTACGGTCAGGGAGAACAAATTGCTGGGATGGGCAATCTAGTGATTTACCCTTATGGTAACACTGTTAAGATCTCTAAGCGTTGCAGTGTAGCATCATCACAGTATGCAGAGATGGCAGCGGTGGCCTGTGCCCTCGAGTTCATCCAGCATGGGACCAAGGATACTATCATTTTTACAGACTCTAATTGGGTTTGTTGTTCTGTTACAGAATTACTTCCTTTCTGGCAGAAGAACTCCTTCCTCTCGTCTGACGGCAGCCCAGTGAAGTACAAGGAATTGATAATATACATACATTCACTGGCACAAAAATTTGCACACAAACTCTATGCACACAAGGTTAAGCTCATTCCCTCCATGATCCCTACCATGCCTTCAATGATATAGCAGATACCCTTGCCAAGGAAGGGTCCCGAGGGGAGGGGACACATGGATGATGGATCATCCAGAGGCCAATGTGGCTGTACATATTGCAGCACTCAGGAAAAAACCTGAACCCTTTTCCCCCTTGGACCTCTCAGCAGTCCAACAAGTTGATACTGAACTCAAAGAAGTGTTCAGATTCCTTGACAAGAGTACCGAAGAGAAACTTCCTATGCATAACCCCTACCGGAGGCATGAAGGTAAGTTACACTTGTCACCAGATGACAAGCTCATCTGGTACCAGCCAGATGATTCCACCACCAAGTTGTGGGTGGTCCCCAGACACCTTAGGTCTGAATTTTGCACCAAGTGCACGATACACCCACTGGTGGGCACCAGGGAGTGGAAAACACCCTCCAGAGGCTTAAGACCACCGCCTAGTGGCCTGGTGTCACCAAAGATGTCAAACAGCACATAGATAACTGCCTTGTTTGTGTGCAAAACAACCCCATCCTCACCAAATGAAATGCCAGACTTTTACCACAATGACACTCTGGCCCTTGGAATGCCATACAGATTGATTTTATTGGTCCCTTAACCAATACCAGCAGAAATAACAAGTATGCTCTTGTGGTAACTGACCTCTTCTCGAAGTGGGTTGAAGCTTTCCCCACTAAAGCATGCACCACTAAAACCACTGCCAAAATCCTGGTGGAACAAATTTTCCCTCTTCTCGACGTGGGTTGAAGCTTTCCCCACTAAAACCACTGCCAAAATCCTGGTCGAACAAATTTTCTCCAGGTGGGGCCTACCTCTGAAGGTGGACTGTGACAAAGGAACCCGTTTTACAGGTGAGTTAATGAAAGAATCTCTTGAACTCCTTGGAGTTCAACAAAAGTTCCACATACCCTACCACCCCTAATCTTCAGGTCAAGTAGAGAGAGCCAACAGACTGATTAAGCAAATGCTTTCCAAATTCATTGAAGACAGTCCCAAAACCTGGGATTCTCTACTGCCATTACTCCTTATGGCAATTAGGGGCACACCCTCAGCCACTACCCAGCTCACACCCTTTGAGGCGATAACTGGAAGACAGATGAGATTACCTGAACACCTGTTGTTTGACCTGCACACTCCCATTGCAGACTGTGTGTCTGTAGATCAATATGTGGAAAAACTCAGAAAAGACCTTATACACACACACTTGTAAGCTGCTAACTGCATGGGTAAGGCCCAGCAACAATCCAAAATACAGTTTGACAAGCACGCACAAGAAGTGGATTGGCAGGTTGGAGATCAGGTAATAGTCCTCTGATTTGCACATCCCACACATTCCTTCTCCAGTAAATGGGAAGGCCCTTATCCCATTGTCAATAAGCTCAGTCCGGCAGTCTATCAAGTTAGACTCCTGCAAAATAATAAACTGATTGACAAATGGTTACATGCAAACCAACTGAAACTGTATAAAGGAGTTTAATTACTTTTCCTCACCCCATCGGGCGGAATAGTACTGACTTACTAATGTTTGATTTTGCTTTTCAGATACACTAACAAGATGGCTATCTTGTTCCATTATCTGCTCATCTCAGGAGTTATCCCCTGCATCCAAGGCACGGTACCGAACCTCCTACCACACCTTGATCATCCAGCATCTCCTTCAGAGGGAGTATCCATCAAAATACCCGATAGTCTGATTACTGTCCAGGAAGGTTCCGATGCTTACCTCACTGCCTCAGTTGTCACTCCTGATCAATCTACCCTACAAATTGAGTGGCAAACCACATTGCAAGGATAAATTCTCCCTGTGGCCAAACTCTCCAAAGGAACTTTCCAGGGTTTGCCCAATGCTAAATTATCCCCAAATGGTTCTCTGTCCTTGCTACAAACTGCTTTCAGGCATTCTGGTTTATACAATATTACTGCCTTAATTACGAACATACGATAGTTGCCAGCAGATAAAGGCCTAGAGGTCTATCAAGTCTGCTCGAATGTGCAGCTAGCACCCCTTATTCTGCAGCTGCCCCTTCCTTCCACCCTTCTCCTTCATTGACCCTCCCCCTTGTCCTGTCCTGTCCCCTTTTGAAGCAGTCCACTATTCTACTGGCTACCACTTCTGCAGGTAATGCATTCCACCCAGCCACAACCCTCTCTGTAAAGAAGTGTCTCCTCATCTCCCTCCTGAACCTTCCTCCCTCCAGTCTCATATCATGGCCCCTGGTGTCCCTCCCCTTCCTTACTTTGAACAGCTCCTCTGTACCTGTTTTGGTTATTCCTTTCATATACTTAAAGATTTCAATCATGTCCCCCCTCTCCTCCAGCGAGTACATGTTCAACTCCCTCTGCCTCCTCTCGTATGATAAGTCCCCCAGCCCCTTGATCATCTTTGTCGCCCTGTGCTGCACCCCCTCCAGTAACTTAATGTCCCTCTTCAGATACAGGCGCCAGTACTGCATGCAGTACTCCAGGTGCGGTCTAACTAATGACCTATACAGTGGCAGAATCACCTCCTCCTTCCTCGAGGATATATCCCTTGCAATACAACCCAGCATTTTGTTGGCCTTTGCAGCTGCCTTCCTACATTGTGCTGAGTTGTTCATTGACCCTGCAATGAGCACCCCCAGATCCTTCTCCTCCTCTGTCTGGGCTAGCTGCACTCCCCCCAGCTGGTAACTCCTCCTTGGGTTCTTCATCCCAAAATGCAGCACCTTGCACTTTTTTGCATTAAACCTCAGTTGCCAGGTGTCTGACCAGGTTTCAAGCTTTGCCAGATCATCCTGCAACCCCTGCCATCCCCCTAGGTCATCCACCACTGCTCCTACATTGGTATCATCAGCAAACAGACTGATCTTGTTCTTGATGTCCAATGATATGTCCGCAATGAATATCCCAAACACTGGTCCCAACACCGAGCCCTGTGGAACACCGCTCATCACTGCCCTTGGGTGTGAGAGCTCCCCACCCACCATCACCCTCTGTTGCCTTCCCTGAAGCCAGTTCCCTACCCATCTAACCAGCTTTGCACCTGACCCTGTGCCTACTAACTGACTTCCCAGCCTTCCATGCGGCACCGAGTCGAATGCCTTACTGAAGTCCAGATACAGGACATCCATTGCATGGCCCCTGTCCAGTTGTCTAGTTACCCAGTCATAGAACTCCACCAGGTTGGTTTGCCAGGATCTGCCCCGTATGAAGCAATTCTGTCTGCTGTCCTGTAGTCCTTTGGCCTCTAGGAGGGCCACCAGCCTTTCCTTCAGGATAGTCTCCATTAGCTTACCCACGATGGATGCCCAGAATTGATCCTTCGTATTGTAATTTTCTGTCTAAGGATTCTGCTCGAAAATTTTGTGCTGTACACAACATGGCTTCTGCTGCCATGTACCTCTCTTTGTTACCACCCACTGATAAACAGCTTTTGGAATGTCCGAAGCACACTCCTGGTCCCCACAGTGGTCTAACAGCTACTGCCCTCCCTAGTTCATTGATTAACAATTTACAATTTATGCACATACCTGTGTTGTTTAATCTTACTTACTGGAATATGAAAGAATTTGGTATGTGTCACAATACTAATACGTCAGCATTTTGTAGTACGTTATTGCTTGATAGTTTAGCTGCATTTCAGATTCATACTCAAGACCCTATTGCTGGGGTCCATACTACTGAACATAGAAGCAACTTCAGGAGAAAACCCAATCCTGATGATCAAAGTCATAAACGTAATACACGTGAAGTTGACAGTTCTGCTGTCACTGGTGCAGCAGGTACTGTCACAGGTCTCTTTGGTACGGCCATATCTGTTTGGAATAAGGCAGACATTGCTGCTATCAGATCTCATTCTGCCAAATTTCAGACTGGTTTGGTAAATAATGTACTACCCTCATTATTGCATGGTGTGGATAGCCTTAGTCATGAAGAAAGATACACTGTTTACAATATGCACGACATTGCTAAGGCATTTACAGACTCTAAAGAAAAGATTAACGCACTCATTACACAGAATAACAAAGAAGCGGATAAACAATACATTGCTAGAGAAATTCTCTGTTCTGCCTATGGCTCATACATCATTACTACCATCAACAATCTCTTCCGTGATCTAGTATCTGGAAGAATCCCTGATATCATACATGACAGATGCATTTCCAAATGGTATTGTCCACGATGTAAAACCACTGGCTGTATTGCTATGTGTATGCAACAGTCTCTAACTATTCCTCTCTCTACAGCTAGAAACCTGGGTTTTGTGACCAGACACCCTAATACTGGTCCTTGTTTTACTTCTAAGAAATGTCATATAAGAGATACTATGTTTTGTTTTTTTATTGTCTCTTTACCATGCTTTGATCCTGCTACAGCTTTGTTCGACAAGCTGGCACTGGTCTACTCCATTGGGCACCTTGATGAAGACATCTACAGAGAACGCCTGGATCTACTTCCTCTACTGGTTTTCTATCCTTTCCTGGATGCCTGGGTCGCTCCGCACACAGACTGCTGTGTGAAGAAACAATATATTTACTTATGTCGATGTGATGTATTTGCTGTTATTCAACCTGTATGTGGTTAATCTCCAGATAGCATTGCTTGGACTTTTTCCATGGATGATGACATCAGCACAAATGGCACAGATTTCTCAGACTCAACATTGGCTCTGGATAAACTCTACCGATCTTATCGTGAGGAGGTTCATCGCCTGTCAACACAGATTTCGAAGACTGCCTACACCTGCCTGGTACAGTTGCAAAAGTGGAGACTCCCCACTGTTCGATCTCAGTATAATTCTGATGGAGAGTATTGCGTGGTTACTAATCTCAAAAGCTGTACTTATGGGTCTGAAACATGTGTTATTGATACCCCCAATTTATTTTTTGTCCCACACCAGAAAACTGTTATGGGACATACCATTATAACCCCCGGTCCCCCTTATCGATGCAGACATCATTGATGGTAACCCCGATTATCTGCTCACACTTTCTGAGTATTTACCATATTTTAATGTACATATAGATCCACTTACACTTACATTAAAATCACTTTTAGACAGGAAAGATACACACCTCATCCACATCAGCAATAATATGACCAAGGCCAATGAAGCTATCCTTTCATTAATTAATGATGGTGACATGAATGATGCATTAACTAACACCTGGTTAGAAATTACTTTCAAAGGTTTTGTTATTATACAAGCATTTTTGATATTTTTCTTGATTATTATGCTATGCTACCTACGGCGCACATTGCGCCAACACCGTGAGCAGCTCGAATTCCTTTACAAAGCTCGTGTGTCGGGTTTGTAAACAACCACTGCTCCCTGACCTTTCCCTAGATTTGCCTGTGTTGCCCTTGCAGGCAACAAGGGGGGGAATGTTACATGAGGTCCCTGCACCCTTATTGGTACCCTCAGAGGTACACCGTAGATGGCTAGTGCTTAGGTATATGTGGTACTAACATATAGGGCTAAGGGCATCTACCGTATAAAAGCAGATGTCAGGATATGTACGCATGTTATTGTAATACACTTTGCTTCCTAATACATATATATTATTCTATGTATTTTCTGTGTATTTCTTACTTATAAGATGTTAGGACACCTGTGTCCTTGGAATAATTATGATCTATAAGTCGGCATTGCCACCTTTCGGTGATTTGTACTGCTACACTGAGTTATGTAAGACTGTATAAGTACTCTTTTGTTTCACAAACTGATGACTACAACAGAATTGTATAAAGTTATCTTGGACCGTGGAGCCTCCTCTAATTTAGCCAAAAGGGCTCATCTCTGTAACTAGAAATGTTTCTATCTTACAGTAACCATAGTAATTATCATAGGTATATAAAGTGAGACACTAAGTCTTGTACCTCAGAGATCCCAAGAGACACAAAGAAACCTCGAGGTATAGGGAACGCTTAGCACTGGCTCCTGGTTCGTATTGGTAAGAACTGCTTAGGGCAACTGTGATTTTATTCTTTTTGGTAGTAATAATCAAGTTTATTACTCTAATGCAATGTGTCTGTGATTACTTGCATTCCCAATATTGCCAAGAACCTGAGAGTAAGGTTTAGACCTCCTGACAATGCTAAGAAGTGTACATTCATGCACTTGGGTGCGAAAAATCCAGGGACCAAATACTGGTTAGGTGGTGTGCAGGTAACCAGGTCAGAGGAAGGAAAAGACCTGGGAGTATTCATCACGAGTGACCTGAAACATTTAGCACACTGCTGGAGAGCAGCAGTCAAAGCAAATTGGATGTTGGGCTGCATATTCAGGGGAATTACCAGCAGGAAGGCGGAGGCAATTCTCTGGTTAGACTGGTCTCTGGTTAGACTGCACTTTGAGAGGTCATTCTACCACTGTACAGGTCTCTGGTTAGAGTAATGTGCTCCAGGGCAGCCCAGTTTCCAGTTGCCTTGGTGGTGCAGCTGGTAGCACAACCAGATTGGTATTTTGGGCGGCCTGGGTTCAAGTCCCAGCTGAGGCAATTACTACTTTCTCTCCTCTGTTTGTATGTGTTTCATAAATATGTGCACTGCATTCATGTGATTGAAAATGTAACTATCTGTGCAGCCCCAGGCTGTGCATTGGAGAAAGAGTAATGTGCTTGGGCAGCCCAGTTTCCAATTGTCTTGGTGGTGCAGCTGGTAGCACAACCGGTTTGGTATTTTGGGCAGCCTAGGTTCAAGTCCCAGCTGAGGCACACTGCTTTCTTTCCTCTGTTTGTATGTGTTTCGTAAATATGTGCACTGCACTCATGTGATTGAAAATGCAATTATCTGTGCAGCCCCAGGTTGTGCATTGAGAAAGAGTAATGTGCTTGGGCAGCCCAGTTTCCAATTGTCTTGGTGGTGCAGCTGGTAGCACAACCGGTTTGGTATTTTGGGCAGCCTAGGTTCAAGTCCCAGCTGAGGCACTTACTTTCTCTCCTCTGTTTGTATGTGTTCCCAAGGCATAAACTAGTATTAGGAGCTTAATTAGCAGTGATTGCTAATCAAAACAGTTTTGATTAGCAATGACTTGGTTTTGAGGAACAGTTTTTAAAAAAGGTTATTTTTACATTGAGCATTAAATTACACTGAGCATTAAATGTTTCCTTACCCCAATCTCCAAAACAGACACAACACCACGCAACTCTCTTACCCACTTATCAACTGGGTCTGTCAAGCTTACCAACAATCCTAATGCCTAAAGCATAGGTGCCAGAACCTGTGGGCTAGGGGAAGCAGCAGCCCCACCAGTTTTAACCCTGATCATTCCAAAGTGCTCCTTTTAGTACATGCAGGGTCAGAATCATGGTCTGTTTGGTAATTACTGCAGCCCCAGACTTTTCCCCATTCTACGGCACACATGTGCCTAAGCCACCAACCTTATTTAGCCAATTTACCTTGAGGCTGGAATGTTTTTTTAGCATCACACAATTTTCTGTCTGGCGTTGTGTGCACACGGTTCATCAGGGCATCAGGGATGACTTTTCCGTAACAGGACAGCAGCAATAACAGTAGTTTCCCTCTCAGCTGGGCGCACTGATCATTTCAGGACTTTTGGCTCCATTTTTCTTGGTTGCGCCACACACTGGTGTACCTACTGCAGAACTTGATACCCACCCTTATCTGCATTACTGCGCTGTCTCGTGCTGCACTGTCTGTGCATGTCTCATCTCAGAGTTGGGGCAGTCACTCTGGAGTCATGGTGAAGACAGAATCAGTCAGTAGCTGTGAATGGGGAAGGGGGGTACGGGACTGCTGATGCTGTTCCTGCATCTGCCAAGTAGGGGAAAAAAGTGCTAATGCTTTTCCTGCCACTGCTAAGTAGGTGGGGAAAAAAAGAAAAAACGCAGAACACCGGTCTACAAACTGATTAGCAAATACTGCTAATCAAATCTTAAATTGTTTAGCGAATGGCATTTTTCAGGTTGCAAATTGCGATGCGAACCCCCTTTTTATGCCTTGGTTCGATAAAATATGCACACTGCACTCCTGAGAATGAAAAAAATAACTCTGGTTAGACCGCACCTTGAGTACAGTGTGAAATATTTGTTCCTTTATCTTAAGGATATCAGCTTGCTATAAATAGTCCAGAGAAGGGCACTCAAGATGATCCAAAGCTGTAGGCAACACCTATGAATGGAGGCAAAGGAGCTCAACATGTACTCTCTTGAGGAAGGAAGGGAAGTCGGGTATACGATTGAGACTTGGTGGGGGTGGAAACAGTGCTGGGGTTCAAGAATCATAGTGGAAAGGAAGTGGGGAAGGGAGAAAGGGTTGTAGATCAAGTGCGTTCTGGTGTAATAATATAGGTAGAGAAAAATGGGCAGATTGGGTGAGCCAAGTGCTCCTTATCTGTCATCAGATTCTATGTTTCTGTTTTCAGGTACCTTAAAGGTGTTAACAGGGTGAGCACTGAGGGTGTCTTCAGCCTTAGTTGGAACGGGACCACTAGTAGGCACAGTCTAAAGCTGGTGGAAGTGTAGTTGCAGGAGGGAGATGAGGAGACCCTTTTTCACCAAGAGAGTAGTGGCCAAGTGGAATGAGCTGCCAGAGGAGGTGGTATCCTTAGAAAGAAAGAAAAAAAAAAAAAAAAGTGGACAGCTTCTAGAAGGGATGGGACAGTGTGAAGGGGAAAATTGCAGGTGGGGGGTAGTTGAGGGTGGTCAAGAGGATAATTGGGGGCAGCTCCTCTGTAAACAGCTTGAGAACTGTACAATTGAACAGATTTGATAGCCTGTAAGGCCTTTATCTACTGGCATGTTCGGATGAAATTAATAAACCTGGCTCAGTATGCAGTTATAATTTTATCATATGTGGACCTGTTGTCTATAACAGTGCAGATAATAACTTCACTTTAGAAACTAATAGAGAAGCCATTGGGCAGACTGGGTGGTCCACGCAGTCCTTTTCTGCCGGCAATTTCTGTGTTTCTATTGCTTTGCACATTAATCCTGGAAGCATTGTAGTAACTGGCCGGGTGCAGCTGGCGGGGGGTTTGGCTGAATTTGGTGCCATTACTGAACATTGGCTTGTTGCTGATGGCAGGTCCCCTTCTGCTGTTTAATCATGAGAAGGCAACGACTGCTGTTGGCCTACATAATGTGATTCTGAGCCTACGTTGGCACTGGGATATGTTTCACACATAGGAATACAGGAAAAAGTCTGGCATGATTATCTCAACTAAAAGTAGCAGGTACCAGGAGGGTGTGCTGCTCACAAGCCATCTTTAAAGAGTCGGTGTACTGCCTAAAACTAACATTAGTTTTTAAAAGCAGACAGCTGTTGCCTTTTGTATCTAAGGTACTTTTTCTTTTCCCTGTGGTTAGTTAGAAGATTGTTTACCTGATGTTGGTAGGTGTGATGTGTGATATGTCTGCCTGGCAGCTGACATATCTATCTCTACTCTCCCCATTACATCATCAGCATTGTGATCTCACTGACTGTGACATCATTGCTGCTTAGGACCAGCCACTCAGTAGCTGCCAGGTCAGTCACCTCTGATGTCACTGTCAGTGAGATCTTACTGCTGATAATGTTGCAGGGGGGTCTAGGGTTAGGTATGTCAGCTGCCAGGCTGAGAGCTGTTCCACATATCCAAGACATTATAACATAAAAAAACGTTCCAATGAGCAAAAGGCAAAAGTGCTTTAGAAATAAAAAGTTACAACTGACTACTTATTAAAATTTGTATTATTTTCCTGTCTGTTTTTGTTCCACTAGCCATTTTAATAGGCTGAAGAGATTCCATTTGGCATTCTACAACTAGCACTATATGACTGTTGATTAGAGGTTTGCTACAGTTGTTTTAATTTATACCAAAGCTAAGGCTGAATCTCAAACTACTCTGAGCAGCAAAGAGGAGCGACTGTAGAGGTGTACTGATATATAATGTGTATGCAAAGGCTGACACTTTGAACGGACAGGTGTGTAATTATGAGCAGGTAATTACACTCTTGTTCTCCTGTTTTAGCCAGTCAGATTGTCTTCATTTTTCTGACCCATTTTCCAAGTAGTAAGTGAACAGAAGTGCGACTCATCTAGGGCAACATCTTCATCTGGAGTATGTAATCTGGCTAACTAGGTATATATTTGGTTCTTAATTTATTGTGGAGGTAAAGTTTTCACTTTTGGTGAGGATGGGGGTGCAGTGGTTTCAACTGATTGTCAAGTACTGATTTATCAGAGTGCATTGAAGCTGGCTGTGAAGACAGACTCCTCCGGTGGGTGGATTGGTAGTGGCACTGCAAATGTTGTTACAGTATATGTTGTATTCTGTGTCTTTTAGAAAGAACATGGAGGCCAGCGAAGGAGAGTAGAGTTTGAACCAAGGATTTACACTAGAGCATTGTTGGAAAAATACTTTGAAATTGAATCTATTTTTTTAATAAACAAAAAAAAAATCATCAAGCAGCCAACCTTAGTCTCCCATTCAGTCTCCATGCACCCCCAGTCCCAACTGCTGCTCCCTCTGCTGTGTTGGCCAGTGGGGATCCCCACAGAGCAAGTCCCTAGAGAAGACCAGCAACTGTCATACAGATGGCTAGTTGGTCATAAAATTGTTCTTTGCTGTCTCCCTGCCCACCACCCCATGGTGACCCAACAGGCTTCGCACACACTTAGCATTCTCTGGGGAGGAGACAAGTTCCCTTGTCTACCGTTGGGGTTGCTACAGTGGCGGAACCTGGCGCCGATCCTCTCTGGTAGTGAGCGGTGCCAAGCGGCAACGTCTCCCCTACTGCTTGGCCCACTTACTGACTCCCCAGTTCACTCCCAAACTCATGTCGCCAACATGTGAGTGTGATGTTCTACCACCGTTGGGCAGCCTGAATCTGAAGTGTTCAGAGAGAATTAGAGCAGTGTCATAGTCCTCTCCCAAGGGCAGTGCACTGCAAGCACATTATGAAAAAATTATACAGGAAAAGATCTTTGTATGAAACAGCAGTTTGTGGAGATGGCAGAACACCCTCTTAGTCATTCTTGATTGCTCTAAATAAATTAATCATTTGCTTAATAGGATTAAAAGTCAAGTTTTTTCAGTCGAGACCTTTCCAAGGCCATTTTCAGACAGAGGCAGCTTCCACTGCAGTGGTTAGTCTGATTCGACCACAACATTTAGAAATGTAGATCTTTTCCAAGTCTCCTGCTTTAGAAACATTTAACTACTAACCCAAATTCTGCAGCTAGACAGCCCCACAGCTGTGACTGACATTGCTGACATTGTTAGATAATGATTTTTTCTTAAATATCTTTTCTAATATGCAGCACCAAAAATCCTATGCGTCTCTACTTCCCATAATATGCATGTATAGTAAAATACCTGAAAAGTAGTTATTTTAAGACACTAGTCAGAGTGAGATATTTTTTTTTCAGTGAGCTCAACAGCTGAATGTCAAGCCATGTCTTTGTCTTTCAGACTCCCAACGCTCTACTGACTGCTGGCACCAAAATGACCATGTCCTACACAGTTGGCACTTCTGCCTTGTTCCCATGTGATCAAGAAGCTGCCGATTGAGCACTATATAACCCTCTGAGACAGTGCTCCAGCTGCAACTTCTGCCTCTGTTCTCTTCACATCAGACTGGTTTCAGCAGGGCATGGCAACAAAGGGAGTGTGATCCTCTGGTGAGCGGGCAGGGCTGCAAGATTATCACCGCCCTCACCACAGCGGAACTCTTCTACCCAGAGTTTTCCCTCTTACGTGATGCCAGCGATTTAACGAATGCTCAAACAAACAACGGTTAGGGAAGCTAGATTCTGCAGAGTTTCTTCTTCCTGCGCCTCCTTCAGACGCGCATATGTGAAGCGTGGACAAATGGGCTAAGTCAGTCTGACTTTTAGCAGGAATGCTGTGTAAATCCTGCTGTATTTCAAGCAAGTCATGGACCTTGGATTTGAGGATTTTTCATTCTTCTGATGAAGCATCTAGAGAGAGAGAGAGAATGTAAGGGTGTTAGCACTGTGACTTCTCAGCTGAGTTAATAAATACCAGCATTAGGAAAACATTGAAAAAAGTAAGATTGGTATTCAGCTCCATCCCATTTTCTTTACTATTTCATATATTTTCAGTAATTCCCCGTTGTCTTTACAGTTGCATGAAAACAAGATCACTGTCCTCTAAATTATATCTAGTCTGGCTGCCTCTCTACACATGACATCACAATCCCCTGATTATGACATCGTAATTATCTCCACAGCAACATCTTTTGATGTTATAAACAGAATTATGATGTCAGGTATAGGCAGGCAGCCAGAACTAAAAGGGCAGAGATACTATATTAATGCAAATACCCTGAGTCATAAGGAAACAAGGGTGAGAATTACAGAATAAAATACAAAATATAAGCTGCATTTATGCCCGAATGTTACATTTTTCAAAGTTGTCTTATCTGTGTCGGGAGCTCTTCAACTCTCTCTGGTGTGTGCATTTTTTTCCATCCCATGTGTGGATGCATGTTTATCATTAGAAGTTAAGAATGGAAAACCTTTGGTCTCTTATAAAATATCTCACATTTGCCAGTGTGCGCTACATATATGTATATATTGTAAACAAGAGGGTTGCAATTCATTTCAAAGCAGAAGTGTTGCACAAGTATGCTAATGTTGTCCTGTTCTAGTTTCCAGGAATCACAGTCTGAAAATACCTTAGTTGCATAAAAATGATAGGTAGGAAAGTAGATTTAAGAAGCTGGGGTGAAACAAAGGTGTATCTTTGGACCTGTGCCTGGCTCTTTGTCTGACTTTAGAGCCTTGAACAGTATTCAGAGATCTTTGGAACAAAGCTTTCAATAGATAGTTTTGTCAGGATCTGCCCCCGTGCAAATGAAAGACTCCTCTCCTGATGAAATACCTTATATTTTACGTAAATGAGGTAAAAGAACCAACAAGGGCTGCCTGATACTAGTTCAGTCTTGCAGTTCACAGCAATGGTATGTGATTGCTGTGTGGATGAGCTTATGGCTAAATATAATGAAAATGATGCATATAAAGCAAGTGAAATCAAATTCAGCACTATGTTTAGAAAATAATGTATAGGCAACAGTGTGTGATGAGTTTTCTTTGAACACCCAAGGTGTGTTATAACACGTAAACCACAAGACTGACAGTTGAGTGGTTTATTTAGGTATCATAGACCAAGGGTAAAAATGAGATTGACTGTTGCTCATATTTTATTTTATATAATTTTGTTGTGTAGTGAAGAACGAATACCTCAAGCTCCACCATAGCAGTTTTGAGCCAATCTCTGACACTCATATACACATGTAATCACAGGTGGGGAGGTTACAGGTACAATTACTGACATGGCTTTTTACACACAGATAACTGTGTGATCTGTGCCATTATGAAATGGGTATAAAGAATGCTGGGTCCTGATTGGCCAAGAGGCACTTTCAGCCAGGCTGTTATCCCAGCTCATCAGCCTGGCTGAAAAAGTACCTCAACAAAAATACGTTTTAAAAATACATCCATATACATCCAATTTGTAAAAAAGGACCAGTTTCATAATAGCAGTAATGCACTTCGGGGGAGGGGTGCATTATGGTAGTCTGACAACCCTTCTCGGGAGGTGGAAGCACTTGGCTTCGCCTTGTGCTTCATTCTACCCATGGCGGGCCATTGTCCCTCCGTCACGCACCTCCTGTCATGCCTTATTGCTTAATTTTAGTTATGCGTGTGCATGAGCCAGTTTCAAGTTGTCAATTTCAGCAGGCAGCTTGAGTGCCTAGTAAAGGAGCACAGTCTCAGTTCTCTGCCTACCTGCTCTCTTTTATCCTCGTGTCTGTTAGTACTTCATCTAGAAAAACACACACACACACACACACACACACACACACACACACAATCTATCACACCTTTTCGTGGTAGCAAGGTTAAGTACAAAAGAAGAGTTGCCAATTAAAAACCGGGTTGTTCACAGTACCTCCAAGCTGTGCAGTAGAGACTGTTTACATACAGAGCACACAGCCACTGAAAGTGGTGATTCACACACACTTAGTTTACATTTTTTTTTTTTATTCTGGAGACTGAAAAACATCATAGGCCAGCAGGAGTCGGCTTCGACAGGTACAGTTATGTTTCAGAGTGTGACCTGGCACAAAGCAATTCCTCAGTTTAACAGTTGCCTGTCAAATACAGTGGCTTTGTGGTTTAATTTGGGAGTTGGAGAATAATACACTTTGTGTGTGTAACCATGATTTTACACACACCAAAGGTGTAGATGTTTTATAAGAGCATCCCACTCCAAAGGTGTGTGTAAAACTCTGAGTTACACACACCCACACATTCTGTTTCTTTTGTAATTACTAGGGAGCATTTTAAAACAGTGTGGGGTTTTGTGATTGAAAATGAGTTTTTGTGGCAGTTGTATTAGTAGCGCTTGATCCTCTGAGCGAGTGCTTGGTTGACAGGACTCGATTACAGCTGCCCGGTTGTAATGTTGTTTTGTAAAATGGTTACCTGAGCATAAAAATACTTGCTAGTAATTATTCTGTGTTTACGCATACTGGATTTTGGTTGTAATCATACCTAACCAGTGACTATAATATGTTTACAACACAGCAAATGCTTGCCGTTGCCATTCGGTAAGGTGCAACACTGTGCTGACAGCCCATTTTCATTCCATTTGGTTTTCTCCATTACCAGAACATGTTTGCTTGAGGTGTTTGCTTCTTGTAAGCTTTTAATTTGTTTTGTTTTATGTTTAAATGAAAAAATACTGATTTTTGGTTCTTTTTTATTGTTGTTAACCAGGTAGGCACATTGAGTTAAAGGCCCGTTTTCAGGAATAATCCAAGGCTAAGACGTAAATGTTATTACAAAGAAATATAAAACAGAAATCATTTATAAACAACTACAAGCAGATTTCTTACTCCGATACTGTTTACAGATTGAAATGTAAATAATAAAAATATGCTTAAAAATAAAGCGGATCTTGATGCAGCAGTGCATAACTATTCCATCGTATCACAAAAATATTTGATCCTAGATTCTATGCAAATCAGCAAGGTAAGATGTCTGCAGGCCTTCTTGCCACTTACTATTGTCTGTTTACCTTAAAGGTCACCTGTAAAGAAATACTGCAGCCTGCTCCCATTCCCACATACCTTAAAATGCTGCTGCGGGAGTCTGGGGCTGTAGTGAGCTTAATTTTTAATCCAGCTTGTTTTTTGTAATAAAATGGCGAAACTTTCAGCCGAACACGGAAGCGCCGTGAGTTCCCGTATGAGCGGGCACAGAGAGTCATGGGTATTACACCCATTTAGTGACGTTGCTACCACCACTGCTCTTATTATAGTAGCGGTGGCGCTACTTTGTTATGTTTAATATATGGCTTATATGGGGGTCTTCATACATGTAATGTTACTTTGATAAAGTTGAGCTCAGGACAAATATGAAATTTCTGGAAAAGGTGGTTTCGGAGTTTCACTTGAACCAGTCCATTACTCTGCCTGTCTTCTTTACTGAGCCATCCACTCCTGGTGAGCAAAAGCTCCACAGCTTGGATGTCAAAACAGCCATCTTTCACTACCTAGAGCATACTAGACAGTCTAGAGGCTCTTCCACTCAGTTGTTCCTTACCTATGGGGATGTAGGCAGAGGAAGACCAGGTACCGAGAGAACTATTTCTCATTGGTTGGTCTCTTGTATTAGATTCTGCTATGAGGAAACTGGTCAGCAATCTCCAGTGGGACTCAGGGCCCACTCCACCAGGGGCACTGCAGCCTCACTTGCAGCAGCAAGGGACATTCCACTACGGGATGTCTGCAAAGCAGCTACCTGGAAATCTGTGCACACCTTTGTGAAACACTGCAGTTTGGATGTGCAGACCAGATCTGATACCAAATTTGGCAGGGCGGATCTGCAGAGCCTCTTTCTTAAATCAGTTCTCTGCCCACCTCCCACTTGGTACTGCTCGGTAGTCTGCAAAAAAGTTACTGATGTGAAAGGACTCCTGGGGTAAGAAGAAAAAATTACTCACTGCAGTAATCTTCTTTCTTCCAAGGGGTCCTTTAGCATCAGTAAGCTCCCTTACCCTTCCTCCCTGGTACACCTGTCGGAGAAGGGCTCTTTATGTCACCTTTTACCAAATTTGGAGTTTCTTATTGACGAGTTTTTAACTCGTGTTGCTGTTGTTTCTATTTCCACTTTTGTGGACATTTGCATGTTTTTTGAGTCCTGTTGATTCTTTTTTGGGGCATTTGCCCTCGTTTTTCCTCAAAAAAATTCTGAAGCCTTCAACAGCTCTCACTCAGCTAGCCTCTCCCGTCTTTTCATTGGCTTGGTCCTAAGCTCATTTAAATATATTTTTAAAGGCACACCTTTGTGGCAGTTGCATCTAGCCATCTAAGTGCAAAAAAAATTACTGATGCTAAAGGACCCCTTGGAAGAAAGAAGATTACTGCAGTAAGTATTTTTTTTTTTCTTTTGGTCCTTACTTTGCCACATCTTTTGAGAACCGTAGTGGTTTCCTCCTTCTGATGCCTTTGTTTACCAACCTGATGCATTGGTTCGTCACCTCCTCTATGGCTCCTTTTAGGTGTTGCCACTGCTCCTCAATTCCCCCTCCTATCTCCCTCATTGTCAGGGCTTCTTTGATACATCTCCCATCTTAGCAAAGTCCACCCATCTGAATTCTAAGACCCTTGCCATTGTGTGACTTGACTGTGTCCCTGTTCCCATGTTAAAACCACACTATGTGGTGGTCGCCGGATCCCAGTTGACCTTCTTCCTGGACTTCTGTGATTCTGTCACCATTGGTCAGTACTAGGTCCAGAATCACCCTATCTCTGGTGGGATCAGGCACTAGCTGTCTGAGGCCTGCCCCCTGTAGGGAATCTAGGATGTCTTGGCTCCTGGTTGAAGCAGCTGCCAGGGTGGTCCAGTCCACATCTGGCATATTGAAATCACCTTGCAGCAGAACTTCCCTTTTTGTCGCCATCATGTGTATTTTATCCACTAGCTCCCTGTCCACCTCCTTCCCCTATGCTGGAGGTCTGTAGATCACCCCTGTGCAGATTGCTATGCCATTACTAGGCTCAAAGGTGACCCACAGTGCTTCGGCCTCACCTGGTCTACCCTGTACCTCTGTTGCCTTTATACCTTCTCTGACATATAGGGCCACCCCCCCTTTTTTTTTTTTTTTTACTTCTCTATCCTCCTGAACTGAGCATAACCCAGTACATTTATGTCCCATCCATGATTAGTGGTGTACCAAGTCTCTGCTATTGCTGCTGAGTCCAGGTCTTCCTCTATTAGCAAGGTCTCCAGGTCTGGGATTTTATTTCCCAGGCTGCGGCCATTTGTAACCATGGCCCCTTCCACGGTTTGCTGCCTATCCTCACTCTACTCCTGATTTTGCTCACCTGCTTCCCCCCCCTCCCAATTTTCTTTCTTATGTTGCTTTGATTCCTCTGCTTCTCCCTTTATGCCTGGTTCAGGTGTCCCTGCCATCCACTCATCTTCGTGCTCCTCAGTTCTGGTTTCTCTGCCTTGTGGGGGTAGGCTGCTTGAGTTTTTCTGCTCCCATTGCCCCCCCCCCCCAGCTAGTTTAAACGCCCATCAAAAAAGCATTTAAACTGCTCAGTGAGGACTGCTTTCCCCTTTCTGGATGGATGCAGTCCATCACACTTGTAATAGGGCCACATCGTTCCAGGTGGGTCCCCAGTCCCCAGTGAAGCCATACCCATTCTTGCTGCACCAGCCCTTCAACCATGTGTTTGAAGCTTCTGATTTAGAAATTCCTATCCCCCTCTGCTGTGGACTGGCATCACCTCCAAAAATATCACGGAGCTTGCTACCTTCCCCAGGCATCCTCCCAACACTCTGAAGTCCTCCTGCACCTGCTCCAAGCTTGCCCTGTCCTTGGATAGGTAAGTTGTTCCCAGGTGGACAATGACCTCCAGCCCATGGGTGCCAGGTAGTATTGATCTTGAATTGAAATTCGGTGAGACTACTTGTAACAAACATGCTAAGCTAGCAGGTTGTTGCTTGTTCAACAGTTTAAAGCTGAAGTTTGCCAAAGCCAGCCTTTGATTTTGTTTCAAAGGGAAGCCATCCCAAACCTTCAAAAATTGAACAGTGATGCACCCCATTGCCACTTTGACAAATGAACTTTGCAGTTTTTGCCTCAGTGCTTGCACACTGAGGTTCTTTGTCTTTTTGCAATTTTATGATCTAATAGCATCAAACTAGCAACCTGAAAAGAGGTTCTCAGGCTACTTTAAAATATCAAGGAACGTAGCTCTCCTGGCCATGACTCACTTGATCCTAGGTTCTTAAAATGGGGAGCCGCGGCTCTTGCAATACCATTTAGAAACCTGATCAGCAGATCCTTTCTTGAAGCCATCGTGCACTCTAAGTGGAAAAATGGCACTAGTAATACCAATCCACAAAGGGGGGCTGGCAACCCCTGTTGAAAATTATAGGCCAATTTCAATTCTCTGCCACCTTGCAAAGGTTCGGGAAATAATTCTTTACAACCAATTACAAGGCTACCCTGAACAACACTCCTATCACCCTGCCAACACGGTTTCCGCAAACATCATAGCACTCTCTCTGCTGTCATCAAAGTCACTTCAGACATTCACCAGGCCTTTGATCTTGGCCTAGCAATGGGGGCTGTATTCCTTGACCTCACTGAGGCCTTCAGTTTGGTGAACATGCACTGCTGATACTGAAATTAAAATCCTTGGGTCTTGATCAACCATCCACCACCTGGCTCCGAAACTATCTTTCCTGCCACACCCAAAGTGTCTAATGGTCCAACTGTCAAGCCCCATTCAGACAGATTACCCATGGAGTCCTCCAGGGATCCATCCTGGCCCCCTTCTTTTTTTGCTATTCATTAATGAGCTGCCAGGCTTCTGTGATGGAGTGTCCATTCAGCTCTATGCGGATGACGCCATATTATACCGGTCCTCAGCTGATACCCAATGGCTCAATCAGCACCTGGAAGCAGACTTACGCCAATTAGAAATATTGTTCTTTAAGAATAACTTACTACTAAACACCAAAAAAACTAAATCTATGTGTTTCCACCCCCTCTCCTATAAAACTCATTTTAACCCGCAACTCACCATCCGCTCAAGCAGTGGGCAACCCCTTCAGTCAGTTGACTCTTTGAATACCTGGGAATCCTGCTCAATCCTAGCCTCTTCTTTGAAGCCCATGTCAACAAAACTGCCAAAGCCTTACACCTCAAGTTTAGTTTGCTATACCGTCTTCGTCCCCTGCTGTCAAATGCATCCTGCCTAAAAATTGTTACCGACACACTCCTGTCTTTACTTTCGTACAGGGCTCCATTATTCTTATCACTCAAGGCCTCTCTTATAAACCAATTGAAGCAGTTATATCACAAGATAGGGTGCTTTGCTATCGGAGCTGCCACCCGCCAGCACCATTGCACTGTACTCATATCCCTGGGCTGGCTACAACTTGAACACAGTACAGTACTGCTCACTATGCCTAACCTATAAGCTGACACATCTCTACACTCCACCAAGCCTATCTGACATCATTGTAAGACAACAGCCCACTCGGTCTGTCTGCTCTTCCTCTCTCCCACTACTAGACTACCTAAGGTATGTCCATCTTCAGGCAGAAGATCATTTGCTTATGCCGTCCCCTTAGCTTGGAACTCCCTTCCTCATCTATCCTCTCCTGCACTATCCTCCTTCAGTTCAAACTAGTTCTGTCTGTGTCAAGAATCTGTACCTGCCTCACCTGACTTGTAGGCTCCTGTTCTTACCCTTATGTCCCTACAACTTTTACTTTCTACGTGTGGCATAGTGGTCTAGTCACAAATATGTTTTATTATTCCAGTGGTCTTCTTGCACCTTTTTTCCTTCTTTGGGTAACAAATTCTGAACTCCTTCCAATACAGCTTCCACAAAGCACACAGCAGACTTCCTCGGAGAGTTTGTGTTAATTCTAGAAAAATTTGGACAGTTTATCAGAAGATTAAAGAGTCCAAAGATATACCCTTTCCCCCAAACATTTACAGATTTACCTTATTACTACTGCATGTGGTGTAACTGCACATTTCCTTAAGAAAAGAAAAACGGCTGTGTAAGGTTGTACTGAGTAGAGTCCTTCATAACTGTTTCTTTGGCATCAACAACTGAAAGCAAGAAATTATCAGCATTAATATGTTAGACTGGAGAATTGGCAACCTGGCAGATGAACTTCAGTGCTGAGAAATGCAAGATGAGACATCCATTTAGGAAAGAACAGCACAGAGGCAAGATGCTACCTAAATATTATGTACCTCTAGGTTACAGAATCCATGCAGCAAAAGAGGATTGATCAACAGTAGCAGCAGCAACTTTAAATGGGAGGGACCATGTTGTGGCAAGACAAACTTAGTAAGCAGGTCTAGACAGGAGATGTTATGCCTTAATACAGGCCCTTGGTTACTAACATACTAAAATGCCAGCAGAATAGGCCTAACGGTCTTTCGTGTCTGCTCGTTTGGTCAGTCCCCAACCTGGGTGCTGACCTTGCTGTCCCCCTCGCCTTCTCTGGCTTCTCCCTTCCCAGTTCTGGATATTCTTGCTGCATTGGATTTTGCTTCCAGAACCCTTCCCCTGTACCTGTCCCACCCCCTTTTGAACCCCTCCACTGTCTCTGCCTCCACCAGCCCCCTAGGCAGTGCATTCCATGGCTCCACCACCCTCTCAGTGAAGTAGCACCTCCTCCTTTCTCCCTGAATCTTCCCCCTCCAGCTTCCAGCCATGCCTCTAGTGGTCCCTTCCTCCTTCCTTGAAGCACCCCAACTGTTCCTCCCCTATTTACCCTCTTCATGTACCTAAAGAGCACTCTATCATGTCCCCGGTCCCTTCTCTCTTCCAATGTGTACATATTTAGCTCTTGAGCCTCTCCTCATAGGTCCTGTCCCCCAAGCCCCAAATCATTTTGGTTGCCCTCCTCTGGACTCTCTCCAGGAGGTTAATGTCCCGCTTTAAGTGTGGCCCCCAAAACTGCACGCAGTACTCAAGGTGTGGCCTCACCAAGCAGTTATACAGAGGGAGTATCACTTCCCTCCTTCTGGAGGTGATCCCCCTAGCGATGCATCCCAGCATCCTGTTGGCCTTGGCTGCTGCCCTCCACAAGTCTCAGAGTTGTTCATCTTGACATCCACCACCACCCCCAGGTCCCTCTCAGCCATCGAGACTTGTAGCATTCTCCGGTGTGTACACTTGACCTGGGTTTCTGGCCCCAGGTGGAGTACCTTCATTTCCTGCATTGAACCTCAGCTTCCACTTTCTAGACCATCTTTCCAGAGCCTCCAGGTCCCCTGTGGGACCCTCCCCTCCTCCCCCATCCACCGCCCCCAGTTTGAGTCATCTGCAAAGAGACTCATCTCACTCCTGATTCCTGTTCTTATGTCAGATACATGAGGCGTTGAACAGAAGGGCCCAAGGACTGATCCTGTGGGACCCACTAATGACCCTCCTTGGGATGAGACTATCCCACCAACTACGACCCTCTGGGTCTGGTCCTGGAGCCAATTGCCTATCCATCTGATCATCTGGTTCCCCACCCCCATTTCTCCCAGCTTATCCAACAGGCCCACATGAGGAACAGAGTCAAATGCCTTGCTGAAGTCCAGAAAGAGGACATCTACTGGTCTACCCAGGTCCAAGGCACTTGTCACCCAGTCATAGTCATGGTTGAGCCTCACTTTCAGTACATTGTGCAAGTGCAGTTCCCGTCACCATAGCTGAATGAAGATTGTGACTGAGAAAGTACAGAGAGATGTTGCGGTTGCTGATGGTTTGTAAAACATGGGCATGCTGGACCGGTTAACAGAACTGGGGTTGCTTTTTGGGGGGGGGGGGTTACAGGGGTTATGATCATAAATGTGGCTGTGTGACTGAGTTGATGGCACATCCACCTCTGGGCTAGAAGGCTGTAGGTTCTGGTCCCACACTGGTACCACATACCAGAATGCTAGCATCTGAGTGTAGTATCAATGGGATGCTGTACTGTTGGGGTGTACTGTCCTTTGGATGAGATGTTAAACTGAGGTTCTGTCTGCCTTTTCTGGTGTTTAAGGTGGACTTTAAAGAAATAGCGCAAGAAAAAATGATTTTTCAAAAAGCTAGTTTCAGTTACAATTAATGAAAACTATTAGCATATTTGTCGAATCTAGTTTTCTAGGTAACTTCTATGCTGCATGCCATTTCTTGATAACCCTTGCCGTGTTTACATTGCTGTTTATCAGCCCAAAGTGGCAGCCATCCTTTTTTTTCTTGAGAAAAAACTAAAATATTTATAACATACTCAAATTTTGATGGATTTAGAAAGTTTTACCTTCATATAAAACTGGAAGATGACCGGAATAGTTTAACATGAAAAAATGTTGACGGATGGCCAGGTGAGGGGAGGAGGAGGATAGCATGTCCCATAGGACACTGTCAACCTCCAGGGAGAGGGTATTGTGTCTCACTGCTCTAACACCACCTGAGTGACTACAGATAGTAGTGCAGGGGAAGCACGATTGGAAAGTGGGACTGTTGGAGTGTGCCTGCAGATTGGTTGTGTCAGGCCTCACTGGCAACCAGTCTCGTGCTGCACGCTTCTGTGGAAGAGCAGGAAGAACATGGGAAATGATGTGTGCACCACCGGCTACCCACTCCCACACACGATCCGAGCTGTGATACTCCTGGTGGCATCCCCACATCTTCATCACCACCTTGGGTGGCCAGATGATTTTTTATTGATTTTATTAATTTTTTTGACCAGGTAAGTCCACTGAGCCAAGGCCCCTTTTCAGGAACGACTGTGGAAAAGAAATGTCAAATGAGCTGAAAGCATACTCAGCCCCAGGAGGTAAGCTGGGGGAGGGGGGCAGCGTAGTGTGTCACAGGTGGGTGGGGGGAACAGGAGATGTCACAGCAGGATCTTGGTAGAGAGTGTAGCTCGCATTTAGGGTAGCTGAAGGAGGTCCTGGCCTGTGGCCGGAGGAGGATAAACAAAGTTAGGAAAAAAGAAAGTGGAAAAAAAAAGTTAAGATTCAAATTTTGTTCCCATTTAATTGCACTGCTTCTTTAAAGACTGTACTAATCCCATGCAGATGCTCCAACCCGGCAGGTCTGCATCACTATGCTGTTTGTCCTTGCTGCTTCTCCCACCTCTCTTTGAAACTTATATTGACTTTGTTTTCTTCTCGATCTGTCTCATGCATGGTGCTGTCGCCTCTGTTACCCCACTGTTCTAGTAAATGGATTTTTTTGTATGTCTGTGTGTGTTAATATCTTGGAATACAGGAATTCAAAATTCAACAGAATTCTACTGGCAGAATGTTCACCAACACACACACCTTCAGTTTCATGTATGGCAGGGTAAGTCACAGAGTTTTCCCTGGCAAGCAGCTATAGATGGAGGAGTGAGTAACTTTAATGGTCAGCAAATGAGCACCAGTATATGCGTAAGAAAGGAATTATGATTGGAAAGAACATATGTATAGTCATTAGAAAAAACTTTGTTAATACACCAGCTAGGGTTAAAGTGACAAAAGTAGGGAAATGTAGCATTAGGGTTTCCAACCCTATCACTCCAACCCTACCCTACAGGCCGCAACAGGTGTGGGGTGTGCCTTAGGGTTGCCAACCTTAATACTCAGTCCATTCAATGAGTAAATAGGCTGAGGTGTGTATAGTATAAGAGAATGGGGTGAACATTAGGGTTGACTACCCCAAGGCACATCCCATGCCTGTTGCTGCCTGTAGGGTAGGGGTGGGGTTTTAGAGTTGGAAACCCTAATGCCACATTTCCCTACTTTTGTCACTTTAACACTAACTGGTGCATTAATGAAGTTTTTTGCATCAAATTTCCTTACTTTTTGAGATAGTATAATTGCATTCTCATTTGCCTGTGGGAGTGCAGTGCCTTCCAAGCCCTGTGCTCCCATCCATTGATACCTTTTGAGATAGTGTAATTATATCCTTATTTTCCTGTGGGCTCGCAGGGCCCTCTGGGCCCTGCCCTTCCATCCCTCCATAAATGTGTATATGTACGTTGCAAAACCGCAACCGGATTGTCACCATAGACTTCTTATTATCCCACCTCATGAATCTGGTACTGAAAATTCCCAGATCCCTGCCAAAATATGATTCTACGCCACCGCTATGTTATTCCATGCCATAGATGCGAAAATACAGTTTCACCAAGTCTTGAAAAATGACAGCTGTGACATTCATGAGGTAGTGTGAAAATATATCTGTGTTGAAAATTAGTGTTAAAATATTGAAAATTACTGGAGTTATGAGCGAACATAGCAAAATTTCAACACACGCTCATAACTTTGCCATTTTTACATATTTTGATCCCCAATTTTCAACATAGCCTTCTTATGACCCCACCTCATGAACAAGGGAAGTGAAAATGTTCAAATCCTGCCCCAAAAGGTGATTTCACTGCCTTCAGGGACGATTTGCATAATTCGATTGAGGTGGAGTCCCAAAAAGGCCATGCTTAAATTTTGGTGTCAAAATATGCAAAAATGCCTACGTTATGAATCAGAGTAGAAAACCCCATTAAAATACAATTAACTGCATTTACCTTAGTTTCACATATTGCAGTCTGCAGTTCCAGCGGCAAGGGACAGTTTTATTATTTACAGGTTCAAAAACAAAAAAGACATTGAGGGACTGTTTTTTTTTTTTTTTTTTAATTATAGGTCTAACAAGAGAGGGTCTCAGAGGGTTGGGGGGGGTTACCACTGGACACCAGTGAGAAAAGCAGATATTATGGGGATGCCGATTAGAGCATGGGGGGTGCCACTGGACACCAGGGACCAAAAAGAAACATATTACGGGGATAAGGATGGCAGGGTGGGGGGTTGCCACTAGACAGTAGGGAAATAACCAGTAAATACAGTGGCAACGATCGTACAGTGGAGGAGCCACTAGACACATGGAATAATAAAGAAAAAAATTATGGGGAGGTAAGTCTGAGGGTGGGGGTACCACTAGATACCAGAGAAATACAGTGGTATTATGAGGATGCCGATCGGAGAGTGGGTGCTGCCACTAGACACCAGGAAACAGATGCCAACAAAAGAAAAACGATGTTTCCCTCACGAAAAAAGGTTATTTTTTTCGAGACTTGAGATATGAAAAAGAGTCCTTTTTCATATCACAAGTCATGAGAAAAGATTTATAATCTTAAAAACTAAATATCAAGCGCATTTCTCCTACAGTTAAGTGCATAATCCAGCTTAGGAGCTCCAGATACGCAAGTTACAGTATATGTGTTTGTCACTCTGCTGGAACATGTCATTTTTGTGGTTTTCCAAATTAGAATTTTTAGGGGAAAACAGAAAACAAGATGGCAGCCATACAAAGAAACAAACAAAAAAAAAAACATACAATAAAGGGTTCCCATACGGAAACTTCATACAGCTATTTTGAAGTGCTGATTGAGCATCCTCAGAACCAGCATTTTTTAAATTTAATAACTTTAGAACTGACTAATATTTTTTCACCAACCCAACGAAAGGCACATCTGTGGACCAAGCTCTTTCTACCCTGAACATTTCAGACCAAAATTCCAAACCATTTGAGCGCAAGGCGATGACAAGGAAAAAACAGCAAAAAGTTGTTTTTTGTTTTTTTTTTTACTTTATTTTGCTATCTGCATCTTGGAATCTGCACATCCAACTGGATCAAAACTTGGCACATCAAGGGATCTACCCCATAAGACTGCACTTGCAAAATGTCGTGCATATCCATTGAATGGCTGCAAAGATATTAAAATGCAAAATTTGAGGTTTAACTTAGAAACCACTGCTCAACCCTGACTGTAGTAATAGCTGCGCCCTTATTCAACAGAATTACACTAAATTTTGCATGTACAGTCTAGGGGGCAAGGTGCCTTGATTTGCCATGTTTCGTTCCAGTCAGATTTGATGATTCCAAGATCCAGATAGCACGTGTTTATGAAAAATTGCTGTTTTTTTTTGTTTGTTTGTTTGTTCTGTCATCACCTACAGCCCAGTTGGTTTGGAAGTTTGGCCTGAAATGTTCAAGGTAGAAAGGGTATGCCACAGAATGGTGCCTTTCATTGGCTTGAGGAAATAATATTAATCCATTCCCAAGTTTTATAAGTATTTGAAATTTTGGCTCTGAGTATGTTCAGTAGGGTATCAAATGTTTATCCAAAAGACCCCACAGAGCATGCACAGAACCGAAATTTCAAATTCTTATAACTTGGCAACAGATTAATATTTCTTCACCAAACCAGCAAAAGGCACATCTGTGGGCCAATCCCTTTCTACCCTGAAAATTTCAGACCATATTCCAAACCATCTGGGTACTAAATGATGACAAAAAAGGCAAAAAAATTATTTTTTCTCACAAAAAAAAAGGACTGGCCCCTCACAACAAAGAATCCTTTTTCATGAGACCAAATTATTTTGCCATTCCAGAAAGCTATCCAAAAGACTGAACTGAGCATGCTCATAACTCAAAACTTGAAAATTAAATAACTTTGGAACAGATTAATATTTTTTTCACCAAACCAGCGAAAGGTACTTATGTAAGACGAGCCCTTTCTACCCTGAAAATGTCAGACCAGAATTTTGAATTGTCTGCAAGATGACAAAAAAAAGCATAAAAAAAACAGCAATTTTTAATGTTTTAGCACCATGCTCAGCTGGGAATCTGCAAAGCCGATTGAAACTTGCGCATGCAAAATTTTGTGCCAACCCACCGAACGGTTGCAAAGTTATTAAAGTGCAAAGACTGAGGTTTAACATAGAAACCCCTGCTCAACCCTAGCTATAGTGGCGCCATTGTGCCACTATATTATATATATTTTTTTGTGTTAAGGGAGTTCTGTTGTTTCAGATGTAACACTATTTGACTTTTTTTTTTTTTAGTGGGTAAAGATGGCAGCCATGTTTGTGATGGCAACCAGGAACTGTTTTGGGAGTCATAAATATGTCAGTGTATTTTTTTTTGGTTGCCGAAAGAAGTCCAAAACCTTTGGTTGTTCCTGTCTAAAAACATGACTTTGGAGTATTTTTATTTTTTACCTGTCATGGATGCAGAACATTCCCTACCCAGATTGTAACTTAGTCTAACCATGGTGACCTAGTTTTCTCCTGGCTGATGTAGTGGAGGCCTTCTTCCTCAGCTATTACCTATCCCCTCTGACTCCTTCCAACTACTCTCTGTTCCCATGACTTTCCCAGCCTTTCCGTGTCTGCCAGTCAGACTTCCTCAAGCCAGCCTGCCTTCTTTTTCGAGTTCCCAACAGTGTTGAAACAAACGTCCTGCCTCTGTTCATCTTTTCCCCTTCTTACCTGTGTCTCAAATCCTTGCTGCTAAACTTTATTTTCCCCTCCTGCTCCTGCCTCTAGTCTCCCCCTGTTCCAAACATTCTCTGCCATTCCACCCTTTGTGCCCTTGGCCCTCATAACTGGAATTCAACTGGCTTTGTATTGCCTTGCACCTTATACACAGTTCACTGTTTCTATTTTACTCTCTCTATATAACTGGAATTGCCCTTGGCTTGCGCTGCTGTATAATATCTTGTACATAGTACCTTCTTCGTTATTGTACCTGTAGTCATGATTGGGTGATTTATGTATTGAATTATTGTGCCTGGCTACTCCTCCATTGTTACTTTGTACCACCTTGTTCCCCTTCCCCTTGATGGCATCTGGAAACAAGCCTCAGCAAAAAGTGCCTTTCCCAGTTGCCAGTTTTCAATAAACAAATAAAATGTGTATGTTTTAGCACATTTACATCATGGGCTTTATCTTGATATGAACTTTTCTAATTGGTGTCAGCCTTTTGTATTTGTTATTACTGCTTAGAAAGTGGGCAACAGGAAAGATCCACTCTGATTGGCTGAAACAGCCTGTTACTGGTGGTGTTATTTCTCAACAACGCCCGATTTTAAAAAAAGTGCCCTATTAGTGAGACTATCCTTGGGCACCCTGAATTTCGAAACTTGCCAGCGCCATTTTTTTCATGCAAACCGTAACCTAACGGATGGTCCAGTCTCTTTTTTCCCCACTGCAACATCTTCCCAAAGTAAGTAACCAAGCAGCATTACTTTTAAAAAAGCAGGTGGGCTGTAAAACTACAAAATGTAGCTTCACACTGAAAGATGTAACTGCGGTGCCAATACTGTACATCAGAGGAGCGGGACTTTCCTGGTTCTCCGTACTGCAGACGGATGTCCCATCTCCGGTATGAAAAGTCAAGAAAGTCACCCTCCTCTCATGTACACTACCGGTGCAGCGGTTACCGCTGACTCCTCCAAGCGGTTTTCTCATAAATAGGCTCCTCAGTGAAATATTATGTCCTATAATGTATTAAAAAAAACTGTCTGCCTAACATAACTTCCCGAGTTTTACATGCTGACAAAAGAAAAAACCTGTCACAAGTCCTACCACGCTTACTCTCCTAAACTGCACACAGCAGCTGCAGTATTAAAGCAAACACTTTCAGTGTTAAGATGCACAGCACACAAGAAATATATTTGTAGCATAAACCAACTGTGGGGAGGTAGGGGGAAGAAAACGTCACATGAGAATGGTGGTGGGAGAGGGGAATAGAAAAACAGCAACTCTGCTGTGGGACAGCAACTGCATACCAGATGCCACTATCTTGAATGCAGGCAGAAGAACTGTTTTATCACAACACTTATTTTAAAGTGATTTTTCATTAAAAAGCTTTATATTAACCTAGTTATTTTTTATATTGCCCATTTTGTAAGTGTAATAATATCCTCCAGGGTGGGTGTTATGGGATATAACAGACCTTCCAGGGGCTGTGGCGTCGGGCCTCTTTATGCCCCATGGGCGGTCCGTTACTTCCCAATAACGCCCACCCTGTCTGGTATTACTTACTTCTTGAGTATGCTACAACTATCTTCATGAAATATGTTATCCCTATGACATGATTGTACTGAATTATGATATGATGTATGTATGTAGCCTTCCCTGTTCCCTTCCCCCCAGGTCGCACTGGGAGATGAACACCTTGTTGCTTAGTGTGCCTTCCTGCTGAAACAGTTCAATAAATAATTAAAAAAATAAATAAATAAAAGAACCATGGCCGCTGTTGACATACTTGCATGTGCAATACATGCGTATGTTTAGGAAGGAAAGAAAACCATTGGCCCATTGTGTTTCTTCTTACAACATCTCAGTTGGAGTTCCTGGTCATCCTTTTTTCTTCTTCAAAGTTCTTATTGAGTCTGAGTGTGAAGATATTTACAGTATTAGCTGATAGCACATACTATTAACGGCCTAGCCCAAGTGATCACCACTCAGTCTGTGTAGTAGGGCTTCCTGATGTCTCCCTTTGTGATGTTGACTGTCCCCCTGTCCTTTTATCGTTGTGCATCTCGAAGAGCTGCACTTAGTCTGATGGCAGTATTGTCTTGATACCTGAATACTGGATCATTTCTCTCCCAAGTCTCCTTTTTCCCATTGAGAACCATCCCAGTTCTGTCAATCAGGCCTCACAATCCATGCTTTTCAAGCCATTAATCTTTTTGGTCACGCCTCTGTACCTTCCTCATGCTGATGTAGGAGAAGAGGGTTCCAGAACAGAATTTAGGGGACCATAGTGCCGCCCGGGGACCCCTGCCCATACCCTACCCCACATAAGTCACATTGACACAGAGTGTTGAGGAGATGAACAGTTGTACACGCTACATGTTAAAATCTGTTTCAGTTCTGTTATGGTTGAAAGAGCTGTTCCTGGTGACTCATAAACACGAACAGGGAGACAAGTCCAGCATCACCTCAAAGAAGATATAATCCTGTCAAGATAAAATGCCTGGTTACTCTAGCAAGGACTTTACCTACAGTATATAATGCTGTTATTGTTGTCTGGTTAATGTCCTATTCCTGTAATAGTTTGCTATCTCATACGCCATTAAAGCTGAGTTTAAACAAAAAATTTAGGGGACAAAAGATTCACAGTGGGAAAGATGTCTACCCTTCAAAATGCTGAATGATGGGGTATAGAGGAAGCAATGGTGAGTGGGTGTGTGTGGGTGTGTGCGTGCGTTTGGGGGGGCGTCAAGGGCAAAATGGCAGAAGGAGTGAAAAAAGGTTTCCAGTCCAGTGAGAGTGTTTTTTGAGGCAGCATTAATACACAACATCCACATAATCAAAAGCTGGGAGGATCATCGTAAGAACGATTTCACAACAGGCAGGGAGTGGAATGCAGGCTTTGTTCCTGTAAAGTGCACCACGCTAAGGGTGGCATTTCTTATGGATGGTGACCATATGGAAGAAGATTTCAAGATTTAAGTCCAGCAGAGACCCTGAAGTCTTTCAAGGAGGTGATCTACTCCACAGCAGTGCCATCCAGGGTTATGAAGACCAGTCAGAACTGAAGTTTAGTCAGCTACTGCCTGGAACTGAATGTTATTGAGAACGTATACTCAAAACAAAGGTCATTGTGACCTATTTCACAGTATGACACCTGAATGGTTTATTATGGGGTTTAATTTCTACCTTTTCTTTCCAAACTGAGCTCACTAGTCCAGTACAGTTACTACAAACATTTCTTATTCTGTGTTACGTACACCCTGCTTGGAGGACACATGGGTTACTCATATCCTTGGTGTATTTTGACCAGGGATCACTTCGTTTATCTGGCATACAGTACTCTTGCTCTTTACAAATGGCAGTAAAATCAGTTTATTGAATAAAGATTTTGTAAGCACTTAAATAAATGGTTGGGACATCAACTGTTTTTCACTAATATGCTGCAGAACAGGTTTTTTTTAAACAAAACCTATGTAATGAAATAAGTTTGAACTTAATTTGAACTGCTGTATCCTGCTTTGTGCATGAGGATGATGAATTAATTTGTCTCTGCAGCAGTATTGTTTGCAATAGCTCTTTTATAAGTGAAAGAATAGAACAATCTGAGATCTGTGTTGGTCTGTTGTTACAGAATTCTTTCACTTGGAGTCAGTGCCAGTGTTACTCAGTGTTAGTATTCGTGACTCTGGCCAGAGAGTTACAGCATATTTAATTTATACCCTGAGCATTTGGGCTTATATACTCATCAGACCACAAGACAAACGTTCGACAAACGATCTGTTGCAAGAAGGAGGATTTTTTTTTTCCCTAGCCAGGTGAGGAGTTTTCAGAGGCATAAGTTACCTGTATGTTCCAGATGGGCTGCACCTAAAAGCTATATAGGAACTCTGCCTCAACCCTCTCGTTGCCCATCTCTTGATGCCAGTCTGTGATTGAGATATTTTTAGTCCACCAGGGATCACCACTGCTTCCATTTTGTCTGCTCTTGGAATTTAGCCAGGCAGTAGGCATCGTGCTTTACTGAACTATTAGGGTGGGTGTAACATGCCCCCAGCATAATTAATTTGCCACCTATTTTCCTTAGCTTGTCCTAGATGGACACTGTGGCACAGTTTGCTGACCCCGCAAATATCCTCCCCATCTTCCATCTCCTTCCTTATGAAGAGGGCAGCCCTGTCCACTTGTCTGCCAGGCCATCTCTTCAGAATAGTTCTTATTCCTCTATCCTAGAGTGTCAGTAATTTTCCTATTCCCCAACCAGGTCTCTGCGAATGCCACTAATTCCTGGCATTCAAGGTGCAGCAGGCTCTTGAGCGCACCCATTTTGCTTGGTGCTCTTGTCACATGGCCTGCATGTAAGTCAGGATAGTTGCCCCTCAATATTTCCTTCCGCCCTCTCCCCAAAGACATCTTCTCCTAGCACTCGCCTGCTCTGCTTCCCCTTCCTTGGTGATCCCATATAACTGCCTCCTGCCTTGGTGAACCACTGCAACCCCCAATTTTTATAGGTTAAATCTCACTGACTGTCTGGTACATTCTGCTGGCCAGTAACCCACTTCCTCTTGGTGCATTCTATCCTAAACATACAGGTTTCCCTTGCCTCAGAGGCTCCCTTGCTGGGTGGGAAAAATAAGAAAGACCTATACCCTCTTGCTCCTTTATGAGTCTGTCCAGATAGTTGTGGTGCTGAAGGACTTGAATGTGGTCTTGCGTTGAAGAGGAGGACAAGGTTGGATCTGGGCAACCACAGGCTGGGCAGTCAGACAGTGCTGGAAAAGGTCCTGGAAGTCCTTAGGCAAAATAATGGCACACTTGGGTGATGCCAAGTTTCTTTCCCTCTCTCATCATGACTTCATGAGAGGCAAATCATGCCAAATCAAGCAGTCTCATTCTGTGAGGGTGTGGACATGGCGACAAGTGAGGTAGACTGGGTAATACTGTAAATAGTCTGGACTTCAGGAAGGCATTTGACATTGTGATGCATGACAGGGTTCTGGGCAAAGTACACCAGTGCCTTACAGAGGAGACATACACAAGGTTGCTTGGTAGCTGGCCTGGGGCAGGAAGCAGAGGGTTGGGGTAGAAAGAGAAAATCAGTGGTATTTGCCAGGGATTGGTGCTTGGGCCTCTACTGTCGAACATTTTCATGAATGATCTGGAAGCTGGGGCCTCCAGCAGGCTGCTTATGTTTGCTGATGACACTAAGTTTTGTCAGAGTGGTGGATACTCTTGAGGAGAGGCACAAACCTTTGGAGGACCTGAACAAGACGGGTGATTACTTGAACTCCTGGAATATTCGATTCAGTGTGGGTGCTAAACTTTGGGAGGAAACATGGAGGCAGGGCAAAGCAGTGGCAGGTTCTGCATACCGTGTGGGTCTCTTTTTGCTGCAGTAGAGGAGGAAAAGGACTGGGGGTGATAATAGATAAGAGGCTATGGCTAGTTGTTGCGGATTAAGAGATGTGTACTTCTTTGAAACAGAGTCGAGCAAACTTCATTGAACTTGTACCATGACGTTTGCACTCCAGACCATGGCTGTACTCCAACTTTAATAGTTAATTAAATTTCTGATAGAACTAGAGGTTGTGAGTGTCCTATTTATTCATACTGTAATTCCCAATTACATCAAATAACACTATAAAGTGGGCTGAATTGATTTAGCTTTCTTTACCTAAGGCAACAACAACAAGAATGATCCTCATATTTATTTAAAAAAATGTCAAATAAAAAAAAAGAATTAACTAAAATGATGGCGTGGCAAGCAAAACCCCACCCCCATTCCCACCCAAGATCGCTTTCTTTTCCTGAGCCCTCTGTGATGTTCACTGTCAACCCCTTCCTTCTCCTAGTCACTTTCCAAGTACTCCATGGTATCCAGTGTCACTCCCTCCCTCTTCCTTTTCAAACATTGCCTGTTGCACAACGTTGCCCTCCCTCTCCCCGTCCCTTTTCTTGCACTCTTGGGTATCCAGTGCCATTTTCTTCCCTATCTCGGTCCTTCTCCAAGCACTCTCAGATGTCCAGTGCCAGTCTCTTCCCTCGCCTAATCTTGTTCCAAGTTGGTGTGTAGTGGCACTCCTGCCCCCATCCCCCCTGATAGTGACCAGCACAGCCCTCCACTCAGCTCCTTAACAAACTGCCCTAAGTGAAAATATTACTATATTGATATACCAGAATGTATTTATATAGTTGTTTGCGTGACTCTGAGAATCAAAAAAACTGCTACATCGACGCATTTTGTGTTGATAAAGCATTTTGTGTAATGTTTAGTGGGACATCACACAAACTACTGTATGGATATCCGTCCTTGTATAATTCTAACACTGAGAGTTTACTAATGATGTTATACTATTTGCAGCAATTTCAGCTCAGCGTTATTGCCCTAGAGAAGGAATTTGGTATATTTAAATTCAAACTCTGCACTGTGATCATGCTTCCCCTAGCATTCTAACAGCAGATTGATTTCTCCTTTTGAAGAGTTCGGATGCTCTGGAGTCCAGTTCCAGTCCTTGAGGTTAAGTTTTGATTTAAAAAAAAAAAATATATAAAGAAACTGTCGGCAGATGAGGACCATTCAGTCTGCTCCTTTACACTGTCTTTATTTGAGGCTGCTGACCCTTTCTGGTCATAGGCTTTAGCCTCTCCTTCCTACCTCTAGGGTTCCCTTATACCTATCCCATGCATGTTTAAATCCCCCCAGTGGGCTTGCTGCAGCCACTTCCTGTGGCAGACTGTTTTCACGGAAAGGGTGGTGGATGCATGGAACAACTTCTTCACATTTCCCCTTATCCTGCCCCCCCCCAGTCTCATATTGTGTCCTCTTGTTCTTGTATCTCTCCCATAGTGAAAAATGTCACCCACTTGCACCTTGTTAATGCCTTTAAGATTCTTGACGGTTTCTGTCATGTTCGTCCACTCCCTTCTCTCTTCCAGAGTATACATATTGAGGTCTTTTCATCTCCCCTCATGTGTCTTCTGGTGCAAGCCCTGTACCATCTTCATCGCCCTTCTCTGAACCACTGAACCGCCTACACCCTATATCCTTGCGAAAAAATATATATATATATATATATATTTAATATACTAATTTATTTATTGTTTTGTAATTGTTGTTTAGTGTTTTGATACTCTGCATTAGTTTAGCTAGTTTTTACTGTATTTTAAGAGAATTTTTTTTTCTCTGTTCCATGGCATTTCCTGGAACTTAGAAAAACATGATTTACAGTGGTTCCTGGTTTGGAAAATTACAGTTTTAGCTGACTTATTTTTAGGGCTGATCTGCATAGCATGCCAGTTCCTATTGTGATCAAAGTCAAGAAATGTTTTGCAGCTGTCCCATTGAAATACATTGGGTCTGGAACATGATTTTTGTATGGCTGTCAGTGAGTGAGTGGTATGCTGTTGCTCCATGTAGCCATCTGTAGCATTTTGCTAACTTTGTATTGGCTGCAAGGAGAACAGTGCTTGAGAACCTGATGAGCAAGTAGAGAACTGCACGTGAGTGTGCAGCTGACCTAGGCAATACACTGAAGAAATCCTCTGGTTGTTTAGCCTAGACCCCCCACTAATGACAGTGAATGTATTTAAAAAGGAAGTACTAATAAACTCTCAGTCTGCAGCACTCATACTTCTTACCTCATGAATCGGGGACAAGGCTTAAAAAAAATCAGGGACAAAGACCCCAAATGAGGGACACATCTTAAAAATTGGTACTATTCACTTAGAAAGCCAATAGAATGAAAGGATTTGTGTTAAGATGCATTATATGAAGAAGAACAAGTCTGTAACCTTAATGTTTGACATTATTTTGTGCTTGTAATCCCCACTGTTCGATCACAAAAGCACAAATTTTACGGGGGACAGAGGAACATTTTGAGGCAAAATCAGGGATGTCCCTGAAAATCAGGGACAGTTGAGAGGTATGGCAGCACTTTATGAATGGAAAGCTAGACTTCATTGTTTCTTAACTTTTATTTTATTGCATTTTGAGCCTGCAGTACAATTTACTGAATCAGGGAGTGTCCATTAATTGAGTTTACTTAGTACGTCATACAACATGCAATGTTGGAAGTTGATTTTAACCCAGATACTGTTGCGGTATGAGGGGGATATTCAACAGTGTGTTGCAACAGATTAAATGGGTAAATTACCATTTCTGCCAAAAACTAGCTCAGTGAATTCATTTTGCCAGAAAACTAGCCAATTGAGATGAAACTTCCCAAATTATCTGGGAATACTGCTCCACACTAAAATTCTTTAGAGATTATTAGGATTGTGGTATTGATCTCCCAAAGTATTGGGAGGCAGTATAGAGCAGTGGTCTAAGGCTCTGAGCTGCAGATCTGGTGACATCCAGCAGACCAGACCGGGGTTTGAATCCCACAGCTTCCACCTGCATACTGTGCGACCCTGAGCAAGTCACTTAACCTCCTTGTGCTCCCAGGTCGCTCCTGTAAAAAAGCTTTCAGCTTAGTGTGCTATACCTGGTTAAACAACTAAATAAATAAAATAAATAAAGTGGAGTAGTCCAAAACCCCATTCTGGACCCCAACCAGCTGTTCATTATTTGACTTTTTACCTAATGTGGACTATTGTACTTGGGTTAAACTGGAAATGGAACTAACTTAACATCCTAAAGATACAATGCGGTTACGCACTCTTTTCTGTTTGGCAAAGCTCCCTATTGGGAGTATGACCATTCAATCAAAATCTTTTCAGGTCGGGTGGTATGCTGCATCTTAATATAGGTGCAGAAAGATTCCATGTCTGCGTGGGACATGGACAACAGGATTCTTGGAATAACAGAGGGTTGTTGTGGCAAACCACGTGTAGATGCATTTTACTGAGAGTAAGAACCTGCCCACCCGTTTTAACTCACATTGCAAATAAAAAAAGAAAAACACCATTAACTATATGTAGGATTACCTAGAGCTGGGATCGCTGGCATAATGTATTTGAGTACAGTACTTCAGTTAGTTGGCAT
Source organism: Neoceratodus forsteri (assembly GCA_016271365.2). Classification (NCBI taxonomy): domain Eukaryota; kingdom Metazoa; phylum Chordata; order Ceratodontiformes; family Ceratodontidae; genus Neoceratodus; species Neoceratodus forsteri. Next base: position 970,387,484 of record CM057454.1, on the reverse strand, counting down.
TATGCTGTTTCACCAGCCCCACATTTTGTATTTTAAGCAACTTGTCAAAGTACTTCAGTAATCATCCGACTCGAGTCTTGGTTCTCCCTCTGAATGGCAAATTCTTATTAGATTTTTTGCCACCAGCTTTCCCGCAGTTGGGGATCAGTGTGTAAGAAGATTTTGCTTCGTAGCCGATTCTGATCCTAGCTGATAATATTAATGAGTGCTGGATTCCTAGAGCCCTTAACTGTGTCTGGACTCCATGAAAAGATTTCCTCGTTATTCTGGTTGAGAAGCGATGGTCGGGAAACAGTCTGGCCTGATTACTATGGTGATCGAGGCTCTTCGCCCCATCTGCCAGCATGTAAAACCTCATCCCTTTTGCAGGTATTGACGAATACTGCCATGATGGTGCGAGCCGAGGGGTCTCTCCCATGGCACAGCGGGGGGTTATCCAGTGGGCTTTTTTAATTTTGATGTTATTTAGTTGTAAATACCAAAAACAAATAAATAAAAAATAAATAAATGTTCCTCAAGCCAGTTTTGTATAAAGGTCTTAATATCCCCTTCATCCTCTGCTATGCCCATGATCCTCATGTTTGTGGATCTCACTTTATTTTCCAAGTTTTCGAGAGGGTGCCACAATATCATGTTTTCTTCATCAAACCGGTGGTTGCTGTGAATGCTTTTGCCACAGTATCAAATGCTTCTGTAGCCTCTGCTTGTACATGTACACCAATCACTTTTGTGTCAAGAAGTGTCACTTTGTTCGCTAGATTCAAGCTTTAGGTCCAACCAGAGAAAAGGAGGCCTGTATCGCTCTTAGTAAGGCCGCATTAGTTGGCTGTGCAGCATATGCATTTGTGCAGGTGCTTGGCGGATCCTCACTCTTCTTTATTTCTAGCTCCTCTTTGGGTATTTCTGCCCACATTATCAGTTTTTAGTGTCTTCAGACTCTGGAAGGTTTCTTGTACGCAGTGGTGTAGGCCAAGTACCAGTTCAGCAAGGTAAAACTGTATTTCTCTCTCTCCTAAGCTGGTCTCCGGGCTTCCATGCAAATGGGCTGTACCTCCTGATGCAGATATGCAGGCAGGAACTAAGCTGTGCAGCTGGGGATATCCAGCCCTCCACTTCCTGTTTCCACCAGATTACTTCCTGCCTTCCAACTGGCAGGTACTCTGCAGCAGAGCTCTGTCACCACATGGCAGGGCTGAAGACATCAAACTGTAAGTCATAAAATGTAATTTCTTATTGGGATTGCTGAAGAAATGAAGCACTTTAGAGAACTTCTGCGTGGGTCCCAGTCTCAGCATTGCAAGCTACACAGACTGGCCCCGCTTTACTGCCGAGGTTTTTACCGTGATTCTGGGCTCAACCCAGTGTTCATTTTAGCTGTGGAGTTCATCGACTGGTGGATTTCATCAACGGGTGCTGTTTTTTTGGTGATTGGACATTAGTAGCACCTCAGTGCTCTGAAAGGATTCTCTCCTCGTCGATGGCAGTGCCATTTTTCTCCCATTGACGGCTGGCTCCCTGACTCTTTCAGCTGCTCGTCGATGGGCCTGCAGCTCTAATTCAGCAGCTTGTCGACATTCCAGTGCTCTCTTGTTGACTAGCATGGCAGTTCACAAGGAGTGCTGCTCAGGACATAACGGAGCTTCTCACCTGTGCTGCAGGCTCCCCACCCACCCCAGGACTAAGAGAGCAAGAAAGTATTAACTAATCAGGGCCAGGGCAGCAGTTTAAACAGCTCAGCTTTTTGCCCTTAAAGTGCCAGCAGCAGTGTTTCATTGGAGCTTCTGCATTCTTCCAGACAGCCTCCCGTTTTTATCAGGAAACCTCCGGTGGGGGGTACGCTGAATCCTACCGGGGCAGAAAATGCCAGCATTGCAATTCCCCTCTTCTAATCACCTTTACAGGTTTACTGTGCCTAAAATGTGAGAAGGCAGCATCTGCAACTGGGGAGGGTATGGTGGAGACCTCCCATGCCTCGGCTTAGGCTGATAGCCAGCAGATAGACAAGTCTGAGCAAGTAGCGGCTACTAGGTCTGAGAGAGCAGCAACCACCAGGGAGACACAGCAGTCCATAACCTCCTCTCTGGCCCTAGACCTCATAGACAAACTAAATAGGGCCTTTGCACTGGACTCGACTGGCAGCCACTGAGGTCACCAGATGTGTGACCTCACAAGAAGGTGAAAAGAAAGAGGACCCCATCCCCGTCCTCCTCTGAAGAGGGGCAGCTGTCCTCATATCACTATGATGAAAGAAATCCCGATACAGGAGCAGATCCTCGGATAAGGAGGATCAGTATTCCTCACGACACAAGAGGAATAAAAGATCTCATTCTTGGAGCAGATCTAGGAGCACCCACAAGGGGAAGCATCGCAGAGACCCTTCCCCAGGCTTCTCAGACTCCAGGCGTTCTTCTCCAGAAGAGGGGGAGCTAGTGGACTCATCCTCTGACTCTGATGACTCCCCGTCCAGAAACTTTGACCTGGAGGACCTAGACTTTTTCATCAAGAAGGTCGTAGCTGAAATTCATATTGATTCTTTCCCAGTGGCTCCAGCACAGCCCAAACGGGCCTTTCACCTGGCATCTGCCGCCAAATCGGCCACAGCCTTCTCTGTTCCTCCAGCCATAGAGGACTTGCTAAAGGAGGAATGGCAGGGTTCAGAACGCACCTATCCAGTGCCCCAGCAAATCTCTAAGCTCCTCAAGTTTAACAAGAAACAATCTGAAAAGTGGCTAGACTACTCCAGAATCAACACTCTGATTTTGAACCTCACCAAGAAGAGTCATCCCAGCCAATGGAGGGGCATCACTCAGAAACCCAGTGGACAGGAAAGTGGATGCCTCACTGAAGAAGGCCTTCCAAGCATCAGAAATGTCTCTCAAGGTGGCAACTGCCAACCTTTTTTCGGCCCGAGCCGCTCTTGTCCTGGGCCTCAGAATTAGCTTTTCTATTCACTGAGGACCCAGAGAAGAACACAGCTGTTGTCCATCAGCTGCAGTTAATGGGTTTGACATTGGCTTATGCAGCAGACGTATCAGAGGAGGCAGTCAGATGTGCCGCTCGGACCATGTTTTACCAAACTTTGGCTTATTGCAACCTCTGGCTTGAGGTCTGGCAAACAGACGCCTCTTCGAAGCACCATTTGGTAAATGCCCTCTATGAAGGTAATCTCCTGTTTGGCTAAGCTCTGAAGGAGGCAGTGAAGAAATCCGGGGAGACAGCTAAGGTACATATGCCCCAGTCACGAGGCAGGGGCAAATCATGGTTCTCAGGCCCCAGATGCAGTTTTCGTGACCAAGGTTACAACAAGGGTCCAAACTCTAATTTTTCTGGAAAAAGAACATGGTTCTCCTCATGTAACCAGTGTAACTTCAGAGGAGGCGGATCTGGTGGTGGTGGTGGCACCAGAGACACTGGGAACAGCAGCAAGAAGTCACAATATAGCTATTCGGGCCCATCCTCGAGTAAGGGGCAGACTTTCATTTTTTGTCGAGGAATGAGTCCAAACCATGTTGGACAGATGGGTCCTAGACATTATCAGCAAGGGTTAGTAATAATAATAAATAATAAACTTTATTTTTAAGTGCCTTTCAAAGTATTAAGGTGCTTTACAATAATAAAAACATAGTTCCATAAAACAACAATCACAGTGATCTATAACGCAGCATCTCCAAACATCAATAAGTCAATGATAGGCCTGATACCACAAAAAAGTTTTAAGCGCCTGTTTTAAACTCCCATGATTGCGCACTCCCGAAGGTGACGGGGTAGAGAATTCCAGAGGGTAGGGGCTGCAAACATAAATGCACGGGCCTCAGAAGATTTCAAAGTCACCCTTGGACCCTCCAGCAACCCCTCGTCAGCCGAACGGAGCTGTCGCACAGGGCTGTAAGGAATTAGAAGCTCTTTCAAGTAGTCAAGACCAAGTCCGTGTAAGGCTTTATAAGTCAGTAAACCAGCTTTAAAGGTGATCCACCACCGAATCGACAGCCAGTGCAGCTCGTGCAGCACAGGAATAATATGCGAAAAGCGCAACGTCCCTGTCACCAATCATGTGGCAGCATTCTGCACTAGCTGCAGGTGGCGGATATTAACCCCAGGAAGTCCTAAGTATAGGGAGTTGCAGTAGTCAAGGCGTGAGGTCACAAAGACATGGACCAACACAGGCGATCGCAAGACAGAACAAGGTGCTTGACCCTGGCAATGTTCCTAAGATGATAAAAGGCAGACTTGATGACTGCCGACACCTGAGATCGAAGGGTCAGCCCGTCATCGAGTACCACTTCCAGGTCAGGCACCCATTCAGAGGTAAGAATCTGGGAGCCTCCCAGAAAAATTCCAGAGGGCTGACCAGTCCTCAGCCCCTCTGTCCTGAGACCTGGGTCCACAACCATTACTCAGTCTTTCCCGTGTTCAACTTTAGCCAGCTCGAATTCATCCAATCCTGGATTTCGGTGAGGCAGTTATTAAATACTGAGAGAGCACTATCCTGGTCAGGTGCAAAAGATAGGTAGAGCTAGGTATCATCAGCATAGCAGTGAGACCTCAGCCCATACCATCTTACAATGTCTTCGAGGGGCAGCATATACACTGCAAACAACATGGGGGACAGCACCGAGCACTGGGGAACTTCACATGACAGAGGGAGTGAATCTGAGGAAAAAATCCCTGACACAACTCTCTGAGTTCTGCCTGTGAGGAAAGATGTAAACCACCTGAGGACCGTACATGCCAGGCCACAGATGACCCTCAGGCGCCCAAGCAGCACCCCATGGTCCACAGTGTCAAAAGCTGAAGAGAGATCAAGGAGCACCAGAATGGAATGGTTTCTCCGATCTCTTGCCATCAGGAGATCATTGAGCACCCGAACCAGCGCAGTCTCAGTACTATGCCTCTTTTGAAAACTGGACTGGAGAGGTTTGTAGATATTATGGATGGTCAAATGGTTTTCTAGTTGAATTGCCACTACTTTCTCAATAACCTTCCCTATAAAGGGAAGGTTTGAGATAGGTCTATAGTTTGCTAGAATGTCCGGGTCCAAAGAAGCTTTCTTCAGAAGGAGTGTTACCACTGCCTCCTTCAGGGAGCTTGGAAACTCACCCGATTCCAGGGAGCACTGGACTACCTGAGCCAGGACCGGGCCAATGACATCACAACAACCCATAATCAGGGAAGTTGGGCCAGGATCCAAACTACAGCATGTAGGGTGCATACCCTGGACAATCCGCATAATATCCCTGAACTCTGGCAGGTCAAAGGTACTCCAGGAGATACAAGGTGCAGTGACTGAGCACCGACCAACAGCATCCCCCACAGAACGAGTCCGGAGGATCTCCAACCTGATGTTGGCCACCTTATTCGCAAAAAAAGCTAGCAAGCTCATCACACTCAATTTGTGAAAAGGCTCTTCGGAGCTGCAGACAGGCTGGGTTGCACTATCTGTCCACAGTTCGGAAGAGCTGAGCTGGTTGATTCTGGGCGACAGCAATCTCACTGGACAGGAACTCTGCCTTCTTATGGGAGATCGCTGATTGGTATGTCTGATAATGCTCCACCAATCTAAGGTGATCGGCCTCCGGGGCATATTTCCGCCAGCAACGTTGTAACCTTCGTCCTAGTCGCCGCAACTCCCTCAAAGACCCATCAAACCAAGGGCCGAGTGAAATGGGAGAGGACGAACACGGACAGCAGCAATCGGGTCCATGGCCGAGTAGGTGACCTTATTGTAGGCCAAAACCAAGGGCGCTGGACTCGAGCTGACAACAGGAAACTCCGAGAGGTCAATCACCACTGCTAGGACTTCAGGGCTAACGTCCCATAAAGGGCGGTAACTGACCATCTCCACAGGGGCAGACCTACAGAGGGAGGCACAAAAGTTGAACCTCACAGTGTAATGATCAGACCAACCGACAGGTTCCACTCCCAGATCGGAGGCCTCAATCCCCAGGAGGAGCACCAAATCCAAAGAATGACCATGGCTATGGGTAGCAGAGGTAACAATCTGTGTGAAGCCCAGGATGTCATCAACTGGAGGAAGTGCTGTCCAAAAGGCGAGAGTTCGTCATCGACCTAGGCATTGAAGTCACCCAAAACCATCAGTCTGGGCGACTCCAACACCAAGTCGACTGCGAAGTCCGCCACTTCCTGCAGGGATCACTTTTCATCCCTGGGAGAACGGTAGATGAGAGCTATCCTGCAACCCACACCTGCTACCACAGTACGTTCAAAGGATTCGGCCTCCTCAACTGGTACACCAGTGAGGCCCAGCTCGGTTTTGAAACAGACCGCTACCCCCACTGCGGTCCAACCTCAGGCGGTGTATCTCCGAGTACCCGTCCGGAATTCCTGCTTATAAAGAAGGACCAGCATTTTCATCCAGTCGGGTCTTGGTGATGCATGCCAGATCAGTTGTTCCAACAAGATCTGCAATAATTGCAGTTTTGTTCTTAATAGATCTGGCATTGCACAAACCCACTCGAGTTGGACAGGATTCACAAGCTGTCCCGGCTACTTGCCCATAAAAAAAGTGGTGCCCTTGGGTATGGGGACTAGACATGGAACACCATGTTCTGGGCTCCATTTCGCCCCAGGGCATCTTCTAAACCTAACCAGCCCTATGTGAGAGATCCGCTCATTCGTCCTCTGATTTCTGCTCCCCACTCCCCCACCCCCACCCCCACCCCCACGACAGTGCCCAGTGCACGACAGCACTGGTAGATAGATATAAAAAATCAGAGGTGGGGGGGAAACGGGTGGAGAGCATGGAGAGCGGAGGACGAATAGTGCACGACGGGGACAAACATTTCACAGGCTAATTAACCACCAAAACTCAATAGATGAGAACCCGCAACAACAAAGTTAGAACTTTCTCATACTATAAAATAACTCCACTAGGATAGCCGCTCTCACCCAATAAATACCCAAACTACATAAATACCCTCTTCCCAAACACAAAAATTTAAAAAGAACTTACAAGCAGCAGTAAATGTCTGAATGTCCTACTTAAGTTCTCCAATCAATGAGTTTTAAGTTAATAATAACGGAAGGAAAAGTGAGTCTTGACGGGGGAGGGGCTCTCACCACCCCCTAACAATAACTTATAATTAAACTAGGAAACATGGCCCTGTTACAGCTACATTTAAAGCAGATTATGTAATATGTAATTACTTAAAAATTAAAAATGAAAGAAAAAAGAAACTGGCTCTCTCACAGTCAGTCCAAAAAATACAAATAAAATAAAACTCCTTGATAGGAAAGTAACAGTCCACGGCAGCACTAATCCAAGCTTTTTAAGGGGACATCTGACAGCATGGCAATATTCTTGTCACAGTCCACTAATGGGTTAAATTGCCAAACCCGAAAAACCACCCCAAGGAGGGCACAGGAGCACCACCAAATCTCTTCACTTAAGAAGTGGGGACAATCCAACCACTGTCAGTTAGCCAACCACCGCTTCAGGAACTTGGGGAGTATGTACCCTACAGTTAATACCCCTGACCCCCCAGAGAGACCGACTGCTCCCAGTGTCTGCCTCGGGGTTAGTCAATTTGGCTAACCGTACGTAGGCCACTGCAAATAAAACTGCCACCCAGATACTTCGGTGAGGCTTCAAGAAAACTAGCTCACAGCCTTCTGTCCCCACCAACACAGTTTCACCGTACAGAGGCAATAGTCTCCCAATTTCAGTTAAGCAAACAGTCTTAGAAAAACACCAGACCTGCAACAGTTCCAAAACTCTGCATTCAGGCTTCACTGCATCTAGCAAGAGCCCCCCTTAAATTCCAAGTGCCCCCGAGGAGCACAGTGCATACCACAAGGTCAGTTTTAGCTCTGTTTTAGTGCCACAGCTGATATGAAATCCAAGTCACCATTCTTTCCAGCCGGCACCAAGAAAGAAGCTGGACGATCACAGTCTCAATGTTAAAACTCAGAAAATGCCCCTGGCAACTGCTACAGGAACGTAGCGAAAGATGCAGCCTTTAGTCAAAACGGAATCAGCACACGTACCGCATAGTCGAAAACCACATCATCGAAACCATATTCCGGTTAACGCTTCAACACTTCAACGTTAACGTTAATGTTTCCCAGTGCTTTACCAAACACTTGATAATGCTTAAGAACTGCTGTGACAACAGAAATAACAAGAATAAAAAACTAAAAATGAGTAGAAATGACTCATACTGGAGCTTAAATAAAGTCTGTGTGGTCGCCATCTTCACATGCCACCATTCACAATAAACATGGTAATGGTTTACCTAATAGAATTCTAATCCAAGCCCCCAATACCTTATGTGCTGCCCTCTCCTATCTCGGGCAATCCGTCCAAAAGACAAGCTATGTTACAGACCATTACAGACCTTCTTCAAGCAAGTTCCCCCCACAGAGTTCAATCGGGGAGGTCTACTCCCTATTCTTCTTCATGCCAAAATGCACAGGGGGATTCAGGCCAGTCCTAGACTTCAAATTCCTGAATCATTTTGTCCGCAGCAGACCCTTCAAAATGGAAACCTTATCATCAATCATCAGGGCGTTGCAACAAGGGGATTTTCTGGCATCCATCGATCTGCAAGATGCATATTTGCATATTCCCATCCAGGAACTACACAGGCAATATCTCATGTTCAAGGTGGGGGAGCAGCACTTCCAATTCAAAACATTGCCATTCTGGCTTTCTTCAGCTCCAAGAACATTCTCCAAGGTGATAGTAGCGGTCATAGCTCACCTTTAGAACCGAGGAATACAACTTTCCCTTACTTGGACAATATTCTCATCAAGGCCCTGCAGCTCAACTAGGTAGTACAAGCAGCGGCGGAGGTAGTCCGGTGCCTGTCGGCACACGGATTTGTCATCAACTGGAGAAAAAGTTCCCTAACTCCAAGTCAGACCTTGAACCACCTGGGGGCAGACTTCATGACACAAGTCAACAAGGTCTTTCCCCAAAAGAAAAATTTCAGGGACCTGCTGAAGCTCATCAAGAAGTTTCATACAGTTTCTCAGCTGCTGGCTCACTCCTTCATGCAGCTAATTCGGACTCTAGTATCGCTGGCGGATTCAGTCCCTTGGGCCTAGTCCACATGCGGCCCATTCAAGCACACTTGCTCGTGCTGTGGTCCCAGTCCAGATACAGCCAGCACCAACTGATCCCAATTTCTCAACAGATAAAAACTTCCTTCCAGTGGTGGACTTAGAGGTCAAATGTCATGAGGGGTCGCTAGTTGGGCCATCCACACTAAATCCGAATTATGAGCGATGCCAGCCTCAGGAGCTGAGGAGCTCACTTGTGTCAGCTGTCAGCTCAAGGCAAGTGGTCGCTGTTAGAAACAAGGTACAGCATAAATGTCTCTCGAGATGAGAGCAGTACGCCTAGCCCTGATACACTTCAAACAGCAAGTCCTCAATCAGGACATACTGATTCTAACAGACAATCGAACAACGATGGCATACATCAACCATCAGGGCGGAACAAGAAGCTCAAAAATGCTATGGGAGTCCCTTCTTCTCTTTTAGTGGGACAAGCATCACCTGGCACGCATAAGAGCAGTGTACATTCCAGGACAGGAAAATGTCACAACAGACTGGCTCAGTCACCAAGATGTTCTACAATGGGAATAGGAGCTGAAGGACAGTGCCTTCCACATCCTAACAGAACAGTGGGGCAATCCTCAGATAGATCTTTTCTCGTGCTGGCGAAACTTCAAAGTAAAGCAATTCTGCTCCCTGGCCAAGGATGAACTAGCGGTGGCTCAGGACGCCTTTTCCCTAGACTGGGGGTCAGTTTAGTCTCCTGTATGCCTTTCCTCCAATACCGCTTCTATCCAGAGTCCTACACAAAGTGGCTCTGGACCGGGCAGAACTGATTCAGCTGTCCCTGATGGCCTCCCCACCCATGGTTCCCACTTCTCATTCATCTTTCAAGGTGACCACCTCTAACCTTTCAGATCAGCCCGGACCTTCTCCATCAAAGAGCTAGGTTACACAGCTCCTGTTATTGAAATGATGATGAACTCACGTCACCCCTCTAACTCTAAAGTGTATTGCAGAAGTTGGAGGAAATGCTTGTTCTGGCTCCAATCCAAACACATACAGAGCCATCCAATATCAGTACCTGTACTACAGCAGTTTCTTCAGGATGGATTTGACAAAGGACTGCAAACAGCCACCTTACGGGTTCAGGATTCCGCGCTGGGGGCTCTTCTGTTGGTGGATTCCAGAGAGTCATTGGGTTCACATCCTCATGTCAGAAGGTTTCTAAGGGCAGCAACATTAAAGTGGCCCTCCAATCAAGCCAACGGTACCACCTTGGAGACTTAATCTGGTTCTCAAAGCTTTGACCATGGCTCCTTTTGAGCCTCTCAAGGAGACATCCCTCATGCATCTTACAATGAAGATCACTTTTCTCAAAGCTATTACTTCAGCTAGGAGCCTTATCCACTAAAGAGCCATGTACTGTTTCATCAGGACTCTGTGGTTCTCCGAAATGATCCATTTTTTTTTGCCAAAAGTTATGTCTCCATTCCATTGCAGCCAGGAGTTGATTATGCCTTCCTTCTGCCCACACCCAAAAATGAAAAGGAAAGGGAATTTCACACGCTGGATCCAAGAAGAGCGGTGAAAATATATATTAAAAGAATGGATTCTGGCCGGCCCAGTGGTGCAGAGGTCTGAGGCGCTGGACGCCTTACCTCGAGCCATGCTGGTGACATGGGTTCGGGAACAGACTCTGGGCACTGGGGACTGGCAGGGGAAGGACAGGATTGAGTGTCCGGAGGACTGCTCTCCTTTCATAGGGTAGGTTGGGTGGGAAGCCTTGCTCTGTAGAGCCCCCGGTGGAGACCGGGGGCACTACAAGGGCGGTACAGCAGGAGAACAAGAAAAATGTGAAAATGGTATGCATGCCATCCGGATGATGGCGGCACACCTCCCTGCGCTGCTCTGCCGTGATGCCTCCAGGCTGAATTTCCTTGCCCTGCGAGGGTGTAAAGGAGTGCGTACGTGCACTCTGGTCCCCCCTTCTAATGACCCCTGCGGGTAAGTGGGCCCCCCTAGCAAAGGGATACATCCGGGACAATGGGGCATTGGAGCAGCAGGACGGGCAGACGGTGGAGGTAACAGCAGGACTGGCCGCCTCAAGGAGAGGACAACTGTGTATGTAGGAGGAAAAAAAAAAAGAACAGATTCTATTCGAAAAACTTTGTTTGTTCATTCTAACTACAGGTCAGAATATGGGTAAAAAAAAGCTTTGAAGGACTCTATAGCCAGATGGATCCATTCTGTCATCACCACTGCTTATGATCAGGCTGGAGTAACCTTGCCTGGCCCAGTGAGGGCCCATTCTACCCGGGCTATGGCCACTTCGTGGGCGGACTTCAGTGAAGCATCTCCAGCAGTCCTGTGCAGGGCGGCCACTTGGTCATCCATTCACAAAATTTTATAAACTGCACATGACTGCCTCAGCAGAGGCGTCCTTTGGCCTCCGAGTTCTTCAGGTGGCGGTGGACCCTTAAGGGCACTTCCATTCTTCCCACCCGGGATATCTGGGAATGTACTGCTTTTGTATATCCCATTTGTATGGAAGCCCAGAGACCAGCTTAGGGGAGAAAAAACAAAATTTAAATACCTGTAAATGTTCTTTCTCCGACGGCAGGCTTCTGTTTCCCTCCCAGAATGTATTAAGTTGGCCAATTGGCCATGAATGGCTTCATTTTCTTGTTTTTTCTTTCCAAGTTTATATAGTATTGCCACATTTGGACTGCTTTTGGAAGAACTGGTGGAAACAGGAAGTGGAGTGATGGACATCCCGAGCTGCAGAGTTTAGATCTTCCTGGACATAAAGTCTCCACCACTCATTCACACTAATGGAATCTACGCTGGAGGCGCTAGGACGCAGCGGGAGCAAACTTTTTGAGAGGATTGGCACCAGAGATGGAGCCACGAGGAAGCGGCACCATGAGCCGTGGCTCTTGCAGTAAAGATTACCTCGGCGTTGACCCTCCAACCGCCTCAGTTCCTTTTTTCTTGCCATTGAGTGCACTTCAGTGACGACGTCGCTCGCCCGCTAGGAGTCAAACTTCAAACTAGCAGCATAGTTTTCAGTTTATTGTTTTGTAATTTATCTTCAAAGTACTGAGTAGATATTTAAATTTATTGATTAATAAAAGAAGTCTTCAGCCCTCCATTGACGGAGTTGACCATGAGCAGGTCAGGTGATTGTAGGGAGACTTCGTATGAAAGTTGTTCAGTCAGCTTTGCTGGGGTCCGGTCCGCTGCCCTCCCTGGAGGGTGGGTCTGACAACGGACGGTCCAGTGCTTAGGGAGATGAGTGGTCCCCCCCAAAAGCATAAAAGGAAATGGTCTCATTCGCGGCACTGTTTGGCCTCGAGTTTTTCTTCAGCATACAAGTCGAGAAAGAGAAGGGTCACTCGAGGTCACCTTTTGGTATGTCTGTGTGTTGACGGTCAGTCATTGGGGCTAGGCATCGGTCTCCTCCCCTCTCGGAGTCACTGGTTTCTGGCTCCGGTGCCTGACCTCTTCGACATCGGAGCCCGTCCCCGCCTATTGGACGGGCCTCTGATGAACAGTTTTACCAGTGGGCTGCTCTTATGGAGGAATGGGCTCTGTGGTTGGTCCTGCTGCTTGTCCCAGTCACTCTGGGGCCTTCAGGCCGCTCGAGGGTCCGAGTAGGGTGGTTGGACCTTCCTAGTCGTGCGGCGCCTTCTTCGGTGCTGTCAACTCCGTACTCAGGTGTTTTCCCCCCTCACATGGCTGCGGCGAAGGGGTCCACACCAATGCCTCTATCTCCTGTTAATTTTCCTTCTTTTCCTTCAAATCACAGTTTTCAGAACCTTGGGACACTCTTGGAGCCGTCCGCGGTGCCGGGGGCTCTGTCAGCGCCGTACGCAGTGCTGGGGGCTCTGTTGGCGCCATCCATGGTGCCAGGGGCTCTGTCGGCACCATCCGCAGTGCCGGGGGCTCTGTTGCCACCGTGGCCTTTGTCTGTGCCATGTGCTGGGCTGTGTCTGATGGCGCTGACTTCCTTGGGTTTGGTGCTGTGTTTTTCGTTGCCGCCGATGCTTGGTGCGATGCAGTCCAGCCTCCAGGGCTTTTCGACTCTGATTCTTTCCTCTTCTAATTTCCATTCTGATTTTCACTCCTTTCCTGTCCTTACAGTCCCCGCCCCTGGACTGTCAGGAGATGATTTTTAGCCTGACCCAGATCTTTGTCTGGGTGATGATGTTGAAGGAGCAGGGATTAATCCTGCTGCAGAGCCTGTGGTTGAAGACCTTTCCTTTAAGTCTGTGCTGAAAAATTTAAATTCCACTCTTTCTCTCCAGACTACAGAAATCGATCCTGGGAACCTTTTAAGACTCCAATACCTACATGTCCCAGAGATCCCTATGGATTTAACTCCTCCGGTACAACCATCTTTTGAGACCCTTTCTCAGATGGTATGGAACAATCCTGCTCTCATCCCTTCCTTGGCTACGTCTATAGATGGGAAGTACGCTGTTCCTTAGAATAAACCCATACTGGCCTCACAAGCTTTTGCTGATCCCATTGTATAGTCTTAGCAGAGAATGACAAGCCCGTCCTCCCTCAGGCATCCTCAGCCCAGCCTATCAATAAAGAATCTCATAAGATAAATACCTTAGGTAAGAGAGTCTTTGCTGCCTCCACCCTGGGTATGCGTACTGCCAGCTACCAGGGCTATTTTTTTTTAATATGAGTATGTCCTTTGGCATTCGCTCAAGCAAATGGTAGAAGCTCTGCTTGAGTCAGAAACTAATTCAGAGCTACTTCACACCATAACCAGGGGCATTGAGTCCAGTAACCAACAGGTTAAAGCTGCAACGGATGCTTTTGATACTGCTTCTCAAGTGGCGGCGGCGGGCATTTGTACCCATTGCCACTCTTGGCTACGTACTTCGGGCTTCATGAATGATGCCCAGCAGCAGGTCATGGCCTTGCCCTTCAACGGTATTTATCTGTTCGGACCCCAGGTGGAACAAGTTCTGGAAGCCACACAGAAGACTAGGTCAGCCATTAAGATAGCTCGACCAACACATGCCCCCTCTCGGGGGGGGGGTGCCAATAAGTGTCAGTTTCACAACAGTCAGTCCTTTTGGGGCAAAGATGGGGGGGCTTTAACAAAAGCCACACTCTGCAGCCACAAAAGAAAATGGAGCAGAAGGCACAAGGCCCCAAAGCACCCAGTGCCACCTTCTTAGTTCTTGGCCCAGGTTCCACCTCAACTGCCCGAGGGGACTCTTCCTCAGCAGCGGGAGGACATCAGACTCAGTTCTATGACCGGTGGAAGTCTATAACATCAGATAAATGGGTCCTCCGGATAATCCGCGATGGATATTCGCTCAGTCTTTCAGAACCCCCCCCCAGATCATCCCCCCAAACGACAGCCCAGGCTGTCGGCAGTACAGTCAGACCTTCTTGGTTTCGAGGTGCAAGGCCTTCTGAACAACAGGGCAGTAAAAGTAGTTCCGCCGGACCAACGAAACACAGGTTTCTACTCCCATTACTTTGTAGTTCCGAAGAAAACTGGAGGCATGCGCCCCATTCTGGATCTCAGAAAGTTAAACAAATTCCTTCACAAGGAAAAGTTCAAGATGATATCTCTAGGTACCCTTCTACCTTTGATTCATCAACACGATTGGCTAGCCTCCCTGGCCATGCAGGATGCCTACCAACACATTCTTATACACCCAAAGCACCGTAAATACCTGAGGTTTGTGGTGTTGGGTCAACATTATCAGTTCAGAGTCCTGCCCTTTGGGCTATCCTAGGCGCCGCAAGTTTTTACAAAGTGTTGTGCAGTTCTCACAGCGGATCTCAGGAAAATCGGAATTCAAATGTTTCCATATCTGGACAACTGACTTCTAGCAAGCCCTTCCAGGCAGAGAACTCTGGCGCCAGATCTTCAGACTTCCTCACGTCCATGGGAGTCCTGCTAAATCGCAACAAATCGCAGTTGCACCCCTCCCAGAAACTCCTTTTCATAAGAACTCTTCTGGATACCTCCTGTGTGAAAGTATTTCTCCCAGAGGACAGAAGGAGCAATATCTTACAGATGGCCCGATACATCAGAGAAAACAGCTCGGTTCGAGCTATCTTGATGCAACGGATGCTCGGTCTCATGGCATCCTTAGTGTTCACTGTACTTCTAGCATGTCTCCACATGAGAACCTCTCAGTGGATGCTCAGTACTCAGTGGTCCCCAACCACTCACCCTCGGTCCTTTCCCAGCAAGGTGACAGAACCTCTAAAGAAGTCACTCACCTGGTGGTCGCAGGAGAACAACCTTCTGGAAGGGTATCCCTTTGCTCCTCTGGATCATCAGATCTCCATTACCACCGACATGTCCCTGATGGGGTGGGGAGCTCACTGCCAGAATCTCCACACCCAAGGTACGTGGACTCAGGACGAGTCCCGGTTTCACATAAATGTCCTGGAAATGAGACCTGTCCTCTATGCAGTCCGGGCTTTGAAGGACATACTCTGTCACAAGAACATTCTCCTTCAAATGGACAACAAAGCAGTGACTTATTACATCAACAAACAGGGTGGTGCACACTGTTACCCATTATGCAGGGAAGTTATGAGAGGGTGGGAATGGTGCCTGGAGCACAAGGTTCTAATCCACGCAGTTTACCTACCAGGCATGCAGAATGAACTGGCAGATTGTCTCAGCAGAATGGAGACAGATCCTCACGAGTGGACTCTTGACTCAGCTGTCACTCAGTTACTCTTCAAAGAGTGGGGAACTCCAGACCCAGACCTTTTTGTTTCCCCGCTCAAAGCAAAACTAACTGCCTCTCTCCCGCTCCAGAAATCCAGGACCTGGCATTTTCTGTCGTGATGCGTTCAGGCTGCAGTGGACAAAATGCTTTCTATACGCCTTTCCTTCTCTTCCTCTAATTCAGAGGGTGCTTCTCAAATTCGAGTCTCAGGGAGACAAAGATTCTCATTGCTCCCTTCTGGCCTTGACAGATACAGTTCCCGCTGCTCAACAGTCTGTCGGCAACCCTCCCGAAGGCACCTCCCCTTAAGACGAACCTTCTGACCCAGGGGCCCGTGGTCCATCCCAATCGGAAGGCGCTTCACCTTCACGCTTGGCTTCTGAAGAGATAGAGGTGAATAGGTTCAATGTTTCCCGTAGGGTTTCAGATATTTCTCTTGGCTGCGCGTAAACCAGCCAGTAGAAAGACCTGCACAGCCAAATTGAAGAAGTGTTTCTCTCTGTGGTGTGCAAAATCCTCTTCGAACCTATTTTCCTGCCCATCAAATAAAATCTTGAAGTATCTTTTAGACCTCTCAAATTCAGGTCTGCAGTACTCTACTGTCAAAGTTCATCTCTGTGCCATTTCAGCTTATCATGAGCCGGTACATTCCTTATCTCTGGCTCAGTTACCTGTAGAGGTTTCTTAAGGGCATTCTGCATACCAGACCTCCTACAGACGTCCAGTTGCAGCCTGGGACATTAACCTTGTGCTAGACATGCTCACTCGTAAACCTTTTGAGCCTCTAGCTACCTGCGAGTTGAGTTCCTTGCGGAAAAGCGGCCTTCCTGGTGGCCATCAGTTCGCCCGTAGAGGTTTCTGAAATACATGCTCTGGTCACAGGAACCCCCCTCCCGTACACTGTATTTCCACAAGGACAAAGTAGTTCTTAGGACTCACCCTAAGTTTTTTCCTAAGGTTTCATCTAAACCAACCTTTAGTCCTATCTACCTACTTTGCTAACTTTCAGAATGAAGGGGAATGTACCCTTCATTCTTTGGATGTTAAGAGAGCACTGCGATTCTGTTTGGATAGAACAAAAGAAATTTGCAAGGCTCAACAACTGTTTGTTTCCTTCAGCGAGACCTGGCTGGATCAACCTGTCACTATTAGGTGCATTTCAGCATGGCTGGTAGCATGCTTCCACCACTGCTATCCTATGGCATGGGTTAAGCTCAGAGTGTACGCTCACTCTACTAGAGTAGTCGTGGCATCTTTGGGTGAAATCTGCAACGTGCCCATTGCAGACATTTGCAATGCGGCTACATGGAGCTCAGTGCATACTTTCGTTAAGCACTATGCTTTTGATGTCCATGCCAGATGACATCTGTCATTTGGTAGGACTGTTCTTAACGGACTTCTGTCCTTAGTATGTGAGCTCTTAGTTTCTCCTGCCACCCGCCTCAGGGGTTTGTTAGCGCAGTACTCTCCCATTAGTGTGAATGAGTGGTGGAGACTTTATGTCCAGGAAGATATGGAAATTACGTACCTACCGTAATTCTTGATATTCTTGGACGAAGTCTTCACCACTTATTCACATGCCCACCCGTCCTCCCCCGCACTCACGTCTCTGTTTTTGGTCTTCACTCCCTCAGTGACTGGGCTGTGAAGACTCTATTGTTGACTCTTCTTACACGGGTCATTCGGACTATCTTATGTCCAGTTTTGTTAGGTTAGACCTCTAGGTTAGTTACGCTGCACCTCCAAAAAAAAAAAAGGTACTGAGGTGGTTGGAGGGTCGACTCCGAGGTAGTCTTTACTGCACAAGCCATGGCTCGCAGTGCTACTTCCTCGTGTCTCCATCTCTGGCGCTGACACTCTGGAAAAGTTTGGTCCCGCTGGGTCCTAGCGCCTCCGGTGTAGATCCCATTAGTGCGAATGAGTGGTGGAGACTTTGTCCAAGAAGATCAAGAATTACTTTAGGTACGTAATTTACATTTCCTGCCTGCATATCTGCATCAGGAGGTATAGCCCATTTGTATGGAAGCCCGGAGACCAGCCGTTGGAGAAAGAAAATTTATAGGTATTTAAATTTTGTTTTTTCATGGTTTGGGCTGAATTCAGACCTGGAGCTCACGCTTCCGTGTCTTTCCATTTCAGCTGTTTTCAGCATTGGTTCCGCTCCAACCAATTGATCCCAAACAGTAAGAAAACCATCTCGCTAACTTTCGGCTCGCCGGCTAGACTCTCCTGCCTTGTGGCTCGTCCCACTTACCTTACCACGGATGGGACCCCACTACAGGCATGTACCTCCTTCAAGTACCTAGGGGTCTGACTCGAGCAGCACCTTGACTGCTCCATACACACTGAATCAATTCACAAGAAGCTACACCCTAAACTTGGTGCCCTATACTGCAGCAAGGGTTGCATCCCCACTTTGGCCAGGAAGGAAATTGTTCAAAAGATGATTCTCCCTGTACTAGATTATGGCGACACAGTCTACAGCTCAGCCCCCCTTTCTTCCCTAGCCAGCCTGGACACACACTTCCATTCCTTCCGCCGGTTCATCCTGGACTGTCCTCAAAAGACTTACCACTGCAGCCTTTATAGCGCGCTAGCCCCACCCTCACTACAGACCCGGAGACAGATCCACTGCACCAGGGTCATAGCTAAATACTGGACTCAGTCCCTTCCCCCTTACCTCGAATCTGCCCTCTCGACACAGCCACCGTCGGTCTGTTCCCTTAGGAGCACTGATTCCAAGCTCCTCCGTATCCCTTTTATGGGTTCCTCCAAAGACCAAGCTGCCTTCAAATACCAGTTGCCCAAAATTTGGAACACTTTGCCTTCCATCATTAGGCATACCACAAACTCTCAGAGCCTCAACACCCTCCTCTGTGCCCACTTCTCCACCAGTTGTGCATGCCCTTGCGCTGCAAGCCTCCCGTTCACTTCAGTACCACACACACTCTGTCCACCTGACCTCTCCATTGGGTCCATGGACGTCATCTGCCCCCTCTACAAGGGCCACAGTGCGGACTTGCTTCCCCACACTGTACCATAGATTTCAACCAATTGTACCAACCCTTTTACTCGGCTAGCTCTGCCTACTAGGGCTGCTATTTCCCTCTCAGTCTAGCAATCTACTGTAATCACCTATTAGACTGTATGTATGCTAGGTTGTTTGCTCTGTCAGCACTGCTCTCCTCTCATAACCTGTACTGTTGTCAGTTGTCATTCTCTGTAATTATTTTATGCATCTATATGTTCCTTTTATTTCTGTATCCCAGTTCCCTTACCCCCAGGACGCATCTGGAATCGAGTGGCACTCCGCTCAGCATGCCCTCCTAGTTAAACTCTTAATTAAATAAATAAACAGTTGGCTCTGTCCCCCACCTTAATTTTTTCTGATAAAAACAGAAACAAATGAAATTGTCTGTATTTAAATTGAGAGTTCATGCTGCTAAATTATTGTAATGCAAAAGGAAAAAGAATAGCAGAGCTGTAACACCATTTGATGGTTGTGGAAGCTAAGAAGTCTCTCTCCCAGCCTCTCCGTATAATGAACAGTTGAGTTTCCCATCAATCCAAGTAGCCTGGCTAGGGGCTGGGAAAACAAAGGGGGCAGGAGGTCAGTTGCAGGAGCAAGAGGTGGCCAAGGAGAAGCAATATTGCACAATAACACCTAACCAACATAAAAACAAGTTTTAATCTGTCTCACTCAGCGTCATACTTTGAGACTGGGGCAAAGCATGCAGGACTTGGTGGAACAAAAGACCAATGATACCGGTCAGACCAGGTTGAGCTCATATTTATGACTGATCAGGAACCTGGGTCAGGTGGTTGGTTTATTTTATAGAGCTAAAGCACATCCTTCGCAGCACAGTTCAAACAGACTGGAAAAGCCTGTTTTAGCAGCTAAGTTTCCTAACCCTGTACAGCACAACAACATACATGATTCTAAGACTGAAAATATTTAACAAAAAATTATGTTTCAAGACTAAATATTCAGGGAATATGACCTTTGGGTAACTTCAGGTTGGTGGCAAAACTTTTTTTATTTTTACCATGATGGAGTTTAAAAGAGTGGGGCAATACAGCCGTGAACTAAAGGATATGTTCTGTTTTAGTTTAAAACTAAACTTGAAAATAGCAAAATTGACAACGCATGAAAACTTTAGTAGAATTTGAGTTTGTTGCAATATTCTGCTTTGAATAAGGCTACATCTTTAGTATTCTAAGTGTATAAAGGTTTCTTCATGCCTCATTCTGCTGTATCTTTATTGTTTACCAATAGCAAGAAAAACTGATTTTTTTATGTCATGCTACATTATACAAGGTAGAAATACTCAATTTCCTGTTTCTTTAAAAAATAACTATGGACACTAGAAATCGTGCTGTGTTTATAATTATTTAAACTTAACTAAACCAAGTGCCTGTCCAAAACAGTAATGAGTTCATAGGATTTATTTTTATGTAGCATATCTTGCAAGGATGGATCATAATTAATTTGCAGTTCCAGTACAATCAACAGTAGCATTGCTGTGCACTCCATCAGCTTCCATTACAGTAGGGCAGCAGGAAGTGTCTGTGCCCACGCCCCCATCCCTACAACACAAGGACATGTCCAGCCAAAGTGGCACTAGGTTATAAAACCAGTGAGGTGAAGTTAGTAGCACTGTACCTGTATTTAGCCAGCCAGAGATGAGGAAGAGCAGCAGTAGCAAAGTGGTGAGCAGAGGGTGGAAAAAGTGGCGCTCAACCCCTGGGTGGTAAAATGCTACTCTCCCCATGCCCATCCATCCATCCATCCATTCAGGTTGCAGTGTAGGGCTCAAACACTGCGCAGGAGGCTTGGGGCTGCTGCCGCACTGCTAGAATTTCCAGTGCCCAATCCGGCCTGTAAGGGAATTCTATTTAAAAAAAAAAGGCCTCCTGAGGAGCGCTGTGGAGCCCGAGCAAGATGGCTGCTCAGAGATAGAGCTCTACACTGCATGTGGAATATAATTGCTAAAGGGGCAGTTTTATTAACCTCTAAACCATCCACTTTGAACTAGAGGAGTTCCTTGAAAGTTGCTGATTGACATGGGGAATCCTCACAAAGATAAAGAGTCGGGGCAAAGCCAAATCTCTCTCCTGGAAGCTCTGACCATGAGGTCTGCCCAATGCCGGGATCCTGACGCCTTGGACATCACGGGGGAAGAAACCCTGCAAATGTTAGGATTCAGGATTAACCAGGTGATCTCCACAGTGGCAGGTCTTTCTGACATATTTGACAGTGTAACCAATCGAGCAGCTAGTATTGAAACTTCGATTGAATTGATCACCTTAGTCACTACAGAAAAAAAAAAAGATCAGACACTGCCATGGGGGCAGTGACCTCTGTGATTAAGGAAAACAGCCATCTAAAATCATGACTGGAAAATCAGATTTGTGCCCATAACTTATGAATCCTAGGTCTCCCAGAATGCAGTGAGGGGGACCATCTGCTGTTATTTCTGCAAGATTGGAAGGTGCAACAACTTGTAGAGGAAGTGGCACCCACGGTTCATAAATTCCAAAAAGCTTACCATGTAACGTCCAGAGACCTCCCCAATAATCCAGAAGCCCCATGGACTGTGGTTGTAGTAACAGATGGCGTAGGATCCCATGACTACCTTTTGGCCATAGCATGGCAGAAACGTACGCTGTTTGTTACACGATGGTCAGAAGATCCTCATGTTTCCTAACATTGGATATGTTATTAGGCAGAAAAGGAAAACGTTTGATGGGTCCTGGGCGTTGCTTCGGGAGTTGAGCATTTTGCACAGTATATTTTTCCCAGCGAGACTCCGGATCATCCATCGGGGTAAAATATTCTTGTTCACTGATCTGATGGATGCACTGAAGTGATGCCAGAAGAATACAGCTCGGCCCCTGAGTGAACAACAGAGAGGACTCCTCATCTGACGAGGGAGAAACCTAAAAGGTCTTTCAACTTCACTTTTTACCAGGTTTAATTTGGGTTAAATGCAGGAGGTAGTTTTATGGTCGGGGCCAGATGTGTTTCATTTTATAACTATGTCGATTTCACTAGTTACTTTAAATCTGGTCTAGACATTGGGAACACTCCCTAGAATTTCAATACCCGATAAAAGCTTTTCTATTTGTAGATGGCAACAAGTTTCATGTTTCCTTGGTATAGTGCTCATTTTAAAGTGCCTAGTTAAATGTTGGAAAGTTTTATGACTTGGCTGTGCTTTGTCTGACATTAAATTACAAATCCTGATGGTTTAATAATATGTGCTGCTCTTGAGACCGATTATGGTCTGATTTTCGGGGAGACGTGGAGCTTTCTCTTTAACTATGTATTGCACTATAAAGTGCTTCTTTTCATGAGCTAGCATGGTGGTTATTTTACCCCATTTGGGAGGGTGAAGAACCACGGACTTTAAACTTTAATGTAACTGCTGTTAAAAATACCATGCAGCTCATGGACTCATCACACAGTTTTACATTTCCCTCTTATGACGTATCTTTAAGCATCTGATGGTTCAGTAGAATGTATTAAGAAGAGTGGCGCCCTCCCGATTATAAACTGTAAAATAGTCATATCAAATGCTGGTGTACATAACTGTATGTATGTTTTTATAATACAATAAATATAAAGTAAAAAAAAAATGGCCTCTTGTCCCAATTACCTGATATATCCAGTGCCTAACACAGTTGGTCAGGGAATAAACAAAACAAAACAAAAAAACTGTACTCCTTCCCTAGGTATCTGATGAGCCTGTACCACCTGAGAATTAAAAAAAAAAACAAAAATATATATATATATATATATATATCCTTACCTCCTTCCCCCAACTACCTAATGAGTCCAGGGTGCAAACCAGCCCGTCGGATAATTAAAAAAACAAAGTCTACCCTTTTCAACTACCTGACGGATCCAGTGCACGAACCATCAAGGAATAAAAGAAATCTGACCCTGTCCCCTAAACTACCTGATGGGTCTGTAGCCTGACTTGTGTAACTGAATTTCCAGGCTTGCCCCATTTCTCTTCAGGAACACTGCTTGTTGCTTTTTAAGTGAGAGAGGTTGTCAATCAGTGCTTCAAAAAAATCAGAGTGAGACTCCATCTCAGTATCCATATTTTTTTTTATTCCACAGTACAGGGCTTGTGTTTCTTTTGCCATTTGCCAGCTTGATCACGCATGGTCCTGAAAGATTTGAATAGATAATGCATATTTATACCAATTGTCTATAAATTATAGTGGAACTACACAAAATAAACTTAAAAAAAACTTTATTGAAATTCGACAGTGCACCCCTTCAACTAGATATTGTGATCAGAATGTTTTATTTATTTATTGAAATGTTTCACCAGGAAGACACACTGAGTGAGAAGTTGCTCGTCTCCCGGTGTGACCTTGTGGGAAGGGTACAATAGGAATGAAACCACAATGGAGCAGTGTGGCCCTCATATATAAGTAGCAGGGAGGAGTCAGGGAACTACAGACCAGTCAGCTTAGCAGGGAGGAGGCAGGTAGACTACAGACCAGTCAGTCTTACCTCAGTAGTGGGCAAGATTATGGAGGCACTCCTTAAGGAAAGGATAGTGCAACACCTGGAATCCATAGGAGCACAGGATCCAAGACAGCATGGGTTTACAAAAGGAAGGTCCTGTCAAACTAATGTCGTAGGTTTCTTTGACTGCGTAACCAGAGTGGTGGACCAAGGGGGAGCAGTTGATGTCACCTACCTTTACTTAAGCAAAGCTTTCAATACTGTTCCACATAGAAGATTGATTAATAAGCTGGGTAGGCTCAGGATGGGTTCAGAAGTTGGTCAACTGGGTGACAAACTGGTTGATGGGCAGAAAACGGAGAGTAGTGGTAAACGGTATACAGTCAGAAGAGATGCAAGTCACAAGTGGGGTACCTCAAGGATCAGTCCTGGGGCCAGTCCTCTTCAATATCTTCATCAGTGACATTGCAGATGGACTGGAGGGTAAGGTTTGTCTGTCTGCAGATGACACTAAGATCTGCAACAGAGTAGATGATCCAGATGGGGTGGGTAGAATGAGAAGAAATCTGGATAAACTAGCAAAATGGTCGGAAGAGTGGCAACTGGGGTTTAACGTAAAGAAGTGTAAGATCATGCACATAGGGAAGAGAAACCCTGAAGCCACCTATAGGCTGGGAGGGGAGTTGCGTGCAGTCACAAGGGAAGAAAGAGACTTGGGCATCATCACCACCGATGACCTGAAATCATCCAAGCAGACCACTAAAGCAGTAGGGTAAGCTAGAGGGATGTTGGGGTATATTAGTAAGGATATCACAAGTCGGAAGAGGGAGGTAATAATCCCTCTTTACAAGACACTGGTTAGGCCCCATCTGGAGTACTGCATGCAGTACTGGAGGCCACACCTTCACAAGGACATTAACCAGATTGAGGCGGTCCAGAGAAGGGCAACCAAAATGGTGCAGGGACTGCATCAGAACACATATGAGGACAGATTAATGGAGCTCAATATGTATAACCTAGAGAAAAGGAGGGGGAGAAAGGTGATATGATTGAAACATTCAAACTTCTTAAGGGCATTAAAAAGGTGAAAAAGTCTAACATGTTTCAATATAAAAAAATTGGACAAGAGGACACAGTATGAGATTAGAGGGAGGCCGATTAAGGGGTAATGTGAGGAAGTTCTTTTCCACAGAAAGGGTGGTGAATACATAGAACGGCCTACCTCAGGAAGTGCTGGATATGAATACAGTGCAGGGCTTCAAACAGGCATGGGATAGGCATAAGGGAGCAATACAGATGAGTATGAATAAATAGGTCATTGACAGAGCAAAGGCCGATGGCACATTCTGAAGGTAGAAAAAGGAATGGGCAGACTGGATGGGCCTTACGGTCCTTATCTGCCATCAACTTCTATGTTTCCATGTACCTGTAAGATAAATAAAATTTCCAGGAGGGATCTTGCTCCAGTTAACTTTTAGTAAAACTTGCCAACAGAATTGGAGAAATTAGACCTACTCACCAGAGTGTGTTTTAGAAACAAAAAAATATTTTTTAATATGTATCAACGTTTTGCAGTTATCTTACTGCTTCACCAGGATCTATTTAAAATAAAAGTTTTTTTATAGATTTCAATTGTGTTCTTTTTCTACCATGTAAAAGGATACGTAACAATATATTTTTCTATATTAAAAAGACAGTTTATCTGTACCTCACAGTCTGTATATTTTTGTATTCATTTCTATAGTTTTTTCGTTCATTAACAGTCTTGCATTACATATTTTTCTAATCACAGCTGTTTTTTTTTAATAAATTTAACGCACTGTAAATTAATACATTTTTTTAAACTCAGTTCTTGTAATCCAAATGGGCCCTCTTATGTATAGCAGAATATAATAAAATTAGATATTCTTTCAAGAAACAACTTTCATATGGTGAAAAATGAAAGGTATATATTGCCCACCTTGTGCTAATAGGGTCTGTGTAGTTTGCTTCTTATTCAGAGCTTCGCTTTTTGATCTGAAATCACATATATATTTATTCATCATCTATTTTTTCATAAGCGTTCATTTTATTAGCAACCATACAGAAAATTAATGATACCTTTTTGTTTAACTTTTTTTGTTTCTTTTAGATTGTTCTTTTGCAGCTCAAAAGTATGGATATGTCGTCATGAATTTCAAGGGTCCTTCATAAAAGGCAAAAAGAAAAAAATGGTAATAAATAAAATGTTTATTATGAAAAGACTTGTTTTTTGCGTCATTATTCTTATGTTATTGTTTCATGAGTTGTGCTTTACAAAAGGTTTCTGTATTACCTTCCTTGATATTATTTAATCAGTATATTCATTTGTTGAAGCACCTGGCTTCTTGTTTAATATGTATTTACCTAATAAAAAATATCAGGTTAAGCACTTGTAATATGGTGTTTCATGAATTAAGCAATTTTTAACTTATACATATTTCTATGGCATTTTTCTTTCTGACGGCTGGTACTTTATATTCATTTCAATATTTTAATTAAACTAGTTTTCATGATTCAGCTTGTAAACAAATGGAAATCAAAATTCCTATTCATGTTTAACAAAAACTGCCACTCATCACACTGTAACCTGTTTTCTGCTTACTGTTTAGCACGAAATACTGTTTGTTGCGCTTTAAACTGTTTTCTGCTTACAAAGTGAAAACCAGATAAGTATGCAAAAAGTAACTTTTGTACTTTGAATAAATGTAAACGTTACGTGTTTTCACCGTCCTCGTTCGGTGAATTTCTTTTTTATAATGGATGCCATTCCTTGTTGTGCACTTGTTTTTAAGCTGTTAGCTCCCCCCAGGTAAATGATGTGGCACAGTCTGATTGGATGTCACTCAGTATCGTGAGAGCTTTCAGCCATGTATTTCTTTTGACATGCTCACTAAAATTAGATGCATACTTCTTCTGTGTTTTCTTGTTTGAAAGATTTTATCCTCTGTCACTTTCTTCTTAAAGATGTGTTTCTTATGACGTGCATAATGGCAGAAATTCCTCTTTGTGTTTTGGGCCTTTAGGTTATCTATATGTGACATGAACTTCTTTTTGGTGTATTTTCTATCCTATAGTAACTGAAGTGAATACCTTGAAAATCGTCTAGACTTGTGCCTAAATATTAAGATAACATACAGAGACTTATTGTTTCTCAAACCAGTGATTACAAACAGGAGTTTTAATATTCCATTCAGTAATAAAAAAAAAACTAAAGAAAAAATGGAATGTAATAAGTCAAATCAAACATGAAATATATATATAATTTCTAACTTTTTGGAGGGCAGATATAAGGAAATGTCCGGAGTAAAGTGTATGTTAATGTAAAAAATAAAATATATATAAAAAAATGAAATCAGAAGACTGAATCGGGACAATGGAGCCACTAAGAATTGTGGCCCCACGTCCTGACCCACCTATACCAAAATTATATATCTGGTGGCTGCCGCAGTAAGGCCGAAGGCTATTTACAGTGGTCAGACTAAAACAGGGTACTGTTGAGTCAAAGACACATGTATCCTCATCGTCTTATTATTTTTTCTTAATCAACAAATTCTGTCCATACGATCTCTTCATTAATGCCATATCTTTTATTCATTGTGCCAAAACGATCAATCCAGTATGCCTCCTTATTAAGGAGGCATTTCTGGAGGTTACCGCCTCTAGGGGTATCCACTCTTTCTAAGCCTACATATCGAAATGTAGTTAGGCTGTGTTTTTGTTCAATAAAATGTTTTGCCACTACTGATTCTAAATCCTCTTGTCTAATACCACTACAATGTTCGTTTAGCCTAAGTTTTAGAGGTCTTGAGGTTTGGCCTATATAATGTAGGCCACAAGGACATTTAATGATATAGATAACGTGATCAGTCTGACATGTTATAAAATTCTTTACTTCCACATGTTCATCTCTGTATGGATTATAGACAGTCTTGGTTTTTCTTCAGCTATTACAGCTTTGGCACCTGCCGCATGGGTAATTACCTTTTATCTTAGTTTGTCCTTCAAAAATCTTGTATTTCTGTTCAGGGCTTCTGTATAAAGCATGGCACAGTCTATCACTAAGAGTCCTTGTTGTTTTCGCTATAATTAATGTTTTTTTTTGAAAATCGCTTCTCCTGTCGCATTTGATTTTAGAATTTCCCAGTGTCTGTAAATATATGATATTATTTCATTAAAGTGGTCTGCAAT
The DNA here is from genome assembly GCA_016271365.2 of Neoceratodus forsteri. NCBI lineage: Eukaryota > Metazoa > Chordata > Ceratodontiformes > Ceratodontidae > Neoceratodus > Neoceratodus forsteri. Next base: position 970,360,043 of record CM057454.1, on the reverse strand, counting down.
TCTATCGGTCTTGTTTTCTGGGGACGAACTAAGATAATTGGTAATTACCCATGTGGCAGGTGCCAAAATTGTAATAGCACAAGAAAAAACAAGACTGTCTATAATCCATACAGAGCTGAATATGTGGAAATAAAGCATTTTATGACATGACAGACTGATCAAGGTATCTATATCATTAAATGTTCTTGTGACCTACATTACGTAGGCCAAACCTCAAGACCTCTAAAACTTGGGCTAAACGAACATCATAATGATATTAGACGAAGGGATTTAGAATCACTAGTGGCAAAAGATTTTATTGAACAAAAGCACAGCCTAGCTACATTTCGATTTGTAGGCTTAGAAAGAGTGGATATACCCCCTATAGGCGGTAACCTCCAGAACTGCCTCCTTAAGCAGGAGGCATACTGGATTGATCGTTTTGGCACACTGAATAAAAGACACAGCATTAATGAAGAGATCGTATGGACAGAATTTGTTGATTAAGAAAAAACAATAAGACGATGAGGATAGATAAGTCTTTGACTCAGCAGTACCCTGTTTTAGACTGACCACTGTAAATAGCCTTCGGCCTTATTGCGGCGGCCACCAGATGTACAATTTTGGTATAAGTGGGTCGGGATGTGGGGCCACAATCCTTTAATGGCTCCATTGTCCCGATTCAGTCTTCTTTTTTTAAAAACTTCAAGTTTATTGTATATCAGACGTGTTTTACAATGCTGAGTCGGTAAGATTATAATCTTACTATCTGATTGACAAACACTTAGTAAGGATAAAAAATATAAATACATGTCTTTCCGTCAAACTCTGATGATCCATTATAAAAGTGATTAGAACAGTCACTGTAGTTTCCTAAGAAGATAACTCTCCCTGCTATAATCAGTCTATGGGAAAATATATTTTAGTTTAAGCTTCAAGACATTAAGTGAAATAGAAAAATTAGAAAAAAAGAACAGGCTAGAAAGAAAAGAAAATAGAACCATATTCTCTGTTAATACAAATTTAAGTCATAAAAATCTGGACACTATCTGCATTCTTGTCATGGGTATCAGCCCGACCTTGTAAATACTGATGCCATGGAGACCATGTTTGAATAAAGATTTCATTCTGCAGTCTCAGTGTACTAGTGATTTGTTCCATGGCTTCTAGCGGATTCGTTCTGGACAGCCAGTCCTGCACTGTGTGAGGGATTGGAGACAACCATCTCGAAGTTATGCACTTTAGTGCTGGGCCAGTTTGGTGGTCTGTCTAGGTCCAAAGAGTAAGGTAGGAAGACCCAGTAACAGGTCTGACCGCGTAAAGGGGCTCTGTAGGCCTGTAATGTTTTGGATCCGTGTGTGGACTTCCTTCCAGTATAGGGAGATTTTGGGACAGGCCCAAAATATTTGTGTCTAAGTACCTATATTCCCACATCCCCTCCAACACAGATCAGACTGGCTATGCCCAAAGTGTTTTACTATAGTTGGAGGAAGAAAAAATCTTAATACAGTTTTCCAGTGGAACTCTCGGCAGGTTGGGGAACTAGTCACTGGTCATCCTCTGTTCAGTCTTCTGTCCCAAATGGATTGGGATATGGGGGTTAATAGTTCAGCATCCCATTTTTGTTTCACTTGTTCCAAACCTGATGAGTTAGTTTTAATTAAGATTTTATATAATTGTGAAAGAGGGTGGGTGTTAAATTATAATACAATAGTAAAAAAAAATGTTCGAGTTCCGTTCTATCTCTATTCAACATTTGTAACCTGATGGCAGATAGTATGTAATGACGGATCTGGAGATATCTGAAGTGGTCCTCCCTGCGGAGTTGAAATTTGTCCCACAGTTGTGTAAATGACATACACATGCTATTATCTATGCAGTGTGCAAATGTTGAAAGTCGATGGGCAGCCCAAATTGGAAACCAAAGTCTGATGGGCGGGCGGGGCGAAGATGGTTTGAACCTGATCAGAGATAAGGGACCCGGACCCTCTGGGGTGTGGGTAAGTTTTCTAAGTTTTTTCAGAATTGTTAAGGCGTAGATAATCCAGGGGTTGGTTAAGGAGCCTTGCATGCCTTGCGGTATACTACTGGTCGGGAGGGCCCAGAGCACCCATCTTCTAAGAGATTCTTCTTCTAAGGGATACCACCCAGATTGCTCTCTGCATCTAGTCCAGGTACATAACTGTGCTTCTCTGGCTGCCATAAAATAAAAATAAAAGTGTGGGAGAGCCAAGCCACCTCTTTCCCGGGTAGTTTGTAAGATGTCCCTGGCTAATCTAGGACATTTGTTGTTCCAAAAAAACTTCTGTGTCACCTTTTGGAAAGCCGTCCAGAAATCTCTGGGAGGCTATAATGGAAGGGTTTGAAAAGGAAAGAGGAGTTTTGGTAAAACATTCATCTTGACAGTTTGTGATCTCCCATATAATGTTAGGGGTAATATCTGCCATCTGGCCACGTCGACCTGAAGGCATTGAAATAGTTTTAGGTAGGTATTCTTGTGGAGCTGAGTAAGATCTACTGAGACACTAATCCCCAGGTATCGAATAGTGTTTTTACGGGCCCATGCAAAGTGGAAGGTCATTTTAAATTCTCGGGAAGGGGATCCACTGAGGATGAGAGCCTTGGATTTGGTAAGATTAATTTTATAGCTGGCCAGAGTGCCATAATTATCTAGTGTTCTAAGGAGAGCTGGGTCTGAGGTCTCTGGTTCTGAAATAAAAAATAGGGAATCGTCTGCACATAATGCAATTTTTTTGATGTAGCCTTCCACCTCTACCCCTTTAATGGGAGGATGTGTTCTACTGTCCATCGCTAGTGGCTCAAGGGAAAATGCGAAGAGGAGAGGGGGCAGCCTTGCCTTGTTCCTCTTGCAAGAGGTATTCTGTCAGAGAGGTGCCTCTGGCTTCTGAAGCGTTGTATAAGGCTTCGATGGTAGATACAAGTTTGTTTCCTAAGCCGAATTTCTTCAGGGTTTCCACTAGAGAAAGCCAGTCAACCCTGTCGAAAGCCTTTTTGGCATCCATACTGATAGCTAATTGAATTTGTTTGGTAGTCTTTTGGGCTGAAATGACATTTATTAAATGACGTATATTATCTTGTAGGTAACGGCCAGAAATAAAACCAGTTTGGACCCTATGGACCAGGGCCTGTACTGCTTTTTGTAGGCGGTCTGCCGTGATCCCTGTAAAGACCTTTAGGTCTACTGGGAGTAGGGAGATGGGTCGGTAGGATTTGCAATCCTCCGGGTCTTTATCCAGTTTGAGAATAACAGATCTGGGCCTGGTTCCACAACCTAGGGGCTGCCCCCCTCCCCTTCCCGATTCAATGTTCTGATTTCTATTTTTTTTATGTATGTTTACTTTATTTTTCATATTAACGTACACTTTACTCTGACATTTCCTTGTATCTGCCCCGAAGTTAGAAATTACATATATTTTGTGTTTGATTTGACTTATTGCATTCCATTTTTTCTTTAGGTTTTTTATTACTGAATGAAATATTAAAACTCCTGTTTGTAATCATTGGTTTGAGAAGCAGTATGTCTCTGTATGTTATCTTAATATTTAGGCACAAGTCTAGATGATTTTGCAGGTATTTACTTCAGTTACTATAGGATAGGAAATACACCAAAAAGAAGCTCATGTCAAATATAGATAACCTAAAGGCCCCAAAAAACAGAGGACTTTTTGCCCTAGTGCGCATGCCACAAGAAACACGTCTTTAAGAATGAAGTGATAGAGAATAAAATCTTGCAAACAAGAAAACACAGAAGTATGCATCTCATTTTAGCGTGCTTGTCAAAAGAAAGACATGGCTGAAAGCTCTCACGATATTGAGAGACAGCCAGTCAGACTTTGCCACATCATTTACCTGGGGGGAGCTAATAGCTTAAAAACACGTGTACAACAAGGAATGGTGTCCATTATAAAAGAGAAATTCACCGAACAAGGACACCGTCCTGATGAAAACGGGTAACGTTTACATTTAGTCAAAGAACAAAAGTTACTTTTTGCATACTTATCTGGTTTTCCCTTTGTAGGTAGAAAACAGTTAGAAGTGCAACAAACAGTATTTCATGCTAAACAGTAAGTGGAAAACAGGTTAGAGTGTGACGAGTGGCATTTTTTGTTAAACATGTGTAACCCCCCTGCAAATGGGGGTTCCCAAAAGACTTCCAGGAGCTTGCTTGAATGCTCCAAGCCTGAATGGTGTTTGGCGTTTAAGCCACTTATCAGTGAGTGTTTTTAGAGCCTCTGGTACTGTCTCTTTAAGAGCTGTCTGCTTGCAGACATAATTAGTTGTATGGGGACTGTGTGTTTCTCTGTTTGAGTACCACTCGAACTGCTGCCAATTACTTCATTTTGCAGTCACTAGGAGTGCAAAGGAACCTATCTGAAAGATGTAACTGTTTGCCAGAAAGTATTTAGAGTAATAATGAAATTACAGTTTGTCTAACCTGCTTTCTTTGCAGTCAGAACAGTGTCTGTCTAGTTCCCATTCTGGTTTTGAACTGCTGAACTGGACCAATCAGTGTGGGGTAAGCTAGCTCTAAAATGGTGCCTTGACTTAATCAGAACTTGGACTCATAATCTGAGCCAGCCACAAGAGGATTGTATGGGCAGTGACTCTGGGAGATGTAGTTTAGACTTCAGTGCCTTTTGGACCAACAGCAGCAGTCTATTGTGGTGACAGCCAATCCAGTCAAGAACTGGGAGGAACTCAAAGGAAGTGCCGGTTTTTTCAGTTGGAGAGTCAGTTGAGCTTTGGCAGTGAAGAAGGAAGGAGCCCTGTGCTTTTCAGTGTGCAGTTTTAGTCAAAAAGCGTGTGTAAGGCCCAGAGTTCGGTCTGCAGCTGTGTAACAAGCTTGTTAGGACTGAATCCGTCCTGTGAAAGAATCAAAGGATCTCTGAAGAGTAGAAACCAGGCTCACCCTGTAGAAGACTGGAGGGATTGCTGAAAATTGCATCTCAGTCAGTCAGGAACTGAATCTGCTGTGTGTTCTCCCGGAATAGTAGTAATTACGATCGAGATACAGATGCAGCCTGCCTGGTATAGTGCTTTCTTTTATATGGATGTGTGAAGAGGTTTGTGTACCTCAAGTGAGCCCTGCTGACATTGAAGGACCCTATCTTATTTGGAGGTCGTGAGTACTAATTCAGGGTCGCCCTGTTGAATTGCCACATTAAATCCAAATGGAATTACTGTACTGTTGACTGTTTAATTCTCCTTTCTCTGTGAAAGGGCCCTACCAGCTGCCACGGTTTGGACTAGCCACTGGGCTTGGGTACCCAGGGACAGTAACTGATAGGGATAGGCCTGTGCACAGAGCCATAGATAGATTATTAGAGTGATAAGCTAATTAACCTGATTTCCCTGTCCTTGTTATATCCCCTAAATAAATCAGAGCTGCTTGTTTCAGCAAAGTTATACTGCCTGAGGTATTTGTCTATGTTAAAGTACTGTACTGTGATTGTTGCACTGTATCTCATTTCACAGGAGGTCCCAGTGCGGAACCAGACCTGGGGTAAGTGTATACTGTGAAGGTAATTCTGATATATTGTGTGGGCCACTAGTGGGAAGAAAGGGGGGTTGCAGTGTCCCAGAGGGCTGTGACCAAGTTAGTTTAACTATTGCAAACCCTGACCTCTGGGTGGAGGCACCCGCCATTGGATCCAGGCCCCTCAACCTGTTAGTGGCAAATCAGGCAGGGGTAGTAGCCCCTGGGATAGCGCCATCTAGGGGTTACATCTTGGAGGCACCGCTGGGATTGTGTGTCCTCTAGTGGCCATATTCGAACCACTGTTAAGAAAAATGGGTACCCGACAGAAGTGGCTGTGCACCGGCTGGTGGAGTGGTGTACTGGGGAGGAGATCGACCCCAAAATGCTATGCTTATCCTGGACATCCCCTGGGTATCAATCGGACACTGTGCAGGAGTACTTTCCAAGGTGGAAGGTTTACAAAACCCTGTGGTGGTGGGTCGGCATGCTAATCTGCTCACCACACTTTCCTGGCCCTAGTAGAGTTTAAGGATCCATAGATAGCTCCAAGTGCCACAGACCATTACCCCAGAGGAGCCCTCACTGCTTGGAGAGTGATAACTAAGGACAGTAAAGACCGGGGAATCAGCCCCACCACTATCTGAAACTTTTGAGGAGAAATTTGCTGAATGGTTGCTGGGAGAGGGAAAACTGTGGAGGACTTGAAGAAACTATTCTTGCCACGAAAGTGTTCCTCCCCAACACCCTCTCCTGCTCCAGTGCCCGTAATGGTGGCTGAACCAATGCAGACTCCTATTTCTGCACCTGCCATTAGTCACGACTCTACCGGAGGTTGAGGATCTTCTCTGGCACCTCCCCCCCAGGGGAGGATGACTGGGAGACCTGGATAGACTATGTTGCCCCAAGTGCTAGAATGGCAGTACTCGGGCGGCGAAGAGGGTTAGTGAGAGCCTCCGAGGTCACTGGCCACCATCCGTGCTAAGCAGACCCAGTAACCCTAAGCGACTGCACAGGCCTATCTTGAGGCCTTGGAGAATGTGTATGGGAGCCCAGATTCTGATGAGGACCTATGGTGGAAGTAGAGATGCAACAACAGTACCAAGGGAGTTGTTGTCTGTGTATGTATCTCGGCTGGAAAATTGTTGCAAGAATGCCTCAGAAAGGTAGTTTGCAGCGATTGAACTGGACCGAACCAGGCTGGACAGGATCCTTAAGTCTGCCCCTTCTCAGAACTGCTGTTGCTTCAGTTCGCCTGGCAGATCGAGCTGGAATCCCCACCCCTATGATGAGTTAATGAGAGAAATTGAGGAGTTGAGAAAAGGCGACCGGAGGGACCTGCACCAATAGCTGCGGCCGACCCAGTGACTGAGGTGACCCATCAAGTGAAGTTCAAGGGCAGAGGTTGGCAGTCAATGAGTGCTCTGACAAGGAAAAAGATATGCCACAATGGGCGAACTGTTGAGAGATCCGAGAATTCAAAACAGTCCCTTTATGAGGCCACGCCTGCAAGTACGAGGCCCTGACCTATATCCGACTGCATCTGCTATGGGGTGGGGTACCCACCCATGTATCTCCTACTGATAACAGCTCGAACTCGATTCCTTGACCATGGAAGTGGAGAAACTGACGAGATGTCTCCAAATGCTTATCACGCCCGCAGACAGAGATGGCACCAAGGTTTCCAGTTAGTAATACCCCGCCCTGGCTCCCAGTGTGGCGCCTCGGCCAGCTCAAACTCCAGAAAGTATGTTTTGCTATAATTGTGGAAAGATGGGCATGAAAGGGAATGCCAGTCCCCAAAGACACTGACAAAGTTGCATATAGGCTACAAGGAGCTTGGGAGAAAACAGTGGTTAAGAGGTGCACGACATGATCCCAGTGAGGGCACAAAAATGCTAATTCACGTCCTTTTGTGGCAAGGTCAGTTGCCCAGGCCCCCCTACCGCCTCCAGACTGGTCCAGAATAGTGGGTCCCTCCATGGAGACCACTGTAAAGGTGAATGGAGTGTCTACAAGAGCTGTATTAGACAGTGGCTCCCAAGTGACAATTATGTTCCAGGATTGGTATCAGAAGCATTTGTCAGGCTACCTTACAACCATTAGAAGGACTGCATGTATGGGGGTTAAGTGAGAAGGCCTACCCTATTCCGGGTATATCCGATTTGGCTGTCTTTCCCCACCTCCGTGGCTGGAGTGGCCGAACAAGTAGAGACCCTAGCCTTAGTGTGTCCCCCACTGGACTGTGATGGTGTCCTTTGTTGATTGGAACAAATGCTCATATGTTGGAAGGCTGGCACGATTGTGTTATGAAAACAGGGGTCAAAGACTAGTAGAGCTTTAAGAGTTCCGGCTTTAATTAAGAAGCCTATGAGGCACAGAGAGATGCTGAAAAAACAGAACCAGAGGAACCGTCGGAATTGTATGGAAGAAGGATCCTGAGTCTCTGATCCTGGCGCAAATGCCCAGTGTACCTTACAGGGAGAGGTCCGTATCAGAAAGGATGTTAAGAATAAAATATTAATGTTGGATGCACCAGGCGATGGAAAATTGCCAGAGGGACTGCTAGTCAAGCCTAGTATTTTGCCGCTAGAGCCCATGCTTATGCCAGAAGGGTAATGGTCCAAGTTCATAATGTGTCTAAAAGAGACATTCGAGTAAACAGAGGTTGCATCCTGGCTAATGTGCATTGTGCAGACACTGCAGTGCTACCCAGCAGCAAGAGTTCAGGAAGAATGACAGAGTAGCCTGACTTGTTTGATTGACTGACTCCCGCTGCCAGCTGAATGGAAAGTGAGGATCAGTGAGAAGCTTGCCCAGAGAGACCAGGTGTTTTCTTTAAAGGAATGGGATGTAGGATGCGTGCAAGGAGCTGAGCACAATATCCGGCTGCATGACGAAAGACCATTTCGTGAGAGGTCTCGACGCCTGGCACCTGCTGACATAGATGATGTGAGGCGGCATCTGCAAGAGATGTTAGCTGCTGGTGTAATACAAGAATCCAAACCTTAGCTTCCCCATTGTGGTAGTGAGGAAAAGAATGGAACAGTAAGGATGTGTGTGGATTATCGCACTAAACGCCGGACTATCCCTGATCAGTACACAATGCCCGCCATTCAGGATGCTTGGACTGCCTAAGCAGGGAGCAAGTGGTTCTCTGTGTTGGATCTCCGCGGTGGGTGCTACAGATCCGATGGCCCAGAGGACCGTGAGAGAGCGGCCTTTATCTGTCGCTTGGCTTCTAGGATAGTTCATGAGGATGCCTCAAGGGTTCAGGTGCCCCAGCCACTTTTCAGCGATTGATGGAGCGTGCAGTGGGGACAGACTTACTAGAGTGCCTGGTATACCTAGATGATGTTATTGTATTTGGCAGCTCACTGGAGGAACATGAGAGCAGATTATTTAAGGTATTGGACCGACTGGAGGACTTTGGCCTAAACTGTCCATTGATAAGTGTCAATTCTTTCAAACATCAGTAAAGTATGTGGGACACATAGTATCCACCGAGGGAATAGAGACCAACAAGTAAAGTTGAGGCCTTGACCACCTGGCCACAGCCCAAAAATCTAAAGAACTGCAAAGATTCCTGGGATTCTGTGGTTATTATCGGTAGCTTCATCAAGGACTATTCAAGAGTGATCCGCCCTTTACTTAAACTTACTCAGGGTATCCCCAACCCACAAGAAATACCAAAGATCAGCATCCTCAAGACTGAAAGAGTGTATTTTCATCCGAGTGAAGTATTTGGGGCCCGCTGGACTCTGATTGTGAGACTGCTTTTCATGAGATCATATATCAACACCCATGCTCCAGTGCTGGCCTATGCCGATCCAGAAAACTCGTCCTGCACACTGATGCTAGCTTGCAGGGTTGGGGGCTGTGTTGTACCAAGAGCACGAGAATGGCCTGAGACCAGTGGCCTTTGCCAGTAGAAGCCTGACCCCATCTGAAAGAACTATCCTGTACATAAGTTAGAGTTCTAGCTTTGAAGTGGCTATTGTTGACAATTCCATGAGTACTTGTATGGGGCTAAAATACTAGTAAAAACTGACAATAATCCTTTGACCTATGTGCAGACCTCAGCTAAGTTGGATGCCACTGGCCATAGGTGGCTTTCTGCATTATCTACATATGACTATGCTCTCGAATACCGAGCAGGTCTGAACCACATAGATGCTGATGCTCTCTCCCGGAGGCCTGTTCCCCAGAATGATTGGGTCCGATTGGCAGAACCTGACATTCGGGCACTCTGCGGAGATTTGACGGGGAGGAACAAATGTCCACGGACGCAGTGGACTGCATGGTGGATTGCTTGGGAGCCTCTGAGTAATTGCATACCTGCTGCTTAGTGCCACTTTCTGCAATAGACATTGGTGCACTGCCTCAAGCTGGACAATGACAGTATTGGTAGGGCTCAATCCAGCGATCCCATGATCAAAGCAGCTTTAGAAGCCCTCTATGCAGGAAAAGATGTGTCCAAATTCGCTCCACTGATTTGAGAACTGCACTGTTATACAAAGAAGGTCCTAAGTTGAAACTGATCAATAAACTGTTATACAGAGAAACAGTAGACAGAGGGGACAAGTAGACAAACAACAACTAGTGCTGCCCCTGCCTTCGAGACTCAGTACTGAGGTCCTTGCACAACCACATGGGGCACCTTGGTATAGACAGAACACTTGACTTGGTGAGATCCAGATTCTATTGGCCTAAGATGGGGCTGATGTGGAGCAACACATTCGAACTTATGATCGCTGCTTACAGAGGAAAGCTTTGCCCCAGAGGGCTGCCCCCTTGTTAACATAACCACCAGTGCCATGGAGCTGGTCTGTATTGATTTTCTAAGTTTGGAGTCAGATCAAAGAAATATCAGTAATGTGCTGGTGGTCACTGACCATTTCACGAGATATACCCAAGCTTTCCCACAAAGACCAGAAAGCATCCACTGTAGCCAAAGTACTTGAGAAAACTTTTTGTTCACTATGGGGCTCCACAAAGAATCCATTCTGATCAAGAGAGACTTTGAGAGTCGTCTTATCAAAGAGATGCTTTCTCTGTGGGAGTCACAGTCCAGAACCACTCCTTACCACCCCAGGACCCACAGCCTGAACGTTTCAACCGCACTTTGCTAGATATGCTGGGCACCCTGCACCCAAAGGACAAGCCTAGATGGAGCCAACAAATTAGCACCCTGGTACATGCTTATAACTGCAAAGTGATGCCACTGGATTCTCCCCTACCGCCTGATGTTTGGAAGAAGCTCGACTACCAGTAGATGTGTGTTTTGGGGTCTCTCCTGATGGGGTTCAAGCTGACAACTATTTACAGTATGTGCAAAGTTAAGGCCCAGCTAACTCATGCGTACCAACTGGCTCAAACCATGGCTGCCAAAAGAAATCTGGCCAACAAAGAAGGTATGATAAAAGGTGAAGCACAGGAACTCCAGGAGGGAGATCGGGTATTGCTAAGAAATCTGGGACTGCATGGCAAGCACAAGATTGCTGACAGATGGCACCATCTCCCTCACATTGTAGTGGGCAAACTAGATGATCTGCCAGTGTACAAAGTAAGGCCTGAGAATAATTCAAAGATGTAAAAACAATGCATAGAAATCATTTACTGCCCATTGGACAAATCCTGATTGAGTCTGAGCCCCAGAAGATGCCCCTCTGGACCAGTGACTAGAGCTGCTGCTAAGAAAAGACCAAGGAAGTCTGCACCTACAGAAGCAGAGTTAAAGTGTTCCCTGCACAAGTCCCAGTTGAGCATGACTGTCAGTCCATATCAGAAGAAAGTGAGAGTGACTTTGAATACTATCCTTCTTCGAACTGAGTCAATTGTTTGGGGCAATCCCTAGTCAATACTGGAGATGAAGCTGGGCCTTCTGGACTGTCCAAGCCCCAACCGTCCCTGGAACAATGCTCCCAGAAAGTGAAGTGCAAAGCATCAGATCAGATGAAATGGAATCATTGTGCATGGTTGAACTGTTTGAGCTTTCAGGGAGGAAAATGATAGATTAGGGCAGACTGGTGATACACCGAACAAGAAGAGTATTTTGAGTGCCCTGACAGTCCACTGCCAGTGTCGAAAGCTCTCCATGCAGGCCAAATGTTGTGGACTCAGAAACTGTAACTCCTGGAGCTGAAAGTGCCCCAAGTTCTAGCCTCTCTACCCCATGGAGACTCCCCTGACAAGTGAGGACAATGCTGAAAATGAGGCTCAGAGTGCAGAGACTGTAACAGTTCCCCCTAGAAAGACTGAATCAGAGCTGTAAAGCCTGTGGTGCACCTCAGTTATGATTCACTTGGGAGGCCTGTGGACTTGCCTCTCAATGTTGTCCATAAAGGAGTGTATGTGTCCCGAGCTCATTGCCCAAACTGAGCATCAGTGCTAACTCAAGTTACTTGTGTTGCCCTCTAAGTATGGTGCCCTTGCCCCGTCAGCCCCAAGGTAACTGATAGGAAGGGCCCCTTTCTTAGGTTTCATGTACAAGAGTATAACTTGAGTTATGGTACAATGTGTGTGTAATACTGTGTAAAGAGTCACGTATGCAATGTTTCAGAAATGTATTCTTGGTAAATGATATATTGACTGATGATTACATGTGTGAGCCTAATGCAAATGTATATGGTTGCAATTAAAACTTATGAGGTACTTGCTCATGCTGGACGTCAAAGCTTTCCCAGGCCAGGAAGGTGTAACCCCTGCAAATGGGGTTCCCAAAAGACTTCCAGGAGCTTGCTTGAATGCTCCAAGCCTGAATGGTGTTTGGCGTTTAAGCCACTTATCAGTGAGTGTTTTAGAGCCTCTGGTACTGTCTCTTTAAGAGCTGTCTGCTGCAGACATAATTAGTTGTATGGGGGACTGTGTGTTTCTCTGTTTGAGTACCACTCGAACTGCTGCCAATTCTTCATTTTGCAGTCACTAAGTGCAAAGGGAACCTATCTGAAAGATGTAACTGTTTGCCAGAAATTATTTAGAGTAATAATGAAATTACAGTTTGTCTAACCTGCTTTCTTTGCAGTCAGAACAGTGTCTGTCTAGTTCCCCATTCTGGTTTTGAACTGCTGAACTGGACCAATCATGTGAGGGTAAGCTAGCTCTAAAATGGTGCCTTGGGACAATCAGAACTTGGACTCATAATCTGAGCCAGCCACAAGAGGATTGTATGGGCAGTGACTCTGGGAGATGTAGTTTAGACTTCAGTGCCTTTTGGACCAACAGCAGCAGTCTATTGTGAGTGACAGCCAATCCAGTCAAGAACTGGGAGGAACTCAAAGGAAGTGCCAGTTTTTCAGTTGGAGAGTCAGTTGAGCTTTGGCAGTGAAGAAGGAAGGAGCCCTGTGCTTTTCAGTGTGCAGTTTTAGTCAAAAAAGCGTGTGTAAGGCCCAGAGTTCCGGTCTGCAGCTTGTGTAACAGCTTGTTAGGACTGAATCCGTCCTGTGAGAAAGAATCAAGGATCTCTGAGTAGAAACCAGAGCTCACCCTGTAGAAGACTGGAGGGATTGCTGAAAATTGCATTCAGTCTGTCGAACTGAATCTGCTGTGTGTTCTCCGGGTATTGTGCAGTAATTGCGATCGAGATACAGATGCAGCCTGCCTGGTATAGTGCTTTCTTTTATATGGATGTGTGAAAGAGGTTTGTGTACCTCAAGTGAGCCCTGCTGACATTGAAGGACCCTATCTTATTTGGAGGTCGTGAGTACTAATTCAGGGTCGCTCCCTGTTGAATTGCCACATTAAATCCAAATGGAATTACTGTACTGCTGACTGTTTAATTCTCCTTTCTCTGTGTGAAAGGGCCCCTACCAGCTGCACAGTTTGGACTAGCCACTAGGGCTTGGGTACCCAAGGGACAGTAACTGATAGGGATAGGCCTGTGCACAGAGCCATAGATAGATTATTAGAGTGATAAGCTAATTAACCTGATTTCCCCTGTCCTTGTTATATCCCCTAAATAAATCAGAGCTGCTTGTTTCAGCAAAGTTATACTGCCTGAGGTATTTGTCTATGTTAAAGTACTGTACTGTGATTGTTGCACTGTATCTCATTTCACAGGAGGTCCCAGTGCGGAACCAGACCTGGGGTAAGTGTATACTGTGAAGGTAATTCTGATATATTGTGGGCCACTAGTGGGAAGAAGGGGTTGCAGTGTCCCAGAGGCTGTGACCAAGTTAGTTTAACTATTGCAAACCCTGACCTCTGGGTGGAGGCACCCGCCATTGGATCCAGGCCCCTCAACCTGTTAGTGGCAAATCAGGCAGGGGTAGTAGCCCCTGGGATAGCGCCATCTAGGGGTTACACATGAATAGGCATTTCAATTTCCATTTGTTTACAAGCCGAATCGTGAAAACTAGTTTAATTAAAATACTGAAATGAACATAAAGTACCAGCCATCGGAAAGAAAAGTGCCATAGAAATATGTATAAATTAAAAATTGCTTAATTCATGAAACACCATATCACAAGCGCGTAACCTGATATTATTTTATATTAGATAAATAAATATTAAACAAGCAGCCAGGTGCTTCAACAAATGAATATACGAATGAAACAATGTCAAAGAAGGTAATATAGAAACCTTTTGTAAAGTGCAACTCATGAAATAATAACATAAGAATAAAGACACAAAAAACAAGTATTTTCATAATAAACATTTATTTATTTATTTTACGTATTTGTAAATTGGTTTACAACCTTTGAGCCAGAGGCTCATTTCGAAAGGTACCTCGTCACATTGAAGACAGACATAACAAATTTTGGTTACAGAATACAAGTCACTGAATTAGAGTTACACAGATTGATTTCATACATTATACAATTTAGTAGCAATTACACTGATACAGCTGAGCACAAGCTGGTTATAACAGAGGCAGGATGCACAGGGGGAGAAAGTGGGGGGTGAGGTGGAGTGCCACCCAGTGGGCGTTGTCAAGTGTGGAGAGATCGAGGCCACATTTAGAGACAGGAGCAGCTGCGAGTGTTAAACAGTTGGCTCCGAAGGGTGGTTTTGAAGTTGGAGATTGTGGGGGCATTGGAGATGGGAGCAGGGAGTGAGTTAAACCAGGATGGGGCTCTGTAGCAGAAAGACCTCTGACCATGGGTGGTCCTGGATCTGGGGACCAGTAGAGTGGTCTTGTTGGAGGTTCGGGTTGCGATAGTGGGTGGGGTATGGTGGATGGAGGATGTCACCCCAGGAGGGGAGAGCCCGAGTAGGGTTTTTTTTTTTTTTGAGTAGGCAGGATTGATAGTGTAGCCGTTCATCTAGGTTAAGGAGTTTAGCCTCGTCATAGAGTTGACATGTATGTATGAGCCTGGGGTCACAGTAATCAGTCTGCAGGCCTTATTTAGGTTGAGGCAATTTTCTTGAGGGCAGTCGTGTCAGCAGCACCATAGACTGGGAGGCCATAGTCTACAAAGGACAGTACTGCAGACGTAACAGCAACTCGGAGAGCATCGGGGGGAGGCAGTTTTTATAGCAGTAGAGGATGCTAAGCCGTGTATTAGTGGCAGATGCAAGGGCATCAATGTGGGTGTGGAAGGTGAGGGCTGAATCGAAGGTAACCCCAAGGTATTTGTAGGAACAGACTGTTCAAGCGGTTGTTTGGTACTATGGAGGATAGGAAGTGGGTAGTTGCAGGCTTTGTTTTAGGGTGGGCAAAGAGCATTGTTTTGGTCTTTTTAAGATTAATGATGAGTCTGTGCTCCTTAAACCAGGCTTCAGCATCATTGTAGGATTGTTGTAGGGAGTCCTGGACGGAGATGGGATTGCGGTGGGTGGCAAAAATGACAGCATCGTCTGCATACATAAGAATTTTGCCAGAGTATGCACTGGGCCGGGTGTTTAGATAGAGTGAGAAGAGAAGGGGGCCCAGGATGGAGCCCTGGGGTACTCCTGAGCGGATGGGAAGAGTTTCAGAGAGTGTCCCATTAATTTTTACACACTGGAAGCGAGTAGATAGATAGCTCGTGCACCATGCGAGGGGGCCAGCGGAGAAACCAGTGTGGCAGAAGGCATCCAGCAGAAGAGGGTGGGAGACAGTGTCGAAGGCCTTTGAGAGGTCAACGAACACTGCACCAGCTAGGGAGCTGGCGTCCAAGGAGGAGTGTAGGAAATTGGAGAACTCAACTAGTGCAGTGCCAGTTTTTTCCTTTTGCATTTTATGACGGACCCTTGAAATTCATAATGACATTTATACTTTTGAGCTGCAAAAGAACAATCTAAAAGAAACAAAAAAAATTAAACAAAAATGTATGATTCATTTTCTGTATGGTTGCTAATAAAGTGAACGCTTATGAAAAAATAGATGATGAATAAATATATATGTGATTTCAGATCAAAAAGCGAAGCTCTGAATAAGAAGCAAACTATACAGACCCTATTAGCACAGTGTGGGTAATATATACCTTTTATTTTTCACTATATGAAAGTTATTTCTTGAAAAAATATCTAATTTTATTATATTCTGCTATACATAAAAGGACCCATTTGGATTAAAAGAATTGAATTTTTAAAATTTGTATTCATTTACATTAAATGTTACTTTTATTAAAAAAAATAGTTGTGATTAGAAAAATATGTAATGCAAGCAGGGTGCGAAATTCCTAACCGTAGGTGCCCAAGGTCAGGCACTATTGTCTCGGGGCACCTACTGCAGATTAGTGTCTGCCCAGTAGGGCACCTAAGGCATTTATGTACAGAGTCCCGTTTTTTTTTCCCTCCATCGTTCGTCTTTTTTTTTTTTTTTTATATGGCCATCTTTTTTTTTTTTTCCTTGTAAGGACATAATTTTCTGTGGGGCGGGGGCTGTCGGAGGAGTGTAGCATGGACACCGTGACATGCAATTTGCAAATGGTCACAATATGCACTTGGGCGTGCTCAGCTGACATGATCCACAGGAAGAGGATATGAATAGGCTGGCAGTCACCTTTTTTGACGAGCACAGCCTATCAGCCAGCCGAAAATGCCAGGGGATTGGTCCGTCACTGCTGGAGGCGGGCTGTAGCAAACAGACACCAATTGATTAGTGTCTTTGAATAGTTCACCCGCCCCCTTCTTCCAGTGTAAGGTTAGGTTCCTGTAAAGCGCACCACTCTAGTCTCTTTAGTTGTTGAGATTAAATGTGTAGCGAGTGGCACGCTTACAGCATGTAGATATCCACACTTAAAATTGAATTGTGATCACCAATCTGACTTTTCTTCATACAAAAAAAAAAGCTCTTTTAAGAGCTCTTAAACTTTGTTCATTTCTCTACTTGGTATAAGTTTAAATGGAACACAGAAGTGATAGGCGAGAGAGGAAGGTGAGACTGTGAGAGTCTCTCACCAGATAGGAAATTAACAACAGAAAAACAAAGCCAGTATAAATTAGCAGGATTCCACTTTTTTTTTTTTTGGCGGCACTACAGAGTCATTCAGAGCGCACTGAGCCAAAAAGTTCTGAAACAAATTAGTAGTTTCACAGTCTGTAACAGGAGGGGATGGTGAGACTCAAAGCACTGCCTACAGGCTTTTGAGATTCATTAAAAGTACTGCAGCCTGATGTATTACTAACATTGGTACAGAGAGACTTTACTAAAAAAAAAAAAGGAAACTGCAGCAGAGAGAGGGAGGACTCATAGGGGACCATTCTCAGAGTCTGCAGGCAGCTGCAGTCTAGTCTGCCTTTTTTATGTAGTCATGGTCGCTGGGAAAATCAGTATTTAAAAAAAAAAATGTGTCTCCTCTCACTTAATATAAAAAAGAAAAGCTATTTTACTTAGGTGGAGCCAACTAAGCTCTTAAGCTCTTAAACAACTAAATAATAAAGCTCATTACAACTATTGTGAGGTGACAAAGAAGTTTATTTTTAGGAAGGAAGGTTTGGGATGGGAGCTACTATGTTCTAACTACCTAAAATCTAAATAAAGGGCTACTGTGAGCCAAGATAGCTTAAAACTAGTTAAAAAGCTCTTCCAAAAACGGAGTTACCGGATGATTAAGGATCCCTCCTGCGCACAGACATAATTATGGCAGTAGCTTGCTCGCCTCGCTGTATCGCCGCCCACAGATACTGCTGTCGCACCACCTACTGCCGTGACATCACCAAAAAAAGAAAAAACAGCGGATAGTAAAACTAAAGCAAAACATACAGATTTTGACAAAAAGGTAGATTAAAGGCGAATAAAACAAATCATGATATTGTGACTGATATACGAATACTGACAATAAACGGGGGGTGTAGGGACTCCAGTGCTAATCGGGAGGGGAGGGGAAATGGTGTCCAAGATCTTAACTGATTGGGTTCTGCCAATCTGCCAGTAAGGTAGGCCTTGAACCAGTTTGTGGCGGAGGGAGATAGGCCAGCAGCCAGGAGTGAGTCGAGGAGAAGAGAGTGAGAGACAGTGTTGAAGGCCTTGGCCAGGTCAACAAAAATGGCAGAGGTAATTCGGCCATTTTCCATCCCAGTTAGGATGGAGTCTGTGAGCCATAGGAGAGAGGGGGTGGTTGAGTTTTTTTTTTTGTTGGTGATGAAGGCAGATTTGAAATATTCAGACTTGGCTAACCTTGTAGCCCTGGTGCAAGCGTTTTGGAGCATGCGGTTGTTCGCAAGGTCACTGGGATGCTGGGTAGCTTTATGATGCTTCCAGGCTTGATCTCTAGCCCTGAGGCAGGCCTGAAGTTCAGGGGTTCGTTTGAGTGGGGCAAAGGCATTCCAGTTTACAAGAAATAATGTAGCAGTCAAACTAAAAGTGAAGAGGGGGATAATCTAGAAAGATGGGAGAAATATTAAAAATACTGTAGAAGAATTTACAGTCCATATTGCCTCTTTTCAGTGTGGATAAACAGTAGATAAACCCCTATAGGAACAAATATTAATGACCTCTTAAGCCTCCAATAATTGTTTTTCATGTCAGTAGGCACAGGCTATCATGCCGGCCCGCCAGCGCAGTGGTAGCGCTACCATTCACAATGCCAACGGCCCAGATTCGGGAGCGAACCTGGGTTGTCAGAGAGCCGGCCTGGGTGAGGATGTCTGAGTGTCTGTGGGACATTCACCACCTCTGGGAGGGAGGGTGGATGGACTGTGGTGCAGCACTGCCACCTGGATGACACTGCCGACAAGGATCTCTGCTTCACTGATCGAGTACCACTCTGCTGGGGGTTACAAGGTGAAGCTCCCGGTGGCTCTTCCCATGGGTGAGGTTATACGTGTGGGAACACCCTAGGTGCAGGTAAGTCCCAGAGATGGCAGGTGACTGGGCTGGGCAGGTGGCCAGACTGATAGGGGCCAGTGGAGCTACAGAAGGAAAAAGCATGCTAAATAAATAAATAAAAAAGGAATAGTCTGTCACGTCACAGTTTAAAAGCATATCCATGCTCGATCACACATGCTCGCTTTAATCACACTTCCTTATGTTATACTGTTTCAAATAGGCTGGACTCCGGCCTGGCCCATCAGGGAATTAAAAAAAACAAAACACACCTTACCCTCTGTTCCCAAGTACCTAACATGTTTGGTGTAAACTTGGCCCAACAGGGAATTAAGAATCTCCCTCCCCCAAACACTACACAGGTCTGGTGTCCAATCCGGACCATCAGAGACTTAAAATAAGGTGATATATAAGTGGGTTTGGAGTTGGGGAGATGAAACTAATCTGGTCGGACTTGAAGCACTGTGCACAGTGTAGAGAGCATTACTAAAAAGCAGTGCTGCTGCATCAAAGCCCTCCCTGTGGGCACTGTATACAAAAAATCTGTAAAACTGAAGTTGGATGTGGTCCTGTAACTCGGTCAGTAGGGCCTGCTACAAATATAAACAAAGGTAATGACATAAAAAAAGGCATGCCCAACCTTCTCCTAGCAGCGACATTTTTTATGTTTTGTAAACTCTGTTTTATGCTCTTCATGTGTGGTGGGGATGCACCCCTCTCTGTCCCACTGGCTTATCACTAACTCCCTTCTCCCAGCATCCCCCCAGCTGCTCACACAGGGAGGCCCATGATTTCTCACACAGAGCGGGCTCCTCTGGGGTCTGGGGGAGGGACCAAGAGCAGCCTAATTCTCCGAAGAGCCAACCGGGTGATATTGGGGTGGAGCAGCCGTGGAGATTCTGGCTTCATTCAGCTTGCACACATGGAGGATTTTTTTTTTGCTGCATGCAGTTCCATCCCTCATGGAGTAGATATGCACGGATGCCAGCTCGCGTTGGGAGCACTCACTCTCCCGACATAAAGACGTCTGTCGCTCCACCAATCCCAGCCTCAGCTCAGGTCCCAAGACACTGACCCCCAACAGTCCCTAGGGGGTCGAACTATTGCCGACCCTCCCTTCCCAGAGAAATGTAGTCACTGGGACGCTCATCCTCCACCCCCCCAAGCCGGGTCCTGAACACAGGAAGTAGGTATTGCAAGTGGTACAGCTGGCAGGCTGACTGCCAGTGGAATCTTGTTAGTTCAGTTTGCCTTAACATATCAAATGGTTATCCTTTTTTCCTCAGGTACAGCACAGCAGCCTAAAACATTTTTGGTGCTGTTTCTAGTCAGTTGGGCATGACTGAAAGCTGTGACAAAAGGACTGCCTGGCCCAACTTTTTTCCTATGGACAGTTCTTGGCCACAGACTGTGTTTTGAGTGCTTGGGCCTGGACCAGGATTTGAAAATGGTGATTTCTGCAAAGATTTTTGTACTGAAACAAAGAAAAAGCCAGACCAGTGGCACTGAGGGTTGAGGCACTGGATGCCACACCTCGTGCCATGCCAGTGACCTGGGTTCGAGAACGAACTAGGGTCATTGGAGGCCGGCGGGGGGTGGAGGAGGGAGAGGATGTGAGAAGCTGCCGGCAGGCAGCGCTCCGCCTCGGGAACAGTAGCATAGCAAATTCCCAGTGGGCCTGGGTACAAGGTGATGTTACTGGGCCCCTCCTCAGTTTTGAATAAACATCAAAATTATGATTTGGACCCCTCAAACCTCATAGGCCCGGGTGCCACTGCACCCCCTGAACCCTTGTAGCTACACCCCTGCTCGGGAGGAGGAATCCAGATCTTTCAGAGCTTGGCCGCCCTCTAGTGGAGGTTGGGGAGACAGTGCCATGAGGAGCTCTGTCATAGGTCGATGGGGAGGGTTGAGGGGACCCGGTCCGGAGCTGCGGTGCACATGTGCACCTCCACACATATGTGCCACCGCTTCCAGGGGTCTCTGGGTAGCACAAGGGAGAAAATGGAGGAAACTGTGGGGGACGACGTGGATGATGCCCCTGGACTGACTCTGGGGATCTGCTGGGGCTTGCATGGCGCTAGAAGCCCCCAAAAGACACCGAGTTCGGTAGGCTTGGTGGATGCGGAGGTCGACCCGCCACAAGGAGGATAAAAATAGTCTACAAAAAAAAGAAATAAAAAGAGGGCAGCTAAATGTTAGTTGCTGTTTGCCCCAATTTCTACAACAGTGTCGCATGTAAAAATGTCTCAAATATAAGAGGTGTGTGCCAGTCATGGTGGAAAGCATGCATCAGACAGTACACTACTCTCACAGTGGCCTCTAAATTAAAAAGGGGCTGAAAAATGCAGCAAGCAGTCATCTCTGCCCAAGAAGACTGATAAGATTGCGAAGCCATATTAAAGGGGACAGGAAATGTGTACTAATTAGCAGCAATTAGTAATGTTCCTAGTAAGAGAAATGAAAGACGTGCCTCCAAATGAGACCTCTTTAACTTTACCTTAAAAGACACTGACGTGAAAAACTGTTTTCTCGATTGTTTTCTTTTTATGGACAACATTCTGCACACTCAGTTCTCTTCTTGGATCAATGAGTTTTTACTGTGTCACGGTTTGTGTACAGAACGCTAAACATGAACTATTATCCTGTCAGAATCATGCTTAGAGTTATGTGCACACACTGCGACATAGTTAGAATTCCAGATCACTGGTTCCTTGAAGAGAACTATAGCAGAATGCTGCCCATACAAACAAAACAATGTAAAATATAGAGGATTGTGTATGAGTGATCATACACAAGAAGGCTATTTTTTGATTGAGAGGTTTCCATGGTAACTAGAGGGCTAGTTACCATGGAAACCACAATCGAAAAATAGCCTTGTTTGTGTCTGATCGCCCATGTACAATCTTTTATTGTGTATGGGCAACATTAGCAATAAAACTAAGTCCTTTCTGTGCAGTTTTTTTCAGTCACCGCTCATTTCTAGTGCTGGCTCTCAGCAATGCGGCTGCTTCCTGAAGTTCGGAGGGTTCAAGACCGTGCATGCGCGAAGATATTCTATGTTGTGCTGCACTAGTGATGTAGTTAGTGCAGCACAACAACAATGTGATGTAGTCAGTCCAGCACAAGCCGATTCGAGTTACTGAATTCTGTTGGCAGTTGCATTCCATCATACTCTATACATTTTTTCACATCACTTTTTATTCATGTACAGTTAAATATGGATAACTTGAAGGCATAAATTAAGCAAGTTTGCATCGCAATTTGCAACCCGAAAAATGGTATTCGCTAATCAATTTAAGATTTGATTAGCAGCATTTGCTAATCAGTTTGTAGACCAGTGTTTTGCGTTTTTTCTTTTTCCCACCTACTTAGCAGTGGCAGGAAGCACTTTTTTCCCCCTGCTTAGCAGATGCTGGAAGAGCATCAGCAGTCCCGTACCCGCCTTCCCCATTCACAGCCACTGACTGATTCTGTCTCCTCCATGACTCGAGTGACTGCACCCAACTCTGAGATGAGACATGCACAGGCAGTGCAGCACAAGACAGCACGGTAGTGCAAACAAGGGCGGGTATCAAGTTCTGTGGTGGGTAGACCAGTGTATGGCATGACCAAGAAAAATGGAGCCAAAAGTCCCGAACTGATTGGTGTGCCGAGCTGAGAGGGAAATGATCGTTATTGCTGCTGCCCTGTTAAGGAAAAGTTAGCCCTGACGAACTGTGTGTACACAATGCCAGAGAGAAAATTGTGTGATGCTGAAAAATCATCCAGCCTCGAGGTAAGAGGGCTAAAAAAGGTCGGTGGCTTAGGCGTATAGGTGCCAGAGCATGGGGAAAAGATGGGGGCTGCAGTAATTACCAAACAGATCACGATTCTGACCCTGCATACGCTAAAAGGAACACTTTGAATGTTCAGGGTTATAACTGGTGGGGCTGCGGCTGGCCCAGTGGTGCTGAGGGTTGAGGTGCTGGACGCCACACCGGTGACTCGGGTTCAAGACGAGCTTGGGTTGTCAGGGGTCGGCGGGGAGGGCAGGAGCGGGATTGAGCTGCCGTGGAGGCAGTTCTTCTCTCCAGGGAGGGATGAGGGCTTCCCTGCCCTTGGCTGCCACCTGATGGAGGGCGCATGGCAGTTCGGGCAAGGGGGGTCCTAGCGATATCAGGGGTGAGAGTGGAAGTGGCGGCTGGTACCTGGAGTGCGTGTGCCTCCATGTGCACCACTACCCGTGTCTGCTAGTGTTCCGAGATCTTCAGAGAAAACAGGAAAAACACAAAAAGTACTAATTTAAATAAAAAATAAAAAATAAAAAACTGGTGGGGCTGCTGCTGCCCCTCACCCATAGGTTCTGGCACCTATGCTTTAGGCATTGTTCACAGACATTGGGTTTGTTGGTAAGCATGACAGACCTAGTTGACAAGTGGGTAAGAGGGGTGTATGGTGTTGTCTGTTTTGGAGATTGGGCTAAGGAAACATTTAATGCTCAGTGTAATTTAATGCTCAATGTAAAAATAACCTTTTTTAGAATCTGTTCCTCAAAACCAAGTCATTGCTAATCAAATGTTTTTTGATTAGCAATCACTGCTAATCAAGCTCCTGACACTAATTTATGCCTTGCATTTAGGCTTATGGATATCATTTCTGTAAAGGGGAACATTATAAACAGCTAGCATTTAGAAATCATTTCCTGACCTCTTTAAATCCTTGTTAAGAGTGCAAGGCATCCAGCCAAAGGAGCGCTAATGCAGATCATGGCAAAAAACAAATATAAAAACCTTTCTGACCAGGCATTGCTCTCCATGTTTGGCAAAACAAGCAAAAGGAGAAACATTGCCTGCTTCCTATGCCTGTGGGTGGGTCAGGACAACCAGTGCAGCAATCATTTGTTCCCCTGCAATCCCAAGCAGAGCAACCCAAGTTAGAAATGGGAATGCCATCTGTGGAGGACATCAAGAGAAAGTGGGAGATCTTCCAGGTTATACAGGCTATGGGAGTCCCTGCTGCCGCCCTGTCCCCAAACCCAGTATGTGGAACCATGTTATGTGGAGGAGTAGGAACCAATTGAGCCTGTTGTGTCCCCAGAACAGGACTTTGGTTCCCCTCCCAGGGTCAATTTAAGCAATATACCACAACAGGGTGTGGGTATATGGGTGGATTTACCACGCCCGGTGTGGTTCGGTCACGAGGCCGCAGGCCGAGTGACTTAACCACACCAGAAGTGATAAATCCACCCATATGTCCACACCCTGGCGTGGTATATTGCTGTTGTACAATATGTCCCTTTTTTCTATTTATTTATAATCGGACAAAAATGTTTTTATATAGGTATTTAAAGTTATTTTTGTTTAGTTTGTTGCTCCATTGGAAAAAAATAGTGCATGGTTGCTATCCTGGGTTGCTAGGGCATACTGCACATGTGCAGAAGCGTCTGGAGTACTGGCTCTGTTTGTGTGGTATGCAGGGAACCGTCCTAGGCAGTGTACTGTGCTGCCGTGATGTATGATAGCCGTCCCTGGCCCTCTTGAGCTTCTGGGCCGGGGAGATTATGTTAACATTTTTTTTGTTTTGTTGCATTTTTCTGCTGCCTGCCTCATTTGCCAGGAGAGGGACAGAGGTCAGAGCTGGCGGCAGATTGGAAGTGTGAAGCCACTGACTAAAGAAGACGAGTGAGCAGCGAGAGAGAGAAACTCAGCGAGGGAGTCGGTAACTGAGGTGAAGTGATTTTGAAAAAGTCAGGATATTGTGTGTTGATGAGGGTTTTTTTTTTTTCAATTTGAAAGAACCAGCGAGTTAGTATGGTGGGTTTTCCGGTGGCTGGTCGCTTTGATGTTTCGAGTGTGGCAGAGTGAGCAGTAGGTGTTGTGCTAGGTCGGACTGGCATGCTCAGAGTAATTTGAAGGAGAGTTACAGATGCAGCATACACTGGAGGATTTATCATGCTGAAAAGGTGCCAGCCAGCCAATCAGATTTGATGATTCTGCTATTTTTCTTTCCCTCATTGTATAATTAAGCAATATACCATGAGAGGGTGTGGGTGATGGCAGGATTTACCCACGCCTGGTGTGTTGGGGTCACAGGCCGCCACGGCTAGTGAGTGAACGCACGAATAGATGAGGGTAAATACTGACATCACTTCCATACCCTCGAGGGGCATATAGCGATTATACAATGTCCCCCTTTTTTAGATGGAAAAAAAATGATAAAATAGTTTTGGGATATTTTGATTTATTTATTTATTGAATTGTTAGTCCGACAGAACAAATAGTCCTGGGTTGCTATGCCCGCAGCTATGCACTGCGTATCCCTACTAATACAGCCCCACACAGAGGCATGCTATTTGTTTTTTTTTTTGTTTGTTTTTCTGTTAGAGCGGCATCCGAGTTGTGGGCTATTATTTTTATTTATTTATATATTTTTTTACACAGGCAGACTGTATGTGCTAAATAAGCCTGTCAGTGTGCGGTGCGAGGTAACCGGGAGGTGAGACAAACCCTGTGTTTCCGGGTTTCAGTTTGCCGTTAGGGCATGTACCGCTTGGAATTTGTTTTCTACACTTTTCCCCTTTACCTTGTGTTTCTTTTTGTTTTTAATTATAAGTTATGGGGAACAGAGAGAGAGAGAGTAGCAGCCAAGATACAAAATGGGAAGAGAGGCGTGACCGAGAGCAAGTGGGAGCGGACCAGAGGGAAAGCGAGTGGAGACTCGGAGAAAGCGGACCAGATAGACAGCGTCAGAAATGAGGTGGGTCTAATGGTCCGCAGGGGCTTTTCCATTTTTGTTTTTTGGGGGGCTGGAAGTGATTCCGGTAGGAGGTCCTGATGTGGCACAGTTGCAGCAGGCACTTGTTCCGGTTGGTAGATGGCATTATTTACACGTTGTAAATCGTGCCAGCCAGTCAATCAGGAATGAGGGTTTTCGGTACCCATTGTATAATCAGGATTTTACCTCATGCTCTGCATTTGTGGAACAGACGGCTAGCATGCTGAACCTACCAGCCACAGAAAATGAAGTGGATGTAGAGGCAGCAGAATTTATGAGCATGTTCTTCTAGAGGATGTCAGTCACTTCCCATATATAAATCCCTTAGAAAGGCTGCTACTAAGATGTTAGCTGCACTTTCTCAGCAATAGCCATGGACAAAACAAACTGGTAGCGCTCCCGCTTGAGACGCAGACAACCCGGGTTCGGAAACTAAACAGGGGTGTTGGAGGGCTGGCCAGGGTAGGAGGATCAGTCGTTCGTAGAACTACTGTCCTCCTCCAGGGGGGAAGGTGGGCAGAGCCTGATGCTAGCCCGGCCCCTGGTGGAAGCTGGGGGAAAGACAGCTCAGGCTAGAAGGTTGGGAGTCGCGGCAGATATCAGTGCACACACTTTGACGGCAGCACATGCTGCACCTTCGCGGGGGACAGGAATACCGGAAAAAGCCCGACAGCAGGATGAAGAGGAGCACTCACAGGCCCCACACCTGACCAGCCGGGCATGCTGGCCTAATCTGGATCTGTTCTCCGGTAGTGCTTGGGGAACCGTGCTAGCCCCTCCAGGGGGGCAAGCCCTGGAGGAAGATGGCTGAAAAAAGTACGCCTTGGTGGACATCAGGGTGACAGGGCTGGGGTGCTTTTCTGAAGGAGGGCTGTCCAGTGATGGTAGAAGAAGAAAGAGAGAAAAAAAAAGGGAGTGCAAACTGAACAGCAAGTGCTCTGAATTCTTGTATACCCACCATGATTATTTTGGAACCAGACTGCCGAACATGAGAAGCTAAAGTCCCAGAAGCAGCCACACCCCTGACCCCTGACTAAGGCAGTGAAGCTAAAGCACTGGGGTAGTTGGCTACTGCTGTAGCGCAGCGCAGCACAGCTTAAATAAATAAGGGATACATGATGGGCGACAGTGTGATACGGGAAATATTTGCATGAGTGCAGAGTAACCTCGAGTAATATGAGTGGCGTGGTGTAGCATAGCAGAACCATGATTAGTATTACCCGAGGTCGCTCTGCAAGAATGCAAATATTTCCTGTATCACACTGTCGCACATCATGTGTGAGATTTTTACAGTAGGGCCTTGGTATGTTGTTGCCTGTCTGCCATCTTTTCCCGATGTTTCTGCTATGTTTATTTCGTGAACTGGACGTCCTTTGCATTATTGTTTGTTCATTTTCCAAATGAGAATCTGTTGGAGGATACTATTGGGTAATAATATGAATGGTTTGCTTTATAGTGTTTTCATTGGTTGTATCTGTGGTTCCTGTACTGTTTATTGGTTGTTTGGTGTCTTATTTTTTTAATGCGATTGGTTGGTGTTTGCTAGTGGGTGGGACTATCTCATAGCATCCGTGTCGGAGGGTCCTGATAAGTTCGATATATTTTCTGTTTCAAGTGCTGGGGAAAAATATTGGCTATTTTGTGCATTCATTTATGGTTTCAAGATTAACTTTTACTGGTATGTAGTGCCTTTTACTGCATTTTCATGATTTTGTTCGGAGGAGTCGCTCCAGTGTACTTCACCGGAGCTGTGCTTTACTTACTATCACTTTGCAGATTTCTTTCAATGTCCTTGCTTGTACGCTACTTTTTGCCAGAAAAAGAAGGAGATGCTTTTTTTTTTTTTTACTTATGTGGACTTGGTACTGTTTGTGGGTATTTTGAATCGAGTACCTGCAGAGGAGGAGCAGAGTTGTTTTCATGTCCTCGCTTATACGCTACTTTTTGCCAGAGAAAAGAAAAAGAGATGGCTTTTTTTTTTTTTTTTACTTTATGTGCAGTTGGCTCTGTTCTGGAGGTATTGTGAATCGAGTGCCGGCTTGCAGAGGAGGAGCAGAGCTGACGTATGCACTGTGTGAATAAATGGTGAGTGACGTATCTATTACAGTATATGTATAAATGTAAGATTTTACATTTATGCATATAGTAGATATGTCATCAGGCCGTTTATTCAACTGGGGTGAAAATACATGTTTTTATTCCACTCGATATCCTCTTACCCCTTTTGTTTAAATACAGCATCTGCACTTAAATCTTCCTGTGATATGTTTTTGTGGCTGTGCTGTTCTCCCTGTGAGTGCTGATTTCCCGTACCCAAGTCCTCGGGGTTGGGGGTGGGGGTGGAAGGGGCATAAATTGCAGATGGGGGGGAAAAAAGAACACAGTTTACTGATTTGATGGGATACTGAAGCAGATGGGGCCTGCACACTTTAAAGGCAATCCTGTGCGCTGCTGTCATGCACATAGGCATATGGACATGGGTACCCCCTTCATTGCAGAAGCTTTCTGCTCGTGCCGTGTAGGCTATCTCGGCATTGGCCCTCCAACCGCCTCAGTTCCTTTTCTCCCACCATTGAGTGCACTTAGATGACAACATTGCTCGCCTGGAGTCAAGTCTTTGTCTATACGACAGCAGCTATAGCCGTTCAGTATTCGAGTAACTTACTACTTTTAGTGTTCTTTTCTTACTTAAAAAAAAAAAAAAGAAAAGAAAAAGAAGAGGAGGAAGAAGTTTTCAGCCTGCCATCAACAGAGTCGACCTTAGACAGTAGCGGTGATGGTAGGGAGATTTTGTTTGAAAGCTGTGGTGGCAGTGAGGCTGTGTCCAGTCCGCCACCCTTTGCGGGGGGGTGGGGGCCAGACCACAGGCAGTCCAGTGCTTGGGGGAGACAGTCTGCCCGAAACACAAAAGTAGTGGCCCATTCCAGACTTTGATTGGGAACTCAGATCCGCTCGACCTTGAGCTCTTCTTTCTCCTGTCGGTGGAAGAAGAAAGGGTACTGCTCGAGGTCACCCTCTGGTATGTCTGCACGGGGATCATTGGTGGTGGAGAGTGGTAGGGCTGACGCGGCTCCGATAGGGTCCTCTGTGGCTCCGTTCTTAATGGCTGCGATCTTTGACACTGGATCCCATCTCTGTCTTCGATGGGGCTCTGGTGAGCAGTTTCACCTCTGGGCCGCTCTTTTAGAGCAGGAGGTAAGGCTCTGCCCAGTTGACCTGGCCAGTGGACCTGGTTCCAGGGCCTCTGAGCCGATGGGCTTCGGCCAGGTCGGTCGGGCCAGGATGTATGCGGTGCCCTCTCTGGTGCCAGCGTCATCTATGCCGACTCCACATGCCTATCCCCCTCACCTTTTCCTCTGCAAGGGCTGGCATGGGTACCACCCCCCCCTTTTCTTCAGGTCTAGGGCCAGCAGCGGTACAGGTGCCATGTGTGGTGCCGTGTCGTGGATGGTGCTGAACTCTTCTAACCCCAGGAATCGCTCATTATGATTAAACTGATGCAGTCAGCCTCCTGTGTTGAACCGTCTGGAGAGAGAATAGAGTTTAGAACTATATGTAAATGATGGCACTCTCATTGGCTCATGCCAGTTTCAAACTGCTGCCCTAGCAGCTGCTGCACTCTAGGTGCTTCAGATTCTTTACTCCACCTGCTAATGAAGATGTCCCGGAGAGCTCTCCTTCAGCTTACTTCTAAAACCTTAGTTTGGTCGATAAGTACTGTTTAAATTATATATATATTTAGAATTGCCACCTTTACAAGTTTAGTTAAACTAGTTATTTAGTGTTTTGTGTGTTTTTATCGTTTTTTAGTGGTTCCCTTACGGTTCCGCGGAACTGAGGAATCCGCTATTTCTGAGAGGTTTTTACCCCATATTTTGTTTAAAAACAACTTTATTTGATGGTTCCTTTATGATTCCGTGTTCCGATGATATTTTAAACACTTTTTAGTGATCTTGCGGTTCCCCTTTTTCTCCAGGGAACCGATTGACGCTCGGTTCTCGGAACTGATAGCAGTTGTTTTTATTTAAAATTGCCGGTTCCAGGGAACTGATTATTTTAATTTAGTGATTATTTACTGTAGCTACTCAATGTCAGAGGTGCCTAGTGCTATACCTAAAAAAACACTCTAGACTCATAGGATTTAAATATTATTTATGAGTCTTGTGGCCAGGTTATTGCTATAGCTGACAAGCATTCCCTGTGTGTTTTTTGCCAAGGAAATAGCCATATTTTTTCTAACTGTAAATTATAAGTCTTTCTGTGCCAAGACATTTAAAGAGAGGTCTAAAAAATGAGAAGAATGGCTTCTACTTCTGCTAATGTATCAGAGGAAGCTCCCTATATGTCCAAAAGGATAAGTCTAAAGACTCTGACAAGGGACTTGATAAGCCTGATCATAAGACAAAAAGGACTGTGGAGACAGTGGCTGAGACTGTCCCTTCAACAAAAAAAAAATATGTATAAAGAAAAGCATGTCACTGTGCCTCCGGCCGAGAAGGCTAAGGAGCTCCCAGCAGACAAACAGCAAACTATGCCCTCAGCAGAGGACATCACCAAGGCACTACAGATTTTACAAGCCTTGCAGGCTGTGGGTCCGGTTCCAGCACCCCAGGTGCCTCAGTTTATTTACGAGGACACTGAGGTTGAAGAGGAAGAGGAGGAGGGGGAACCCATAGAGTCAGATGTTTCCCCAGAGCAGAAGTTTGGCTGTCCTCCCAGGGCTCCTGAGGATTGCACCTCACATTATGCCTTAGTCAAAAATATGGTTGTCACATTAAACCTCCCACTCCAAGAGACAGATGAGGATGCGGAGGAAGCAGATTTTATGGAAATCATGGGGCTAGGCCCAACAAAGCATCTGCTACTGCCTATGCATAAGACCCTGAGAAAATCTGTATTGCAAATCTTGAAGACCCCAACCACTGTGCCTGGGGTAGACAAGAAAATTGTCAAGAAATATCAGCTGGCTAGAACCACTGCTGATTTTCTTTTTATCCATCTTGACCATGAAGGTGTGGTACAGGCTGCAGCATGTGAAAAGCCCAGAATACCTCTGTCATCCCACCCCCCTGTTAAGGACTCCATGGCTCGGAGGGACAGGAAGCTAATCCTCAGGATCGTGGGAGCAGCTGCACGAGGGAGGGAGCTGGATGTCATTGTCCACCTAGGGATAAATGACCTGGCTGTGAATGGGATCAGAGCAGTGCAAGAGGAGTTTGTGGAGTTGGGGAGGGGCCTTAGACAAGTAGCATGCACGGTAACCTTCTTGGAGGTGCTGCATATCTATGGCAAGGAAGATGCTAGGGTATTCCGCATCATGGGATTCAATGAATGGTTGAAAAACTGGTGTGGAACTCAGGGTTTTGGCTTCATTGGGGACTGGGGAGCCACCTGGAGGGATGCAGGCTTATACTGGCGCGATGGTCTGCATCTGTCTGTCTGGGGGGGAACCAGGATCCTAGGTGACAGGTTTAAATGCTTCATTGGCAAGCATTTAAACTAACCAAGGGGGGAGGCACTGAAAAGGAACAGGGAAATCCCAGCCTTCCCCCACAAAACACAGTAGTTAGAGAGGTAAACACCAAGGTAGAGAAGTCAGTAGGGAGCAGGACAGGGGTAAATGCAGAAAAAGGCAGTAAGGACAGGGATGGGGCTAAAAGGGATAAGGTCATAAAAAATAAAAGGAAGATGATGAGTACCAAAGCCCGCGGTCTGTGCAACAAGCTCCCTGAACTAGTGGCCTTATTGGAAGAGGGATGCCTGGATACTGTGGCAGTCACTGAAACATAGTACACAGAGAGCCTTGACTGGGATGTCAGCATACCAGGATACATAGACTACAGCAGGGACAGGGTGGGTAAAAGAGGAGGAGGAGTAGCTCTCTATATAAGGGAAGGGATTAAAGCAACAGAACTAAAGTGTAAACAGGAAGTTGATGAGTCACTATGGGTCACTCTGGAGACAGGAAATGGCACCACAGTCCGCATGGGGGTTGTGTACAGACCCCCATCTCAGGGGGAGGAAATGGACAAGGAAATGATAGAAGGTATCCTTAAAATAGTAGAAAAAGGGGAGATATTGTTGATGGAGGACCTGAATATGCCAGATGTTAACTGGAGTACCTTTGCTGCAGGCACATCCAAGAGCAGGGTCATTCTTGCCCTATGGGGGAGCATGCCTCAGACAGCTAGTGTTGGAACCCACTCGGGAGGGAGCAGTCTTACACCTGGTACTCTCAAATGGGGAAGGAGAAAGGATCTCAGATTTAGAAGTTGGGAGCCATCTGTGAATAAGTGACCACCAAACAGTGTGGTTCACAATAAACACAGCCATAGAGTCAAGCCATACAAAAACAAGAGTATTGGACTTTAGGAAGACTGACTTTGGGGAAAATGAGAGAGTGCCTTAGAAAAGCACTGGCAAATGGGCAAGAAGGAGGGGTGGAGGAACAATGGGGAATAATCAAAACAGCCATCACAAAGGCAACAAGCCTTCGTGTGAAGCAAATCAACAAAACAAAATGAAGGAAAAAACCACTATGATTCTCAAAACAGGTGGCAGGAAAGGTTAAGGAGAAAAGGATAGCATTCAGGAAATATAAGGAATCACAGAAGGAGCAGGACAGAGAACTTTATTAGTTAAAGCAGAAGGAGGCAGGGAAGGCGGTCAGATAGCAAAGGCACAAACTGAGGAAAAGATAGCTAACTCTGTTAAGAAGGAGGATAAAACCTTTTATAGGTACATTAGGGAATGAAGAAAGACCAAAGGAGGGATACAGAGACTTAATGAAGGGGAGGGAATGTGGGTGACAGTGAAAAAGCAGGGATACTGAATGAATATTTCTGCTCAGTATTCGCAACAGAAGAGCAGGGGGAGGTACCTAAACCAAACAAGAGAGAAACTCTGAATAGGGGGGTCGATACCAGTCCATTCACAGAAGAAAGGGTTTTGAAAGAACTTTTGAAACTGAGGGTGGTCAAAGCAATGGGGTCTGATGGCATTCACCCAAGAATTCTAAAAGAACTAAGGGTAGAACTAGTAACACCACTGACTTATTTTTTTTAACAAATTATGGGAGGATAGGGTGGTACCTGAGGACTGGAGGGGGAAGGCAAATGTGATTCCACTTCACAAAAGTGGGAGCAGGGCAGAGGCAGGAAGCTACAGACCAGTTAGTTTGACTTCAGTGGTAGGGAAAATGATGGAATCACTTCTGAAGGAAAGAATTGTTGAGTACCTAGAGGCCAGTGGGGCACAGGACCCTAGGCAGCATGGTTTCACAGCAGGAAGGTCATGTCAGACAAACCTAATAGATTTCTTTGACTGGGTGACCAAAGTAGTAGACCAGGGAGGGGCTGTGGATATGGCCTACCTAGATTTTAGCAAGGCATTTGACACAGTCTCACACAAAAGATTAATATACAAGTTAGCCAGCCTTGGAGTGGGTCCCAAGGTGATAGCCTGGATAAAAAACTGGCTGGACAACAGGACGCAAAGGGTAATAGTAAACTGAGTCCACAGTGAAGAAAGGAGGGTAACTAGCAGGGTACCGCAGGGTTCAGTACTGGGACCGGTCCTCTTTAATGTCTTTGTAAGTGGCATTGGAGTGCACCTGGAAGAAAAGGTATGCCTCTTTGCAGATGATATAAAGATCTGCAACAGGGTTGATACACAAGGTGGGGTGGAAAGGATGAAAAGGGACTTGGCAAGGTTGGAGGAATGGTCAAATATATGGCAGCTCAGATTCAGTGCAAAGAAGTGCAAGGTAATGCATCTGGGAAACAAAAACCTAGGGGAAGAGTACACAATGGGGGGTGAGTTAATAACAACAACAAAAATCGAAAGAGACCTAGGAGTAATTATATCAGATGACCTAAAGGTGGGCGAGCAATGTGAGAAGGCAGTGAGAAGGGGGTTCCTGGGATGCACAGGGAGAGGCATCAACAGTAGAAAACTGGAAGTTTTTATCCCCAAGGGTGTAGGCGGGCATACTCACTGTACACATTTGTGTACAGTTTTGTTGAGTGTCTGTCACAAACCATACCGTTCTGTTAACATTTTCATTCTAATCTGCAGTATTTAGGTTAGTGTAGGCCACTGAGGAGTGTCTCTGTTTAAACTTCTGCTGTTTAGGAGACAGAGAAATGTATGCCCTCTTTAGAGATTAGAGGACTCATCTGACAACAATATGATTTATTTGGAAGGGGGTACCATTTGTAGAGGATGTGTACATGCTTTAATTGGGGGGGGGTAACTGTTGGAGATTGTGTACAAAATGGAAATTGCTGGCTACACCCCTGGTTATCCCTTTGTACAGACAGTTAGTGAGATCCCACCTGGAATACTGCGTGCAATTCTGGAGACCCTGTCTCCGCAAAGACATAGACAGAGTGGAGGCTGTTCAGAGGAGGGCAACCAAAATGGTGCAGGGTCTGCACCAGAAGACATATAAGGAGAGACTAAAGCAGCTTAATATGTATACCCTTGAGGAAAGGAGGGAGGGGGGGCATGATAGAAACTTTCAAGTATCCTAAGGGAATTAACAAAGTACAAGAGGGTAGCATCTTTCAGAAGAAGAGATGTGCAAGAACAAGGGGGCACAATTTGAAGACAGAGGGGGGACAGCTCAGAGGTAATGTTAGAAAGTATTTTTTCACAGAGAGGGTTGTGGATGCATGGAACAGCCTTCATGAGGAGGTTGTGAAGTCAGGAACAGTGGGAGAATTCAAGAATGCATGGGACAGGCATAACGCAATTCTAGTGGGGGGTAGGAGGAAGTAAACTGTTGATTAACTAGAATCTGCAGCTTATCCATCAGGTAGGGAAATGGGCAGACTAGGTGGGCCAAGCGGCCCTTATCTGCTGTCAAATTCTATGTTTCTATGTAAAATGGATGGAATATAAAAATAAAAAAAAAGAAAACAAAAAGAAAGGGGTATATAGCTGCCTCACTCCATGTGAGGCAGGCAAGGTACATGGCCTATTCCATACAGTACCAGAAATCACTTTGGAATTCTGTTTTGGCTATATCAGACAGAATCCAGGGTGAAGTGGCAGTAGATTTACAGGAAACTGCCAGGGGTGCACTGGGTGCCACCAAGTACCAGTTCCACATTGCAGTGGATGCAAATGACACAGCAGCAAGGCTTATGGCCCTTTCTGTTTCACTAAGATGATTTGCCTGGTTGAGGGCTATGAACTTCCCATGTGATGAAAACTCATTATTCGGTGACAAAACAGAAGCCTACATGAAAGAAGTGGAGGAGTACATGGCTACCTGTAGAAGTAATTCCAGGGAAAGGCCTTCCTCCTCTTACAGGTCCCAGTACAGGGGGAGGCAGGGGTAGGGGTTCATACCCCAGGCCTTTCTTTTAGGCTCAGGCTACACAACTGTACCAGTCATAGAGAGGTTATTTCAGAGGGAGGGGCAGACAGTCCATGGAAGGCCATCTCTCTACACACATCCCAGTCCACACAGAACCCCTGATGGACTGGTCCAGGTCACCTCTCTTCTACTACCACCACTCCCAGTAGGTGGCAGACTGGCTCACTACCTCCAAGTTTGGAACCACATCACCACAGACAAATGGGTCCTGGATGTAGTGAGCCAGGGACTGACACTCGGCTTCAAATCACCAAACTTTGCCTCAGTCACCTCTGCAGACAGGATCCTCTTGGATGCAGAGGTAAAACACCTCCTAGCTATCAAAACAATGGAGACTGTATCCATTGTGCAAGAGGCAAAGGCTTCTTGTCAAGATATTTCTTACCAAAAAGAAAAATGAGTACTGGTGATCTATCCTGGATCTCAAGCTCTTAAACACATTCTGAAGCCAAAATTCAAAATGGTGACTGTGTCAATAATCATCCCCACACCACAAAAAGGGGATTGGCTGGCATCCTTTGGACTTCAGGGATACCTATTTCCACATTGCTATCGGATCAACCCACAGAAAGTACCTGAGGTTCAGACTGGCTTCAGGCCACTACAGTGTTCCCCTATAGATGACTGGCTAGTCATAGGTCGATCCTGCCAGCATGCAAAGCAGTCACTGGCCCTCACAAGGTCTACTTTGGTGTCCCTGGGCTTCCTCATAAATGAGCAGAAGTCACAGCAGGAACCAGTACAGGTACTGAACTTTATTGGAGTAGATCTGGACACCAGTCATGGCAGAGCTTCCTGCCGCAGGATAGGGTGGACAGCATCCTGCATGTAGCAAACTTTTTTACCCTGTGCAGGCCCAGACCTGCCATAGAATTCCTCAGGCTACTGGGGCACATGGCAGCTACTACCACAGTAGTTCCAGGATCCAGATTCTAAATGTGAGACATTCAGTTTCACTTAGGACAGTACTGGTCTCAAAGGACAGAACCACTGTCCAAACTGATTCCAGTCACTCACAGCCTGATACAGGCACTGCAGTGGTGGCTGGATGTAGACAACCTCAGGGTAGGCATGCCCTTCCTAAAGGAGCAGCTGTCCCTGGTTCTTGCAACAAATACCTCACTACTGGGCTGGGGGGCACACATGTTGGATCACACAGCAAGTGGCACATGGTCCCCCCAAGAATCACTGATGCACATCAGTCTGCTGGAGCTAAGGGCAGTATATCTGGCTCTGCTTGCTTTTGCTCCTCACCTGCAAAACAAGGTAGTGCAAGTCAGGACAGACAATGCCACAACCATATACTACATCATCCAGCAAGGAGGAACCAGCTCTACCCCTCTATGCTTAGAAGCAATGAGGCTGTGTTCCTTGGCATACTCTATGCAGATAACACTAACAGCCATTCGCCTTCCAAGGAAGGATAATGTTTTGGCAGACTCACTAAACAGGAACAGTCAAGACCATCACAAATGGTCACTGAATCCCCAAGTACTCAGTTCAGTTTTAAGATGAGGCACCCCAGAGGTGGATTTGTTTGCCTCCACAAAAAAACACCAGTTGCCCCTTTTCTGTTATAGACTACCACACGGGGACAATTCCTCTGGATGCAATGGCCTTGGAGTAGACAGGGAAGTTTCTATATGCTTTTCCTCCATTCCCAATTATGCTTAGGATCCTAGTGAAACTAAGGTCCCAACCAGCTGCAGTGAGTCTGGTGGCACCCGCCAGGCAGCCTTGGTTCTCCCTTCTGCTTACTCTGTTGGTAGCCCCACCAAATCACCTGTCCAGGAGGCACAACTTACTGACAGTCTCCCAGGGCAGGATCCTGTATCCAAACCTCAGGTCCCTGAGGCTCATGGCCTGGCTCTTGAGGACCTAGAATTTGCCAGCCTTAAGCTGTCAGGAGTGGTACTTCCTGTGCTTAGAGACTCTAGGAAACCTTCCACTAAGAAAACATATTCCTCTTAATAAAAGAGGTTTTCCATATGGTGTTCAGGCAAGGGTGCTGACCCTTCCAAATCTGACCTGTCTGTCCTTCTGGACTACTTGACACATTTACACACACTGGGCCTGAGGCCATCCACATTTAAGGTACACCTGGCTGCAGTCTTAGCATACCTATTGGCTGGCAAGGACAGGTCCATGACCTCTCATCTAGTATTCACAAAATACTTTAAAGGACCGAGTCACCTGTACCTTCCTTTGAGGGAGCCAGTCTGTGCTTGGGATCTAAATATCTGCATTGCCAAGCTCATGGAGCCTCCATTCGAGCCCTTGGCTACTGTATATTTGAAGTATGTCACTTGAGAAACTGTGTTCCAG
Organism: Neoceratodus forsteri; assembly: GCA_016271365.2. Classification (NCBI taxonomy): domain Eukaryota; kingdom Metazoa; phylum Chordata; order Ceratodontiformes; family Ceratodontidae; genus Neoceratodus; species Neoceratodus forsteri. Next base: position 970,322,909 of record CM057454.1, on the reverse strand, counting down.
GTGGCCATTACCTCTGCCAGGAGGATCAGCAAATTACAGGCACTGTGCACAGATGTGGATTACATCTCATTCCGCAGGGACAAGGTGGTCCTCAGGACTAATAGGACATTTCTTCCTGAGGTGGTATCTGACTTCCATCTGAATTGGACTATGACTCTACCTGTTTTCTTCACAGAGATCACTAGTTCCCCTGAAAAGAAGCTTTGTTGCCTAGATGTCAAAAGGGCCCTTAGCCACCATATTGTCAGAAACATGGTATGCAGACCAGAACAGACTCCGCTCTTCTTTACTTATGGTGAAGTAGGTTAAGGAAGAGCTGCCACAAAACGTACCATTGTTCACTGGATAGTGGCATGCATACAGTTTTGTTACAATAAAGTGGGTAAACAAGCTCCCCTGGGCCTTAGGGCTCATTTCACCAGGGGCACAGATGCAACAGTGGCAGCATCAAGGGATATCCCACTGTTGGAAATCTGCAAGGCAAGCTACCTGGAAAACGGTGCACACCTTTACAAAGCAGTACAGCCTGTATCTCCAATCCGGAAATATTGCCAGGTTTGGCACAGCAGTTTTGCAGAACCTGTTTTTGAAATAGGCTCTCTGCCCAACCTCCACAGGAACTGCTTGGTAGTCTGCATCTGTTTAATCATAATGAATGATTCCTGGTGTTAGAAGAAAAGATTACTCACCATAGTAATCTTGTTTCTTCAAAGGGATCACTCATTATGATTAAAGCATCCACCCTGCCTCTCCTACCAGCACCTTTAAAAAAAAAAAAAGAAAAGCTTACAATAAGTAGGGGGAACTTTTTGTTCTGCATTTCTGCTTTAGCATAAGCCACTTCTGAGAGTCATACATTTGAACCAGTTGGTGTCCTTTGTGAACTCACCTTTTGGATTTCGGCCTTCAGGGAAATGTGATTTTGGGGGTGGCTTAATTTACTTTTAATGATAAGATTAGCTAGAGGGTCTTACACCCTATGAGGCTTCACAAAGAATCTGAAGCACCTAGAGTGCAGCAGTTGCTAGGGCAGCAGTTTGAAATTGGCATGAGCCAATGAGAGTTTCATCATTTACATGTAGTTCTGAATTCCATTCTCACTCCATGCAGTTCAACACAGGAGGCTGACTGCATTAGTTTAATCACAATGAGTGATCCCTTTGAAGAACCAAGATTACATGGTGAGTAATTTTTTCTTTTACGTCAGTCCAGGTAGCTGCGACTCCTGTTATCCTGGCCTAGACCTGCCTTTTGGATGTTATTCTGGGGTAGAAGTGGATCTGGATGAGTATCTCCCTGTCCTGCTTTGTCGAAGACTCAACGGATGACTCATTTTATGGAATGGAATGCAAATTTTCTGTATTGGCGGAGCCTGTGATGGAAGATCTTCTTTCCAGTTTTTTTCTCGGGGATATGGGGTCCACCATAACATTTCAGTCTTCATTTTTGGACCAAAGCAGACTTCTACATCTTGAGTTCCTACATTCCTCAGTATGAGTACACCCTGTGGAACACACTCAGTTCAGTGGTCGAGAGCCTTCCGGAATGTAGTGCTCCATTGCTAGGGGCATATAGCCCAATAATCAGTTGACAGCTTTTAGGGACGCCTACGACATTGCCTGTAAGGTACCTGTCACTGGCAGCAGGTGGTTAATGTCTCCTTGACAGGACTTGTCTGTTTGGCCCTCAGGTTGAGCTCTGGAGGCCGCTCAGAACAATAGGGCTACCATTTAAATTACAGGTGGCACCTGCTGCCTCTCAGAGGGACGGGAACTGTCGACATTCTCATAACAGGCAGTCCTTTCAAGGTAGAGGCCTAGGAGCCTTTATCAGGAACCAACTCATTAGCCACAAAGAAAATGCAGCAGAGGGCACAGGGCCCAAAAGTGCCCTGACCCAGCCCAGGTCCCACCTCAGCTGTCTGAGGTGGACGCCTCTCAGCGGTGGGGGCGCATCTGATTCGGTTTTCCAACCAGTGGAAGTCCATTACAGCAGACGTATGGGTCATCAGGATTGTCCGAGTGGGATACTCTCCCAATTTCGCAGAGCTTTACCCAGTCCTTCCACCCAAACGGCAGCACAGTCTGTCTGCCTCTCAGTCAGACCCTCTTTCTTCTGAGATACAGGGACTCGGCGAGTACTGGACAGTAGAAGTTGTTCCACAGCAGAATGGAGTACAGTTTCCTATTTCCTTTGCTTCTGGTTCCAAGATAATAGACGGCATTCACCCAGTTGTCATCCTTGGAAGGTTAAACAAGTACCTTTTCAGGGAGGAGTTCACTAAAACCTCAGCGTTCATCTTCACTTCGTGGACATTTGGCTCCTAGCCATCTCATCCGGGCAGGAGACACAGGAAGCAGTTGCCATAGCTTCTCAGTTGCTCTGTTCCAGGAGGGGGTTTCTGATTCGGGAAGGCGCTAGTTTCATCTTCCCAGCAGCTCCTCCTCATAGGATCCCTCCTGGATACTTCCAGGGCGACGGTTCTCCTTGCGGAAGACAGGAGAAACAACCTCTTCAGATGACTCATTACATCACAGGTTCTCTTCAGACCCCTTTCGATGCAGCAGCTGCTGGGGCTGATGGCGTCATCCGCAGCAAGCAGTGCTCTCCGACTATGCATCTGCAATCCTCCATACAAAATGACAGAGCCTTAATATCTTAGAGATGAGAGCTGTCTTATCCGCTGTCCAAGTCCTGAAGGATGCCCTCTGCCACAAAGTCATCCTATTTCAGACGGACAACAAAGCTGTGATGTATTACATCAACAAGCAAGGTAGAGTGCCCTTCTACCCTCTGTGCAGGAAGGCCATAAGAATGTGAGAGTGGTACCTCGAGCATGTTGTGTCAGTTTAGACATCGTGCAGTCGCTATTCGATGAGCGGGGCAGTCCAGACTTGGTCCTTTTTGCATCCCCTTGCAACGCAAAACTACCTCTACCCTGCTTCAGAAATCCAGACCCTGGTGTTTTCTGTCAGGATGCATTCACTGCAGTGGACAAGACGCTTTCTGAATGCTTTCCTCCTCTTCCCTTAGTTCAGAGGATGCTGCTCAAGTTGTAGGCTCAAGGGGCAGGATGATTCTCATCGTCCCAGACTGGCCTCGGCAGATATGATTTGCATTGATCAACAGACTGTCAGAAGTTCCCCAGAGGCAACTCCCTCTACAAGCGAACCCTCTGATACAGGGACTTTGGTCCATCCTTACCTGCACTCCCTTTATCTCCATGCTGGGCTCCTGAGGAGGTGGAAGTGGGCAAGTTTTAGGTTTCCCAGGCAATCGCAGAAATCTTATTAGCCTTACACCAGGAGGGCTTACACAGCTAAGTGGAAACACTTCTCCATCTGGTGTGCAAAATCCCGCCTGGACCCTTTCGACTGCCCACCAAGTAAAGTGTTGGGGTACTTCTTGGACATGTTGAATGTAGGTCTGCAGTACTTGGCAGTGAAGGTATACCTCTGTGCATTTTTAGCCTATCTTGAGCCAGTAGAGAATGTCACTGGCTCAGTTGCCAGTAGTCAAGTTTTGCTTCTTCCTACCTACTTCGTCAACTCCAGAATGAAGGAGAGCGCTTCCTTCATTCTCTGGATGTTAAGAGGGTTCTGCAATTCTACATCTACAGAACGGAAGAGATACGCAATCTGCGCAACTATTGTATCTTTCTGCATTCCTCATCTGGGTCAGCCTGTTGCCTTGAGATGTATTTCTGCATGGTTACTAGCATGTCTTCAACACTATTAATCCATGGCACAGGTCAAGATGGAAGGCTGGGTTCACACCGCTCTAGCAGAGCAGTTGCAGCTTTCCTGGTGGAGATTCGTAATGTATCCGTTGCAGACATCTGCAAGGCAGCGACTTGGAGCTCAGTGCATACCTTTGTAAAGCACTACGTTCTGGATGTCCATGCCAGACAGCTCACTTTCTTTGGCAGGATGGTCCTTATGGACTTCTGTCCTGAGTGAGCTCTGTCTCCTACTGCCCTACTGGGGGGTTGGATTTTTAGCCTTGCCGTTCGGGCTGTGAAGACATTGTTGAATTGACCCTTCTTACCTGGGTCTTGCGGGCCATCTTATGTCCGGAAGTTAGGGTTAGGTTTTCTTAAGTTAGTTTTCATGGTACCTCTTCAGTCAAAAATGTCCTGAGGTAGTTGTAGAGTCGACGCCGAGATAGCCTATACGGTGTGAGCTAGTCTTACAGCGCCGTGCATTCGCAGTCCTATTCCGGCACCGGCCCTTCTGAAGATTTTTGGCTCCTGTGGGGTTCTAGTGCCTAAGGCGTAGTCCCATTAGTGTGAATGAATGGTGGAGACTTCGTCCAAGAAGATCAAGAATTACGGTAGGTACGTAATTTCAATTTTTTGATGGTCGCAGTTTTTACTTAGCTGTTTTCACATGGCGCTTACATTCCTAAACATCTAAATATAGTCTGTTCTTAATATGGTCTGTTCTTGTCATGCACAATGTAGTCTGTTATTTATTTGGAGATTCCCCTCCACCCCAACTGTTGTGTTACTAAAAACAAAAAATAGTTTAATAAACATATCATAGAAACATAGAAATTGTTGGCAGATAAGGACCGCCAAGCCCATCCAGTCTGCCTGAAAGCCCTACACTAATTTGTGGCGTCTGACCCTAACTGGTCAATGGCTTTTCACCCCGCCTTCCCACATCTAAAGTACCCTTATGGCTGTCCCAGGCATATTTAAAACCCTCCACTGTGCTCACTCCACCACCTCCTGTGGCAGTCTTATTTCATGTGTCCACCCTCTCCATGAAGAAAAACGTCCTCACATTTCCCCTCAGCCCGCCACCTTCCAATTTCATATCATGTCCCCTCGTTCTTGTACATCTCTTATATTGGAAAATGTCTCTCTCCCCGGCACCTTGTTTGTGCCCTTAAGGTACTTGAATGTTTCTGTCATGTCTCCTGATCCCACATAGTACATATTGAGGTTCTTTAGTCTCTCCTCATGTGATTTCTGGTGTAAGCCCTGTACCATCTTGAGTGACCCTTCTCTAGACTGCCTGCACCCTGTCAATGTCCTTACGAAAATACAGCCTCCAGAATCGCACAGAGTACTCTAGGTGAGGCCTCGCTAGCGTTTTGTACAATGGTATCACCACCTCCCGCCTTCTGCTAGTAATACCACTGCCTATGCACCCCAGCATGTCCTTGGCTTTCCTTGCAGCCTTTGTACTCTACTTAGACACCTTTAGGTCATCAGAAATGATAACCCCCAGGTCCCTTTCTTCCTTGGTGATTGTCAGCAACCCCCCCCCCCCAAATCCTGTAGCTCTTACCAGGGTTCCTTCTTCCCAGGTGCATTTATTTTGCACTTCTTGGAATTGAACCTCAGTTGCCACACTTCAGACCATTTTTCAAGATTCCCCAGGCCCCTCCTCTTTCTCTCCACCCCACATGGATTATCCACCCTATTGCAGATCTTGGTGTCATCTGCAAACTGGCAGACCTTTCCATCCAGTCCTACCGCAATGTCACTAATGAAGACATTAAACAGGACTGGCTCAGTGACTGATCCCTGTGGTACCCCGCTGGTCGCCCCCTCTCCCCTGATGGGATCCCATTTATCACCACCCTGTGTTTCCTGTCCGTTAGCCAGTTCCTAACCCAGCTTACCACCTTGTGCCCCGTGCTCAGACTATTCATTTTGTTGAGCAACCTTTTATGTGGGATGATGTCAAAGGCTTTGCTGAAATCGAGTTAGGCGACATGAACTGTTCCCCCAATTTGCCTCCCTTGTCACCCAGTCAGAAAAATATATCACTTTCTTCTGACACAACCTTCCTGCTGTGAATCTGTGTTGCCTCGGATCCTGGGCAAACGCTGGATTCCAAGTGTTCCACTATTCTTTCTTTAAGCAGTGCCTCTATGATCTTACCCACTACTGAGGTGAGGCTGACCGGCCTGTAGTTCCCTGCCTCCTCCCAACTAACACTTTTTTTTTTAACTAATATTTTATTGATTTTACGTAACACACAGCATTATATTACTTCACCTACTGGTAGGCATACATATATTCAACTGTTATACAAGGTTTTACAGTAACATCACGAGCAATGTCCCTGTATAGCATTACCACACGTGGGGGTTAACAAAAAAAAATTCATCCCATTTAAGTAAGTCCGTGTTTAATGCACATAGGAATGTCCAATGCCAGTAAATATGTATGGCAAAAAATCGCATCTACAACCATGAGCAGGGATGACAAATAATAATTAGATAGCCATATCGCACACCCTGTAAAAGGGTTAACATCCCATCTGTAATCGGCCGCACTATAAAAAAGGAAAAAAAACAAAAAACACATGCAGTTATCCCCACAGATATCCACGTCCAGGTTAATCAGAACATTGAACCTTTCAACTTTTACACATATGTTAGTTATTACTGCTATTTTTTGGCATAAACCACCTTATTATGACCTGGTTTATCTATCCAGGGCTGACATAACTAGTTAGTAGAGAGAGAGAGAGAACTTTGTATTACTGCAACAATTATTAAACAGACTTCCCCTACCCCAGTCCACCTCCTGTTGCTAAAATTACCCCATCAAAGGTGTGTCTGCATAATATTTTTCAGGAGGAGGACATTGCAGATATGAGGGTCTATTTTAGCAACAATTTCTCTATACCCACAGAAAACATATTTTCTCCCCGCTTCCCTTCCTGGTATTGCCAACCATAAGGGATACTTACTTCATGTTACCTGCTCCTCCTCAGATTTGGAAGCCACTTCTTGTGCTGTGAATTGTCTCTCTATTTTGTAAAGAAGTTTGGAGGCTTCCGAGGACTCTGAAAATTGATATGTCTTGCCCCCATAAACAATCCTGAGGCTGGTCGGCATTAGAAGCACATGATGAACCCCCCAGGGCTCGCAACCATTCCTGTATGCTGTCAAAACTTTTCTGGCACATCCTTGTTGCATAACTCAAGTACAGAAACAAGTGGACCATTTGCTCATTCCAAGATAAAGGACTGAGATTTTTAGCTTGCTGCAGCAGTATGTCCCTCTCCACAGAGGTACGGAACTCCAGCATTAGGGTACATGGGAGTGCAGATCCAGTTGCGGCCCTACGTCTGCCGCCACATGAAATGTTCCAGTAGGCCTTAATTAATTCAAAGGGCAGTTCAGCTTGCAACAGTTCTTTTAGCCAGGTTTGTAAAAAAGGTATTGGCTGTTCCCCTTCCAAGTCTTCAGGCAGTCCCAGAAGACGAATGTGTGTAGATCAGGCTGCATTTTCCAGGTTCTCCAGCTGCTTCCGAAGTAGGCCAGTTTCTTTGGTGAGCCCCACCGTCGCCATGATGGCTTTGTTAGCTTTCTGGGTCGCTCCCTTCGCTTCTTCAGCAGCTGTGTCCATCTTGGAGTGGAGCTGTTTAAGCTCCGACCCAAATTCTTCTAATTTGTGATCCAGCCCCCTGAATTGCTCTCAAGAGCGCTGCATTAGATGGCTGAGGCCCTTCTTGCTCAGGTACCTCGAGGTGATATATTTGCTGCCGCCCACTCTGGTCTAGTTTGTGCGGGTCCCTTCCACAGGCACTCCCACTTTATTTGTTTGTCCCATGGTCGTCTAGCCAAAAATGGCACAGTGGAGATTTTTATATCAAACAGTGGCTCCAGTGATACTCTTTCCTCTGAGACCAGCTTAAAAGGGGTTTCTTGCCTACCTACTACTACGTTTGTGTAGAGGGACTACATGTGCCCTCTTCCAGTCCTCTGGAACCACTCCTGTGTTGAGTGACAAGGTGAACAATGCTGACAGAGGTGCCATTAGCTCTCTTCACAGCCTCCTTAATATACTCAGGTGTATGCCATCTGGCCCCATTGCTTTGTCCACCTTCAGTTTTGTGAGCTCCTCCAGGACTCTGTCCACTGTGAATGGACTTGTGTTTATTCCCCGTGTCTGTTACCCAGCTGTAGTCCCTGACCTTCCCCTTTCGTGAATACTGAACAGAGTATTTGTTCAGTATTTCTGCCTTCCATGTCTCCTCCCCTTACACTGCCCTGTATCCCTTTGAGCCTTACAACTCCCCCCCCCACCGGTCTTCCTTCTTTCGCTAATGTACCTGTAGAATGCCTTTTCCCCTTTCTTCACTGTCTTCGCTAATCTTTCTTCAGTCTGCACATTTGCTCTGCTTATAACCTTCCCTTAGATTCCTTAGGTACACCTCCCTGTCCCCCCTTCCTTTTAGTTTCCTGAAACCTTCCCTTTTGCCCCTTACCTTGTCTGCCACATCTCTCGAGTACCACAGTGGTTTCCTCCTTCTCTTGCCCTTATCTTAACCACCAAACAATGTGGTTCATGATAAACACAGCCGTAGAGTCAAGGCATACAAAAGCGAGGGTACTGGATTTTAGGAAGCATAAGGAATCACAGAAGGAGCAGGACAGAGAACTGTATCAGCTAAAGCAAAAGGAAGCAGGCAAGGCAGTCAGAATAGCAAAGGCCCAAACTGAGGAAAGATAGCTAACTCAGTTAAGAAACCTTTTATAGGTACATTAGGGTGAAGAAGGACCAAGGAGAGATAGTGAGGTTTAATGGGGAGACAATGAAAAGGCAGTGATACTGAATGAATACTTTTGCTCAGTATTCACAAAAGTAGAGGAGGGGCCGTACCTAAACCAAACAATAGAAGCACTCTGGATAGGGGGGGTCAATAATAGTCCATTGACAGAAGAAAGGGTCCTGAAAGAATTCCTAAAACTGAAGGTGGACAAAGCAATGGGGCCTGACGGGATTCACCCCAGAATTCTAAAAGAACTAAGGGGAGAACTAGTGACACCACTGACTATCCTTTTTAACAAATCATGCGTGGATGGTGTGGTACCTGAGGGCTGGAGGAGGGTGGATGTGATTCCCCTTCACAAAAGTGGGAGCAAGACAGAGGCAGGAAACTACAGGCCTGTTAGTTTGACCTCAGTGGTAGGGAAAGTGATGGAATCACTTCTGAAAGAAAGAATTGTTGAGTACCTGGAGGCCAGCGGGGCATAGGACCCAAGGCAGCATGGATTCACATCGGAAAGGTCATGTCAAACAAATCTAATAGATTTCTTTGACTGGGTGATCAAAGTATTCAATCAGGAAGGAGCTGTGGATATGGCCTACCTAGATTTTAATAAGGCATTTGACACAGTCCCACACAGAAGATTAATAAACAAGTTAGCCATCCTGGGAGTGGGTCCCAGGGTGGTAGCCTGGGTAACAAATTGGTTGGACAACAGGATGCAGCGGGTACTAGTAAATGGAGTCCACTCCGAAGAAAGGGGGCTTACTAGCGGGGTACAGCAGGGTTCAGTACTGGGACCGGTCCTCTTCACTGTCTTTATAGGTGACATTGCAGAGGGATTGGAAGGAAAAGTATGCCTCTTTGCAGACGACACAAAGATCTGCAACAGGGTTGATACACTGGGGGTGGGTAGAAAGGTTGAGAAGGGACTTGGCAAGGTTGGAGGAATGATCAGATGTGGCAGCTTAGATTTAATGTAAAAGTGCAGAGTAATGCACCTGGAAACAAAACCCAGGGGAAGAGTACGCAATGGGGGGGGGGGGTACTAACAACAACAAAAATGGACAGGGACCCGGGGGTAGTCATATTAGATGACCTAAAGATAGGCAAGCAGTGTGAGAAAGCAGTAAGGAGGGCTGGAAGGATACAGGGATGCATAGGGAGAGGCATCACCAGTAGAAAACAGGAATTGTTTTCCCTCTATACAGACAGCTGGTGAGACCCCATCTGGAGTATTGCGTGCAGTTCTGGAGACCCCATCTCTGCAAGGACACAGGATAGAGGCGGTCCAGAGGAGGGCAACTAAAATGGTGCAAGGTCTGCACCAGAAGCCATACGAAGAGAGACTAAAGGAGCTTAATATGTATACCGACGAGGAAAGGAGGGAGAGGGCAGACATGATAGAAACTTTCAAGTACCTCAAGGGAATCAACAGAATCCAAGAGGGTAGCATCTTTCAGAAAAAGAGATGTGGAAGAACAAGGGGGCACAATTTGAAGATAGGGAGGGGACGGCTTAGGGGCAAAGTGAGGAAGTATTTTTTTCACTGAGAGGGTGGTGGACATGCAGAACGGCCTTTCTGAGGAGGTAGTTGGGTCAAAAACAGTGGGGGAATTCAAGAGTGTACAGGACAGACCTAAGGCAATTCTAGTGGGGGGGTAAGAGGAAGTAGGCTGTTTGTTTACTAGGATCTGCAGCTTATCAAATTGGTAGAGAAATGGGCATACTGGGTGGGCCAAATGGCCCTTATCTGCTGTCAAAGTCTGTGTTTCTGTGTATCTACCAACCTGATGCATTGGCTCATCACCTCCTCTATGGCTCCCTTCAGTTGTTCCCACCACTGCTCCTCAACTCCCCCTCCTGTCTCCCTTCTTGCCAGTGCCTCTTTGATGCAACTCCCCATTTTAACAAAATCCGTCCTCCTAAAATCTAAGACCTTTGCCTTCATGTGACTAGACTGTATCTCTGTCCCTCTGCTAAACCACACTGTGTGATGGTCGCTAGAACCCAGTTGACGTTCCACCTGGACGTCTGTGATGTCTGTACTAGTGGTAGAAATTAAGAAAACAAACTATTGTGAAGGTGAAATACCAAAAACATGAAGTTGATATTCCGCGCCCCTTGGTCTGCCTGTCCAAAATAACAGTGCTGTAGCTTAAACTGCACAGCGGTGGCATGGTGGAGTGGAACTCTAGTTGGAATACCAGCATGATAAAAAAAAAAAAAAAAAAAAATGGTGTTGTGCCATAGAAACTGGCATGCAAAGTCAGACGGAATACCATTTGAATATGAGAATGGCTGGCCCTTGTATGTGTGTCACAGCTTGTTAGGATTCACATGCTTTTAAAGGTAATACTATACTAAATACATCTCCACTTGTAAAGCAGTGCCTCGGTTGGCGATGGTGGGCCTGACCGTAGAAAGCTCCAAAAAAATGGTCAAGCCAACAGGATGGCGATGCCGAAGTAAATTAGAAAAGAGTTGATGTGAGAAAGAAATGTTATGTTGTGAACAAATGAGGACAAACTACATCTCCACTGGTTCGATGTGCACTCATTGGTGGCCAAAAAAAACCCAAAACAACTGAACTTGATTGGGGCCACCCATATTATTTGGGTGACATGCAGGCATTCAGCACCATACGTGAGAACGTTGATGTGGGTGATCCTAGCTATGAAATGTTTCTTGTGTGGTGCTGCTGGCTTACAGTCTGATATGAAGGCCCTATAAAGGAGATATCTTTACGAAGATATGATATTGCACATTAGTTGGGCTGTCCTGAGTAAAAACAAACCCCCACAAAGCTGTCAAACTGCAGTTGGTGGTATAGTGATTTAAATTTGATCCAGTGTGTCAACATTCCAGTTTTCATGCTGCACTCTTAATTTGCCTTGCTATAACAACACAGTTATTTCCTTATTAATTTTTTCAGTATTAAAGGACAGAAGTAGTGCATTCCAAAGTGCTGATTTTGCAGATGTGTTGTGCTTGTGTTGGTGTGTCCTCCTTTGCTGATTTCCTGCAGTTTTGTAATCTGTTAACCACCTGCTTCCTGTAGTTTGGGCATTGTGCTTGAAAATGTATTGCTGAAATTGCAGTATTTCACTCAGACTGATGACCTCTGACCCATAGATCAGGAAAGTACAATGAAACCTATTCTCTGATGTCCATGAAAGAAGGAAACCACAGAATATAGTTAAAAAATAACTAAGAAGCAGCTACCAGGTTTCCCTTGATCCTGACTAGAAAAGTAAGAAATTGTAATCTGTGACAAGCAAAATATATGTGTTGAGGCAAGCCCCCCGTGTTCTGCAGTTGCATGGCTGCAGACATTTCCAAAAGTTGGGCTGCTAGAAAATCACCACGGAAGTTTGACCTGCTGTCAGATAGACTAAGAATTTGGAAAAAGAGTGTGGATGGCATCCACCTTTCAGTGTCCTCCCATGATTCACATCCAGATCCGTACAATAGCACACATCCTGTGGAATGTCTGCAAAATCAGGTGGCACTGAATATATTTAGAGGGAAACAGTCAGTGCTAAGAGCTCCACGCATGAGTATGGTGCGTGTCCCAATTTGTGCTTTGTGTGCAAAATTGTTTTTTTTTTTTTTTACTTACTGTTTACTGCAGTATTGTAGATTGTATCAGATTGGTTCTGCTGACTTGCAAGCTGATATTTTTAGTAACTACAGATCCCACAAGCCTCTGCAGCTGACATTATAGGAGATTCCGCTGTCCTCCCTAGGCTAAGTACAGTCAGAGAGCACTGTACTTAGCCTCAGGAGAACAGCAGGAAAGACAAACATCTGATTGGGACATGTGAAAACTGTAACATGCACTGCAGGCTACTGAATCTCTCACTGCTGCAGCCCTCTTCTGATGTGAGCAGCAGGGAATTCTGGGATTTGTAGTTTACAGACAATGTCAGCTTGCAAGTCAGTAGTATCAGTCTTATACAATCCACTAAACTGCAGTAAATGGTAAGTTAAAAAAAAAATGGTACTGGCACAAAAAGTGAAAATTGGAACTAGACCCAAACTTGTGTGTGGGACTGGTTTGACATCATAAAAATTGAATCAGTCTGCGGTGGCTGTGATGCTGTTACCATGCTGAATTGCCAGGAATTGTGATTCAGATTTACCCCCCCGCCCCAGCACTGGTCACAGTAAATGTACAAACTCAAACCAGAAAAATTGTGGTGATAGTGTTTTTTCATGCTACTGAGCCTGGACAAAAATAGCATACATTCGCTGTAGACTGTACAGAAATAAATTACAGATAAAAGATGCATGCGGGAACAGAAAGAAGGATGTTGCAGAAAATAGAAGTGAGTGTGCAAATAACCTAAATAAAAAGAAACATGTACAGAACTGAAAAAAGAAAATACAGAAAAAAAGGCAAGGACAGAAAAAGAGCCAGCACAGTGGCACAGCGTTAATGCTGCCACCCACAACACCTTGTGACACAGGATCACGAGTGACCTCGGGTTGTTGGGGGCGGCCGTGGGGAGGATTAAGCATCTGCTGGACTGTTCTCCTTTCCTGGGGAGGAGGTTGCAGGCTCTGCCACGTGACTGTCTAGAGGTGGAGGTCTGGTGATAGGATGAGTCTGGAAGCAGCATGAAAGAGGGAGCTGCGGGACTCTGCGCTGCATGCATGCCTTCACGTGCATGCGCTGGCGTACACACCCAGCTATGGCTGGGAGGGAAGGAGAGAATCGGGGGAGGGGATCATGTGAAGCCGTGCTCATTGCACTGTGACCCGTTCTGCCACTCTAGTCCAGGGGTAGTCTGACTATGAATTTGGGAGGTGGCCCTCCCCCCTCTTGCCCCCACCCCATGTTGGCTGGGGACCACGCAAGATGTGGACCTATGGCTGGAGGAAGGTAGGGGATGGTCACGGAACATAGGGACAGGGCTGAAAGTGTTGCAAAAGCAAAAAAACAGAAAAAAGAGAACCAGAATACACAGAAAGAACAGTACATAAGAGAAAATAGCGAGAAAAGAAACAATAGAGAGAACGACAGAACACGGAGACTGAAAGGGGAGGTAACCAGAAGTAGAACCGTGTGTGCATGTGTGTGTTGGGATGCTAACAAAAAAAAAAAAAAAGTTACTGGTGTCCCTGCTTCAGCACAGAGGGGTCAAGGTTCTTTTGTACCTGGAGGACTAGCTAATCAGGTTGAAAATCCTACCTCACATCAGACTCACTCAGAAATTTAACAGGATCTTTCCTGACCAACTGGTATAAGAGCTCCTTATCAGAAGGTACTACACGCCTTCTCTCCCCTGCCCTTGATTACACGGGTCCTGCAAAAGATTCAGGGTGGTCAGGGCAGGAGTTATATGATAGCCCATGTATAGCTCCAGAAGAACTTGTTTTTCAGATGTGGTAGATCTGGCAGTGGTGCTGCCAGAGTGGTGGGACCTTCTCATTCAGGGACCTGTGTGTCACAAACACGGTCTGGAGGCTGAGATCTAGTCTCAATATTAGTGTATTCCCAGAAGAACAAAGGATATATGGCACACAGGGACCGGGTGCAAAAATATTTAGATTTATTATGGCACACTTGCCAAAATTGTGCAATCCCCATCTTCAAGATACAGCAAATATACAGACAGACAAATGAACCCCGCTGCTTCGACACTAAACAAGAGTCTTCATCAGGGGGTAGCTTTTGCTAAATTGGGTCTGGCTTACCTATGATATGAGAACCGGTCTCCAGCATTCCTGCTCGCACACTCCACCAGAGGATTAATTAGTGTATTCCCAGTCAGTTGTAGGTTGCCTTCTAAATGCTAGAAAGTCTGCACCCACTAGAGTATACTATTAGGCCTGCAAAGCCAACTTAATTGTGGTATCCTTGATTTTTGACTGCCTCTCCCTTAAGCTCATTTTTGGCGGCTGCCCTGCCTTTGTAAAGATCTGTAACAGAGTTGATACACAAGGGGGGTAGAAAAGATGAGAAGGGACTTGGCAAGGTTGGAGGAATGGTCAGACATGTGGCAACTTAGATTCAATACAAAGAAGTGCAAAGTAATGCACCTGGGAAACAAAACCCAGGAGAAGAGTACACAATAGCAGGGGAGGTACTAACAACAACAAAAATGGAAAGGGACCTGGGGTAGTCATATCAGATGACCTAAAGGTGGGTAAGCAATGTGAAAAGTCGGTAAGAGAGCCAGGTGGATACTGGGATGCATAGGAAGGGCATCACAAGTAGAAAAGGAAGTGGTTATCCTCTGTACAGACAGTTGGTGAGACCCCATCTGGAGTACTGTGTGCAGTTTTGGAGACCTCATCTCACGCAGGACATAGACAGGATGGAAGCAGTCCAGAGGAGGGCAACTAAAATGGTGCAGGGTCTGCAGCAGAAGCCATATGAAGAGAGACTGAGAGAGCTTAATATATACTCTTGATGAAAGGAGGGACAGGGGACATGATAGAAACATTTAAGTACCTCAAGGGAATCAACAAAGTCCAGGAGGGTAGCATCTTTCAGAAAAGATGTGTAAGAACAAGGGCACAATTTAAAGATAGAGGACGGCTCAGGGGTAATGTGAGAAATTTTTTCACAGAGAGAGTGGTGGATACATGGAACAGCCTTCCTGAGGAGGTCGTTGGGTCTAAAACAGTGGGGGAATTCAAACATGCATGGGACAGACACAAGGCAATTATAGTTGGGGGTGGCAGGAAGTAGGCTGTTGGTTAACTAGAATCTGCAGCTTATCCAGTAGGTAGGGAAATGGGCAGACTGGGTGGGCCAAGTGGTCCTTATCTGCCGTCAAAGTCTATGTTTCTATGTTTCTATGTAATACTGTTAAGTCTGGAATGCCTTCACCAAGTAGACTCGGGTCCATTAACTTGACCCAATGAATGCAGGAATCCCACAGGTAGTGGGCTGCCTGCAGTCTGCATTAACCTTAGGATTGGCTCCATCGATTCTTAGGGTCCAGGCATTTATCTCATCAGTCATTCTTCCAGAGGGGAGTTTTGGCCTAGAGCTCATACTCACAACTTGAGAGTCCCGAGAGCAGCCTCTCTAGCCAAGCTGAAGGCTTGGGGTTAACGCTTTTGTATATTCATGCCTGAAAGTGTAGTCCAGAGAATGGGCCAGAAATTTGGGCCCAAGGTTAACTTCCTGTTTCTGGAGGGGAGTCTCGGGGTTGATAAAAACATTTTGAGTGATTTGAGGGGGATGTGGTCTGTTAGGGTCTACTTCTGATAGATATAGAGGAATATTAGTAAATATGTAGGGGGGAGGGTCTCTGGAGACCAGTTAAGGTCTGTGTAGACAGACTAGGCAGGGGCAGACTGGGTGGGCCATGTGGTCCTGTCCTGCGGACAATTTCTATGTCTCAAGACGGGGCCCTCACTTCATGTTTCATTGCTCTTAAATGATTTCAAGAGGGCAGTATGCAGAAGTGTATGCAGTGCAAACAGTTTCAATTTCTAACTATTTTAAGTTCCTTTCTCTCCTCTACATAGCTTTTCTTTGTACATTGGTATGCTACAGTATCTTTTTGACTGAGTTTTGTATTTGTAATAAAACATGAATTAAGGATGAAACAGCAAATTCTTCACTGAGCAAAATACCATACCTGGAACTTGTCTTCCGGTCTGGAGTCTCACATGTTCTTTCATCCTCAGCCCTCCCACTTTAGTTGGCTGTCTACAGTTGGAATAGTTATCTGTTGTTTTTCTGATGGTAGGGCCAAGAGTTTGGTAACTCTTTATTTCAAATTTGTCTGCTAGTTGTAAAGTTCTGCTACAACAATGGGCAACTGGCTAGAATGGTGGGAACAGCAGACTTTATACTGTAGGAGCCGCACCCATCTGCCAGTCCCATTGCTCGGTCTAGTTAGGGTATGCCTCCATGAAGCTGCTGCCCCTGGAGTTAAAGTTGTTAAGATGGAAGGACATGGGATACTCTGGGGAAACTAAGTTTTCAGGAATTATATTTTCTATTTGGGAGTATTCTTGAGATTCCATAGTTAGGGCTGGTGGAAATCTCTGGAGAAATGCGAATGGTCAGTCTTGCATGGGCAAATTGGGGCAGGGATAGATGGGCACAGGCTACTACTTCTTAGCTTGCCAAGGGTTAGCATTATGGAAAGCTGCTATTGGATCTGCCTGCCTTGCCTTTCTGGTCAGAGGATGATTGGTGACTATTGAGTGACTGCCTAGACAGAAGGGGGGGATGTGGTAGGCTTGGATGGTAGAAAAAAGTAAATGGCATTCTGCGTCTTTCAACACTAGGTGGCTGCTTTACCTGAGAGAAAGGAGATTTGTTGTAAAGATGCCTTATATATAACCTGCTGTTCCAGCAAAAAGGATTTAATTCTCTTGAATTTCAGTAGTGGTAGCTCACTGAAAATGGAAACCTACAATAGGTATTGAATTTAAATGAACTGACTGCACTGCCTGGTTACATTACACTTGTCTGAGCCTGCTGCTCAGTAAGTAAGGCAGTCAACTACTAGTGTTACTGATATGGGTGCAGGAGTAATAAGATTGCTTCCTCCGCAGATCTAGGAAGATTAATTTTCAAAATAGGACACTTTGGCTAGGCTTCTTTTTCCCCTGTTCTTCTGTAAAGCCTCACTAACTGGAGGGTGCATCATGTATTCACTCTGCATCATCTGCAGCGTGTAATGTAAATTTTGGTTTGCTGTAAGCATTAAGGATTGCACCAGCAGAGGAATGCCTGTGCAGGCAGCTGGTACACAGAGGTTCTGCTCCTTGCGTGTGGGGACCTCTGTACATCCATTTCCTGGATGCAGACCCCCTCTTCTTCCGACTCTGAGCTACTTGAACAGCTGTGTGGATGGCATGGTTGGTGATGGGGTCGTGCAAGTGCCTAATTTCCAGTTGAATCTCCATAGTGCAGAGTGCCAGCAGAGAGGTTGCAGACTGCACAGGGCAAGAGCCTGCCATAGTGGCAAGGTGCCATCCTCTGCTCAGCCGCTTTATGTTGCTGGGGGCCTGGACAGCCTCTCCTTCAAATGCCCCCAGCCCACTGAGCTTGCAGAAAGGTTTAGGGGTTGGCCCAGCATTGTCTGTGTAGTCATAAAATACACATGATGCCTTCAATGGGAATATGGTAGTCCTTGGAGGACTGCCATATCCCATGCTTTCCTGCTCAGTTCGGCTTGAGTATTCACTGCAGTGTTGACCGAGCATCCAGTTGGTTGCCCAGTGTCATACGAACAAGCCAGCAGAAGAAGGCCATTTGGTCTATCAAGTCTGCTCATATTGCAGGGTCCACAGCTTGAGCTAATGTCCCTGTGCCCCAGTGTGAAGCCCTGCACTCAAGGGTAGCGGTTGGTAGGGGCTATTGAAGCCACCTGATGCAGAGGCATTGAGGTGCGGAGCAATGTGGTCGGGATATTCAGAAATTGCATGCATCACCCGCTGCTCTGTGGATTGGGGACACAAGCCTGTTGTCTGACCAAACACACATTAAGTGCTGAAATGCACCACTGCGTTTTGTTTCTGTCTCTGCTTCCAAGTTTTCAGAACCATAACATTCCAGATTCTGGGGTTTCAATGTGAACCCTGGTCTCTTAAGTGGTAGCACAGTGCAGTTCCATTGTGGTTGTGGGCTGAGTTCAAAACTTTTTATGATAGCAACAGACCTGGGGTTTCAGCCAGCCGTAAAACTAACATCATAAGATTGTTGTGAGCCAGAGAGATCAAGGTGGAAAACAGATGAGAAACAGCAGATGGTACCCCCTACCCCCAAAAAGTATCCTGTGGGCATATGGCTGTCACATACTGGTTATGCCCCTCTTTTCCCACTTGTGTACTTCTTTACAAAATAATGCACCCTCTGGATTACGGGACTTCTTTACCCAGGTTGTAGGTCCCCTTTTGTCAGCACAAGTCTCAGACCCTACCAGTTTGTTTTAAACATTGACTCCTGTCTTTAGGTGAAATAGTATGTTTAGTACTGTGTCTTTTAAGGCGGATGCAGACTGTTCATTAAAATGATTTCCTTCCCCAATAAGCTCAAACAGAGATGTTTTTAAAAAATATGGAGTTATTACACAATTTACAAACATCATTTATTTATTGATTAATTGAGAATTGGTAACCGATAAAGGCGCACTGACCAAGGCTAATTTTTAGGTGTGGCCCGGGGAAAGGGAAATAGGGAGACAAAAATTACAAAGTATAGGCAACATATACAAAGTATACCTGGTAGAGAGATGCAAGGTGTGGCAAAATATTTATTTATTTATTGAATTGTTTCACCAGGAAAGATACACTGAGCAACTTAATGCTCGTCTTACAGTACATCCTGGGGGAAGGGGAAACGGATATACAGAGTACAAATATACAGATATACAGAGTACAGTTCAGGTAAGTACATACAGATGGTGTAATTATATATACAGTTATAAAAACAGGAACAAGGCACTTGAGACAATGAAGGCTGTAGAGTATCAGTGCAAGCAGACCTTGGGAGCAGCATATAAAGCAGAATCAGTACATAGGATACAAGGTTGACAATGCATAAAATACAGACAGTACACTAGTGCAATATGCAGCAGGGTGAGCACGTAGGAACCAGTCACCCCTATTTAAGAGCCGGTCTATAGGAATAAGTGCAAGTGGGGGAGGCAGGAGAGGAGATGGAGAGAAAGACAGAGAGGGAGACAGATGGGGGGGGTCAGCAGCAGGTGCAAGAGGGTGTGAGGTAGTTGTGCAACGCAGTGGTAAGGGAATAGAGGAAGGAGGAGTGACGGATTTGTGGAGGGAGAGCATTCCACATTTTAGGCAGGTGGTAGGAGAAGGCTTTTTGGCCAGAGGTAGTGGTTCTGCAGGGGAGTGATTGGGTGCGAGTGTCAGCATGGGATCTCGGGGAATAGAGGGAGAGGGTAAGGGTGCCAAGAGAGGAGGAGATATATGAGGGGAGAGAACCAAGCCAGAATTCAGAGATGAATTTAGCACCAAGAAGCGTGTGCCAGGAGTGTAGGGGAAGAAGGTTGAGAGTGCGGTAGAGGTCACAGTGCTGGGTATGAGAGGGGGCATCAAGAGCAAAACGACAGAAGGAGTTAAAGAGAGGGTCCAGTCTGGATAGGTGGGACTGTGGGGCAGCATCGTAGACTATGTCGCAGTAATCGAAAATGGGCATGATCATCTTCTGTACCAGCTCACGCCTGGCGGCGAACTGGATGCAGCTGCGGTTTCTGTAAAGTGCCCCAAGCTTGGGCCTTAGTTTTTTCAGAATGGCATCAATATGTACAGAGAAGTTGAGGTGTCTGTCCAGCCAGATGCCGAGATACCTGAAAAAGGAGGAGTCCTCTAAAGCAGTCCCATCAAGGATGTGGAAGGAAGGGAGGTGAGTAAGACTAACGAGTCTCTGCCTTGTGCCAAAGGACATGGAGACTGTCTTCTTGGCATTTAGAAAGAGTTGATGAGATCTAAACCAGAGTTGGACTTTGGTGAAGTCGGAATGAAGCCTGGTAGTAACATCAGCAACAGTATTGCCAGAGGTAAACAATACTGTATCATCCGCATACATGTGGATGCCAGATGTGGTTTAACCCCGGGGGAGGTCATTTAAAAAGATGGAGAACAGAATGGGGCCTAACACAGAGCCTTGTGGGACTCCAGTGGTTATAGGCCGGGAGAAGAGATAGCATCAGCAATTCTCACTGATTGTGACCTGCCGGACAGGTAGGCTCTGAACCATCCTGTAGCAGACGGGGATAGACCAACAGTAATTAAAGAATAAATACAACACTGTAAACTGTGTACAGGCTAGTATATTAAAACTAAAACACTGGTGCAGCCAGGAGCACCAAGTCGAAGTACAGTAGAGTAGTATGGCAAATTAACTGTGTCCAGGGCAGGAGCACGAGGGGGCACCAGGAAGCTTAAGCTGGCATTTGTGTGGGAGAAAAGGAAAGGGGCGAAACCAAGGGTGGAAGGGAGATTGTATGATACAACTGTTACAAAACAAAGGGTACATTTTTTACATCTGAAAAGAATAATAAAATTCAACTGAATGGCCGGTCCATTGGCACAGTGGCAGTGTTGTTGCTTGTGACTCTGGCAACCTGTGCTTGGGAGTGAGCATTGATCTCCAGAGTGCCAGCGGGAAGAGGAGGTTTAAGCATCACAGCAGACGCTTGCCTTCTCTGGGTGGGAGGCTGACCATCATCTTCTTTTCCATGGGGTTCCTGAAGGGTGAGTCCCAGCAGCATGACTCGGGGGAAGGAAAGACATCACGGCCAAAGCCTCTGCCTATGCCTGTTGCAGGGGTGCATTGTGCAATAATCCCTGGACATTGGGTTTAGCAGAATTAATGCACTTCCCTGGTAGTTGAAGGTGCTGTACCTTTGGCCTTGTGCCTGCAGCTTGCCTGGGAAGTGTGCTAATTCTGCATAACCCAGTGCCCTGTCATGGATTTGTGTTTATAGACTAACCCTTTTTTTCTGTAAATTCTGCTCCCATGAAGAAGTACACACAACACGGAGATGCTCTCAATGCAGGAAGAGGGTGCAGTTCCGTGATGGCCAGCACTGATACAGTTCAGAAAGCACTTGACTGTGCACTCCTGGGCCTGGCGTTAGATAGTTCACTGAATGTAAGCCACAAGTAGTGTGCCGCAAAGACGTATGAATGTTTTATTTTATAAACATCCACTATGCTTGTAATCCTGTTCGTATATAGAAATAAAAGTGCCCAGTGCAAACTTTTGCAATTATAGGCAGATCTCAACTTAGTAAATGCCTCTGCACTTCGGCTCCACAATGAGCCTTTGTCAGGGGGTGGGTTTAACCACTCCCATGATGTCTTACGTAGGTCAGCTGATGCATAATTCATAGGTGTACTGAGTACTCAGTTTAGCTAAAATGCAAGCACAAGCATTGGGAGTTTTACATTTACAAAAAAAGTGCATTAGTCAGGCATGACTACCATAAAGTCATACAAAGAGTACAGATTTCATATCTAAGTTAACCTTAAACCCACACTTATTTGTAAAAAAAAAAACATAAATAGCAATATTTCAACTTTGAAACAATTCATTATAATATATGAAAAGTTTGAAAAATAGAACAGATTTCACTTTCTGACCCAAGGATTCACCAGCATTCACTGAACGCAGTGCTTCTAGGAGTAAAATGGGACTTGCTTAAACTGGGTTTCTGATCCAGAATGGAGAACAAGAGTAACACAAATTGAGAATAGTAGCTTAACCTGGGAAAAAAGACAGAAATTATTCATAGTGAAAGTTTATCATTGTTTACACACCTATAATCAGCTAGCAAACTATACTCCTGTAATTTGCAGGAAAACATTATGTTAGCAGTAACCCACAACAGGGTATGGGGTTATAGGCATTTAATCCACGCCGTGGGTGTGTTGTGAGGCATGAGGCCGCAGGCAGAGTATCCTCACAGTGCCTGAGGCGTGGGTTAAATGCCTGTAACCCCATACCTTGGAATGGGTTATTGTGCTTGTAACATGGGTTGTTTGTAGAAAAGAAATTAATGGAAAGGGCTTTATTTCTCTGGAAATACAAGAAATCCTAATGTATCTCACCGACTTGAAAAGAAGTACCCAACAAGTAATGCATCTGTCACTTATGTTACGAACACACAACTGTTACAGATCTACTTTTAGTATGATTTGTGACATCTGTTGTCCATTACATACATTGTGACACCTTACAAAATGCTGTCGTATCTCTCTTCCCCTCCCCCCCCCACACACACGCTTCTCGGAGCACATGCTGCTGCTGTCTGTGTCTCTGTCTCTCTCTCTCTCTCTCTCTCTCTCTGTGCCACATTTCATGCCTCATTGCTGACTCCTTAAAGACAGAGACACACACATACAGGAGTAGTTTCACGAAGACACTTATTTCACAAACTTCAGCCCTTTCAGGGTTTTATTTAACTCTAAAAATTGATTAGCGTTTTGCTCATAAAAGTTCTAAAACATTGTGAAAATGCATAGCACTTGCGTCACTGTGTTTAACAAACATGACACTTCTAGAAAATCTATATAAATACTTTCTGTACAGTTAGTATTGTCCCAAGAAAAAAAAACTGCTAATCAGTTATTTAAAACCCTGCCTTTATACAGCATTGCTTCATTCATTTAAAAACCTGGTGACCGGGAGAGCCACGTTGAGCCGACGCTCATTTGCAGGGGCGCTCCGGGGGATAGGATATAAAAAAAGGGTACTTGCTCCCCCATAGCCCATACTGCCCTGGTCTCCTGGTCACTCTCTCTGCCGTTTTTTCTGCCCCTATCTATGAAGCACACTCTGTTTCTCTGTTACCCATGTGTGTGTGTGTCTCTCTCTCTCTCTATATATCTCTCGCATGTTGACTGCACAGTGAACAGCTGCAGCTGTGTGCTGTCTGTCGTGGGGGGGGGACGACACAGTGAAGCTGCAGATATAAATTCTTATGCACGTGCTATGGGATGGGGGTACAGCTCTCTGTGCTGCCACTTGCTGCCTACTACCTGTCACTCTCTAAGCAGTGCCTTTCACTCCTCCCTCTGCTGGGGTCTGGGGAGGGCCGGGTGCGAACATTGATAGGGCACAGACAGATGTGAATATGAATGTTTTGCCCTCCATCCCTAACATCACCACATTGACAGGACACTGCAGAAATTCTGCA
The DNA here is from genome assembly GCA_016271365.2 of Neoceratodus forsteri. Lineage (NCBI taxonomy): Eukaryota > Metazoa > Chordata > Ceratodontiformes > Ceratodontidae > Neoceratodus > Neoceratodus forsteri. The sequence continues at coordinate 970,299,742 of CM057454.1, read as the reverse complement.
TTACATGTCCCCATGTCGTTGTCATCTCTCTATCTCTCTCTGCGATGATGTACAGCCGGTGTGGGGGTGGGGTGGTCTGCAAAGACAATGCTCCGATGTCTGACCACACACACACTTTACCAAGGGTCCTCCTCTCTGTCTGTATCTGCAGCCCAAATCCTCCACTCCTGCAAGCTGTCTCCTGGAGATTATAACATGGGCTGGAAAAAGTACACCACGTTGGGGCTGTCAGTCACTTTGCTACATGTTCAGTGGCTGTCTGTCACTGTTGAATTTCTCAACAGATAACAAGTGCTGCTCTGCACATGGATACTGCTTCAGGGACATCTCACACCAACTGTGGATTAAATAATGAATTCAATCCACAGTCAGGTGATCGTGTTTGTCCAATTACTTTTCGTCCTTTTTCCAACCCATGTTATAATCTGTTTTGTCAAATTTCTTTTAACTGAGCAGAAAGTGTTTTTGGTTCAGTTCATCATTGAGACCTACAGTTTTTAGGTTTTTTTTCAAGAGCTAGTGGAACCAAAACAGACAAGACAGGAAAATAACATATTTTAAGTAGTAGTCTGTTGTAACTTTTTTTCTGAAGTATTTTTTCCTTTTCCTCTTGCTCATTAGAAAGTGTTTTATGTGATAATGTTGTGTTGGATGTGTGGAACAGCTCTCAGCCTGGCAGTTGACATATCTATCTCTAGTCCCCCCACTGCATCTTCAGCATTGTGATCTCATGTTTTTTCCCCCCAATTGTTTAACCAGGTGAGACACACTAAGCTGAAAGCTTGTTTACAGGTGTAACCTGGGAGCACAGGGAAGTTAAGTGACTTGCTCAGGGTCACACGGTATGCAAGTGGGGGCTGTGGGATTCAAACCCAGGTCTCTTGATTTACAGCTCTGAGCCTTAAACCACTGCACTATACTGCCTCCCAGTGACATCAAAGATGACTGACCTAGCAGCTACTGAGTGGCTGTCCGTAAGCAGCAGTGATGTCACAGTCAGTGAGGTCACAATGCTGATGATGTAATGGGTGGAACAGAGCTAGACATGTTAGCTGCCAAGTAGAGTGCCATTCACACAGCACAGCTACTAACACCAGGTAAATAATCTTCTAATTAGCTAAAGGGAAAAGAAAAAGTACCCCAGATATAAAAGGTAATGGCTGACTGCTTTTAATTTGTCCTGCTGTCCTGCTCCAGAATGTGAATTGTACCTTCTTGCTTTGACCCCCACTGATGCTGTATTATAGTTAACTACTCGGTTTTCTGTAATGTATATGATTGAACTCTGCTGTACCCTAGCTGAATGATCTGTCCAGTAACCATCACTGGGATCATGTACTACTATACCAACCGTATAGCTCTACTCTGTAAAGTATTGTCATCAGGTGTCTTCTGATCCTTATGTCTGTGACCCTCCCGGGCCGGTCCTGAAAATAGGCAATTATATTGTCTAGTGCACCAGTAAACAAAAACTAAATAAATAAAAACTAGTATTACTTTTTGGCAGTAAAATTTATATTCAACTCCATACCATTTTCTTGATTACTTCATACATTTTCAGTAATTAAGTCCCCATTTTCTTTGTTACTGAAAATAGTTGCATGAAAACAAGATCCCTGTCCCCTAGATTATATCTACTCTTGCTGTTTCTCTTCACATGACATTACAATTCCATTTATGACATCATAATTATCTTCACAGCAGCAAATTTTGATGTCATAAACAGAATTACGATGTCAGGTGTAGGCAGGCAGCCAGAGCTAAAAGGGCAGAGATGCTGTAGTCATACAAATACCCTTAGTCATAAGGAAATAAGGGTGAGAATTACAGAATAAAATACAAAATATAAGCTGCAGTTATGTTGGAATATTACATTTTTTCAAAGTTTTCCTAGCTGTTGTCAGGAACGCTTTAACTCCCTAACTACTTAACTCTCATAACTACTGCTTTTTGAGTCTGAGCTTTCCATTGTTGAACCTTGATACAAAATGGCCACTAAGGCAAAATTGAGATAAGGATATAAATCACTCTCTTTTTTTAGGAGTCTGTTTAACCTGTCCCCTCCTCTACTAAGGGGTGGGACCCTCTCAATCCCAATAAATCTGGTTCCTGTAGAGTTATTGCCATGACATTTTTTATAATCAGCTCCCAGCAGGGAGTTCAGTCGCTCACTGATAATATCCCTAAGATGTTCCTGTATACGGATCTTGACCTGTAGTATCTGACAATCCTACATATATAAATCATTTGGCGTGGGCAGGTGATGGCATATACCACAAATCTAGCTGTACACTGTATGAATTGCGTAATCTCAACTTTAAAAGGGTACTCAAACTCTTCCTCCAGCAAGGCAAATCTACATACACCTCACCTTTTTCAGGTAAAAAACATCCTTTAGGCTCTGTGGTAGCCAGTTAAGGGGCCTCTCTAGCTGAGAGTCAAAGTGACTCTTAAACTACACTGTCCGTAATACTCCTTCCTATGTGTAACTCAGGGGCTACCCAAGTGTTTTTTTTTTTTTTTTGCCAGATTCAAAGTCTCTTAGCAGGATAGGGATGGGCTTACTAACTGTGAACCAAAGCAGGATATGTTCTCTTTTTCAGACTTTTCATATATTATGGGGTTGATTTTTAATATGATCTCTTAATATGAATACATATGTAGGACTTTATGGTAGTCATCACTGGTTAAAGGCATGTAAACTGCATGTAGCAATGATAAAAACACATGTTGTGAACTGGGTTTTTGTTTGCTGATGATCCACAGCGTTCTTTTACCTGTGTCTGTAGCAAGGTTTTGTTGGTGTTTTAAATACTTTCTGCAAGTTTTATGGCCCCTTGGGGTAGTCATTCAGCCTTCTTTTACTGCTTTTGATCTGTTGGAATTTTCCCAGAATGCCTCTGGGAATTATGTGAATTAGACCTTGCATTAGAACGAATACTTGTTATAATCTAGTGACACCATCTAACTGCAACTGCTTGTGAAAGTTAACTGCTTTGAAAAAGTGTTCACATGTGCAAGGGGGCTGAGGAATATTTATTTTTGGTTCTAATCATAGCTGCCTTAAAAGCTATTACACAAAATTGGTTATCCCCTAACCCTCCCACATTGTCAATGGCATAGTAATTTAATAGCCATTAGAAATATGGAGGAATTTACAGCTAGAGTGAGACTCCAGGTTGAAAAATGCAACTCCAGATGGCTTCCATACTTTCATTACATTGAGAAAACGGAAGGCAAGACCGTCCTGGAGCAGCTCCTCACCGAGTAGTAAGTAATGCACTACCTTACCATAACAAGCTGGGTCGTTTTACTAAGGTGAGGTCTGACTGTCCATTGTAAATGGTTGCACTACCAGGGTTTTATTTAACTCTAAAAATTGATTAGCGTTTTGCTCATAAAAGTGCTAAAACTTTGTGAAATGCATAGCTCCTGTCTCACTGTGTTTAACAGACACATCACTTCTAGAAAATCTATATAAATACTTTCTGTACAGTTAGTATCATCCCCCAAAAACTGCTAATCAGTTATTTAAAACCCTGCACTACGCACTTCTGTTTCTACAGATTACAGTTGTAGTGGATGTTTTTGATAGATGAAGCATTCCCCTCCCAGATATTGGATTAATATTTATAGTGTCAGAAAATCTCTTAGCATTTGTTAAACACAACCCAGAAGCAATGAGGCGATTTGTTTTAAGTTTATTGTTTTACTTTAATACAGCTCTTGATGTATATAAGGAACGGTTTAGCAACACGTCATATTGGAATACTTGTAATGATAATGAGTCATAGACTTCATAATTTATTCTTCGCATATTTGGATATCTACGCTCTTTATTATTCCCTTCTTCTGCCTTTGGAGCAGGCAGGTCTTTTTTTTTTTTTTCCATTCAAATTTTATTGAAATTTTCCAACACCAAGAATACATCCATCTATAGAATACATAACAGTAGTTACATCAATACTTGAGCATGACATTGCCAGGATGTATTCACCCCCACCCCCTTCCCCCATCCTCCTCCCCCCAGAATCCCCGCACAGCACACATGTTCTCAACCTACATTATTAAAATAGGGAAGAATCACTCCTTGGATGGTAACGAATACAAGGTATATAGGGGGCCCCAAATCAGATTAAACTTTGGTAGCTTGTTCTGAAGACCTAGAATAACTCTTTCTGTTCTAAGATTAGCAAGTAACTCTTGTAACCACTCACCATAGGTAATTTCTGAGGTATCCTTCCAATGCCTCAGGACCACTTTCTTAACTGAGGCGGAAATCAGGCTAATATAGTACTTCCTATTCCGTACAGAGATAATGGAGATATTGCCTAATACACATATCTCCGCAGTAAACAGATCATTCAGCCCCAGTAGGGGATCCATCTCTTGTCTAATCCTAGACCAGAGTGGAGCTACCTTGGAACAATTCCAAAAAATGTGAAGCAGATCCCCACTACCCTGCTGGCATCTGTAGCAAGTGGAGGAGGACACAATACCTAACTTTGCCAACTTGAGAGGGGAATGATAAATATTATGCAATAATTTAAATTGCATTAGTCTAAGCCTATTTGCGACATATACGTATGGCAACTACGCCAAATAATCGTCCAGTCCAGCTACGTATCTGGAAAAAGTGAGGACCAGTAGCTCACCGGAGCCAGGTTTTGAGAATGAACCCAGCTAAAAAACGCACTATATATGCTGGAAACAGCATGAGCCGTTCCTGCTAGTGGTCCTATCTCTAATTGGAAATTCGGAGCTGGAGTGGTCGGGGAAATTATGCCCAGTCCTTTAACCAGTAGATGCCGAAGTTGGAAAACTTTGAATATATTGGCTTGTGGGATTTGAAATTTATTCAAAATATCAGCTGATAACATCGCCCTTCTGCCGAAATTAAATCACCAACTAGACCATCCTCCAATTGTGGTAGCCAACTACCCCTAATGGGTTTACCATCCAATTGGAGGTTGAGATTGCCCTTTAATGGCTGAGATGGGTCTTTAATATGACTATATTTCAAAAAGGTACATAGCTGCGAATGAACTCTAATGGATATCTCGATAGGAGAATTTCGGAGGGCCATGGTAAAGAGCTTGGAATGCAATGCAACAAGGCCCTGGGAGATAGACCTAGCTCGAGTATATGGGATATCTCCACCTTTAACCAAAATGGAACATAAGTACCTTGCTCCTGGGGATCAATCGGTTTCATCCATCTGAAATACTTATTTGCATGACTGGCCCAATAGTACATCCCTATATGAGGCAATCTCAGACCCCCAATCGACTTGGGAGTGGCTAGTTTATGGTAAGCCAATCTGGGTTTCTTATAATTCCAAATAAATCCGGCAATTATACCATGACTTTTCCTAAACCATTTTAAAGGGAGCCAAGCATTTAACATATTTATTGGGTAAAATAAACGGGGAAATACATTCATTTTGATTAAGTTGATTTTCCCCCACATCGATAGTGGAAGCAAGGCCTATCTTTTGAGATCTGCTTCAATCCCATGGACCAGGGAGTCTAAATTTAACTGTTGTGTGCGGGCTGGTAATCTTGTAAGGATAAGCCCTAGATATTTTATTGCATCTGCACTCCAAGCTAACCCGAATGCAGCAATCTCATGTTTAAAAGTTTTATGATTCAGGGGAAATACCAGTGTTTTTCCAATATTAAGTTTATAATTAGCAACATATAGCTGAGGTTTCAAAATTAGCAACATATAGCTGAGGTTTCAAATGGAGCAGACAGGTCTGAACAACGGATGGACTGGTTCAGAAGGACATTTCTGTGAAAGAATGATATAAAACGTTATTTGGTCGCAGGACTATTAAGTTTACTTACTTCGATTTTATTTATTTATTTTTTCATATGTAATTTCTGGGTTTTTTTTTGAGTGATTTCTCCCAAACCCTACACCCACGTGTCCCCGATCTAGCACGCATGGAGGCATGCTTGCACGCCATTCGGGACGCCCCCCCCTTCCAGTCATGTCATTGACTGCCTGCACCGAACCGCCATTTAGTGACGGCGGGACTACGGGTGGGCGACCCCACCCCTTACCCAGGAGAGGAGAGCTAACGCTCAATCCTGCTCCCACCCCCACCCCTACCCCTCCTGTGCTCTGGCACCCCAGTGACCCGAGGTCATTCCCGAACCCAGGTCACTGGCGAAGCGTGAGATGTGGCATTCAGCGCCTCAACGCTCAGCGCCACCGGGCCGGCTTACTTCAATTTTTTTTTTAAGTGCTTAAATAGTAGATGTGGTCCTTACATAAACTGTGATGCATGTGGATCTATCACCTGTCAAATAATAGTATTGTGACTCACTTGGATACTTATTGCTTTTGATGCTTTCAATAAAAGAACAAGTTAAAAAAAAAAAAAAGAAGTGTTCGTTCTCCCTTCCCAGCTGAAGTCAGATTTTTCAAAGTGCCAATGGTTGTCATTCTGGCTGTATGACAGTTTTTGTTGTAAAGTGCTGTCTCTGGGTGGTAATAGTGCCAATACTTTTTTGAAGGACTTGGGTCCAATTAACTTCATTCCCAGGGGCATTGTGGGAAAATTCCAACTAAAGCAATAAAAGAAGCCTGAATAGCTACCCCCAGGGACCGTAAAACTGGCAGGAAAAAGTAACAAATAAACAAAAAAAAACCCTCGTCACAGACACATGGTATAGCATTCCAGGGACCATCAGAAAAAGGAAAACACGGGGTGCAACATGTATTTTATAACTTTTGCTTTGCATGTAGTTTTCTTTTAATGCACTTTAGTTTGTAAATGTGGGTTATATAGCTCGCCATGTTCATGCCTGCATTTTAGTTAAACTGAATATGTCAGTACACCTATGAATTATGCATGATCTGTATGCAAGGCATCATGGAAGTAGCAGCAAACCCGTGATGAAGGCTCATTGTGGAGCCACAGTGCTGGGTCGTTTTGCTAAGGTGAGGGCTGACTGTCCATTGTAAATGGTTGCACTACGCACTTCTGTTTCTACAGATTACAGTTGTAGTGGATGTATGTGGATAGGAAAAATCTGTAAACTAAGGCACTGACTTGTGCCAAACCAGGAACATAAATAGTTCAAGTCCTTTATTTTATCAGCATACAGGTACCATCCACTGCGCCAGCTGAGGAAAATCTTAACGTTTTGCACAGGTGCACTACGCTTTGTCAAGAGAACCAATGTATGTGGATGTTTATAAAATAAACATTTATACATTTTTGCAGCAAACTATGTGTGGCTTACATTTAATGAGCTAACTAATTACGGCAGTAGCAGTGCAGAGCCAAGTGCTTTCTGCTCCCAGGAAGTCCATGCACCCACTGTGAAGAAACGAAACACATTGTGTGGAGCCCACTTTTAGTAGGATTGTATTAGATATAGTTCAAGCAAGTTAAGCAAGAAAATGGGTTACTCACTGCCTGTATTGTATAAAAAAAAAAAAAAAAAAAAAAGCTCCTTTGGTTTATTTCAGGCCACCTTCTTACACTAATTTCTTTAGTTACCCTTGGTACACACAAAACAATATTGCTATACTGATGTCACCCACCTCCAGGTCATCTTGCCTGAGTAGGTCCACCTATCAGCACTCTGACAGGTAGAACTCTAGTGAAAAGGAAAGGAGCATTTATTACAGTAACTAACACGGAGTCCTTCCAGCAACGCAGAGGGAGCTTTTGAGATGAAAAACAGAATTTCTACATATTTTATCTATTAAGTTTTATGTTGACCCGGAATGGAGGGCTAGGTAACACTGCCAGTTTTCAGCCTAGTCCCAGGGGGGAAGGGGTGCAGACGTAAACCATCAAAAATTAAACTAGATTAAGCTGTTGGTGGTATTTTTGCGAATGGGGAAGTTTGGCCAGGACACCAGGGAATTCCCCAGCTCAAGTGCCATGGGATCTTAACATCTACCAGAAAAGGCAGATGGGAGCTCGATTTTTAAAGTTTCATCCAAAGGGCAGAACACCCCAACGGTATTTCAGGTGCCATCATTTATGGCATGTGTCAAATCCCGATGTGGGGCTAGAATGCATGGCCTTTTGGCCCAGAGTTAGGTGTGCCACCATATGAGCCACATTGCTACCTTAGACATGCATAAGAGAAACATTCAGAGTTTGTAATGAAGTTCAAAGTCAGACCCATAGATTCATTGCAGGGTTATTTTTTTGTTATGTAGTGTGAAGTAACGATTGTTACCCTAAAAAACTGGTATACCCAGGAAATAGTGTATATAAGGTGGCCACAGATAATAATAAACTATAAAAGGATTTGGTCCTCCTTCACAGAGCACCACCGATATCCTTCAGATTCCCATACCCTAATGCCAATGACCATAACTTTGAAATACTTTGAGGGGGGTTCTGTTCTCATGAACCCAGTTGCCCCCCTGGTCACTGCCTGTCTTAATGAAGATCCATACTGAGTGTTCTGGTCCCTCTGTGCGATGCCATTGCCTTCCCTGGCAGGGGTCTCTTAATCCATGTCAGTGCACAGGGTATTAAATAGCTGGTATAGCATAGCAAAAATGCTGCCCATATCAGAGGGTAATGTTAACCATTTTTTGAATTGCATTGCACAAGACTGCTAAACATTTCTTTTCCATATAGGTGTCCATCTCTCCCCGACAGGCCAATGGTTTGTGTCAGCCGTCTGTAGCGGGCATCCGTGGCCGTTCGAGGCCACCCCCACTTTAGCTTGGCAGAACCACCGGAGCTGGCCTGGTGGCATCATCCAGCTGCAGTCTCTGCATTTTCCGCATTTTCTCCCATTAATCCCTGGAGCCCCAGACAAGGTTGGACGCTTAAATGGAGGCACGCACGCATGCGTTGGCCTGGCCGACTCTGCTCCCCCCACCCCTGGCCTAGCGCTTGACTCCCACTCATGCATGCACCACCATCATGCCTCCACATGGTGGAGGTCTTAGGCCAGGAGAGCCAACTTCCCCAATTCGGGAGAGGAGAGCTGCCTGGCAGCCACTTGTCCTCTCCCAGCCCCTCCTCACTCCCCTGGCAGCCCATGCTCATTCCTGAACATGGGTCGCCAGCGTGGTGAGAGATAAGGCAGGGTTTTAAATAGCTGGTTTAGCACAGAAAAACGCTGCGCAAAACAGTAGTGAATGCTAACCATTTCCTAAAATGCATAGCAGTAGACTGCTGGTCATTTTTTTTCTTCAATGAGTCTATGGCACAGTGGACAAAATTAATAAAATTATATATATTTTTAAAACTTTGGTAACCATTCTGTGTCAAGCACTATGCATTTTTACAGCTAATTAGCACTTTCATGTGTAAAACTGCTAATCAGTTTTTTTGTCTTATTTAATACTTTGTAAGGTGCCCAGTGCCTCAGACTGGGCTGGCCTGCTAAACATTTTTTATGTATTTTATTCAGGATTACACTTTCAAAACACATCTCTGGATAAATTTCAAACTATTCCAAGAATGTCTGCCAGGTTTTTGAAACCATTCTGTGGCATTAAACCCTTTTTATAGTGTTGTACAGAATTATGTATAGGTGCCCCTGAGAAGAATAAGATGATCATCTGTTTTCCTTCCTGCCCTCAGTTGTCCTTGCTTATGTATGCTTTACTTGCAAAAGCATTGAAAAAAGTAACGGGAGTTGGCTAGCACCAGCTAGGCCGGTTCTGTGATTGGAAGTAAATACGACAAAATTTAATGTTTGTTATAATAAATAAAAATTGTTTGTTTATAAACAACCCCTGTTCCGAGCCTGCACAGCACCCACCACAGCAGGCATATTCTCCCTCTGGGTAGTGTTCCCTCTTCTAACCCCAGGTATTTTTCTATATTCCTAACTCTCTGCAAGTCTGCCTCCTAGGTAGAGCTGCACTGAGATAATGGAACTATATGCTAATGATAGAACTATCATTGGCTCGTGCCACATATTCAAACTGCTGTCCTTATCAGCTACAACGTTCCACCAATGTATCAGATTCTTTTCTCTGCCTAAGTCAAGACGCCCAGGAGACTTCCCTCTTAGTCGTTCACTGTGGTTCTTCACTGAATATAATAGTTTCTTATATTATTATTATTACTGCTGCCTTTATTTTCTGTTTATTACCTTACCGTTAGTTAGCATTATTTAAGTGTTGTTTTAGTTTATTTTCTCGGTTCCTCACAGTTCATTATAACCGTTGAGGAACCAGGTTTTACTTAGTTGAGTTATTTTAGTTTAATAAATTGTTATATTTGAAACCGCTAACCCGATTTCTGTGAACCACTAACCTGGTTCTATTTTTGAGGTTCACGGTTCAATACTTTCATCAGTTCCTGAACCGACCGCATTTAAAAAAAAACAACAAACAAACAAAAAAAGGGTCAAATCTTTATTGTGATTATGTTTTTATTCATCGGTTGAACGATGGCAGAAAAACCAAAGAAAAAGACTGGACCTCAGGGTTTAAAAACTGCCTTAAGTGTGGGGACATTTTTGCAAAGGCGGACAAGCACGACATGTGTGGTCTGCCTGGGGAATGACCATTTTTCAGCAGAATGCGATATCTGCAAATTATTCCCTCAGAAAACTGTAGAAAAAAAGACTTGAAATACTCCAAAGAAAATTGGAGAAGAGTATTGTGGGTTCGGACCAACCCACACCCTCTAAATCTACGGGTGTAACCGCTGTCACTTTCTTGAGTACACCTGACAAGGGTGAAATAACTACTGGAAAAAGTATTGCGGGTTCTGACCAACCCACACCCTCTAAACCTGCGGGTGAAACCGCTGTCTCTTCCTTGAGCACCCAAATAACTACTGGAAAAAGGATGGGTGATCCGGCTGACTCCCTGGTTCCCACCAAAAATACTAAGAAAACAAAGCATGTTGATCCCCAGGCTGATAAACCAAAAGGGGTTTCATCTGTGCCTCACAGCTTGCCATTATCGGAGGAGATTGCCCAGGCCATGAAGGTCATACAGGCTTTGTAGGGTTTTATACCGACTCCAACCCTCCCAGCACCAGTTCAGATCCCAGTTGGTCCCTCTTCTGACCCGAACCCATCTCAGGAGACAATGGAGTTTGAGGAGTTTGAGTTACCTGACGTGAATTAAAGTGAGCCTATTGAACCAGAGATCTCACCAGAACAGGAAGTTGGTTCTCCTCCTAGACCAGAGGATTTTTCCTCTCATTTTTCATTTGTAAGAAAAATAGCGGATGCCCTTGATCTGGCTACCACAGAGGTCATAGAGGATGAGGAAGAGGCTGAATACATGGAGATGATGGGGTTAACACCCACAAAGAAAATTGTATTCCCTATAAACAAGTTCTTTAAAAAAGACTTGTTTAAAATCCTGCAAACTCCAAATTCTGTTCCAACTTTGGACAAGAAGGCAGATAAAAAGTACCAGCTGGACAGACAAGGGGCTGAATTCTTCTTTTCTCCCCTGACCATCGGGGGATAGTCCAGCAAGCAGCCTGTGAGAAGGCGAGTGTACCTCTGGCATCTCACCCACCTGAGAAGGACTCTCGCAAGTTAGATAGCTTGGCAAAAAAATGCTACTTAACTGCTTCACTGGGAGTAAACAGGCTAACTACTAAGCTTACTCAGCACAGTACCAAAAATCACTGCGGCAGTCTGTGTTAGCCATGGCAGAGAAGGCTCCTTCACCTCTCTCTGATGATTTGACTGAAATAGCCAGATTTGGGCTGGAAGCAGCCAACATAAAAACATGGAGATATAGAAGTTGACGGCAGATAAGGACTGCAAGGCCCATCCAGTATGCCCATTTATTTCTGCCTTATGGATATGCCATAGGCCTTTACTCTGTAAATGACCTATTTATTCATACTCATCTGTATTGCTCCCTTATACCTATCCCATGCCTGTTTGATGCCCTACACTGTATTCATATCCACCACTTCCTGAGGTAGGCCATTCCATGCATCCACCACCCTTTCCATGAAAAAGAACTTCCTCACATTACCCCTTAATCGGCCTCCCTCTAATCTCATACTGTGCCCTCTTGTCCTGCTGTTTTTGTTATATTGAAACACATTAGGCTCTTTCACCTTGTTAATGTCCTTAAGATGTTTGAATGTTTCGATCATATCACCTCTCTTCCCTCCTTTGCTCTAGGGTATACATATTGAGCTCCGTTAATCTGTCCTCATATGTTTTCTGATGCAGTCCCTGCACCATTTTGGTTGCCCTTCTCTGGACTGCCTCCATTTTGTTAATGTCCTTGTGCAGGTGCGGCCTCCAGTACTGCATGCAGTACTTCAGATGGGGCCTAACCAGTGTCTCGTAAAGAGGGATTATTATCTCCCTCTTGCGACTTGTGATACCCTTACTAATATACCCCAACATCCCTCTAGCCTTACCTACTGCTTTACTGGTCTGCTTGGAAGATTTCAGGTAATCTATGATGATGATGCCCAAGTCTCTTTCTTCCCTTGTGATTGCCAGCAACTCCCCTCCCAACCTATAGGTAGTTTCAGGATTTCTCTTCCCTATATGCATGATCTTGCACTTCTTTTCTTTAAACCCTGGTTACCACTCTTCAGACCATTTTGCCAGTTTTTCCAGATCTCTTCTCATTCTGCCCACCCCATCTGTATCATCTACTCTGTTGCAGATCTTGGTGTCATCTGCAAACAGGCAAACCTTACCCTCCAGTCCATCTGCAATGTCACTGATGAAGATATTGAAGAGGACTGGTCCTGATACCTGAGGGTACCCCACTTGTGAATTGCATCTCTTCTGACTGTATACCGTTTACCACCACTCTCTGTTTTCCAGCCTGCCAACCAGTTTGCCACCAGTTGACCAACTTCTGACCTACCCGAGCCTACCCAGTGTATTAATCAATCTTCTATGTGGAACAGTATCGAAAGCTTTGCTGAAGTCAAGGTAGGCGATATCAACTGCACCCCCTTGGTCCACCACTCTGGTTACCCAGTGAAAGAAATCTACGAGATTAGTTTGAAAGGACCTTCCTGTTGTAAACCCATGCTGTCTTGGATCCTGTGCTTCTAAGGATTCCAGGTGTTGCACTGTCCTTTCCTTAAGGAGTGTCTCCATAATCTTGCCCACTACTGAGGTAAGACTGACTGGTCTGTAGTTCTCTGCCTCCTCCCTGCTGCCACTCTTGTGGAGTGGGATCACATGAGCCCATATTTAGTCTTCAGGGACCTCTCCTGTGCTCAGAGACTCACTAAACAGTTCTGCTAATGGCTCTGCTAGTTCCACCCTTAGCTCCTTTAGTACCCTGGGATGTATGCCATTGGATCCTATTGCCTTGTCCACCCTGAGCTTATCGAACTCTTGTAGGACCGTTTCTTTTGTGAAGGGACTAGTGCACACCTTCCTCCCTCCTGTGTCCATGGTGCTGAGCTGTGGGCCTTGCCCTACATTCTCCTCAGTAAGTACTGAGCAGAAGTATCTATTTAGGATAGATACTTTTCCTTGGTCCTCCTCCACACACTTCCTCTTATCCCCTTTGATCTTAGCAATATCCCCTCTGGACTTTCTCCTTTCAATAATGAATTTATAGAAAGTCTTGTCCCCCTTCTTTTACTGTTGGTGCTAGTGTTTCCTCGGTTTGGGGCTTTGCCTGCCTTACTGCCTTCCCTGCTTCCCTTAGGGAAGTTTGGTATGCCTCCCTGTCTTTGTCATGCTGCAATGCCTTGCATTTCCTGAAGGCCAACCTTTTGGTTCTGATCTTTTCTGCTACTGTTTTTGAGAACCATAGTGGTTTCCTGCTTCTTTTGCTCTTGCTTTTCTCCTTAACACAATGGGATGTTGCTTCAAGTATTACATACTTAATGCTTGCACACTTTGCCTGTATCCCCTCACCTGTATTTCTTCTTGCCAGGGCTAGCTTAACTCTGTTGGCCATCTTATCAAAGTCAGCTCCTCTGAAGTCTCATATTTTTGCCTTAGAATTTAATGAATTAGTTCTAGTAGCCAAACTGAACCATACCTTGTGATGGTCATTGGCTCCCAGGTGACCTTCTACCTGGAGATCTCTGATCTTTTCCCCGTTAGTATCAATTTCAAATGGCAGCAGATGACAATGACAATGCTGCCAGATGGATGGCCCTTACCATAGCCCTTAGCAGGCTGGCATGGCTCAGAGCTACTAATTTAACACAGGATACCCAGGACAAGGCTATGGATTACCATGTAGAGGATCATTCACTATTTGGTCACCAGAATCTGGTCCCATTACTCACGATACATCTAAAACACCGATAACTGTCCTTTCCAGCCCGAGTTCATGCAGGAATCACACCAGCTAATCCAATTCTTCCTCAGTAGATCACTGGAAAAAATCTTCACAATATATCCAGCTGTAAGGGCCAAACATCGAATAGCAGCCACCAATCCCTGGAACCAAGGTCAACAAATATCCAAATGGGCCGAAAACTCCCCCACATTAAAAAATATGCCAAGGGAGCAACAACGAAGAGCGATAGACAACCACAGAATCCTACCCCCAGCAAAATCGCTCGCTTCCCCCACAAAAGGGCGTCAGGCAGAACTACTGTAGGGTGCAAAACTTACTTCCCCACACTTGGGGAAACACCGAAACAGCAATCGGCAGCAGACGATGAACAGCCAAAAAAGGAGAATGCGACTCCCAGCAAAAACTCCCTTCGACCACAAACACCAGGACAGGCAGAGCATCGGAGCAACTACCAAGCATCGAGCAAACTACCAGAGGCAGCAAAAAGACCGCAAAACCGAACGGCAAGAAGCTAAAACTAAAACACAAACAAACAGGCAAATAAACTAAATAAAACGATTTAAACTCACGGCCAAACGAAATAAAATAAAACCGTTAAAACAGAACATGAGGTATAGAGGCTAGTCCAGCACGACCGCCATCTTGGTTCTTGGAGTCGCAGTAGTCAAGGCGTGAGGTCACAAAGGCGTGGACCAACACAGGTAACATGAAGAAGGTGGATGAATATAAGGCCACTAATAAAAGTAATTCTTCAAAGGAGAGGCCTTTCTCCTCCTATAGGCCTTACAGAAGGGGAGGCAGAGGAAGGACAGCCTATAGTAGGCCCTTTTATCAGGCACAGGCTGTCCCCCCAGTATCAATAATACCCACAGCAGACTGGGTATTTGAGGGACAGAGGTAGAAGAGGGACTGTAGGAGAGGTTCCCAAACTACTCAAGCTCAGCCCAAGCAAAACATAACCCCTGATTTAATGATTAAGGCCGTCTTCCCTCTACCAGTAGGGGGCAAACTGGCTCACTATTTCCAGACTTGGCAGTGCATCATCACAGACCAGACTGGATGGCCAGCCCAGTTCGATTCCTACCGAACCTGAGGGGGTGCCCACTGACCTGGGCGATACGTCCTCGGGCAAGAGGAGATCCGACTCTGAGGGGTTGGTTTACGTCGAAATGCAAAAGGAAATCGGCCGGTTCAGATCCAGAACCGTATACTCTAACCACTGAAGAAATAGCCAGAGCGATAAGCATAGTGGAATCGCTCCGTTAGGTTCCGCCTGATCGGTCAGTTCCCCTGGTTCCGGAATATGTTCTGGATGAATATTATGAACCAGAGTGGGAGGGGGAGGAAGAACATGACGATGATGATGATGATGATGATGATGATGATGATGATGATGATGATGATGATTATTGATGATAACGGTTATGAAGGTCTGGATGAGCTTATTGAACTGGACATCTCCCCAGACAGGCCTTCCAATGTTTCCCCTCCCAGGCTTTTCGAGTCCTCATCCCACTATTTGTTCTACAAGAAAGTGGCTGATACCCTCCAACTTCCCTTGGTTGAAGCTGTCAAGGAACAAGAGGAGCCTGATTTTGTGGAGATGATGGACATCCCAGAGTCCAAGAGGTTGTCTATTGCCCTCCATAAATCCTTGGGGAAACAGACACAGAAAATTCTTCAAACTCCAAATTCTTTACCTCCTGTAGATAAAAGAATGGACAGGAGGTATATGCTTTCAGGCTCGGGTACAGAGTTCTTGTTCCACCAATGCAGTCATGTTAGGGTAGTGCAGGCTGCAGCCTGTGACAAGGCTAACATACCCTTGGCTTCACATCCCCCAGATAAGGACTCTAGGAAGGTTGATGCTATGGCCAAAAAACATTACTTAGCATCTTCCTTGGGACTCAGACAGGCTAATTATATGGCCTACACAGCCAGATACCAGAAGTCTAGATGGGATACTGTTCTGGAGCTGGCTAAACAGGCTTCCCCCCAGCTAGCCAAGGAGCTGGAGGAGGTGGCTGCTGATGGGATTGAGGCATCCAAAATGCAATTCCATGTTGCTGTGGACTCGAATGATGTGGCATCACGAGTCATGGCTACATCTGTGTCTCTTAGGAGGTTTGCTTGGCTCAGCTGTACCAGCCTCTCACAGGACACTCAGGCTAAGGCCGTGGATTTCCCTGTGGTGGGTTAATTCTCTGTTTGCGGAGCAGACAGAGAATTACATGAAGAAAATGAATGAATATCGGACCACCTACAGGAGTGCACAGGTCAAGGAAAGGCAGGCAACTCCTCAGAAGCAGCAGTCGAGGGGCAGGGGCAGGCTCTTTTACAGTCCGTTCTACCAAGCTCAGGCCTCTTCTTCTTTCCACAGAGGCAGTTCTTCAGAGAGAGCGGTAGGAGGGGGATGAGCAGGGCTACACCCTCCTCCCAGTCCAAGGTTCCTGCCAAGCAGACACCCTGATGTGTCAGCTTGGGTCGACTCCCCAATCCCAGTAGGAGGCAGGCTGGCTTACTTCTTCCAGGTCTGGAAGTCTGTTACCTCAGACAAGTGGGTCCCGGAGGTAGTAAGCCTGGGACTGGCCCTCAGTTTCACAAAGTTCCCAAAAATGAGGGCAAAATTCTTTCCACCTGTAAATCTTTCTGAGACCATTGCTCTAGAAGCAGAGGTTTCCTCTCTGCTAGCCCTCAGGGCTGTAGAGAGAGAGTTCCTACTCAGCACAGGGGCAAAGGTCTATATTCCAGATATTTCCTTACCCCAAAAAAGACAGGGGAGTGGTGACCCATCCTAGACCTAAGGTATCTAAACAAGCACATCTTAAAACCAAAGTTCCAAATGGTGACTCTGGGATTAATTATTTCCTCTCTAAGATCAGGGGATTGGCTAGCTTCCCTGGACCTCAAGGATGCCTACTTTCACATCTCAATCAGGTGCTCCCACAGAAAGCACCTCAGGTTCGAGTTGCCTTCAGGCCATTATCAGTTCAGTGCAATGCCCTTCAGCCTAACATCAGCTCCAAGAGTGTTCACAAAGTGCCTAGCAGTAGTAGTGGCCTTCCTCAGGAGGCAAGGGATTTCCATATTCCAATACCCGGACGATTGGCTCATCGTGGGGCAGTCTCCAAACTATGTCAAATCAGCCCTACAAGTCACTCAACAGCTGCTCACTTCTCTAGGATTTCTTCTCAATCTGCCAAAGTCGGTTCTTGAACCAGTGCAACTCCTCACCTTTATAGGGGTGAGTTGGATACTGTGCAGGCGAAGGCCTTCTTCCCCTTGGCAAGGGTGAGGGCCCTTACAGATCTTGCTGCCTCTTTTCTCCCTCTGATGTCTCAACCAGCAAGACATTTTCTTCAGCTCCTGGGCCAGATGGCAGCTTCCAGTGCGGTGGCACAGGGAACCAGATTTCAAATGAGGGACATTCAGTTTCATCTGAGGTCCTTTTGGTCCCAGAAAAAAGATCCCATAACCAAATTGATTCCAGTGACTCGGACTCTGGCCCAAGCTCTCCAGTGGTGGTCGGAACAGGACAATCTCAGGCAAGGTGTCCCATTCATCAGCCAGACTCATTCAGTGGTATTAACCACATATGCCTCTCTCCTGGGTTGGGGAGCCAACCTGGGAGCTCTTACAGCACAAGGTGTCTGGTCTCCTCAGGAGTCTCTTCTTCATATCAGTCTCCTGGAAATCAGAGCAGTATTCCTGGCCCTCCAAGCTTTCTCGGTCTCAGTGAGGAACAAAGTGGTTCGGGTCAGGACAGACAACACCGCCACCATGTGGCACATCAACAAGCAGGGAGGCATTCGGTCTACGGCCTTGTGCACGGAAGCCATGAAGCTATGGTCTGTGGCTTATGCCCTCCAAGAATCTCTAGTGGCAGTCCATCTACCAGGGAAGGACAATGTGCTAGCAGATGCCGTGAGCAGAATCTCTCAAGGCCATCATGAATGGGCCCCGGATCCCTTCATACTGAAAGTAATCTTCTCCAGGTGGGGTACTCCAGAGATAGATCTCTTTGCAGCACCAGACAATCACCAACTTACTCTCTTCTGTTGCAGGCCTCCAGTCCTGGGTACAGTCCCCCTAGATGCTCTGGTTCTGGATTGGGAGGGTAAATTCCTTTACGCCTTCCCTCCCTTTCCCCTGTTATTCAAGGTCCTGGTCAAGATCGGGTCGCAACCCTGCAGGGTTATCTTAATTGTTCCAGACTGGGCCAGACATCCTTGTTATCCTCTGTTGTTGGCCCTAGCAGCCCATCTCCCCCCCTCTCTCTTCCCAAGAGGCACAATCTGCTAACCTTTTCTCAGGGGAGAATCTGGTACCCCAATCTCCAGTCTCTCAATCTCAAGGCCTGGTTCTTGAAGAGTTAGAATATGCAGGCCCGTGCCTGTCTCAGGGGGTGTTGAATATTCTTAAGGCCTCTCGAAAACCTGCCACCAGAAAAACTTATAATTCCAAATGGAAGAGATTCAGCATTTGGTGTTCCCATAAGGATATCTTAACAGGCACTGCTGATCTTGCTACAGTTCTGGGTTACATGGTTCATCTTAATGGCCTAGGCATCAGGCCTGCCACTTTAAAAGTTCATTTAGCAGCTGTATCTGCATTTCTCTCAGCAGGGAACATCTCTTCCCTGGCATCTCACCCTGCTTTTTGTAAGTTCTTTAAAGGTCTGGTTCATATTGACCCTCCCTTTAGGGACCCCACTCCTGCTTGGGATCTCAATGCCTGCATCGCTCAGCTCATGCAACCTCCTTTCGAGCCTCTGGCTTCAGCCTAACTCAAGTATTTGACCTGGAAGACTGTGTTCCTGGTAGCTATCACTTCTGCCAGGTGTATTAGTGAATTGCAAGCCCTGTCAGTGTAGCCATATTTTATCTCATTCCATAGAGATAAGGTGATCCTCAGAACCAGTAGGAGGTTCCTTCCCAAGGTGGTCTCAGATTTTTATCTGAACCATTCCATGTGTCTTTCTGTGTTCTTTACTGATCACTCTACTTCAGGGGAAAGAAGATTAAACAGTTTAGATGTTAAGAGGGCACTTAGCTATTACATTGAGCATACTAAAGCACACAGGAATGAATGTCTTCAGTTGTTCCTCACCTTCGGCGAAGTGGGTACAGACCTGCCACTGTTTAACCATTGCCAGGTGGAGTGTCTCCTGTATACAATTCGGCTATACTAAGCTAGGTAAGACACCTCCCTCAGGCCTGAGGGCTCACTTGACTAGGGGTACAGCTGCTTCCCTGGCTACTGCAAGGGATATAGCTTTACTAGAGATATGCAAAGCAGCCACCTGGAAAACTGTCCACACTTTCACCAAACATTACTCACTGGATGTCCAGACTAGGAGTGATGCTTGGTTTGGAACAGCAGTTCTGCAGAGCCTATTCCCAAAATAGGTTCAGTACGCCCCAGCAGTACTGCTCGGTAGTCTGCATATGTCAGAATACAACAAGACTTCATGTCGTTTGAAGAAAAAATTACTCACCTTAGTAACTGTGTTTCTTCTAATGGCATCTTTCTGTATTCTGACCTCCCTCCCTGCCTCCTCTCTCAGAACCTGTTTTTTGGGAAGTGGGCTGGCAGGTACAGTGTTGCACCTCAGGGGTGTACTTGGCACCCCTCCTTTTTAGAAGGGGGGGTTGGTTATTGTTATGCTTTCACTTATATGTTGGTTCACTACCGTCTTTTTTGTCTTGTGTTCTCAACTTGAGTCTTTGGGGGACCCAGTCTGTTGCCTGTTGGCTATATGTTCTTTTACAATTTCCTCTATAGGAGTGTAGTTAGTTAGTAGTAGCTCGTAAGAATCTGATGGTTACACTCTGAAGCACTACAGACAGAGGTTTGAAACCGAGCTCGAGCCCAACATTCTATGCTTCCTGCATAGAGTTAACTATTTCCTCTCCGGGGCTGTTCAAGTGCTGGAGCTAACTGCATATCTCAGAATAAAGCAAGACTCCATTAGAAGAAACACAGTTACTAAGGTGAGTAATTTTTTCTTTCTTTGAGCCTATGTTCTCTGCAAATTTAAAATATGTTACCTGGAAAACTGTTTTTCTGGTTGCAGTTACTTCAGCTAGAAGAATCGGTGAAGTCCAAGCCCTGTGTGTTGAGAAGGACTATCTTTCCTTCCAAGGTTAGTAAGGAACCCCCAGCAGGGCTGAGGGTTCATTCAACCAGGGGCACAGCTGCTACTATAGCAGCGTCCAGGGATATTCCTTTAGTGGAAATCTGTAAACCAGCTACCTGGAGGACAGTGCACACATTTATTAAACACTACAGTTTGGACACACAGTCCAGACATGATGCCAGGTTTGGCACAACAGTCCTGCAGAGCCTCTTTCCTAAGTAGGTTCTGCCCACCTCCAAAGGTACTGCTTTGAGCTCTGCAAGAGTTAGGAATATAGAAGAATACCTGGGGTTAAAAGAAAAAATTATTCACCTTAGTAATCTTGTTTCTTCCAATGTATTCTTTTATATTCATAACTCTCCCACCCTGCCTCCCCTCCAGAACCAGATCCTCTGCACTCCTGAGTATTCTTTTTTTTTTTTTTGCAATTTAGTCTTTTTGTGCCCATACTCCACTTTTTGCCAGGCCATCCACCCAGTCATTGACCCCTCGGCTGTGGCATCCCCACATGAGCCGCACTCCCAGGACCCCCTGGATTGCCCCCCCAAGTGGAGACGTGGTACCCAGTCTCCAAAGGTGCCAATGTAACAGGATAGGGCGGAGTCGGCCTGGGAACCGGCGTGCAGCCGAGAGGCAGGCTGGTTTATCCCCTCTGGGGGCAAGAACGTGCAATGACACCTGCGTTCATCCTGCGCTCCCTTGAACCTTGTTGGCACTGATAGCTATGGGACTCCTGGCCTCCGCCAGAGTCCCCCAAGCTCCGTCGACGTACCACACCCTCCTCCTGGAGAAGGAGTACAGTCATGGGACGCTCAATCCTTCTCCTCCCGGCCAGCCCTCCGACGACCCAAGTCCTTTCCTGAACCTGGGTCGCCGGCGTCGCAAGTGGAAATCTAACCGCTGCACTGGCGGGCCGACTAACTGACTGAGTATTCTAATGGAAAGTCCCAAACACTGGCATGCATAGTTTTTAGCCCTAGTGGAAATATTTAGTTCTCTTCTTTTTTCCAGGTGATTCTGGCATTCAGGGGTGTTTAGGATTATAGCAATATTAAGGGTGTTTCTTGGTGTCATGGGTAGCTTATTTGCGTTACATTTAGATAAGTATATTAGACGGTCTTAATATAGTTTGCCTTGTAGGCGCCTTAGAAATCCGATATGTTGGTGAACGTTGAAGCTGATAAGGGCACTAGTTTGAATATGTGGCACAAGCCAATGATAGTTCTATCATTAGAATATAGTTCCATTATCTCCGGGCAGCTCTGCTTAGGAGGCTGCCTGCAGAGAGTTGTGAATATAGAAGAATACCTTGGAAGAAACAAGATTACTAAAGTGAGTAATTTTTTCTTCCTGTCGCCTTATTGCTTCTGCACCACTGCTCTGGTAAGTTTGATGGGGAAGTGCTGGGGTGATGGAGTAGGAGGAGGCAGGTGTGTGTTCTGGCTAAACTTTTTTATTACATTTTTGACGCAAAAAGAAAGACACATAGAAACCACAGTGTTACTCCACCACCAGCAGAAGCAATAAGTGCTATGCTAGATAGGATTGTATAGTACTGCAGACGGGAGAACAGGCATAAGAAAAACAAGACGACAAGAACAAAACCAGAGAGAAAAACTACCCAGATGCACAGGATGGGAGAGGGGGGTAAGTCTGACATGAGTCAGGTGCTCAGTTCAAGCTCAGTACATAGGATACACACTCTTTGCGGTCTTGCGTGTATTCAGCCAGATGCAGTATAAGTTGGAAAAGGCTTCCAGTGGTTACCACATTTTGAGAGGTTGCCTGCTGCCAAGTGGAATAGTCATTCACATGTGGCTGTCTGAGACAGCTCAGCATACGTGGGAGTTTCTGTGCAGTAGGAGTCATGTGGCCTGAAAGGATAATTGGGCTAACCAGATGAACTCCTTCAAAAGAGGTGAAGCATTTCAGGCTCCAAGTCCAGGAGTAAATTAGCTGGAGTGAAAGGTAATTAGACTGGAAGGACGTGACCGCTGAGGTGGTGGATTTGTGTCCAGAAGGGGACAATGCTGTTGCAAGTCCTTAATAAATGCAAGAGTCTCCCCCCAGTATACCTCAACATTGGTCACCGAGAGGGAACTTCAGGGCATGTAAAAACAGGGTGTCTTGTATGAGGAGTGCAGAATTTTATTTTTCATCGGTCAGCTATGGATATCCTTAAAAGCTCTATAACCTAAGGTCCAGCATGCATCCCAGTCTGTCTCTGTAATCTGTCTTTGTATGGCTGCAGCCCATTTGTCCCTGGCTTGCAGTGATTGACTTGGTAAACAGTCCCTAATTTTTTGTATGCATTGGTAGCAAGACCTTTGGTCTTGGGTAGCCAATGGGAAACCACAGGGTTGGGGAGGTGAGACCACCCTGTGATTGGATCTGAGCATGCACTGCACTGTGCAGCTGCAGGTAGCACCAGATGTTGGTGCTGGGGAGACTAAAACAAAGTTGCAATCCTTGAAAATTATGTAGTAAAGACCCTTTGGGGACCATAAGATCTTGGACTGTGTAAAGACTGGCTTCTGCCATGAGGGCCATTTAAGGACACAGTGTCCTGTATGTATCCCAGGGTTGTCTCAGATGGGGATGAGCTCATCTGGAGTTGGGACAATTCCTAACCACTTATGAAGCTGATGCCAGCATGTCACTGACAGCGCTATAGTAGGGTGGCCTTTTTGCTATAGGTTAGTGGGGTTTACAGAAAGAGTTACGGTGCACAATTGTTAATTGCGGATTTCATACAAACCCATCGTGGAGTTGAGGCTTGGGGTGGTAGAGCCATCTCAATGTTTGGGTTGCCAAGATGACTCATAGGTAACCTGAAAACCAGAGTCGCCCCTTTTTCAGTGGGAACACAGTTTGTTTCTACTGTAACATGTTTGTTTGCCCTCCTAGAGAAAATGACCCATCAAGGCGTCTATTTGCCCAAACCATTTTGGTGGTATAGATATTGGGAGATGTGACAGCATGCAGAACAGCTTTGGTGGCCCTTGCAGCAGGGGTGTTGGAGAAGGAGGCAGGTGTGTGTTGTGTTTGGAAGGGATGCTTTCTGCCAGAACTAAGTGGGGTAGTTATGGGGGTTGCATGCATTAGTTGGAGGATACTTGATTTGTTTCTCTGGCTCGTTGATGTTGTTGACCTGCACCACAGCATACAAACCTATAAAGATGGAGGATGACAGAAAGACTGATAGTCCATCCAGTCTGCCCATATTACCCTATCATACTCCAGGATCTATTGTCTCTACGGGGTCTTCGCTTATGTCTTTGTTCTTGCTCCCCACTTCCCGCTGAGTAGCTAATATCCCCTTGACTCAGTTCCAGCCATGTCTGAAGCCATTTATGGTTTTGGCACTTACCACGTCTGCCAGCAAACCATTCCATCGCTCAACCACTCTTTCTGTAAAATAATGCTTCCTCATATTCTTTTTAAACCTTCGCCCCGTGAACCTCCAGTCATGACCCCAGGTCTTATATCTTCTCTGTTCCTGGTAAATAGCTCCTCACAGGTCAACTTATTTGTTTATTTTCCATTATGTGTTTTTCGTCCTTTGCCCTGCTGGCAGATTTCTCTTCTCCAACTCCCCGCTCCGTGAGGCCACAGCATTGGAGCAGTGGAGGGGCTTTCATGGAGCCCTCAGGCGGTGTTTTTCTGCTTTCCTTGGTCCCTCCTCCGCGTCCGTGAACACGCGTGTGTGGAGGCACGTGCATCACGATGCCACGTTACTAGTCTTTCTAGCTCTGGTGCTACCCCCAGCCTCCACCAGGGTGCAGCCAAGGTGCGGGACGGCATGCCCACCCTTCCCTGGGAGAGAAGAGCTGTCGCCAGACGTTCGATCCTCTCCCTCCCCTGCCAACCCCCGGCGGCCTGTGCTCATTCCCAAACATGAGTCATCGGCGTGGCACAAGGTGTGGCGTCCGGCGCCTCAACACTGAAAAGCAGGGATAGGACCAGTGTCTCCATCTACAGACCAATCTCAATCCTCTCCCCCTATGCAAGGCCCTAGAGAAGATTGTTGCGGATCAAATCACTGACTACATCTACAAATATCAACTGCAGTGCCCCAGCCAGCACGGGTTCAGGCAGAGGTACAGTACTACTACCGCTCTGGTGGAGTTCACTGATTACGTACACAGAGCTATGAATGAAAGCAGATATGGCGGTGGCTGCCAATGCAATGCGCTGGTTCCAAGACTACCTGTCTCTCAGATCCCAGTGTGTTAAAATAGGACAGACTGTGTCAGGACCCAGAAAAGTCTCGCTGGGGGTCCCCCAGGGGTCTATCCTGGGACCCCTTCTCTTCAGTCTATTTCTAAATAATCTCCCTGAAGCCTGTGACTCCAAGATAATCCTTTATGCAGATGATGCATTCATCCTCAACAGCAACTCACGAATTGAGTCTCTCCAATCGGCACTTCAGCACTCTACTGCTCAATTACAAAAAGCCCAGGACCATGCTCCTATCCAGCCCCTAGCTCAAGAAAAGGTTCCCACCATCACCATCTCCCAACAATGTCCTAGATCCCTGGATCAGGTTCACTCCATCAAATACCTGGGGGTCACCCTGGATGACACCCTAGCCTTCATTCAACATGTTGACTTGGCAGTCAAGGCAGTAAACACCAAGCTGGGAGTGCTATAAAGGCACAGAAAATACCTTATCCCGGCAGCCCTCCGCCTCTTGGTCACGAGCGTCATCTTATCTACCATTGATTATGGCCTAGTTGTCTACGGTACAGCCATGGACTTCATGCTCAAGATGGCACAAACAGCACTCAACAAGGCCTGCAGGCCCATCCTGAATGCCAATCGATTGACCCATAATTGCTCACTATATGAACAGACTAACCTCCTGTCTCTAGGGTGCAGGATTATATTCCTCACCTGCCACCTAGACAAAAGAGCACTGGTAGGTAAGGTGCCTCCGTGCATATCTGGCATCTTCTCCCTGCCAGGCTCAGAGTACAGCACCAGAGGTAGAACACAGAGGGCTCTCGTGGCACCATTTCAGTGCACTGCTCTCAGGCAGCGCACTTGCTCCTACAGAGCCCCGCAATGGCTCAGTGAGGTCCCCGAGATCATTCGTAATTCCACCAGCCTTTTCAGCTTCAAATCTGATCTCAAGCACTACTTCACTTCAAGCTCTGTGTGTGCCTATTTCCCCAAAGGCTGATTCGACGCCCATTGGTTGCCCTGGCCCAGTTCTGCTGTCTGCTACTAGAAATGAACACAGGACTGTACCTCAGTCCCCATTACTCAGTCTTGACTACCTCCCATGCTTAACCCTCCTCTATTCTCCCACATCTCCCCCCTCCCGGCCCATCCGGCCCTCTCCTCCCCACTCCCTCCTCTGCTGTCCTTCTCCTACCCAGCCCACTGGTCCCACTCCTCCAACTCCCTGCTTGAAGACCACCCACCCCAGTCTGTACAGCCTGCCCTCCTGGTCTACACCTGACCTTCAGTATCATGATAAAGCCTCTAGCTGGAGACTGCACACTGCCCTCCCACCACCCCACCCAGGAGGTGCTGCCACCATCCCTCTACTACCAATCCCAGCCCTCTTTCTCATCTCATTCTGTCCACGAGCCCCTCTCATCACCATGTGCCATGACAATGCCTCTTGATCACTGCCATGGGCAACTTCCTGTTTCCCTCCCCTTCCTCTCCACCTCCCACTCCTACTCCACCCCAGGAAGGGGACATCACCTCCCCTTGATCTCAGCTGTTGCCTCTGTGTCTGCTTTTTCCAGGGGGCTCCTTTCCTCACCCCTCAAATCCTGGCCCGCCATGCCCTCTATTGGGCTTCTTGAACTGCTTCATGCCACTTCAAGATGGTTTCAATGTAATGTATAGTGTTTCCTATGTCCAGTACTCTATATCTTTACTGTTTGTATGTCTGTGATCTATCCCATGACGTGGAACCTTTATAAAAGAGCCTTGGCTCAAAAGTTATTTCCAAACAATAAATAAATAAAATAAATAAATAACCCCTCAGCATCACCAGGTCGGCTACACTTCACCTCATTAATTATTTTAAAGGAAGTTGAAGATCTTGCTTCAAGGGGACGCCTGCCACAGGCAACACCAGTAGGACTAAGCCACCAGGCACTAGGACCACATGGAAAACTTCTAGCTAGCAGTCTACAGCAGGGGACTGCCCCAGCTATCGGCACGCTGACGTCTGTTCTATGGTAGGAAAGGGGTGGTAACCTAGTCCTACCTCATTTCATTTTTTCCTGTCAGCACGTGCACATCGAACCTCCACGGACGCCTGCTTCAGTCTATTGCTATTTTCTTTGCACTTTACCCACAATTTCTTTCATTTTTCCGTGTGCTTTAACATTGAATTTTGGTGTTTTTCTTTATCTCGTTTATGTCTTCTTCTCCAGCTTTGTCTTCCGACCGGCCTATGAAGCGTGCGTGTTGCAAGCAGATTCCTGCTAAAGATGGTCACTCTTCCTGCCTGCTTTGCCCAGGCTTCAACCACGATACCAAGGCCTGCAAGCACTGCCAGGACTTCAACCAGGCCACACCGCTAGTTTTCCTGGCCTACTGCCACTTCTTCCATTTCTGTTTCCAGTGGGTCTAGTTCCAGTTTTGGGCCTTTCCTTGGCAGCTTAAGTCTTTACTAAGTGCCTAGTGGTAGTGGCAGCATCTTTGAGAAGGCAGGGATTTTATGTGTTCCCCTACCTGGATGATTGGCTACTGACAGCCCCCTCCGGCGATCATTTGCTGTAGACCCTGGAAGGTACCTTTCGGCTCTTCCAGCTCTTGGGGATAACTATCAACTTGCCAAAGTCTTGCCTGACCCCAAGCCAACAATGCCTCCTTGTATATAGGAGCGGACTTGGACTTATCCTGGGAACAAGCCTTCCTGCCGGAGAACAGGGCAGAGTGCTTCAGAGTGTAGGCCTGGCTGGTGTCTTCCATTTACCAGATTCCAGACAGAGCACACCTGCATCTACTGGGGCATATGGCAGCAGCCATAACCACTGTTCCCTTGGCCCGTCTTCATATTTGGGGTCCCCAGTGGACTCTTCGAGCCCAGTGGGACCAGCGCATCGATGACTTGGAGCAGCCGGTGCTGGTGTCCGACCCTGTGAGATGGATCTTAGAGTGGTGGCAGAACCCTGTCAACCTGCTGTTTGGGGTTCCTTTCTGCTTGGTGTCCCCTTGACAAATCCTGACCATGGATACTTCAGGGCTCGGCTCGGGAGCCCATCTAGGAGACTGTCAGACTCAGAGTTTGTTCCAACTCAGAACAGCATCTCCACATGAATGTGCTGGAGATGGGAGCAGTTCTTTATGCTCTGCAGGCCTTCCAGACCCACATTCTTCCAGTCCCATTGCTGGGGCAGATGGACAACATGTTTGTAGTCTTTTACATTAACAAACAAGGAGGCCCTCACTCTTACCATTTTTGTTGGGAAGCTATGAGGGTTTGGTATTGGGCAATAAAACACGACCTGGAACTCTCAGCCGTCCATGTTCCAGGAGTCAAAAATGCCCTGGCTGACAGTCTAAACTGATCCAGGTCGAGCGCACATGAGTGGGAACTCTTGTCCTTGGTGGTCAGTGATCTCTTCACCAGATGGGGTTGCCCAGAGTTGGACCTTTTTGCATCCCACTCAATGCAAAACTGCTGCTTTTCTGTTCGTTTGATACAGGATCTGGAGTTTTCCAGTGCCATACATTGTCCCTCTCCTGGAAAGGGAGGTTCCTGTATGCCTTCCCACTCCTGCAGAGGGTCCTCCTGACACTCCAGTTGGAAGAGGCAGAGATGATTCTCATAGCCCCCTACTGGCCATGCCAGATTTGGTTCTCTCTACTTCAGCAGCTGGTGGTGGAAGCTCCAGTTCCCTTGCCCACATGCACCTGCTTGCTCTCCTAGGACCAGGGCACCTTGGTCCATCTGGACCTCAAGTCCCTGCATCTCCATTTGTGGCTCCTACAGACTTGGCTATAGCCCATTTCGGGGTGTCTTCCAGGGTTGCTGATGTCCTGGTGGCTGCCAGGAAACCTTCCACATGAGCCACCTATGCCATGAAGTGGGAGCACTTCTTCCTTTGGGCTGTGGCTCGTCACTTGGATCCCTTCACCTGCCTGGTGAATTTGATTCTGGCATCTCTCCCTTTCGGACTCCGGCCTAGGGTACTCTTCCTTAAAGGTGCATTTCTCAGCCATCTCTGTGTACCATGCACCTGTTCAGGGCAAGGCTGTTGCCCAGCTGGACCTCTCCCATACCTTTTTGTGGGACATTCTATATTTGAAACCTCCCATTCGGGACTCTGTCTTGCCTTGGGATCTTCTTTTCATTTTGGAAAAGCTCACTGTGCCTCCCTTTGAGCCGGCCGCAAGTTGCGAGCTATGCTATCTGTTGTGAAAAGTTTTGTTTTTAGTTGCTATTACTTCTTCTCGAAGGATTTCCAAGCTTCAGGCTCTGATGTGTAAAGAGCCTTATTTGTTTTTTCACAAAGACAGAGTGTCTTTGTGTACAAATCCTACGTTCTTGCCTAAGGTGGTGTCCGAGTCTACTTTGAACCCTGAATACTTTAATCAGGGGGAGGCCTTGTTGCATTCTCTTGATGTTCATTAGGTGCTTCATTATTACACTAACCATACCCAGCAGTTCGTAAGACTGATCAGTTGTTTTTCATTTGCCCCTAAGAGGGAAGGAGATGATGCAGGGAACTGCATTGGGGCAGAAGTTTGACGTCTTTGCAGAATATTTAAACTAGCAAATGGGGAGAGGGGTGCTGCACCCCATACATCGAATGAGAAGAGCACCCCTCCCCCCTCAGCTAGTGGTCAAACAGGGATTCAGCATGTTTGCAGTTCATTTGCATCACCAGGTAAGAAAAAAGGTTTGTCTCCCCATACAACGCACAGGAGTAATGCCAAACCTCACCCAACAACTAACACACCAAAATCTGCCAATGGAAAATCATGTACACAAATGCTCACAGCCTGGGAAATAAGATCCCAGACCTGCAGGCAATAATGTCAGAGGCTAAACTGACATAGTAGCAATTAGTGAGACGTGGTTTACCAGTAACCACACTTGGGAGACTTCAGTACCTGGCTATGTATTGTTCAGAAGAGACCGAGTGCAAAAAGGGGGTGAGGAGGGCCCTGATGTCAATGAAAATATCAAAGCTACAGAAATTCAGAATACACATAAGGAGCCAGAAGAACTGTGGGTTACCCTGGAAACAGGAAATGGGACAGCCATAAGAACTGGGGTTGTCTACAGGCCCCCAGACCAGGGGAGGACATAGAACATTACTGTTAGGAGATATACAAAACATGACAGCTAAAGGGAGGTTCTGATAATGGGAGACTTCAACATGCCAGATACAGATTGGTCAATACCAGCAGGAACATCTGCCAGAACTAGATACATAGTGGATTCCCTGCAGGGGGAGGGCCTCAAACAACTGGTACAGCAACCCACAAGAGACAGGGCTATCCTAGATCTAGTACTGACTAACAAGGAAGGGATCACAGATCTCCAGGTAGAAGGTCACCTGGGGCCAGTGACCATCACATGGTATGGTTCAATTTGGCTACTACATCTAAATCATCCCATTCCAAGGCAAAAATATGGGACTTCAGAGGAGCTGACTTTGATAAGATGGCCAACAGAGTTAAGCTAGCCCTGGCAAAAAGAAACACAGATGAGGGGGTACAGGCAACGTGGGCAAGCATTAAGGATGCAATACTTGAAGCAACATCCCATTGTGTTAGACAGAAAAGGAAGTGCAAAAGAAGAAGGAAACCACTTTGGTTCTCAAATACAGTAGCAGAAAAGGTCAGAGCCAAAAGGCTGCCTTCAGGAAATATAAGGGAACACAGCGGATGAAGATAGGGAGGCATACCAAACTGCCCTAAGGGAAGCAGGAAGGCAGTAAGGCAGGCAAAGTCCCAAACTGAGGAAACACTAGCACTAACAGTAAAAGAAGGTGACAAGACTTTCTATAGATACATTAGTGAAAGGAAAAAGTCCAGAGGGGGTATTGCTAAGCTTAATGGAGAAAAGGGAGCATGTGAGGAGGAAGACCCTGTAAAGGCATCTATCCTAAATAGATACTTTTGCTAAGTATTTACTGAAGAGAAGATAGGGCAGGGCCCACAGCTCAGCATCATGGACACAGGGGGGAGGGAGGTGAGAACTACTCCCTTCACAAAAGAAAGGGTCCTACAAGAGCTTGCTAAGCTCAGGGTGGATAAGGCAATGGGACCTGATGGCATACATCCCAGGGTACTTAAGGAGCTAAAGGTGGAACTAGCAGAGCCATTAGCAGAACTGTTTAGTGAGTCTCTGAGCACAGGAGAGGTCCCAGAAGACTGGAGAAGGGCTCATGTGATCCCACTCACAAGAGTGGTAGCAGGGAGGAGGCGAAACTACAGACCAGTCAGTCCTTACCTCAGTAGTGGGCAAGATTATGGAGGTACCCCTTAAGGAAAGGA
Source organism: Neoceratodus forsteri (assembly GCA_016271365.2). NCBI lineage: Eukaryota > Metazoa > Chordata > Ceratodontiformes > Ceratodontidae > Neoceratodus > Neoceratodus forsteri. The sequence goes on along the minus strand of CM057454.1, from coordinate 970,268,901 downwards.
TAGTGCAACACCTGGAATCCATGGGGCACAGGATCCAAGACAGCATGGGTTTACAAAAGGAAGGTCCTGTCAAACTAATCTCATAGATTTCTTTGACTGGGTAACCAGAGTGGTGGACCAAGAAGACAGTTGATGTCGCCTACCTTGACTTCAGCAAAGCTTTGACACTGTTCCACATAGAAGATTGATAAATAAGCTGGGTAGGCTCAGGGTGGGTCAGAAGTTGGTCAACTGGGTGGCAAACTGGTTGACGGGCAGAAACAGAGAGTGGTGGTAAATGGTATACAGTCAGAAGAGATGCAAGTCACAAGTGGGTACCTCAGGGATCAGTCCTGGGGCCAGTCCTTCAACATCTTCATTAGTGACCTTGCAGATGGGCTAGAGAGTAAGGCTTGTCTGTTTGCAGATGACACCAAGATCTGCAACAGAGTAGATGATCCAGATGGGGTGGGCAGAATGAGAAGAGATCTGGATAAACCAGTCAATGATCAGAAGAGGGCAACTGGGATTTAATGCAAAGAGTGCAAAATCATGCACATAGGGAAGAGAAACCCTGAAGCCACCTATAGGCTGGGAGGAGTTGCTAGCAGTCACAAAGGAAGAAAGAGACTTGGGTATCATCATCACTGATGACCTGAAATCATCCAAGCAGACCTCTAAAGCAGTAGGTAAGGCTAGGGGGTGTTAGGGTGTATTAGTAGGGTATCACAAGTCGTAAGAGGAGGTAATAACCTCTTTACAAGACACTGGTTAGGCCCCATCTGGAGTACTGCATGCAGTATTAGAGGCCACACCTTCACAAGGACATTAACCAAATTGAGGCAGTGAGAGAAGGGCAACCAGAATGGTGCAGGGACTGCATCAGAAGACATATGAGGACAGATTAACAGAGCTCAATATGTATACCCTTGAGCAAAGGAGGAGAGTGATATGATCGAGGCATTCAAGCACCTTAAGGGCATTAACAAGGTGAAAGAGTCTAACATGTTTAAATATAAGAAAATAGCAGGGCAAGAGGACACAGCATGAGATTAGAGGGGGCCGATTAAGGGGAATGTGAGGAAATTTTTTTCACAGAAAGGTGGTGGATGCATGGAATGGCTTACCACAAGAAGTGGTGGCTATGAATACAGTGCAGGGCTTCAAACAGGCATGGGATAGGCATAAGGGAGCAATACAAATGACTATGAATAGATAGGCCCCTGACAGAGCAAAGGCCAATGGCACATTTATAAGGTAGAAAAAGAAATGGGCAGACTGGATGGGCCTTGCGGTCCTTATCTGCCGTCAACTTCTGTTTCTATGTTTCTAAGGAGCACCTGTTTCGAAACAGTGTTTGTCTAAATTGTTGCCACATTGCATTGTGTACTATTACTGTATGTATGACAAACCCTTGTCTGGGCCAGTTAAGAGCCACTCTACCAGAGGTATGGAAGCCTCTACCGCCTGCTTCAGAAATGTGTCCACTGCGGATATTTGTGCAGCCACCACTTGGAGTTCGGTTTACACCTTTGTCAGGCACTACAATTTAGATATTGCCCTCAGACGCAGAGCCAGTTTCGGGCTTGCAGTCCTTCAGGAGCTTCTGTCGTGACCGACCTTTGTCGTATGTTTTTGCCTCCTCCAGGCTGACTTGCGGTCAGTTCCAGTGCTGCTTGGGACTCAGTCCTACCAGTGTTGCCTGTTGCAAGAGTCCCCTCGAAGCAGGACAGTACAGTTGCGTAAGAACTTACCGTAACAGTAGATCTTCGTGAGGAGCTCTTTCAGCAGGCACTGCTTCCCCCTCTCCTTCCCCGACTGCGTTTTGTCCTTTGCAGCTATGCTGCCTTTCCTTGGCTTTGAGGAACTGCCTTAGTTCTCCATTTATTTGCCTTTAACGCCAGGGTCTCCAGCGGGAGAACTGAGGTGGGTCTGGGGGACTGCCCCTTTTATACCATAGGATGGACATTGGCATGCCGTCATCGGGGACGGTCCCTCGCTGTAGACTGCCAGCTAGAAGTTTTCCGTGTTATCCTAGTGCCTGATGGCTTAGTCCTACCAGTGTTGACTGCTGCTAGAGCTCTTCTCGAAGATCTACTACTACAGTAAGTTCATATGTAACTGTACTGTCTCTGTCATATCGCCCCTTTTTTCTTCTGGTTTCAAGTGAATACATGTTCAGTGCCTTTAACCGATCCTCATAGCATTTGCCCACCTGGCACTGAATCATCTTGGCCATCTTACATTGTACCTTCTCTAGCCTGTCCCTGTCCTTTTTTTTTAGGTGGGGACTCCAGAACTTGGCACCGTACTCCAGGTGTGACCTCACCAGTGACCTACACAGAGGTAACCGTACCTCTTGCCGTCTGCTGTCAGACCTTCTCCTGATGCACCTCAGCATCCTGTTAGCCTTGCTGAGGGCCTTGTTACGTGGCTTGTTTGTTTAAGGGAGTCACCAATGATGACTCCTCGGTCTCTTTCCTTTGCTGTTGCGTCCAACTTAACCTCTACCCTGTCATCTAATATTCTGTTCTGTTTTTTTTTCCCTAAATGTATAACTTTCCACTTTTTGGTATTGAATTTCAGCTGCCAGACTTTGGACACATTTTCCAGCCTTTGCAGGTGTCTTAGGAGGCAGTATAGTGTAGTGTAGTGCTGAAGAGCACTGAGTGCAAACCTGGAGACCTGGGTTTGAATCACACAGCCCCCACTTGCACGCTGTGTGACCCTGAGCAAGTCACTTAACGTACTTGTGCTCCCAGGTCGCACCTGGAAACGAGTTTCAGCTTGGTGTACCTTCCCTGCTTAAACGATTTCCCCTTTCTCATTCCCTTCTGTGAAAAGACTCAACCTGCCCTGGATCCCCTCCCCACGTCACTGATGAACATATTGAAGAGGACTGGCCCAGGACAGTTCCCTGTGCTACTCCACTAGTGACCTCTCTTTCCTCTGATCTGACCCCCAGTTACCTCAACTCTCTGCTGCCTTCCCTCCAACCAACTCCCTACCCAACTTACTGTTTCCTTAGTTGTTCCCAGATCCCCTAGCTTTCAATGTGGCACCAAGTAAAATGCCTTGCTGAAATTGAAGTAGAGTAAAATCTACAGCATAGCCATTATTAACAACCTTGGTTACCAGTGTCAAAGAATCAAGTTTTATTGATTGACTATAATGAAAACATTACAGTCATTTCAACATGTTACAACAATTATAAATAAAGAAATAAATTTTAAGCTACAGAATAAAAAAAAATGTAAAAAATTAATAATGGATATTAAAAAAGAACGTTCATGATGGTCAAAAAAGTTACAGCTTATTGTCATTATATGCAGTACTAGACCTGAAAGGGTGTGTGCATTTGTTATTTTTGGCCAGGGTTTACTCTGCCTTACATAATTTGGATTTGTTTGTGAGCCCTGCTGCACTTGCCTTTGCTGTTCAGCTGCTGGACTGACATCACTGTAGGGTAGAAGAGTGACTCACACTGTGTAGTACCATGCAGTTCCAACAATGTTGCAAGGGAAACCTACCTGTATTCAATGTACATGTAAGCATTAAGCCACGACGAAGGTGGCATCTTATGGTGAAGTAATGCATGGTTGGGAGGGTTGTGGCACGAGGCCAAAGGTAGAGTTTGGGGACAGCATTATTATAAAATTATTGCTGTGTCCAAACTAAGACATGTGATGGTTTCTGTCCAATGATTGCTACTGTTTTTGTGTTCTGTTCTTTTGCCACGTTACAAACTGTGTTTCCTCTTCCCCAAGACACCCTGCTAGCAGTGCATTATGCCAAAACCCAAATGCCTTGTCAGTATGTTTTTTTTTTTTTTAATTGGCTCTGCCCTATAGTGATCTCAGCAGTACAACCCAGGGCCCACAGCAACACCAGGCTTGCTATAGAAGCTCTGGTACACCCTGTAGTTGTTAGCAGCTCAGAGTGCAAAAACTAACTGCAGCGGACAGTAATGAAATACAATTCCAGAATCAATGCAAGAAAGGGTAATTTATACATGAAAGACAAAAGGACTGGAGAAGTTCCTTATTAAAACTAACATCTTCTTCTAGGGGGGTGCTGTGGAGCCTGAGCTCGTGGCAGCTAGATTTTTTAGCTCCGTGGAGATCTTACTATAAAACTCAAAATTTGCCTATTTCCAGTACTTAAAAGCCAGAAAGACTCGCATTATCAGAACTGGGAAACCTTGATATATAAAGATGGGTAATCCTCGTAAAGATCGAGCTGGTACTTCGGGAGGAAAACCTACAAGTTCTGCACAACATGTGCGTGCTGGCATCGACATTCAGGCCCCCTGTCAGACTTTGCCTGATCCTGAGGAAACAATGGCATCAATTGGGCTAAAGCTGCAAAGAATAATTTCCTCTGTCTCTGATCTGAGCGCTAAGATAGACACTTTTAATACCAGAATTACCGTTGTTGAAAAAACGGTTGAGACTATCCAGACGGAGATGGTCGAAGTGAAATGGAGCAGTGAATCAATCCGCAGCCACCAGTCTCCTTATTAAAGAGAACTCTCATCTACGAGCTAGACTGGAGACTATCGAGAATCAAAACCGCTCGTCTTACCTTCGGATCCTCGGTTTGCCTGAAGGGATTGAGGGGGATCACCCCCTTATGTTTCTACAAGACTGGTTTAATGAGAAGTTAACACCGGAAGATCAGACAAGTAGATTTAACCTACAAAAGGCCTATCGAATCACCCCGGGGATACCGAGAGGCGCCTGAAACCCCACGCACTTTGCTGGTAATAACAGACGGAATTGGAACCAGGGACAAAATACTACGGCTGGCGAGACAAGCTAGCCCAATTATGCAAGATGACAGGCGGTTTATATTTTCCCAGATATAAGTTTTGCTACTCGGGAGAGGCGCAAACGTTTTGAAGGGGTACGCAAGAAACTTCGAGAGGCCTCAATTACCCATGCGATGGTCTTTCCGGCACGCCTTAGAGTGGTCTTCGAGGGTAAAGTTTGGATGTTCTCAGATCCAGGAGAAGCAGGCAAGTGGGCTTCTCGGTTTATAGAAAAGCGGAGGAAGCACTTAAAGAGTAATGGCACAGAAGATAGTGATATGGAGGAGGCTGAGGGAGATTGACATTGCAAACATTTGTTTTTTCTTCTCCTTCCCTTTTCTTTACATGACAGATCTACTAAATATCTGTTGCATGGCTGGACTATTACTTATGGACTCTGATGCAACCTGAACAGGGATACTGTGTTTTAAGTTTGATTTAGCAATAGTTTGTAAAAACCTATTATAAGGTTACTAGTTGCATTAGTAATAGGTTTATAGCAATATTTCAAGACTGCCCATGTATGGTGTCTTTACTAGAAATACCATGACTGAAGTTTAAACTTATGTTTAAAGTTATTTTGAGAATAACTCAGCCTTTGTTTATTAGTTATGTTTGGGCTTAATATTGCTATCTCATGCCATACCCACACTGGTATACCTTGCCAATAACTGCTCTATGGGTATGCAATAAAACTTAAGGGAAATAGGAGCACACAACTCCCAAGGGGGAGGTGGAATACGGACTTTTAAAAAATGACTTTAGTATACTTAAATAGTCGCCTGCTCTTGGGCTTCTTCTCAACAGCCTTAATTTTGATATCTATAATAGTAATAGTGTAAATCTGGGTATCCCCTCACATGAGGTATCAAAATATTCAGGATGCACATATCCTTTTATTAAGGAGTTGTTAAACGCTCTCTGTACTAAAATGATGTATGAGGATTGTCTTGAATATGGATTGAACATATGATGTAAATCAAATGAAACTAAAAAAAATAAAGTTTAAAAAAAAAAACTAACATCTTCTTTATAACATTGATCCTATACATCTAAGAAGATAATAAAAGAGCAAGATTTCCTTCCAGTCTCAGAAAAACTGGCTAATGTGCTAATTAGAGATTCAGCTAGTATGTTTGTCTTGTAAAAACATGCCGGGACTGTTCTAGGGGTACATTAAGTAAGTAAGTAAAATTTTATTTTTAAGCGCTTTTCAGAAACCAAAGCGCTGTACAGAAACAACATTTAAAATAACAGACATAATATTAACAATAAAATCATTCTCCAAAAGCTTTTAAAAACCAAAAAGTTTTAAGTTCCGATTTGAAACTCTCGACGGTCAGGCAGCCTCGAATCCGGTTAAAAGCTATTAAAGTAGCATAAATCCCCCAAGACATTCATCAAATATCACTTTTTATTTGAAACCTAATTATCAGCTAATTACCAACCAGCAGAGCCCATTTCAGCCCTCCTGCAGAAACTGACCATACCATCCACTAAATATCGCTCAAAAGACGGTCTCTCCTATCCTCGGGCAGGTGTGAAATTAAGCCAATCTGTTTAGGCCCAACTACAGGTAGAGAATCCTACTCTTGAAGGTACTATGTCATAGCATTATTTAAGGAGGCCTGCTCACCAGACCCAGATTAGGATATTGTGAGCTACCAGCAACACCCAACCTATTGGGGTACTACCAAGAAGCATCCTACTGCGCATGTAGTTCCATGTACCTACTGTCCCACGGTATAATGGGAATTATATGCCGGGCGCTATCTGTAACCAGCTGTGGGTCTTTAGAGACTGAGCTTACCCCAAAAAGCGCCCACATTTCACTCCACTTTCAAGTCTAAAACCTTGAAGCTGAACCCTGCCATTACAAACTCAATCAAGTCACACTAGAGAATGAGTAGTTCCCCCAGGAAGCAAAGTGAAAAGTTCACCAGCTGAATTCCAAGGCCATCTACCGGGTCCATCTGGCTCACAACACTCTCTTTAAAAAAGTGTACGTAGCAAGTTAAGTTCCCTAGACTTGACCAGGCATAAAGTTGAGGCAATATGTTTAGGGCCCACTGCAGGTAGAGGATCCTACTCTTAAAGGTACAATGCTGCAGCATTATTAAATGAGGCCAACTCATCAGACCCAAATTAGGATATCTTAAAACTGCCAGAAAAACCCATCCTATTGGGATACTACCAAGGAGTACCCTACTGCGCATGCAGTTCTATACCCCTACTGTCCCCTGGTATGAAGGGAATTATATGCCGATTGCTATCTGTAACCAAGTATGAGTCTTTAGGGATTGAGCCTATCCCAAAAAGCTCTCTCATTTCATTTCACTTTCAAATCCAGAACCTTGAGTCCTGCCATTACGAACTCAATCAGACCACAGTAAAAGATTTAGAGAAGCATTAATAGTACATAGCAAATAAAATTCCCTGAAAAACAAATATAGGGGTAGCAGTAGGTGGTTTTACCAAAAGTCAGGACAGACTTTTTTTTAGCAATCAGTTTAAAGCCAAGTCCCTTATTCTGCTTGAAATCTAATGCACAATTTAATAAAATACGGCTCAGTATGTCCCAACACCTGGTTTCGGAGTGATGGCAACCTATATAATAGAGTCTCAATGCACTACTCTCTGCAGTTCGGTAGTGTGGTAGTGCTGTAGCCATATTAAATTGTCAGACAGCAGTAATAATAAAAAGTTAAATTTAAATGAATAAATAAGATAAAAAGATCCCTAAGTCAGGGTCCAATTCTCACAGTTCTTCACTGAAGACTATTTAATGCCGCATTCTCCACTCTTCCTCTATCATCAAGAAAAAGCCACAGGGCTCTTCTGCCAACAAGCATCCATCAACAATAATTTTGATATTTCAGGAGAATTCAGCACCTGTGATACCCTCCGTTTTCTTTCCTTCGGACTTAAGCAAGCAAGAAACCGCTCCTCTTAAGTGCAGTAAACTCTGGGACCACGTTTAAACAAGGACCCCTGTCCCTGGCATCAATATCATGTCTTTTATAAGTTACCACAGGGCATTTCAGCACATCTAGTGCAATCCTCTTTTTACCAGGTTATCGAAGGTGTCCTCCGGGATCCTCGATGAGTTCATTCAGACAAGCTTCCTTTCCTCAGAGAAAAAGCACTGTGCTATAATCCGTTCATGCACTGTTGGCTATCTGTCTTATTCTCAAGTCTTTCTGCTCAGAATCACACTAAAGAAACCCGCAGGTAGCCGAAATAAAAGTTACTAGCTGGCGAGTACTACTGGTCCACAAGCAAAACAGCCACTCTGTTCCTCTCTTGTTCCAATGCAGAAACTGCTGCACAGAACACCGAAATCCAACGGGCAGTCAGGTGGCGGTTGAGGAGCAAAAACTCACCCCAGAGCCCTTTAAGGAGAGAGAGTGTGGGGACATGATAGAAACTTTCAAGTACCTCAAGGGAGCTGGCCTAGTGGCACTGAGGGTTGAGGCACTGGATGCCACACCTTGCGCTACGCCGGCGACCCATATTTGGGAATGAGCGCAGGTCACTAGGGGTCGGCAGGGGAGGAAAATGATCAGGCATCCCAGGGACAGCTGTCCTTCTCTGGGGAAGGGGGCGACCAGTTGTCGGTGCATGCCTGGCCCTTAGCGGAGGCTGGGGGCTGGCGACTGGCACACCAGTGTTTCAGACAATGGGTCAGAGGTGGGCAGACGTCTGATGGGGGCATGCACGGGAGTGTATAGTGTTGCTGCTGGCGCCTTGCACGCCCGCCTCTGAGGGGAGAAAAAGCAGGCAGAAAGAGTTCATGGTGGATGACAGAGGGAGCTTGCAGGTCCTACCCAAAATAGCCATGGCACTGACTTCTGTACTGATCCATTCTTTGGTGGGGCCCCGCCAACCTCCTGGGGTGAGCCCTGGGTAGCTGGCTGTATCAGATGGTGGATGTCGGGGGATGGGACTGGGGCTCTCTCCTGATAGAGAGGGTCGTGGAGCAGGAATGGAAAAAAAAAAAAAAAAAGTACCTCAAGGGAATCAACAAAGTCCAAGAGGGTAGCATCTTTCAGAAAAAGAGATGTGCAAGAACAAGAGAGGGGACGACCCAGGGGCAACATGAGGAAGTATTTTTCACAGAGAGGGTGGTGGACACATGGAATGGGCTTCCTGAGGAGGTCATGGGGTCAAAAACAGTAGGGGAATTTAAGAATGTATGAGACAGACATAAGACAATTCTAGTGGAAGGTAGGAAGAAGTAGGCTGTTGGTTAACTACGATCTGCAGCTTATCCAATAGGTAGGGAAATGGGCAGACTGGGTGGGCCAAGCGATCCTCATTCAGGAATATTTAGCACGGCTTTTTTAACAGCGGCAAACAAACAGATTCAGTGCAGCGTGGAGCAGAGCAGCACTCCGGCTATCTTGCTGCTCCATCGACTGTCCCAGTCAAAGAATACGATTGGGTTGGTCTGATAATACCTCCCTGTCATGAGTCTGTGCTGCCTACTATCCTGAAGTCCATTTTTCTCCAGGTATTCCACTAGATGTTCTTTGACTAATGTCTCCATCAGTTTCCCTCCCACAGAGGTAAGGCTGATGAGTCTATAGTTTACTTGCTGCTCATTGTGTCTCCCTCATGCAACGGAACCGTGTCCACCATCCTCCATTCCCTGGGACCACTTCTTGCTGCATAGAGCTATTCATTAGCCCTGCCAGGGGTTCGACAAACACCAGTGCCAGTCCCCTTAGCACCCTTGGATGCATCCTATCTAGCCGCAGTGCCTTGTTTACCTTCAGGGCTGCTAGCCACTTCTTGACTCTTCGCCAATAAATTTCTGCAGTTTCATTTTCGGGGCCTTTCTGTCATCTGCCTTTATGCCACTGTCTGGCAAAGGCCTGCTGTTCCAACTAGTGAATACTGAGTAGAAGTAGTCATTTAGCACGGTTGCTTTCTACCTGTCCTCCTCTAAGAACCCTGTCCCTCGATGAACCTGACAATTTCCCCTCCTGCCTTTTTTTTCCATCTTCTATATCTGTAGAACAGTTTTTCCCTTCCCGTGACCCCCTCTGCAGAATGCAGCTCTATGCCTGCCTTTGCAGTCCTGACTGCTCTCTTGGCCTTTCTAGTTTTCTCCTTGTACTCATCTCATTCTTCATCCCCCTGTTTTTCTTTGTACCTTTTATAAAGGCCTGCGTTTTAGCCCTCACTGCCTTCCTGACCCTTTCAAGAGAAATAAATTGATCTCTTATACTTGTTTTTCTTGATAACTGTTCTCATGTATGTTTTTTTTGCCTTGAAAACGTCCCCTTTTTTAACCCCCCATCTTCCTCCTCTCCTGTAAAGCTGTCTACCCCAGCCAATCTGTCCAGTATAATTTCCCTCCTGTGGTTGAAATCCACCCTCCTAAAGTCTGGCATGTCAGCCTTAGATGAGGGCTTACAGGTGCCCAGGGCCACCTCTAAACATATAGTATTGTGGTTTCTGTACCCCAGACCCAGTGGTTCCCAGACCCGTACTCTGCCTACTCTTTCCGAGTTGGTGAGTACCCCGTCTAGAATGGGTGACTGTCTAGTGGGATCTGTGACCTGTTGTACCAGCATGCAGTCCTGCAAGACATCGAGCAGGACCTGGCATCTGGTGCTCCTGGCCATTCAGATGTTCCAGTTGACATTGAAATCTCCCACTATTACAACCTCCTCCTTTGCTGCCCCCTTCCTACTTTAGCAGCCATTTCCTTCTCTCTCTTCTCCCTGCCCCGGTAGCCTGTAAATCACCACTATGTTAGTCTTTGCAGTCTTTCTGCCCGACAACTGTGTGAGCTGAACCCACAGTGGGGAAATCTGCTGTTTGGCATAGGAGGCCACTAATTTGGAATTCGTTATCTATCACGCTGTGCCAAATAAATCAATCAATTAAATTACAGTAGGCTGTATAAAGCAGTGGTATAAAATCAAGTCGGGGCGCCCTCTACTTGTTGCGCTGACAGACTTATTTGAGGGATTATTTCTGAATTATTATTGCATAAAATACATAATGTTTGTTGTTTAAATGCCGTGTAAAACTTGCAAGTATGGATGATTGTATTCCTGTACCATGGAGGATATTATGTATTGTGCTGATTTGTATTTATTGTACTGTCCCATTTATACCTCTTTTATGTACTGGTGCATTTGCAACTATTTATTTTAAACAAGGACCTCCTTTGAAATGAGCTTCCGCTCAACGGAGCATGTCACATCTATCCATTAATGCAATTTTGAATAAAATTTTATACATACATTACATACCAACTGGCCCATGATGAAACCTGCCTGAGTCTGGCACTTGTGCCTCACGGGTACAAAGTAATTTTCCTTTGGTACCTCCTGGGATGAGCTGACTGCTATGTGACCATCCCTACCACTCAGTGTCTTCCCTCCTTCCCACCACCCTCCACCCCTGGGCCACATGATGAAGTGGGTTTGTGGAGGGTGGGCATAAGCTTAGCTGGAGTTGCAGCTAGAATATTTCTTCCCTAGCAGCTACCACCTAAGCATGGAGCTCCCTGAAGGTCCTGCAAATAGGGCATACATAGATACATACACAGATGCATAGACTGTGTCGGCAGATAAGGGCCTATGGCCCACCCAGTCTGCCCATTTAAGTTTGTAAGTTCAGTTTATGTTTTCCAGGAAGTCTGTCGCCCCTTACCCCTGACCTCCAGAATTCCTTTATGTCTATCCATGCATTCTTAAATCCTGTGATTGTTTCCAGCCCCCACCACTTCCTCTGGCAGGGTGTTCCACTTGTCCACCACCCGCTCAGTGAAGAAATTTTTCCTCACGCTTCTCTGAATCGCCCCTCCTCCAACTTCATACCATGCCTCTAGTCCTGGAACATCTTTTTCGCTTAAAAATAGTGCATTCCTGCACCCTGTTCCTCCCTGTAAGATACTTGTATGTCTCTATCATATCCTCTCTCCCTCCTCTCCTCCAGGGAGTACATGTTCAGTGCCTTCAACCTATCCTCATAGGACTTGTGATGCAATCCATGCACCATCTTTGTTGCCCTCCTCTGAACCTTTCTACCCTGTCTATGTCCTACGTAGGTAAGGTCTCCAGAACTGCACAGTGTACTCCAGGTGCGGCCTCACTAGTGTCTTGTATAGTGGAATTATGACCTCCTTTTCCTGCTGGTGATGCCCTGCCTATGCATCCCAGCATCCTATTTGCTTTACCTGCTGCCTTGTCACACTGTTTCCCTGCCTTGAGGTCATCAGAGATGATAACTCCAAGATCCCTTTCCTGCTTGGTGCATGCTATATCCTCACCCCCCAACTGATATATTGTGCCAGGGTTTTTGTGCCCCATATGCATTATCTTGCACTTCCTTGCATTGAATTTCAACTGCCAAACCCCTGACCATTCTTCAAGTTTCTGCAGTGTCCCCCTTCTACAGAACATAACCTTGGAGACGAGTGTCCTGCAATCCCTACAGCTAACTCCCTCTCCACTCATCCAGTACTCCATTCCAGTCAGTTGAATGTCTTTGCTCTATACCTAAGGTTAAGTTACTTAACATAGACTTTGACGGTAGATAAGGACCACTTGGCCCACCTAGTCTGCCCACTTATTTATTTTTTATTTTTGATAACTGGGTAGGTGCACTAAACATAGAAATGCCTATTTTTAGGCATGACCTGGGAGAGTACAAGTGAGGCGGCCATGGTACAGTATAGTACAGAAAAAGCAGTACACTTCTACGTTAGTCAAAGAGCCGAAGAAATAATTCAAACTTAGAGAGCTACTCCTCTCCTCTTGTGTCTGCGATTGCTTATAACCTTCCTCCACTACTCCTGCTCTCCTTACTTCCCCTACTTTTTCCCCTACTAGCTTTCACAGACAGTCTTTTCCGACGGCATCCCCCACCACTCCCTCCCTTACTCCTCCATATCTTCTCCCCAATCTCTAAAACGCTGTGTCTGTATCCGCCTCCTGAGTGGTTCACCTCATCTCTAAAATGATAGGCTTGTATCTGCTCCTGAGTGTTCTAAATGATATTGCAGTTCTATATTACTTATTGTACTATCCTAATGTAATACGCAGTTTGTTGCTTACCTGCTTGTCGTGACTTAGGGTGTAGTTGTCTACACTCTGTATGTCTTGTACCCATTTCTGTACCTCATATATCCACTTGTTCTTTTAATTTGTATTGTGCAGTTAACTTGTATTTTGACGTGGAGCCTTTTCAAAGGAGTCTGTGACTTAAAGGTTTGTAATTCCAATAAGTTCAATAAAAAAATAAAATAATACTATTCAATTCAATGTTATTTTTAACCAGGAAATACACCATTGAGGTACTCATTTGCAAGGTGGTCCTGGGGGGGAAACATGTAGTAGTATACATAAAAGGAAAACGCTACAGATTTATATAATAGTTCACACAATACAGTGGGTAATATGTAACAAGGTACAGTCAGATTACTCAGATTTTAGTATATGATTCTAGGCTAAGAGATCTTCATGCACTGCCTCCTTTTACATTGATTCCTATGACAAAGAAAAAGAAATGCTTTATAATTGCACAACTAGAGCCCCCTCCTCCCCCAAAGAAAGTCAGTGCCATTCCTGGTGCTTTCTTGGCAGAGTATGCTGGTTTGGTAAGGAGACTAATGCCACTGATACAGCTGCTTTCTGTGGACCAGGCTGTTCCTCAGCCACCACCTCAGGTGCCACCTGCTGGGCCTGTCATACTTCCTCGAATTTCTTTTCACAGGTCTGTGACTCCTCAGACTCTTTCTTTTGAGGAGTAGTAAAACCTGACCTCCTGGAGGAGAAGGGAGACTGAAACATAGAAACACAGAATGTGTCGGCAGAGAAGGACCGCTTGGCCCACCCAGTCTGCCCAGATGGTCCTTGCATGGGTTGCAGACACTAACTGGTCTCTGGTGGTCCTTGCTCCTCCCTGCCTATTTCCCTGAGTGTCCCTTATGTCTATCCCACGCATGCTTGAAGCCCCTTACTGTTTTTGCCTCCACCCTTTCCACTGGAAGTCGATTCCAGGCATCCACCACTCCGTTAGTGAAGTAGTACTTCCTTATATTCCTTCTACCCCACCCCCCCAGCTTCACTGCATTCCCTCTGGGTCTGTTGCTCTTCCTCATTTGAAAGAGACTCCTCTCCTGCACCCTGCCCACCCTCCATGAAGTACTTGTAGGTCTCTGTCATGTCCCCTTTTGCTCTTGTCGTCCAATGTGTATATGTTGAGATCCCTTAGTCTCTCCTTTGGTACAACCCCTGCACCATTCTAATTGCCCTCCTCTGGACTGCCCCCATCCTGTTAATGTCCTTTATGAGGCCTCCAGAACTGGGCACAGTACTCTGAATGGGGTCTCACCGGTGAGCGATATAGTGGCATCACAACCTCCCTCCTCCTGCTGGAGATAACCTCTTCTTATGCATCACTGCATCCCATTGGTCCTGCCCACTGCTTTGTAACACTGCCCTGCCACTTTGAGGTAATCAGAATGATAACCCGAAGGTCCCTTTCCTGCCTAGTGACTGACATGCTGTACTCATTTTCTCGGGTCTGTATGCCCTAGGTGCATGATTTTGTGCAGTTTTTGGCACTGAGCCTTAACTGCCTTGCTCTTGACTACTGCTTAAGTTTTCCAAGATCCCCATGCATTCTTTTCACTCCTTTATTGTCCACCCTATTACAGAATTTGATAGCCTCCGCAAAAAGGCATACCTTCTCTTCCAGTTGATCTGCAGTGTCACTTATGAAGACATTGATGAGGACCGGTCCAAGTAATGAGCCCTGTGGTACCCTGCTGGCCACTCTCCCATCACTGGAGTGAGTGGTGCTAACCAGTTGTCTTGGACTGATTCTGTTGATTTGCAAGCTGACATTTTCTGTAACTGCAGCTCCCAGAATCCCATGCAGCTGATGGCAGAGGAGGGCTGCAACAGTCTGCAGTGCATGTTAGAACTTCTGTAACTCCGATTAGATGTTTTCCGGTCTCGCTGTTCTCCTAGGACTGAGTACAGCCCTCTGACTGTACTTAGCCCAGGGAGGACAGCAGGACCAGCAATAGCAGGACCAGCAAACAAAAAATCAGAGCTTATAAAAATAGCATGCACTGCAGGCTATTGAATCTCCCACTACTGCAGCCCACCTCTGATGTCAACTGCAGTGGATTTGTTGTTACAGAAAATGTCAGCTTACAAATCAACAGAATCAGTCCGCTATAATCTACTATACAGCAGAGCCAGCCAGGATTCAGTACAGTGCAGGACTAGGTTTGCTTGCAAAGGCACCTAGCTTCATCTGAACTCTTTTTCTTCTAGGTTTGCTTGCAAGGACAGAGCAAGGAACAACATTATCATAGCAAGGAAAAAGATTAAGGCGGCTTTTTGCTAGGCAGATTTATTGTGTGTCACTATTTACATTTGTGTCCACCCATTATCCTCTGTCTTTTGTGCTCACAAGGTTTGATACTTTTTTTTTTGCAAACATTTTACTGTCGTAATCTTTTCTGATTCAAATTACTGTTGCAGGGTATACTTTCTGCTGCATTATTACAGGGTGTGCCTACAGATTTGTTACTGTTTTGTGCTTACAGATTACTGCTGTAATTTTCTCTGATTCAGATTGTGTTTTGCAATCTATATCTTCTGTTACTGCTTTATTTTTCTCTGTAGCAAAGTGTTTTTTTGCAGGGTAGATCTTCTGTGAAATTGTTACAGGTGGTACTTACAGGGTTTACAGTATTATCTATCATTAGGCTAAACTTTCAGGGCTACTGCATTTGTTGTCGGTTGATTGTTTCTGCTCTTAACTCCTTGTTTCTTTCGTCCATGCTACTTACTTTTCAGCAGAGGAAGGGCCCAGCCACCCACCCTCCCCATCCCCAACCACCCCATGCTAAACTCCTTTTATGGAGTAGCACAGTCGTGACATTTCATGTAGCAAAGCAGGAAGGGGCGGATCAGAAAGGTATCCACATAGTGACCTCACTTACAAGGGCACAAGTAATGTAATTTGTTATAACAAGTTATACAAAAAAAAAAATCAAACTTTTGCTTTCATTTTCCTCCTTCCAATTACTCTGACCAAGTTGTAAACTCGGCAACTTAACTGGAATGGATATTATTACCTACAGGCACTGCGGGACACTTTTCAAAGGGCAGTTATACAGGATTTAGGACACTGTCCTACATGCTGGACCATTGGAGATCTAAGGGCTCAGCTCCAGGCAGCTTGGGCAGAGATTGCGTGCCTCAAATCGCATATTCAGGAGGAAATATATTATAAGAACCGCCTGCCATTTCCCCAACATCCAACTGAAGCACCTCGATCACAGAGGATAGTTGGTCTGGGAGGTTGGTAGGTGGTTAGGAGGGGCAAATTGGGTGCCCCATCACTCAGTGCTCTCCAACGTATCACCTCCACAAACCATATGAAAACTACAAACAGGTATCTGCCTCTATCTCCAAAATCAAACAAAGGGGTAGCGGATGCTGCAGAGCAGGACACTGCTGCA
Organism: Neoceratodus forsteri; assembly: GCA_016271365.2. Lineage (NCBI taxonomy): Eukaryota > Metazoa > Chordata > Ceratodontiformes > Ceratodontidae > Neoceratodus > Neoceratodus forsteri. The sequence continues at coordinate 970,252,606 of CM057454.1, read as the reverse complement.
CAGGAGGTAACGCTACAAAACTTGCCCAAAACGGGGACCAAAACCAAAAAAAGGCAAAAAGGAAATCCCAAACACTTCTGATCATAGGAGACTCCATGATTCGAGGAGTTGATACCTACCTCCAGCCAAGGGTAATGGTTAGATATCTCCCAGGTACATCAGCGTGGAAAGACACTGACCGCATTGCTAAAATCGTGCAGGAAGCAGGAGAAAACACTGATGTCCTGGTACACATAAGGACTAACGATCTCAGCAGCCGGTCAGTTGTGGAGACCAAGGAACACCTGACCAGGCAGGGAGAGAAACTGTCATCCATTTCATCTGGCATCGCCTTCTCTGAGATCCTGCCAGTCTGGGAGAGAGGAGCAGATGGATGGAAGGTCAGAGAAGCGGAGATAGAGGAGCTGAACCTGTGGCTCAAGGGCTGGTGCCAGGAAAAAGGACACAAATTTTTAAACTTTAAACTAGCCAATCGGGAGAAGGGTTCAGCACCCGATACATAGAATGGGAAGAACACCCCTCCTCCCTCAGCTAGTGATCAAACAGGAGTTCAGCATGTTTACAGTTCATTTGCATCACCAGGTAAGGAAAGAGGTCCGTCTCCCCATACAACACGCAGGGGAAACGCCGGACCTCACCCAACAGCGAATGCACAGAAATCTGGCCAATGGAAAATCATGTACACAAATGCCTGCAGTCTGGGAAACAAGATCCCAGACCTGCAGGCAACAGTGACGGAGGCTAAACTGGACATAGTTGCCATTAGCAAGACATGGTTCACCAGTAACCACAGAACTTACTTCGAAACGGCTCTTGCAGTAGGTAATTACATATAGGACTGACGTCGGCAGGCGGCAGGACCCCACAGAAAAATTTCTAGCTAGCAGTCCCTGGCGGGGACCATCCCCACGTCAGGTGACCAGCGTCAGATGACGTCGGTATAAAGGGGCGGTCCCAGACACCTGCCTTCCAGTTCTTTCCCGCCGTCAGCTCGTGCAGCACCTCGCGGTGAAGTTCATAACGTTCAGTCCTGTTGCTTCGACGGTTTTTCCGAAAAGTATCAGTATTTTGTATTTTCTTCATTAGGTGAACGTCGGTATATGTTGTCCCCTTCAAAAAATAAGTGCAACTCGTGCGGCGCCCAACTACCTCACAGACAGTCACTCCCTCTGCCTTTTCTGTTTAGGCCCCGACCACGCAGTTGACAAGTGTCCGCACTGCCTACATTTCAACGCGGCCACCCGCAGACGACGCCAGCAGTCTCTAGAAGCCCATCTCCTAAAAAAGAAGATGTCCGCAATGGAGAAGGAGTTGAAGAAACTTTGGCGGGCGTCGACCTCCCCTGAAGGACACAAGAAGCGGGACAAGGAAAGGCACCGGGAGAAGGCCTCCTCCGCGACTCCGGCTGGAGCCACGGCCAAGGTAACATCCCCTCCAGGGGATCGCCCGACGGCAGCCTCCAGGGCTTTGGAGGAGGCGTCGGCCCGCCCGTCGGGTTCGCGTTTGAGCCCGCCGGGTGCCTCTGGGCAAAAGGAGGCTTCAGCCCCCAGTACCGCCACAGGCTTGCGGCCTACTGGTGCGGGCGCCTCCCATAAGCCGGACGTCGGCTCCTCCGACGTCTGCCGGGAGAAGGCCGCTAAGACGCCCGACCCTTTGGGGCGGTGCACAGCAGAGTCCCCCTCGGACCAGGCCTCTTCCCATCCTCGGTCCGCTTCCGACGAGGGACCCCCGAAGTCGGACGCTGGCTCCTCTGGCGTCTGTCGGGACTCAGCCCATAAGTCGCACGTTGGCTCCTCCGACGTCCGCCGGGCCTCGGAGTCTATGGCACCCTTGCCCGCCTGCCGTCCCAGGTTCCCCGCAGCCATTGCCGTCCGGGAGCCCGGAGTCCACCCTGCCTGACCCTGGGACTTTTCCTCCGGCCCCAGGCGAGGCTCGGGATGCTGGTCCCGCCTGATTCCTCTCTATAGAGCCGGATCTGATGCCAGCTCTCTGGACCCGCCTGACGCCGCCCGACACCAGCTCCCGCTGACGCCGGGTCCACGCCGGGATATTCTCCTATTGGGCCTCCACCCACGGGCCTATCACGGTTGATCCGCCCATGGAGTTCTCTACTGGGCCGTCTGCTCTGGCAGCTCCTCCGGTTCCTGGGTATCCACCGTCTTATCCGACGCCGGCTTACCCGGGTTCTCAGTATCCTGCGCCGCAGTATCCGGCGCCGACTCCACCAACGCCGCAGTACCCGACGCCGCAATACCCAGCTCCGGTATTCCCACAGCCGAGTTACAGATACTCCCCTTATGGATTTCATCCGTACAACTATCCCCCTTCTCCTCCTCCACTGCCCCCTAGGCCACCGGTGGATCTCCAGGAGAGACTGGCCTCCTGGTGGGCTGATGCCAAGGCTCAGCTCACCGAGGAAGTAGAGAGCCATCTTACGGTGATGGTGCCATCTCCGGCCCCCGTACGCCCCAGACGGCACACTCCCTCTCCACCTCCGGATTCCCGGGCTGTGCCCTCGGGATCCAGAGAGGGGCAGGACACGCGTCCAGGGATCCCCCCTTAGGAACCCATTCCTCCCCCTAGACGAGCTAGGGAGTCTTACTCTGCTTCAAATTCCTCTTCTTCTTCTCTCTCGGACTCCTTGGATTCCTCCAATGGTTGTTCGAGAAAACGACGAGCCTCGCCTCCCGCCCAAGCCCCGCCGAGGACTCCTCCGGGTCTCCTCCGAGGATCCTTCCTTCACGGAGTTGCTCAGGAAGATCCAGGAAGTCCATCAGTGCGTTTTGAGCCAGATCCTCAGCGGGTTAAACTCGCCGAACATCTGGACTTGCCCCTTACGGCCCCTACTCTAGTGCCACCCTGGATTGAGCCTCATACCCACATTGTTTCCACCATTTGGAAACAACCGTCGGCTTTAGCCCCACTTCCTCAGAAGTCCAACTGGCTATACCAGGCTCCGGAGGGTGTAGACTTTTTAGACTCTCACCCCCATGCAGACTCGGTTGTGATTAGCGTCGCTCATGGCCAGTCAGCACACCCGAAACATTTGAGCTCGTCTCCCCCGGATAAGGAATCTCGCCTTCTGGATCAGTATGGAAGGAAGATTTATGCTTCTTCCACACTGGGGATTAGGGCCCTAAATTATGTAGCACATATGGGGGATTACCAGAAGGCTGTCCTTACCCAGGCGGAATCCAAGATTGACTCCTTACCTGACTCCCAAGTCAAGCAGGAGTTAGCCGACCTGGTCCATTCTGCTCGTTCGGCCAGTTGTCACATTCTGAGGATGACCTATGATGCAGTGGACACCGCAGGATGGAGCTCTGCGTCACGTAAGTCTTCGGCGCCACGCATGGTCTGTGTCAGGTCTGGTCCCGAGGTGCAGTCAGCAATCCAAGAAGCACCTTTCAGAGGTTCTGTGTTGGTGGTGATGTCAAGGACATCATCACTGACTTGCAGGAGAAGGGATGGCCCTAAATCTGTTGATTCAATGTACCGTCCCCATCGCCCGCAGCGACGTCCCTTTCACAGACTCAGCCGGCCTCAAGCGAAACCTCAGGGAAGGCGGGCCACCAAACGTCGGGCCCCCACATCTGCCAGGCCCCCGCTGCCCAAAAAAGCAGTGGGTGCCCCAGCTGCGGCGCTGCCTCACACCACCTGACTCCTTCCCTCTCCCACTGCCTCCGGACGCCCGGAGGAACCGGTAGGAGGGAGATTCTCCCTCCACCTTCCGGGTTGGGAAAGGATAACATCGGATTCATGGGTGCTTCAGATCATAGCAGAGGGGCACTCCATAGAGTTTCTGCAGAAACCTCCACGTCACCCACCTCTGAACTCCTCTTACTCAAGGGACCATCTTCCTTTGGTCAAGGAAGAAATTTCGCCTCTCCTCTCGAAGCAGGCCATAGAGCCCGTCCCCTCACCTTCACGGGATGGGTTACTATTCCCATTTCTTCCTTGTAACAAAGAAGACGGGAGATCTCAGACCCATTCTCGATCTCAGCTCCCTGAACCTCTATGTGGCATACAAGAGGTTCAGGATGCTCTCCCTTCAAACCCTCTTGCCTCTGCTTCGGCCGGGCCAATGGCTTTGTGCTCTGGATATGCAGAATGCATTCCTGCACATCTCCATTCGCCCTTCGCACCGAAAGTACCTCAGGTTTGCATTCCAGGGGGACCACTACCAATTTCGGGCACTCCCTTTTGGTCTTTCCTCGCTTCCCAGTTTTACCAAATGCCTGGCAGTGGTAGCGCCCACTCCGCTACTTTGGGAGTTCAGGTTTTTCCTACCTGGACGACTGGCTCCTGGCGGCCCCGTCCAGGGAGGAACTCCTGCACTTTCTCTCCCTCACCCAGCAGGTTTTCACTGGCCTGGGTATCGCCATCAGCCATTCCAAGTCTCACCTGGATCCTTCTCAGAGGCTCCAGTTCATCGGGGCAATCCTCGACACGACAATGTACAGGGCCTTCCTCCAGTCCCAGATTTCCCTCCTATCGGAACACAGGAAGGTTCCAGCGAGGTCAGTGCTCCATCTCCTCAGGCTTATGGCGGCTGCCATCCCGACGGTTCCGCGCGCGCGCCTCCACATGAGGATCTCTCAGTGGACTCTCCACTCTCAGTGGGATCAACTGGTAGACGACCTAGATCATCTGGTACTGATCTCCTCGCCGATGATAAGAGATTTGCAATGGTGGATGCTTCTAGAGAACCTATTCCGGGGGGGGCCCCTTTTTTCTTCCTCCCCCCGCTCAGACTCTGACCACAGATGCTTCAGGCGAAGGTTGGGGAGCCCATCTGGGTCCTCACCGAACCCAAGAATTATGATCAAAATTGGAGTTACTTCTCCACATCAATGTGCTCGAGCTTCGAGCAGTGCTTTATGCTCTCCAGGCCCTTCACCAATACATCCTTCCCGGTCACCTAGCTGTCCAAACAGACAACATGTGCATGGTGTGGTACATCAACAAGCAGGGTGGGACTCGGTCCTACCAGCTATGCAGGGAAGCGATGAGGGTTTGGGAATGGGCAACTCTTCACAACCTTCACCTCACGGCGATCCATGTCCCAGGAGTCAACAGTGTCCTGGCAGACAAGCTAAGTCGTTCTTCGGCTTTTCCACACGAGTGGGAACTAGATCAAAAAGTTCTGAGAAGCATCTTCCAGATTTGGGGGACTCCACAGATGGACCTGTTCGTCTCCTCCCAAAACGCAAAGCTTCCAACCTTTTGCTCGCTCGCTCCAGAGCGAGGCGCTTTCTGGAGTGACGCTCTGTCTCTAAACTGGAAGGACAGATTCGTCTATGCTTTTCCCTCAATTCCTCTGGTCCCTCGTGTGTTGCAGAAACTCGCTTTGGAAGGAGCGAGAATGATTCTGATTGCTCCTTTCTGGCCCAGGCAAATCTGGTTCTGTCTTCTACAACAATACTCAGAGGTTCCTCCTCTTCCTCTTCCTTTATCTCGAGGATTGCTGACCCAGGATCAGGGACCCTCGTCCATCCGGGACTCAAGTCTCTTCAACTGCATGCATGGCTCCTGTAGACCTAGCCCAATCTCGCTTTGGCGTCTCTTCAAAGGTGGCCGAGATTCTGGTGGAGGCTAGAAAACCCTCCGCTAGGTCCACCTACACCATGAAATGGAAGAGATTTTCCATTTGGGCTGCATCCAGGAACATGGAGCCCTTCTTCTGTCCTGTAGCCGTTCTGCTTGATTACCTGCGCCATCTTTTCGACTTGGGTCTCAGTCACTCCTCTTTGAAAGTCCATATGGCGGCTATTTCAGCCTACCATGTCCCTTTCTCTGATAAGGCTTTTGCCCAACTGGAGGTATCCAAGACTTTTCTCAGAGGGGTCCTCCATCTGAGGCCCCCTATTTGGACTCCTGCTCCCCCTTGGGATTTGAACTTTGTTCTCGAGAAACTTACCCTTCCTCCCTTTGAACCTGCGGCTTCCGCAGACTTGAAGTTCTTATCGTGGAAGACGCTGTTCTTGGTGGCCATTACTTCTGCTTGCAGAATTTCCGAGCTCCAGGCCCTTATGTGTAAAATCCCTTATCTGATTTTTCACAAAGAAAGAGTAGCTCTTCGAACGAATCCTAAGTTTCTCCTGAAAGTGGTAGCGGAGTCTACCTTAAATCAGTCTATTGAATTACCTGCCTTTTTCACACAGTACTCTGATCAAGGAGAATACTTGCTCCATACCATGGATGTCCACAGGATTCTGAGATACTACACCGATAGGACAAAGGATCTCAGAAAGACTGATCAGTTGTTCCTCTCTTTTGCTCACAAAAGGGAAGGCAATGCTGTCTCCAAGCAATGCCTATCAAAGTGGTTGGCTCATTGCATCACTTTCTGTTATGACAAGTACAGCAAGACCCTTCCGGGTCAAGTCAGAGGCCACTCTACTCGAGGAGTAGCAGCCTCTGCGGTTTGTTTCAAGAATGTGTCTGTGGCAGACATCTGTGCTGCCGCCACTTGGACTTCCGTCCATACTTTTAGTAAACATTACAGTTTGGACATTGCCTCTCGCTGTAGAGCAGGCTTCGGGTTAGCGGTCTTGCAAGGCCTCCTATCTTGAGGTTTGCAAGTTTGTTTGCTACTTCTTGGAGTAGTTCCTCCTCCCGGTGCCTTTCCATTTGTTCCAGACTGCTTAGGATTCTGTCCTATATGTAATTATCTACTGCAAGAGCCCTCTTGAAGTAAGATAGTACAGTTACGTAAGAACTTACCGTAACAGTAGATCTTTGAGAGAGGCTCTTGCAGTAGGTAATACCTTCCCGCCCTCCATCCCCCTAGGCTTTTTCAACTCCTTTTCCATTGAGGGAAATATCTGCTTCTCTCTCATCTGGGCCTTCCGGGCCTGTGGCGGTAAAGAACTGGAAGACGGGTGCCTGGGACCACCCCTTTATACCGACGTCATCTGACGCTGGTCACCTGACGTGGGGCAGTTCCCGCCAGGGACTGCTAGCTAGAAATTTTTCCGTGAGGTCCTGCCGCCTGCCGACGTCAGTCCTGTATGTAATTACCTACTGCAAGAGCCTCTCTCGAAGATCTACTGTTACGGTAAGTTCTTACGTAATTGTACTTTGGGAGACTTCAGTACCCGGCTATGTACTGTTCAGAAGAGACCGAATTTCAAAAAAAGGGGGTAGCCCTTTATGTCAATAAAAATATCAAAGCTACAGAAATTCAGAATACACATAAGGAGCCTGAAGAACTGTGGGTCACCCTGGAAACAGGAAAGGGGACAGCCATATGAACTGGGGTTGTCTACAGGCCTCCAGACCAGGGGGAGGACATAAACACATTACTGTTGGAAGATATACAAAACTTGACAGCTAAAGGGGAGGCTGTGATAATGGGAGACTTCAACATGCCAGATTCAGATTGGTCAATACCAGCAGATACATCTGCCAGAACTACAGTAGACACATAGTGGATTCCCTGCCGGGGGAGGGCCTCAAACAACTGGTACGACAACCACAAGAGGCAGGGCTGTCCTTGATCTAGTACTGACTGACAGGGAAAGGATCACAGAGCTCAAGGTAGAAGGTCACCTGGGGGCAAGTGACCATCACATGGTATGGTTCAATTTGGCCACTAGAACTAAATCATCCCATTCCAAGGCAAAAATATGGGACTTCAGAGGAGCTGACTTTGATAAGATGGCCAACAGAGTTAAGCTAGCCGTGGCAAGAAGAAATACAGGTGAGGGGGTACAGGTAAAGTGGACAAGCATTAAGGATGCAATACTTGAAGCAACATCCCATTGTGTTAGGGAGAAAAGCAAGAGCAAAAGAAGGAGGAAACCACTTTGGTTCTCAGAAACAGAAGCAGAAAAGGTCAGAGCCAAAAGGTTGGCTTTTAGGAAATATAAGGGAACACAGCGGGACGAAGATAGTGAGGCATACCAAACTTCCCTAAGGGAAGCAAGAAAGGCAGTAAGGCAGGCTAAGGCCCAAACCGAGGAAACACTAGCACGAACAGTTAGAGAAGGGGAAAAGACTTTCTATAGTAGTGAAAGGAGAAAGTCCAGAGGGGGGTATTGCTAAGATCAAAGGGGATAAGGGGGAGTGTGTGGAGGATGACCAAGGAAAAGTAGGTACCCTAAATAGATACTTCTCAGTATTTACTGAGGAGAAGGTAGGGCAGGGCCCACAGCTTAGCACCATAGACATGGGGGAGGGAGGTGTGCACAAGTCCCTTCACAAAAGAAAGGGTCCTACAAGAGCTTGCTAAGCTCAGGGTGGACAAGGCAATGGGTCTGGATGGCATACATCTCAGGGTACTAAAGGAGCTAAGGGTGGAACTAGCAGAGCCATTATCAGAACTGTTTAGTGAAACTCTAAGCACAGGAGAGGTCCCAGAAGATTGGAGAATGGCTCATGTGATCCCACTCCACAAGAGTGGTAGCAGGGAGGAGGCAGGGAACTACAGACCAGTCAGTCTTAACCTCAGTCGTGAGCAAGATTGTGGAGGCACTCCTTAAGGAAAGGATAGTGCAACACCTGGAATCCTTAGGAGCACAGGATCCAAGACAGCATGGGTTTACAACAGGAAGGTCCTGTCAAACTAATCTCATAGAATTTCTTTGACTGGGTAACCAGAGTGGTGGACCAAGGTGGTGCAGTTGTTGTCACCTACCTTGACTTCAGCAAAGCTTTCGATACTGTTCCACATAGAGGATTGATTAATAAGCTGGGTAGGCTTGGGGTGGATCAGAAGTTGGTCAACTGGGTGGCAATCTGGTTGACGGCAGAATTGGAGTGTGGTGGTAAATAGTTTACAGTCAGAAGAGATGCAAGTCACAAGTGGGGTACCTCAGGGATCAGACCTGGGATCAGTGTTCTTCAGTATCTTCATTAGTGACATTGCAGATGGACTGGAGGGTATGGTTTGTCTGTTTGCAGATAACACCAAGATCTGCAACAGAGTAGATGATCCAGATGGGGTGGGCAGAATGAGAAGAGATCTGGATAAACTGGCAAAATGGTTAGAAGAGTGGCAACTGGGGTTTAATGCAAAGAAGTGCAAGATCATGCACATAGGGAAGAGAAACCCTGAAGCCACCTATAGGCTGGGGAGTTGCTGGCAATCACAAGGGAAGAAAGAGACTTGGGCATCATCATCACTGATGACCTGAAATCATCCAAGCAGACCACTAAAGCAGTAGGTATAGCTAGGGGGATGTTGGGGTGTATTAATAGGGGGATCACAAGTCGTAAGAGGGAGGTAATAATCCCTCTTTACAAGACACTGGCTAGGCCCCATCTGGAGTACTGCGTGCAGTACTGGAGGCCGCACCTGCACAAGGACATTAACAAAGTGGGGGCAGTCCAGAGAAGGGCAACCAAAGTGGTGCAAGGACTGTATCAGAAAACATATGAGGACAGATTAATGGAGCTCAGTATGTATACCCTAGAGCAAAGGAGGGATATATGATCGAAACATTCAAACATCTTAAGGGCATTAACAAGGTGAAAGAGTCTAACATGTTTCAAAAGAAGAAAAGTAGCAGGACAAGCGGACAAAGCATGAGATTAGAGGGAGGCCGATTAAGGGGTAATGTGAGGAAGTTCTTTTTCACAGAAAGAGTGATGGATGCATGGAATGGCATACCTTAGGAAGTGGCAGCTATGAATACAGTGCAGGGCTTCAAACAGGCATGGGATAGGCATAAGGGAGCAATACAGATGAGTATGAATAGATAGGCCATTGACAGAGCAAAGGCCGATGCCCATTCATAAGGTAGAAAAAATGGGCAAACTAGATGGGCCTTGCAGTCCTTATCTGCCGTCAACTCTGTGTTTCAGTAACTTGCAGTAAATAACATGTCACAAAATGCGGCAGTAAAAAGGGGCTCAGTTGCCACTGAATTACTCTGTTCCTTGCAGCATACTGCAGCATTTTGTGATGTACTGCAACATTACTGCATTGCATCCTGGCTGGCACCATTGTACTTCAGTAAATAGTAACAATAAAAAAAAATTGTTTTGCGCACACAGAGCAAATTGGGATCAGCCCCACAATTGGGTGTGGGGCTCTTGATGCTGACTGTTCCCTGTTAAGGTTCTTGACGCCAGCAGTACGTTCTAGGGCATCACAGGAAGTGGCTTCACCACACAGGTTTGTTTGGTGCCAAGTGAGGTTTGGAAGCCTATAAGTGACTATTTGTTTATTTTTTTTTATGTAAACAGAATTGCATGCTGTATCCCTGTCTTAGTTTTTTGATGTGGGTGTAATCTGCTTGTCGTGTTTTGACAGTGAGTTAATTTTCTCTGCGTATTCCCTTAAAGAGCAACTATCCAGATGTTCTGTCCAAGAAGCATAACTGACCCTTACCTGGCCTGGAGTCGTATGCTGCCTATATTTGTTTTTATAGTTGCCCCTATTTAGGAAGGAAGGATAGTATTTACAGCTCTGTGGCTACATGATCCCTTCCACTTCCTGGTACCTCTTCAGATTGTGATCTGCTTCCACTCTAACGTTTTGTGAAGTCACTATATGGAGAAGTCGAGGGGTGCACTTCATAGACATAAATGGACAGTTTTTTTAAGTAATTATCTTTAGATGGCCATTTGGAAGAAATCATGGCCACCGCTTAACTAACAAGGACCTAGTTTGTATGCGATTTGTTCCAAATGGCCATCTAAAGCACGAAAAATTAACTTTATAAAATGGCCCCATTCATGTCTATGGAGTGTGCCCCCACGCTTTCCATATCGTGACTTCACAACACGTGCTAGTACGAGGGAGGATCACGGTCTGTACAGATACCAGGAAATGGAAGGGATTGGCACGGCACCACAGAGCCAAAATAACAATCCCTTTCCTTCCTAAATAGGGGTAAGTACTGTATGAAAACAAATATTGATGCATATGAAACCGGACCAGGAAAGGGTTTGTAATGATTCTTGGGGGGGGGGGGATTCTGAAAAAGAACAAGTTAGTTGCTCTTTAACAGCTGAGGTTGTGTGTGAAGGACTGTCTCTGTTGCTGTTGCTTCTACTACTGAATGAGCTGTTCCACTGAAGAACACTAGAGGGCACAGGAATCCTGCTTATTTAACCATGATCCAAACTACTGTACCAAGTAACTTGCCTCATTGAATCTCTGTTCACATGTACATGAACAATAGAATTTGTGTCATAAATGTGCTGAACAGAGGCAAATTAGTTAGTCATCCCTCAGTTTATCAATAAAGCAGTCAGAATGATCTGGGGTGGATTGATCTTGATTTCATTAGTAGACGAGGGCTGGATTTTCCAAGGAATTAAGTGAGGATCCTGCTTCAGTTTTGATTTGCAGACTTGCATCTGCATCCATCTGGACCTGCTAGATAGATCAAACATGTCCGTACCTCTGTTTGATCTGCAGCTGAATTTGTGTCAAAGAATTGCTGCAAATTAGATGCAGTAACAGAAAGGTTGTTGTTTGACCTTTGGGTGACAACAGTTAGACCCAGTTTAAAAAACTATCCTTTTATACCAAACATGGTATGATGGCATTGGTGTATTAAGAAAATAATAAAAATGTTAACATTGTGGGGTTTTTTTTTGGGGGGGGGGGCGGAGTGAATGGAAATTTTGTCTCGCATAGTTTTAGAATGTTGGACACAGCTTGATCCTGTTCAAGATGTCATGATGTGATAGTGACTAATGTAGTTGTATTGATTGTGATAGTGGGTTCCATAATTAAATGATCAGCTGTACCGTGTGCTGTAGATTGTACATTATTTTGTGAGGTCAGTGCTGTCTCTCCCTTTGAGATACAGTTCTCTGTCTCTATCTTCCCAGCTGTAGACTCGGTACACTGGAGGTTTGACCAGAATTACCCATGTATGTATTTATGTACATACGTATGCATAGAAGATTTTTTTTGTGTTTATTCAGTGGTAGTGTAACTAAGAAGTCACAGATATCAAAGTTAGTTTTTGTAGTTAATCTTTTCATTGAAGTTTTTTCAGACATAAGAGGATATGCGTCTGTGTGATATCAGTGACATTAGAGTTGTTTTTGCTGTTCAGGCACCTACAGTGAGAATATCGTGAAATTCTCACTCCAGGTGGATAAACATGTACATATGCACTCTGAAGGGGCCAGTTCCAGGTATGACTTGTTCTTCTCTTCCCTATCCCTTACCTCCACCTCTCTCCTGTCCCCTACTCTACCTCCTGCACTTAAAGGAATTAGTTCACTTGAGCTAATAATTTGCACTTTTTGTTCTGTCTGAGGTGCTCCCAGATTGCAGTAGCCCTGTGTTAACTTGCCCTTCACAACTGATTTTTTTTTTTTTTTGCTCACTTTTCTCCAGTAATGTTTCCCCCATCTTTATTCTCTTCTTCCCCCAGCTGGTTTCCCCCTGTCTGTCCATCTACTCTCCTTGAGGTCCCCCCACTGGACCTTGTTCATTCAATAATTGCTAAGTAATCTGCCTCTTAACCGTGATCCATTCCTGCAAGGAACTGGCTCCAAGGCTACATTAAATTGCTGTACTATGTTTTTTTTTTTTTAGTTTTAGTCTTTATTGAAATTTTCTCAGCATACAGACAGCAACAATAGCATTCTCTAAATATAGCAATGCACAGATTGAGAATTTTACAAGAGCAAAACTCCCCAGAAAGATACAGCTCTCACTTAGATATACAGTACCCATATCATACCACCATACCTGGAAGAATGCCCACCCTGAAGGAGCTGGGGAAACGGTTGGAGCAATCCCCCACTTAACAACTGTAATTGTTAATAAAGTAGAACATTACATAAGGTACTAGGAGATCTACTCAGAGCCCCTTATAACAACTTAGAGGGGTCACTAGAGAAATAAATCATACAACACTCTTCATAGCCACAACTATGTAATATAGGCTCTGTTTTTCATATAAAGTCCTGGATCACTTTAACAATGAAGAGAAAGGCAAAACAATAAGGGGGGGCTCATAAAAAAGGATATCTAGAGTCCGGCTCACTAAAGATATTGAAAAATTGACACCACCAACAAACTAGAATGCAACATTAAATTTAAACTAGCCAGCATGAGCCAAAAACTACTGTTTATATAAAAACTTTCAGTGCTCTTAAGCCAGGAGCTACACAGCTTCCTGTGGCACCCAGTTGTTCATCATCAGAAATCTGAGTGTCCCGAAATGGAAGGCTGTCCAGGAATCATCCGACTGCCTCAGCATCGATAAATAAATAAGTCTTACCCTGGTAGGCAAACTGGAGCCTTGCTGGAAAAAACAAATTTGCGGTAATATTATATTCACCCAGACATTGGCGAAGCTGAAGCAGTTCTTTTCTCCTCGCTTGCATTCGTGCAGCCACATCTGGAAATACTGAAATTTTCAAGCCATGATACTGTAGGCCTCATTCATCTCTGGCAGCAGCCAATACCAATGAATGTTCCTTTCTCGACTCTAAAACGACAAGCACAGTCAAAGTCTGCAATGCATCCGCTGGTGTCTTTCTATGGGCAGGTAAGTGGAACGCCCTTTTAATATGGATTGAGTCAGCTGCAAGTCCCAGGAAATTGATTAGCAATTCCAACACAGCAACTTTAAGATCTTGAGCCAGAATAGTAGTAGGAGGCCCCACCACATGGAGGTTAGCTGCACGAAGTTGGTTTTCAAGTGTTTCCACTTTGTTTGATAAATATTTAGAGTCCCGTGCTTGCGCTGCTACCGAATGCTCCTGACGGGCAGCAAGGTCCTCTACCGCCTTTGAACTCTCTTCTCTTGCTTCCTCCAAGTTTGTTACCCTCTGGTCCATCACCGACAGAGAAGTATTAGTCTGGTTTACCTTGTCCTCAGTTTTCTGCAGAATAGTGAAAATCCACTCGACATTAGGATTCTTCTATGTCATAGGCTGTGCTGCTGCTGCTAGGCCCGATTTAGGAAGCATATACTCTTCCACTGATTTTGCATGGAAGACTGGATTTTTCTCCACTTTTTTCGGAGCTGTCTCGGCCAGTAGTAGTATCTAATCACTCTCAAATAAATCCCACCAAGAGAGAGTGAAAAAAAGAACATAAGACTCCAGAAAGAAGCCAAAGTTCAGAGCAGTACTAAAACACATCTGCTCAAGCTGTACTATGTTCCTCAGATATGCCACTTGTAATTAAATGCATATTCCACAGGTATGATGTATTTAATTGTATGTTATGTCACAAATATGACTGTATGGATATTTATATTTTTTAACTGTATGTCTTGTTACAAATGTAATTGAATGTTTAATTTTTTAGATATGTTAAATGTTAAACTGTATGTCTAATTCTGCATCCAGTTGTACCCCCTGTGACAGGGAGCTCCTGCCACTCTTGACGATCGACCTTTTTTTAAATCTGTTGCAACAGTTCTTCTATTTCTTAGCCTAATCTATCCTTTACAATTTCTAGTCCATAAGGTTGGCCACCTATGCCCCCCTCTTCCCTGACATTTTCCTTTTCCCTCTCAGGTCCTCGTACAGGAAGGCTATTGTGGTGCCCTCCAAGTGTATGTAAAACGGGTTGTGTTTATCATTGTTGGATTTAGTATATAATAGCTCTGTGTCATAAAATACCTTGATGTATATACTTTATGTTTATGAAACCTGTAAATGATGAAAATACCATGGCACTACGTGTTTTTGATAATGATACAATGTACTAGGTTACTATTATAAAAATTAAGTTAGTTGTGCTATTTAAAATGCATGTAAATTGCTGTAAACTGAACAAGCCTGAAATGTCATGGTGATTTGCACATATCCCGTGATGCTTTGCATTATGGAAGTATATTTGATGTTGTGTTTCTTTGAAACTTGGCTTATTGTCAATGCCCTTTGGGGTAACCCATGTTTTAGTGCTTCTGCATTGAGGTTCTTTGTGTTTAGCTTGTTTTTTTGTTTTTTTATTTGAGCCCCCACTACCCAAGCAAACAAGGCCCGCATGGGGTGGAGGCTGAATCTCAATTGCTGAGTTAGATCAGAGATCAGTGTCAGTAGCTGCTGGCTAAGTGCAGAGAAAGGACATATATTTATTTATTGAATTTTGATGACCGGGTAGGCTCACTGAGCCCCGAAGGTCCCTTTTTCAGGGGCAACTCGGGATATAGTACAGTATCGGACAGTCGGGTACAGCAGGTTACAGAGAGAATACAGATGATAGCAGGGTTACAATATGAGCAATAATTCGAAAAATTCATAGTCTGTTGTGGCAAACTGATGTACTGCAGAAGGGCTATGCCATTGCTTAAGGTTATCCTCTGTGTTTTGAATAAACATCACACAGAGATTATGTGTTGAACTTGAAGTTCGTTGTCTGGTCCATCTGTTATCCCCCCCCACCACCACCCCCGGTCACACTGGGAGACGAGCAACTTGTTGTTCAGTGTGCTGTCCTGGTGAAACGTTTCAATAAATAAATAAAATACAAATTTTCACTGTAGTTCCTTCTCAATAGAGCAGCCTGGCTTAATTTCATTCTGGGACTTGATTGTACTCAGATAGCACATCAGACTGGTTTGCCATGTAGACCAGTGCCATTGCATGAATCGGATATATGTGGGCCTAATTAACATCTGTCTGTATGTGTGTGTGTGTGTGTATATATATATATATATATATATATATATATATATATATATATACTTGTGATCTGTGACCCCTATGACATCACCTTGTGACTTCACCACTCCTGATGTCATGGGGTCATGCTCCACTCGTAAAATATCAGGCATATTTTTATTAGATCCATACCATAGCTCATTGTAATGGCACGGTGTATAATAGAGGCCTGTCTGAGCTCCTTTTATCTGGGGGAGAATGTATTGAGTTCTCTTAACGCACGCTAAGTGCAAACTTAGAAACCTAGAATGTGTTGGCAGAAAAGGACCGTTAAACCCATGTAGTCTGCTCTATTTTCCCTGCCTAAAAGTACTCTGGCATCCTGCTTGGTCACAGGTGTCCCTCCCTCCTCCCTTACCTCTGCTTATTATATGTGCCTATCTCACGCATGTTTGAAGCTCCCCATTGTCTTCGCCCCCGCCACACCTTCTGGCAGGCTGTTCCAGGCATCCACCACCCTTTCTGTGAATAAGCATTTCCTGATACCCTTCTTGAACTCCCCCCTCAAGCTTCACAGCATGCCCTCATGTTCTGGTGCTCCTCGTCCTGTGAAAGAGACTCCTCTCCTGCACTTCGTTCACCTCCTTGAGGTTCTTAACGGTCTTATCAGGTCCCCTCTTGCTCTTCTCTCCTCCAGGGAGTACATGTTGAGCTCCTGTAATCTGTCGTTGTATGGCTTTTCGTACAACCCATCTTCATTCTAGTAGCCCTCCTCTGGACTGCTCCCACCCTGTTGATGTCCTTGCAGAGGTGCAGCCTCCAGAACTGGACACAGTACTCCAGGTTGGGTCTAACAAGTGAGTGATAGAGGCAATACCACCTCCCTTCTCCTGCTAGAGCTTGCCCTCCCTGTGCACCCCAGCATCTTGCTCACCTTGCTTTACTGCCCTGTTGCATTGCCCAACCACGTTGAGATCATTAGATATGATCACCCCAAGGTCCCTCTATTGCTTGGTAACTGTAAGTACCTCTCCCTCATCTTCTACACAGCCCTCTGGTTACCCCATCACACATGCATGACTTTGCACTTTTTGGCATTGAAACTCAGCTGCCACTCCCTAGACCAGTCCTCTAATTTCTCCAGGTCCTTGTGCATTCTTATCTCCCCCTCTTGGGTGTCCACCCTGTTGCAGATTGTGGTGTCATCTATAAAGAGACACACCTTCCCTTCCAGTTCATCAGCAGTGTCACTTATGAAGACACTGAAGAGGACAGGGCCCAGTACTGATTCCTGGTATACTCCACTGGTCACTTTCCTGTCTGTGAGTGACTGCTGTTTACCACTACCCTCTGCCTCCTATGTTTCAACCAGCTTGATACCTAGCTCACCACCTTGTCCCCCACCATCAGGCTGCATTGTTTCTATACTGGACTCCTGTGTGGTACGTTGGTAGTTATTGTAATAAGGTGGTAGTATTGGCTGCCCTGTAGATTTTGCTCCCATATTCTTAGTGTGGAAGTAAGGGTTGCCCATAGTAGGAGCTTCCTGATGTTACTATTAGGACAGATTTTATTGCAACAGAGGAAACCAGGTTTTTGTTGCGTGCCTCTGATGGACATGGAAATGTGATCTATATACGTTAGCATAGAAACCAGCCACAATCCAAGATATTTGAATTATTTTCACAACTTCCAGTACAGTGTCCCATCCAGTGAACAGATACGGAGAGAATTGTTTGGGGATCAAGATGTATGTATGTGTTTGCAAATTTTTTAATTTTTATTTTATTGAAATCTAGGATTACAAATACCTTTGAGCAGGAACTGCTCGTTTACAAAGGTTCCACGTCGAAGGAATGGGGGGTATACATACATACATACAAAGGTCAACATAATAATACATAGTTACACAATAAAAAGAAGTAAGAGACTGAGGCTTAGGAAATTCCAGTAATTCAAAATGTGCCAAATGTTAGGTAGCATGACATACCAGCCAAGGGCAATCTTAGAAATAAGCACTAAATGTGTGTGTATAATGTGCATGGGTGTGATTTTGTATTTTTAGAGATAACATCTCTTTGTAAATGCCGTCAGGCGCCCCCCCCCCCAATAAAATTGGATCCCCACTGTGTGCAGTATCCCGTTTCTTTTCTTTTTTTAACATGAATTTTAAGATTTTGCAGACCGCTTTGCTTTGGACACTTTTCCAACTGTGCTTCATTTCTGCAGCTTTCTATCATGCAGTAGCAGTGCAAGTGCTTTCTTCTGTATTATTCTTTACAATACAGAAACTGTAAAATGAGTGTATTAAAAACAGGGCTTTTCTAATGTAAAGGGAATAGAGGGCATGAGTCTTGGGTTTCAGGACAGAAAAGAAAAGTCTCTGCTTACCTGTGGATGTGGCAGCATGGAGTTAGAATAGTTTACAGCCCATTGCTGTCAACACTTTGGCCACAAGATGGAGTCTTTTACTCATTATCTGTTTATAGTGTGTGTTTATACGGTATGGGACCTTAACAGATGTTTTATAATTCATTATATTGCAGTAAGATGTTTCTGAGGTGCTATTTGTGGGGGTTTTTTGGGTCTCCTGTGCACTCTAAATGATTTTCTGCCTGCTTCTGTAACTTTTCAATTTATGCCACCGATGTCTTAGTATTCGGTCACGCAGATTATCCATGATGGTAATAATTATTATATTGCAGTTACTTTAAACTGCAGCAGCTTAAGAGTTTTGTTGATGACTCTTGACAACATGATACCATGGCTGTTCAGGAGAAGGGGTAGGTGAACATTGCTCTCTCTGTTTAGTGTGATGTTCCCCCTCGCAGTTCCCAGCCTGGAAACAAACTGCCTTGTAACAGCTGTAGTTCATATTTAGACTGTAGTATAGATTTATGATCCTCAAAGACATACATGAAAACTGATCATTTGAAAGCACTGTGTGATATTAGAGTATTTGGACAAGTTTTATGTGAAGGCTATTGAAATTTGACTCCTAAATGCTTACTGAAATAGGTTATTGGTCACTTTTTCCTGCAAAGAGGGAGTTTACGTGTAACTGACACCACACCATGCTACAATAACTAGAAATATTAGCTCTTGTTATCACTGAATGTCAGTATGTGGGTAGGGAATACCTAAAAATGAGTACATTCTAGCACAGACAGCATACTGATTTCATCTCTGCTATGGGGGGGGGGGGAGATGTCCTTATTAACCTATGCTAAAATGTTGTTGTACCCTGCCGGCCCGGTACGGCTGAGGTGCTGGACGCCTTACCTCTCACTACGCCGGCGACCCAGGTTTGGGAACTACCTTGGGTCTCTGGGGAGCCAGCATGGGGGGGTGGACTGGAGCAGGATTGAAGTGCGGTAGGCAGCTCTCCCCTCCCGGCGGTGGTTGTCCGCTCCCACAGGGTGGAGGTCCAGTGGGAAGCGTAGGCGAGGGGGAGCGGCAGCAAAAATGCCAAAGGTGGGGTGGAAGGGGCCGAGCCAGTGCCTGGCGTGCACATGCGCCTCCATGCACATGTCTGCCGGGGTCTGGGGCACAAAAACCGGGAGAAAAATAAAAATATATATAGGAAAAAATGTTGTTGTACCCCAAATCAAAGGTCATAGAACATCATTGTACCCTTCTGTGGTACGGTATCCAGTTAACATCATGTTGGAATAATCATGCAGAAAAATGCACACAGTAAAAATAGCATAGTTGAAAAGAGCAGAATGGAGAGAAGAGCGCGGGGCTGGGGTTAATAATAATAAATCATGCCTCCCCCAACTGTCACCCTCCTGGGGTTAACAGTAATAAATCAGGCCCCTCCCCAACGACTGTCATCCTCCGGGGTTACAGTAGTAAACTGTGCCCCCCCAACTGTCACCCACCTGGAGTTAACAATAGTAAATTGCGGCTACCTCGCAACGTGTACCACCCCCGAGTGTTGCACCCCCCCTGTCGCGCTGTCATTACCTTGTGCTGCATTGCTCCAGCGTGGTTATTGCTGACAGCGATTTGTCTGCGTGATTATCGACCATGAGGTAATTCCTGTGCAGTTTTGACCTAAACCCTTGTGGTGCAGCAACATATCAGCAGATCGGAAATCCTCGGGCCATCTGGACTCAGAACTGCCGTGTGCACAACAAAAACAAACCAAAAAGAAAAAAACAAAGCTACTGAGCTGGAGGTGGGAGAGAGTAAGGTAGGGCAGAGGAAGACTGGACACATAGCTGATAAATAGCCATTATGGCCCTGGTCTCCCAACGGCTCAGCTTTCACTTTCGCCACTCGCCCGGAAATGTACGGTCTCTCCTTAGAGTGGGCCTTTATTACAAAAAACAAAACAAAAAAACAAAAAACTATATATAAAATAGCAGATAATTAATGTTATGCCCAACAAGCCTGTGCTGCCATCTCTGGATTCTGGTTACTATGGATCTCTTGAGCTTTGCTCACGAGGTCTGAGGTAATCAGAATCCCACTGTGGCAGCAAAGGCTGGGTCTGCATGGTTACCCATCCAGTATTCAGTGTGTTACAGTACGCTGCACTGTACAGTTTACATGCCACTCTATGTGTCACACAATTGCAATAAAGTATTGTAGAACATTTTTAAACACTGACTTCATTTTGTACCTTGTTTGTTCAGATTTTACAAGCAGAATCACATTTAATGTTTTTCAAAGTATACGTTATTGTTGTTTAGAAAAATATTAATCTGTTTTCACTTAATGCCAGCATCGTGTAAATCACTGACAAACACCAGTTTATATTTTGTTAACATCTACCAACAACTTCAGTTAGTGTTTTCAATCAATCAGTCAATCAAAATCTTTATTTATCCAGGCGGGCACCATTGAGCAAGGCTCATTTGCAAGGTGGACCTGGTCATGAATACATCAAAGTATAGTACAGAAGCAGGTATACAAAAAGCAATAATATGCAAGGAAGAAAAAGTATATACAGTGTATACAGTGTATACAGTACAGTACGAGGTTGAAATAAATTAAAAAAAAAACAAACAAAAAAAAAAAGCATTGTTTTACAATTGAGGAAGTCAGCAGATGTATAATCAAGCCTAGGCATACAGGGGTTATAAGCAGAGATCTTTTGAGTGAGGCAGCCGGCAACTACACATATAGGAGGGGAAAGAGGCCGTGTATAGGGTGACAGGTTAGAGAGGTAAAGAAGAAGAGGGCTATATTACCGACAACTGGGGGAAAAATAGGGCTACAACCACAGAAAGTGACGATGGCTGTTGTGTACTTCTTTATTATGATAATGACGGAGGAGGGGTAGATAAATGGGACACTACTATGGATGGGGTGGGACTTTAGCCAGGTTGGAGCGGACAGAGAAGGGTGGGTGCAGCAGGAAGAGTTAATAGGGAAAGAGTAGTAGGAACCTGGCTCAGTTAAAATTTTCTAGATAGGTGAAGAAACTGCATAAGTGAAATATCAGCTCTGATTCCACTTGAAAACCTGTAGCACTGTGGGCCCACTGGTGCAAGGGTAGCACTATCACTCACAAGGCTGGCGACCAGAGTTGGGGAACAAGCTTGGATTGTTGAGGGCCAGCCGGGGAAGACGGATCAAGCACTCCAGAGGATGCTGTCTTCCTTCAGGGTGGAAGGACCATTGCTACCGTTGCTATTCTACCACCTGGGTGGTAAAGCAATCTACAGTGAGAGTAGGAGGGGGACAGTCAGCCGATCCCTGCATGGAGCATGCTTGCTTACTTCAGCTGTGGCCTCCATGAAGGTCAAGGTCCCAGTGGGTAGGGGCCAAAGTGGAGAAGAATGCTATGTAGCAGATCGATTCTGTTCTGTGAAAGTACTTGCGATCACCGGGTCAACGTCAGACCATGACTGGCTGAGGTGGTGAGCCGAGGACTGTGCCTGCTGCTATATTACCTGCCAGGGTTCTGGCTTCTGTCTACATCCACAGTGGGTGCGAGTTGAATGGTCCAGATGGGACAGGTCAGAGGATCAGACACTCATTTGGGTAGGGGTCCACTAGACAACCAGGGAATATGATTTAAGATAACAGATTGGGGTGGGGGGGTCTCTAGACTACCAGGGTACGTGTCTCTGTATAGGCAGGACTTGGGGGCTGTGCAGGCACGCTAATGAGTCCACAATGGGCATGCTAATGGAACCATAGTGCTTTGCATGTCTACCTGTTCTGGTGGTTATTCAGGTGGACGTTAAAGATCCTGTGGCACTTCTTGAAAAGAGTAGGGGATTTTTATTGAGAATAAAACATAACAATTACAAATGAAGCAGTAATACAGAAGGGGAAAAAACATAAAAATGTAGGAACAAATCAGTAATGCTCAATACATATATGTCTTCAGTCAAATAAACACACAAAAAAATGACAATCAAATATCCTGTTACTTCACAATTACATCCCCTCTGAAATTCAAAAAAAAAGAACAAGTGAAAAAAACAGTGAGAGAAAAAAAAGAAAAATAGACTAAATAAATCACTAAAAGAGTCTGTTAAAGCATAAAAATCTCAACTCATCACTATGAAATGAATAGGGGAAAAACACAAAATATAACAAGACAGGTAATATCCTAATATGTTCTGTATTGTAAAAAAAGGAAGACTGTAGCTATAACTCAAAATTAGTGCAACAAAATCCATCAGGGAAAATCAATCAAGCCATGTTATCCTACGCCGCAATACATCAGCTCTACTTTTAGGTAGACATCTGTACTCCTTAGTTTTAACCTGTTCTAACAGATTTTGTACCATGATTATAAATGTACCAGGAAATGTATTCAATTGCTGTGTCAAATATTGACATCTAGCTTGCCATAAGTAGAATTTAATGCAAGAGAAAAGTACATTCAAGGTACTGGGATGGTAAAATTTGAGATATCCAGTATAGTCACCCAGCACTAAGTTCCCATAGGTAAGATGGTTAAGATACTGTCGCTGTCATTTGGTGGCAAAACTAGCTAATAAATTCTTGGTCGTGGGACTTTCAAGAAAAAAATGTGTTTATGTTTCTTCCAGTTGAACACATTCTGGTCTGGGACAATATCGTTACTCCAGAGCCTTGTGCTTTAGGTTCCCCCATACACCCAATCTCCAATGACCGCTCAGTCAGAGCACATTCTACGTTTGCACAGGTATTCGTTTATCATTTAAAACCACTAACGTGATGGAAACCTTTGAAGTTAAACATTGAGGGAACTCAACCTGTTGTGCACTTTGAGTGGTTAAGACATAAATATATAGTTGTTTCCTTGTAAAAGTAACTAAGGAGTGTTTACTAATGCCCAACTGCTTCATCTTACGTAAAGAGGAGTCTGCATATTCAGGGACAGTCAAAGAGTTCAGTAACGTAGAGGGTGTAATCACTCCATTTAATAAAAAAAATCATGCAATAAGGCAAATGTCCATTGTTGCCAGGGATGTATCCTGGCCCCATCCCAACTTTAGAGTGGAGATAAAATAAAATGAATGAAAAAACACTAGGGGGTTAATCATGCCAAGACCCCATGATTTTATTGGTAAATAGGTATATTCCTGCTTGATAGGGTTCAGTCTACCTCCCCCACAGCATTTGAAAGAAGCAACTGAATAGCCATGTCTCAAAACAAATTGGTGGTGGGTAAATAAAACTTAAATACATAAACATGGGCAGTAAACATTTTTTAACAATTAAAATCCTCTTTTTTCTTTTTTTTAAGTTTCAAGATTTCCAAACTTGAACTTTAGCCTCACAAAGTTTCAATTTATTTTCCCAATTAAGGACCTGTAAATTTCCTGGCCCAAAATGGGTACCATGGAAGATACCATGGGAGTAGCTGCAATAGTGGACTGTGTCTCCTGCTGCAAAGGAGGGCCAATACAGACAACTGAACTTTTATCCTGATTAATTGCTCCCAAAACCGGGGAATACTGATCAAGCTTGTGTTGCAATTCTACCCCTGCCTCATTTGAAGATATAAAAAAACAGAGATCATCTGCATAAGCAGCCACTTTTTGCTCTGGTACTGCATCATTAGGCTTGAGACCTACAGTGCTCTGGTTCTGCATAACATTTCTGATAAATGGATCCAATACAAAGGTATATAGTAATGGGCTGATCGGGCAGCCCTGGCGAACACCTAATTTCATAGAAACTGGATGTGAGCCTAACACCCTTGCACAATCCTTTGATCCACGTCAGCATATTCACAGAAATCCCATAGGCTGCCAATACTTGAAACAAATAAGCATGGGAAACCTTATCAAACACTTTAGCCTGACCTATTGAAATCAAATAACATACTAAAATGCCAGCAGAATAGGCCTAATGGTCTCTTGAGTCTGCTCAATTTTTAGCACCTGCAGTGAGGGCCAATTTTGGTGTCACCCCTTCCCTTGGGTTATACTGTCCCCAGTCCCAGATGTTCCACCTGTATTGGGCCTGGTCAGATTTATCTTCCCCCTGTACCTGTCCCATCCCCTCTTAAAACCGTCCACAATCTCCGCCTCTACCAGCTCCCTGGGCAGTGCATTCCATGGCTCCACCGCCCTTTCAGTGAAATAACATCTCCTCCTCTCCCCTCTGAGCCTGCCCCTTCCAGCTTACACCCATGACCTCTCGTTGCCCCATCCTACTTCCTTTGGAGCACCCTGACTGGGCCTCCTTTATTGATCCCTTTCATGTACTTAAAGATCTCTATCATGTCCCCCCTGTCCCTCCTCTCCTCCAGGGTGTACATGTCAAGCTCCTTTGAGCCTCTCCTTGTAGGTCCTCTTCCCCCAGGCCCCAGACCATTTTGGTTGCCCTCCTTTGGACTCTCTCTAGAAGTGTAATGTCCCTTTTTAAATGTGGTCTCCAAAACTGCACACAGCACTCTAGGTGTGGCCTAATCAAGCAGTTGTACAGTGGAAGGATCACTTCCGCCTTTCTGGAGGTAATCCCCCTGGCGATACATCTCAGCATCCTATTTGCCCTTGCTGCTGCCCTCCTACAGGTCTCTTGAGTTGTTCATTTTGACATCTACCACTACCCCCAGGTCCCTCTCACCCTCCATGGCTTGAATCATGTTTCCTCCCAGAGTATACCCCTGGCCTGAATTTCTGATTCTCAGTTGCAGAACCTTGCACTTCCCCACATTGAATTTTAGTTTCCATTTTCCCAACCACCTTTCCAGAGTCTCCAGGTCCTCTTGCAAGGCCAGCCTCTCCTCTTCCTCATCCACCACTGCACCCAGCTTTGCGTCATCTGCAAAGAGACTCATCTCACTCCTGATCCCCTTCCTGATGTCTGAGACATAGGCGTTGAACAGGAGTGGCCCCAGCACTGACCCCTGGGGAATCCCACTAGTAACCCACCTTGGGGATGAGGCCAACCCTCCAACCACCACCTTCTGAATACGCTCAGAGAGCCAATTTCCTATCCATCTTAACAGCTGTCTCCCTACCCCCATTTCCTTCAGCTTAGCCAGCAGGCCACTTTGGGGTACCGAATCAAACGCCTTGCTAAAGTCCAGAAAGAGGATGTCCACTGGCCTACCCTGGTCCAGGGCCCTCGTCACCCAGTCATAGAACTCAACAGGATTTGTCTGGCATGATCTTCCCATGACAAAGCCATGCTGCCTGTTGTTCAAGTACCCAGTTTGCTCCAGTAACCCCCCTAGCCTTTCCTTGACAATACCCTCCATCACCTTGTTGACCACTGATGTCAGGCTAACGGGCCTGTAATTTCCCACCTTCTCTCTTGATTCCACCTTGTGGATCAGCACAACATGGGCCACCCTCCAGTCTTGGGGCACCCACCCAGTCCTCAGAGAGATGTTGAAAAGCTCCGCTAGAGGGACTGCCAGGACATCCGCCAGTTCCCTTAGTACCCTAGGATGTATCTCTTCTGACCCAGGTGCTTTCTCTGTCTGAAGGGACCTGAGGGCTTCCCTTACTCTCTCGACCAGGATTTCAGCCTCCACGTCCTCCCACTTTTTACCCTGTACTGCTGGCCCTCCACCTGTCTGTGGTGGCCACTCCCTTTCCCCAGACCCCTCGAGGCCCCTGGTCTCTACCGGTCCCATCCCTTCCTCCAGTTTGCCCCCATTCCCCTCACAAGACACAGCCCTTTCATCCCCCCCCCAGTAAAAACAGAGGCAAAGTACTCATTTAGGACTTCTGCCTGTTCCCCTGTCTCCTGTGCCCAACCATCTCCTATCCTTATCTTGCTGATCTGCCTCCTTACTTTCCTTTCTTCCCCCAGTGTATCTAAAAAACCCCTTGTCCCCCCTCCAGATCCCACTGGCCAAGGACTGCTCCTTTTTTGCCTTAGGTGCTGTCAACACCCTGGTGACTCTCTTGGCTGTCGGCTCATATTCTTCCTGATCCCTTTCACTCCCTGAGCACTTGAAGCACCTATAGGCTGCTTTCTTCGCCTTCACCACCTCCTGTGCCTTCCGAGTCAACTACCAGGGTTTTCTGGCCTTACCAAACTTACGCCTTTCCCTTGCACAGGATCTGGTAACCTCCTGTATTCCTCTCCTGATGATCCCCCACCTGCTGTCAGTATCCATATCCGGCCTTATTCTGTCCAGATGATCTTTAAGGATCCTTCCCATCTCCCTGAAGTCTGCACTACTGGAGTCTGTTACTACCTTCCTTGTTCAGCTTTCCTCCCCTCCTAGGTCCAGGAAGAACCAGACTGTGGCGTGATCACTCCCTGCCAATGGGTCCTTCACCTCAGGCCCCTAATCTGATCGCTGTCCGCCAGGACCACGTCCAGTGTCCGGGCCTCGCTAGTTGGCTCACCCACCTGTTGTGTCAGAAACGCATCCTGGAAGACATCCAGCAGCCTCTGTTCTCTGCCCACTGGTGATGTCATTGTCCCCAGTCTGTTCCTGGCATGTTGAAGTCCCCCATTACCAGTACCCTTCCCTTTCCCAATCTACAGTGTCCCTCGAGATTTGCCACCAAACTTTCTTCCAGAACCTCCGCCAGTGCTGGTGGTCTGTATACCACTCCGACCTTTACTCTCTTACCCCCCGCGTCATCAAGGTGACCCAAATAGCTTCCATGTTCCCCTCTGCCTCCTCTACCCCTACAATACCCATGCCATTTCTGACTAACAGTGCTACACCACCACCCCTTCCCTCCCCCTATCTTTTCTAAACATAGTATAGCTCTCCAGATTTATTTATTTATTTATTGAAATTTTTCACCAGGAGGGCACACTGAACAACAAGTTGCTCGTCTCACGGTGGGACCTGGGGGGGGGGAGGATTTACATAGGGTTGTGAAGGATGATTAGTTACAGTAGTATGTGGATAGTACAAACAATACAACATTGTAAGATTTAGGTCCCACTCATGCCCTTGAGTGGCCCAGGTCTCAGTGACTGCTGCCACATCTACCTCCCCCTCAACTAGCATAGTCTAGAGCTCAGACATTTTATTTCCTATGCTCTTGGCATTTATCGGGACCACTCTCCACCCCTTTTCCCTCCTCTCCTTTCTCCCCCTTGAGCTCCCATTTCTCAGCTCCTGCACCCTACCTGGTGACCCATTTCCATATCTCCCTAGCCCCCTAGAGGAGTGGAGACCATGTCCCTCATTTATCGTACCTGCTGGCACTGTCCCTTTTTTGATCCCTCCCCCCTTCACAAGTTTAAGCCCCACCTTTTGCTAATGAACCCAGCTAGTTTGAGCTTAAGTATTTCTTCCCCTCCAAATTACGGTGGAGCCTGTCCCTAGCGTACAGCCCCTTATCCTCCCAGGTCTCCCTCCAGTCCCCCACCAGGCCATACCCCAATTCCCCACACTATTCCCTAAGCCACTGATTTGTCTCCCTAATCTTCATCTTGTTTTCCCCACTAGCCCTTGGCACCGGCAGGATTTCTGAAAAGGAGATCTTATAGCCTATGGAAAGGCATACCCTGGCCAACTCCCGGAACCTTGCCTGAATTTCTAGTTCACTGTTACCATTTATGTCGTTTGTCTCCAAGTGCACTAGAATGTCCGGGGTCCCCCCACATTCCCTTGCCAGTGGATACAACTCATGCTTGGCCTTGTGCACCATCAGGCCTGGGTGGCATTTGGTTCTGATCAGACAGGTTTTACCCTCCCCCTGCCCCTCCCACTGGATGCCTCT
This sequence comes from Neoceratodus forsteri, assembly GCA_016271365.2. NCBI lineage: Eukaryota > Metazoa > Chordata > Ceratodontiformes > Ceratodontidae > Neoceratodus > Neoceratodus forsteri. Next base: position 970,224,959 of record CM057454.1, on the reverse strand, counting down.
GATCATGGAGTCCCCCAAAAGCAGTCCTCTAACCTCCCCCTTGCCTCCCTGTTCACCCCTTGGGTTTCCCCTCCTTCCATGCCCCTCTTCATCCCTTTGTCCGGTTCTTCCCCCAACCGGCTCCTCGCACCTCCCACAATCTGGGTGTCGAAGGTAGCCCTTTCACTATTTTCCCTGGTCACCTCCTCTACCAGTATCCTGACCTTCTTTATCCCCCCGCCCGAGTATCTTTCTCTGCATCTCTTTCCCCACTCCTTACTAATCCATCCGTCTTATCCGTTTGCCTACTTTGCTTTCTGCCCGCTATCATCTGGTTTATGTCCTGCGCCTTCCTGCCTGTCGTGCTTCCCTGTTCCATACCATCAGCCTCATCTCCGCTCATCTGCTCAATTTATTTTGCCTCCCAAATTCAAACATATCTCTGATCAAGGATAAATTTGTAGAAATATTCCTCTATGGAATAGAACAGGTTTGTGCATAGTGGATCAGCACCGAGCTCACCTGCTGGAGTCTAGTATATAAGTTTTTAGACAATATTTTATAATCAGTATTAAGTAGACTAATCGGCCTCCAATTTCCTAGACATTGTTTTTGACCTTTTTATATAAAAAAAATCATAATGGCTTCTCCAAAATTAGTGGTATCGATATCCAGCTGGAGCATGTCATTAAAAAGCTGGTGTAATGGTACTAATGGTAGAGAATTTTGTATAAAAAGCACTCTGGATCCCATCAGGGTCAGGAGAGGAGCCATCCTGAAGTGATCAAATGGCTATCTCCACCTCGGATGCTTTAATTGGAGCATTTAACTCATCACATTGAGGGATAGATAATTGTGGGGGTAAATTACGTAAAAAGACCTGCACAGGTATCGAGGGGTTATGTATAGTCCCAAATGTATTAAGTAAATGTTTAACTACTGCAAGGATATCCATATCCAAATACTTAACTGTACCATCAGTATCCTGTAATGCAGTCATTAAAGTATTATCCGACCGCTGTTTACATGCTGCATATGGATCCGAACTAGGCTGAAGTTCTGTTCCATATCGCATTTCTACCTCCAAAGATGTAGCCCTATTATACTAGAATTCGAACATTTTGTTCTTTAGGTTAGCAATCTGTGTCAGAAAAAGGTGTCTATGATATTGAGAAACTGACATATATTTATAAAGCCTATTTCTGTGTTCCAAATATTGCATAAACTCCAAGTTTGATTTCACTTGTCCTAAATGAATAATCAAGTTCCCAACATCCATTTTGGTATCCTGCCACCAAGACCAAGAACTGTCATACATGGGTTTAACAGAATCATGCATCTGAAGTAAGCATCCAATCTCTGATAGCATATGAGGCTGATCAAGAATAGAGATGTTCATTCTCCATCTTTTAGCAAAAGAAAAAAATTTAGGAGGGACATTACCTAGGTATAGCATACAGTTCAAAATGACATGAACAGAAAATTCACAGGGTTGCAGAAAGAATTATTGGTGGACCAATAGTTGAGAACAAAACAAAAAAATCAATCCTGGTAGAAAATCTGTTTCTATGATAACTATATCCAGGATCATTATGCAACATCCTATGTGTGTCGGTGAGATTAGCCATAGACACAATATTCTTTAAGGAGTGAGAATCACAGTAATTTTTTTGTTCTATGTTATCTTTTGTTTTAACATCAAGACCACAGTTCATATCCCCCAAATCACATGCCGTGCAGTATAGAGATATGGCCTAATCTTCTCAAACAGCTCTACCCTGGCCACTTTCATTTGTGATGCATATGTATTCATAATACGAAGTGAGAAGTGTTGAAAGGAGCACTCCAAAAGGAATCCTGCCAGGCAAGATGTCCACTAATTTATGAAGCAGAAAACTAGTGCCCCTGAACAATATTCATAGGCCATCAACAGAGTCACTGCCAAATGACCAAAAGGATGGGCCCCACATCCACCCCCTCCCAGCCTGTTCAGTGTAAAAAAAGAGAATCTAGTCTAGTTTCTTGCCAAAGGACTATATCATGTGTGGTATGTTGGAAAAAAGATAAGGTGGTCAACCGTCACTTATAGTTTTAAACACTACACACATTCAAGGAGGCTAATTGTAAATTCGCCATATACAAGATAAGAAGGAACCAAGCACCCTAAACTTTCCTGGACTTCCTTTATCAGGGGTCTTCTGCTTTTTCCCTTTTTTGGTTTCCAAAGGGCCCACTGTCTGCTCCTCATCCATATCCGAGGCACGTTCTGATCTAGAGGAGACATCTGATTTCATATCAGAATCACCATCCCTACTACCTTGCAGGACTTGGAAGGTGTTCTGTAAGGGGATAAAAGGGGGTGCCCCTGCTTTCTTGGCAGAAGCTCGAGTGACTCTTCGAGCCTTAGGAAGCTAGAAGTCGGGGGTGGCATTTCAGAAGATACTGTAACAGGAACAGGATCTGGCAAATCCACCCCAGTGTCCTGTGGGTGAGATGCCTCAGGTTGTGTCTGACTTTCAGAAGGCTGCTGGTCGGGTGGTACCTTATCAGCAGTTGGTAATTCTGAAGACGGGGAGGGTGCAGTTTGCTGAGGTTCAGCATCAGGGGAAGGCTGTGCCCAGCAGAGTCCTGCGCCTCATTAACCAGGGTCTCTTGGTTAAGGCCATCTGTCCTGTTGTGTCCAGCCCAGGGGCATAGATGATATGCATGCCTGAGCTTCTCACATAGATTGCATTTGTAAATGTTTGTACAAGCCATGCTAACATGACCAACGTCGCCACATAAGGCACATCTCAATCGATCAAAGGAGCTGCTTAAGTGGGTATGAGAACCACACTTCTAGCAAGCTTTAGGTTGACCACCATAAAACAAACACCCCGTCTGTCCCCCAAAAACCTATTTGGCAGATGGCCAATTTCAGAATTAGGTTATGACAGTTTTACTCAGTCGCTCCCCGTCCAGATGCCTTCAGGATCAATGTTAGGATCCGGTTGACCCATAACAGTACATCGCTTCTGTAGCCAAACAAAATGTCATTGACATTTACACCTTCGTTTCGAAAAATGATAGTTACAGTTTTTAGGAGTGGTTTAGTCAATGGTTTGGCCATAAATGAGGTCCACAATGGGGTAGACTTCAACATGTTATATTTAGTCTAGAATCTGTCCAGACCTGCATGCTGCCAAAAACTGATATCATACGTGTCTTCCCCCGAAATATGAATGAGTGCATAGATCTCAGAAGGTTGAAAAAGCATAGAGCCTTTCAGTAGTTTACGGGCTACAAAAACCCGATTAGGATGTTCGGGCAACCCCCCTCGATATCTAAGTCGAACAGCATTTTTCCGGGGTGCCTGAGTTAATTTATTCCAAAATAAGTCAGAAAAAGTTGGGCCTGCTCTGGAAGAAGGTCTGCCCTGATAACTTTGGGGAGGGGGGAGCGATTCCGCATCAGAATCCTCAGACACCCGAGGTGCTGAGTCCAGAGCATCAGACACAGAAGGCCTATGTTTCATCTCAGCCCCAAGTTGTATAGGCTGTGGCTTACAAAAAGAAGCCCCAACAGTCGGTTCAAAGTCTGGCATTTTATCAACATTCACCTCCCCCTGCTGTACATCCTAAGAAGGCATCAGGCCTACCTGTGTGATAGTCCTGGGTAAAGAATTAGAATAGGTACCTGGAAGTCCCGTCTCCTCAACCTGACAGGTCTCCAGAACCTGAGCCGACTATTTCAAAGAAGCATCTGCAGCATTAGGAGCAGGCTTATCAGGGCCAAAAGCCTCAATGTGCCCCTGTTGAGAATTGCCTGGCATCATGCGCTGTTGTGAGGAAAAATCCTCCCATTAAGAATTAGGCAGCCACCGCCCACCCACCCTCTTCTTGCTTCCATCTGGCCCCATTAAGCGCCTTCTTCGGGGACCATGTAGTGAAATCAGTTGGACCATCCAGCTGTCGTTTCCGTCATCCTATGCCACGATCCTGCAGCAAGCCAGTAATTGCCCTCCAAGGCGCATCCTCCAGAATATCTACGTTATCTGTCACTCGGACTGTGTCAGCTGATTCATCCGCCAATCTGCAAGGCATAGTGGTGCTGGACAGATAGATTTTCTGACTTTGAAAATCTGCCGATGCAGCTTCCTCAGTTGCTGACTGCATTGGGGAAGGTCCCTTGGACGAACCACAAGGTCGGTTGTCAGCAGTTGTCTCCCGTGTCGAACCATTCTTGTGCATCGCAACCGGTGAGTACTCCAGATCAACAATGATTCTCACATACACTTCCTCAACAGGATTTCCTTCAATTTCCATAGAATTTTCACCAGCTAAGTGAGCACAATCTGTCACCACCTCCTCATCCATTGCAACGTCTGCCATCTTGGACAAAGGTTCCTCTACTGGTAAGTAGGGGAATTTCTCCGGTGTCTTGGCCAAATTTCCCCCATTCACTAAAAATACCACCAACAGCTTAATCTGGTTCAGTTTCAGTTGGTTACCATCTGTAGCTCCCCCCCGGTCACCCCTGAAAAGGACTTCTAGTCTCAGCGGGCTTACCTGATCAACAAAATTCAGTAAATAAATAAATGCCCAAATGGACTCATTAACATGCTAGGGCAGAATATGGCCCACAGGAGCCCTGGCATTATCCTTTTTGGGCAGTGCTATCTCCATGGGGCTCGCTGTTGGGCCATATTCAGCTGTGGGCTGTGTCAGTGTCACAAATAGTCACTATGCATGGTGCTTGCTGGCCCCATGTTGAGACAGCATGCTTGGGTTAGAGCATGCTAACTGTCTCAATATCACCCTGTGCCAGCCATGTACTAACTGCCGCTCAGCATTGCTGTCGTCACTGTACGCAAAGCTGGCTTTCAAGATGGGGCCCTATATTTGCGCTGTCTCTGATTTGAGTTTTAGTGCAGGTATCCACACTGTGGCAGTACCACTGGAACAATGTTATTGGCCTTAGGTCTTTAACTTCAACCACCACCTGGGAGGTATATCTCCTGACTCCACACTGTGATGTGAGGACCAGGTCACCTCCTTTGAGGCTCCCTGCTTAGATTATCTGTGCCATAGGCAAACTCTTTTCTTGAAAGTTTAGAAACTTTTCAGAAACTATTTCTTTGGTTCCTTCAACTCCATCCAGTGACTGATGAAGCAGTGGAAGACAGGTTTCACATTTTGTGTGCAGTGCTGGCAAAAGAAGTTAGTCATTGCTCCATGTGACATGTGCGTATACTGCTTGGTTGGGCAACACAGCGTGGACGGTTGTGTTCTCTGTGAAAGGATGCTTCCTGCGTCCCTCAAGCACAAGAATCTGCAGCTCTTGCTAGGTCGGCCTTCTGAGCAGGAACATTGAGAACTGCCCTAAGGGCTGCAAGAAGGTTTTGGGACAGCTGGTTATGGGATCAGAAGTGATCGAGGTCCTCCCAGTCCCTTGACTCTCCCGACTGCTCGACGGCTGTCAAGCAACCCTTGGCTGAGGGGCTGGCTGGAGTCTGCCAGAGTGTGGATAAGTGAACCATCTACACGCCCCTAGAAGAATAGGTTACTCACCTGTAACTGTAGTTTTAGTAGTGTTATATAGTTCCCATCCACACAACCCACTCAGCTTCCCTTGGCAAGTGAGACACGGATTCTGCTTCTGGAGTGCAAGATCTGACGAGGCAGGGTGGAATCGGTGGCTGTACTGCCCGGTGGTGGGAGAAGCTTAACTTAAAAATGTCCGGCCAATAACATTGTTCCAGCGGAACTACCAGAGTGTGGATGTGAACCATATACCACTCTTAGAACTACGGTTACAGGTGAGTAATCTATTCTTTCTAGATACAAATGCTGAAATACACTGGAGTGTGATTGCATCTTGTAGCAAGATCAGTTATATTTTTATTTACCAGACATTCCTGCAGTGTGTACCTGACAGAATAATGAGTTAGGTAAGTTACTGAGTTGAAAAGCCTTTTTTCTCTTCTAATTAGCTGTCCAAGGACACTACACAAACTTGAATATTCCAAATTGTATATAAACCTTTATTATTAGCCCACTTTTATTTGTTACTTGTCATCTTTCTAAATTAGTAATATTGTTTTGGGCAAATGTTTAGACAACTCATTTCCTGATGTAGTCATGACAGACTTCATTGGATAATTATAATAAACATATGGGAACCTGAAGGGGCATTTTACTCATGTCATTGTTGCAGTTACTATGTAAGGACTATTTTCATACCTCATTGTAATAACATGCTCATAGCACCCTACTCCATCCCATTCTTAATTTTTATAATGAGGACACAAACAACAAAGCCACTGTTAGCCACATTCTTTGACATGAACAATAAAATTAAGCTGCAGTTTTATTTCTGCCTCCCTCTTCTTTGGGGGACGAGATATTGCTACTGAGTTTACATTGTTGTTTCTCTTTCCCTCTGCTAAGGGGAACCGGAGATCACTGCCAAGATGCAGAAAATCAGTCTTTTTGGATTTGTAAAGAGATCATCTGCCCAGTCCTCACAGTAACCAGGTTACGCAGGGGAAGGGAGCCTGTGTTATCCTCCTGTGTCCATTCTGTGCATTTTTTCCCCCGATTTGTCTGAACTTAGCTTAGTCTTGCTGTCCCGCAATCGGACATCTCCTGATGTGCCACACTCTAGTTAAACAGTTTTTGCCCAGTTTCAAATGCCCTAAAAAAACATTTCCATAAATACGTCTCTACACAACACTGCTGCATAGCATCTCTGCAGCACTGTTGGGCACTGTCCTTGTACTCTGGAGTCACTAGCTAACCCTGCTGCCCTGAACAAGCATAATTAGAGCATCACTATCCTGTATTAGACATGCTGGACATGGCAGTGCATTTTAAGGGACATGCGTGAACTGTCTTATTAGGCAGAATGGAAAATATTTGCGGACAGAAACTCATCACTGCAGCTCAGTCATTGCAGAGTATACACATGTGTAATTATATGATTCAGAAGTGCATGGGGGGAGCAAAACCTCACAATTTGGGATAGTGTGTGGAAACTGGAACCACCATGAAGCAACTGGAATCTTTCAACCTGAACAAGCAAGACATGTAGCAGGCCACGTAGACCATACCAATAAAGCAAGTACCTGAAAAGAGGCATTACTTATAGCATATGGCTAACCTGCCCTAAAAGCCCTATCGGCTGCTTCTTCCGATAAACTGTCAGGCCAGGGGTTATCTGTATTTGACAGCTGCTGACTGCTCCCCTGACTTGACGGTTATCTGTGCTTTCCTGGTGTGTGAGGATAGTGAGCATGCTCATTCAGCCCCTGAGACTTGATTTCACTGCTTGCAGGCAAAATCTGACCACTTAGCACATACAGTTTGCCAGCCTTACTCTGAGGATGGTGACTGGCAATTCTGGACATAATAAGATGGTGTTCTGCTGAACATGCCAGTTGGGGGGTGGACACAAGTTCATTTTCAGAGAAGAGAGTCTGTAGGGACAGTTGCAGCTCTGAAAGTGGTCAGAGCTATTGGACTGGATGGGATACACCTAAGGGTTAAAAGAAAACTCGGGGAGGTGCTAGCTGCCCCACGGACAACCTTATTCAACGGCTTGTTGGACATAGGCATGGTTCAGGAGGACTGGAAAAGAACCAGCTTGGTCCCTCTACATAAGATCAGCAGCAGGTCGGAGGCTAGCAATTATGGGCCAATCAGTCTTACTTCAGTGGTGCGGAAATGAATGAAAACCTTATTTATTTATTTACTTGTACAATCGAATTTACAACCTTTGAGTCAGAGACTTGTTTACAAAGGCACCTCATCACAGTGAGGACAGAACAATATTACAACGTTCTAAATGCAAACAGTGAGTACATAAAATACATAGATTACAATGATAAAAGCATTATTACAGTGAAGCAGAGCATTATGTACAGATAATTTCCATTGGTAACGTGTGACACAACTGGGAGTCATAAGTCCCTACAATGTAAGGGGGTGAGCTGTCCAGAGGACTTTGTTGAGGTTGGAACCAGCAGGATGGCCTGAGTCTTTGGAGGCCTGAGGATGGCACAGGATTTAGTTAGTTGCACTTATAGCAGCATGTCAAAAGGTGGTCATGGAGGGCATTTTTAAATGGACCAATTTTGAGCATGTTGGTGATGTCGACTGGGAGGGAGTTGAACCAGAAGGGAGCTCTGTAGCAGGAGGATCACTGGGCTAGGCAGGTTCTGGTCCGGGGCACCAGTAGGGTGTACTTATTCATGCTGCGGGTGGCCACTGTTGGGGTGGCCCATTGCAGGGATGCAGCCACCCCTGGTGGGGAGAGCCCGAGAAGAAGCTTCTTGGATAGTAGGCAGGTTTGGTAGTGGAGTCTTTCTTCAAGATTGAGGAGGTTTGCAGTGGCATAGAGTAGGCAGGTATGGGTGAGTCTGGGTGTCCCAGTCAGGAGTATACAGGCCTTGTTTATAGAGATTTGGGTTTTACTGATAGCAGTGTTATCAGCAGCACTGTATATTGGCAGGCCATAATCCACTAGGGACAGGACAGAGGATGTGATGGCCAGCCGGAGCGCATGGGGAGGAAAGCAGTCCTTGTGCCGGTAGAGAAGGCCTAACCGAGAGTTGGTGGCTGCTGAGAGGGCATTTATGTGGTGGTGAAAAGTGAGAGCCATGCCAAAGGTAATCCCTAGGTATTTATATGTGTACATTTGCTCTAGAGGGGTGCTGTGTGTTGGGGAGGATTAGGAGGGAGGCATTTTTGGACTTGTTTTGGTGGTGGGTGAAAAGCATAGATTTGGTCTTTTTTAGGTTGATAACAAGCCTATGATCCTTGAACCATTTTTCAGTTTGGTTAAAGGTGAGCTGGAGAGAGTCCTGGAGTGAGCCAGGTTTATGGTGAGAGGCAAAGAGTAAAGAAGAATTTTGCTGGAGCAGGCACTGGGCAGGGTGTTGAGGTAGAGACTGAAAAAGAGAGGCCCCAGTATAGAGCCCTGGGGCCCCGGAATGAACATGTCTGATACTGGATAAGGTCCCATTGATTTGTATGCACTGGGAATGAGCTGAGAGGTAGCTGGAGCACCAGGCAAGAGGACCAGTGGAGAAACCGATTTGGTAGAGGGGGTCAAGCAGGAGGGGATGGCAAACAGTGTCGAAGGCCTTGGAGAGGTCAATGAACACTGCACCAGCAAGATTGCCATAGTCTAGGGAGGAGTGCAGATAGAGAATTCAAGAGGGCTATTGTGGTACTATGTCCTGTGCGAAAACAGTGCTGCTCAGGGCATAGTATGTTAAATTGGTCAGGTACTCAGTGATCTGAGTGGCCACCACTTTTTCGATAGCTTTGGAGAGAGGAGGGAGTATGGAGATTGGCCTATAGTTGTTTGCAGAGGACCTATCACCACTTTTGTGTATGGGTGTGATGATAGCCATTTTCCAGACACTGGGAAATTGACCTAGATGGAGGGATCGATTCAGTAAGCCAGTCAGTGGGACGAGGAAATTGTCAAGTACTTAGCGCAGGATCCTGCTGTCCAGAGTGTCGTTGCTAGGGCTATTGCTGCCCAGGGCTTTTTGCAGGTATGGTCTGCCTACTTGGGTGGAAATTTTGCTTAGGTGGAAATGGGGGCGTTGTAGGACAGGTGGTTGAGATTCCGGCATGGGGTTGAAGAAACTACTGGGGAGGACAGAACTTAGATCGGTGAAGGTGGTGCTAAGGCAGTTAGCTATGGTGAGGGGGTCTGTGGTAATAGATCCGTCAACAGAGAGCTGGGATGAGGGGGAAGCATGTTTTCCCATTCAGCTCTTTTATATTATCCCAGAAAGTCTGGGCTGAGCCCCAGGAGGAGGTCAGGGTGGCCTGGTAGTGCTCCTCTTGCGGATGGCCCATGTACATGGATTGCACACAGCATTGTAGGCTTGCCTCTCTGACACTTTGCCAGACTCCGCAGCAGTATACCAGAGGTCATCCCTCTTTCAGAGTTTTTGGAGCAGGGATAGGGTGACCCAGGGCGCATTTTGTTTTTTTGAGCGATGTCTGGTGAGCGGTGCGTAGACATCACAGGCCTTGTTGAAACCCTGTGTGAAGAGGTCGAGCGTGGCGTCAGTGCCTGGGGCATGGTTGATAGGGGACCAGTCAGTCTGGGCAAGATAGTGCCTGAGTTTTTTAAGGCCACCTGGGCGGAGGAGTCTACGAAGCGAGGATTGAGATACTGGTTTGGGGGTGGTGGAGGACCAGAGGAAGAAGATAGGGGAGTGGTCACTTAAGGAGTCTGAAAGCATTTTAATATCCTGGAATTTTTTGGGGCGGTTGGAGACTGTGACATCCAGGAGGGTGCTGGTTTCTCTGGAAGGGTTGAGTCTAGTGAGCTGGGAGACTAATTGGGTCATGTCAGGGGCAGCAAAGGAATCCCTCGCTTGTGAAGCTGAGGAACCAAGCCTTGCTAAAGGAAAGGCTGGTAGAATATCGTGAATCCAGCGAGCTGCAAGACCACAGGTTGTATGGATTTTGGGGGTCATGCCTAAAAAATGTAATAGATTTCTTTGGGTGACCAGGGAAATAGATTAGGGGACTGCAGTGAGTGTGGCCTATCTGGACTTTGGCAAAGCCTTCAGTAGTGAATTGGGTTAGAAACTGGTTGACTGATAAGAAACAGAGGGTGGTGGTTAATGGCAATTACTCTAATGATGGGAGAGTGACCATTGAGATGCAGCAGGGCTCAGTATTGAGAGCAGTCCTCTTCAATGTCTTCATAACTGACATTGCTGAGGTACTGGAAGAGAAGGTATGCCTTTTTTGCGAATTATGCCAAAATCTGCAATAGGGTGGACACTCGTGAGGGGGTGTAGAGAATTTGCAGGGATCTTGGGAAACTCAATGACTGGTCAAGAGCATGGCAGTTTGGGTTCAATGCCAAAAAGTGAAAAATCATGCACATAGGGCATAGGAACCTTGGCACTGAGTATAGGATAGAGGGAGGTACTGAGAGACACTAAACTGGAGAGAGACCTTGTGATATCTGACAATCTCAAAGTGGTAGGGCATTGTGACAAAGCAGTGGGTTGGGCTAGTGGGATGTTTGGGTGCGTAGGGGTGGGTATATCCAACAGGAGCAAAGGTAGTGGTGTTACCACTATGTCGTTTGCTTATGAGACCCCACCTGGAGTACTATGTCCAGTTTTGGAGGCTGCATCTCAGAAAAGACATAGACAGGGTAGAGGTAGTCCAGAGGAGGACAACTAAAATGGTGCAGGGGTTACACGAGAAGTCCTACAAGGAGAGACTGAGGGATTTCAACATGTACACCTTGGAAGAGAGAAGAGCGAGAGAGAGGTGACATAATAGAGACCTACAGTTCTCTCACAGGGGTGAACAGGGAGCCAGAAGGGATGGGAGTCTCTTTTAAATGAGAAGGACACCAGGACAAGGGGACATTTGATGAAGCTGGGGGAGGGATGTTTATAAGAACTGAGAGGAAATTTTTCTTCACTGAAAGGTTGAAAGATGCCTGGAACACACTGCCAACAGAAGTGGTGGAGGCGTAAATTGTGGAGGACTTCAAGCATGCGAGAGAGGGAGAGAGACACAGAGTTGTATGAGACAACATGCAGGGAGGGTCACCAGAGACCAGTTAGGGTCTGCAGAAACCGATTAGGTAGGGAACATCGGGCGGACTGGGTGGGCCAAGCGATCCTTTTCTGCCGCAAATTTCTATGTTTCTATGGACCAACAATTGACAAATTTCAAATAAGATGTGCAGGGGCCAGTCATCTAAGCCAAAACAGTGTAGTCCACACAACAGGGGGGCCAGGGGATCCAGTTCACCGATTGCCTGATGGAGAGCCAGTGGCGAGAATATCATCAGCTCCCCCCTGCTCCCCCCCCATTCGAGCTCAGTCGAAAGCAGTGTGGCATTTATTGACTCCTTGCTTAATGAGGCTATCATGTTTTCTCACGCTTGTTAGGAAAGAATCTAATGAATGGTCTTCAGATCTGGTTTTACCTGTTGTCTTCAAACTGTATGAAATAAAGAAATTTGTCCTGTGTCATACTATTGGCACAAAAACTATTGAACTGACAAAATGTCAGTTGAAACTCAGTTTTCTACCAAACATTCCCTATTGTCTACCAGTACCTGTGCTTTCTGTCTAACCTAGCCACACTTTTCCTTTCTTATTTCCATCCTTGATTTAAAATATGCCTGGCAGGGGCTTAGCTGTACTGAGAAGTGGTCTGTTTATATTACTGATGTGTTCCTAAGTTGCAGGATTGCACAACACTTTTATGTGGATTTAAGGCAAGCCTAAGGCCTGCTGACCATGTGAGCCCATAGCTTAATGGTTAGAGCACTGGAATGGTATTACCAGGGGTCTGGGTTCAATTCCCGGTGGGTCACATATTTCCTTTTTCATTTCCATCCTTGATTTAAAATATGCCTGGCAGGGGCTTAGCTGCACTGAGAAGTTGTCTGTTTGTATGTCTAACCTAGCACAAATACTGTACACCAACCTTGCTCCCTGAGCCCCTGTTAAAAAAAAAAAAAAATTCCCCATTACCATGTCAGCTGACCCTCCTAGACTCCAGAGGTCTGTTTAAAAGTCAGCCCAGGATGCCATCTCTCGCTCCTTCCCAGTTTACGTAGCACCCCCCATGACACCCATTTGTTTAGCTTGTAATGCATCACCTCCTAATAGAGATTCCAGAAAAAATGATTTAATAGCAAAAAAGACGTACACTGCCTTTACGTAGCTACAGAGACGTTAAGCCTATCAGAGTTACTGAGCACATTACCACCAGGTTTTATGGAATACAGTCCTACCACTGTGAGAGCTTACTGTCAACATGAAAATCTTCACTTAGCAGGTACAGTGAAGGCTGATCTGAGAGCTGCTAAAACCATCTTCAGATGGCTGTTGATGTGAGTGACACTGTGTCTAGGGCACTAGGCAATTCACTGTGTGCCAGAAGATTTGCATGAGATGTAGCTGAAAACAGGACTTTGTCTCAGCCTACGTTCCTAGGTAAACAATAATTAATCAAAAAGAATAAGAGTTAAATGATTTGTTTTTGGACTATATTCAGGGCTTGAATTTCGCATTCATCTAGTATTCCGAGCCCACTAACCACTGCTGGTATTCAGTTTAGAATACCAGTTTAAAAAAAAAAATGACCCAGTGTGTGTAAAAGCACAGTAAAACTGTATTTTACTAGAGACTTTTGGATGGCATCCCAAATTTCTGATTTTGGTTTCCCTCCGGTACACTAAGTTCAAACCTATATTTCTAGTTGTGATTCTGAATTTGGTGTTATAGTTATATAATCTCCAAGTCAGTATATTTTATTGCAGAATGCAAAGCAAACATATTGGTATGTGGAAAAAAGCAGGTTTGGGAGGTGTGTCAGGCTGTGAGGGAATGCGGCAGCAGTGCTGCCAGTGATTGTTGATCTGGCTGATGATGCAGGTTTCCCACCAGAAAGCACACTTTTCAGAGGAGTTTTTCTGCTCCAATCAGTGTGCTCTACTCCCTGACACCCCCACCGCCATCAGTAAGCACCACTGCCCACCCCACTCCAGTGGTTGGTTGTCCAGCCCTGCCGTCGATAAGCAGAACGACCCCCTCAACCCTCAAATTCTTGGTTGTATCCCATTTAAAAATGTCGTCCCACCTATTCTTTCCTATCATCCAGCCCCTTCCCCCATAGTGAAAACCAAAGCAGGTATGTCTTTGAAGGGAAAACATTGAAACGAATGGCTCATTCAAGTGAAAGGGCCGTTTTGGAGGAGCAGCACACTGACAGATATTTAGGAGTTGACATTAAGGGACAGAGGAGCCATGAGGAGGGACAGACATAGGTGCCAGTACCCAACCAGCTGCTGTATGCCAAGGAGGGACATAGTGGTCCCACCAAAGGAGTGGCAGGACCCAACCAGCTGCCTGTCCCAGTTCCCATGCAGGAGTGGCAGTAGGACCTGCATTCTGCACTGATCCAGTCTACCCCTCTCGGGAGGGGGGGCATATATACAAGAGCTGCACTCTGTGGCAGTTCAGCCCCCCCCCAGGTGGGAGGCATCCGTGTAGGAGTGGCACTCGGCATCGATGCAGCACACCCACCTTAAGCAATCAAACATTGCAGTGACCAGTGTCTGTATTGTTTTTGCTTCAGTAGTTAATCTCTTGCCAATGTACGGCTTGCAAAGGTATTCTGAAAGGCCGCTGCTGTGGTGATATTTTGTCTTTCTGCTTCATTTATTCCTAACACGCAGTCTGGAGATTCAGCATACCGTACCGTGTCTTGAGCTGCAAGTGCAAGTATTTCAAAAATGAACGTAATTGGTAGCTGGCTACAGATCTGTTGCTGCTGGTGAAGATTAATGAAGCAGTGGGCTGATGGATGTAGCATCTTCTGATTGATGACACTAATCATTTTCTAGTTTTTAACCTTGTGGCAGAACATGGAAGTAGTTACTTCTTCGTGGTTCTGAATACTAATTTTGGTTCCTGGTTTTAATTGGCATGACATTGTTATTGCAGATGTATACATAATTATCCCAGACTTTGCGGAAGGCTTGTATTTTTAAGAACATGTCAAAACTGAGGTGAAATGAAAAGGATAATACACTCAACAGGTGCTGTAGTGTGCATTTGGTATATTTACTGAGCAGCTGCAGTTAATCTTGGAGGGCACGCGCAAAAGAAAAAGGGAGATACTTTACAAATTTTAAAAAAAAAAAAAGATCTCCCACTTCTTGGTCACCTGGGGCAAAGGTGAGGTAGGTACAGACAACCAAGGTGCAAAATGTTGCCAGTAACCCATCTGTAATTATAATACTGGCAGTACTGTCATATGGCATTCTTTTTTTTTTTTTTTTGAGGAATTTAGTGCTACACTGGATGAGATAGCTGATTCAGACAAAGCTACTGCTCTCAAAACTCTTGGGAGCATACTGATTTTAGCTGGTCCTCGGCTACATTGCAGTCATACCAGAGGTAATTTCTAGTGTCTCCCATTATATCCTGTGGACTGTGCAACAGCAGCTGCCAGAAGCTGAGTTAAAAAGTTAAACAGAGTTTGAGCCTGGTGAAGGCTGAAATGGAACCCGGAGGGCTTCCAGCTTGTCGGTGCAGTGGTACTTACTACACCGCTTGCGATGCTGATGTCCTGAGTTAGGGAACAAACCTGGGACATCAGAGGTGGAGTGGAGCATCTCGGGATGCTCTTTCGTCCAGTGAGGGAGGATTTGTGTCTCCGGTGTACTTTCCACACCTGGTGATCACAGGTGGTGATGCAGCGGGCCAGGCTCAGGGAAGGTGGACGTTGATGTATTTGTCTGTGCATGGGTGTGCATGTCACACGCATCATTGATGTCACGGGGTCCAGGGAAGCACGGGGGAAAAACACACCTGACCAAACGCAGGATGATGCCCGCCTCATACTACAGGCCCTGCACTGGTGACTGCATCGCTGTCACGGAACTACAGTCTAACTCCTCCAGGGGATTTGGTCGCCCCTGATGGCCACGTCCTAGGGAAGTAAGCCAGGGAGGAACACGGGACAGGTCATTCCTGGAAAAGACAAGTGACTGGGCTGATCAGGGCATAGGACAGGAAAATTAGACTAAGATAGATGTTAAAAAAAAAAAAAAAAAAAAGAAAGAAAGAAAGAAAAGAAAAAAAAGGAACCCGGAAGGCTCCTACCTTGTCTATGGAGTTAGTGGTGACTTGGGCATGGTCCTTTCTGGTATGTGTTTTTTAATCTGTCTCTGAACTTTAGAAATGATCCCCAAATTTTGGAAGGAGAACCTCCCCTGGTGTTACCTTACCTCCCTTGATTACTGTTTATACTTATATTTTATTAGTTTATGCAATAACAATCACATATATTTCACCTTATACCAGACATCAACATAATACATCTGCATACCTCCAAGTACAAAGTGACAAGAAATCTAGGCATTTTAATTAACGTAGATGGGGATAATCCAAACATGTCCATGACTCCAGGAGATAAGTTCAGGATGGTTACACCCTGCAAGCTTGTGGTGTTCATATCATAGTCAAAAAGTTCATTTCCGAACACTTATAAACTCAATCTCCTGTGTTGATGTGACCCCTTTCCAAACATATTGAAGAAGAAGAGAGAGTTCTGACACCTCAGTGCCACCCCCTGATCAGAGAATAACCAACATTACAATACATAACATTTCAGTAACTGGATGACTGTTATTAACATAGTAAAAGAAACAAATAGCAACTGCAGTCTGAGTTTAAGTCCCTATTCAGAAGAACCAATGAATGGGAAAACAACCATTCCCTGTGTAAGGTTATAAAGGAAAAGAGCATTGAACTACAGTGTGTAAACTTGCCAAACATTTTAAGCGCTAATGTCAGGTGCAAAACAAGTCCATTGTTTCAGTTCATGTTTCCTCTTCCTCTGATTCATCCGGATCGTTTGATTTTGCAGCCTCAAACTCTTCAGCAGTAATTTCAACTCTCTTCCCTGCCTCGGCCGGGTCATTATACTGAAAAGTATGTCCGCCATAAAAGATCCGTAGACGGGCCGGCACGAGGAGTGAGTGCACTACCCCCAAGCTGCGCAATTTAGTGCAGACCCCATCAAATCTTTTCCGTCTTGTTCTTGTAGCGTATGAGAGATCAGGGAAAACATGTATAGTGGCGCCATCACAGTGAAGTCTCTCCATAGATCTGGCAGCCCTTAAAATCACATCTTGAGTCCCCACTCCATCAGTCACCAACAGGATGGTTCGTAGTAAATTATTCTGAGCAGTTGCAGAACGTGATGAGATGCAGTAAGCCCTGCAGAAGCACACATCACTTTCCAAATTTAAATTTAACTCCCTTGGTAGCCAGTTTCGTAAAAAATCCAGCAAGTCCTCTCCCTCGGAGCCTTCGGGAAGTCCAACTATGAGACAGGCGAGGCCCTACTTGCATTTTCGAGAGCCTCCAGTTGATACCTAAGTTGGGAGTTCCCCTGCACCATTTTGATTGTGGCAGCAAGGGCTTGCAGTGACTGTAACTCTGCAGCGGCTGCCATTTTCATTGCCGCTTCTATTTTTATGTCCTGTTCCCCCATGCGATTCAAGATTGTTTCAGCTTTCAAATCTATAGCCTGCATTGAAATTTGCAGCACTTTCCAAGGGGGGCTCTCCATCGGCTGATACTGTCCCTGCTGCCACGGCCTGAGCTTCAGTTGTTGTTTGAGTTTTGGAGCCGCTTGGTCCTCCTTTCAGCATACGTCCCATGGTGCCAAAAAGGTATCGAAATGTGCAGTTTAGGTAATAGTATCTGAATTTGTCACTTGTAGCACAGTCCAGTTACTAAAATTATAAATTTTTCATTAATTATTGCCTCCGATCAGTCCCATAGCTTGTAGGTGTGTCTAAACAGCAGGTGTGTTCCACATTAGTTAGGAGTGCCCCCATTACTGTTTAGATGTTCATAGAACAACCAAGCTTACAACAAGTTATGAAATACAGATTACTACCAATCCATACTCTTAAATTCAGAAAGAATACAAAGAGGATTCTACAGCATGAGTAGGGATTGAATCCTGGGCATTAAGCTTAGAAGTGTGACTATAGTCAAATTTATTTATTTTATTCATTTGAAATGTGTTGACTGAGATGGGCACTCCAGAATTTCCCCTAAAACATTTATGCATGGGAGTGCCGTCATGCTTTCATATCGATCTCCCATCCTTTTGCAGCACCCCATGCTTCTCCCCATATATGAAGCAGACCCCTGTTGCCAGATAGTGATACAATTACAGCATGTAGAAACATAGAAATGTAGAATTTGACGGCAGATAAGGACTGCTTGTCTCACCTAGTCTGCTCATTTTCCTACCTGATGGATAGGCATACGGACAATTTGTCGCGTCTTTTTTTGCAAGCAGTTGCGGGCATAATGCCGTATCTCAGAATTGCTGCTAGAATAGTGGTCGTGGCCAAATGGTCAATGCGGCGACCAGCTTCAGGCGACTTTAACAGCAACTTTCTTGTGTGTGTTAACAATCTTACCAAGCTTACCAATCTTACCTTTTCTTCCTCTACGACATTCATTCTGCATGGTGTCCACATGTTACCACTACCCATGTTGATGACGTTGTTGGAAGCATCGAAAGGGTAGGCTCTTAAAGGCGCCAAGCTCAAACAAGTACACCATACAGCTTAAACAAGTTACTTAAACTGGTACATGGCAATATAAAAGGAGAATGGTGCAGTACGTACCCTGATACTGTTGACATTTACACAATGCAGCTATAATAAACATAATGCACATGTACATTGCTTTGCCCATGCTGTTATACTGCCAAACGTTTGCTAATTGTGACCTCCCATTTTGCACATTGCCACATTTGCACACCAGTTCCCCATACTGTAATATTGCACTACTTAAAAGCACTGTGTTTATAAATTATTTATTCGATTCTTTAAATATCATTTTAATGCAGCGCTTACTTACTCATAAGTTTTTAAATGCCTCTTATTTACATAGCTTAGTTTGACGTTTGACATTTGCGCAGTTTTTGTGAGCAATAAAGTTTGTTTTTTGCGATCTAGCACCTGCGTTACGTCATCACTGTTGGCTGTGTTTACTCGTTGTGGCACTATAAGTATACTGCGACAATTTGTCCCGTAAGATATTCTGTTTTCCACATATTGTCCTGCAGCTATTTATCCTTGCGACTGAAATTGTAACAAGCATTTGTCCATGCGACTAAAATACCACAATCTGTTGTCCGCGACCAAATGTCCGTGGATGTTAAGTCTGTATACGGGTGGATAAGCTGCAGATCCTAGTTAACCAACAGCCTACTTCCTCCTACCTCCCACTAGAACTACCTTATGTCTGTCCCATGCATTCTTGAAATCCCCCACTGTTCTTGACTCCATGACCTCCTCAGGAAGGCTGTTCAATGCATCCGCAACCCTCTCTGTGAAAAATACTTCCTCACATTATCTCTGATCTATCCCCCTCTGTCTTCAAATTGTGCCTCCTTGTTCTTGCACATCGCTTTTTCTGAAAGATACTACCATCTTGGACTTTGTTGATTCCTTAAGGTACTTCAAAAGTTTCTTTCTAGGAGCGTGGATTTGTTGTTGTTCATCCACACTGTTTGGCATTGTCCCCTTCCACTTTAAATCTTCCGGAAGTCTTCAAGCTGGCTCCCCCCACCCACCCGGGTGGTATATACCTCGGCTCCACCCCATGATGCCAGATCTTCCTTTCCGCTGGAGGATACAGGTTGCCTCCCTCGTGCCCTCAGCATTTTGTAGGCCCTGGCTTTCAAATTGTCGGTTTTACCGAAAATCAAACTCGTTCGAGTTAGCGATCACGCTTTCGCCACATCGATCATGGAGGAAAAATCTTCCCCGGGATTTCGCTGGTGCCCCTGCGTCCAGAAGATGTCGTGCACCAGTCCCCACTTCACGTGTGTCTACTGCCTAGGTGTCGGCTATGACACCTCATTGTGCGTTTTTTGCTTGGCCTTCCATCCCAACGTCCTGGACAACAAGGCATGCCTGAAGCTGGGGAGACCGGAAAAAAGGGACCCTCCGGTGAAATCGAAGGAGGCTAGGTGGGTGGTTTCTGTGGCTGCGGGCTCTGCCGAACAGCTGGAACAGATGAAGGCATTCAAGGAGGAAGCCGATCGTGCTTCGGCCAATCAAAGCTTCTTTGTCCCGCTGAACCTAGGTTCTACCTTTACGGGCTCTTTCAAGGAGTTGTGCCAGTCTTTCCCCACCTGGGGTGATGTGCCCTCAGGCTTGCACTCCTCCCGCTCTCGGAAGAGGGAGAAAGACCCGTCGTCTTCATCTCAATGGAGACGTTCTTGGGACCGGGAGAGGTCCGAGTCCCAAGAACACGTGATCTTGACCTTGGTCGAGATCGCATCCTCGGCTGCCGGTTTTATGGACCTTCTGTCTGGCCAGGGGACTGAGGATGTGGCCAACTAGGTTGAAATTATCCTCGACCGATCGACCCTTTGTCGCCGGCTGTGCCCAACAACTCCTTGGAATGGACTCTGGTCCTGGTATTTCCTGATGAGGAGACCCAGCCTGCTGGTATCCCCATCAAGGACCCGATTCCGGACCCTCTGGTTTCACCGATCCCTCTGGTGTCTCCTGATCGACCGAGTCAGCCTGCCCGATCTCGGTCGAGGTCCAGAACCCCCTCTGCCGAACGACTGAGAAAGAGCCATAAGCGCACAAAAAAGCGGCGACGCCACAGGTCCTCATCCTCCTCGGATGAGGAGAGGCTCCAGTGGAAACTCCGTCAGCACTGTGAGGACCTTATATAGCAGCAGCTGATCTTGACTGGGCAGAAGCTGCCTCTGCCACCTACCCCAGCCATTATTTGGCTCTCACCTCCTAGGCTGAAGACGACCCCTCTGAAGCCAAAGCCAGTGGTTCCTCCGACCGTGGGGCCGGCCTGTCCCCCAAGGAGGAGGGAGAGTATGAGGATGATGATGGTGATTACGAAAGTCTGGATGTGCCTGTTGACCCGGACATCTCCCCAGACAGACCTTCACATGTTTCTCCTCCTTCAGCCTATTCTAACAACATGAAGTCTTGCTGTATTCTGACTATTGCAGTTAGGTTCTGCCTTTCAACTGTCCCGGAGAACAAAGAGTTAACTTTCCATGGCCAGCATGGAACATTCAGCGTGAGCTCAATTGAAGCCCCTGTCTACTGTTGTTTAAACTCCAACCGTCAGATTCTTTACTCTGCCTCACTGAACAGTCGCTCTGGAGATTTCTCCTCTGCTCGGTTCAAAAAAGTCAGTTAAAGTGTCGTTTTTTGCTTGGTTTCTACTAAATTTCTGCTACCGAATCTGTCGGTTTAAGTCTCTGTCTGTGGTACCGTGAGTACTAGATAGGTTTTACATTTAGTTTCTGTGTGGAACTTGTAAATTTCGGATCGGTTCGGCTGAACCGATCAGTTTAGTTTAAAAGTTTGTAGACTACTTGGAGTGTGGTAACCGGTCCATGCTCGGTTCTAAAAATACAGTTTCATTACGTTTTTTCCAAGACCATTAACTACGGTCAGGAACGATAGAGTCTTGCTGGTGGATTGCGAAAAAGTCACGTTTTGGATAGGATTGGCCATGTCTGAAATCAAGAAAAAACCGGGCCCACTGGGTTTCAACACTGCAGTGTGTGTGGGAAGCCTTTTGCTAAGGCTGATCCCACACCACCTGTGTTTATTGTCTGGGGTTTGACCACCGATTCAGACTGCCAAATTTGTAGAAATTTTCCCAAAGCTACCCTGGATAAGAGAGTAGGTAGACTGAGGAAAGGAGGCCAAGGGTCGCTGACCAGATGGCCAGCCGGTTCGGTTCCGACCGAACCAGAAGGAGTCCCTCTGACCAGGGCGAAACTTCTGGACAAAAGGAGAGCCGATTCTGAGGTCGGTTCGGTTAAAGGAAGAAAAGATAAATCTTCGGTTCGGATCAGAAATTCATACTCCGACCACTGATGAGATAGCCAAAGCGATAAGAATAGTGCAATCGCTAACCCGGTTCCGGCGAACCCGGCACCATCTGGCAGGGGCTCAGTTCGGTCGGTTCCCCGGTTCGGATTACACTTAGAAAAATTTTGTGAACCGGAGGAGGAGGAAGAGTATGAGGGATTATGATGGTGATTATGAAAGTCTGGATGTGCCTATTGACCCGGACATCTCCCCAGACAGACCTTCAGGTGTTTCTCCTCCTAGGCTTTCTGAGTCCCCTTCCCATTTTATGTTTTACAAAAAAGTGGCTGAAACCCTCCAGTTTCCAATGGAAGAAGCAGTAGAGGATCAGGAGGAGCCTGATTTTGTTGAGATGATGGACATCCCAGAGTCCAGGAGTTGTCTGTTCCCTCCATAAATCTTTTGAAACAGACATTTAAAATTCTAAAGACTCTAATTCCATACCTCCTGTGGACAGGCAGATGGACAGAGGGTACACCCTTTCAGGCTCGGACACGAGGTTCCTTTCTCAGCAATGCAGCCATGTTGGGGTAGTGCAGGCTGCTGCCTGTGATAAGGCAAATATTCCCTTGGCATCACATCCCCAGATAAGGACTCCGGAGGATTGATGCCATTGCAAAGCAGTACATGGCAGCATCTTTGGGACTCAGGCGGGTTAACTATATGGCCTACACGCTGATACAAGAAGTCCAGATGGAACACTGTGCTGGCTCTGGCTAAACAGGCCCTGACCAGCTTGCCAAGGGCTGGAGCAATTGGCTGCAGATGGGATTGAGGCATCAAGGTGCAGTTTCATGCTGCTGTGGACTCCAGTGATGTTTCATCTAGAGTCATGGCTACATCTGTGGCCCTTGGAGGATGACTTGGCTCAGATGTACTAGCCTATCACAGGATACCCAGGCTAAGGCCATGGATTTCCCTGTTATTGGTAATTCTCTGTTTGGGAGCAGACAGAGAACTACATGAAAAGATGGGCAGTGGACGGACCACCTACAGGAGTGCTCAGGCCAAAGAAGGCAAGTCACTCCTCAAGGCAGCAGTCCAGGGGCAGGGGCAGGCCTTTTCAAAGGCCTTTTTACCAAGCCCAGGCCTCCTCTTTTTCTTATGCTCAGAGGGGGTTCTTCAGAGGGAGAGGCAGACGGGGAATGAGCAGGCCTGCTTCTACCCCTCAGACTAAAGCCCCTGCCAAGCAGACACCCTGATGGGTCTGTCCGGGCCGATTCTCCAATACCTGTAGAGGGTAGGCTGGCTTACTTTTTCCAGGACTGGAAGTCTCTGACATCAGACAAGTGGGTCCTGGAAGTAGTAAGCCAGGGACTGGTTCTCAACTTCAAAAATGTCCCAAGATGAGAACCAGATCCTTTCTCACCTGCAAATCCATCAGAGACCCTTGCCCTAGGAGGAGGTTTCTTCCCTCCTGGCTCTCAGAGCCATAGAGATTCCTACCCTACACAAGGGCAAAGTTATACTCCAGGTACTTCCTAACCCCCCAAAAGACAGGAGAATGGCGGCCCATCCTGGATCCAAGATATCTGAACAAGCACCTTTTAAAACCAAAGTTCAGAATGGTGACTCTGGATATAATTCTGCCCTCTCTAAGGCCAGGGGACTGGCTAGCCTGCCTGGACCTCAAAGATGCCTGTTTTCTCATTCCCATCAGGTGCTCCCACAGAAAGTACCTCAGGTTTGAGTTGCCCTCAGGCTACTATCAGTTCAGAGCAATGCCCTTTGGCCTAACATCAGCACCAAGGGTGTTCACAAAGTGCCTGGCAGTAGTGGTTGCTTTCCTAAGGAGAAAAAAGATCTCCATCATTCCATACTTGGACGACTGGCTCATAGTGGGTCAGTCTCCAGACCAAGTCAAGTCACATCTGCAAATAACTCGGCAAGTGCTCACTTCCTTAGGATTCCTCCTCAACCTTCCAAAGTCAGTTCTCGAGCCAGTACAGCTCCTCACCTTCATAGGGGCACAGAGCTGGATACAATAAGGCAGAGCCTTCCTTCCCCTGGACAGGGTAAGGACCACTTATGGAACTGGCCTCTTCATTCACCCTTCAGGTGTCTCGACCAGCAAGGCATTTCCTGCAGCTTCTGGGCCACATGGCAGCCTCTACAGCAGTGGTCCAGGGATCAAGATTTCAGATGAGGACATTCAGTTCCATAAGAGCCTTCTGGTCCCAAGAAAGTTTTCCTTACCAAACTAGTCCCAGTGACTCGAACCCTGATCCAGGCTTTGCAGTGGTGGCAGGATCAGGACAATTTGAGACAAGGGTTCCTTTGTCCTCAGTCTCCTGCAGTGATACTCACCACAGATGCCTCCTGCTGGGCTGGGGTGCCCAGCTGGAGATCTCTACCAACCAAGGGCTGTGGTCACCTCAAGATCTCTGCTTCACATCAATCTCTTGGAACTCAAGCGGGGTGTTTCTGGCCTGCAAGTCTTTTCCAAATCTGTTACAGAACAAGGTGGTCAGATCAGAACAGACAACACCACCACAATGTGTACATCAGCAAGCAGGAGGCACTCAGTCTTGGCCTTGTGCACAGAAGCAATGAAGTTGTGGTCCTGGCCTATTCCTACCAAACCTCTCTGATAGCAGGTTCACCTCCCAGGGAAGACAATGTCCTGGCAGATGCTTTCAGCAGGATATCACAGGGCCATCACGAATGGACCCTAGATCCCCTAGTTTTGAAAGTTATTTTCTCGAGATGGGGCACTCCACAGATGGATCTTTCTGCAGCCCCAGACAATCACCAACTTCCTCTCTTTTGTTGCAGACCCCCAGTCTTGGGCTCAGTCCCCCTGGATGCTCTGATCCTGAATTGGGAAGGGAAATTTCTGTATGCTTTTCCCCCCTTCCCTCTCCTGTTCAAGGAGTTAGTCAAGATTAGGTCACAACCATGCAAAGTGATTCTGATTGCTCCAGACTGGGCCAGACAGCCCTGGTACTCCCTGTTGCTGTCCTTAGCAGTCCACCTTCCCTGTCTCTTCCCAGGAATTACAACCTGTTGACATCCTCTCAGGGAGGATTTGGTATCCGAACCTCAAGTCTCTCAATCTCAAGGCATGGCTCTTGAAGAGTTAGAGTTTGCTGATCTGCAACTTTCTCAAGGGGTTCTGGATATCCTTAAGGCTTCTCGAAAGCCTTCCACCAGAAAGACTTACAACTCCAAATGGAAAAGGTGCTCTAATAAGCATATTTCTCTGGAATCTGCTGGGTTGCCTACAGTTCTGGGCTATATGGTCCATCTTAATGGCTTAGGACTTATGCCAGCTACACTTAAAGTGCATTTGGCCGCTGTTTCTGCCTGCTTGTCAGTAGGCAAGCCTTCTCCTCTGTCAGCCCATCCTGTGTTTTGTAAATTCTTCGAGGGATTGCTGCACAATCCCCAACTTCAGGGACCCTGCTCCTGCTTGGGACCTTAATGTTTGCATTACTCAACATACAACCACCCTTTGAGCCTTTGTCCTCTGCAGAGCTTAAGTACTTGACTTGATAAACTGTGTTTGGTAGACATTACCTCTGCCAGGCGTATCAGTGAATGACAAGCCCTGTCAGTGGAGCCTGGTTCATCTCTTTCCATAGAGATAAAGTGGTCCTAAGAACTAACAGGAAGTTTTTGCCTAAGGTGGTTTCAGATTTCCACCTTAACCAGTCTATGTCTTTCCCTGTTTTCTTCACCGACCATTCCTCCTCTGGAGAGAGGCTGCACAACTGGATGTTAAAGGGCCCTCAGCTACTACATAGGCGCACCAAGTGTCACAGGTTTGAGTCCTCCAGTTGTTCCTCACATATAGGGAGGTCGGTGAGGCAAACCTGCCACTAAAGATCTGTGCCAGGTGGATTCTCTCTTGTATACAATTCTGCTATGAAAAACTGGGTAGAACTCCACCCTCAGGCCTGAGAGCTCACTGTACAGCTGCTTCCCTGGCTGCTGCCAGGGATATTCCTATCTTAGAAATTTGTCAAGGAGCCACCTGGAAAACAGTCCTTACATTCACCAAGCATTACTGTCTGGATATCCAGGCTAGGAGTGATGCTCGGTTTGACACAGCAGTACTTCAGAGCCTATTCACAAAGTAGGTTCTGGCCCTCCTCCATTGAGGTACTGCTTGGTAGTCTGCAATAGTCAGAATACAGCAATACTTCATGTTGTTTGAAGAAAAAATTACTCACCTTAGTAATGTTGTTTCTTCTAATGGAGTCTTGCTGTATTCTGACCTCCCCCCCCCGCCTCCCCTCTCAGAACCTGGTTTTTGGGATGTGGGTGGGCAGGAGCAGTGTTAGCACCCTGGGGTGCCCCTTTTTCACCCTCCTTTACTTCTGGTGTGTGTTGTGTTTTTTTTTTGTTTGTTTTTTTGTTTCCTGACTTGAGTCTTTGCTTTGAAACCAAAAAACCCTTTTTAATAAATTTAGTTGCCTGTTGGCTAGTGTGAGTTTTACAGTTTCCACACAGAACTTCTAGTGAGTATTGCTCGTAAAGATCTGACGGTTGGAGTTTAAACAACAGGAGACAGGGGCTTTAACTGAGCTTGTGCTGAACATTCCATGCTGGCCATGGAAAGTTAACTCTTTGTTCTCCGGGGCAGTTGAAAGGCAGGACCTAACTGCAATAGTCAGAATACAGCAAGACTCCATTAGAAGAAACAACATTACTAAGGTGAGTAATTTTTTCTTCCAGTCTCTCCACCGATTTGGGTGGAACCACCACCTAAACAGCCTGAGGGTGGGGCGCCCTTGAAAGAGGACTGACAGGGCACCAGGCTTCCCCTGACGTCTGTCGATTACAGTCACCCCAGACTGCCCCCGGTGCATCGAGGGTGACAAGTGATGAACTGCTGTATCCGACTCTTGCGGACTCGGGCGTCACGGACTCCTCTCATGCGGGGATGATGGAGTCGTCCGTTAGCGCAGGGATGGAGGCCCTTCCTATGTCAGGGCATTCTGCCTCATCTCCGATTCCCACGGAATGCCCTGGGCCCATCCAGAAAAGATGGAGTACCCTCTCACTGACATACTCCAGGAGGCTACCCCAGGAGGCCTTTCCAGTGGTCTGAAGCCATTGTTGGCCCAGCCCTTGAACTTTGGCATGACCTGCCTGTTGCCCAGCACCATCTGCCTGCATGGCCGCCTTAAGTCTGCTTGGTGCCCATGGGGTCTCTTACTTGACGGGGTTCACGGAGCACCCTTCAGCCGAGAGTCTGGTGACCACCTCTATGTTCAGGCGTATTGGCAATTCGGCCTACACTGACCGACCCCTGGACAAGGAGTCCAAAAATATGGACTACACTGCCCGTAAGGTCTATGCAGCCTTTTCTCTGGGCCTTCGTCAGGCCAGCTCGGCGGTCATTATGGTACACTTCTGTCATGCCCTTCTTGGGTCATTAGACGAGGTCCTCCATCATCTCCCTGTGTACATGCAGACCACAGTCAAGCAGGTCTGTGACCAGGGCCATGCTGTTGCCAAACAGCAGCTCCAGATGGCCCTGAACATCGGGGATTCTTGTGCCTGCTCAATTAGCCGCGGGGCTTAGCTGAGGCTTTCCTCCTTCCCGGCGGATACTCAACATAAGTTTGCTGATGTTCCCTTCCTGGGGACCAACTTATTCAGTCCAGGAGTGGCCAGTCACCTTCAGCGTATAGATCAGTCCAGTGCCACCTTGGATGCCACTTCTGCCAAGGCTTCTTCGGGCAAGAACCACCAGAAGAGAAAGAAGAAGCCATTTTGGCTACTCTTCTTCTGCAGTCCAACAGACCTCCTATCAAGGAGGATGGCAGCATCGGCAGCAGCAGCAGGCCTAAGCTTGGCACCTTCGGCCTAAGCAGGGTCCTCAACAGGCCCGCAAAGGAGGCTGAGGCTCAGGGCCTGGAGCCTCCTCCTCCTCCTCTAAGCCTGCTCAGTGACGGGTTGGGGGTTGCCACCCCTATACCTGTCACGCCAGCTCTGGGTCCTCCCATGGGGGGTCGGCTCCACCACTTCCTTTCCGCCTTGTCCTCTATCACTTCGGACAGGTGGGTACTCAAAGTGGTCGGTTGGGGACTCCCTCTAGACCAGCAGTACCCTCCCAGCTGAGCCCGTGCCCCTATGGAAAGGGATTTCTGCGTGCACCCAATTGGCTCTTCGAGACGATGTAGCTCAGCACCTCCGCAAAGAGGCAGTAGCTCCAGTGCCAGATCCTCCAATAGACCCAGGCTTTCTCTCCAGGTACTTCCTGGTGCCCAAACGGACGAGGGGTTGGCACCCCATTCTAGATCTCCATGACCTGAATCTGCTTCTCAGGTCTCGCACCTTTCAGATGGTCACTCTGAACCAGATCATACCATCCCTGTAGCTAAACATGTGGTTCTGTTCACTGGATCAACAGGATGCGTTCTTTCACGTCCCAATCTGTCCGTCCCATCAGCATTTCCTCCGCTTCAGGGTCAAAGGGACCCTGTACAAGTTCTGAGCCATGCGGTTTGGCCTGTCATTGGCCCCATGGGTCTTCACCAAATGCATTGCAGTGGTGGCAGCCCACCTTCGGCATCAGTGTCAAGGAGTCAGAATCTACCCTTATCTCGACGATTGGCTCTTGGCAAGTTCCACCTAATAGAAGGTGGAGAGGTTCAGGGATCTGGCCCTTCAAACCTGCTCCCAACTCAGCCTCCTGATCAACAAGGCCAAGTCGGAACTTGTGCCTTCTCAGGTGATGGATTTCATTGGGGCAGAGCTCGACTCTTGTCAAGCCAGAGCTCAGTTCCCGGTGGATAAGGTGGAGGTTCTCTCTTCCTTTGCCTAATAATTTCTGGTTGGGCATTTGCGCTCTGCCCGGGACTTTCTGTGCCTTCTGGGTTATATGGTGGCATGCACCTCAGTGGTCCATTGGGCGCGGTTGCACTCTCCAGTGGGAGCTGGTCATTTCGACCAGCTGATCACTGTAACCCAGAAGATGTGGGACGCTCTCCAATGGTGGACCGCCCCCGACCGGTTGCAGGAAGGGATCCCGTTTGTCCGCCCCAAGCCGACAGTCGTCTTTACAACCGATGCCTCTCTCATGGGCTGGGGAGCCCACATTGGGGACAATAGAACCCATGGGTTCTGGACCCCCGAGGAGTCCTGATGTCACATCAACCTGTTGGAGCTCAGAGCAGTCAGACTGGCACTGTCCGATTTCGCTCCTTAGCTCTGGGGTCAAGTGGTTCAAGTCCAGATGGACAATACCACAACCATGTACTACCTCAACAAACAGGGCAGCACACACTCCCGTCTACTGTGCAAGGAGGCGCTCCACATCGGGACCCCCGTAAGCTGGTTGGAGGCGGATCTCCTAGCCATCCATGTGGCAGGAGCCTCGAACCAGCTGGCGGATGCTCTCAGCCGCATAGGTCAGACATCCCACGAGTGGTGTCTCTATCCAGAAGTAGCTTACAGTCTATTCTCCCGTTGGGGTAAACCGATGGAGGACCTGTTTGCCTCCAGGGAAAACACCAAGCTGAGACTGTATCATGCCCGGCCCCTCAACAGGGCTTGTTGAAGGGGGATGCCTTCTTGAGGCTGTGGACTCCAGGCCTCCTCTGCGCCTTCCCTCCATTTCCCTTGATCCACAAGGTGTTACTCAAGGTAAGGAGGGACAAGGCCACTGTGATTCTGGTAGCTCCAGACTGGCAGCGCCAGTTCTGGTATCCAGATCTCCTCAGCCTTAGTTGCAGGCCCCCAGAGCAGCTTTGTACAGACCTGGCCCTGATATCTCTCAACCAGGGGAAGGTCTTCCATCTGGACCTTCAGTCCCTGCACCTCACAGCCTGGTACTGGAACAGTTAGAGTTCCAGGCTTTGGGTCTTTCCGAAGATGTCTACACCGTGGGGAAGCATCTAGAAAGGAATCGACCAGGAAATGTTATGCCTTCAAATGGAAAAGGTTTTCCAATTTGTGTCAGGGTAAGGGTCTGGACCCCTTGTCCTGTCCTGTGGCTAACATTCTCGACTACCTTTGGTCTCTCTCCAAAGGGGGTCTTAGGTCATCGACCCTTAGGGTGCACCTGGCAGCCATTTCTGCTTACTGGGCGTGGGACGGTCAGCCGATATTGACGCAGGAGACAGTGGTCAGGTGCTTTTTCAAAGGCCTGGATCATATATCCCCTCCGGTGCGTGAACCTCCACCTCCGTGGGATCTGTTGCTGGTTTTGGCAAAGCTCATGGGCAAGCCATTCGAACCCATGCACAAGTGTGAGCTCTCACACTTGTCATGGAAGACGGCCTTCCTGGTGGCTATCACATCAGTCAGAAGGACAGGGGAGCTCCAGGCACTTTCAGTGGACTCCCCTTATCTGGTCTTTCACAGGGATAAAGTTGTCATGAGCCCCCACCCAAAATTCCTTCTGAAGGTGGTGTCAGAGTTTCACCTTAACCAGGTGTTGTCTCTGCCGGTATACTACCCTAATTATATCTCGGATGCCGAGTATAGGCTCCATACTTTGGATATGAGATGTGCCCTCTCCTATTATATGGAGAGGATGGCGGAAATTCGCGGAGAGATTTGCCAGCTGTTTGTCACCTACACTGAAGCTGCTCCTGGCAGACCTGCAGCCAAATGGACCATAGCAAGATGGATTACATCATGCATAGGTCTGTGCTATGAGTTGGCAGGCAAGAAGCCACCCAGAGGGATAAAAGAACTCATTCAACCCACCATACTGCTGCATCGGTGGCTGCTTCTAGGGACATCCCTATCCAGGAGATCTGCCGGGCTGCTACCCGGAAGTCAGCAAACACCTTTATCACTCACTACCACATCGACCTTGAGTCACGCCGGGATGCTAGTTTTGGGGCTTCAGTTCTCCAATCTTTGTTTCCTAAGTAGGGGATGTATGCCTTGCCTCCATCCTCCCAGAGAACTGCTTGGAGTCTGCCAAACAGTGGGGATGAACAACATATCCACGCTCCTAGGAGAACAGGTTACTTCCTGTAGCAGTAGTTCTAGGAGTGGTATATGTTGTTCATCCACACGGACCCACCCGACCTCCCCGGCTGTGGACGTGCACAAACTTGCTTCCAGTGGGCTGAGATCTGGCATCATGGGGTGGAGCCGGAGTATATACCACCCGGGTGGGTGGGAGGAGCCAGCTTGAAGACTTCCGGCAGATATAAAGTGGAAGGGGACAATGCCAAACAGTGTGGAAGAACAACATATACCACTCCTAGAACTACTGTTACAGGTGAGTAACCTGTTCATCATGTCCCCCCTCTCCCTTCTTTTCTTGAGGGTATACATATTAAGCTCCTTTAGTCTCTCTTTTTATGTCTTCTGGTGCAGATCCTGCACCATTTTGGTTGCCCTCCTATGGACAGCCTTCACTCTGTCTATGTCTTTGCAGAGATGGGGTCTCCAGAACTGCATGCAGTATTACAGATGGGGTCTCGCCAACTGTCTGTACAGAGGGATAACAACTTCCTGTTTTCTACTGTTGATGCCTCTCCCTATGCATCCCAGTATCCCCCAGCCCTCCTTTCTGCCTTCTCACATTGCTTGCCCACCTTTAGGTCATCTGCTATAATTATCCGCAGGTCCCTTTCCATTTTTGTTCTTGTCAGTATCTCACCCCCCATTATGTACTCTCCCCGTGGGTTTTTGTTTCCCAGGTGCATTACCTTGCACTTCTTTGCGTTGAATCTTAGCTGCCATACATTTGACCA
The DNA here is from genome assembly GCA_016271365.2 of Neoceratodus forsteri. Taxonomy (NCBI): domain Eukaryota; kingdom Metazoa; phylum Chordata; order Ceratodontiformes; family Ceratodontidae; genus Neoceratodus; species Neoceratodus forsteri. The sequence goes on along the minus strand of CM057454.1, from coordinate 970,193,853 downwards.
TTCCTCCAACCTTGCCAAGTCCCTTCTTATCCTTTCCACTCCATCTTGTGTATCAACCCTGTTGCAGATCTTTGTGTCGTCTGCAAAGAGTCATACTTTTTCTTTCAGTTACTCTGCGATGTCACTTATAAAGACATTAAAAAGGACTGGTCCCAGTACTTAAACCTGCGGTACCCCACTAGTAACCCTCCTTTCTTCACTGTGGACTCTGTTTACTATTACCCTTTTTGTCCTGCCAATTGTTTATCCAGGCTACCACCTTGGGACCCACTCCAAGGCTGGCTAACTTGTATATTAATCTTTTGTGTGGTACTGTATCAAATGCCTTGCCAAAATCTAGGTAGGTCATGTCCACAGCCCCTTCCTGGTCTACTACTTTGGTCACCCAGTCAAAGAAATCTATTAGATTTATCTGACATGACCTTTCCACTGTGAATCCATGCGGCCTTGGGTCCTGTGCCCCACTGGCCTCTAGGTACTCAACAATTCTTTCCTTCAGAAGTGATTCCATCATTTACCCTACCACTGAGTTCAGACTAGCTGGTCTGTAGTTTCCTGCCTCTGCCCTGCTCCCACTTTTGTGAAGAGGAATCACATCCACCCTCCTCCAGTCCTAAGGTACCACCCCATCCTCCCATGATTTGTTAAAGAGAATAGTCAGTGGTGTCATTAGTTCTACCCTTAGTTCTTTTAGAATTCTTGGGTGAATCCCATCAGACCCCATTGCTTTGTCCACCTTCAGATTTACTAGTTCTTTCAGAATCCTTTCTTCTGTGAATGGACTAGTATCGACCCCCCCATCCATAGTGTTTCTCTTGTTTGATTTAGGTACCTCCACCTCCTCTTCCTTTGTGAATACTGAGCAGAAATATTCGTTCAGTATCCCTGCTTTTTCACCGTCACCCTCTGCCCACATTCCCTTCCCTTTATTAAGCCTCGGTATCCCTCCCTTGGTCTTTCTTCACTCCCTGTTGTACCTATAAAAGGTCTTATACCCCTTCTTAACAGAACTGGGTATTGTTTCCTCGGTTTGGGACTTTGCTATTCTGACTGCCTTCCCTGCCTCTTTCTGCTTTAACTGATAAAGTTCTCTGTCCTTCTCGTTCTGTGTTTCTTTATATTTCCTGAATGCTATCCTCTTCTCCTTAACCTTCCCTGCTACCTCTTTTGAGAACCATGGCATTTGTTTCCTTCATTGTGTTTTGTTGATTTGCTTCACACAAAGGCTTGTTGCCTCTGTGATGGCTGTTTTGATTACTTCCCATTGTTCCTCCACCTCTCCTTCTTGCCTGTTTGCTAGTGCTTTTCTGAGGCACTCTCTCATTTTCCCAAAGTCAGCCCTCCTAAAGTTCAGTACTCTTGCTTTTGTATGGCTTGACTCTGTGGCTGTATTTATCATGAACCACACTGTTTGGTGGTTGCTTGTTCCCCAGATGGCTACCACTTCTAAATCAGATTCTTTCTCCATCCCCATTTGAGAGTACTAGGTCTAAGATTGCTCTCTCTCCGAGTGGGTTCCAATACTAGCTGTCTGAGGCATGCCTTGTAGAGGCGTCAAGAATGACCCTGCTCTTGGATGTGCCTGCAGCAAAGGTGCTCCAGTTAACATTTGACATATTCAGGTCCCCATCAACAATATCTCCCTTTTTCTGCCATTTTAAGGATGCCTTCTATCATTGCCTTGTCCATTCCCTCCCCCTGAGATGGGGGTCTGTATACAACCCCCATGCGGATTGTGGTGCCATTTCCTGTCTCCAAGGTGACCCAGAGTGCCTCATTTGCTCCCTGTTTACTCTTTAGTTCTGTTGCTTTGATCCTTTCCCTTACATAGAGAGCTCCTCCTCCTCCTCTTTTACCCTCCCTGTCCCTCCTGTAGATTGTGTATCCTGACATCCCAGTCATGGTTCTCTGTATACCATGTTTGTGTTACTTGCCACAATATCCATCAAGGCCACTAGTTCAGAGAGCTTGTTACACAAACTACGGGCATTGGTACTCATCACTCTCCATTTTTTGATATCCTTACCCCTTTTAGCGCCATCCTTGTCCTTACTGCCTTTTGCTTTTTTTGCATTTACCCCTGTCCTGCTCTCTAATGACTTCTCTACCTTGGTGTTTACCTTGCTAATTACTGTGGTGTCTTAGGGGAGGCTGGGATTTCCCTGCTCCTTTTCAGTGCCTCCCCCCTAGGCCAGTTTAAATACTTGCCAATGAAGCATTTAAACCTATCACCTAGGATCCTGGTTCCCCTCCTGGACATATGCAGACCATCACGCCAGTATAGGCCTGCATCCATCCAGGTGGCTCCCCAGTCCCCAATGAAGCCAAAACCCTGAGCTCCACACCAGTTTTTCAACCACTCATTGAATTCCATTGTGTGGAGTACCCTAGCATCACCCATGCCATAGCACTTCCGAGAAGCTTACCGTATGCACTAATTGTCTAAGGCCCCTCCCCAGCTCTACAAGCTCCTCTTGCACTGCTCTAAACCCATTCCCAGCCAGGTCATTTGTTCCTAGGTGGCCAATGACATCCAGTCTCCGCCATCATGCAGCTGCTCCCACGAGCCTGAGGATTCGCTTCCTGTCCCTCCAAGCCATGGCACCAGGCAGGCACCTTACCTCCTTCTCCCCTTCCTCCCCCACTTCTACCCCCCCCAATGATTGAGTCCCCCACCAGGAGGTGTTTCCTTCCCCTGTGGGGTCCCATGCCACCCTCCTGTGGGTCTCCTTTGTGGAGGTTCCCAGCATCCTCCTTGGGTGCCACATCTGGGGACACTCACAGAGGAAAAAAGTAACAGAAACATGATTTACAGCTAGAAAGAAACCTGCAGAAAGAAAATGAAAATGAAAGGACTCTACATAGAAACATAGAAACATAGAATTTGACGGCAGATAAGGACCGCTTGGCCCACCCAGTCTGCCCATTTCCCTACCCAATGGATAAGCTACAGATCCTAGTTAACCAGCAGCCTACTTCTTCCTACCCCCACCCCTAGAATTGCCTTATGACTGTCCCATGCATGCTTGAATTCCACCACTGTTTTTGACTCCACAACCTCCTCCGGAAGGCGTTCCAGCATCCACAACCCTCTCTGTGAAAAAGTACTTCCTTAAATTACCTCTGAGCTGCCCCCATCTCTTCAAATTGTGCCCTTGTTCTTGCACACTTCTTTTTTGAAAATGCTACCCTCTTGGACTTTGTTGATTCCCTTGAGGTACCTGAAAGTTTCTATCATGTCCCCCTCTCCCTCCCTTTCCTCGAGGCTATACATATTAAGCTCCTTAAGTCTCTCTTCATATGTCTTCGGTGCAGACCCTGCCACCATTTTAGTCCCTCCTCTGGACAGCTTCCATCCTGTCTATGTCTTTCGGAGACTGGGTCTCCAGAACTGCACGCAGTACTCAGATGGGGTCTCACCAGCTGTCTGTACAGAGGGATAATAACTTCCTGTTTTCTACTGGTGATGCCTCTCCCTATGCATCCCAGTATCCCCCCAGCCCTCCTTGCTGCCCTCTCACATTGCTTGCCCACCTTTAGGTCATCTGATATGACTACCCCCAGGTCCCTTTCCATTTTTGTTGTTGTTAGTATCTCACCCCCCATTGTGTACTCTTCCCCTGGGTTTTTGTTTCCCAGGTGCATTACCTTGCACTTCCTAGCACTGAATCTAAGCTGCCATACATTTGACCATTCCTCTAACCTTGCCAAGCCCCTTCTCATCCTTTCCACCCCACCTTGTTGCATCAACTCGTTAGCAGATATTTGTGTCATCTGCAAAGAGACATACTTTTCCTTCCAGTCCCTCTGCAATGTAGCTTATAAAGACATTGAAGAGGACCGGTCCTAATACTGAACCCTGCGGTACCCCACTAGTAACCCCACTTTCTTCAGAGTGGGACTCCAAATGTGAATTATGCTGGGGACCCACAGGGTCACACGCATTTTTATGTCCTAACTGGCTCTTCTTTCATTAGGATTTGTGATTATCAGAGTTTCTGTGATTTACATGCCTTTAGGATAGGCATTTCTCCTAGCCCTGTTGCAAAATTTAGATTAGGATTTAAACTTCTCATGATATGACGGAGAACTGTTTTTATCTGTATATATATTATTTCATTATATGGGAAGAGCCTGGTCGAATTTGTATTCATGTATTTTGTACTAATTTGTAATGGCATGTTGCCGATCAATAAAGCTTTTTGACTGACAGCCCCTTAGTGGCCCACAAAAGGGGAGAGTGACACTGGCCAAACCCTCCGCCCTTTTAAGTTAGTCTAGACTACAGTGTTTAATAAATGTATGGACAAGCAGACCATGTGGCTGCATCGCATACATCTGTGATAGAGACACCCGTGAAGCAGGCAGCAGAGGTTAGATCTTTCTTCCACAATGGCACTTGCGGAAAAGGGAATGTGAACTGGACATATGGAAAACCAAAAAGTTGTGAATTTTACTCATTGAGGATAGCGTCGACACAGTAGCGGCACATGAATCGAGCTGGGAGACAGTGGGAAAAGAACTGAGGCCGCTAAGGTCCTGCCACATATTTATACACATGCACAGACTGATGTCATCATGGGCAGGCCCCAGTCAGCACTGCTGATGAAAGCCACCGTGACAAGAGCGTCCCCTGGCGGACACCCAAGTGTATGACCTGCTGCAAGAGATTCCCTCGAATATCGTCTCTTTGTCCCCTCTTGCACTGGCCCTGGATAGTTAGTCCTTTACCTCTCTCCCCACCTTCCTAAATTTACCCTGCAGTCTTTTTCTCTCTCTTAGTATGGATTATTCCTATTTCATCTTCCCCATTTCTGTTTTGCTACAAACTGTTAGTAACCTTATGGCATGTCCAGCACTTCCCCCTTCTTCCTATCTCTGTATACTGCTCACTGTAAATATTGCTTAATAATGTAAATTCTTGACTGCCTTGTAATTTCCTTTTGTCATAACCTACATACTGCTGTTCAGTAACCTTGGTAATTCACAAATGCCAGAGAGAGAGAGAGTGTGTGGGTGTGGGTGTGTGCGTGAGCCTATATATATATATATATATATATATATACATACAAGTTGTAAAAAACGTTGTTAATGCTCCAGTTAGGGTGAAAGCGACAAAAGCCGGGAAATGAGGTGCCAGGGCCTCCAACCCCAACACCCCACCCTCCCAAACCAGGCAGGAGACCAGGCGCGGGGCGTGCCCCAGGCTTCCCAAGCCCAATGCTCACCCCGTTCTTATAAAGTCTACACATCTGAACTTATTTACAGATGGAATGGGGTGAGTGTTAGGCCCGAGAAGCCACCGACACCGCACACCGATCTCCTGCCTGGCCGGAGAGGCAGGGTACAGGGCAGGCTTACCAACACCCCATTTTCCCAAATTTTGTCACATTGACCCTAGCTTGAGCTTTAACAAAGTTTTTGCAACTCATTTCCTGATTTTTTGAGCTTCATAGAGGTGTGTGTATATATCATAACTGTGGAAGCACAGGGCCGTGTGGACCCTGCGCTTCCATTTATAGGACGACAGTGACCAAATTGCCAGCACAGCCACCTTATTACCCCATCTCATGTAACTAGTACAGAAAATGTTCTAATTCCTAACAAAACGTAATTCTGTGCAACACATTTTGGGCAGGATTTGAAAAATGACAGCTATAGGCCCAGTATCGCTGAGGGCTGAGGCGCTGGACGCCTTACCTCGCACCACACAGGTGACCCGGGATTGGGAGCGAGCACGGGTCACCAGGGAGGAGAAAGAGTGCCCAACGGGCGCTCTCCTTCTCGGGGGCAGGAGTTAACTGCAGGCTCCCGCTGCAATACGCCATCTGGGGGAGTCCAGATGGAAGTTGCGGTAGGTGGAGAAGCAGTAAGGGCACTGGGTGAGATGTCGGCAGAGGGGCGGAGCGGGAGGCACGTCTCAGCGTGTTCCCTACCTCACAGCCCCTCACTGCATGCCGACATCTGGGGAGAAAAACACAGAAAAAACACCTTGCCTTCTCCTAGGCGACAACACCTTGCTGAGAGAGGTCTCCAGGCTCATCGGTACCAACTCCGATGCACCGATTCCCACAGAACACAAGTCTGCTGGTTTGGGGAGGTGAGCACAGGGGGGCGTTCCTCCTCACCCCTACCCGGGGGGGTATACTGGGGGTAAGATAGTGTGTGGAATCATATGTGTGCTCTAGGGGCAGACCTCGGTGGGAACAGGGACCTCCAGTATAAGGATGTCTGAGACAGTGGAGAAGGGTGTCAAGTAGGGTGCATAAATACATACACAGTTAAAAAAAAAAAAAAAAAAAAGAAAGAAAAATGACAGGTGTGATATACATGAGGTGGGGGTAATAAGAAGGCTATGTGGAAAACCTGGGGTCAAAATAATTAAAAGTTCCAAAGTTACAAGCGCGCGTAATGAAATTGCAATGAATGATCATAACTTTGGCATGTTTTCATATTTTGACACCAAATTTTCAACATAGTCTTCTTATGACCCCAACGCATAAACCTCACAGGTGAAAATTTTTAAATTCATGCTAAAAAGCCATTCTGTGCCACAGGTGCGAAAACACGTTTCAGATAGGATGTGAAAAATGAGAGCTGTACTGGTCATGAGGTGGTCTGAAAAAATGGCTTTGTTGAAAATTTAGAGTCAAAATATTGAAAGTTACCAAAGTTATGCGTGTGCGTAGAAACATTTCAACAAATGCTCATAACTCAGCCATTTTTAGGAAACCTTTCACCAAATTTTCAACATGGCCCCCTTGGGACCCCACCTCAGAACACTGGCGGTAACATTTCATTACTCGGTCCCAAATGGTGATTTTGAGCAGTGACCGCAAAATCACCTTCCAGGCCCGATTAACGAAAAAGACACCACCAAGTAGTTCACGAAATTAGAATTCAAAAAACCATGTGAAAACCTGGTGAAAAATTCCCAAAAATGGCAAAGTTATGAACAGAAGTTCAAAACATTGTTGACATACATTACATGGCACTTACTTTTATTCCTCAGTTCACGGTTTGGCTTTGAAGAGTGCAGGCGTGTCTCTGTCCACGAAGATGACAGAATTCACATCGGCTGGGAAGTATAGTGTAAGGGGGTGGGAGGTGGGTGCTCAGTGGGAGGGTCGGGATGGGAGTAGAGGTCAGGGACGACAACGAGGGACTGTTTTCTTTGTTTCAGGTAAAACAAAAAGATGTCGGGGGACAGTTTTACTAATGAAGGTACTATTGTATTAATAATCCATTTCAGGACACTGGGGGGTGGGCTCCTCAGTGTCTCACACTACTTGGGGGGGCTCTTCTAAATGCTGACATGGGGACTGGGCCCCCAATGTCGGCTACAATTACTTTAAACAAGGGCCTGCGGGGGGGCACATCTGACATTGTGGGGTGGGCATCCCGGTGTCGGATGGTATAAATTTAAATGGGAAACACAGGGACTCTGAGAATGAAATGGGGAGAAAAGGCAAAGATCCAGGAAGAGGACCATATGAAACGTGTCAGTGTTGCTTAACGAATGCCCCCAATCCTTTCAAATTTTTCTGGAGAAACACTGCACTCTAAACTGAGGATTGTTTCCAGATACAGGGGACGGTGATACAGATCGATACAGTGCAAATGAGTAGTTGTGCAAACGATGACTTTAACAAGAAAATATACACAATCAGGAGTAGAAACAGAAAAAAGAAATATATAGAGTAAACAACAAGAAATGCAAAAATAATGCTGTACAAGTTAAAGGTGCAAAAATATAAATTAGTACAGGTAAAAGGTGCCAGATACAGATTAATGGGGAGCAAAACCAAAACATATCAGTCTGCGCACAAACCAAAAAAGGTTCACTGCTTCGTGGCAGACAAGATGGTGGTAATGCCCCTTCTGTCATTACAGTACAACATTACATTTAAAGGCAAACATAATTCCTTTGTATGTATTAGGTAGGTAGTGGGAAAGATAACCCTGCTTTTGCAGTGTTGGTGGTGGGTGGCAAACATGGTGGAGCTAGTGTCCCTTCCAACTTTAAAGTACTGTGCTGACAGGCCTTCTCAGTTGGTCCCATACTCTGTCCCACAGGTGGGAACATCTGGACTCTTAACAACCTCTTTAAAAGATGGGGTTGTCTAGAGCTGGACCTTTTTGCCTCCCCACTTAATACAAAAAACTGAAACGTTTTTGCTTGCTTGCTCCTGGAGTTTCTTGGTGAGATGCATTTTCACTCTACCGGAAAGGGAGGTTCCCTTACACATTTCTTCCATTTCCTCTGACCCAGAGGGTTCTGGTCAAACTTCAGGCAGAACCAGCCCTTCTGATTCTGGTAGTCCTGTTCTGTCCCAAAAAAATGTGGTTCCCTCTGCTACAGAAATTGGCAGTGGAACTGCCTATCCTGCTTCCTGTACATGTGGAGTCCTGTTGCAGGAGCAGGGCTCTCTGGTGCATCTGGATTTTCTATCCCTGCCTCTTCTTGCTGGCTCCTTCAGGACGTAAAAGTCTCCCACTTTGGGGTCTGGCCTGAGGTTGTTGATATTCTGCTTGCAGCTCATAAGCCATCTACCAGGCACGACCATTTCCAGAAGTGGAAACATTTCACCATTTGATGTGCCTCTCATAGTCTGGATCCATTTCCATACCCAGTGAGTCATATTCTGGATGATCTCTCATTTTTGGCATTGGGCCTTCTGTACTCTTCTGTGAGGGTGCATTTGGTTGCTAATTCAGCTTTTCATGCTGTCGCAGATTTTAAGTTATTTGTCCGACCTGAGGTTTTCCTCCGGTTTTCTAAGGTATCCAGCATGTTCGTCCCCCGATCTGTAGACTGGTTTCAGTGTGGTACCTTGACATGGTTCTGAAGACCCTTACAGTGCCTCTTTCTGAACAGGCTGCTGCTACCTGTGAAATGCCCTCTCTCTTGTGGAAGATACAGTTTCTGGTGGCAATTGCTTCAGTGCAGCGAGTGCCCAAATTGCAGGCAGGACATTACGTTTCCACCTGGGTTCTGCTAAAGATCGTAGAAAATCCTTGCAACTCTTTGTGTCTTTCACCCCCAAGATGGTGGGCTCCCCTGTTTCTAAGCAATGCCTTTCCACATGGTTGGAATCTTGTATTCTGTTGTTTTCTGTTACCGGAAGCGTGATAAGGAGTTGTCTTGTTCTGCCCGTGGCCACTCCACTTGTTGTATGGCTACTTCTGTGGCTTGTTTCCACAGTGTGTTGGCTGCTGACATCTGCTGTGCAGCCACATGGAGTATCGTTCACACATTTACTAGACATTATAATCTGGACATCATCTCACAATAGACATGCCAGCTTTGACCTTACTGTTTTGCAAGGCCTTCTGTCTTTCTCTTTTAATAACCAATTGAGGCCGACAAGTGCCTATTTGCAGGGGCGACCGGGTGCACTGGGTGGTTAAAGTGACTTGTTCAGAGTTGCACATTATGCAAGTGGATCTTGTGGGAATCAAACCCAAGTTTGCAGGATGTACCATGCTCATTCACAGCCTATTACCATAACCTTGAGGCTATACTGCCTGCCCTCTTAAAGTCTTAGGGTCATATTGCTCCTTCTTGCCTCCCACAGGGCCTACTGTACTGCTTAAGAATCATTCTGTATGTGTGCCTCAATGAAGGGAGGTGTCCTCGAAGAAGATAGTGCAGTTACTTACTCTAACAGTAGATCTGTTATTTTTGTTTGGATTGTTACTAGAAGAAAACTACCTTTGAGCTCAAGTGCTCTTTTTCAAAGATTCTGTGTCAAGATTGATTACAATGTGAAAATGCAAAGCAGACAATATGGGACCATACAAAGAACATAATACAGGAACATACAGAGTACAGATCGACTTATCTACAGTTAAAACAAGCTTGTTCATGCAGTAAAGCATGTAGGGAGCTTTTCAATTGGTTCAGGTTTGTCTTATTATATAGTGTATATGGAAGATCATTCAGTCATTGCAGCAAAAGGGCGCTGGCCCTGACTTGTCTTTCAAGAGAATCTCGTCCACTGAGTCACGGCTCACCCTTCCCTCATCTCTACTCTGGTGTTTTTTACTGGAAGTTCCACCTGGAATTGCACACTCTATGCTCTTTCTCTGCTCTCTTAGGCCATTTTATCTGGTTCCATCCCATCTCCTGTGTTCCTGGTTTTGGTTTTCCCAGTCATTATCAGTTTGAAGGAATGAAGGGCTTCCCTTGTTATATGGGTGGTAGCAACATACATCAGCGTGGGCAGCCCTTGCTGACAACAGCTTCAAAGTGGTCCTGATGCTGACAGCCTTCTGTTCCATAGGTGTAGCTCAATGGAAGAGATTTTCTTAAAGATCTGCTGTTATGGTAAGTAAATGTGCTTTCTGCAGTCTGCATCAGGAATCATAGGTAAGTGCAGGAATGTGAGGAGGTATATAAAAAGGTGGGAGCAAACGTAACCCCTGCGAGGAGGACACAGAAGTTTGCCTGCCACTATTGATGATTGAAACAGGGAGTTTGACATAGATTAGAGTTTAAAAAGGAGTCCCATCCCCATTAAAATGGTTCAACTGATGCCCAGCTTCGTGGCTTAGTCACTCATATTTCATTAATCTATTAAGTGCTAGTCACCTCACCATTCATCCACTGGTGGTCAGCTTCTGTTGTTTTACAGTGAGCTGATTCTAAGACCAGAAATGTGATTTATCATATTGCACTAGTTGCATCACGTTTGTGCCTGACTGATGCCCTTGGAACATTGGTATTTTCAAGGACAGACTGCATTTGCATTGTGCTGTTTTCCTGCTCCCTAACCTCTGAACAGATCTTTTTTCCTCTCCTGAAGAAAGTGGGTTGTCCTAAAGTTGACTCCCTCAGAAATTCCTGTGTTGCTGTCCTGCCGGTGGAAAGGAAAGATTTATTGCTGCAACACGTGCGTCCTGGGTTCAGGAACGGACTCAGGATGCGTGAGGATCAGCTGGGGCGGGGTTGACTTGAGCAGCCATAGCATGCTTTCCACTCCCGAGGGGGGGGTGGAGGTTGAGTGCCTCTGGTTCGATGTACCCAGGTGACCATGGGCTGCACCATTACTGGAGCACCAGCTAGTGCAGTTTCCTGGAGGGCGAGTCAGACGTGCGGCGTGGCTAAGTCGCTGGCGTCCAATTGACTCTCCCCCTGACAACACAAGAAAAAATCCTTCCCCTGTGTGGCCAATGACATCCGAGCCGTGGTGACTCCGGGCCCCACCGTACCCGTAACTCAGGCACTCTGGGGCTAAGTTGGAGGGCTCGGGGGGGCTCTGCAGGCTCTGCCCTGGCGTAATCCAGGGGGTACTGTGAGCGGGTGCTCCCAGGGTCCGCCGGGGGGGGGGTGGAGGAGCTGATGTGGTGGCCACCGGAGTTGCATAAAACATAGTAAAAAAAAAAAAAAAAAAAAAAAAATTCCTGTGTTTTTGAAATTTGATGAGATGTTTATTTGTGCTGTATTTTAGTTAATAATTTATCTGTTGGTTTCAGTACTGTTTTTATATGTTTTTGATAATTTTGCACCTTTTTCTTGGTTCCAGTGTTGGGTCAGGGGAGCCACAATTGACATGTTTTTCCTTTTTCCCTAAGTGTTCTTAAAGAAACTGTCTAATCTTAGAAGGGTAGTAGCGAAGGATAGTGTAAGTACTGTATATATCACAATTCTAGAAGAAATATAGTTACAGAGGTAACTTGTTCTTATCGCATCTCTCTGTGTAGTTCTTGCATAAGGATGTTGCACAACCCAAGGACAAAGATCATTCGCCTGTCGGGCATCCAAGTGGCTCAACTGTCTTGGCAGCGACATAGCGACTGCTCCAACACTCGGCCTCTTCAAGTCCAAGCTGCGCCTCTCACTGCTTGTATCCTGCAATTGCCCATCTTAACATTTACACCGTTCCATCTGCGCATGCCCCAGAACCCAGCACTTACAATCAGTCTTTGCACCCCTAGCACCTCGCCTGTCATATTCCCTCGACAAGGCCCCTGGCTGCACTGTTCCCCACCGCCCACCCCCCATCTCCACTCCTGCCCCCACCTCCAGTACTCCCTTACCCCCTGCTCCTCCTTCCCTCAATCTCCTACCCTCACTCCCCCACCCTCCTCCTTCCCTTTGTCTTGCTTATAGCTCAAATCTTTGTACTGGTTGTTACATGTCTGTAAGTCAATGACTATATGTTTGTAACTAAAAATGATGACTGTTGCACACGCTGATGTGGAATCTTTGTAAAAGAGCCTCGGCTCAAAGGTATTGGAATCCTAAATTGAAATAAATAAAAATATATATAAAAAAAAAGGATCCAGAGGAGAGGGTGAGGCAGTGGAAGAGTTACTGTATTCTTTGCATTTTTTGACACTTTTTGACTTGGGGCAGTCCATTATTAGAGAGTTGATCACAAGAGCAAGTCAATCCCTGCTGTGCCAGGATAGAATAGAGATATCAATACCATCTGTTCACCCAAAGTAACAAAAAATAAGGTGTTTCTTGGAATCTTGGTTTCTTGGGGCACGAACGATCGGGCACTAGACTAGAAAGGTAAGTTCTGACTTGAGAAAACTAGATGTCTGAGCAGGAAGCCTGACACATGTTGCTAATGACTAAGGCTTTCTGAATCCTCTACTGAACTACTTAGGCATTTTATTTGATCCTTTTATCGTCTAGAACCCTTTAGTCCTCCCTTCTTTATAAATTCATTTGTCTTGGCCAGATTCTCTTGACAGGGTGAGAGACTGTGCATTATTTTAGGTTTTGCAGCAGTTATCTAATTGTAAGCTGATCAAACTAGAGGAAAACCATGGCCATCCTGAAGGCCCAGTGACAGCTCATGGTGCTGCCTTGCAGACAATACGAGTTTGGGAGTGAGCTTGGGTCATGGCATCAGGAGGCAGGGGAAGGCCAAGGCAGCTGCCATGCAGCAATGCGCCTTGGCCAGGGAGGGTCAGTAATGCACAGTGACACCACAGCAACCCCTGCAGCTAGGCCAGGGAGCTTGCTGTCACTATAGGGTCAACTTTGTGCGTCCCTAGCCACAGGCTAGAGTCACGTCGAGGAAGGTGGGAAGGACCAAACATAGGAAAAAAAAAACACTAATGTCTGTATGGCAGTCTGGGCCTTGAGACTCCCCTGGGTCCTGGTGCCTGCTGGCACTGGATCCGGACTACTTTGGGGGGGGGGGGATGGCCGTCCTCCTCCTGGATCCCTACCACAGAGGGTAAACTGTGGGGATAACCAGTGGAGTACTGGGGTCAGGGGAAGCCAGAGGTTGTGGGCCTGACGGGATATATCCCTGGAATCAGTATATTTTGCAGGGGGAGTGATGCAGGTGTTGGGGAGAAGAACCTCTACAGAAAAGAAAGAGGAAAACCATAATTTAATACCCTACAATGACTACAACCACCTACTGTACTTAGACGATTATCCACATTTTACATACTCCCCTGGTAGTTTATTTACATGTCAGACAAGCCCATGATCGTTTATCCACAGCTAGTCAGCAGAAAAAAAGATGCTCCACTTTGTCAGCCCCAGAGCTTTTTAAAAATCCTGGTTTCACAGCTCTTAGTTGTACAGTAGTAATAATCATCAGTTGGCAAGAATATACTCAGAATAGCTGACTTTTGCAGTTGATTTAAACGTCTCAACCTTCGGCCTCATGCATTTTAATCACTTAGATCTGCCAGTTATTCTTTGTATACTCTGGCTAACTAAATGCTGTTTTTTATGTAACTGCATGCCTTAAAAAGTTAGGTACAAGGAGATGCCCAGGTACCATATGCACTAAGAAGTGCCGTTGTCCCACAGTTCCTCCCACTCTGGAGTGCTTATTGGGACTATAAAATGGCACAGTAATTTGAGTAATGCGGTTCAGAAAGATGTGTAGTTCTGCCTTGTGCTGTTGTACTGGAATAATGCAGGTCATGTTTAACCAGTCTTGTTTCTTGGTTTATCTTGTGCCCTTTATGACTTTTTGTGACATTATTTTTTTGTTTCTTTCTTTTTACCGCCTACCTCCTCGGTTGGGGTGTTCCCTATGGTGCCCCATGTCGGGCCTCGGCTAAAGGCTCCTGCACTGGAAGCCGTGTCCGAGCTTCACCTCCTCTCCTTCACCCTCTCTCTAGGCCACTTCGCATCCCCAATCGTGGAAGACCAAGGGGTCGGGGCCAGAAGGAGTTCCAGGGAGCGACCAGTGCAGCGCCATGGCCAAGCCTTCATGCGACGGAGGATTCAACTGAGTTTTCGCCCCAGGTTCCCCTTACAGCATGGATGTGCAATTAAACGAATGACGCAGCGGTACGTGGTCCCGGGTACCGTGCGTTAGACGTCTGCCATGCCGATCCATTACTTTGTCTGCAACACGCCCTAGCTCCCAGCCACCGCTAGGAGCCAGCACATGCATGGGTGTCCCTCCCCACCCTACCGGAGGCAGAGAGCAGTCCCTGGGATGCTCAGTCCACCTCCCCCCAGGCCAACCTCTGACAACCCGAGTCCGTTCATGAACAGGGGTCGCTGGTGTGGTGTGAGGTGTGGCGTCCAGCACCTCAACCCTCAGCACCACCGATCCAGCAGTGAGATTATTTTTTCAATAATATTTTATTGATTTTTCTTTAACCATGCAAGAAAGGCGAAACATTTATTTATTTATTTATTTTTTTGTCGTTGTGGTATGTATTTATTCTCCAGCCCTTGCACTCTAGGGGAACCCCAGCCCCATCACCCCAATGTCTACCAGCCAGCATAGCTTAGCCCCCCAGGGCTTACCCCCCCCAGTGGGGTCGGAGAGGGGACCTTCCCCTCTGAAGCAGGATCCAGTGCCACCGTGCTGTGGCTAGCTGGGTGCGGGACCTGCGAGTTCCCCCGTCATCCTCTGCAGGCTTGTTTTCACATTTTCTCCCTGTTGTGGAGCATGGTGTGCAAATCCGCCAGCGACTTGGGACTGAGCATGCTCCCCGCAGTGTCCCCTGTCAAGCGGTTACAGCCTCCATACTGTGCGCCTCCGCACAAGGAGCCCCAGCCTCTGCTAGAGGTAAGGCGCAGCACCAGTCACTGGAATCCTCTTCTCCCCGAGATGGAGAGCAGTCCGGACGCCGATCCATCTCCTCCCTGTTGCCCCCAGCGGCCCATGCTCGCTCCCCGAACACCGGTCGCCGGGTGGGAGTCCAGCGCCTAAGCCCTCAGTGCCACCGGGCCGGCTCAAGGCGAAACATTTATAATCATACATTCTATTCAAAATAATAAAAATAAAAGTAAAATAAAAAAGTAAATCACATTTCTAAAAACAACAGTCAGAACTATTGCAGTAACACATTTTAAAGCCATTCTAAAACCTCAAATATATGCATGCTACTACTTCTATTGAAAAACATGCTCATCCAAATGGTAAAGAGGTTCCAAATCGACACAAAACATTTACTTATTTGGTTTCTGTTTCCATTTGCCATTACGTGCAATCCTCTGTATGTAAACAAGGTTAATATAATATGATTAGAAATGTATTTATAATGCTTTAGATTGTAATATCTAAATAAATTTAATTTGTTCTGGTAAATTTAATCATTGATGGTTGCATATTTTTGACTGAATGATAACTTTGGAAAATTTGCAGACATAAGTAGCCTGCTGTTGGATGCTGTCTCACTTATTAATGTGTGATTCTAAAGTAATAACGTAATATAAAAAGCTGAAAGCAGAGTACATTAATACTCATTTTAGCCGCTCAACCGTAGCGTTATTGCTATAGTACAACGTGATTGTTTGTTGTAGTACTGTTGTTAAGTAATTGTAGAATAAGTTCAGTAGTAAATAAAATGGACTGGTTGGTGATTACATGATTTAATTGCAGCCCTATCCGTGTGCTTGCCCAGTGCAATGTAGCCATTCTATTCTTCAGTGCTTTAAAAGGAGGTTCTGATCTTATCCGTACTGACAGCTGTAATTGCTTTCTCTTTTCTCCCGGAACCCATGGTTTCCTAAATTAGGTGAGTCTGTACCAAAGCCATTTCAGATGTTAAGTGGTAATTATAAAAACAAAAGTGGCCCTAATATTTTCTGCCAATTGTTCTGGACCTTGTCATTACTTTTAAAATATACCTTCTTCCCCAGGGTGTCTGCTGTCCTTTGGTAATGTGTTCATTTTGCATCTTCTTGCTTTTCCAACGACTACCCTGCCAACCTGGGATATCTTTATCAGTGGTAAATAAGGACTGCTGCTTCGGGGATTTGAAGAAAGGATTCATGCTGTTTGATGATTTTTTTTGAACTGATGCAAGCCGTCTTTTGATGTCTCTAAATGTGGTTAGTTTGGTTGGCATTATATCAGACTTCCTCTCTATTCTGCAACCCCTTACAAGCTTAGGTCATTAGGGCAAGAGAGTCATTTAATCTCCATCTTGATGCATCTTCACAGAGTCTACTTCAAGGCCTTCTTTCCTTGTCCTATATAGCCTCTAGGAATCCACACATAATATCCATAAATACATTTAAGGGTGCGAGGCATATGAATGTCATGCTGTCTAGGCTGTCTGGCACTACACAGTTTTCTTCAGTGGTTACAAGGCACATGATAATTTGCGTTGGTTTCCCCACATGTTCTTTTAACATAGATATGGAACTGAAGTCAGGAGTGTAGCCAGAAATTTCCATTTTGTACACAGTCTCCAACAGTTACACCCCCCCCCAGTTAAAAAATGTACACATCACTTCCAAATGGCACCCTCTTCCAAACAAGTCAGATTGTTGTCAGATGATTCCTCTACTCTCTAAAGAGGTTATATATGTATCGGACCCTCCTCAGTGGCCGACACTAACCCAAACACTACAGATTAGAATGATAATATTAACAGAGTGGCTTATGGTTTGTGACAGTCACTCAACAAAACTGTACACAAATGTGTACAGTGAGTATGCCTGTCTACACCCGGCTAGCAGGCAAGATGACTGTAACTGGTGTTTGTTAGCTCCTCTTGTTTGTTTTACTGCTCTTTTTATCTTAGTTTATTGTTTTAGTTTAGAATAGTTTTAGTTTAGTTTTCATTTTGTGAAGAGAGGTAGGTCCAAATATTGAATTAGGTTTTATTTTCATTTTTGTTCTGTCCTGTTCTAGCGTGACGGTTTGTTTACCCAAGCGTCTTTCGATAAGCTTATAGGACAAAGTGCCCATTTGCTGTTTAGAATGGTTTCAGGGAAGGAAATCTTTTATTGGGTGGCTTAGAGGATCCGTAATTGCCTTGCTGTACGAGTCTGAGTTTGGCTACATGGTGAAAAGGAAGCATTTTTTTTCCTGTCCCCGTGTTCGGTGGGAGACCTGTGCCAGGTGGATAGGATTTACAATTAGCTCTGAAGAAAGTGTTGGGAGTACCAGCCGGAAATAAGGCGGAGGCATGTAGCACATTTTCCAAAGAAAAAAGACCTCCCAGATCATTCCTACTTGTCCCTCTCTGGGGTGGGAAAATCCTTTGCCTGGAGTTGTGGAGGTACAGAGCAGAAGAGACCGTCATAAAGGGGATTTTTACTCAGAAACAGACCTTGGCTGGATTTATGGATTTGACCCTGTACATGAAGGCCCTGTAAGCTGGAAGGGTGTGCTCTATCAGCCAGTGTGTACTGAGGCTCCTGAGTGCGTGGGTGGAGTGTCCTGTAAATTTACCAATATTCTGCTATGCTGCTGCTGCAATGTATACCCTTTGTGACCACTTTGATTCTTAAACTTAATTTGTTGGGGCCAGGAAGCCTCTTGTGGTGACTGATAACGTTTTATTCATGACTCTGTGTAGTCTGGACTTCTTCCACACTTCAGTGGCATAGGAGTGATCCTGCATGCAGTAAATCTGACTTGATCCTGGGACTTTTACCTGCTTTTGGAGCAGGACATATTTTTTATGCTGAAGACTTTTTGGTGGGAACAGTCCATCTTGAGATTATAATTTTGTTAATTTGTTTTCTCTTTGTTTTATTTTTATTTTAGGAGTGAGCATTTTGTGTGCATGGACTTCTTGAATGTAGTGTGTGGTAGAATTTTATATGTGTGCATTTTGTATGATATGTGGGTGTTGTTTGTTCTGTATGAGTGTGTGAGTGGTGTGTTGTTTTTTTTTTATATTAAGCTATTGTTGGGGTTGGAAATGTGCAGTGTCTGTCTGTCTATGGCCCCAGGTACTTCTGTCTCCCTTTAAAGAACAGAACGTATGCATGGCAGTGCCCCATGCTATGATTTTGAGTTGCCATGGTTTTCCAGAATCTCTGTGCGTCTCATCGAGTAACCAGAACCCTGGTCACTTACTGCTGCAGGTAAAGTGTGGGCTTCTAAAAGAAGAAAAGTAAAGCAGGAAAGGCAGTTTAACTCAGCCTCTCTGAGGCGGCCATTTTGCATTAAGATTAAGCTATGGAATCATCTGACTTTTTTCCCCATTTAGAGATTATTTTATGTGCAAGTTGTACAGTACACAGAATATATGCAATTTAAAATGCTATCTATCATCATACATTACCTCAATTTAGCAAATCTCTTATAGCAGTTGATGCAATGTAGGGGGTGTAAATTAAGTGCCAAGAATATAACTCAGTCAATGACATATGCCTGCTCTTTAGTCTGCAGGTGGTCCAGAATGTACAACAGGTTTTGTTCATAGCACTCACAGCTACTAAAACCATGTCTAAAATGGGAAACCGAGAAATATTTGGCACTTTGCAAAAACAGTCCCACCTACATATCTCCAGTATAAACACTGGAACTTAATATGGAAGTTCTGAATAAAACACAACCTGAACATTAGAGCAGCAGTGCAGTGAAATTGGGCAACATATTTGACCCTAGCTTTTTTCACTATAAAAGATTCCGGGCATCTTCCAGTTTTATTTGGTACAGTTTTCTAATTCCACCCAAATATTGAGTATGTTATAAATGTGTTAATCAAGTTTTTTTCTCGAGAAAAAACATGGCTGCCAGATTTTTCATAGCTATAGCACCGTAGACCTGGCAAGGGTTAAGACTGAAAAAATAAAAAAGGCTCATGGCATGCAGCATAGAAGGTATCTAGGCAGGTACCGTTGACAGGTATGCTAATATTTTTCTTAATTGTAGCTGAAACTAGCTTTTTTGGAAAAACATTTTTGTTGCACTGCTACTTTATGTCTATAAAATAACTTTTAAATTTAACCTGACTTAAAACAGTAAACAACCTGGCTGTTTATTCTGTACCACCTTGGCCTCCCACCAATAATTAGCTTGAATGATTAGGAAAAACAAACAGCATAGCAGCTAAACTGAAGGCAGCAACTTGAGCTGCACAAACGTAGCTGCTAGTCTCGTGGCATTGGCCATCTTAAGAATTGAACATGTTTAGTGCAATTATTATGACATTAATTAATAGCAAATCTCAGACATATTGAATCATGTTCAGTATGAAAAGTCCCCATCTTCCAAATGTCCAAACCATTGTCTTTGAGCAGTACAGAGATCTTAAAGACAAATACAAAACAGAGAAAAGTATTTAGAAATCAGTCTCCCGTGTCATTTTCTGAATCCTCTCCTCACTTTCCGAAGTGAAATTCTGCTGCACGTTTAGCGATTCAGGCTCCTGCTTCTTTTGGATCAGTATATTTTTAAGTGCACATAAAGTATACCATACTATTACTATATGCTGTTGAGTACACTATAAATACACTTGTATTGTGCACCTACCTGCTTATGATGTTTGCTTATTTTGCACTTTCTATGGCCTTTGTGGGCTCTGGCCTTGTACTTTTGTAATACTGAAATTGTCTGTGCTTTGGATGGATGACCTAGGCAAACATACATATGCCTCTGCCCCACTGCACCTGCGTATTGCTAATTACCAGGCCATATTAAAAAATATCAGAACACCTTATGGAGGAAGGCTAAGGCTGCTGGATAAGCTTTGCCTCAGGGTTCTGCTAAACAGGAGTTAATCAAAACTCTTAATGCCGGTACTGATGTGGGGGAACATTTCCGCATAGCAAGTGAAATGTCAGATGCCTCTGCCAGGGCTGCAGCCTCTGGCACTTGTCTCAGGTGCTACATTTGGTTCAGAATAGCAGGTTTTGCCGCTGATGTGCAGCAAACAGTTCTCATTACTCCATTCAGAGGTCAGAAACTGTTTGGCCATGATGTAGAAGAAGCTTTGAGAAACAGTCAGTCATCTGGCAAGATGCTGAAGTCGGTAAAATCTGTATACTGGTATGAGTGGAGCAGGGGTAATTGGTGATAATCTGCTGTCAGGGGACACCATCAGGCATACAGACAGTGGGAAAGAGGCAGAAGTATGGGACCTTGCCAGTCCCATCACAACCCCTGGTGCCCATACAGAAGCACCTAGAGGTAGTGGAGCCATTGGCCCCTCCACCCTCCAGCTCAGCATGACTGCTTATACACCCCCCCATCCAGCATTACCTCCCGGTGTGGTTTTAGGGGGTCACTTGTCCCTCCACCTAGGTCAGTGGAGGGTGGTGACTACAGAGGAATGGGTTCTGGAGATTATAGAATCATAGAATTAGATGGCAGATAAGGACCTCATGGCCCACCTAGTCTGCTCATTTCCCTGCCTACATAAGCTTCAGATCCTAAATGATCTGCAGCTTTCCCTCGCTTTCCTACTGCTATGGTTGCTTTCTGTCTATCCCTTGCGGTCTTAAATTCACCTATTGTTTTTGCCCTACAGCCTCTGCAGGTAGACTGTTCCATGCATCCACCACCTTTTCTATGAAAAAAAATGCTTCCTCAAGTTTCCCCTGAGCCTCTTCTCCCCCCAGCTTCATTCTGTGACCCCTTGTTCTTGAACTTCACTTTTTCTGAAAGATGCTTCCCTCCTTGACTCTGTTTATCCCCTTGAGGTACTTGGCTGTCTCTATCATATTCCCCCTCTCCCTCCTTTTCTTAAAGGTATACATAGTTTTATTTTTATTTTATTGAATACTAGGATTACAATTACCTTTGAACCAGAGGTTCTTTTACAAGGGTTCCGCGTCAAATACAGATTATGGACAAGAAGGAAGACAACACTGAGCTGTACATAACATCATTATAACATACTGTAGCATCATGGTATAGTCATGAATCATCAAAACAGTGGGTTCAGAGGTGTGGGGGATACAGTGCGCTAATACAAGTTATAGAAAAGAAGAAAATAGAGAAAATGGGTGTTCACACAATGTAAAGAGTTACTGGAGAGTAATAAAGAAGGAGCAGAAAGGACCCAAGTTAGAGTGGGGCTATGGGGCAGTCAAAATGATGTTGTCGTTAAATGCTAAGAGCCATGAGGTACAAGGGAGGGCAAGAGGAGGGAGGAAGGCATTACGGGAGAGGGGGAAGGTTGGAGGTGGTAAATGGGGGGAAGGAATTGGGTGGAATAAGGGAGTGGGAAGATATAAGGAATCGAGGGGGGAGTGTAAAGGGAGGAGAGGGTCACAAAATAGGAGGGAAGCAGGAGGGCTGACATGGATAGAGAAGTCAGGGATGGGGGGGAGAAGGTAGGATGGAAGGAGCGGGAAGGGACTAATTATTGTAGGGGGACCAGAGGAAGAGCAGCCAGTAGGCTTAATGGCTGCAGTCACACTTGCTGAGATTAGTGAAGTGCTGACTCAGTATGCACTTATATGGGCCTAGTTTATTCACACCTGTTACTTCAGGAGGGAGACCATTTACCAAGGTTGGGGCCCTATAATAAAAGGCACGTTGAGCCTGGGAGGACCTGCAGAAAGGAACCTGGTAAGAGGGTTTGAGTGAACTGCGTGTGAGCCGTGTGCCTTGGGAAGACTGCATCAGGGCAAAGGTTGCTAGTGGGGTAAGGCAAAGGCAAATTTTCTTGGCCAGGAGGCATGTCTGATATGCTAGTCTCCCATGTAGATTGAGCCAATTTGCGTGTTTGTAGAGGTCACAAGTATGTGTACTCCTCCCAGCTCCTGTGACAAGCCTACAGCACTTATTCAAAGTAGTACTGATTCTTTTTAGTGTAGTATCTGTGGCAGACCCGTAGAAGACTAACCCATAATCAGTTATGGACAGTATAGAGTTAGTTACTGCGGTGTACATGGCTTCAGGGGTCAAACAGTGGCAGTGGCGATAGAGGATCCCCAGCCTTGAGTTAATCGCTTTTGAGATGTGGTGAACATGCGAGTTATAGGAGAGTGAACAATTGAGGGTAATACCTAGATATTTCAACGTTTGAACTTGATCAAGTAGTTGTTGCTGTTTGTTGTGGATTGTAAGGTTGGCAGTTCTGACCTTGCTGTGGGAGTTATAAAACAACATAGCCTTGGTTTTTTTGTAATTCATCAGCAATTTGTGCTGATCAAACCATGATTCGGCAAGGCTGAAGTGAGTCTGTAGTTCATGGGAGAGAGAGATAAGGTCAGCGTGGGTTGAGAAAAGGACAGCATCATTTGCATAAAGTGTTATTTTATTGTCACAACCCGCTGGAAGGTTGTTAATAAAGAGGGTGAATAGGAGTTGCCAAGGATGGATCCCTGGGGGACTCCAGAGCGAACAGGGAGACTACAGGATAGTGTGTTAGTGATCTTATCTGGTTGGCTCCTATTCATAAGGTAGCTACCAAACCATTCTGTGACCTCGCACGAGAGGCCAAGGGCAGCGAGATAGCATGGAACAGGAATTAACTTGGCTTTCATTGTTCACTTGGGAGCTTAAGCAGCAGCCAGGTAGGAAAGAGGGCTGGAGTTATATTCTGTTTTAATCTGAAATATTTGAATAGTTTGTAAGTGAAATTAGTTTTATGTGTTAAAAATTATTACCTTGAATTAGAACTGTTACATTGTAACTTTGGTGGCTTGTGGATAGTTGTTTGTAGGATACTTAGAGGGAAATTTAAATGTGTTGTTTGCCTGGTGTTTGGGGATGGGATATTAGCTGCAGTTACCTTGTCTCTAAACAGGAATTAACTTGGCTTTCATTGTTCACTTGGGAGCTTAAGCAGCAGCCAGGTAGGAAAGAGGGCTGGAGTTATATTCTGAAATATTTGAATAGTTTGTAAGTGAAATTAGTTTTATGTGTTAAAAATTATTACCTTGAATTAGAACTGTTACATTGTAACTTTGGTGGCTTGTGGATAGTTGTTTGGCAGGGATACTTAGAGGGAAATTTAAATATGTTGTTTGCCTGGTGTTGGGGGGATGGGACATTAGCTGCAGTTACCTTGTCTCTAAACAGGAATTAACTTGGTTTCATTGTTCACTTGGGAGCTTAAGCAGCAGCCAGGTAGGAAAGAGGGCTGGAGTTATATTCTGAAATATTTGAATAGTTTGTAAGTGAAATTAGTTTTATGTGTTAAAAATTATTACCTTGAATTAGAACTGTTACATTGTAACTTTGGTGGCTTGTGGATAGTTGTTTGGCAGGGATACTTAGAGGGAAATTTAAATGTGTTGTTTGCCTGGTGTTTGGTAAGAGCCCTCCCACCCACTCTGTTTTGTATGCCTTCTTAAATACTGAAAAGCCACTGGGGTTGGGATTGAAGGGCTGAGAATATTTCTGTTTGGGACTAAATTGAAGCAACAGGAGCTGGTGGGCCTGTGACATCGTATGGTACCTGATTGCTTACATACCTGTTAGTGGGACCCAACACACACTGGACTGTATGTGTTTGTGAGACTTGGGAATGTTATTGGTGGGGTTGAAATTGGGTTTGTAAATAACTACAGTCAGTATGAGAGAAACTGTACTCCGGGGAAGGGACTGAGAAAGGGGTGTGCTATTATAAACAGAGGGAAAATCAAGTTGGCCATATTCCACCATGGCAGGCATCTTTGGAAGGTTGTAGGCTGCACAGGCTGTGGGATGGCAATAATTCTAAACTGGGCCTGGAGAGGGAGGCTGCCCACTCTGTGAGACAGCTATCTTGTATCAGGAGTGAGGTATATTGGTTAAGGAGTAGCTGTGGGAGCTGGGGGTGTCCAAGGATAAGGGGTGTGATATGGGCAGCAGAGGGGTGGGGCTGAGGGGAGGCTGGGGCAATGCTCTGAAATTACAGGACGTTATGTTACAGCAAGCAGGAGGGGGATATTAGGACAGAGGACCCTTAGATAGGGAAGTTGATGCTAAGGGAAAGCGCATAGGTGAATATCTGAATACAAAGAGACTGGAGGAAGAAGAGTCAGGAGGGCTGTTGTGAAGGAAGCCTAAAAACAGCAGACTGTGGGAAGGAGCTCCTAAGGTGAACAGTGCAAGAGAGGAAGAAGAGGGTCAGTTTAGAGATGCAGTCAGGGGAAACTCGGGTTACTTGATGGAGTCTGATATAGAGTGTCACAATAAATTTGAGCTACTAAGCAACCTAGAGGGGGAGGAAGGGGTTGGTGGAAATGAGGAAACTTATACAGAGGCCGGGGGGAGGGAGTCGGATACCCATAGGGCATCACAGACCAGCTATGGAAAGGATAGACATAGTCCCAGAGGGAGAAGGGAAAACATATATGTTAAGCAAATGGGGGAGATGCAACATATTCCAGACATGAGGGAGAGAGCATGATTGGAGAGAAACTGAGACAAGGAGGTGGGAGAGGAGCCCCCTTCAGCTGGGAGGTCAGTACCAGGATGGGGCCCTAGCTAAAGGGGACCCACAGAGAACCTCTGGAAGCAGGGCTATTACAAGGGGAGGATGGTGGTGTGGGGAAGGGAAACCATCAGGGCCAGGATAAATGGTTCAGATAAGAGAGGGTTAAAGGGACACCTATTCAGAGGGGGTTTGAGTTAAGTGGGCAAAATAGCAAGGGAGGCAGAAAGGGGAGGGTGACAAGGGGGTCTCTAATAAGGCAGGAAGACTCCCATGAAATTGAGATCATGAATAAAGGGGGGAAGGGGGCTGAGAGGGCATAGTGGAGGTAACCATAAGGATGATGGCGGTGTTAAGGTTCTGTTACTGGGAGACTCGATGATTAGGGGTATCCATTGGGAGGGACAGGGGGTGGATGCCATAGCCAGGTGAAGGTAGTGAGTATCTCTGGGCTGACAGTGCACAGAGCAAAGTTCATGGTGTATGAAATGGTTAGGGATTGTGGAGGAAACCGATTTCCTGGCATTTGGGAACTAATGATCTAGAGGAAATAGCATTTTGGAAATCCAAGCAGGTTCCAAGAACTTGCCAGAGTCTGTCGAGGATAATGGATGCAACATTTCCTTTTAGAGATATTGCAGTACCAAAGGCCTCAGTGGAGAAAAAGAAGCTACAGAGGTTAATGACTGGCTCCAGGAAGTGGGGTGAAGAGAATGGGTTGGGGTGTTAGGGAACTGGAATGGAGTTTGGGAGGATATGGGACTATATGCCAAGGACAGGTTTCATCTTGCCCCATTAGGGAAGGAAGTCCCTAAACAGGGATGGCTGACTACATACAAGAAAGGTGGGGTTTAAACTTGTAAGGGGGGAGGGATGAGGAGGGCTGACCAGAAGCCCTCTCCTCCAGATGAGGGGAGTAGCCACAAGCCCAAGAGGGGAGGGGGAAACAGACTGGAGGTGGAGGTTTCAGGAGGAGCAGGGAGGATGGAAGTATAAGGAATCTGGGTGGGGTTCACAAAGAGGATCAGGGATAAGGGGTGGGGTTGGTGTTAGTAAATGCCAGGAGCTTGGGAAACAAGTTGCCGGAGTTCCAGGCCATGCTGTTCAAGGGGGGATGGCTGCGTCACGGAGACGGGCCAACAAAACCACGACTGGGACCTAAATGTACAGGGGTACACTATGCTTAGGAAGGATAGAAAGGAGGTCAGAGGGGTGGAGTGGCTATGTTCATTAGAGATGATGATAGAAATTGCTATGGTAGAAGAGGCAGAGGGAAACGTGGAGGCCTTATGGGTCACTCTTACGATCCCCAGCAGGAGATAAGGTCAAGCTGGGAGTAGCATATAGGCTTCCCGGATGAGTGATGTTCTAGAGGATGGTTTGCTGGACAACATCATTGCCCAGTGTGGTCCAAAAGGGAAGGAGGGTGTTGATGGGGACCTAATATGCCAGGTACAAACTGGGGAACCATGTCCTCTAAGGTGGCCAAGGAGCAGAGGCTGCTGGATGGCTTCCAGGATGTGTTCTTAACACAGCATGTGATGGAGCCCACAAGGGAGGGGCATGTCCTGATGTGGTTCTGGCAGATGGGGATCTGGTAGGGACATGGCTGTACAGGACCCCTGACTGGGAGTGACCACAATACTGTCTGGTTTCAAATAAGCATGGGGAGTGGGGTGAGATCTAGGACACTGGCAGTGGACTTCAGAGGCGAGACTTTATGGGCATGGGAAATATTCTCAAGGATCACTTGAAGGGGATTACCTCAATGACAAGTGTGGAAAGGAGATGGGAGGTCATAAAAGGGACTTCATGAAAGCAGTCAGGATCTGCGCAAGTTGAACGTAAGGGAGCAAGGTCACGAACCATGCTGGGTGGTCCAGTGAGGTGGTGGTAGGTAGCAGTCAGAGAAAAGAAGGCTGCCTACAAAAATATAAAACAACAAGAGGGATAGGGATAAGGAAATGTACCAGCTTGTATCTAGAAAAGTCACCCGATAGTGAGGGAGAGCAGTCCAGTAAAGAGCAGCGGCTGGCACAGGGGATACATGGAGGGGAAAAGGGTTCTTCCGGTACATTGGGGAGCGGAGAAAAACTAAGGGCCATCTCAGCAGATTGAGATCAGAAGGAGGGTGGGTGGAAGAGGCGAGGGACCAGGCAGAGGTATTTAACGAGTACTTTGTGTTCACTAGGGAGGGGGATGGGATATCTACAAAACAAGGCATGAAGGGGATGGAAGCGGCAGGGAGTGGGATCAGGGGAGCAACAGAAATGGAGCAAGAGGGAGGGAAAGGTACCCCAGGGGGTCACTCTGGATAAGGATAAAAAGACCAGTAAGGGGAGGGACGGATGATGCTATCTCCACACTGAGGTGGGTGTATAGCCCTCAAGGCCCTAAAGAAAACAACTTTGAATGGATGGCATTCATCCAGAGTACTATGGGAATTGGCGGACATACTGGCTGCACCTTTCGATGAGCTTTTCAGCAGGTCACTTGAGACAGGGAGGGTACCTAGGGATTGGCGAGAGGCACATGTGGTACCAATCCATAAAGGGGGTCGAGGAAGTACCAGGTAATTATAGACCCATCAGTTTGACTCTGGTGGGAAAAATTAATGGAGAGTATTCTAAAGGAACGATTGGGGGTGTACTTGGAGGAGGTGGAGGTCTGGATAGTCGGCAACATGGGTTTGTGCCAGGTAGATCATGTCAAACCAACCTTATGGAGTTCTATGAATGGGTAACATCAGAACTGGACAGGGGTAAGCCTGTGGATGTATTATTCTTGGACTTCAGCAAGGCGTTTGACTCTGTCCCCCACAATGGTCTGGTGGAGAAACTGATGGGGTTAGGAGTAGGCCCTTTGATGGTCAAATGGATTGAAAACTGGCTAGCTGGACGCACTCAGAGAGTAGTGGTCTGTGGGGAGCTCTCGAACCCTAGAGAGGTTGGTAGTGGGGTACAGAGAACTGTATCAGTAAAAGCAAAGGGAGGCTGGGAAGGCAGTCAGAACAGCAAAGGCCCAAACTGAGGAAAAGATAGCCAACTCAGTTAAGAAGGGGAATAAAACCTTTTATAGGTACATCAGGGAGCAAAGGAAGACCAAGGGAGGGATAGTGAGGCTTAATAAAGGGGAAGGAGGGTGGGCAGAGGGAGAATGTGAAAAGGCAGAGATACTAAACAAATATTTTTGCTCAGTATTTACAAAGGAAGAGGGAGGTACATAAAACAAACAGTAGTAACACTCTGGATACAGAAGTTGATACCAGCCCATTTACAGAAGAAAGGGTTCTGAAAGAACTCTAAAACTGAAGGTGGACAAAGCAATGGGGCCTGATGGGATTCATCCCAGAATTCTAAAAGAACTAAGGGTAGAACTAGTGACACCACTGACTACCCTCTTTAACAAATCATGGGAGGATGGGGTGGTACCTGAGGACTGGAGGAGGCAGATGTGATTCCCTTCACAAAAGTGGGAGCAAGGCAGAAGCAGGAACTATAGACCTGTTAGTTTAACCTCAGTGATAGGGAAATGATGGAATCACTTCTAAAGGAAAGAATTGTCGCGTCTAGAGGCCAGAGGCACAGGACCCTAAGAGCATGGATTCACAGAGGAAGGTCATGCCAGATGAATCTGATAGATTTCTTTGACTGGGTGACCAAAGTAGTAGATCAGGGAGGGCTGTGGACATGGCCTACCTAGACTTTCAGCAAGGCATTTGACACAGTCCCACACAAAGATTAATATATAAGTTAGCCAGCCTGGGAGTGGGTCTCAAGATGACAGCCTGGGTAAAGAATGGCTGGAGAATAGGACACAGAGAGTAATAGTAAATGAGTCCACTCAGAAGAAAGGAGGTTACTAGCGGGGTACCGCAGGTTCAGTATTAGGACCAGTCCTCTTCAATGTCTTTATAAGCGACATTGCAGAAGGACTGGAAGGAAAAGTATGTCTCTTTGCAGATGACACTAAGATCTGCAACAGAGTTGATGCACAGGTGGGGTGGAAAGGATGAGAAGGACTTGGCAAGGTTAGAGGAATGGTCAAATGTATGGCAGCTTAGATTCAATGCTAGGAAGTGCAAGGTAATGCACCTGGGAAACAAAACCCAGGGAAGAGTACACAATGGGGGTGAGATACTAACAACAACAAAATGGAAAGGGACCTGGGGGTAGTCATATCAGATGACCTAAAGGGTGAGCAAGCAATGTGAGAAGGCAGCAAGGAGGGTTGGGGGATACTGGGATGCATAGGAGAGGCATCACCAGTAGAAAACAGGAAGTTATTATCCTCTGTACAGACAGCTGGTGAGACCCCATCTGAGTACTGTGTGCAGTTCTGGAGACCCAATTCCACAAAGACATAGACAGGATGGAACTGTCCAGAGGAGGGCAACTAAAATGGTGCAGGGTCTGCACCGGAAGACATATGAAGAGAGACTTAAGGAGCTTAATATGTATAGCCTCGAGGAAAGGAGGGAGAGGGGGACATGATAGAAACTTTCAAGTACCTCAAGGGAATCAACAAAGTCCAAGAGGGTAGCATCTTTCAAAAAAAGAGGTGTGCAAGAACAAGAGGGCACAATTTGAAGATAGAGGGGGCTCAGAGGTAATTTAGGAAGTATTTTTCACAGAGAGGTTGTGGATGCATGGAACGCCTTCCGAGGAGGTTGTGAGTCAAAATCAGTGGTGGAATTCAAGCATGCATGGGATAGTCATAAGGCAATTCTGGGTGGTGGGGGTAGGAAGAAGTAGGCTGCTGGTTAACTAGGATCTGCAGCTTATCCAGTAGAGTAGGAAATGGGCAGACTGGGTGGGCCAAGTGGTCTTTATCTGCCATCAAATTCTATGTTTCTATGTTTCTATGTTACCACAGGGCTCGGTCCTGGGTCCGATCCTGTTTAATGCATACATATCGGACATCAGGGAGGGTATAGGGTGTGAAATGAGTCTCTTCGCTGATGACTCCAAGATGGGAGCAGTAGTTGAGGGAGAAGAGGGGAGGGTGGCCCTGCAAGGGGACCTGGACACCCTGGAAAGCTGGGCTCACACATGGAAATTAAATTTCAATATCACCAAGTGCAAGGTGTTGCATCTTGGTCGGGGAAACCCTAAACACAGGTACACCCTGGGAGGGGAGGCGCTGGAGGCCTCAATAGGGGAAAAAGACCTAGGGGTCATGGTGGATACATGTATGAATAACTCTGAGCAGTGCAGGAGAGCAGCTAGCAAGGCAAACAGGATGTTGGGATGCATCGTGGGGGATCACCTCTAGGAGCAGGAAGTGATTCTGCGCTGTACAATGGACTGGTTAGACCACACCTTGAGTACTGTGTACAGTACTGGAACCACATTTGAAGAGGGACATACAGCTCCTGGAGAGGGTACAGAGGAGGGCAACAAAGATGATACGAGGGCTGAGGATTTGACTTATGAGGACAGACTTGAGGAGCTCTGCCTGTTTTCATTGGAGGAGAGGAGACAGGGGACATGATTGAGGTCTTCAGGTACCTCAAGGGAATAAATAGGGTAAACATGGAGGGATCAGACTAAAGCAGGAGGTATCACCAGAGGGCATGGTTTGAAGTTGGAAGGTGGAAGGGTGAGGGGGAAAGAGGAGGAGGTTTTTCACCGAGAGGTGGTGGACCCTTGAATGCACTGCCTGGTGAGCTGGTTCAGAGATCCACAGTGGAGGGCTTCAAGAGAGGGTGGGACAGACACAGAAAGTGGATGTATCAGATGATGGCCTGTCCCGGGGGGGTGGGGATGGATGATAGGGGTTTCTAGAGAACAAGGGATGGGAGGATCTCGGCACCCAACTAAGGATCTAGGTTCGAGCAGACTCGATAGACCGTAAGGCCTAATCTGCTGGCAAATAGTATGTTAGTATGTTAGCATGGGAGAAGCTGGTGGTTTGCAGTATCAAAGGCTTTTGTCAGGTCAATGTAAACCGCTTCTAGAAATTGTCCCCTGTCCAGGGCCTTATGTATATGGTTGGTAAATTTAAGCAGGGCAGTGGCAGTACTGTGAGCTTTACGGAAGCCATGTTGCTGCAGACACTGTGGATTATACTTTTCCAGGTGTTCTGACAATTGGTCCGCAACAATTCGCTCAAGCGCTTTGGAGAGTGGAGGTAGAATAGAGATGGGGTAGTAATTGGTATGGAGAGACCTATCCCCACTTTTGTGGACTGGTGTAACAATGGCAGATTTCCACAGCTGAGGTGACTGTTTGGTGGATAGCGAGAGGTTTAGGAGTTTAGTGCGAGGGTACAGGACAATCTCAAGAGAGAGAGAGAGAGAAGTTTAAGATCGAGAGTATAACTGCTGAAACTGGGTTTTCCTAAGACCTTTTTAAGGTACTTCCTGGCTTCAGCAATGGATACTGTCTTGAAATAGAAGAGAGGGGTATATCTTGAGGGAGTAGTTTTACCTTTGGGACTCAGCAAAGTGGCGTCACTGAAGAAGTTGGAAGGAAGGACACTGCTAAGATCTGTGAATGCGACATTAAAGGTGTCAGCAATTACTTTGTGGTCCTAAGTAACCTTGCCATTGATTTCGAGCATGGAAGGGGAGAATTTATTGGATTTCCCCGGGAGGCTTTTGACATTGTCCCAGAAGGATCTGTTATTTCCCCAAGAGTTTGTAAGTTCTTGCTTGTAGTATTCACGTTTGGACAAATGTACTTGCTGGGTACACTGGTTCCTAGTAGCTTTGTAGCGCTGCAGGTCACATTGGCGACCTGTGACCGTAGCAAGATGCCAGAGATTATCCCTGTCCTTTATCTTGGTGATAAGTTCATGGGTAATCCAGGAGTTAGTGGATTCTCTCAACTTCCTTTTCTTAAGGGGGGCATAGATGTTGCAGACTTTATTAAACCGAGAGATGAAATAGTTAAGGGCAGGGTCAGTGTTTCCCATGGTGTCAAGGGGTGACCAGTCAATCTGTGCCAAGGAGGCAAGGAACTGTCAAAATTTACCTTTACTTAGGAAATGCTGGTGGCAAAATGAGGCCTTTGACTTAGACCGTAGACCATTATAAGACCATTGGCAGATTACTGGATAATGATCACTAAGGGTGTCTGGAAGTACCTGGGTATTAATGATTCTATTAGGGTGGGTAGTGAGAATCCAGTCAAGCAGTATGCTAGACCCAATCTTATAATTGAACTTTGTGGTGGTGGGAACCATTTGGGTAATATCTGTAGCAGAAATGGCATCCTTATATGGGCCGGCCTCGGGTGCAAGCCAGTTTACATTAAAGTCACCCATTACAATTGTCTCACAGTGGTGGGGTGGCTATCGAGGAAGTCAGTGATCATTTGGGAAACCAGAGGCTTGTTCACACGGAGGGGATATAGACAGATATAATGGTGAGGGATTTGCCTTTTTGTCTGAGAAATATTTTAACAGCCAGCATTTGGGATTTTTTGGAAGGGGGCGTTAGTGGGAGGATTTGACCTTTAAGGGTGTCCCTCCAGTATATGGCGTAGCCGTTATCATGTTTGCCAATACGGTCTAGTCGGAAAAGGATGTAGCCTGCAATGGAAACAGCATTATCAGGAACCTTAGAGGAGAGCCAGGTTTCATTCAGGGCTATAATATCGGGTTTGTGCTGTGACACCCAGACTTGAAGGTCATCAAGCTTGGGAAGCAAACTGTGTATATTAATGGAGGCAATAGTGAGGGTCCCTTGTTTTTTGTTTTTTTTTAACATTACTTCATTCCTTATCACAGCTTGGGGAAACTCTCTCAGGCAGCCTATCCCTGTGCTGCCCTGCCTGAGGTTCGCTGCGACCAGAGCCCCCTCTCCCCCCCCCGTCAGCACCCCCGGCTTAACTCGCCTGGGGAGGGTAGCCCGATTCCTTACAAAGCAGACTCTGGCAGGCAGGGCAGGTGGGGCCCGGGTGGAGGAATTAGTAGGGCCGGACGAGACAAACCTGGTGATGGACATGGAGGATAGGTGCCGTTGTCTATCCCCCGAACTGGGCTTTTTCTTGTTCTACCCAGCTCCACCCCCCCCCGCATGTGCACTCCCCCGACGCATGGCGCAAGGCAACCTTGCCAATGTCGGGCATGCTGTTACGTGCTTGCCCAGTTACTGCAGAGCCACCTATCTCCACCAGGGGCCACCGGAGTGCCGGGCACCCAAATGCCCTCCCCCCCAGGATCAGAGAGCAGCCCTTAGACGCTCAATCCAACCCCTTCCCTGCCAACCCCCAGCGCCTGAGCTCTCTCCTGAACTCGGGTCACCGGCGTGACGCGGTGTCCAGCGCCTCAACCTTCACTGCCACCAGGCCGGCTGGGTTCCTTGTTTACAATGTATGGTGCTCGTTATTAAGGGAAGACCTGGGTTTGGGTGAACATTCCCAGCAAGGAGTAAGAGGAGCAGTGCAATCCTAGCTATATACTGGGCAAGGAGCTTTGAAGTCTTATGCTGCCTCTGCCTGGTATGTTTGTTTTAGAGGTACGTTAAAGGGAAACGTCCATCTAGGATTAAATGAATCAATATTGTTACCAGTGGAAATCTGCTTTACATAAGCTATTGACTGAACCTGTAACACTTTTAGGGCTAGCATTATGCCTATTCAGTTTCCCTTTCCTTTATAGCTGCAGGCATCCATTTACTAAATCACAGACACAGGAAATGACATCACATCTGGGGAAACACATATAGTCAATAAATATTTTAACTAGGAGAGGCACACTAAGCTGAAGCTTGAGTCCAGGTACTACGTGAGAGCACAAGAAAGTTAAGTGACTTGCTCAGGATCATATAGTAATGCAAGTGAGTACTGTGGGATTCAAACCCAGATCTCTAGGTTTGCAGCTCAGAGCCTTAAGCCACTGCACTATTCTGCGTCTTTCAAGGTAAGAAGAAAGGAAGAGTTAGTTAGGCCTCTTGATGAGCTGTCACAACCAGCCACTTAATAGTTTAGTGATTGTACCTGGGAGCATCAGGGAAGTGAAAAGGTGGCCTCTCAAAAAGAAGGGGCTACTGGAGATTTCCTGCTGGAAAGACGGAGTGAAACAGTTGGAATCATGAAATGAAAAAACAGATCTGCTGTGTTTTTTTTCTTTTACTTTGGTGAAAAGAAACCTATTTCTGGTTGGTGTTCAAATAAAGATGCTTAAAGTTGAACCAGCATAATATACTGTGGTGATTTGCATTATGGGGTATATGTGATTTTGTATTTTTTATGTTGCAGCCTTCAGAAGGAGTAGTGCTAGAACATGGAGAAAAGTGAGAGAGAGTGTGTGTGTGTGTGTGTGTGTGTGTGTGTGTGTGTGGTGGTGGTGGTGGTGGGGGGGGCACTGTAGTAATAAGAGACCATGATTGCTTCCCTTCTGACATTGCATGCATTTAGAGGCACTTTGAATGCTTACGGGCAAAATTGGGGGGTGTCAATCCCCCACACACACCTGTAGGTTCTGGCACCTATGTTCAGAAGGGTTCCATATTGACAGCCACACAAAGCAATTATTTTGTTACAACTTATTTACAAAGGATAGTCCAGCTGAGATGTGTCACCTCATTTCCAGTAGGGTCCTGCTGCTATTCATTTCTGCTGGTAGGTGGACAGGAGTACTCGGCCATTATGTGACTTACTCAAGGTCACACAGTTAGTATTTGACTTTACTGAGGTTTGAAACTCTCATCTCCTGGGCCCTAAGCTTGTGCTCTAGCCACTAGATCACACCCCTACAAATGACAGAACATGAAGCCAACAAAATAAATTTAAACGCAACTACTTCAGTGTTAACAAATACTGGAACTAAATAGGTAAAAGAATAAAAATTATTTACAATGTTACCATAGTAGCAGAATATTCTGCAAATCACACTGGCACTAAACATGTTACTAAACTGAAATGTCACGAAACATTGTACAAAGCAATATAAACCCAAAGGAGCTCGGAAACTGCTGGCACTGGCAGTACACATCTTTTGTTTATAGCAGCCCCTTCAAGATTAGAGACAAGTTCACATCCCCATGGACTGGGTAAAAGCATTTTTTTGTTTGTTTCATTTCCTCTGCCTTTCAAGGAGGCAGTATAGTGCAGTGGTTTAAGGCTCTGAGCTACAAACCTTGAATCCCACAGTCCTCACTTGCATTACTGTATGATCCTGAGCAAGTCACTTAACTTTCTTGTGCTCTCAGGTCATACCTGGACTCGATCTTCAGCTTAGTGTGCCTCTCCTGGTTAAAATATTTATTGACTATATGTGTTTCCTCAGCTGTGATGTCATTTCCGGTGCCTGTGATTTAGTAAATGGATGCCTGCAGCTATAAAGGAAAGGGAAACTGAATGGGTATAATTCTGGCCATAAAAGTGTTACAGGTTCAGTCAGTAGCTTATGTAAAGCAGATTTCCATTGATAACAATATTGATTCATTTAATCCTAGATGGATGTTTCACGTTAATACATGGGGAAAGCAACATATTGAGGTCTTTCCTCATATGTTTTCTGGTGCATTCCTTTCACCATTTTTGTTGCTCTTCTCTCTACCACTTCCATTCTGTCTATGTTCTTCCGGATGTGGTCTCCAGAACTGAACATAGCATTCCAGATGTGGCCTCACCAATTGTCAGTACAGTGGCATCACCACATCCTGTTTTCTATTGGTGATGCCTCTCCCTATGCACCCCAGCATCCCTCCGGCTCTCCCCACTGCCTACTCACATTGCTTGGCTACTTTCAGGTCGTCTATTATAATTACCCTCAAGTCTCTTTTGAGTTATGTTGTCAGT
Source organism: Neoceratodus forsteri (assembly GCA_016271365.2). Classification (NCBI taxonomy): domain Eukaryota; kingdom Metazoa; phylum Chordata; order Ceratodontiformes; family Ceratodontidae; genus Neoceratodus; species Neoceratodus forsteri. Next base: position 970,158,598 of record CM057454.1, on the reverse strand, counting down.
GTCTCTGCCCCTCCCCCAATCTTGTATTGTTCTCCAGGATCCCTGTGTCCCAAGTGCGTGACTTACACTTTTTTGTATTAAATTTAAGCTGCCACACTCTTGACCAGTCCTTCAACTTGCCTAGGTCTCTTCTCATTTTTTCCACCTCCTCTGGAGTGTCCACCCTGTTGCAAATCTTGGTGTCATCTGCAAAGAGGCTTGCCTTCCCCTCCAGCCCCTCTGCAATGTCACTAATGAAGACATTGAAGAGGACCGGCCCCAGCACTGAGCCCTGTGGCAACCCACTGGTTACTCTCCTGTCCCAGGATTGAACTCCATTAACAACTACCCTCTGTGTCCTGCTGCTCAGCCAATTTCAAACCTAATTTACTACCATGGGGTCCACTCCCAGACTGCCCAACTTGTTTAATAGCCTCCTGTGTGGAATGGTGTTCCAGTGCCTTGCTAAAATCTAGGTAAGCCATGTCCATGCCTCCGGATCAACCACCATAGTTGCATAGTCATTGACAAGATTTACCAATTGTGAATCCATGCTGCCTTGGGTCTTGTGCCCCGCTGGCCTCAAGATATGCTGCAATCCTTTCTTTTAGCAGTGATTCCATTCTTTTCCCCACCACCGAGGTCAAACTGACTGGCCTGTAATTTCCAGTGTCCTTCTTACTCCCACTTTTGTGCAGTGGCACCACATTTGCCCTCCTCCTGTCCTTTGGCACCACTCCTTCCTCCATTGATTTGTTGACAAGGGCTGTCCATGGTGCCCTCATTACCTGTCTTGAATTCTTTCAGTATTCTGCAGTGCATCCCGTCTGGACCCATTGCCTTGTCTGCTTTTAATTTTGAGAGTTCCTTTAGAACTCTCTCCTCCATGAATGTACTGGTGTCTACCTCTCCTGCATGTGTTTTAAACTTTCTTTATGCTCCCACTCTGGCCCCTTAGGACTTTCTGCAGTGTGGACACACAGACCAGCCAACTCCCACTCTGCCTGAGGTCTCCTCAGACCTAGCCTTCATCCCAGGATCTCTCCTTGCCATACTACCAACCCCCCCAACCCCCCATCTCTGAGCCTCCTGAGGTGGGGAATAGATTCGGAGGCTGATGGGGTAGACCCGGCGTTGAGCATGGGAGCCATCTACTGGACCCACCTTTGCCTTCCCAGGTGCCAAGGCCATTTTTCTTGTTTCTAGCTCCCCCCAACATGTGGACGTGCAATGTCATCCAGCGTGCGATGGGCGCACACCTGCCCACAGGACAACCACTGATGTCTTCCCCATTTTGCATTCCTGACTGCAGTGCACCCAGTTTCCATTAGGTGCCACTAGTGCCACAGAACCAAGTCCCCCCTCCCTCCCAGAAGAGGAGAGCTGTCCATCGGATGCTCAAGCCTTTCCTCCTTGTCCGTCCCCCGGTTCCCTGAGCTTGCTCCCGAACTCAGGTCACCGGTGTTTAGTTTTTAGTTTTTTATTTTTAACCAGGAAATGGTCTGGGCCCAGCCCTTTTTTCAGCCATGCCTGACAAATAAACATCACATACGTGGTGCGAGGTAAGGCTGATGCCTCGACCCTCAGCTCCACCGGGCCGGGTCTGCATGTGTTTTTTTACCATCTAATGTTGGTCCCTTCCCTTCCCCTTCTTTTGTTAATACTAAGCAGAAGTATTCGTTCAGAATTTCTGCTTTTTCTAGGTCCCCCTCCACACATCCCCCCCCTTTATTTTTTAGCCTCACAATCCCTCCATTGGCCTTTTTTCTCTCCCTAATGTACCCAAAGAAGATTTTGTCTCCTTCTTTCACTGATAGTTTTATTCATTCTTCTGTTTGCACGTCTCTCTACTTTCCCCACTTCCTTCTGCTTTGCCTGATACTATTCCCTGTCTTCCTGTCTGTTTCTTTGTACTTTTCGAATGCTTTTTTCTTTTCCTTAACCTTCTCTGCCACCTCTTTTTAGAAAACCATAGTGTTTTTTTTCCTTCTTTTTGCTTGGTTGACTTACTTTATACAGAGGCTTGTTACCTCTGCTATGGCTCCTTTAAGTGTTTCCCACTGTTCCTCTGTCCCCTCTCCTCCCTCCACATTTGCCAGGGTATTCCTGAGGTGTTCCTTCATTTTTGCAAAGTCTGCCCTTCTGAAATCTAGAACCCTTACTTTTGTGTGGCTTGACTCTAACTACTGTCTTCACCTTAAACCACACTGTATGGTGACTGCTGGACCCCAGATGGCTGCCCACTGACAGATCTGTTGTTCTGTCATTATTGGTGAGAACCAGGTCTAATATTGCTCCCTCCCTTGTGGACTCCTCCACCAGCTGCCTGAGGCAACCCCCCTGCAGGGCATCCGAGATCTCTCTGCTCCTGGTTGTGGCTACTGCATAGGTGTTCCAGTTAACATCTGGCATGTTTAGGTTTCCCACCAGCAACACTTCCCCTTTCTCTACCATTTTGTGGATGTTATCCACTAATACCCTGTCTATATCCTGGAGGTCTGTAGACAATCCCAGCGCAGATGGTGGCGCCATTTCCCATCTCTAAGGTGACCCACAGTGCCTCTTCCTCTGTGTGTCTTCCCCCTAACTCAGTTGCTTTGATCCCTTCCCTGATGTACGTAGCCACCCCTCCCCCCGTTTGCCCTCCCTGTCTCTCCTAAAGATTGTGTACCCTGGTATGGTAACATCCCAGTCATGGTTACCTGTGTACCGTGTCTCGGTGACCGCTACAATGTCTAGGTCTTCCTCCACCATCAAGGCCACTAAGTCTGGGATTTTGTTTCCCAGGTTATGGGCATTTGTGCACATGGCTTTCCATGTTTTAGTGCTTTTGCCTGTGCCAGCTCCCCCCTTATCCCTATGCCTTCACTCTATGCCCTCCCTGTATTTACCTCCATTTGTGTTTCCTTTTGTGGATTCCTCGGCCCTAGTATCCTACTGTTTGTCTACCTTAATCTGTTGGGGGCATTTGGTTTTTCCCGGCTTATTTCCACCACCCCCTTGGCTTGTTTAAATGCTTTCCAATGAAACATTTAAACCTTTCACTAAGGATCTTGGTCCCCCCCCCCATGGACGCAGGCCATCCCTCCTGTACAAGCCCACATTCCTGCAAGTAGTCCCCCATCCCCAATGAAGCCAAATCCCTCAGCTCTGCACCTGCTCTTCAGCCATTCATTGAATCTCCTGGTGCCGAGTACCCTGGCCTCTCCCATCCTGTGAACAGGTAACACTTCCGAGAAAGTTGTCATGTGTGCCACCTGTCTAAGGCAACTCTGACCCAACTCTACAAATTCCTTCTGCACTGCCCCACCTGGTCCACAGCCAGGTCATTTGTCCCCAGGTGGACAATGACATCTAGCTCACCCTCCTGTCCAGCTGCCCTAGTGATCCTTTGGATACGCTTCCTGTCCCTCCAAGCTATAGCGCCGAGTAGGCACGTGACCTACCTCTCCCCCGGCCCAATTCCACCCCCTTAATAATAGAGTCTTCCACTAGGAGTTGCTGTTTCCTCCTCTGGGGACCCTTGCCACCCCCTGGGGGTCTCCACCACTGAGGAGGATCCCCACACCCACCCTGTCCACCACTGTGGGTGCCTTCAGAAGAGAGTCCTGCCCTTCCAGGACGGCGAAGGAGTTGTAGAGTGGAACCTCAGGTTGGATGCACCTCTGCCCCACCTCCCTTACCCTCCCTGTGCCCACCTTTGTCCAACTGCCCATCATTTCTGGCATCTTTTAAGGCAGCAGGTGTGGACTTGGTGGTCCCTGGGTGGGGGAGGAGGTTTTCCGAACCCTAGCCAACTCGGCCCATAGATGAGCAACCTCCTCCTTCAATCCAGATAGGTTCCTGCAGATGGAACAGCATCACAGCATCCAGAACGTCTCCCTGATGAGTGCTGCCCCACAGCCACTGCACTGCACTGCACCACTTTCATGTCTGTTGTGACCTTCCCTTAATATGCTTCAGTTACACCCTCTATGTAATAAATGTTATTTTTTTTTTATAGTTCCCCCCCATTACTGTTTGGTATTGTCCTGACCTGTCCCCCGCCTATAAAGAGCTTTGAGCCCGGGGTGTGTGTGTGATTGGGGAGGGTAGGGTGGGTCCTTCTGGTGCCCCCTTCTGTGTGAGGAAACAAGGAACAAAAAACAATCAGCCCAGTTCCATGGAAGGATAAGTCTTTTCTGCTTACATAGGCTGACCTGCTCCTTTTAGGCACTTGCTTGCTCTGGTCCCCATTCGCTCCATTTTCTGCACCACCTCCACAGAGCTGCTGAGCAGATACCTGCAAGCAAAGGAGCTGAAAGACAAAGAAAAAAGAAGGACAAAGCAAACCGGGTAAGAGTTTGAAGTCTACCTCTCCTAGGGACCCTCCAATCTCTCAAGAGTGAAGGGTCATGCTCTGGAGCTTCTGGACAACCCTCCCGATCATCCACCAGTTGGGACAACATACCCACCAGGGCACATGTCCCTGTTGCTGGAGAAAGAACAGATCCTGCTTCAGAAACAAGCCATAGACTGCGTACCTCCAGCACAGAGGCACAAAGGCTTTTTACTCCAGATATTTCCTCATCCAGAAGTAGACAGGGGATCGGAGGCCTGTTCTGGATCTAAGGGATCTAAACTTTTTCATAAAATACAAGAAGTTTCAGATGGTCTCTCTGCAGGGTCTCCTTCCCCTGTTGCAAACAGATGACTGGATTTGCTGCCTGAGTATAAAGGATGTATCCCTCCATATCAAAATCCAGAAACTGCGTAGGAAATACGAACATACAAAAACAGCAGAAACAGGCTCTAAAGGTCTGTCAAGTCTGCTTGAGTGTGCAGTTCACAGATTAATTTCCTGCAGGTGCTCCCCCACCCATATCCAGTCCCCCCGATTTATCACCCCCACCGCCATCTCCTCCCTCCCCATCCTTCCCTCATTTTTTATGTTTCCCTTGACCTTGTCCCACCCGCTTTTGAAACTGCCCTCCGTTTTCAGTGAGATAACCTCCAGCATTTAATTCTGTCTTGCTACCACCCTTTCCATAAAATAGTGTCTCCTCATTTCCCTATAGAATCTTCCCCTTGCCAATTTCAGACTATGTCCCCATATGATCTCCCACCCTTAAAACTTTAGATATTAACCCTATTCATATCTTTTAAGTATCTGAAGGTCTCAGTCATTTCCCCCCCTCCCTTCTGTCTTTCAGGGAATACACGTTGAACTCCCTGAGCCTTTCCTTATATGGTTTGTCCCCCAAACCCAGGATCATCGTGGTCACACTTCGCTGCACCCCCTCCAGTAGTTTGACGTCCTTTTTTAAATACGGGCACCAGAACTGCACACAGTACTCCAAGTGTTGTCTCACCAGTGACTTGTACAATGGCAGGATGATTTCCTCCCTCCTTGAGGTGATTACTCTGGCAGTGCACCCGGCATTTTGTTTGCTTTAGCTGCCACCTTGTGGCATCATGCGGAGTATTTCATGTCCCCTGTGACAAGCACCCCAGATCCTTTTCCTCCTCCGAAACAGATACCTGCACTCCCCCCCAGCCAAGAGCTAGTCCCAAGGTTTCTGTTCCCAGGTGCATGACCCTATACTTCTTAGCGTTGAACCCCAGCTGCCTGACCAATGCTCAAGCTTTGTCAGGTCCTCTCTGAGTTCCTGCCTCCCTTCCTCACTGTCCACCCTCATACATCTCTGTGTGTCGTGTGTGAACATCTGAGGTCCCAGTTTAGGGGGAACATTACTAGTTCAGAGTGTTGTCCTTTAGCTTATGATCTGTGCCATGATTTTTTACCAAATGCTTGGCTGGGTGGTAATAGCCCTTCGCAGGGAAGGCCTGTATGTCTTTCCTTACCTGGACATCAAAATATTTAAAGCTCACTCTGGGGACCAACTACTGCAGACTTTAGCTCAAACCAAACAGATGTTCGATGCTCTGTAGGGTGACAGCCAACATACCAAAGGCAGTACTGACACCCTGCCAGTAACTGCAGTACATAGTGGCAGTTTTGGATACAGCCCAGGCTTCTGCATTTCTGTCACTGGACAGAGCAGACCACCTGATTGCCCAAGCACAGTTGGTACATGATAGCCATTATGTCTCAGGAAGGACATGTCTGTGCCTTCTGGGCCTTATAGCAGAGGAGTCTGTCACAGTGCCACTGGCCAGGCTGCATACGCAAATCCCACAGTGGACCCTGAAAGTTCAGTGGGACCAGCTAACAGACAATCTAGAACAGATGGTTCTCGTAACATCTCCCTTGCGCAGAGCCCTCAAGTGGTGGATGGAATGCAGCAACCTGCTCACGGGTGTCCCATTCTTGAGTCTTACCCCACATCAGATCCTCACCACAGCTGCTTTAGGATCAGGATGGGGAGCCCACCTGGGACTTCTTCAGACACAAGGCACGAGGAACCAGGTGTTGCACGCTTTGGATTTATATGTTCTGGAAATGAGAGCAGCCCTATATGGACTCCAGGCATTCCAGAACCACTTATCCCTAGGTCCTCTGCTAATACAGATGGACAGAGTTGGTGTGATGCATTACATTAACAGACAAAGGGGGACTCATTCTTACCCACTGTGCAGGGAAGCAGTGAGAGTTTGGTATTGGTCTCTACATGTTCCAGGTGCTCAAAACGTCTTGGCAGACAAACTAAGCAGGTCACAGTCCAGGACACACAAGTGGGAACTGCAGACATCAGTGGTTGAGGACCCATTTAAAAGACGGGGTCATCCAGAATTAGACCTTTTTGCATCCCCACACAACATAAAACTGCTGCATTTCTGCTTGCTCAGTCCAGGGCCTGGAGTTTTCTGGTGAGACGCATTGTCTCTCTCCTGGAAAGGGAGGTTTCTGTATGCCTTCCCTCCCTTTCTGCTAATCCAGAGAGTACTACTCAAGCTGAAAATGGAGGTGGTAACTCTTAATACTCATTGCTCCCCTATGGGCTTGGCAGATATGGTGTCCCCTGCTGCAGTAGCTGGCAGTGGAAGCCCAAGTACCTCTGCCACTGTGCAAGGGTCTACTGTCACAGGACCAGGCATCCTAGTGCACCCTGACTTGAAATCCCTACATCTGCACACATGCTTCTGAAAACATAGCCATAGTTTGCTTTGGGGTATCACAGAAAATGGCGGATGTTCTGGTGGCTGCTAGAAAACCGTCCACCAAACACACTTACTCCATGAAATGGAAGCGGTTTGCTTTAACCTGGATCTGTTTACCTGCCTGGTCAGTCAAGTTCTAGAGTACCTGCTATCCTTATCGGATTCAGGCCTGCGGGATTCCTAAATCAGAGTGCACTTGGTTGCTGTATCAGCTTTCCACATGCCTGTGGATGTCCGTATGGTTGCTCAGCTGGAGGTAGCCTGTATGTTCTTGAGAGGCATTTTACACAATACAAAATTCAGTCCAAGCCTGGCATCTGAATTTTATTATAGAAAAGCTGACTTCAGCTCGTTATGAGCCAGTCAAGAGTTGTGCCTTACATTTTCTTTTTGAAAAGTGTTATTTTTAGGTGCAGTCACTTCTGCTCGAAGGATTTCAGAGCTGCAGGCTCTAATGTGTTAGCCTGCTTATTCAAGTTTCCACAAAGACAGGGTGTCTTTGTGTAACCCCTAGATGGCGCTATCCCAGGGGCTACTACCCCTGCCTGATTTGCCACTAACAGGTTGAGGGGCCTGGATCCAATGGCGGGTGCCTCCACCCAGAGGTCAGGGTTTGCAATAGTTAAACTAACTTGGTCACAGCCCTCTGGGACACTGCAACCCCTTTCTTCCCACTAGTGGCCCACACATATATCAGAATTACCTTCACAGTATACACTTACCCCAGGTCTGGTTCCGCACTGGGACCTCCTGGAAATGAGATACAGTGCAACAATCACAGTACAGTACTTTAACATAGACAAATACCTCAGGCAGTATAACTTTGCTGAAACAAGCAGCTCTGATTTATTTAGGGGATATAACAAGGACAGGGGAAATCAGGTTAATTAGCTTATCACTCTAATAATTCATTTATGGCTCTGTGCACAGGCCTATCCCTATCAGTTACTGTCCTGGGTACCCAAGCCCTAGTGGCTAGTCCAAACCGCGGGCAGCTGGTAGGGCCCTTTCACACAGAGAAAAGGAGAATTAAAACAGCTGCAGTACAGTAATTCCATTTGGATTTAATGTGGCAATTCAACAGGAGCGACTCTGAATTAGTACTCACGACTCCAAATAAGATAGGGTCCTTCAATGTCAGTAGGGCTCACTTGAGGTACACAAACCTCTTCACACATCCATATAAAGAAGCACTATACCAGGCAGGTTGCATCTGTATCCCAATCGCACTACTGCACAATACCGGGAGAACACACAGCAGATTCAGTTCCTGACAGACAGAGTGCAATTTTCAGCAATTCCTCCAGTCTTCTACAGGGTGAGCCTGGTTTCTACTCTTCAGAGATCCTTTGATTCTTTCTCAGGACGGATTCAGTCCTAATAAGCTGTTGCACAGCTGCAGACCAGAACTCTGGGCCTACACATGTTTTTGACTAAAACTGCACACTGAAAAAGCACAGGGCTCCTTCCTTCTTCACTGCCAAAGCTCAACTGAAACTCCAACCGACAAAACCGGCACTTCCTTTGAGTTCCTCCCAGTTCTTGACTGGATTGGCTGTCACTCACAATAGACTGCTGCTGTTGGTCCAAAAGGCACTGAAGTCTAAACTACATCTCCCAGAGTCACTGCCCATACAATCCTCTTGTGGCTGGCTCAGATTATGAGTCCAAGTTCTGATTCGTCCCAAGGCACCATTTTAGAGCTAGCTTACTCCACACTGATTGGTCCAGTTCAGCAGTTCAAAACTAGAATGGGAACTAGCAGACACAGTTCTGACTACAAAGAAAGCAGGTTAGACAAACTGTAATTTCATTATTACTCTAAATAATTTCTGGCAAACAGTTACATCTTTCAGATAGGTTCCTTTGCACTCCTAGTGACTGCAAAATGAAGTGAATTGGCAGCAGCTTGAGTGGTACTCAGAGAAGCACACAGTCCCCCATACTAACTAATTATGTCTGCAAGCAGACAGCTCTTAAAGAGACAGTACCAGAGGTTCTAAAACACTCACTGATAAATGGCTTAAATGCCAAACACCATTCAGGCTTGGAGCATTCAAGCAAGCTCCTGGAAGTCTTTTGGGAACCCCCATTTGCAGGGGGTTACACCCTCCTGGTTTGGGAAAGCTTGACGTCCCACAAGGCAGTACCCATAAGTTTCAACTGCAACCATACATTTGCATTAGGCTCGACATGTAATCATCAGTCAATATATCATTTTACCAAGAACACATTTCTGAAACATTGCAGTATGCCACTTTACACAGTATTACATACACATTGTACCATAACTCATGCTATTACCTCTTGTACATGAAACCTGAAGAGAGGGGCCCTTCCTATCAGTTACCTTTGGGGCTGGACGGGCAAGGGCACCATACTTAGAGGGCAACACAAGTAACTTGGAGTTAGCACTGACGCCAGTTTGGGCAATGAGCTCGGGAACATACACTCCTTTATGGACAACATTGAGAGGCAACCACAGGCCTCCCAAGGGAATCATAACTGAGGTGCACCACAGGCTTTACAGCTCGACCAGTCTTTCTAGGGGGAACTATTATAGTCTCTGCACTCTGAGCCTCATTTTCAGCATTGTCCTCACTTGTCAGGAGTCTCCATGGGGTAGAGAGGCTAGAACTTGGGGCACTTTCAGCTCCAGGAGTTACAGTTTCTGAGTCCACAACATTTGGCTCGCATGGAGAGCTTTGACACTGGCAGTGGACTGTCAGGGCACTCAAAATACTCTTCTTGTTCGGGTGTATCACCAGTCTGCCCCAATCTATCATTTTCCTCCTGAAAGCTCAAACAGTTCAACCATGCACAATGATTCCATTTCATCTGATCTGATGCTTTGCACTTCACTTTCTGGGAGCATTGGCTCCAGGGATGAAGCTGGGGGCTTAGACAGTCCAGAAGGCCCAGGTTCATCTCCAGTATTGACTAGGGATTGCCTCGAAACAATTGACTCCAGTTCTTAGAAGGATAGTATTCAAAGTCACTCTCACTTTCTTCCGATATGGACTGACAGTCATGCTCAACTGGGACTTGTGGAGGGAACACTTTAACTTTGCTTCTGTAGGTGCAGACTTTCTTGATCTTTTCTTAGCAGCAGCTCTAGTCACTGGTCCAGAGGGGCATCTTCTAGGGGCTCAGACTCAATTAAGATTTGTCCAATGGGCAGTAAATGATTTCTATGCATTGTTTTACATCTTTTGAATTATTCTCAGGCCTTACTTTGTACACTGGCAGATCATCTAGTTTGCCCACTACAATGTGAGGGAGATGGTGCATCTGTCAGCAATCTTGTGCTTGCCATGCAGTCCCAGATTTCTTAGCAATACCCGATCTCCTCCTGGAGTTCCTGTGCTTTCACCTTTTATCATACCTTTCTTTGTTGGCCAGATTTCTTTTGGCAGCCATGGTTTGGCAGCTGGTACGCATGAGTTAGCTGGGCCTTTAACTTTTGCACATACTGTAAATAGTTGTCAGCTTGAACCCCATCAGGAGAGACCCAAAACACACATCTACTGGTAGCTCGAGCTTCTCTTCCAAACATCAGGCGTAGGGGAGAATCCAGTGGCATCACTTTTTGCAGTTATAAGCATGTACCAGGGTGCTAATTTGTTGGTCCATCTAGGCTTGTCCTTTGGGTGCAGGGTGCCTAGCATATCTAGCAAAGTGCGGTTGAAACGCTCAGGCTGTGGGTCCCCTGGGGGTGGTAAGGAGTGGTTCTGGACTTTCGGACTCCCACAGAGAAAGCATCTCTTTGATCAGCGACTCTCAAAGTCTCTCCCTTGATCAGAATGGATTCTTTGTGGAGCCCCATAGTGAACAAAAAGTTTTCACAAGTACTTTGGCCACAGTGGATGCTTTCTGGTCTTTGGTGGGGAAAGCTTGGGCATATCTCGTGAAATGGTCAGTGACCACCAGCACATTACTGATATTTCTTTGATCTGACTCCAAACTCAGAAAATCAATACAGACCAGCTCCATGGGTGCACTGGTGGTGATGTTAACAGGGGCAGCCTCTGGGGCAAAGCTTTCCTCTGTAAGCAGCGACACAGTTCGAATATGTTGCTCCACATCAGCCCCCATCTTAGGCCAATAGAATCTGGATCTCACCAAGTCAAGTGTTCTGTCTATACTAAGGTGCCCCATGTGGTTGTGCAAGGACCTCAGTACTGAGTCTCGAAGGCAGTGGGCAGCACCAGTTGTTGTTTGTCTACTTGTCCCCTCTGTCTACTGTTTCTCTGTATAACAGTTTATTGATCAGTTTCAACTTAGGACCTTCTTTGTATAACAGTGCAGTTCTCAAATCAGTGGAGCGTAATTTGGACACATCTTTTCCTGCATAGAGGGCTTTAAAGCTGCTTTGATCATGGGATCGCTGGATTGAGCCCGCGAATACTGTCATTGTCCAGCTGGAGGCAGTGCACCAATGTCTATTGCAGAAAAGTGGGCACAAGCTGCAGGTATGCACCTCAGAGGGTCCCAAGCAATCCACCATGCAGTCCACTGCGCCCAGGGACATTTGTTCCTCCCTGTCAAACTTCCGCAGAGTGCCCGAATGTCAGGTTCTGCCAATCGGACCCAATCATTCTGGGGAACAGGCCTCCGGAGAGAGCATCAGCATCTATGTGGTTCAGACCTGCTCGGTATTCGAGAGCATAGTCATATGTAGATAATGCAGACCACCTATGACAGTGGCATCCAACTTAGCTGAGGTCTGCACATAGGTCAAAGGATTATTGTCAGTTTTACTAGTATTTTAGCCCCATACAAGTACTCATGGAATTGGTCTACAATAGCCCACTTCAAAGCTAGGAACTCTAACTTATGTACAGGATAGTTCTTTCGGATGGGGTCAGGCTTCTACTGGCAAGGCCACTGGTCTCAGGCCATTCTCGTGTCTTGGTACAACACAGCCCCAACCCTTGCAAGCTAGCATCAGTGTGCAGGACGTAAGGTTTTTCTTTGGATCGGCATAGGCCAGCACTGGAGCATGGGGTGTTGATATATGATCTCATGAAAAGCAGTCTCACAATCAGGAGTCCAGCGGGCCCCAAATACTTCACTCGGATGAAAATACACTCTTTCAGTCTTGAGGGACGCTGACTTTGGTATTTTTGTGGGTTGGGGATACCCTTGAGTAAGGTTAAGTAAAGGGCGGATCACTCCTTGAATAGTCCTTGATGAAGCGCTGATGACACATAGTAGAATCCCAGGAATCTTTGCAGTTCTTTAGATTTTTGGCTGTGGCCAGGTGGTCAAGGCCTCAACTTTACTTGGGTCGGTCTCTATTCCTCGGTGGATACTATGTGTCCCACATACTTTACTGATGTTTGAAAGAATTGACACTTATCAATGGACAGTTTAAGGCCAAAATCCTCCAGTCGGTCCAATACCTTAAATAATCTGCTCTCATGTTCCTCCAGTGAGCTGCCAACACAATAACATCATCTAGGTATACCAGGCACTCTAGTAAGTTCATGTCCCCACTGCACGCTCCATCAATCGCTGAAAAGTGGCTGGGGCACCTGAAATCCTTGAGGCATCCTCATGAATTCATAGAAGCCAAGCGGACAGATAAAGGCCGTCTTCTCACGGTCCTCTGGGGCCATCGGGATCTGGTAGTACCCACTGCGGAGATCCAGCAGAGAGAACCACTGCTCCCGTTTAGGCAGTCCAAAGCATCCTGAATGCGGGCATTGTGTACTGATCAGGGATAGTCCGCGGTTTAAGGTGGGTAATCCACACACATCCTTACTGTTCCATTCTTTTCCTCACTACCACAATGGGGGAAGCATAAGGGCTTCTGGATTCTTGTATTACACCAGCAGCTAACATCTCTTGCAGATGCGTCTCACATCATCTATGTCAGTAGGTGCCAGGCGTCAGACCTCTCACTAAATGGTCTTTCACATGCAGCCGGATATTGTGCTCAGCTCCTTGCACGCATCCTACATCCCATTCCTTTAAAGAAAACACCTCGCCTCTCGGGCAAGCTTCTCACTGATCCTCACTTTCCATTCAGCTGACAGCGGAGTCGCAAATCAAACAAGTCAGGCGTTACTCTGTCATTCTTCCTGAACTCTTGCTGCTGGGTAGCACTGCAGTGTCTGCATAATGCACATTAGCCAGGATGCAACCTCTGTTTACTCGAATGTTTCTTTCAGACACATTATGAACTTGGACCATTACCCTTCTGGCATAAGCATGGGCTCTAGCGGGTAAAATACTAGGCTTGACCAGCAGTCCCTCTGGCAATTTTCCATCGCCTGGTGCATCCAACATTAATATTTTATTCTTAACATCCTTTCTGATACGGACCTCTCCTGTAAGGTACACTGGGCATTTGGCCAGGATCAGAGACTCAGGATCCTTCTTCCATACAATTCCGACGGTTCCTCTGGTTCTGTTTTTCAGCATCTCTGTGCCTCATAGGCCTTCTTAATTAAAGCCGAACTCTTAAAGCTCTACTAGTCTTTGACCCCTGTTTTCATAACACAACTGTGCCAGCCTCTCCGAACATATGAGCATTTGTTCCAATCAACAAAGGACACCATCATACAGTCCAGTGGGGGACACACTAAGGCTAGAGTCTCTACTTGTTCGGCCACTCCAGCCACGGAGGTGGGGAAAGACAGCCAAATTGGATATACCCGGAATAGGGTAGGCCTTCTACTTAACCCCATACATGCAGTCCTTCTAATGGTTGTAAGGGTACGTCTGACAAATGCTTCTGATACCAATCCTGGAACATAATTGTCACTTGGGAGCCACTGTTCTAATACAGCTCTTGTAGACACTCCATTCACCTTTACAGTGGTCTCCATGGAGGGACCCACTATTCTGGACCAGTCTGGAGAGGCTGGTAGTGAGGGGCCCGGCAACTGACCTTGCCACAAAGGACGTGAATTAGCATTTTTGGTGCCCTCACTGGGATCATGTCGTGCACCTCTTAACCACTGATTTTCTTCTCCTAAGCTCTCCTTGTAGCCTATATGCAACTTTGTCAGTGTCTTTTGGGACTGGCATTCCTTTCATGTGCCCATCTTTCCCACAATTATAGCAAACATACTTTCTGGAGTTTGAGCTGGCCGAGGCGCCACACTGGGAGCCAGGGCGGGTTACTAACTGGAAACCTGGGTGCCATCTCTGTCTGCGGCGTGATAAGCATTTGGAGACATCTCGTCAGTTTCTCCACTTCATGGTCAAGGAATTGAGTTTGGAGCTATTATCAGCAGGAGATACATGGGTGGGTACCCCACCCCATAGCAGATGCAGTCGGATATAGGTCAGGGGTCCGTATTGCAGGCGTGGCCTTCATAAAGGGACTGTTTTGAATTCCCGGATCTCTCTCAACAGTTTCGCTCCATTGTGGCATATCTTTTCCTTGTCAGAGCACTCATTGACTGTCAACCTCTGCCCTGAACTTCACTTGATGGGTCACCCTCAGTCACTGGTCAGAGCCACAGCTGTTGGTGCAGGTACCTCCCGAGGTCGCCTTTTCTCAACTCCTCGAATTTCTCTCATTAACTCATCATAGGAGGGTGGATTCCAGCCGATTTGCCAGGCGTAACTGAAGCAACAGCAGTTCTGAGAAAGGGCAGACTTAAGGATTCTGTCCAGTCTGGTTCGGTCCAGTTCAATCGCTGGCAAACTACCCTTTCTGAGGCATTCTTGCAACAATTTTCCAGCTGAGAGACATACACAGACAACAACTCCCTTGGTACTGTTGTGCATTTCTTACTTCCACCACAGGTCCTCATCAGAATCTGGGCTCCTACACATTCTCCAAGGCCTCAAGATAGGCCTGTGCAGTCGCTTCAGGGTTACTGGCCCGCTTAGCACGGATGGTAGCCAGGGCAGGACCTCGGAGGCTCTCACTAACCCCTTCTTTCGCCTTCCGAGCATTGCCATTCTAGCACTTGGGGGCAACATAGTTCTATCCAGGTCTCCAGTCATCCTCCCTTGGGGGTGGGAGGTGCCAGAGAAGATCCTCAACCTTCGGTAAGAGTCGTGACTAATGGCAGGTGCAGAAATAGGAGTCTGCATTGGTTGAGCCACCATTACGGGCACTGGAGCAGGAGAGGGTGTTGGGGGAGGAACACCCCCAGGTGGCAAGAATAGTTTCTTCAAGTCTTCCACAGTTTTCCCCTCTCCCAGCAACCATTCAGCAAATTTCTCCTCAAAAGTTTCAGATAGTGGTGGGGGCTGATTCTCGGGTCTTTACTGTCCTTAGTTATCACTCTCAAGCAGTGAGGGCCTCTGGGGTAATGGTCTGTGGCACTTTGAGCTATCTATGGGATCCTTAAACTCTACTAGAGCCAGGAAAGTGTGGGTGAGCAGATTAGCATGCGACCCACCACCACAGGGTTTTGTAAACCTTCCACCTTGGAAAGTACTCCTGCACAGTGTCCGTATTGATGCAGGGGATGTCCAGGATAAGCATAGCATTTTGGGGCTCTCCTCCCCAGTACACCACTCCACCAGCCGGTGCACAGCCACGCCTGTCGGGTACCCATTTTTTCTTAACAGTGGTTCAGAATATGGCCACTAGAGGACACACAATCCCAGCGGTGAGCCTCCAAGATGTAACCCTAGATGGCGCTATCCCAGGGGCTACTACCCTGCCTGATTTGCCACTAACAGGTTGAGGGGCCTGGATCCAATGGCGGTGCCTCCACCCAGAGGTCAGGGTTTGCAATAGTTAAACTAACTTGGTCACAGCCTCTGGGACACTGCAACCCCTTTCTTCCCACTAGTGGCCCACACAATATATCAGAATTACCTTCACAGTATACACTTACCCCCAGGTCTGGTTCCGGCACTGGGACCTCCTGTGAAATGAGATACAGTGCAACAATCACAGTACAGTACTTTAACATAGACAAATACCCTCAGTATAACTTTGCTGAAACAAGCAGCTCTGATTTATTTAGGGGGATATAACAAGGACAGGGGGAATCAGGTTAATTAGCTTATCACTCTAATAATTCACCTATGGCTCTGTGCACAGGCTCATCCCTATCAGTTACTGTCCCTGGGTACCCAAGCCTAGTGGCTAGTCCAAACTGTGGCAGCTGGTAGGGGCCCTTTCACACAGAGAAAAGGAGAATTAAACAGTCAGCAGTACAGTAATTCCATTTGGATTTAATGTGGCAATTCAACAGGAGCGACTCCTGAATTAGTACTCACGACCTCCAAATAAGATAGGGTCCTTCAATGTCAGCAGGGC
Organism: Neoceratodus forsteri; assembly: GCA_016271365.2. Classification (NCBI taxonomy): domain Eukaryota; kingdom Metazoa; phylum Chordata; order Ceratodontiformes; family Ceratodontidae; genus Neoceratodus; species Neoceratodus forsteri. The sequence goes on along the minus strand of CM057454.1, from coordinate 970,142,277 downwards.
TCACTTGAGGTACACAAACCTCTTCACACATCCATATAAAAGAAAGCACTATACCAGGCAGGTTGCATCTGTATCCCAATCGCATTACTGCACAATACCCGGAGAACACACAGCAGATTCAGTTCCTGACAGACAGAGTGCAATTTTCAGCAATTCCTCCAGTCTTCACAGGGTGAGCCTGGTTTCTACTCTTGAGATCCTTTGATTCTTTTTACAGGACGGATTCAGTCCCAATAAGCTGTTACACAAGCTGCAGACCAGAACTTGGGCCTTATACATGTTTTTGACTAAAACTGCACACTGAAAAAGCACAGGGCTCCTTCCTTCTTCACTGCCAAAGCTCAACTGAAACTCCAACCGACAAAACCGAAGCACTTCCTTTGAGTTCCTCCCAGTTCTTGACTGGATTGGCTGTCACTCACAATAGACTGCTGCTGTTGGTCCAAAAGGCACTGAAGTCTAAACTACATCTCCCAGAGTCACTGCCCATACAATCCTCTTGTGGCTGGCTCAGATTATGAGTCCAAGTTCTGATTCGTCCAAGGCACCATATTAGAGCTAGCTTACCCCACACTGATTGGTCCAGTTCAGCAGTTCAAAACTAGAATGGGGAACTAGCAGACACAGTTCTGACTACAAAGAAAGCAGGTTAGACAAACTGTAATTTCATTATTACTCTAAATAATTTCTGGCAAACAGTTACATCTTTCAGATAGGTTCCTTTGCACCTCTAGTGACTGCAAAATGAAGTGAATTGGCAGCAGCTTGAGTGGTACTCAGAGGAGCACACAGTCCCCATACAAACTAATTATGTCTGCAAGCAGACAGCTCTTAAAGAGACAGTACCAGAGGTTCTAAAACACCACTGATAAATGGCTTAAATGCCAAACACCATTCAGGCTTGGAGCATTCAAGCAAGCTCCTGAAGTCTTTTGGAACCCCCATTTGCAGGGGGTTACATTTGTATACTAGCATACCTCTCAAGTGTCCCTGATTTTCAGGGATGTCCCTTGATTTTGCCTCAAAATTTTACTCTGTCCCTCGAGAAATTTGTGTTTTTGTGGCTAAACAGTAGGGACTGTAAGCACAAAACAATGTCAAGCATTAAAGTTACAGACTTGTTCTTCTTTAGAAAATGCATTTTGCACTAAGCCCCATATTCTACCAACTTTCTGGGTAGATATGTCAAATTTTGAAGATGTGTCCCTGATTTTGGTCCTTTGTCCCTGATTTTTTTAAGCCTTGTCCCTGATTTATGAGGCAGGAGGTTGAGAGGTATGCATACTAGTCCTAAATGTCTTCCAAAGGTGGCTTCTGAGTTTACTTTAAATCAAACCATCCACCTACCAGTTTACTATCCAGAGCATTCCAATCCAGAGGAAGCATTTCTCCATACTTTAGATGTGCATAGAATACATAGGTACTGTACACGGTACATAGGACTGCAGAAGGTCCTTGCAGCTTTTTGTTTCATTCGCCCCTGGGAATGAGAGTGCTCCAGTCTCTAAACAGTGCTTGTCTGAATGGCTAGCACTTTGTATAATGTTCTGTTACATGGAGTATGGGAAGGAACTTCCTAGTGTGTTTCAAGGTCATTCCACTAGAGGCATGGCCACTTCTGTAGCTTGTTTTCTGAATATTTCCGCTGCAGAAATCTGTGCAGCTGCCATGTGCAGTATTTGTCCACACCGTCACTAAACACTACAGTCTGGACATTGTCTCTTGTAGATGAGCTTGGTTTGGCCTAGCTGTGCTACAAGGCCTGTTATCATAAGCCTATAGACTCCAGCTACCCAGACTGTTAGCTTTTGGTACTGGTTGGGATTCATTCCAAAGGTGTGGCCTGATGAAAGAGATGTCCCTGAAGAAGAAAGAACAGTTTTATTTTTGTTTTGTTTTATTGTAAATCAGTTTACAACCTTTGAGCCAGAGGCTCGTTTCCAAAGGTACCTCATCACACTGAGGACAAACATTACAAATTTAGGTTACAGGATACAAGTGGCTGAAATTTGCCATATTACAGTAACATGCACAGTGCCAGAATAGCAGTTATATAAGAACTTACCGTAGCAGGAGATCTTCAAGAGAATCTCTTTCATTAGGCAATGCTGTTCCACCCTCCTTCCCCCATAGGGGTTGCAACAAAGGATCTTTGTACTGCTGTCTCTGTTGCTGTTGTTTCAAACAACATGAAGTCTTGCTGTATTCTGACAATTGCAGTTAGGTCCTGCCTTTCAACTGCCCCGGAGAACAAAGGGTTAACTTTTCTATGCCTTGCATAGAACCTTCATCACGAGCTCGGTTGAAACCCTGTCTGTTGTTGTTTAAACTGCAACCATCAGATTCTTTACTCCGCCTCACTTAACAGTCGCTCCGGAGATTTCTCCTGCTGATCGGTTCAAAAGTCGGTTGAAGTGTCGGTTTTCGGTCGGTTTCTACCGAATTGTTGTTTCCGCATAGTCGGTTCAAGTCTCTGTCTGTGGTACCATGAGTACTAGGTAGGTTTTTGTACTGTTTTCTGTGTGGAACTTGTAAACTGTGGATCGGTTCGGCTGAACCGATCAATTTGAGGTAAAAACTTGTGCTTTACTTTAGAGTGTGGTTACCGGTCAGTATCGGTTCTAAAAACAGATTTTAATTATGTTTTTTCCAAGACGTGACACGGTCAGGAACCGATAGGGAGTCTTGCCATGGATTGCCGAAAAAGGGTACGCTTTGGTTAGGTTGGCTGTGCGTCTGAAACCTAAGGAAAAATGGGCCCACTGGTTTCAACACTGTAGTGTGTGTGTGAGGTCTTTGCTAAGGCTGATCCCTACACCAGCTGTGTTTATTGTCTGGGGTTTGACCACCTCGATTCAGACTGCCAAATTTGCAAGAATTTTCCCAGATCTACCCTGGAAAAGAGATTAGGTAGACTGAGGGAAAGGGAGGCCGAGAAGTCCGCTGACTCGGATGGCCAGCCCAGTTCGGTTCCGAACGAACCAGAAGGAGTGCCCTCTGACCAGGACAGTACTTCTTCGGGTAAAAGGAGAGCCGATTCCGAGGAGTTGGTTCGGACAAAAAGGAAAAGAAAAGACAAATCGACCGGTTCGGACCCAAAATCTCATACTCCGACAGCCGATGAGATAGCCAAGGCGATTAGGATTGTGCAGTCGCTTAGTTCAGTTCCGACCGAACCGGCACCATCTGGCAGGGGCTCAGTTCAGTCGGTTCCCCTGGTTCCGGACTATACTTTGGAAGAATTTTATGAACCAGAGTTTGAGGAGGAGGGAGAGTATGAGGATGATTATGGTGATGGTGAAAGTCTGGATGTGCCTATTGACCCGGACATCTCCCCAGACAGACCTTCAGGTGTTTCTTCTCCTAGGCTTTCTGAGTCCCCTTCACACTACATGTTCTACAGAAAGGTGGCTGATACCCTCCAGCTTCCTGTGGAGGAAGCAGTAGAGGATCAGGAAGAGCCTGATTATGCTGAGATGATGGACATCCCAGAGTCCAGGAGACTGTCTATTCTCCTCCACAAATCCTTTGGGAAACAGACACAAAAAATTCTTAAGTCTCCTGTTTCTATACCTCCTGTGGGCAGACGAATGGACATGAGGTACACTCTCTCAGGCTCAGACACGGAGTTCCTTTTTCAGCAATGCAGCCATGTTGGGGTTGTACAGGCTGCTGCCTGTGATAAGGCAAACATTCCCTTGGCATCACACCCCCCCAGACAAGGACTACAGGAAGATTGATGCCATGGCAAAGGAACAATACATGGCAGCATCTTTGGGACTCAGGCAGGCCAACTATATGGCCTATACAGCCAGGTACCAGAAGTCCAGGTGGGACACTGTACTGGCACTGGCTAAACAGGCTCCCACCCAGCTTGCCAAGGAGCTGGAGCAGGTGGCTGTAGATGGGATTGAGGCATCAAAAGTACAGTTTCATGCTGCTGTGGACTCCAATGGTGTATCATCAAGAGTCATGGCTACATCTGTGGCTCTTCGGAGAATGGCTTGGCTCAGATGTACTAGCCTCTCACAGGATACCCAGGCTAAGGCCATGAATTTTCCTGTAATTGGTAATTCTGTCTTTGGGGAGCAGACAGAGAATTACATGAAGAAAATGGACGAATACAGGACCACTTACAGGAGTGCTCAGGCCAAAGAAAGGCAAGCAACTCCTCAAAGGCAGCAGTCCAGGGGCAGGGGCAGGCCTTTCCAAAGGCCTTTTTACCAAGCTCAGGCCTCCTTCTTCCTTTTCGCAGAGGGGGTTCTTTAGAGGGAGAGGCAGAAGGGGGATGAGCAGGCCTACATCCACCCCTCAGCCTAAAGCCCCTACCAAGCAGACACCCTGATGGGTCTGCCCGGGTCGATTCTCCTATACCAGTAGGGGGCAGGCTGGCTTACTTTGTCCAGGACTGGATGTCTCTTACATCAGACAAGTGGGTCCTGGAAGTAGTAAGCCAGGGACTGGTTATCGGCTTCAAAAAATTTCCCAAGATGAGAGCCAGATCTTTTCCACCTGCAAATCTCTCAGAGACCCTTGCCCTAGAGGCAGAGGTTTCTTCTCTCTTAGCTCTCAGAGCTATAGAGAGAGTTCCCACCCTACACAGGGGCAAAGGATTGTACTCCAGGTACTTCCTAACCCCTAAAAAGACAGGAGAGTGGCGACCCATCCTGGACCTAAGATATCTGAAGAAACATCTTTTAAAGCCAAAGTTCAAAATGGTAACTCTGGGAATTATCCTTCCCTCTCTAAGGCCAGGGGACTGGCTAGCCTCCCTGGACCTCAAAGATGCCTACTTTCACATTCCCATCAGGTGCTCCCACAGAAAGTACCTCAGGTTTGAGTTGCCCTCAGGCCAATATCAATTCAGAGCAATGCCCTTTGGCCTAACATCAGCCCCAAGGGTCTTCACAAAGTGTCTAGCAATAGTTGTTGCCTTCCTAAAAAGACAAAAGATCTCCATTTTCCCATACTTGGATGACTGGCTCATAGTAGGTCAGTCTCCAGACCAAGTCAAGTCACATCTGCAAGTGACCCAGCAAGTGCTCACTTCCTTAGGATTCCTTCTCAACCTACCAAAGTCAGTTCTCGAACCAGTGCAGCTCCTCACCTTCACAGGTGCAGAACTGGATACGGTAAAGGCAAGAGCCTTCCTTCCCCTGGAAAGGGCAAGGACCCTTATGGAACTGGCCTCTTCTTTCACCATTCAGGTTTCTCGATCAGCAAAGCATTTCCTTCAGCTACTGGGCCACATGGCAGCCTCCACAGCAGTGGTCCAGGGAGCAAGATTCCAAATGAGGGACATTCAGTTCCACTTAAGAGCCTTTTGGTCCCAAAGAAAGGATTCCCTACCAAACTAATCCTAGTGATTCAACCCTGATCCAAGCCTTGCAATGGTGGCAGGATCAGGACAATTTGAGACAAGGGGTTCCATTTGTCACTCAGTCTCATTCTGTGATACTCACCACAGATGCTTCCCTGCTGGGCTGGGGAGCCCATTTGGGGGATCTTACCACCCAAGGACTGTGGTCACCTCAGGAATCTCTGCTTCACATCAATCTCTTGGAACTCAGAGCAGTGTTTCTGGCACTGCAAGCTTTTTCCAAATCTATACAGAACAAGGTGGTTCAGGTCAGAACAGACAACACCACCACCATGTGGTACATCAACAAGCAAGGCGGCACTCTGTCTGCTGCCTTGTGCACAGAGGCAATGAAATTGTGGTCCCTGGTCTATTCCCTGCAAACCTCTCTGATAGCAGTTCACCTCCCAGGGAAAGACAATGTCCTAGCAGATGCACTGAGCAGAATATCCCAGGGCCATCACGAATGGGCCCTGGATCCTCTGGTTTTGAAAGTGATTTTTTCGAGATGGGCACTCCAGAGATAGATCTTTTGCAGCCCCAGACAATCACCAACTTCTCTCTTTGTTGCAGACCCTCAGTTTTGGGCTCAGTCCCCCTGGATGCTCTGATTCTGAACTGGGAAGGGAAATTTCTGTATGCTTTTCCCCTTCCTCTCCTGTTCAGGGTGTTAGTCAAGATAAGGTCACAACCATGCAAAGTGATTCTGATTGCTCCAGACTGGGCCAGACAGCCATGGTATCCCTTGTTGCTGTCCCTAACAGTCCACCTTCCCCTGTCTCTTCCCAGGAATTACAACCTGTTAACATCCTCTCGGGGGAGGATTTGGTACCCGAATCTTCAGTCTCTCAATCTCAAGGCTTGGCTCTTGAAGAGTTGGAGTTTGCAGATCTGCATCTTTCCCAAGGGGTTCTGGATATCCTTAAGGCTTTTCGAAAGGCTTCCACCAGAAAGACTTACAACTCCAAATGGAAAAGATTCAGCATTTGGTGTTCTAAGAGGAACATTTCTCCAGATTCTGCTGAATTGCCTACGGTTCTGGATTATATGGTCTATCTTTATGGCCTAGGTCTCAGACCAGCTACCCTCAAGGTACACTTGGCAACTGTTTCTGCTTTTCTGTCAGGAGGCAATCCTGTATTCTGTAAGTTTTTCAAGGGATTGCTTCACCGCAATCCCCTCTTTAGGGATCCTGCTCCTGCTTGGGACCTTAATGTTTGCATTGCTCAGCTTATGCAACCCCCTTTGAGCTTTTGTCCTAAGCAGAGCTTAAGTACTTGACTTGGAAAACTGTGTTTTTGGTAGCTATTACTTCTGCCAGGCATATCAGTGAATTGCGAGCCCTGTCAGTGGAATCTGATTTCATCTCTTTTCACAGAGATAAAGTGGTCCTTAGAACTAACAGAAAATTCTTACCTAAAGTGGTTTCAGATTTCCACCTCAACCAGTCTGTATCTCTCCCTGTTTTCTTCACTGACCATTCCTCCTCGAGAGAGAGGAGGCTACATAGTTTGGATGTTAAAAGCACCCTTAGCTACTACATAGAGCGTACCAAGGGTCACAGGTTTGAATCCCTCCAGTTGTTCCTCACTTATGGAGAAGTTGGTAAAGGCAAACCTGCCAATAAGAGATCTATTGCCAGGTGGATTGTTTCTTGTATACAATTCTGCTATGAAAAGCTGGGTAGAACTCCACCCTCAGGTCCGAGGGCTCATTCCACAAGAGGTACAGCTGCTTCCCTGGCTGCTGCCAGGGATATTCCTCTCTTAGAAATTTGTCAAGCAGCCACCTGGAAAACTGTCCATACTTTCACCAAACATTACTCTCTGGATATCCAGGCTAGGAGTGATGCTCGGTTTGGCACAGCAGTACTTCAGGCCTATTCCCAAAGTAGGTTCTGTCCCTCCTCCATGGAGGTACTGCTTGGTAGTTCAGTAATAGTCAGAATACAGCAAGACTTCATGTTGTTTGAAGAAAAATTACTCACCTTAGTAATTATGTTTCTTCTAGTGGAGTCTTATATATTCTGACCTCTCCCCTGCCCTCCTCTCAGAACCTAGTTTTTGGGATGTGGGTGGGCAGAGTAGATGAACCCTAGGGTGTCATTTTACCTCTCTTTTGTTTGGGTGGAATGTTGTGTTTTGATGTGTTTTGTTTTTGGGTTTCTGACTTGAGTCTTCCTTTGAAACCAAAAACATTATATATATATATATTTGCCAGTTGGCTAGTAAAAATTTTACAGTCTCCACACAGAACACCTAGTGAGTTTTTGCTCGAAAAGATCTGACGGTTGCAGTTTAAACAACAACAGACAGGGGCTTCAACCGAGTTCGTGATGAACGTTCCATGCAAGGCATAGACAAGTTAACCCTTTGTTCTCTGGGGCAGTTGAAAGGCAGGACCTAACTGCAATAGTCAGAATACAGCAAGACTCCACTAGAAGAAATATAATTACTAAGGTGAGTAATTTTTTCTTCCAGCACTCTGTCTAAGCTGGTATATGCAATGCTGGGGTCTCTCCTGGTTCCCTAGAGGGACGTCTTCTGAGCATGATCTCCGGTGGGGAACTGAGGAGAGGTGGGGCTGCAAGTGTTTATGTAGATGCTGACATGTGGGTGGCCCCTGGCTGATTACTTGCAAAAGTTTACATGTGGTCCTAGCACAGACGTGGGTATAGTTCCAAAGGTGTGGCCTAATGAAAGATTCTGTTGAAGATCTACTGTTATGGTAAGTTTTTATGAAACTGTTCTTTTCATGATGCTAAATGCTCTTCTAATCCAATTTCTATATTACTCATTAGTTTCTTACAGTTTTTAGGTACCAAACAGAGTCTGCTGTCTATTGTCATGATGACCTGGACTTTTTAACATCAGTTTCTAGTGTGGAGGAGACATTCCCCATTGGGTTTTATAATGTTGCTTGGTTAAGTTAGTTTGCCCTCGACTTTTGCAAAGTGGTATTTATTGGGTTGCTCACTGTAGCCTCCAGAACCTGTTTTCTCATAATTTTATCAATAGCACTAATTATCACTGCCAGAAAAAAGTCACTGTGTCAGCATCAGTTACTGTAAGGTAAAAGATTTAATACTAATTTTACAAAAGCAGATAAACAGGAGTTATTATGTCAGTGTGCATTTTTTTAAAGCAGGAGAAAGACAATTATCAGAGGAGCATTGCAACTAAACACTGCAAGCATAGAAATTTGAATAGTAATGAACCGCTGTCAGGAAATTTGACAGTTATACAAGTTGTTCGAACCCCTGGCTAATAAAATTAACAGTGATTTGTTTTCCAGACTCTAGGAAACATGATCACCAAGCTTAAAACAAACTGCAGTCAATAAAAAAACAATAGTAAAGATTTTCATTAAACAGCAGAGTCTAGTTATAAAATGTAGAGGCACATTAACATACAGACCCAACTTCAGGAAGCATTAGTGAAACAAACAGGGCACAATACATATCATACAGTAAATAAGGTGGAAAATCACAGAACACTGTGACAGGGTTGGATAAGGCCCTGCCCCATTTGTTATGCGGAAAGAGTTTAAACGCAAGGGTCTGTTCTATCCTCTCATGTTCTGTCTCTTGTCTGACTTATTGTGCAACCAGATTTTCTTGTGAGACCCAGGAACTGATCATGCTGACGGTTTTGCAATTCTCCGCCTCTCGCTATCTCTCTGCCTTCCCTTGCTACTTCTGCCTTTTTTTCCCCCTTGCATATCTGCAGCTATAAAAAATATATGTGAATCTCTGTGTAAAACTGTGTATGATAATAGGATCCCTTTGTTTAATATTGTATATAGTTATATGGTTAAAATGATTGCAGAAAGCTATTTGGAACTTAGGGGGTTAACCTGAGCTGCAGTTTTTAAGCCTTTTGTAGAGCTGTAAACAATCGGTCAGTTCTGGGTCACTATGTTCTTTTTGCTGCACCTGCATCGAAACTTACAAGAACATTCTGTGAGAAGCAGGCTCTCTTAATGAGTTTCCAGATAAAGACTTATAAAAAGAGCAGCAATGCTTTTGCTAGAGAGACTAGGAGAGAGAGAGAGACTGAAACTTGGAATTAGAGAGACTCCGAGGAAGGACTTTGTTTTCTGTGTTTATACTGCCTTTGTAAATAGTTATACTGAACAATTTTATTTTTTATTTTACTGTTATTGGAAAAAATAAAATGCTGTTTGCGAATTTTGAAACTGCTTCTGGTTTTCCTATGCTTCCTGACCTCTGCCTCGTTGACAGACTCACTCAATAAAGCCGCAGCATGGTGTCATCTCTTGGGATCCCCCTCAGGCAAAGACGGACACAGCACACCTGCTGGGCAGCTGCATCTTCTTGAGTTCCCATCAGGCAAGGGGAGGGCACAGTCAGTATATCCTCTGCCCAGCGGCATCTCCTTGGGTCCCCCTGCTCCAAGGGGGACACAGTCAGCACAACTGCTGCCTAGCGGTATCTCCTTTGGCCCCCCTTGGGTGAGGGGAACACACCGCGGCCGCTACCCGGCATCCTCTCCTTGGGTTCCCCCTTGGGAAAGAGGGGGCATTGCACAGCTGCTTCCCAGCAGCATCTGCTTGGGTCCCCTTTGGGCAAGGGGAGACATAGCACAGCTGCTACCCAGTGGCATCTCCTTTGCCCCTCTTTGGTAGAGGGGGACACAGTCAGAAAAAGCATAGGGGAGACACAGCACAGGTGCTACCCAGTGGCATCTCCTTTGCCCCTCTTTGGTAGAGGGGAACACAGTCAGAAAAAGCACGGCTGGTGTGCTGTTTTACTTTGGCTCCCTCGGGCAAGGAGAACAGATGCAACAAAGCTGTGATGACTTGTCTTTGCCACCCACAGACAGTTGCTCATCTCTACAAGTTGGATTCAGACCAAGGCTGGGCATTCATTCACTTGCTGACTCCTCCCCCCATCTTGCTGTTTTGCTTCCTGCTGATTGTTTTTCTGTTTCTTTCACTGTTCATCTTCTTATGTTGCAAGTGCTGCTTTACAGCGTAGACTTAATTTTTATTTAAATTTTATGGTTATAGCCCAGCAGAGCCTCCTTGTTTTTATGGTCTGAGTGGTGTAGTCGGCAGCATGAACTGAAGGATGGAAACTCGTCATTCATATTGTCTGAAAAGTCAAAGAGGCTTTAGATTTAGACTGAAGGAGTCTAATCCGAGTTGTATCAGCAGATGTGTGATGCAGATGGGTTGTGTCAATGCTAACTAGAATTCCTTCGTCACATTTACTAAACTGCACATTACACTGCAGGTGTTACTACTCTGTTGGGACTGGGTTGCGGTCGGAGTTGCACCAATGACCCCATTGAGCTGTAATAATATAATGAAGACGTAATTTATTCTGTCATATAATAGCAGGATAACTCATCTTAGTGAGTCTAATGTAACCTACCAATTTGTTTTTTTTCTCAAAAATTAAAGGCTTTGACAGATATAGACTCCCACTTATGCAAACAAATCACCAGTGAAGGTATGAAGTAAAATGCATTTAATTCATATCTACCTATATTGTTTTATACCTGAACATGCGTAGACTTTTTGGCTTTAGTGTTCATAAATGCATATTCTGAACTGCCAACAGTTCATAAAGGTTTCCATTCTTCCTCTCCTGTTGAACAATCTGGGGTGCGGGCAGCTGCTGGGTTCAGCACCTGCGGCTGGAATGTCGATCAATGAGCTTGGCAGATGTGAGTATCTGCAGCAGGTTTTGGTACTCACCTTTGTAATCTAGTTTATAAAATGGCTTGTGGGTTTATTTGGGGGAGGGTGTAGGGGATTTTTAAACGCCGTGGTTTTTGACACACACAAAAGGTATGCAACAAGCCGACAGGATGCGGGGGAGGCGAAACGAGGGAGGTGTTAGTCAGCAGCCAGTGGGATACTTACAGATCAGTCAGCCAGTAGGGGAAAGTGGGATCGGGGCTATGTTATGTTGAGACACGCTACAGGGATGTGTAGGTGTTAAGGGGTGTAGCCAGAAATGTTCATTTTGTACACATACTCTCCACCTGCTACCCCCTTTAAAGAAATTGTACACAGCATCTCCAAATGCTGCCCCCATTACAAACACAGCAGATCTTTGTCAGATGACTCATCTACTCTCTAAACAGGTTGCACACACATCAGTCTCCTAGACCAGCCTACAGTAACTCAAATACACACATTTGAATGATAATGGTAACAAAAGAGGGATACGGTTGGGACAAGCACACAACAAAATTGTACACAAATGTGTACAGTGAATATGCCTGCCTACACTCTTGTAGGTGTTAGAAAGAAAAAAGTTACCAAAATACGACACGTTACTTCAAACCCAAACATCAATCAACATGAAAAGTCAACAAAAAGGATTTTACCTTGAATGTAACGAAACATACTTCTGTCTGTGTTTTACTGTGTCAGTAAGTGTTGCTTGCTATCAGGTACGCAGTTGAGACACCAGGACAGTATGTACAGATAACCTGTTCTGTAACTTGAATTGCACATGCCTGTTCTTCAGGGCTGTTCTCTAATGGCAGACTGCATGGTTTGTTGCCTTCCAAAACCTTTGGTACTTTGATTGGCTTTATCCTTATACCTGTCCTTTGCCTCTCTTTCACTCTCTGCTTTTGACTTCCTGTATGTCTTATTTTTTTCTTTCTTTCTATATCCGTTTAGCTAGCCACATTGATTTCATGCCCTTCTTGTTATATTTCACTCTCTTTTGTATATGCATTTCTTTTTGGCTTTTAACATGCTCCACTGAACATTTACAGTTTTCCTTGCCGTACTCCTGCACTAATCCCAATTTTTGAACTCTTCCCTTATGCTGTTGTAGCTCTCTTCCCTATAGTTGTAGTACATTGTCAACCCTCATTCCACAGCCTGTTTTTTTTTGTTTGTTTTTATGATTTGGAACAATACCGTGTTCTCTGTCTGTTTTTATTCTTTGCTTGTAATTGACTTTACAGAAGTGACTTGAGCTGCTTGGAAAGACTTTAAAGTGAGGCTGTTTCAGATTGTGCTTGGTTCTGTTAATCATCTTCTCTAGGGATTAACCACTGCCATGAGTCACACTGGCCCTGTACACAGTTACTAGGGATTGTCAATAAGTGTCTGCAATAGCCACCTAACGATGGCCCTTGCTGTTGTGCCCAATTGTGTATAGTTAGGTGCCTTCTCTGCGCAGTCACTAAATGCATTGCAACTGTATATGCGGGGTGGGGGTTGGATGCAGCTCACTTGCAGCGCCATGCTTAAAGCATTGCGCTTCTTGCAAAACCCTGTAAACCCTATTGCGGAATGTTGAGACACTCCCTGCCTGTCTTACAGGCAAGTGGTAGGAGCATCTCAAAACAGCGACAGGGTCAGAGCTAGTGGGAGATGGAGATCATTTGGAAACCTGAAGCATCTGCCAGCCATGCTGGAGGACAGGGCTAGGGAGGTTCTTACCCTGGACATCAGGGATGTGTGTAAATATGGGGAGTGGGTTGATGGAAGGTGCACTGTAGTACCAGTAAAGTAATAAGGAAGGATGAAAAAAATATTAAAGGAAACAACCCAGAAGCAGGCCTAAAGGTGATGTTTGGATTGGTAGGGTGGAGACTTTGGTGGTAGCTCCAGTTCCTGATTGGTGGTGTGCAGTCCAAAGCACTATGGATGTCGCAGTCCAGGGTGTTAGTGCACATAAACCCTGTTAGCTCCTACTAACATCTGGAGGTCTCAACTGCAATGGCGACTAAAAATAATTTTAGTGTAAGCTCTAAAATGTGGTGCAATAGAGTGGCTGTTTGCACCTGCTTTGTACATCCACACATGACTTTGCAACAGTGTATTGGGCTCACGGTCTGTAGAGATGCATCAGAACTCAAAGAAAGAAAAATAAACTGATAAGCAGGAATGACTTTTTTTCCTTATTGAAGTAGCTGTAGCTCAGCTGAGCAGTCGCATCTTGTTCAGAGTGTGGATCTGCTTCTGAAGTGTACAGGTGGTGGGAGCCAAGCCCGTGGAGAACAAATGACATTCCTGGGGTCACACAATGAGTATGTTGTAAAGCTGACAGTCACATTGGGACCTCTTTGTCATTGATGCATACTCTAATTACTAGGCCATGTTGCCTGCTTCTAACTGATGATGCAAACCAAATGACCCTGTAAACAGTGTGTGTGTGTGTGTGTGTGTGTGTGTGTGTGTGTGTGTGTTACCTTCCAACAGCTATGAATTTCACACAGTGCTATGAGTTTTAGTCTCAGGTTTACCCTTGTTCCGTGAAGGTTTTCTGATGTTCCTGACAATGTTAGAGCTATTTCTGGACATAAAAACTAAATTGATAGAAGCATTCCTTAACAGTTGATGGGGCCTGCTGGTCTTAAGTATTCTTAGTTCTACACATTCTGGCCATTTGCTCTAAATTTTGAAGGCCAGTGCTATGCATTTAATGCTGAGCGGTTGAGAGGTGTGGTGTGTGTGTGTGTGTGTGTGTGTGTGTGTGTGTGTGTGTCTGTCTGTCATATTACTTTGCTTGCCACTTCAGGAAGTGCCAAGTGAACCCATTGTGTGGAGCTATAAGAAGCACAAGGAGAACAGAAAAGTAATCCCTTCTCTTACATATTCCTAAAATTGACATGTAGCCCATACTTGGGTAAGTTCACATTGAAACATAGAATTTGTCAGCAGAAAAGGACCACTTGGCCCGCTCAGTCTGCCCAGATGTTTTCTGCCTAGTCCGTCTCCCTAGACCCTAATTTGTCTCCAGTGACCCTCCTCCCTCCCTGCCTATTTGCTAATATTCCCCTATGTCTATCCCACACATGCTTAAGCCTGCTGCTGTTTTTGCCTCCACCAGTCCACTGGCAGTGTGTTCCAGGCATCTACCACCCTTTCAATGAAGTAGTCCTTCCTCACATCCCTCTTAAATTGTCCCTCGGCTTCATCGCATGTCTCCTACTCCTGGTGTCTTTCTTATTCAAAAGAGACTCCCTTGGCCAGTTCATCAGCAGAAAGGTAGTGCTACTGCTCTCAACGCCAGTGACCTGGGTTTGTGAATGAGCCCAAGTCATCAGGGGGCTGGCCGAACTTGTGTGTGGGGGGGGAAGGGTTGAGCATCCCAGAGGACAGTTTCCTTCCCCAGGGAGGGAGTGTCCCATCTGCCGCTACTACACTGGTCCCTAGTTGCATGGGACTGTAGTGAGTGGTGTGACCAACGGCGGGAGGAGCCGCGATGGCTGTTGATGGCATCACACTTGTGTGCATACATCCTTGTAGCCCTTGCACTCGTGACTCCTAGGGAGCAGGCACAGAAAATGAGAAAAATGCAGTGTCCTGCGCCTGACAACAAAGATCCTCCAGTGCCATTGCATTCCTCTGCTTGGCTGGCAAGAGGTGTCTCCAGATGAAATGTAGAATGTTGAGGGCATATCCCCTCCATCCATCACCACCCGGGGTGGGGTGGGGACAAGCCGAGGCTCTGTGGAGGATTGCACATCAGGGAGTTCAGGTAGAACAAGGAACAGTGGTCAGCCTTGGGAGACTGGAGGAAGTTCAGAGGCAGTTTAAGACCAGGCAGAAAAAGAAATTACAAAAGAAAACAAACAAATAAGACTCCTCTTCTTCATGCTCTGTTCACCTTATGAGGTACTTGTAGGTCTCTATTATGTTCCCTCTTGCCTGCCTCTCTTCCAGGGTGTATATGTCGAGATCCCTTAGTCTCTCCTAGTAAGGCTTTTGGTGGAACCGCTGCACCATTTTAGTTGCCCTCTCTGAACTGCCTCCACCCTGTCTGTGTCATTTTTGAGGTGCTAACAGTGCTCCAGGTGGGGTCTCACCAGTGAGCACTGCACAGGCAACACCACTTTCCTCCTCCTCCTGGAGATACTACTCCTTGTGCACCACAGCATCCCACTAGCACTATCCACTGCTTTGTCACTCTGCCCTGCAACTTTTTGGTCAATAATTATGATAACCCTGCGGTCTGTTTTCTGCTCAGTGACTGTCAGTACCGGTCCCCCGCATCCTATACTCCTATGCCCTAGGTACATGATCTTGTACTTTTTTCATTGAATCCCAGCTGCCGTGCTCGTGACCACTCCTCAAGTTTCCCAGCATCTCTGCACATTATCCCCTCCCCCTCCTGAGGGTCTGCCCTTTTACAGATATTGGTATCATCTGCAAAAAAGCATACCTTCCTTCCAGTTCTTCTGAAGTCTCACAAAGACATTGAAGAGGACTGGTCCCAGTACTGAGCCCTGCAGCACCCTGCTGGTCATTCTCCCATCACTGGAGTGATTGCCGTTAACCACCACCCTCTTGACGCCCATCCTTTAACTGGTTTCTAACTCAGTTCACCACTTTGGATACTGCCCCAAGGCTGCTCAATTTCTTTATTGGTCTCCTGTGTCTCACAGTGTCGAAGACCTTGCTTAAGTCCAGATAGGCCATGTTCACTGCTCTAACCTGATCTATTTTCCTGGTCACCCAGTCAAAGAAATCAGTCATGTTCATCTGGCATGGCACCCCCTTTGTGAATCCATGTTGCCTGTGGTCTTGCAGCCCATTTGATTTAAGATAACTCTACCAGCCTTTCTTTCAGCAGGGTTTCCATTTACTCCCCCACCACTGAAATAAGACTGCCTAGCCTACAGTTGCTAGCCTCGACCCTGCTGCCATTCTTATGTAGAAGGACCATGTCTGTTCTCCTCCAGTTCTCTGGAACCATGCCCGTTTCCAGTAAACTGTTGAATGAGGCAGTCAGTGGGAAGCTAGCACCTCCCTGAGTTCCTTTGTGTGTGTCCCGTCTGGTCCCATAGCCTTGTATACCTTCATGCTGCAAGTCTCTTCAGGACGCAGTCCTCTGAAAATGGAATTGTGTCCACCTCCCCTTTGTTCCTGCTGCTCTCAGGTGATCCTCCCCACTCCACTGTGAAGACAAAGCAGAAGTACCTGTTCGGGATGGCAGCGTTTTCTTCGTCCAGTTCTGCATGGTCTCTACCTGCTGCCCTCCTTATCCTTACTATCCCTCCCCTTGTTTTCCTCTTATCACTTAATGAACCCGAAGAAAGTCTTATCCCCTTTATCTACCCCTTTGGCTAGCCTTACCTCTGTCTGTGTCTTTGCTCCTCCTCACAACCTTTCCTGCTTCCTCTGTTTTACTTGGTTCACCTCCCTGTCCTCCTTCTTCTCAGTTTCCTTATACCTTCTGAAAGCCACCCATTTTTTTCTTCACCACCATGGCCAGTTTCCTAGAGAACCAAAACCGTCTCTTTTTTCCTTCTGCTTTTACTCACCTCCTTCATGTAGAGGTTGGTTGTTATGATTATCCCCACCCTTATTTTCCCCACTGTGTCTCTATCCTTCCATGGCAGTCCACCCTATGTGGTAGTTTCTGCAGCAGCCTCACATTTCTTTAAAATCCACCCTCCTAAATTCCAGGACACCCGTTCTCATGTGGTTAACCTCTGTTTCCATCTATTTTTATGTATATTTTCTACACCTCCTCTGCCCCGAATGAGTGTGGCAGATTTACCTGCCTATTCAGTCTGGATATACCAGATGTCATAGTGCTGTGGGCTGGCAGAGAAGGGATTCCTGCTCCCCTCTTTTCTTTGTGTCATGAGACTTGACGGGGTGCTGGCCAGCCTATGGGACAGTTACTACGTAAATCCCCCACTCATGATTACGCAGCATGGTGCGTCCCTTCCCCATGTCCCATGCCCTCCGTTACTTGTACATCTGCAGGTGGTGGTACTGCATTGGGACATGCCCCCCGAAGAGGAGAGCATCTTCTGGGACGCTCGACTTCCCCAGCCTCTGTTTTCTATCTTAATGTTAAACCACACTGTATGGTGATCACTGGTACCTAGGGGACTGCCCGCTGTGAAGGCTGCAATGTTGCATAAGCAGATAAGCAGACTGTTCCAGGATGCCCAGGGCTTTGCTTTACCTTTATATTCAACATGACAGAGTAACTCTTCTCAGGGCAGAAGAAAATCCATACAGTACATAAAACGGAAGGTTCAACTCCTCTAATAGTATAATGTTTTTTTAGTATCATCTTCTTTCCCCCTATCAGACAGTGTTTTGTGGCAGATGCCACTTCATTAAGTATGGAAGCTTCTAAACAGTGGGAAGATGGCTGGTCCCAGCACATTGTAGACGCACAACATGACAGAACTGTAAGGTACCTGTGATTTGTTTTTTGGTTTTAAGCATTATTTGCTGGGAGGTTGCAAAAACTGGCAAAAATAACAAGTTTAGGCCGGGACACAGTTCCTGTAAGCATATGAATATTGTTAATAGAGAAACCACTAAGCCCGATGAAGTGGCATCTGCCATGAAATGTCTGATAGGTGGAAGGCAAGATGAAATTAAAAAGATTATACTATCACAGGAATTGAAGCATCTCTTACGTGTTTTGTAAGCACCAGGTCCAGCACTGCCTCATCCCTAGTAGGTGCTTCGACTAGCTGCCTGAAGAGAGTCCTTTGTGGGGAGTCAAGGCTGGGGCTGCTCCTTGGGGAAATTGTTTAACCAGGAAAGGCACACTAAGCCAAAGCTTGTTTCCATGTGCAACCTGGGAGCACAAGAAAGTTAAATGACTTGCTTACGGTTGCACAGTATACAAGTGGGGCTAATGAGATTCAAACCCAGGTCTCCAGCTTTGCAGTTCAGTGCCCTTAACCACTGCATTATACTGCCTCCCTTGCCAAAGCAGCAGTTGGTATGCTCCACTCCATGCCTGACAGATCGAAGTCGTGAACTTACAGCACCTGGCGGGGTGGAACTAGCAGTGTATCAGGCAACACGCTTCTCATGGAGCTCCGAGTGTGTGTTACAATAAATTCAACTTTTCTCTCTTTTATATCAGCTGTCATCAAGAAAGTTGTTAAAATTTGATAATATATTTGATTTGCTATTGAACAATATCAAACTTCAATATGGGGAGACCAAGGAAACAAGCAAAATCGGATCAACAAGTGGCGGGTTCGGCCTCCATGCAGGCCGTGCAACAAAAGTCTGCAAACCAACCTGGAGAACCTCCTGCCACCCTGGACTCACTTCAAAAAGCCATCTCAGCCTTAACTCAGTTGGATAATTGGCTCAATCAAAAACTGGATCTCTATACTAATCGGCTGGTGGTGGTGGAAAATAAAACTGAGACTTGCTAAAAGTGAGGAGTCGGAGAAGGTGGCAGCAAAAACACTAGCGATAGTAGCTATCAATGTTAAGGAGCATGCCTTGTTTTGGAATCATTTGGAGCAGCTAGAAAATACAGTCAGAGCACTAATGTCCATATTCTTGGAGTGCCGGAAGGAACAGAAGAGTCCGATCTGGCAGAGTTCTTGGAGCGGTGGCTTCCAGAGACAGTAGGATTGGGCCACCCAATACCAGTGGTGAAGGCTGGTACTGCATTACTCCTCAGAGGGCCAGGATGGGGGAATGATGATCCAAGGACTATTCTAATGGCTACAGACTCCTCTGGATCCAGGGACAAAATTTTGAAAGCTGCCCGAGAGCAGAGCCCAATTACCATTGGAGAACAGCGTGTTTTGTTTTTTCTGGACTATTCATTTGCAACATGCCAGAGAAGGAAGGCATTCGAGGGCATAGCTTCAAAACTGAGAGATGCTGGAATTGGATACCATCTTGTATTCCCAGCACACTTACAATTTACCCTAGAAAGCAAGCAGTATTCGTTTATGGATCCCAAAGCGGCTGGAGCCTTGACTAAGTAATTTCTCAGTTCACACCCTCATACCAATGTGTTGCACTGTGCTGTGTCGGAATCGGAGGACACTTGAAACTTTGGTATTTCTCCAAGTCTCCCCAGTTAGACTTTTGTCTTTCTGTATTTTGTAAATTAAGCAGTGTTCGCTGTTGATTGGATTTAAGGTATAATGGGGCTCAATTAAACATTTTCAGTATTTCTATTTAGTTTTACAATGTGTGGTGAGCCTCTTCTGTTTATGACTTACTGATTGTTACTGTTCGTGGGTAGAGGGATGGGCGGAGGACATCCTCAGCGGCCACTACTACTGTATATTTAAAGTACGTTAGACTAAGTAAAGGTGGGGTGTGATCTGCCACCTACAGGGACAAGAGGGTGTTTCTCCTCCATTATTATCACTGAGGTGGTTGCTGTGGAAGACCCCCTACCTTCTCCCTGTTTCTATGGTTATTTGAAATTGGGGGAATCAGTAAGATGACATAATGCTATAGCCACACTGTTTATAGCATTTCAAGATGTTCTTAGCATGTTTTTTTTTGCTGAATCAAGTATTACAGTGCTTTTTTAAAGACACTATCGTTTTTGCTTGTACAATGTTTAGACAGCACTCTGCTCTTGTGGAGCTTATTGGGAAGCCTGAATACTGGGTCAACGTTTTATGCAATTGAATCTATAAGCCTACAAGGCTGGTGTGCTGATGTAGGTACAATATATGCTGGAATAGATTATCGCATTGACTGCACTAATAGCTCCTTTGGTGTAAAACCTTCTTAACATGGACTTTAATGTTGAAACGTTCCCCCCATGAGGTAACAGTAGGAAATGTGACACAGACATTCTGCATTAGCTTATGTATTTTCTTTTATCACTTTGCCATTTCATGATATTTTTGTATTGGTTGTATATCATAACTTACACAATAATAAGTAAAAAAAAAATTAAAATTAGTAGCACCTCTCCCTTACTTGTCATCCTGATGATGGCTTCCCCTAGAGTCTTAACCAACTCCTCTCCCTCTACTGGAGGCCTGTATACCGTCTCTGTATGGATATCAGGCCCCAGAGCCTGTCTTTGGGATGATCCACAGCACCTCAAGCTCTTCCTTTTTCTCCATGTGCCTCTATGACCTTGATTCCACCCCGCCCCCATATAGTATAACCCCTCGTCCCAGGCCTGTCTCTGCCAAACAAAGAGTAACCAAGTATAGTCATTTCCCGGTTATGGTTGTCAGTGCCGCACGACTCTGTTATGGCCACCAAATCCAGGCTAGTCTCTGCCGTGATGGCTTCCAGGTCTGAAATGTGGTTTAAGGCTCTGAGCTGCAAATCTGGAGACCTGGGTTTGAATCCCACAGCCCCCACTTGCATACTGTGTGACCCTGAGCAAGTCACTTAACTTCCTTTTGCTCCCAGGTTGCACCTGTAAACAAGCTTTCAGCTTAGTGTGTCTCATCTGGTTAAATAATTTGAAAAAAAAATGTTATTTCCCAGACTACTTCAGCTGGTGTGCTAGCAGCTTAGGCATGATCAAAGACCATCAGTGTTCCAAATGCTGCAGTGTACTACTTGTGAATTAGCACGTCATTAAAAGTGGTTTGTTGAAATATTTAAAAAGTATATACGTTATTAAGGTGTCGGTGAGAAACTAATTATCAGTGAATTGCAAATTATGTACATATCTGCCGTTAACCCTAGCTGTACACTCCAGTGATTGCTTATTTTGTGTTATGTGCACAGTTTTTTAATTAACGTATGAACTGAGTTCTGTACAGTACGTAAGGAACATATGGCTCAGCAAGTACATTATAACTATATAGCCTTTGGCAAAACTGATTTAGAAAAAATGTCTCTCTCATGCAGGGAATTGTTTGGGAGCACAATATGATTTGTGATAGTGTAGTGCATTTTCTTCATCTTAACAGGTGTGTTTCTCTAAAACCTTTTCACACAGTACATGCCGTATGTGTAGTGGAGCTGCAGTTGTCCGATAATGTAAGTGGGGATAGTTTATAGATAAAATTCGATAATACTTTAGTCTGGCACTTCTGCATGTACTGTTTTCAAGACTGTGCTTTTGTACTGTGGCTTTGTATACTGAACATCTTTTTTTAGTCATTTAAAATGTTTTATTTTTAAGAAATCATAAAGCAACACATACAGATATGCTATATGTAAGCCATTCAGTTTACTGGTAGTTGCAAGTAATATATCATTATGCCAATAGGAGATGCTGCCCTGCTGATTTGGTTTTCCAAATTGTGTTGCCCTGGAGACATTTATTCGGGAGACTGTTTTTTTTGCTTTGTTTGTTTTTATTTGCCAGTGCCTTTTTGTAGGGGAATATCTTGAGAAACAGTGATCCAGATGTATACCAGATGGAACGGACATTGATTGCTATGGCTTCTTGAGCCTGTTAGCGTCTTGGCAGTGGTGACCTACTTATACTGTACATAAGTTTTAGCTTCCGATTTTCTCTTGCACTTTAAGCAGTATTTTTTTTGTCTTTGTTTTTTTTTGAAAATGTTATTTTTAGTCTTCTGCTTTTTTTTTCTTGATTCACTCTTTACACTGCCACCTGAACTATCTCTCTCTCTCTCTCTCCAGAATCTCCATGGTGTGAGCCCCTCTCCCAATCTACCTGCTTCAGATACCATGAATAGACAAGTATATTCATATCCTGACAATGCAAACCAGAGCTGATAGGAAAATAGTATGTGGTCTCGTAGGATAGTCCTTTCCAAAGCCTATAGATTTTACCACATTGGGGTTAATGCAGTGTAAATTAAAAATCCAACAGTTTATAAAATATGAGCTGTAAAACACCAAAACATTGGCAGTGCAGAGCAGTATGATTTATTTATTTAGTTTTTGGTTACCAGATAAGTGCAGTAGACAAGAATTTGCCTATTTTTAGGCATGGCCCGGGAAGTTACAGACAGACTAGTAGTACTTTCAGTGGTACTTTACAGTGACAGTCATTTGTACAGTAGAGCAGAATGTAACCAGGTTTAACAGTATAGTACAGGATACTAATATGAAGTATAAACTAGCTACCCGATATAACAAAATGCAAGGGTTAAACTGTTGCAGGTTCATAGAGCAGTGTAAAATGAGGCACAAATAGGGAGACAGACAGTAACCATAACAGATGAGACAGCCCTGGCTATAAGCAGGAGCAAGAAAATACATTCTGGGCCCCATTTTTTGGAGCCAACCAGCTGCGCACGCCAACAGGCATGCCGTGTGAAAAATTTAGGGCCAGACGGTTTTGGCACCATATTCAAACAGATAGTGCTGTCTGAACTGACTGTGCATGGCATGTGGTCACCATGTTTGGCAAAGCATTACCAGAGGGCAGGGCTGAAGACCGCTCATAGGGTTAAAATGCGCCGCACACTGGTGAGTGTCGTGGCCTTTATGGGTGTTTTTCAGCCCTAACATGCATATGAGCCCATTGGGCATGCATGGCGCTAAGGGGCCATTTGCATGCCCATTATGGGCTCATCTGCATGTGAGCACCTGGCCCTAGTGCACAGGGCCAGGTCCTCCCCCAGTAATTCTTCCATACTCCCTGGTGGTCTAGTGGTCTCTTACTAGCCAAAATCCCTTGCCCAATTATTATTTTAAAATTTGTGGTGGTCTAGTGGTCCCTCCCTAGCTCCGATCCCTTCCCCAGTAATTCTTTCATACTCCCTGGTGGTCTAGTGGTCCCTCCCTAACTCAGATCCCTTCCCTGGTTATTCTTCCGTACTCCGTGGTGGTTTAGTGGTCCATCCCTAGCCCTGATCCCTTCCCCGGTATTTAATTTATAATCCCTGGTGGTCCGGTGATCCCTTTCCTGTTCTCAGATTGCCGCCCTGCCTCAAAGAAATACAGTCCCTGGTAGTCTAGTGGCCCTTCTCCACCCTGGCAGGTAGTGATCCACCATCCCATATCCCCCCACCTCAACCCATGCTGGCAACTGGCACAGCCCTCCTCACGCCGTCATGACCAGATGCCGACTGAACTATCAGTGAGTGTGTACAATACATAGAATGTGCTCATTGGTTGACTGGCTAAGGAGGGACCTCTAGACCACCAGGGAATATGAAAGAATTACCGGGGAAGGGATCGGAGCTAGGAAGGGACCGCTGAACCACCAATGTGAAGTTATATTTATATGGGGACAGGGATCAGGGCAGGGGAGGGACGCTGAGCCACCGATGTGTTAATATGTTTATGAGGACGGGGATCGGGGCAGGGGAGGGATACTGAACTGCCAGGGTACCCAGCTGTTGACAGTGTGAAGACGTGTCTGTGCACTGTTAAGGGCTGGGTTTCAGAAGCATTAAACTGCGCCACTGCTGGTGGCTGTTTAGTGCTTCTGAACTTTCAATATTGTTCCGTGCCGCATATGTATGAAGGAACCCTCATTTGCATAGGCATAGCACAATATTGTGCATGACGTAGCTGTCGGGGGTGAGTCATGCATCTGTGCCCATTGAATATGGGCATGCCTCCCACAGCTGGCACGATTCTAGGTTAGCACGGCACAAATCAGGTTTGTGCTGCACTAATCTTTTAAAAATGGGGCCCTATGTGCACTTAGTTTAAGTTCCTACAGTTGGCAGCATACCACTCAACTGTGCCAACCACAATCCATGGGCACACAGGAATTCATAATAACTAAGGTTATAAAAATGAACACCGAGCCGGCCCGGTGGTGCTGAGGGTTGAGGCCCTGGATGCCACATCTCGCTCCATGCTGGCAACCCGGGTTCGGAAACAGACTCGGGTCAGCGGTGGGTCGGCCAGGGGGAAAAGGATTGAGCACCCAGCAGCTTGCTTTCCTTCTTCGGGGGGGGGATGTGCAGCTAACTCTGCTGCAAGATTGCCACCTTCTGGGACACCAGGGGAGGTCCTTGCATAAGGGAGCACAAGCAGCAACACAAGGGGGTTGACGCCGGCAGGGAACTGAGACGGACGCACGTCTCAACATGCGCCTGATCCCTTGTTCCCATTGCAAGCTGGCGTCAGGGGTGGAGAAACTATGAGGAAAATGCCCTTCGGCACCCTGGAGCCAGTCTCACCATCAGCCGACCAATTGCAGATCCCGGAGTGCAAGCTCGCTGCAGAGGATGAGAGGAGAGGTACGGGGGAGATCTCTCTTCGCTCTGCCCAGGGGGTAATCTGGGACATCTAATTGGTCCCAGCAAGCAGCGAGTGTAGCACTCTAGGAGCAGACCCAGATGGCCGGTATAGATGTGGAGGGTGTCACTCCCTGAGCATGGAAGGAGAGGGGTTGAGGGGATGGGCATGTGAAAATAATAAGTTAAAAAAAAATGAACACTGAAAGACTATTGCCCTTTTTTTAGTGTTTATTGCACAATGCAACTCACAAGTGACATCGAAAAAACAGGTGCGTTCACAGCAAAAAAAGGCAAGCTAAACATCACTGAGGCAGTTGCAGTAATGGCCCAGTGCTTTGGTTCCCATCAGGAAATAGCCATCTTTCAGTTTCAGACATCTTTAAATACATTTCATTAATTAAACAATACAAAAAATGTGCCAAATCCAATTCTTTACACACACCTAATCGAAAATAAATTACCTAAAGTGCTCACGCAGATTTTGTGCTTAATTAAAAACAATTGTCATTAGATACAGTAGCAGTCTTGCAATCAATATTAACTTCCGAAAATATTATTTTATCCAATTATTGCTATTGAAGAGTAACAGGATAAGAAACGGGGAGATAAAATGATGATACAGTGACATCAGTGCAGCATCTGTTAAAAGTACCCCATCTACATAGAGCTGTTATTTGTGACCCAATCGATTTAAATATTCATGAGTCAATTACTTGGTACTTGTATTTATTCAGCACATGTGCTGCATTAATCTCATTCCATGATTGTGAAAATCAAAATTATATTTTTAAAGTTCGACAGTAGCAACAGCAGATTGAAATACTGTATCTGTGTTGAATTCACAAACTACAGATGTCAGTCTTGTACTTTTTTGTATGCATTCACAATGTAGGCACTACGTTTACTTCCAGCAGCAGCAACAACAAATTAAAATGTTGCCCTGTTCAGCTTCAGTGTTACATATATCAATTCTATTATGTTTACATGCATTGAAATATAAACAATATTTTAAAATTCCACCATTGGTAATAGCACGGTGTGATGTTGTCTCCAAGTTGAATTTCATAGCTGTAGATGTCAGGGCATGTACTGATGTATTACAGAAAATCCCATCTGGTGCTGGTAGATCACTTATCTATTTTAGTAGGCTGTTCTATTTTTTAAGAACTAAGGAGAGAAAGAGCACAGTATTAATTATGGCATCATGTGACACATATTCCAAACTACACCGAATATTCTGAAAACCATACCATTTTCAAGTAATTGCTAGTCTCCATGATGAAAATAAAAGGAAAAATCATTTTAACTATTAAAGGAAAACTAAGCTTTTAACATTGGAAACATTTTTTTTTGTCCTGTTTACTTACTGTATTTTAAGTTTGTTAACTCCGCGATTGCCAAACATGGTGGACCCAGCATGGTTTTATTACATCTACCAGTGTGGCGTCGCACCACTCACCACAGTACAAAATGTATTGGGGCGAGCGATGCGGCACTGCACTGGTAGATGAAATGGAACCGCACTGGGTCCACCATGTTTGGCGATCGCCGAATTAACAAACTTAAAATACAGTAAGTAAACCGGACAAAATGTTTTTTTCTTATGTCAAAAGCTTAATCGGGGGGGTAGTGCTTTCGTGGGTTGGAGTTTTACATTAATGACAGTTTTTCTTTAAAGGAATTGTGTGAGCTAACAGTTTGGGCTTCGTAGCCCACTACTGTAGGGCAGCGATAGCCCCTCTGTGTAAAAATATTTTTTTTTTACTCGCTTGATAACGTTTGGGAAGGGATCGTAATTTGTCCAAACTGGGGCCAGGCGATCCCTTCCACTTCGAGTTGCTTATGCCCCAGCGCTCCCCAGTTGTGGCGTTTAATCAGGAGGCGGGGCGTGTCTATACAGGTCGATGGGGCTAACTTTTAAATGATTTTATTAAACTTTAAATGAATGTTTGATAAAAATGAAAGCCACTGCTCAACTAATAGGGTCCCTATTAGTTGAGCAGTGGCTTTCATTTTTATCAAACGTTCATTTAAAGTTTAATAAAATCGTGTTAAAAGTTATCCCCATAGACCTGTATTAGGCGCGTTCCCACGCTCTCCCTGGTTAAGCGTCACAAAACGGTGAAGCGCGCGGGCAGAGCAGGCAAACTCAGAAGTGAAAAGGGATCGTCTGGCTCCCAGTTCGGACAAAATTACTATCCCTTCCCAAATGTTATCAAGTGAGTACAAAAAAAATTATTTTAACACAGAGGGTCTGTCACTGCCCCAGAGTAGCGGGCTATGAAGCCCAAACTCTGATTTTGTTTAAATCACACATTTACTTTAACAAACTTTACTGAATAATAACTACATAAATCAAAATGAAACAAATGCATTACCACTGGGCCAGCCCAGTGGCATGGAGGGCTGAGGCATCCATGCCTTACCTCTTGCCGCACTGGCAACCTGTGTTCGTGGTGCGAGTGGGTCATCGGGGGTCAGCTGGGGAAGGGGAGGACTGAGCATCCAGAGGACAGCTCTCCTCTCCCAGGGAAGGTGGATTGGCAGTTCCGCCAAATAACTGCCCCCAGGTGGAAGCCTGAGTGTAGTGCAGGTCGGGGATGCCAATGGACAGGAGGGTGCTGTGGGACCCGTAACATGTGCGTGCCTTCACTTGCACATGCTGACATCTGTGCCCTGTCAATGGGGTGGGATGAAGGGAGAAAAGCAGAAACTGGATTGGGGGATGCTGCAGGCTCCATGACACCCAAGCCGTGCTCTCGACCCTCAGCACCGCCAGACAAACTGGATTTGTGCACCGGGGGTGGGAGGTGGAGATGGGATGGCCCTCCCCATCCTGGCGGCATGACTGAGGGGAGGAATCATGGGGGATTTGCCGGTATCAGGCTTGAGGGTCTGGGAGCGAGCAACGCGGCTTACAGAGAGGGCGGATGAGAGGAGCCCCAGGGGAAAAAAACAGAAGAAGTATTACCACAGTCATTTATTCTACTAATATCCTAGCTTAAATAAATCTTTTATTATCCCATTTATATAGTTATATCCTACCTTTTGTCAAATTAAAAAAAACTCATCTTGAAAACAAAAAAAATTACTGTATTTAAATTACTGAAGAGATATACTTGTGGACCCATTATGATGGAAAATAATGTGGTTTCCACGTTCCCTGAATACCAGTATTCTTGAAAAACAAGAGTTATTTCATATTGAAATCACTATTTGAAAAGTGAAACCAGGACATTGACGCTGGATGCGCATGCTCTGAGTCCTGGTTTCCCTCTTCAAACTGCGATTTCAATATGAAATAACCCTAATTTTTCAAAACGACTAGTATTACCAACATCATCTTAGTTAATAGAATACAGATATAGAAACATGTATTCCCTGGAGGAGAGGAGAGGAGAGACAGGGGGGATATAATTGAGGTCTTTAAATATCTAAAGGGAATGAACAGGGTCAGCACTGATAGTCTGTTCTAGGTAAGGGAGGAAGGGACCACCAGGGGACATTCCATGAAGTTGGTTGGCAGGAGGCTCAGGGGTGAGACTAGGAGATGTTACTTTACTTAGAGGGTGGTGGACCCCTGGAAAGCACTGCCTGCAGAACTGGTGGCTGTTGATGCAGTGGAGGGGGTTCAAGAGGGGCTGGGACAAATATATGGGAAAGGTAAAATTGGAGAATGCCAGAAACGGAGGTGTAACTCTGGTGGGGGGTGGATTATGAGTGAGGCGGGGGGGGGGCAGCAAAGGTGTCTGGACTGTGTGCTGCAAATTCGAGCAGACTTGATAGACCTTTTGGCCTAGTTTGCTGGCATCTTAGTATGTTAGTATATATTTACTTTAAATTACTTAAAAATTGCCAAGATCATTCATGCATAAGTTTGACGCAATTCAGCGCCATAGCACTGTTGGGAATGTGGGGGAAAAAGAGTGCCGCCCACGGCACATAAAGTCATGATGTTTATGCAATGTTTTTGGGCTCAAATACTCTTCTTATAAAGAAAGTATGCACATTATGATTCACATCTATCAGTGAGTCTGGATTTGTCGCAGGCACACTCAATAAAGGGACATTGAAAATAAGTCAGAAAGCTGACAGTGTCCCTTTAAGTTGCTATAATGTGATGGGCATTGGTTCAGGTTCCTTTTGCAGATGTTGTGATGGTCAACGGTAGAGCCTAATAGGTTGGTGGTGTAGTACAGTACTTTCTGATTGCTGCACTTGTGTCCTTGATTGAACCTCATTAATAACTGCTGTCAGCGGCCATAAATGTTGCAGCCCTGCTTAGGCTGTATGCATGTCACAGTTAGTGACAATCCCTGGTCGACATGGACAGTATACCAAGTAAGGGGTGAGTGGGCTTAGTAGGGCATGCAAAATGAAATTGATGTTTTGAAGTCATAGGACTGTTTTCTTATGGATAGCTGGTATTTTTATATGGTACATTGGAGCTAATTTAAGTGCACATCTGACAAATGCACATTTTGAATAAATGCACACTTTTTCTGTTTCCAGATTTCTTTTTTCTTCCTATTTCTGCAGTGTTACATTTTCTGGTTAAGTGCACATGCACTTAACCAGAAAATGTAACACTGCAGCAACAGGAAGAAAAAAAAATCCAGAAACAGAGAAAGTGTGTTAAGTGCACAGCCTGTTTTCAGCTCCCTTTTATCACGGTGAATTAAAGTGAAAAAAGAAAGAAATACATTAACAAAAATGATTTTTAATCACATTAATGTATTTTATTTAATATTATACTTGTTTTATGATATTCGGAGTTCATAAATAAAGAAACAAAATCTCGGGCTCAGTCTTTCCCATTGAAAACATGTAGGCCTGGATAAGTGCACAGCCTGCTTAAATGCACAGTTTTTTTCTGTGCAAATGGGTGTGGATTTAAGAGGGCTGCACTGTAGTATGAATAACACTGAATGTGCTTTTTCCATTAATTGTCAGTAGTTTAAAATTTGAGATAGTGAATTTGATCCTCCGCACCCAGTACTCACCAAGATATCTTAGACCCACGAGTTCACAATAAAAGCACAAATGAGGAAATTGGACCCGAATGATCAGATTATTAAAAAAAAAAAAAAGGATTACTGGTCTAAGTGAAAGTGTTTTACTGCTGGAAAGATATGCTTTTTTAATTTGTGGACTGGTTGGGTCTTCGAGGCTCATTCATTCTGAATTCTACTTCGCTGTCTTGCAAAGAGGCGGGCTTGCTAGTTCTCTGTGCTTTTGTGTTCTAGTGGGAAGCTGTCTGTTGACAGAGGAGTTAGTCTCAGCTTGAATTTTAACTTGTGTAGCTGCAGGGCTAGAAATATTGATTTGTTCCTGATGTGTCCTCTGAAAATGTGAGTAACATTTTGCACCTTTCAAAGGCATGTCATTAACAGATATGAGAACAAGCAATCCGGTATAACTGCAAGCAGCGCTGCCATTATTTTACTAAGCCAGGCTATAAGAAATGTTTTCCAGAATCAGCAAATTGTGATTTTAACCATTTAGTTTCTGTAAAACTGTATTATCTTAGGTTTACATACATTTTTTTATATGCCACTGCTTCAGCAAGGTGATCTCTAGTCTCAGTCCCAGCCTTTGCAGATCAACACCATTATATGTTTACTAGATAGAAACTACTGTCTTGGCAATTGAATTCCTTTTTTTTTTTTTTTCACGTAATCTTTTTATTAAGAATTGAATTCCCTTTTTAAGGCTGTTTTGGAACACCCTTTGTCTAATCAAATGTATGCTGTGTATGTTTATTGTTAATAAGAGTTTCTTTTTTTTTTTTTTAAAGGAGGTTTATTTGAGTGTTTGGGCATCTGTGTGGAGTGCAAGGTCTTTTTTTTGTAAGTGCTGGCTGGATGTTGTATGTGTCAAACCCCAGCTGTGTACTAAGAGGACGAGGATGCTTGATTGCTGGCACTGGTTACAGTGACTCTCTTCTAATCTCTGAGTGAGGCGCAGAAATCTCAATGTCACAGAGAGCTGGCAAACGCAACTGGGTTCTTGGGGTCTCAAGCTGTGGAACCTAAGGTAGTGCAAAGTAAATGCAGTGATCTCTGGAAAAAAACACTCATACCATTCCATGATCTGAAGAAAGGGACTTGCTATAGTAAGTTAGAGTATTCAAATGCACTGCATATTGCAAAATTGCTACTAAAGAAGGTTGGTAATAAAAATTGGAAAAAAAAAAAAAGACTTGTTTTACAAATGTGAAGGCAGTTCCCTTCCTGTCCTTCATGGAGCTCTCTCATGTCTCCACTCATGTGACTTTTAAGAGCAAACTCAGGACTTTCCTCACTACCATGGACAAATGTGTTTGCTTTGACCCTACCTGATCTGCTGCATTTGTACTGTTTCCTCATTGCTAGCACTTTTGCCTGTCCAAATGGGTGTTCTATACTGTGCCTTGTAATTAATGTTTTATTTTGTGCCTTGTAATTAATGTTGCCTTAACCTGTTTCTTTATAAGCCTAATGTTAGCTGTTGACAATTGAAGTCGCTATTCTACTCCATGACATTCTTATCTTCACTTCACAGCCTCTTCTCACTTAACCCCACTGCTGCTCTCTTCCCTTCTTCTGTTATATCCTCTTCCCTTTTGCCACTCCCCACCAAACTCACCTTTACCTGTTCCTACCTCATCCATGCCCCTCCTTAGTCCCCCACCCTCCTGGCTGTGCTTAGTCACCTCTCTCCACCCTACACACTTCTCCCACCGTCTCGAGCCCCCTTCCCTGCCCTGCCGTCTCTTGGTTCCACTGGCTCAGCTTGACTTTGACACTTTTGCCGCTATTGCCGTAAGTCCTCCGCCTATCCCCTCTCACCGCATCCTCACTCTCGCCCTGCTGTCTATCGGTTCCACCAGCCCGGCTGTATTTTCCTACCTCCTACCGCTGTTGCCGTCTACTGCCGCTCCCCCCTACCATCCTCTCTTCGCCTGCCGTCTTTCCGCTCCATAGGCCTGGCCGCAGGTTGGTACCTCACCCCGCTGTTGCCGTATCTGACGGCACCTCCTTTCCACTTAATCTCTCCCTCCCATCCTTTTGCCAGTTTTCCCTTCCTTGTGTCTTTTCTACTGATGCCTATCCTCTCTGATTTTCTGCCTTCTACTATTCACATTTTTGAGTATGTTCCATGATCAAGTGCTAAAGTATATTTTTGTTTACTAATGTATGTTACATTGCCATATGTATTTCTCTCTGCATTTTTTGTACTCGTTGTCTTAATAATCTGGCTGTACTCTTTGTGTGTTGTAATTGTACCTCCCGGGTCGTGCCTGAAAACAGTCACTTGCTGACTAGCGCACTTACCCGGTTAACAAAAACTAAATAAATAAAAATAAACTTTCAGCCCAGATAGAACTCCTGTCTCCCCAGAGTCAAAACATTACCAACCCTTCCCACATCGCCAGACTTGACCTAGTGTGTGAAACTTTCTGATGGTTTAGTGGAAGTTACCAGATCCTTTATCCCGCCCCCCCAAAATAAAACAGAACAAAATATACATTAGTCATGTCATAGTGGTTCAGTTTTTTTAGCATTATATTAGTGATATCACAATATGAAAATTTTCAAGCTGTGATGATCCTTAAGCAATTATCATGATTATTGTACTGTTGTGATATTATGACTGTTGACCTTGGGTTTTATGGCAAGGACCCTACATTCACTATTTTCTTTTGGGAGGATGGGGTAGTAGACTGAAAAACTGAATGCTTCACATATTATCATGATATTTTGATAAATGGCTGTTGTGATGTAGGACAATAGGTACGATATTTGTATCAGTGAAAATTATCGTGTTTATCACAAAACACTGTTATTGCGACATCCCTAATATGCAGTATAGTACTTTTTACATTGTCTGAATCCTCTGCCTGCCTTGGTAAGATGGACTGTGAGTCGGCTCACAGCACATGTTTCATGCTGCTGCTCACAGCAGCTTGTGACTGTTGTGACCTTTTTCCCGAGCAGACCTGGCTATGGGGTGTTCATGCCTGAGGGTAACATGGGCTAGGGGGCTACAGACTGGTTGGCAGGGCACTGTTTGTCGGAGGGGGTAGGAGAAATATAGAAACACAAAAATGATGGACAGAAAAAGATCAGAATAGTCAATCCAGTCTGTTCCCAGATTCCCTATTTGGAGACGCTCAGGTCTCTGTCCGTCATCTCTTCTCCTCCTTCTGCCTTCCATCTGATAATTCCTTTATATGCAACCAACTTTCTCTTGAATTGCCTTTGCCTCCACAACCTTATCTGGAAGTTTGTTTCATCTATTCACCACCCTTTCCATAAAGTACTGCTTGCTAATGTCCTTTTTGAACCTTCCTTTCTTCAGCCTGTGCACATGCCCACGGTTTCTTAGTTTTAACAGACTTGCTATTTCCACTCTTTTGAACCCTTTTATGAATTTGAAAGTCACTATAATGTTTCTTCTCTCCCTTCTGTCCTCCAGTGGCTACATGCTGAGACTTTTCAGTCTGTCATCATACGTTATGCTTGCTGGGCATATATCATGTTTGGGCCCTTTGTTGCACTGTGTCTAACCTGTCCCTGTCTTTTCGTAGGTGTGGGCCCCAGGACTGGATACAGTATTCCAGATGTGGTTTCACCAGTGATCTGCAGAGGCAGTATCACCTCCCTTCTTCTGCCTTTAGTTCCTCTCTGTGTGCATCCGGAGTTCTGGTAGCCCTCCTGTATAGCCTGTTGCACCGAACAGCCAGCTTTAGGTTATTACTAATCACCACCCCTAGGTTCCTCTTCTCCTCATGCTGTCCACCAGCATCTCATCAATACAGTGCACTGTTCCAGGATTTTACCCTCCTATGTGAATCACATTGTACAACTGCAAATACCAAACCTGTTCTCCTGTCTTCCCACATCCTGTTACATATTAATCCCTGTTGATGGAGCTTGTTATCTTCTGTGAACAGGCTCACCTTGCCGTGGACACACACTCCTATTGCATGTTACAGATATACAAATTAAACAGGAGTGGTCCCAGGAAAGATCCCATATGGCACTCCACTATTCACTGCCCAATCCTTGGAAAATATTCCATTAAGGACCACTCTCTCTGGGTTCTGTCTGTCTGCCAGTTTTTGTCCCATCCAGTTATTCCCTCCCCATGTCAAGATCGCTCACCTTTTCAGTTAGTCTTCTATGTGGCACCAAGTCGAAGGCTTTGCCAAAATCCAGGTATAGCATGTCTACTGCCTAGCCCATCTGCCATTTATGCCACTACATCAAAAAGTCAATTAAGTTAGTCTGACACAACCAGCCTCTAGTGAATCCATGTTGGTTCCCATCTTTTAAGCCCATTTTCTCTAGGAATTCGATTAATACCCCGTCATTAATTGTGACTAGAAATTTCCCCACTAGCTATGTCAGGCTTACTGGCCAGTAGTTTCTCAGATTTTCCCTAGTGTCCCTTTGTGCAAGGAAACCTCATGCACATATTTTCAGTCCCCGGGCACTGTGCATGTTACTATTACAGCAACTCTGCTATCACCTGCCTCGTTTCCCTCAGAACCCTAGACTGAATCCTATGTAGCCTGGGTGATTAATTGATTTTTTGGTTCTCCAGTCCCTTTCGCACCCATTCCCTTGTAATCCCCATCTGAAATCCGTCCCCTGTGTGGGGGAGATAGGTGAGTGCTGAAGGATGGCTAAGGGTGACGTTGTATTGGTGGAGTACACCATAAGATGACTGCAGGTGTTGGTGTGACACTGTTAGGGTGCAAGGGAAGGGAAAAATGGTGGAGAGTGGCACTGTTAGGGTGCACAGTACAACATGACTGAGGGTACAATAGGCAGTACTGTTTAGGTACTGTATAAGGTGGCTGAGGTGCGAGGGATGTCTTTGTGTTGAGGGAGATGGTTTTGTAATATAGGCTTGGGTGTGGCAATTTGTGTGTGCTGGGAGGGATATAAAAGCTGAGGCTGCAAATAGCACTGTTTAGGTGCCTGGGTGTGTGTGTGCATGCTGTGAGATGGCTTAGGGATCATCAGGTGACACTGTTAAGGTGTTGAGGAGTGTAAGTTGGTTGAGGATGTGAGGGATGATTCTCTTTGGGTGCTGTAGGATGGCGAAGGGCATGGTGTGACATTATATGGATGTTGTTGGGTGGTTAGGATGGTTGAGGGTGCAAGGTGTGGCACTATTTGGATGTAGGTGTGCTGTTGTAAGATATGCGTGTTACTGTAGGTACGAGGACCTGTAGGAAGCAAAACTCTTTAGCTGTGCTGGGAATGGAGTTTGGAAACAAATGATGTTCATTCTGGGTATGGAGTTTGGGAACAAAGGATCTTCATTGAGGGTATCTCTTGCAGCAGGTCAGACACAAGAACCTGCTACGAGAGATCCTCTCGAAGATCTGCTGTTACGGTAAGTTCGTAACTGTACTATCTTCATAGAAGGTATCTCTTACAGCAGGTCAGAGACTTAAGATATCTGCCTGAGGGTGCTCCATGCATGGGTACTTTCTCAAGCAGTGCGACTGGGGGCCTCCCACGGTGACGTTAGGGTAGATACATGTATAAATATATGGGTGTCCCTGAGGACTCCTCAGTTCTTTTACCATTGTCTATCAGTTCACTTCAACTGCCTGCCACTTCTTGTAGCAGTGCTTCAACAATCGTTTATTGACGATGAAAGAACACCAACTTTCCGTACATCAGTGCCGCATTTCTCTGTGTCTAACCCTAATTCACTCTTTTGAAACTGCTGTTGTGGTCATAAGATCTACCACTACAATCGACATTCTCCCTGTGTTCAGTGTCTGGGGGCCGCACATGACATCACTTCTTGTACTTAATGCCAGGATTTCAATAAGGCCACCCATTGATTGAGACTCAAGGAGTTAAAGTCTCACATCATGGAACAGAAGGTGGCTCTCCTAGTAAAGGAGCTTTACTTCAGATCTTCTTCATCACCATCACTGTCGACGAGCTTCCATCCATCGAGATCCACAGACACACCATTCAGGCAAACACAGACAGAGAGACTGGGACAAGGCCTCTAAAGACAAAGATAAGTCTCCTCATTCATCGATGGCATTGACCCCTGCCCTGCCGTTGATGACTCAGGCCTGTCCCGCTCCATTAGAAAAAATCAATGGGTGCTGACTGTGCTGTCACAGGGATGGCAGTTAGCCAGCAGGATACCCGGGCACTACCATCGACGAGCAGTCTGCCTGTCCTGTAGACATCTGAATTTTCCATGGCTTTGTCAGCCCTAGCTCCACCTCAACAGCTCCTGTCAGTGTTTATTTTTCCTTCATTGACAGCCCTCGTAACGACGTCTGTCCATATAGAAACATAGAAGTTGATGGCAGATAAGGACCGCAAGATCCATCCATCCATTCTGCCCATTTTTTCTACCTTATGAATGTGCCACAGGCATGTACTCCGTCAATGGCCTATCTATTCATACTCATTTTTATTGCTCCCTTATGCCTGTCCCATGCCTGTTTGAAGCCCTGCACTGTATTCATATCCACCACTTCCTGAGGTAGGCCGTTCCATGCATCCACCACCCTTTCTGTGAAAAAGAATTTCCTCACATGCCCCCTAATTGGCCTCCCTCTAATCTCATGCTGTTTCCTCTTGTCCTGCTATTTTTCTTATATTGAAACATGTTAGACTCTTTCACCTTGTTAATGCCCTTAAGATGTTTGAATGTTTTGATCATATCACCTCTCTTCCTCCTTTGCTCTAGGGTATACATATTGAGCTCCGTTAATCTGTCCTCATATGTTTTCTGATGCAGTCCCTGCACCATTTCGGTTGCCCTTCTTTGGACTGCCTCCATTTTGTTAATGTCCTTGTGTAGGTACGGCCTCCAGTACTGCATGCAGTACTCCAGATGCGGCCTAACCAGTGTCTTGTAAAGAAAGATTATTACCTCCTTCTTACGACTTGTGATACCCCTACTAATACATCGCAACATCCCTCTAGCCTTACCTGCTGCTTTAGTGGTCTGCTTGGATGATTTCAGGTCATCTGTGATGATGATGCCTAAGTCTCTTTCTTCTCTTGTGATCGCCAACAACTCCCCTCCCAACCTGTAGGTGGCTTCAGGGTTTCTCTTCACTATGTGCATGATCTTGCACTTCTTTGTGTTAAACCCCAGTTGCCACTCTTCCGACCATTTTGCCAGTTTATCCAGATGTCTTCTCATTCTGCCCACCCCATCTGGATCATCTACTCTGTTGCAGATCTTGGTGTCATCTGCAAACAGACAAACCTTACCCTCCAGTCCATCTGTAATATCACTGATGAAGATATTGAAGAGGACTGGCCCCAGGACTGATCCCAAAGGTCCCCCACTTGTGACTTGCAGCTCTTCTGACTGTATACCATTTACCACCACTCTCTGTTTTCTGCCCGCCAACCAGTTTGCCACCCAGTTGACCAACTTCTGACCCAGCCTGAGCCTACCCAGCTTATTAATCTTCTATGTGGAACAGTATAGAAAACTTTGCTGAAGTCAAGGTGGGCGACATTAGCTGCTCCCCCTTGGTCCACCACTCTGGTTACCCAGTCAAAGAAATTTATGAGATTAGTTTGACAGGACCCTCCTGTTGTAAACCCATGCTGTCTTGGATCCTGTGCTCCTATGGATTCCAGGTTGTTGCACTATCTTTTCCTTAAGGAGTGTGTCCATAATCTTACCCACTACTGAGGTAAGACTGACTGGTCTGTAGTTCCCTGCCTCCTCCCTGCTACCACTCTTGCGGAGCAGGATCACAAGAGCCCTTCTCCAGTCTTCTGGGACCTCTCCTGTGCTCAGAGACTCACTAAACACTTCTGATAATGGCTCTGCTAGTTCCACCTTTAGCTCCTTTAGTACCCTGGGATGTATGCCATCAGGTCCCATTGCCTTGTCCACCCTGAGCTTAGCAAAGTCTTGTAGGACCCTTTATTTTGTGAAGGGACTAGTGCACACCTCCCCCCCCCGTGTCCATGGTGCTGAGCTGTGGGCCCTGCCCTACCATTTCCTCAGTAAATACTGAGCAGAAGTATCTATTTAGGATAGATGATTTTCCTTGTTCCTCACACTCCCCCTTATCCCCTTTGATCTTGGCAATACCCTCTCTGGACTTTCTCCTTTCACTAACGTATCTATAGAAAGTCTTGTCACCTTCTTTTACTGTTCGTGCTAGTGTTTCCTCAGTTTGGGCCTTTGCCTGCCTTACTACCTTACCTGCTTCCCTTAGGGAAGTTTGGTATGCCTCCCTATTTTCATCCTTATATTTCCTGAAGGCCAGCCTTTTGGCTCTGACCTTTTCTGCTACTGTTCTTGAGAACCAAAGTGGTTTCCTTCTTCTTTTGCTCTTGCTTTTCTCTCTAACACAATGGGATGTTGCTTCAAGTATTGCATCCTTAATGCTTGCCCACTTTGCCTGTACCCCCTCACCTGTATTTCTTCTTGCCAGGGCTAGCTTAACTCTGTTGGCCTTCTTATCAAAGTCAGCTCCTCTAAAGTCCCATATTTTTGCCTTGGAATGGGATGATTTAGTTCTAGTGGGCAGATTGAACCATGCCATGTGATGGTCACTGGCCCCCAGGTGACCTTCTACCTGGAGATCTGTGATCCTTTCCCTGTTAGTCAGTACCAGATCTAGGATAGCCCTGTCTCTTGTAGGTTGTTCTACCAGTTGTTTGAGGCCTTCCCCCTACAGGGAATCCACTATGTGTCTAGTTCTGGCAGCTGTTACTGCTGGTATTGACCAATCTGTATCTGGCATGTTGAAGTCTCCCATTATCAGAACTTCCCCTTTAGCAGTCATGTTTTGTATATCTTCTAACAGTAATGTGTCTATGTCTTCCCCCTGGTCTGGAGGCCTGTATACAACCCCTGTTCGAATAGCAGTCCCATTTCCTGTTTCCAGGGTGACCCACAGTTCTTCTAGCTCCCTGTGTGTATTCTGAATTTCTGTAGGTTAGATATTTTCATTGACATAATGGTTCGGCCTTTCCCCTGTGCATCAAATGGGGAGCTGGACCTTTTTCCTTACCTAGTGATGCAAATGAGATAGAAACATGCTGAACTCCTGTTTGATCACTAGCAGATGGGGGAGTGGTGTTCTTCCCATGTGACGTATCTTTTGCTGCACCCCTCTCCCTATTTTGCTACTTTAAATGTTCTTCATATTAAGATGGACATGGCTTTTGCAATACCCGCACCCTTCGACATGGGTCTGGGTTTCTTGTCAATGGCCTTTCCATCATTGCACCCTCTGACGAGGTCCCCGACTTACCATGGCCAGTTGATGCAAGCTCAGTCGACTTTTTCTTTGATTAACCCGTCAATACCCTGACTGCAGCCAAAGCCTATTGCTTCTGTTCTGTTGCCCTCACTTATGGCAATGCACTGCATAGTTCATAATCTGTGTTTGGCCCTGATGACAGCACCATCCGTCAACATGCCTACTATTGTCAAGATGGTGCTAGAGGTGATGCAATCTATGCAGCCTCCACCTCTCATACCTCAACCTTCTCCATCAATGGGGTCCAGCAAGAGATCACATCATGCAAGCACTATCCCACTTCCTCCCCCTTCCTTGGAAGGTGAGGATGATGACTTCGACTATGTGGAGGGTGAGGATGAGGACCAGGAGGAGGATGATGAAGTCCGTACGTCCTTCAGCACCTCCACTGTTTCCTCAGCAGGAGCAGACCCAGCCATTTATACTCCGTGGCCTCCTCCTGATGACCCCACCTTGTTGGCGGTAATAACACTGCTCCAGCAGGTTATGGGCATCCCCACTACTGAGCAAGACCAGCAGAGGAGAAATTTGGTGGACTGTCTGGACCTCCCAGAGGGACCTACTACTGTGATGCCACCTCTGATTCAAACCTACAATAGATCTCACATCATTCCTCCAATATCTAAGAAGTCTTAAAGCCTGTACCAGGCTCCTCTGTACCAACCTAATTTCTCAGCTGCTCCTCTGGCTGATTTAGTTGTTATAAATGTGGTCCATTACAGAACAGAATGTCCCAAACATCTCAGTACCCTTCCTCCAGATAAGGAATCGTGGACGTTGGATCTATGGGCAAGAGTGTCTATGCATCCTCAACATTGGCCCTAAGAAATTTAACTACATATGACGCATTTTTAAATATCAAAAAACATTCTGGGCCGCAGCCATAGAAACAGCTTGAAAATTAACACAATACCCAGATACTGAGCAGCTGCTGGCTATCCTCTGAGCAGGCCCCAGCATAAGCCCCCACCTTCTCAGGGCAGGCTATAATGCAGTGGATGTTTCTGTCCACTCCTCTGCCCCAGATGTTTCTCTTCGGTGACATGCCTGTGTGTCTGGTTTCCTGTCTGACATGCAGCAATGGTTATTGAATGCCTCTTTCCGTGGCAATAAGTTATTTGGCAGAGATGCTCAGGACATACTCAGTGAGCTACAGGCCTCTGGTAGGGTCCTACGTGCAGTGCATAGTATGTACCACTTCCAACCTCGGGGTTCTCAACACCTTCCATTTCAGTTTTGCCTTGTGTCACATAGGCAGAAAGGAGGAGCCAGACAACCCGCTAAGAGGATGTCCACCCTGCCCATCCCCGGTTCCTCTGTCCCTATCACCAAAGCTGGCAGGGTTGCCTCTTCCACTGCTCCCACTGGACCCTCTTCTGTCTCACTCCTGCGGCCCCATACCAGGGCCTCCTCCTGCCATGGAGGCCATGGAAGGCCATTTCTCTCTACATCTGGAGGCATGGCAGATCACAACAGACGAGTAGGTGCTCCAGTTAATCAACATGGGGCATACCCTAGAACAACTGGCATATCCCCCTCAAACTCCTCCGAGGCCAACACACTACCTGCCCCAACATATACATGTCCTTCTGACAGAGTTGTCCTCTCTCATCCAAAAGAAAGTGGTGCAACCAGTACCCGTGGACACTGTGGAAACAGGTTTCTATTCACACTTCTTCCTTGTTCCAAAACATACTGGCAATGTGTGACTAATTTTGGACCTCAGGGGTCTCAATCTGTACATAGAGTACAAAATGTACTAAAACTTATCCCCCCCACCTGCAATTATTAACCCCTCTCCTTCATCTTTAATCTCGCCCTCACTACATCTACTATTCCCGACTCTTGGAAACATGCAAATATGATACCGATTTTCAAAGCCGGTGACTCACTCACACCTGACAACTACATACCCATCGCCCTCCTCCCCCACCTAGCAAACTGCTTGAAAAAATTGTGCACTTCCAGCTATTGGAGCATCTAGAACAATACAACCTCCTATGTCCCCTCCAGCATGGCTTCCGCAAGCACCACAGTACCTCCTCTGCTTTGGCCCTTTTTTCTGATCATGTTCTAAGAAACATAGACCAAGGCAAAGCCACAGCTGCGTTCTTCGTAGATCTGTCAAAAGCATTTGACCTTGTCAACCACCACCTCCTCCACTCAACCCTGCTTCTTTTTGGCTGCTCCGCTGGAACTGCTGCATGGTTCTGCAGCTGTCTGTCCAACAGATTTCAGTCCGTTATCATCAGTAACGAATCCTCTGCTGCCCTCCCTGTACACACTGGATACTCGGACCCCTGCTTTTTCCATGTTCATTAATGCACTCCCCAGGTATAGCCTCAGTTGTAAAGTGCTCCTCTATTCAGACGATCTG
The DNA here is from genome assembly GCA_016271365.2 of Neoceratodus forsteri. Taxonomy (NCBI): domain Eukaryota; kingdom Metazoa; phylum Chordata; order Ceratodontiformes; family Ceratodontidae; genus Neoceratodus; species Neoceratodus forsteri. The sequence continues at coordinate 970,101,427 of CM057454.1, read as the reverse complement.
GTTCTCTATCATAGGGATAAATCGGTTGAATCCATCTCCTCTACCCTCACACGTAACTACAGCTCTGCCCATAAATGGTTCCTCTCCAATAAGCTCCTAGTCAACAGAAAAACAAACAAATCCATGCTCTTTGGCTCTAAACTTTTCTTCACCAAAGCCGCCAAATCCATCTCCTCCCTCCTAGTACTCACCCCAGCAGGCTTCCCCCTTGATAATGACCCGTCCTTCAAATACTTAGGTGTTGCCTTTGACCCTCCCTCCCTTTCTCTGAGCATGTTAACAATACCATGTGGAGAATTCACCAGAAATTAGGTGCTGCATATCAACTAAAACATTTTCTGTCTGCTGAAGCACACCTTGCCATTGCACGTGGTAACCTACTGCCCCTCCTTGACTACTACTCCCTTATCTACTCCCTCGAATCCCCTACCTTGCACTCATTACCAAACACTACATACATCTCTATCTGTTGATTTGTCCTTCAAGCTCCCCACTGTACCCACCACTGCACACTCTGCCAGTCTCTAGGCTGGCTCCCTTTACAAGGTAGCTTTGATTATGCTATGGTCTGCCTAGTGGACAACTCACTTAGAAACTGACACCTATCCCCTTACTCACTTCTCCTGACAGAATGGCTTCTAGGACTCTTATGGCAGCCTCAATCCCCCCACTGGAAGTACCCCGCATATCCACTGCTATGGGAAGTAGAGCTTTCTCCATCTCAGCACCCTCTCTATGGAATAAGCTCCCATCATCTGTCTGCTTGTCCCCCACCCACCTGGCTTTCAAACAGAATCTGAAAGTCTGGCTCCTGACTGCTGCTGTCACTGCACCCTACAATAACATTAGGGCACCACAGCGCCCACGTTCTATAATGGGTAGGCATCTTTTGCCTCTGCCTTTCAACATCTTCTCTCTCATCTCTGTCTTCCTCTCAAACTCCCAAACCTCTTTGAACCTCTGATCCCTAAGAATTGATGAAAATGTCTGTCTGTACCTGCACAGCCTTTGTTGCTGGCCCTGTACTGAAATGGATTTCATATTTTATACTGTTGTGTATGTATTTTTGCACTGTGTGCTTGACAGATCCTACACAGCCTTTGCTGCTGGCACTGTACTGAAATGGACTCATGATATATTATGCTGTTGTGTATGAATTTTTGAACTATGTGATTGTCACGTTTGTCCATAGCCTAACTCTACTGCTATTGTATAATACAGCTATCTAGTGTTCATTTCTTATTTTCCACACCACCTGATGCTTGAGGTGTATATTACTATGCTCTGTATGTACTGTCGTGTTCTGTGTTGTTTGCCACTTTGTGGCCCGGGTCGTGACTGAAAACGGTTCTTTGGATCAGTGCAGTTACCCGATTACCAAAGACATAAATAAATTAATAGTTTCACATGGTGACCCTACCCAGCCTCTTTGGGCAGGCAACTCATTCGTAAGTTGCCTGCCTGATTAGCTAAATAAACTAGTGCTACAATTTTTCTGGCCAGCATAAATACTTATATTTTAACTTGCAATGCCAGCTCGTACCTTCCATGTACAGACAATATTATAGCAATTCATGATAAGTAGCTAAGGCAAAATAAATGAGGGAGCTTAAGTGGAAGTTGGCAGTAGAATTCCAGATCTAGGGATGTTTTAACCAATGTGACATTGACATGTTTCCTTAAGGGCCTTGTTGGTCAAGGATTTGAAAGCATTAAAGGTGACTAATTTTTTGAGCTTAAGGGTGGATTGCAGCTTGTTGCAAGCAGCTGGTATAGCGTATCTAATTGTTGCTGTACCATACTGAGTGCGGTGTTTAGGCACGTCTAATAGGATGAAGGTGTTTTTCCTGAGGGAGTTTCAGCTATGCGAGCAATGGTAAAGGGATGTAATGTAGGAGGGGAGGTCGTTTAACAATGCCTTGTATGCCCATGTACAACTATGAGACAGCCGTCTGGTGGTAAGTGATGTCCAACCCACTGCAGAATAGAGAGCACAGTAGTGGGTCCTATAGGGAGCATTTGGCATGAAGCTGATGGCACGATGATAGAGCATGTCTAACTTGTGCAGATTACCGGTTGCACTACTGCTGTTAATATCTACATAATCGAGGAGGGGGGGATGAAGGTTCCTTGCACTAGCCTTTTTCTATTGTCAGCGGGAAATAAGGATCTATTCCTAAAGAAAAAGCCTAGTCTTGCTTTTTAGTTTATTCGTAAGGGTTTCTATAAGTACTGAGAATGATGGTTTGCTGTCTAAGCATATTCCTGGGTATCTACATTTTATCAACAGTGTCTTGTGAGTCCCCTAAAAGAGATAAGATAGGTGCAGGACTAACTTGATTGGATAGTAGGGTTGACAAATGAGGAGGTAGAAAGAACATGGCCTTATTTTATTTTAGCATTTAGTAATAATTTAGAATTTATTAGGTTACGTTGCAGTTGATCAAAATCAGTTTGCAATTCTATGCCAACATCTGCCAGTGCAGGTTTTGATGTATACAGGGCACTGTCATCAGCAAAGAAGTGCAATTTGGAGTTGAATATATAATTGCTAAGGGAGTTAATATAGATTGTGAATAACAGAGGCCCTAAAATGGATCCTTGTGGTACACCTCTTGAGAGTGGTAATGGATGTCTGTCCGCTTTATTGCACTGGACTCTTCCTGTTAGGTAAGTGGAGAACCAGTTTACTGAATGGGTATTTATGCTGTGTTGACTGAGTTTAACTAAGAGAAGATCATGGTCAACTGTGTCGAATGCTTTACTTAAGTCGAGAAAGATGGCTCCTGCGGATTGTTTATATCTAGTGCGGTGAACCACTCATTCGTCGCATTAGCTGGAGCTGACACCGTGCTGTGTTTACGCCTAAAGCCTGACTGCAATGGATTGAACAAATTTGCAATTTTTAGATTATCCTTTAGCTGACTATTGATTAACTTCTCCAAGAGTTTAGACAGGACTGGCAGTATGGAGATAGGCCTATAATTATTTAGGTTGCACAGATCTCCTGATTTAAACAGAGGTATAGGCAGTTTTCCAAAGAGTGGAGACTATTCTGGTGGTAATTGACATGTTAAAAAATGTGTTAAGGGGCAGTTAGGAGAAAATAGCCAAGTTTTTTAAGAACGTAAGATATAAGCCATCAGCGTTGGCGCTTTTTCTCGTATCCAATTTCAGTAGTAGGTCTTCCACTTCCTTATTGGACACAGGAGATAGACAAAAGGTGTAGTGGGTTAGGGGATCAGTGAGAATACTCTCTGGGTAGGACCTAAGAGCTTGGCAGCAGGGGAGGAGTCAAAAGCCAGGCCTGCTGTTGCAAAATACAAGTTTAATTGTTCAAGGATGGTATCTTGATCTGAAATTGTGGAACCTTGGTTGGTAATTTTTGTTGGGATTGAAGGGGGTATTCTCTGTTCTTCAGCAGTTTTTATCATCTGCCAGATTTTTGTGGAGTTGCCTTTGGTGCATTCAAGTGTGTTTAATAATTTGCTTCGGCAGCATATAATGTAGACGTCATGTTATGTAGGCTTTAATAGAATGGGAATAGGATCGGGGGAGGGGGGCTGCCTGTCAAACTGTACTAACATTATCTTTGCTGGCAGTACTGCATGTATGGGGCTATGATAATTAGCTCCCATACATGTAGAACTGCCAGCAAAGATAATATTAGCACAGTTTGACAGCCCTTCTCCTCTGATCCTATTCCCATTCTATTACTGCCTACATAGAGCGCCTGCAGCTCCATTTCATACCTAACGTCATCAGAAAGCTGATTTTTGGGGAGGGGCTGCAGCGCTGAGACGGCTGCTCGGCTTGTACACGGAAGGTACGAGCCGGGCATTGTAAGTTAAAATTGAAGTATTTATGATGGCCCAGAAAATAGTAGCACTAGTTTATTTAGCTAAGCGGGCAGGCAAATCCCGAATGCGTTGCCTGCCTGAATCATGTCACCAGCTCTTTAAGACTGCCTGTATTGCTCCATGGTCATGCTGTAAAGGCTCAGAACACAGACTTTCTTTAGTTTGACGTATTTTCCTCTGTATCAGTCCGCAGTTCCCCCATGTGAGTAACACTGGATGAAGGGTGATGTTTACTGAATATAATAAATATTTCTGACTTAATTAACTTATACATATGAACATATGAAGAGGCCAGCAGAAGAAGACCATTTGGTCTATCTAGTCTGCTCATATTTGCAGAGTCCACAACTTGAGCTACTGTTCCTGCCCCCCCACCCCACTCCTCGCATTCTCCCTACCCATGATCCTTACCTTCCCCCCCCACGCCTATCCCAGCCTCTGTTGAAGTTGCCCACTGTCTTCAATAAGACCACCTCTTCTGGCAGTGCATTCCAAGTGTCCACCACCCTCTCTGTGAAAAAGTGCTTCCTGTCCTCCCTCCTAAACCTCCCTGCCCTCCAGCTTAAGACTATGCCCCCTCGTGTTATAGTTGCCACTCAGCTTAAAGAGACCCTCCTTATCCACCTTATTTATCCCTTTCAAGTACTTGGTGGTCCCAATCATGTCCCCTCTCTCTCTCCTTTCCTCCAGGGAGTACATATTTAGTGCCCTCAACCTCTCCTTGTATGCCTTACCATGCTGACCCACTATCCTCTTTGTAGCCCTTCTCTAGACCTTCTCCAGCAGGTTAATGTCCTTTTTAAGGTGTGGGCACCAGTACTGAACTCCGTACTCTAAATATGGCCTCACCAGTGACATGTACAAGGGTAGTATAACCTCCTCTCCCCTACTACTGATCTCCTTAGCTATACATCCCAGCATCTTGTTTGCCCTTGCTGGTGCTTTCTTGCACTGCCTGGAGTCCTTCAGGTCACTAGTGATCATCACTTCTAGGTCCTTCTCCTCTTCTGATGCAGATACCTGGACTCCACCCAGGTGGTACTCTGTCCTGGGATTCTTGGCTCCATTGTGCATAACTTTGCATTTCTTGGCATTGAAGCCAAGCTGCCAGATCCCAGAGCACCTCTCCAGCTTTTCCAGATCATTCTGTAGGACCTATATCCCTTCAGCTGTGTCCACTCTCCCACAGAGCTTGGTGTCATCCGCGAATAGGTACATTTTGCCCTTAATGCCTTCCCCAGTGTAGTAGATGAAGACCTTGAACAACACCTGCCTTAGCACTGAGCCCTGCGGGATCCCACTAGTGACCTCTCTGGTGCCAGATAACTGTCCTTCTACAACCACCTTCTGGCTTCTGTCCCTCAGCCAGTTTTCCACCCATCTGGACATCTTATCCCCAACCCCAAGATCCGCCAACTTCCTGATCAGCCTTTTGTGGGGCACAGAGTCAAAGGCCTTGCTGAAATCCAGATAGAGGATGTCTACCGCTTGGCTGTTGTCTAATGTCTTAGTGACCCAGTCAAACAAGTCAATCAGATTGGTTTGACATGATCTCCCCACATGAACCCATGCTGCCTTGCATCCTGGAAACCATGCTCCTCTAGCTATTCTGCCAATCTTTCCTTAAGTATGGTCTCCATGAGCTTGTACACAATTGAGGTCCAACTGACTGGTCTGTAATTCCCTGGGTCTTTCTTGGGACTGTGTCACAGCGTGTGGGAATAAACTTCAGACGAGGCAAATTTACAGATTTAAAGCACACCGTGTTGTGATATTTATTTTTCCAAAGTTAGAAAAATAACAAATGAAAACAAAAAAATTGCAAAGAAAATCACTACTTAAAATCCGTAGTTTCTCATATAATACAGTCTTGGCTCTTAGAGCTCCTAAGACCCTTTTCATCTGCATTCAACAGCTTGTCTGCCTTTTTCCTCCCCTCTCAGGGCTGAGCCCCACTGGACTGACTGAACTGTACTCAGTGAAGAGGTTTTATATCTTTTGGTGGGGTCATCTGACTGAGCTCTTTTCTGTTTACATGTCTGGACATGCTGTTTCATGTCTGAACATGTTTCAAAACCAAGGGTTTTTTTTTGTTTCAGGGGACTTCCTGGTTCCGGTAAAGATACATTGTAGATCTCCACAGATATTGAATATCTATATCTCTGATCCACATTCTTTTGTTCAGCCTCATACATAAACCTTATACAATAACCTTTCTGAGGAGGTTGTTGAGTCAGGAACAGTGGGAGAATTCAAGATTGCATGGGACAGACATAAGGCAGTTCTGGTGGGGGGGTAGGAGGAAGTAAGCTGTTGATTAACTAGAATCTGCAGCTTATCCATCAGGTAGGAAAATGGGCAGATTAGGTGGGCCAAGCGGTCCTTATCTGCCATCAAATTCTATGTTTCTCTGTTTCTAATAACAGGTTTATAGTGTGAATTTATGAAAATTCCTTAAGAATTTTTATAACTGTACTAATCATGAAATTATTGTTGTTTTATATGGCTTCTGAATCCTTTTTATTAAAAAAAGCTTTATTACTTGTCTTTATTCCTATTTAAAATAGCCTTCATGCTTTTTCTACACAAAATGCACTTAAGCACTTTACACGACACCTATCCGGGTGTTTGGCATCATTCCAGGGACTAGATGGATGGAAATGGAAAAAGAATGAAAAGAGAGAACTAGTAAGAAGTTTAGTAGGGATAGTAAAGAGTAACGCTAGGTGACCAGCCTAGCGTAGGGGGGAAAAAGAAGAAGAAAAACAAAGAGAAAAGCGTTAACTGTTACGCAACAGAAGTTTTGGTAGCTAGGAAATAAGGAGATAGAAAAGTGGTCCATCAGTCACAGCCAAGGATGTAGCCTAACTCTGCTACACACCTCCCTCCTTAAGAAAAAAAACAGTTCTCAAAACTATACTAGTTTTTCAACAACCCCCTTTCAGTCATAAATATCCTACCAAGACAGTAGAATGGGGGTTGGTTGAAACATTCCCTCACCCACTATTAGAGCTTCACCCCAGGGTCCCTTAATTCAGCTATTTTTAGTATTGCCACCATACCAAGTTACTGCAATATGATAATGCTTTTCACAGCATTATCCTGTGGCTGTCATACAGTTCAGCACAGTATTCATCTATGCACTCAGAGGATTTCAGTCTGTAGTGACTGTCTACCCCCTATTTCATTCTGGTTACTATAACTCAGACATTTCATATGTAATATCAGGCCCCCATCAATAGGCACCATTTCAGCACCCATCACTTGGCATCGTTTCAGCTCTGTGCACCCACTATCATACCTTTATCAGTACATTAAAAAAGAGTAAGTAATGCACAGCAGTTTTATGCTGACTTCTAGCTTTCTCCATCTTGCTATCAGGGCGGCCGTACAGGCCTATACCACAGCTTTATCTGGGGCGAGTTGTACCCAGTTCTAACCCCATTCTAACAAATTGTTTCCACTCATGTGCCCAATTATAGGTTCCACCCCATACCTAGATCCTCCCTGACCCTAGGTTACGCATTTTATATCATACAATGTAGACATTTCTTTTATCCATTTCCCTTTCATATATGTTCTGGTAGACAAGGAACCTTCTCATGCTGAACAACAACCAGCCAGTTCCCAACTCCCAAAACCTTTGGGATTTCCTTTCAACTTTTATTTGTAAAATACCTGGAGTTTCCTTTCAACCCTTATTTGTAACATACCTGGGGTTTCCTTTCAACCCTTATTTACAACATACGGGGGGTTTCCTTTCAACCCTTACACCATTCTGGTACCCTCAACTAACTGTACTCAGCACCAGCCTTAAAAGCTATATTAATTTTAAACATTACATGTTTCATGCATTTTATGACGTATCACCCAGATCCCCAAGACCAATCTACCCCAGTCAGTGCTGTAAATACTATTAATAGTTTCAGTTGTAACTGAACAAGAAAAGGTCACTTCAGCCTCAATGGCTTCTTCTTTCTTGCTTGAAGGTTTCCACCCCAATACAGTATCCCTGGCAACAGTCTTACCTGGGGTCTCATCTTCCTGGTCACCATCCTGCACCAAGTAACAGCCCAGGAAAATGAGCAACAGGATCTCAAAAGTGGCTGGCAACAAAGGTTCCGGGGGGGGGGGTCCTCCTCTTCTAGAACCCAAGGATGCTGCTCCTCTGCTTCAGCCATGAAATCCTCCGGTTGGGAACCCTTCATGAGCACCTGGCAGCGGTGCTCCGCCTCTCTCCGGTGATGGTTCGCCTCCGAGTTACATTGAACTCCAGTCCAGGCAATAGCTCCTCTCCAGTTCTCCTCACCTGGGCTCTGATATGTACACCGGTAAGCCCCTCCTCCTTCAACAGATCTTTGGCATCCACGAGATCCTGAAGGTGCGCCATCCTACTCTTTGCCCCTATGTCTGGATACCAGGGCTGTATCTGGGTACTGGTCTCCCCCTTGTTTCTCTGGACAACCAGTACTATCCAACTTCTCATACCAAGTTTGTCGCAGCATATGAGAATAAACTTCAGACGAGGCAAATTTACAGGTTTAAAATGTACCATGGTGTGATATTTATTTTTCAAAAGTTCGAAAAATAATAAATGAAAACAACAAAAATTGCAAAGAAAATAACTATTTAACATCAGTAGTTTCTAATATAATACAGTCCTGGATCTTAGACCTCCTAAGACCCTTCTCATTTGCATTCAACAGCTTGTCTGCCTTTCTCCTCCTCTCTCAGAGCTGAGCCCCACTGGACTGACTGAACTGTACTCAGTGAAGAGGTTTTATATCTTTTGATGGTATCACCTGACTGAGCCCTTTTCTATTTACATGTGTGGACATGCTGTTTCATGTCTGAACTTGTTTCAAAACCAAGATTTTTTTTTTTGTTTCCTGGGACTTCCTGGTTCAGTTAAAGGTACATTGTATATCTCCACAGATATTGACTCTCTGTATCTCTGATCCACATTCTTTTGTTCAGCCTTATACATAACCCTTATACAGTAACAGGTTTGTAGTGTGAGTTTATGAAAATACCTTAAGGATTTTTTTATAACTGTACTAATCATGAAATTATTATTGTTTTATATGGCTTGTGAATCTTTTTTTTATTCAGAAAGGCTTTATTAACTGTATTTATCCATATTTAAAATAGCCTTCATGCTTTTTGTACATAAAATGCACTTATGCACTTTACACAACACCTCTCCGGGTGTTTGACATCATTCCAGGGACTGGATGGATGGAAATGGAAAAAGAATGAAAAGGGAGAACTAGTAGGAAGTTTAGTAGGGATAGTAAAGAGCTACGTAAGGTGGCTAACCTAGGGTAGGGGGGGAAAGAAAAAAGGCAAAGAGAAAAGCATTAGCTGTTGCACAACAGAAGTTTTGGGAGCTAGGAAATAAGGAGATAGAAAAGCAGTCCATTAGTCACAGCCAAGGGTGTAGCCTAACTCTGCCACAGACCACTTTTGTGGAGGGGCACCACATGTGCTGTTCTCCAGTCCTGCAGTACCACGCTTGACTCTTGTGAACTATTAAATAGGCCTGCCAGATCCTCAGCCAGTTCCCTTAGTACTCTTGGATGTACTCTGTCTGGGCCTGGTGATTTGTCCACCTTCAATGCTTGCAGTCCCTCCCTCACTCTATCCTCCTGTATCACTACATCTGTATCCCCCCTGCTCCTCTTCTCCCTCCTAAAAGCACTCGTCCATCCTTCTCCCTGGTGAAGACAGAACAGAAGTATTCATTTCGTATCTCTGCTTTCCCTCCGTTATCCTCCACCCACTCCTCCCCTTTCTTTTTTTTTTTTTGTATATTCTATATATATATTTTTTTTTATTTTATTGAGATATTCAGAAGACCTTTGAGTCAGAGACTCATTTACAAAGGTTCCACGTCGTACATAGGACAGAAACAGGGACAATAGTTTTACAGGGTACTGTACATTAAATTACAGTTCGCTAACATGGTTTACTCATTTGTTCAGTGGATGCACTACTCGTCCAGGATACATGCTTTACAAGGGATTAGCACAGCCATAAGGTAGCAAGGAGGTGTTGAAGCGGGGCTGCTTGTCCAGAAAAAAGGATTGCTCGTGTAGGCTATTGGCAAGGGGGACTCAGAGCTGCTCTGGGTCAATTGCAGTCACAAAGGTTGGAGCCCAGTAGGTGATTTCTTAGCCTAGTTTTGAAAGAGCCCAGCCTAGCTTCGTCAGTTATTAGGCAGGGGAGTTTGTTAGTCCAGGAAGGGGCTCTGTAACTGAAAGTTCGCTGGAATTGGGATGTCCGGCCACGGGGTACACATAGCAGAAGTTTGTTCGTGCTAAGGGTAGTTTTGCCAGGTGGTGTTGGGTGGATAATTTGGTCCAGGGCGGGGGGGGGTGAGGCCTAGGATTACCTTTTTGGACATTATGCAGGTGTGATACCTGATTCTGTTGTCCAAGTTTAGCCAGTTTGTGGAGCTGTAGAGGGAGCAGGTGTGAGTGAAACAGTCACATCCAAGGATGAGATGGCAGGCTTTGTTAAGCACAAGCCAGAGTCTGTTAAGGGCTGTGGAGGGCGCGGCACTGTAGACTAGAATGCCGTAGTCTAGCAGGGAGAGGATGGAGGAGTGTCAGGTAAGTTTTAAAGCTTCAGGGGTGAGGCAGTGTTTGTACTGGTAGAGTACGCCTAGCCTGGAGCTAAGGGCTGTTGATAGGTGCAAGATATGATGATTAAAGTTGAGGGCAGGGCCCAGCGTGATCCCTAGATATTTAAAGTTGCTAATTTGTTCGAGAGGGGTATGATTAGCAGTGTGAAGTTGGGGGCAGAGGTTTTTGAGTGGGTTCTGGGGATGGGAGAAAATCATAACTTTAGTCTTATTGTAGTTAATAATAAGACACTGGGTGGTGAGCCAGTGTTTGATTTCACGGAAAGAGTGTTGGAGAGTTTGGTGGAGTTTGAGGGGTGCAGGGTCAGAGGTGAACAGGACCACATCATCTGCATACAGGAGCAGGTTCCCAGGACAGGCCGACGGGAGGGAGTTAAGGTATAGGCTGAAAAGTAAGGGTCCAGGTATGGAGCCCTGTGGACACCGGTGGATAGGGAGTCGGGGGACAGGACAGGGCCTACTTTGACAATCTGAGATCTATTGGAGAGATAGCCGTGAACCAGTCTAGTATCACTGGAAAACCCCGTGTGAGCCAGGGTGTTCAGTAGCAGGGCATGGTTTACGGTATCAAATGCCTTAGATAGGTCCACGAAGATGGCGCCTGCGAGGTGGCAATGGTCTAAGGCAGAGTGGACATGGGAGGCAAATTCAAGGAGGGCGGTGGTGGTACTATGACCCTTACGGAAGCCATGCTGCTGTCTGGATAGGAGATTGTATTTATTAAGGTGGTCAGTAAGTTGGTTGGTGACTATGCATTCTAGTGCTTTAGAAAGGGGAGGTAGAATAAAGATCGGGCGGTAGTTGTTTGTGGATGTGCGGTCCCCACTTTTACGGATGAGTATGATGTAGGCCGCTTTCCAGTGAGTGGGGAATTTCCCTTGACAGAGGGAGCAGTTGAGAATGTGAGTGAGTGGGGCCAGGACTTCCAGGACAGTGAGGCGAAGAAGTCTGAGGTCCAGGGAATCATGACTATAGTGATGGTGGCTAATGGCTTTGGTAAGGTAGGGCTTAGCAGCCTCCGGGGTGAGTACTCTTAGGTAGAAAGGTGGAGCAAGGGGCGGATGGAAGGCTATACGGGCTGGCAGGGGATCAAAGAAGTTTGGGGGGAGCACATGGGAGAGATCAGTGAAAGCGGAGTTTAGGGCCGAGGCTATACAGAGGGGGTCAGTGGAGAGGTTTCCATCAATTTGTATTAGCTCAGGTGGCAGGTTTGGGGCTTTTCCGCATAGCTCCTTAATGTTTTCCCAGAACTTGCGTCCAGTGCCCCAGGTGGACGTTAAGGTAGCTTTGTAGTAGTTCACTTTGGCGGTGCATATGGCCCAGATGCACTTGTTTCGGGCCTCCCTATATCGTTGCCTGTTCAGGGGCCGTTAGGTCTCATTGGCAAGGTGCCATAGGGCATCACGGTGTTGTAGTTGGCCTTGGAGGTGGTCTGAGAACCAGGGGGCCTGATTTCCCTTGGACATTGTTTTGGTGAGGGGGGTGAACTGGGCACAGGCTGCGTTGAAAGTGGTGATAAATAGTTCAGGGGCATGGTCTGGATCAAGAGTGTTTGTTAGGGGTGTCCAGTCCCAGTCTCTGAGGTGGGCCTTGAGTTGGGCTAGTTTAAACAGGCCCTAGTTTGCGTTGAGAAGTAATTTTAGGAGGGGTTTTGAGGGGAGTACCAGTCCAGTTGCATAGTACTGGAGAGTGGTCACTAAGGGCGTCAGGGAGGACTAGGATGCTGGTTATTTTGTGACGGTGGTTGGTGAGTACTAGGTCTAGTAGGGAGGATGTCCCAGTGCGGGCGTGTAGCCGGGTGGGGCTTTTGACGATCTGTGAGAGGTCGAGAGCCACAGCCTCGTTGATGTAAGGGTGGCTGTTTTGGCCAGCCAATTTATGTTGAAATCCCCCAATAGTATTTTTTCATACTTTGGGGGAAGGGTAGCGAGGTAGGACATGATGGCTTGGAAGGCTAGCTTCTGATCTCCGGGAGGGACATAAGCAGTGGTGATGAGGAGAGGGGAGGTTGACTTACTTAGCGTTAATTTTGGGGTGAGGGCCTGAGCCCTGGAAGTTAGTTGGGGCAGGGAGTAGGTGGCCAGTAAGCGAGTCCTTGAGGTAGATAGCGCAGCCTCCCCCTCGCTTGCCCACTTGGTCGGAGTGATAGTGGTGGTATCCGGGGAGGTTTACTGCCAAGTCAGGGACAGAGGGGGAGAGCCAGGTTTCACTCACAGCAGTGATATCAGGGTGATGCTGAAGTACCCACCCCTAAAAGGAATCCCATTTTTTTTGAAGGCTGCAGACGTTTAGTGAGGCAATGCGTAGCCCATCTCCTGGGGATGGGTGGGATGGTAGGGGATTTATTGGGCCAGGGTTTGGCTGGACATTTCCCGTCAGAAGCAGAAGAAGTATGAGTGACCTGAGGCGGTAGCATCTAGCTCATGGGGATTGTCTACGGCATTTATGCAGCGTGTGCTGCAAATCATGGGAGGATGGGGTGGTACCCGAGGACTGGAGAAGGGCAGATGTGATTCCCCTTCACGAAAGTGGGAGCAAGGCAGAAGCAGAAAACTACAGACCTGTTAGTTTAACTTTAGTGGTAGGGAAAATGATGGAATCACTTCTGAAGGAAAGAATTGTTGAGTGTCTAGAGGCCAGAGGGGCTTAGGACCCAAGGCAGCATGGATTCACAGGCGGAAGATCATGCCGGACAAATCTGATAGATTTCTTTGACTGGGTGACCAAAGTAGTAGATCAGGGAGGGGCTGTGACATGGCCTCACCTAGACTTTAGCAAGGCATTTGACACAGTCCCACACAAAAGATTAATATACAAGTTAGCCAGCCTGGGAGTGGGTCCCAAGATGACAGCCTGGGTAAAGAATTGGCTGGAGAATAGGACACAGAGAGTAATAGTAAATGGAGTCCACCTGAAGAAAGGGGCTTAGTAGTGGGTACCACAGGGTTCAGTATTAGGACCGGTCCTCTTCAATGTCTTTATAGCTTATATTGCAGAGGGACTGGAAGGAAAAGTATGTCTCTTTGCAGATGACACAAAGATCTGCAACAGAGTTGATGCACAAGGTGGGGTGGAAAGGATGAGAAGGGACTTGGCAAGGTTAGAAGAATGGTCAAATGTGTGGCAGCTTAGATCAATGCTAAGAAGTGCAAGGTAGTGCACCTGGGAAACAAAACCCAGGGAAGAGTACACAGTGGGGGTGAGATACTAACAACAACAAAATGGAAAGAGACCTGGGGGTAGTCATATCAGATGACCTAAAGGTGGGCAAACAATGTGAGAGGGCAGCAAGGAGGGCTGGGGGATACTGGGATGCATAGAGAGGCATCACCAGCAGAAAACAGGAAGTTATTATCCCCTGTACAGACAGTTGGTGAGACCCCATCTGAGTATCATGCGCAGTTCTGGAGACCCAATCTCCACAAGGATATAGACAGGATGGAGGCTGTCCAGAGGAGGGCAACTAAAATGGTGCAGGGCCTGCACCAGAAGACATATGAAGAGAGACTTAAGGAGCTGAATATGTATAGCCTCGAGGAAAGGAGAGAGAGGGGGACATGATAGAAACTTTCAAGTATCTCAAGGGAATCAACAAAGTCCAAGAGGGTAGCATCTTTCAAAAAAAGAGGTGTGCAAGAACAAGGGGGCACAATTTGAAGATAGAAGGGGGTGGCTCAGAGGTAATTTAAGGAAGTATTTTTTCACAGAGAGGGTTGTGGATGCATGGAATGGCCTTCCGGAGGAGGTTGTGGAGTCAAAAACAGTGGTGGAATTCAAGCATGCATGGGACAGTCATAAGGCAATTCTAGGGGTGGGGATAGGAAGAAGTAGGCTGCTGGTTAACTAGGATCTGCAGCTTATCCAATAGGTAGGGAAATGGGCAGACTGGGTGGGCCAAGCAGTCCTTATCTGCCGTCAAAATCTATGTTTCTGTATGTTTCTATGAGTGTCCTATGGTGGGTATAGAGAGTTTCAGGGTAAGGGGGGCAGCTAGGAGGAGTAAGTGTGGAAAGGGGGGGAATTTGATGTGGTGAGGGTGTGGAAGGGGGTTGGCTGGAGAAGGAGGGGCCCCAGAGGTTTCTTGCCATGAGAGATGGAAACCAGGGGTGAGGGTGTAGATGTTGAAATGTCTGTGTAAGTATGTGGTGTATGGGGGTGTGTGCTGTCTATGACTGTTTTCCGCCTGGGTTTGTAAAGGCTGGTAGCTCATGTGTAGTGGGGGTTAGGGCGCCAGGCTGTCACGAGGATAGGAAGTGTCAGTTTTGCTCCTCTCTGTCGCATGCTGGGGGGGGGGAGGATGAGGTGTTTGAAGGAGTAGTAAGAGGAGGGCGATGAGTGTGAGAGGGAGCATGGTTGGGCTAGGGAGCTATATATAAGAGTCAGGTCTGTAGTATGCAAGAAGGGGGCCTCTAGTGGTGGGAGAATATAAGTTGCAGATGGGAAAGTTGACTGATAGGTTATTTCATGATCATGTGGTCAGAAATCTACCTATATATTGGAATGCCAACCAAGGGTGGTGGTGGGGGTGGTGGGGAGCCGAATGCATAGCGTTTGGCGAGGCAAAGCCAGCGGTTCCTGGACACGGTCGCGATCAGGGAGGCTGCTCAGTAAGTACCTGGCATAGTGAAAATCAGTGCTCCAGTTTCCGTGGGGTTGGGAGAGCTGGCAGGAGCCCTCGCAACCTCCTTGTAAGCACCGGAGGGGTTCTGTGGAGGAGAGAGAAAGACATTGGGAGTTAAAATAGGTAGGAGGAGGGGGGGAGTTTCACAGTGTGGGGCAGGGGGCTGGGCAGTATCGGGAGTAGAGATTGCCCAGAAAATTAACTTCATCAACTAAAGGGGAGTTTAAATATGCAGTTTGTAGACAGAGAATATGCAGTTTGGAGACAGAGTCTAAAACAGCTAAAATACAAGATACCTTAAAGTAAATAATTAAATTAACTTCAGTAAAGCTGCAGTTGGCAAGTCAAGTTTAAAAGTAAAAAAAAAACCTATCTCCACATCTGCGCTGATACTTTTTGTTCTTTAAGTCTTGTGAGAGAAAAAAGGCGCCAAAGCAGGAAATTCAAAAAAATCACAGCCAGCGGTTTCTGGACACGGTCGCAATCGGGGAGGCTGCTCAGTAAGTACCTGGCACAGTGAAAATCGGCACTCCGGCTGCTGTGGGGTGGGGGAAAGTTGTCAGGAGCCCTCGTGACCTCCTTGTAAGCACCGGAGGGGTTCTGGCACAGTGAAAATCGCGCTCCAGTTTCTGTGGGGTTGGGGAGAACTGGCAGAAGCCCTCGCGACCCCTGTCATGCTCTGGAGCTGCCTCTCCTTTGGGCTGCCATGACCCTCGGATACCCTCCTACTATCTCCCCCAAGCCACCTTACCTCAGATCTGCAGCCATCCTCGGGATAGCCTGGTGTAACCCTATACCGGGTGGGTCCCTCTCTTCCGAGGGGGAAGGCACCGGTGGGGGAGAAGACTCGCACACTATTTTTCCTCAGTTCCGGGTGCTGCTGAGGCTTTCCGTGGCTTCTTGGGTTCTGCTCTGGTGGTGTCCGGGACCGGCAGCCATCATCTGGCCAGTCCCAGAGCGGTATTTCCATTTTTCTGGTGTTCCCCCTTAATGCGATCCCTCTGCTGTGCTCCCAGTCTCCACTGGGGGCCGCTGCAGAGCGACCATGCGTCCCTAACCCACCCCAGGGGAAAAGAGCAGTCCTATGGATGCTTGATCCTACCCCTTCCCCTGCCAACCCCCGCCACCCGAATCCGCCTTCCCTTTCTTAAACCTAACAGTCCCATTCTTCTTGTCCCTTTTCTCACTTATATAGCGAAAGATGGTCTTCTCCACCTTCTTAATTCCTTCAGCTGTCTGCAGCTCCTTCTGTGCCTTAGCTCACCGAACTTCCTTATTTGCCTCACTAGCCAACCTTAGGTAATTTTCGCTATCCACCTCTCTCTTGGTCTTCCTGAATTCTATGTAGGCTAACCTCTTTTCCCTTACTGCCTGGGCAACCCCAGAACTGAACCAGCTGTGCGCTTTGACCCTTGTGTTCTTCCTGCTTAGCCTAACGCACTCCTCTGTGGCAACCAGTATTCCTTCCTTAATTTTCCCATTTAACTTTTTCCTGCTTCCTGGAGCCGCCCGCCGCCTTATCCATCTGCCTGGTCATGGGCCGCCGGCTTCTGCCTCCAAATCAGCCGCTGCCCCTGATACCCCGTGGCTTATCCCCCACGGTGGGGCCCACGACACATGGCCCCATATATGCCGCGGGCACTGTAATTAGGTCAGGGACCCGGCCTGGAAGCACATTGAAGCTCGGCGGCGAGCTTCATCCATGACGGCGGGCAGCTCCTCCTCCTTTTTCCAGTTTTCTCCCCTGGGGAGGCGGGGTCGTGCAATGACGCCAGCGTCCGCCCCACCTCTAGTCACACTGAGTGTTGGCTGCGTGGAACCCCTGGTCTCCACTAGGGGTCCCCACCGCACCGAACACTACCCACACCCTCCCCCCGGAGTAGGAGAGCTACCCATAGGACGCTCAATCCTACTCCCCCCGGCCGACCCTCCGGCGACCGGGTCCCGTTCCGAACCGGTCGCCCGGCGCTGTGAAATCCAACCGCTGTGCCGACGGGCCAGCTATTCCTTCCTTAATGATTAACCACCTTTGGTCCACCCCCGTATCTGCTCTGATGCCTACCAGGTGACTCCTTAGCACTTCACCCATCTTCCTGAAGTCTGCCCTCCTAAAATCTAAGATTTTAGTCTTAGTCGGGATGCTTTCCCTACCCATATCCAACTGGAACCACACTGTGCAATGGTCACTCCCACCCAGGGGCTCCCTGACCATTATTTCCTGTACTTGCTCCCCATATGTAAGCACCAGATCAAGAACTGCCTCTGCTAGCCGGCCCATCGGTGCAGCTGTAGTGCTAACGCTCGCGACGCCGGCGACCCGGGTTTGGGTGTGAATTTGGGTCATCAGGGGCCAGCCGCGGGGAGGAGGACAGAGCGTCTGTAAGATTGCTATCCTCCTCCTTGAAGGGAGGGCTGCCATCCCCGCTGCAATACTGCCACCTGGGTGACAACAGGTGGAGGTGCAGTCTGGGGATGCTGTGGGTGGGGATGACGTCAGTCGAGTTCTGGGGTGGCCATCACATAGTGACATGCCTCATCCCTTGGAGCCCCTAGTGAGCTGACGCCCTTGGGGAAATGGGAGCAACAGAGGAAAGTGCCCCACAACCAAACCTGGACACCGCCTCCAGCATGTAGCCCACACACTTTGGACGCATCCCTGGAGGTGCCTGGACGAAGACATGGGCAGGTGGGGGAGTGGGTGGGAGACTACTTCCGCCGGGGATCAAGGCAGCGTGGGAGGCGGCCCGGGAAGAGGTTTGAGTGCAGCCAGCCCTGATGCCTTGTGGGACCTGAGGGAAGGTAAGGCTGTGGAGAGAAGGAGGGAGCATAAACAGATAATATAAAAAAATAATAATTGCCTCTGCTTTTGTTGGTTATGTGACGCCCTGAGTCAGGAACCCATTTTGCAGTCCTTTCAGGATCACGTGACTCCAAACACATGCTGTGGATGGTATGCTCCAGTCCACCATGAGCAGGTTGAAGTCCCCCACAATTACCACCTCTCCTTTCCCCATAGCTTCCAGTATTTGCAAGCTTAGTTCCCTGTCCCTTACCTCTTCCAGATTGGGTGGTCTGTAAACCACCCCGAACCTCACCTTTCCCCCTCTATTGGGCTGTAACTGAATCCAAAATGCCTTCACCTTCCCTTCCTCTGACTCCCCCTTCATGCAATTTATTCCCTCCCTGATGTAAACTGCAACCCCTCCTCACTTCCCGACTACCCTGTCCCTCCTGTATAGTTTGTATCCTGGTATCGTAAGGTTCCAGTCATGGCGTTGTGTTGCCCAAGTCTCGATTACTGCCACTATGTCCACCCCCTCTCTGCTAATAGGTCGTCCATCTTGTTTCCAAGACTCCGCGCATTCAGAGACACCACCTTCTACCTAGAATCGGTCCTTTCTTCCCTCCATTCTTCTCTTCACATTTCTCCCCTCTGTGTGCACCCCCCACCCCAACTACCTTTGTTATGTGTTCCTCACCCCCTCCATATACTCTGAACCAAGTAATTTTATGTCAGTGTGTGGTCTTGAAATTTTATAAATAAAAAGTTAATAAAAATGGAGACTGTCTGTAGCATGCCTGTTGTGCTTAACAAATGCCCCTGTCCTTTCAGTTTAGTGGTGGTGGGAGTGGGGGGTGACACTGTAAACTTAAAGCAAGGGTACTGGGACCCCCTGCCTTTGCTCAAGACTCTTGATCAGAAGAGGAAGGGGCACAATTAAGACCCATTCCTTTCACTATAAATGTTTAACATTTATTTTTCCTAGCAGTCATTTTCATGCATATAGGGTATTTTACCACAGTGGAACTTCTACAGCTTGGTGTGGAACCCTTGAACAACTACAGATTCTTCAAATTGCCTTCCCGAAGCTCAGTGCTGGATAAAGGAGAGATGCTACTAATTTCCTTAAACTCCTTGTTATTGTGGGAGGCTGACATCGACAAAATGATATGGGCTGCCTTTCAGTGGGAGAGGTACAAAGACTAAAGGTCAAACATGTTCTACTGGCTCAATATCCTAGTTGAGGCTGACAAGTAAAACTCCTAAGCAGACCTGAAACCGAGAGCTGAAAATCGTTATTCTAATATTAAGGTAGATGTGCAGAGGAATCGTGGTCTTCTTTTAGTGACCACTTATTAACAATTCACATCACGGGTGAAACGGAAAAGCTGGAAAAATATAGGAGGTAGCATCTTCAGTGAAAATGGTGTTTCCATGAGCACCAAGGCTCTTTCATCAGCAGTTAATGGTTGTACGTGCAGCAAGTGTCTGCAGGCTGTCATCTTTTTAAATTGTTACCTTTGGGATTAAAGAGCAGTACTTTTTCTCACTTTCAGATTATATTCACAGAAGTCTGGAAGCTTGCTCAGGGTTTTAAATAATTGATTAGCAGTTTTTTTCTTGGGACTATACTAACTGTACAGAAAGTATTTATATAGATTTTCTAGAAGTGCTGTGTTTGTTAAACACAGAGAGGCAAGAGCTATGCATTTTCACAAAGATTTAGCACTTTTATGAGCAAAACGCTAATCAATTTCTAGAGTTATATAAATCCCTGTTGCTGTTAATGTGGCAACTCAGCTGTTTTTTGAGCCAGTTGCTGGCTCAGATTAATTAAAATATTTGCATGCCTGTTAGTGATCTTTCCAGTTTTATGTAAAACACCAGCATTTGGCATCAGCAGGACTCAGATCTCGTCATAATACAACAGTCAGATCCCCGGCAGTATAGGGGATTACTGGGGGATTTCAGCATCTTCTCTGGGAGTGGGTATTTCACACCCCCACAGCCCTCAGGCATTTTCCCTTGTGATGCATTCTCTGGGGGATTCAGACTAGGCTTGTCCCCTGAATTGGCAGGGTATTTGGTAAGCTTGGTGCCAATCATTTTTTAATCCCCCACTATTCCTTGAGGTGGGGTGGGGGTGGGGGGTACTTTGACTGCTGCGTAACATACCCAAAACACTAGAATTTTGAGATATCCCATTCTTTATCGCTTCTTTATTGCTAAATACTTTTACAGTAAAACTGTCTCTTGGCCACTTTGACTTCATCTGTCCCCATTGCTTTTCCCAATTAGAAGTTATAATTCTCTGCTGTGACTTCATAGCCTGTTGAAACAGTTACACTATCTGTGCACTCCCCCACCTAGTGCTGCTCAAAAGAGCCTGCACCTAATTTAAAGTTATTCTGTTTTCTTACTCACTCTCTGTCTTCTTTCTGTCACTTGAAAAGGGGATTCTTGGTCTCATTCATTGAAATCATGATTATCCTGACCATAGACTGCCACCTCTGAGCCCCTTATGGGACAGCACACAGTATAAAAATGCAGCCAGAGAGTAGTTTCCTTACAACACAATTAGAGAAAGCAGTGGGACCTCAGCTCAGTGTCATGTTAAAATTGAAAGTGTAGGACATAACCAGTGAGGGTTCACCTTGCTGTTGGTGGTCAGGCGAATCATGGTTTGGTCGAATGATGAGACCAGGAATCCCCTTTTAAAATGATGGAAAGAAAACAGAAAGTTTGGCAGTGTCAGTGGCTCAGCAGGTAGCAAACTCGCCTCTGGGGCTGGAAGAGCTGAATATTGTGGGTTCTAGCCCCACACCTGGGGATAAGACCCACAACTAACACTGTAGGGAGGTACTAGGGGGTGCTGTACTGTTGAGGTGCTGTCCTTTGGATGAGACGTTAAGCTGAGGGCCCTTCTGCTCATCTCTGGTCACTGTTAAGGTAGAAGTTAAAGGTACCGTGGCATTTATCGAAGAATGGGGGTGTTTCTCCCTTGTCACGGCCAAACAGTCCCCCCCATCAAGAAACTGGTCCATGTAACCCACACCCAGGATGCATCTAGAAACAAGCAAGTTGTCACAGCTTAGTGTGGCTTTCCTGACCAAAAATTACAACTAAGTAAATAAAAAGAAAGTGAGCAAGAAAATGAAATAACTTTAAATGATTTGCTGTCTCTTTTGAGCAACTTTTTTTTTTTTTTTTTTGTGGGGGGGGATGCACTGGTACTGTAACTAGTATAATTGTTTGAGTCTGATGCTGGCCTCGCACCAGTAGCACTTGTGCAAAATTTAAGGAAAATGTATAAGAAAATTGATTACATTTCAGTAACTTAGCCAGGGTCGAGCTTGCTATGCATGCCCTTAACACATCATATCATATTGCCATGGAAACGCTACTGGCATCCCATGCAGAGGATTGTGACTTCGGGGTAGAAGAAGCAGATAAAAGTCTAAAGGGAAAAGAGTCTGCTTTCAGACGTATGTCTGGTGTAACAAAAAAAAAAGCCCTGAAATTTAGACTTGATGAGAATTTTGTGCAACTGAATCCTGCTGCTGCCATCAGTGAATTCTGTGCTGGAAATTAGAAAATCGCTGTAAGTTTGCATTTTTGAGAGCTTCCTGATCTGGGTAGTATGTATTTCTTTAAGCTTCTACATTTACCATGTCTGCAGTGGCATTTCATTAAAAAAAAAAAAAAAACTTGAATTTGACTTTGTGGCACTATACTGTAGGGAATCACATTGGCAAAGTGGACAACTGCTGGCCCTTGTGTTGTACAGTACTAGGGTCCGTGCTCATCAAGAGCACTTCTCTTCTGATATTTGCAGTCTTCATCCTCCCCTTGGGGACCTCACAGTCAGGGGGAGGAGGCACCCAGTTAGTGATGGAAATGGAACCTGGGGTGGTTTGTACCTTTCAAGGATCCAGTGAGGCTGTCAGCCCTAGACATGGTACTCTGGTGGGAAGCGGGATGCTGGCAGGACCTGAAGGACTAACCAAGTTGTACTGAATTTTAATACTTCTGAAAGGTGTGAATATGATAGCACTAGAAAGCCATCTGGCCGCCCTCCCTGAATATCATATATTGTTATGTTGGCTTGCCGCGCTTGCGCTTCAACCAACATCTTGTGGTAGTAGCAGATTTTGGAGGTGCGTCAGTGTGGATGAATGTAGGGCATGCATTAATAGGTGCATCCTTCATTCCCCAATAATCCAGCATGCAGGCGCTCACACAAGAAATATGTAAAGTGGTCAACACTTGTAAGGAAAGTGCCGCTGCAATAAGAGAGAAGCTCATTATGCAGCGGCACAATAACACGCCTCCCGATGTGCCTTTCCTGATGAAGTATTTCAATAAACATGGCGGCAGTGGCTGCCACCGCCTGCTGCACAATGTATATACAGCCAACTTCAGGGGTGCCCAATCCCCCTGTCAGCATGCTAAATCATCCCCCCCAAATATTGTGTGGCACACTGGGAGCCCACCCCAGTGTGCCTCCCCATAATGAAAGCCGTCATTGGCATGTTCTGGCCCCCGCCCCATTCTGTGCCACACTGGGAGCCCACCCCAGTGTGGCCAACATCACCCTCCAAAGTCATGGGACACACTGGGAGCCACCCCAGTGTGCACAACACCTGTAAAAAAAGAAAACTGTCTACGGTGTTCCTTTTTTTTTTTTTTTTTTTTAAATACCTGAAAAAAAGAAAACGGTCCCTCGCCGTGGGGTCCCCAACCCGCATCACCTTCTGCGCACCCCACCCCCCCCACCCCTCACCCATACTTGCCTCCGAGCTCGGGTGCGACAATCTTTGGTGGACCGGGAACACGTCTGGACTCTTCAAAGCCAACCGCGAACTGAAGAAATGCCGGTAAGCTGTATAATGGCATAAATGTTTTTTTTTTCAACTTTGGTGCATATCTCAGCCATTTTCTGGAATTTTGCCTCCAAATTTTCAACACGGGATGCTTGGAATCCCACCTCATGAACACATGCACTGTCATCTCTTTACTGGGCCCCAAAAGGTCATTTTGCGGTCACTGCACAAAATTACCTTTTGGGATTGAGTAATGAAATAACAATACCACTGTTCATGAGATGGGGTCTCAAAAACCCTATCTTGCAAATTTGGTGGAAAAATTCCAAAAAAGACTGTGTTACGAGTGTGCGTTGCGCAGTTTCAACGCATGCTCGTAACTTTGACAATTTTTTATATTTTCACTCCAGATTTTCAACATTGCCCTTTTTTCATACCTCCTTATGAACAGTTCAGCTGTCATTTTCCACCTAAAATGTATTTTCGCTCATGTGGCGTATAATGGCACAGTTGCTGTGGGAAATCAATGTTCGGGCCAGGTTAAAAAAATCACAGTGACACTGTTCATGACTGGAGT
Organism: Neoceratodus forsteri; assembly: GCA_016271365.2. NCBI lineage: Eukaryota > Metazoa > Chordata > Ceratodontiformes > Ceratodontidae > Neoceratodus > Neoceratodus forsteri. The sequence goes on along the minus strand of CM057454.1, from coordinate 970,078,118 downwards.
TTCCAAAATGCCTATGTTGAAAATTTGGTTATACAAATCACCAAAATAATTACGTTATGGGCATGCGTTGTGCAGTTTCTATGCACGCTCTTGATGTCACCAGTCTTTCATAGTTTCCCTCCAGATTTTCAACAATGCCATTTTTTTACACTTCCTCATGAACAGTGCAGCTGTAATTTTTCACATCCTGACCAAAATCTGTTTTTGCACCTGTGGAGCCAAAATGCACAGTTGCTGTACAAGATCAGCTTTCCGCAAACTAACTTATAGTGCCACTGTTCATGAGGTGGGGTCACAAACGGCCCATGTTGAAAATCTGGAGTGAAAATACCAACAGATGCCCTGGGCATTAGGGTTTCCACCTGTACTGCCTCACCCTGTACAGACTGACAGGTGTCAGGGGTATGACTTGCCATTGTAACCCCCCCCACCCTGCAGCCAGTGACATGTGTCGAGGTGTGCCTTGGACTCTTCGGCCCCAGCATTCACCCCATTCTCCTACATTGCACTTATGTCAGTATATTTCCTTATGGAATGGGTGAGGTATATTCAAGACCGCAAGGCACATAGCGTAACTTGTCGTGTCTCTGACGGTAGGTGAGGTGAAATGGCATGAGCGTTATGGCCAAAAACCCAAAGGCACACCCCAATGCCTGTCACTCTCTGCATGGTGGGGCTGGGGTCGGCATCAGTTCACTACTTCACTGCCAATCCTATTGTGCATCTTTCTAACTCCTGCACTACCAGTGTCAGTGCCAGCAAGCCAACATTTGGCATTGACAAATGCTTGTTTTTAATTATCTTTTTCTCTGCCCCACTTAATAGATTTGTTATCCAGTTTTAGGCTTTGTTGGCGACTTTCTGCCTTGGATCTCCACTGCTAGTCCTGAGCTCCTCATATACAGTTACTGCAGTCCACACCACCGCCAAGCTCCCTCCAAGGTGGGGTTCTTCCCTTCCTGATTGACTACTGCAATTGTATAGAGGACATAGGATCCAGTGACAGCATGGTGATGGGGGAAGGGACGACACCTGTGTGTGTATGTTGGGCATGGGCTGCAATTGTTTGCCTAGCCATTATTGGCTTCAGTGAGCGGAAGGTTTACCCCTTAAGGCCCACCCACTTCCCTCTATTGCATGAACACCTGTGACTGATTGGGGGTGCCTGGTAGCACGGTTACATGGTCATGCATACTGCCAGTGGCACCTCTATTACACCACCTTTAAGTGTTGCTCCATGAGCAGCACATCATGCCACCTGACAGCCGAGTATCTGAATGGAAGCTCTTAACTTCCTGAGTGCAGAGATGCAGACCCCGTTTGTCTGCATACCGGAAGTGTCCCCAGCACTTGGTGCCAAAGAGTCGACTCTCCCAAATAGGTTTGGGAAGTGTACAGCTGCAGTATCTGAATAGCACTGTCTTAATGCAGAAAGTGATGTAAATCAGCAGAGAGAGGGCAGAAATACAGAGAAGGGTAAACAAGGCAGAGAGAGGGCAAAAATACAGAGAAGGATAAACAAGGCAGATAATATAATAATAATAATCTTTATTTTTAATGCGCCTTTCAAATGTCAAGGCGCAGTACAAATTAAAACAATTTAAAACAATGCTACAGCCACAATAATAAATATAATATACAGTTTAAAATCTGTCTTTCTAATCACCATATGCCCTGCTCCATAGGTGCGTCTTTAATGCCTGTTTAAAACCCCCCACAGTCACGCACTCCTTAATCCGATGGGGTAGAGAATTCCAGAGGGTTGGGGCCACAAACATAAATGCCCGTGCCCCTGAAGATTTTACAGAAACCCTCGGATTCTCTAGCAACCCCTCGTCAGCTCAGGGTGGTAAGAGACCAGAAGCTTTTTCAGGTAGTCAGGGCCCAGTCCACATAGGGCTTTGTAAGTCAGCAATCTGACTTTGAAGGTGATCCGCCACTGAACTGGCAGCCAGTGCAGTTCCCGCAGCACTGGTGTGATGTGGGAAGACCAGTAAGTCCCCATCAACAACCGGGCTGCGGAATTCAGGTGGCGGATATCAACCTCTGGCAGCCCAAAGTAGAGGGAGTTGCAGTAATCCAGTCGCGAGGTCACAAAAGCGTGGATCAGTGTAGGAAGGTCACTGGATGGAACAAGGTGCTTGATCCTAGTGATGTTCCTCAGATGATAAAAGGATAACTTAACGACAGCCGACACCTGAGATCGAAGTGTCAGCCCTTCGACAAGTATCGTCAAGTATCACCCCTAGGTCTCGCACCCATTCAGAGGTAGGGAGCTCAGAATACCCCAGGAATAATCTTGTGGGTTGACCTGCCCCCAACCCCCCTATCCGGCGACCTGGATCCACAACCAACACCTCAGTCTTCCCTGGGTTCAACTTCACTTGTCCCTTAATGTTTTCTTCAAGGGACAAGGATAATCATGCGCCTAATTAACAATGAATGTAGTAATCAAATTCTATTTTCAGGATTTGAAATTCTGGACTCGCACCAGTGATTAGTTGTTGGATTTTACTGGGGTTCTGCTGTCTAGCATTTATTGTGGTTAATTTATAGGAATAAAAAAATATAGAAAGTTATAAAATGGGTAGATAACATGTAAGCATTAATCACCGATGAAGGTGGCATCTAATGTGGAGTTAATGCATGGTTGGGACCGTTGGCACGAGGCGGAGGCCGTCGTCTGTGATTCAACCATGCATTAACTCCCCATTAGATGCCACCTTCTGAGGGGATTAATGTGCTTGTAACATAGCAAGTGCAACACTAGTATTTGGCAGATGCTGTTTTCTTTCCTATGCAACACTAATGAGGACACACATTTATTGCACATCCACAGTTATGCTTGACCTGTCTTACTTTTTCAGCCTTTCTCTGACTGCAAGCGTGCACGTTGAGCAACACACCTCGATTAATATAGTGGCGACTTTTTTTTCTTCCATTTGAACTCTGCTGTTCATGTGAATATTCTCATAACATGCCGCTTGCAGCTTCCAGTTTCCTACTTCTGGGACCGTGCTGTAGTTCTCATCCCTCGTTTCTATGTCTTACCTGTGCTCTGCTGCATTGTGGGCAACATCTCTTCCGTGCATGCCTTAATATGCTCCCAGTGCCACACTTCTGTTCTCCGCTGCCTCGGCACCATGAGCCTGCCTATTTCCACCAGTAGGTGGCGCTTTCACAACACCAGCCAACTTCAGTTCTATTTTCTCATTCCTGTCTTTTGTCCTCGCATGCTGTTGGACTTTACATCTCCTCCCACAAGCCTTGCCAGCCTCGCGGAACTAGCAGCACCCGGTACGGCACACTTTCCCCTTCTAGAGCTCTCTTATCTACTCCACCTTACTCTCTGCGACTATCCACTTCTCAGACTTCCCCACAGACCGCCTTTTTTCCCTCACCTCTCACTCGTCGGTCCAACCGATAGTTGGCACTGTGTCACACTTACACAACTTCTGCTCTCCCTCTATGAGTGCGTTCACACTCCCAAGGCAGCATTATTGCTCTCAACGTTCTAGAGCAACACGGCATTATCGTGCCATAATGCCGTGTTGCTTTTGTACCACCTGACGCTGTTGTGCCAATCCTGTCCCTTTCTTTTCGTCTTCTTGTTTTAGCCATGTTACAATGAGAATTATGACTGTGGGAGTCCCGTCACATGACCATGGGATGTGATTGCTCAATGTACTGTTATTTTATTTTGCAAAGCACATTGCCGTAGGCTTATTGAGCTGAACTAATAATTCAAGGCACTACAATAAAAGCAGCAAGGAGAAGGGAACAAACATATATTACATAGTACAGGAAAATATAGATATCAAGTACAAGTTATATTAGTAAATTGTAGTCCTGTTAAGGCAGAATATACACCACAAGGTATAGAATTACTGTCACACCATCACAGAACCTCACCACACATCTCAAATCACTGACATACTGTACATTTTAAATCTGAACCACAATTATTTTAAAAATGCCATCACTTTTCTATTAAATAAACGTGTCCCTTTGAGAACTGCCACTTACCATAAAACAGATCATTCCAGTCTCCACGTAAAACTTTCATGTACTGTTGTTTACTTTCCCTTTGCTCTCTGTAATACGTCTCGTTCACTTGAACTCGAACAAATCTCCAAAACCACTAGTGTAGGTCTAGCTCTCTAAAGCATCTGTTGTCTCTGGTTTTCTGCTTGTGCACTCCACTAGTTTCCTCCCCTGCTTCCAACTAACTTTACCTCCATGTGAGTCTGCCTATCTCCATATTGAGAATCGTGCACTGGCCATGGCAAACTACAAAAATAGCACTTTAACATCACAGCAAAAAACAACCTGCTGCTGTGGCCTAACAAAACAACATCTCCACCAAAATGTTTATAAATTAGGGAAAGGGACAAGGAGAAACTCATAAAAAACATCAGAACAACATGGGGGGGTGGGCACTACACTTAATACTACAGTACACATAAAGATCTGGCTCATCTAACCAGGAGATACTAGTGGGCGCAAGCAGAAGAACTGCTTTCCACAAGCAAGTAAAACATTTTTTTGACTGATTTAAAATTTTTACCGACTCATAAGCACAAGGCCACGCACCTGGGTGGGCATTACGCTTTGTAGCTGCATTTCCCAGGTGGTAGAAACGCTTGTTCTTTGCCTTGTATCTCACAGCCCAATCAGGGCATTAGGCAGTATAGCTTAATGCATACCCTGACATGTGTTATTGTTTACATAGATGGCAATTCAATCAGGCAAAATGAAAACAATGTTGGGAATAATTTTTACGTAGAGAGTAATGCGTTGGTGGGTGGGCGTAACTAGAATTTTACACACACCTGAGGTGTGGGATGCTACATAAACCCCAGAGAGTGAAGCTTGAGAGGTTTATAGACACATCCCACATCAAGGATATGTGTAAAGTTCTGGTTTACACCTACCCACCCAGTTATTGTTTTTTTTTGTTGATAATTACTAGTGAGCATTTTTAAACTGTGGCAGTTGTGTAAGTAGTGCTCACTCTGCTAATAGCATGAGCTTGATTGACATGGAGTGATTACAACCTCCCGTTTGTAATGCATTATTACAACTGGGCAGTTGTAACACATTTCAGGGCATTAAATAAGCCAAAAAAAATTGATTAGCAGTTTTACGCATGAAAGTGCTAATTGGCTATGAAATTGCATAGCATTTGGCACAGAATGGCTAGCAAAATGTGAAGAAAATATGTATAGTTTTATTAATTTTGTCTACTGTTTGATATACCCCCTTTAAAAATGGATAGCAGCCTTCTACTACTACTACTACTCATTTGTGGATATCATTTTGCTATGCTATCCCAGCTATTTAATACTCTGTATTTTTACATGTTATGCAAGCATTAAAAATACTCCCAATTTTTTTTTCCCACAAACTCGAGTTGTGTGATGCCACTTAAACCCCGAGAATGAAGTCTGATGGATTTAAAAAGGCACCACAAACCAAGGGTGTGTGGAAAAAAAAAAATTAAAACACATGTGCACGTTTTATATAATTCACTTGTTTGCATTCTTTATCTATACTGCAAGAGCACATTTCATTCACAAGAACAGAACAAATGACTGAGGCTAAGTTTCAGTATATTGAAACACGTGAATAGTTTGTGAACTTGGTGAAACTAGTATTTGCGCTTCATAGCTTAGGGCAGAGGCCGCTCATTTCTGTAAGAAGTGCAATTTTTCAGCAAGTTGTTTTGGGGAATGAAGAGATCATAAATAAAATCAAAGCCATTGCCAGCCGGTCCCTTCCACTTTCCAGTCTGCCTGCTCCGACACCACGTGCCGACGTTTTGTGATGTCTAACCAGGGAGAGCACGGAGGCATGCCCCATTGAAGTCTATGGGGCTCACTTTCACAGAAGATTATGCAAACTTTGATAAAAATGAAAGCCACCGCTCAAATAATAGAGCCTCTATTATTTGAGCGGTGGATTTCATTTTTATCAAAGGTTGCATAAACGTCTGTAAAAATGTTTGGAAAACAAGCCCCATAGACTTCAGTGAGGCTTGCCCCCGTGCTGTCCCTGGTTAGATGTCACAAACGTCAGAACGCAGAGGCTTAGCAGGCAGACCGGGAAGTGGAAGGGATCAGCTGGACGTGGCTTTGATTTTATTTACGATCCTTTCCTTCCCAAAAACCTGCTGAAAAATTGAACTTCTTGCAGAAATGAGCTATCGCTGCCCTAAAGTAATGGGCCATGAAGCCCACTACCAAATCTTTGAAATTTACTTTAAGAACAATATTTACCAGAATGCAGAATCATCATGTTAAACAGCAACAGCAACTTCAGTTAACAGATAAGTGAAAACAAGAACTGAACGAGAATCACAGAACGGCAACGTAAACTGCAGGATTTAAGACTTTTGTTTTAACTTCAGTACAGCTGTGAACTGTGTCTTAACAAGGCTTTAAGTCTGTTTTCAAGTGTTTCCTCAAATAAATCTCTTTCTTGAGGCAAATCGTAAATTCCTATCTGAATCTAGCATCCGTTTAAAAGCAAAAGGGGGGGGAGAGAGAGTGTGTACTTTAGTTCTCGAGTGTGAGTGGCTGGTGAACTGCGAGTGGCTGGAGAGCAGAGGTAACGTGACGTGTTGGCTCAAGCACGGGGAGGGGGGAGTTTCATACAGTGTGTGCAGCATGACAGCATGTCAGAAATACTTATTTTACATTAGTGTTGCTGATTTTTTTGTTTTGTTTACTTTCAGAAAGTTAGAAGAATTATTTTATTACCAAAAACAGGAAATAAGAGTAAAAGTTACTTTTGGCAGTACCAGCTACTCGGTTATTACGGTGCTTTGTAACAACTGGGTTCCCAGTTGGTGTTGCATCTGCCAGTTGTTACAGGATTTGACAGTCCTGGTTTGCAGGTTGATAAACACTGCAACCAGTAATTATAAGGTATATTAAATGTACTATAGATGCATTGCTGTGGAACACACGGTAAAATTCCGTGATTTACTGTTGTTTGCCAATGAACTTCATAAATGTTAAAGTGGAACAATAACTGCAGTATTTTCCTGTAAATAAAATGTTACGGCTAGAATGTTTTACTTGCCAAGTTGCATTGTTGCTTGAAAGTCAGCTAAGCACTATTATTTTAGACCAGACAATGTCTAACCATAAATGAAGAAGGAAATGTGAAAGGAAAAGTGTGACTCCCAGTGGGATTTGAACCCAGGCCCCTGGTCTGGCACGGTACGCCAGGGGCCTGGGTTCAAGTCCCAGCGGAAGTCACACTTTTCTTTTCACATTTCCTCCTTGATTTAAAATTGCTTTGCAATGGCTTGACTGCACTGAGAAGTTATTTAGTGTTTCTAACCATAAATGAGACACATTTGTTTTTATTCTGTTTATAATTCTTGAAACTCCTAATATCTTCAAGTTAACCCAAACAAATGAAACAAAAAACAAAACACTGTACCGGTACTGTTAAGCAAACATGTTGCTATTTTATTTTCAACCTTAGAACCTTAAGCCCTGGTCAGCACTGCGAGAGCACATTAGGTATGCTGCAAAGACTGGCAGATAAGATCCTGACCTTGAAAGAGCCTTACTTAGAAACAGCACAAGGGGATATCTTCCAGATGTTTTCCCATTTCACCTGGGGTTACATGTATGCTGGGATTTAGCCTTTTTGACTTGTGCATAGTTTCCTTAGGAGTTCGTCCTGTTTTTGACCCAGCCAGCTGCTTAAATGTGCACATTTGCCTAGATTTCCCTAGCTGAGTCTGTTGCAGTACCTGTTTCACGGGTTGATTTATTAAACCATGTTATGGTAATGATAGAGACGTTGGTTCAGCAAAGTTGTGACAAGCTCCGGTTAAGTTGCTTTTTATAATGCAAAGTGAGAGGGAGAATGGGAGACCTGAATTTTTCAACTTCAAGAAAGAAATCAATATCCGACTATATGAGAAGGCTGGGTTGCCCTGCAATTAGAGTACATATCTCAACCAGGAAATCCCAAATTTAAAATCTCACCTCAGCCTCTTCGGTAAGATACTTGTTCTCCTTTTGCTTGAGCATGCTCCTACTCAGTTGGGTTGTAAAATATCAAGTAAAAAATAGATAAAATGGAAAGTACAACCTGTCCAATTATAAATAATGGAAAGTAAACTGTCCTCCACCTGCAGTCATGTGGACAGGAAGGGTATTGGGTAAGTAATCACAAACATAATTAAGACAGTTTCCTCCTATTGCTTTAAGTGGCTACAGTATAAATGTGCTATCCAGATACAGAATCCAAAGTGCTGTGTTTGTATCATCCAAGTTAGTTTTTTTAATATGAGGATTTATGAACTTTAGATTGGTGATGACCCTGTTAGCGGGCTGTGTATCATAACAGTTGTGTTTTAAATGGTTGATGACCTGCTTTTCTGGCCACTTCCCTCGAGAACAATAATGGTCTTCTCCTTCTGCTTTTGCTTATTTGCCTGCTGTACAAGAGTGTAGCTTTTACTATAAAGTCTGTGTGATCGGACGTACTAGTGCTGAAGGTAACCATACTGTATGTATTTTCTTCCAAGGCATTAATGTGACTTTTATCACAGTGTCAGTGTGGATTTTACAATAGGATAAATCTTGCAATCTGATGGTCTACAGTTCTGAGTACTAATTTTTGGGAGGGGTAACCAGGTATACTCCAGTAGGCACAAGTGCCTGTTTTCAGGGGCAACCTGGGAACACTGGGGCGGTTAAGTGACATGTTCAGGATCACACAGTGTGCAGGTGGAGGTTGTGAGACTCAAACAGCTGAACGGTTGAAAGAATGGTGCAGAGAGGAAGGGTATGGCTACATTGGGGACAGGGGCTCCACCTGGAGGGATCAGAGCTTGTACCGAGGGATGGCCTGCATCCATCCAGGAAGGGAGCGGTAGTCCTCAGTAGATGGTTTGAGTGTTACTTCGATGGGCATTTAAACTAGCCAAGGGGGGGTGGCGGAAAGCAAAGGTGTGGCAAAAACAGCCCTACCCCTTGTGTTGTGATGGTGGGTAGAGAATTTCTGGGGGAAATTCCCACCAAAATGAAGGACAACCAAGGGTGGAAGGGATCAGCATGGGAGGAAGGGGGGGAAGAGAGGAGGCAGTGTGCAAAGGAGAAGGGGGAACATTTAGACATGAGAAGGGACAAGACTAGGACTAATGAAATCTGGACAGCCATGAGTGCCAATGTTAGAAGTCTGGGAAATAAGATACAAGACCTGGAGGCTACCATGGCTGAGGAAGGCCTGGATATTGTGGCCATCACTGAAACATGGCGCACAAACAACCATGACTGGGAAATGGTCATACCTAGCTACACAGTGTTTAGAAGGGACAGGATAGGAAAGAAAGGTGGGTGAGTGGCACTTTATGTTAAGGAAAACATCAGAGTGACGGAGGTACAGGGAGGATGGAGGGTTGAGGTGTTGTGGCACAACCTTGAGTCTTGAAACAGAGCCACTGTTCGCATGGGAGTAGTATACACGCCTCCGACATATGGAGAGACACTGACAAAGAGGCATTAAAGACATAGGCAGAATAGCTAAGAATGGGGAGGTGGTGCTGGTGGCGAACTTTAATCTGCCAGCTGAAGAGTGGAGCCTACCTGAAGGAGCATCAGCTAGGAGCAGAGAGATCTTGGGCTCCCTGCAGGGGGGCATTCCTTAGGCAGCTGATCTGCGAACCTACTCAGGGTGGATCAATACAGGTCCTGGTACTTATGAACTGGGATAGTGCACTGGTCGTCAGAGTGGGGAGTCATCTGGGGACCACTGATAGGGTTACCACCATTTAAGAAGCCCAAAGTGGGACATTTCTTACCGAAACATGATTTTTCGCAGGACAGTATGTAACCTTGAAAAGTGCAACAGACTTGTTTTCTCTAAGTAATCAGAATTAAGACTAAGTGTTGTAGTTTTTTTAGCTGTTTCTATTGTTTCTTATCCTTTTAAGATATGTTGGTTAAGGTATTATAGTTTTCTGCAACATTTTCAGGAAAGTTAGAGAATATTTTTTCTGCTAAAATGTCAGGACATGTAGTATTTTTCATGTTTTTTTGCAGGACACAGCTGCCCAAATCAGGACTGTCCTGTGAAAATCAGGTCAGGTGGTAACCCTAACCACTGACCATCGCACAGTATGGTTCAATATAAGAACAACAGCAGAATCCAGACCCACAATGGCGAGGGTCCTGGATTTCAAAGAGCTGCCTGTACCAAGATGGGGGAATGAATCAAAAGAAGCCCCGGCCCGGGGAATGGGCCAGAATAAAAGAGAGTATAGTAAAGGCTACAAACTCGTGCATTAGGCAAATAAGCAGAAGGAGGAGACCATTATGGTTCTCAAGGGAAGTGGCCAGAAAAGTAAGGACAAAAATAGTGGCATTCAGCAGGTACAAGGAGACCCAGAGAGAGGACAGAGAAGTGTATCTTGGGAAATGGAGGAAGGGAGGAAGGCAGTGGTAGGCAAGGCAGCAAGGAGCGCAAAAAGTGAAAACTGAGGAAAGAATAGCCCAGGCAGTATCAGAGGGGGGCAAGACATTTTTTCTGGTATATTAGCGAGAAAAGGAAGACAAAGGGAAGGATTGCATGATTAATAAAGGAAGCAGGGAGCTATAGTGAAGAGGACCAAGAAAAGTCAAGTGTCTTAAACAAATATTTATGGTTAGTATTTACAGTTGAGGTGGAAGGGGAGGGACCACAAATAAGCACCAAGAGATTGGTGGGGGAGAAACATTTATTTGTTTATTTGAATTTTGTTGACCGGGTAAACCCCTTGGGAAGCCCTTTTTTCAGGGATGACCTGGGATTAATAACAGAGAAAGGTCACAGACTGGCAGAATACAATACACAATGGAGGACACTGGTCCCTTTTCTGAGGAGTGGGTCGGGAATGCACTCACTAATCTGAAGGTGGACAAAGCCATGGGGCCAGACGGAGTGCATCCAAGAGTGTTAAAGGACCTCAGGGAGGTGCTAGCTGTGTTTAATAGTTCACTGGAGTGGTCCCGGAGGACTGAAGAAGAGTGGATGTAGTCCCACTTCACAAAAGTGGCAGTGAGGCAGAGACAGGAAATTACAGGCCTGTCAGTCTGACACCTGTAGTAGGGAAATTGATGGAAGCACTGTTAAAGGAAAGAATCATGGAACACCTGGAATCCAGTGGACTACAGGACCCGAAGCAGCATGGCTTTTCAGAGGGGAGCTCATGCCAAACAAACCTGATAAATTTTTTTTGACTGGGTAACCAGGTTGTTGGATTGGGGTGGATGAGGGAGGGATGTGGCCTACTTGGATTTCAGCAAGGCCTTTGACATTGTTCCACATAGGAGGTTGGTAAATAAGTTGGATAGCAGGGGGGGCAGTAAGGTGGTAACCTGGTAAGAAACTGTTTAGGGGATAGGAGGCAGAGGGTGGTAGTAAATATAGTTCACTCTGGGGGGAGGGGCTACCGCAGGGGTCAGTACAGGGGCCAGTCCTCTTTAATAGAAACATAGACTTTGATGGCAGATAAGGACTGCTTGTCCCACCTAGTCTGCCCGTTTCCCTACCTAGAGGATAAGCTGCAGATCATATTTAACCAACAGCCTATTTCTTCCTACCCCTGACAAAAATTGCGTTATGTCTATCCCATGCATTCTTGAATTCTTCCACAGTTGTAGACCTCACAACCTCCTCAGAAAGGCTGTTCCATGCATCCACCACCCTCTCAGTGACAAAATACTTCCTCACATTGCCCCTGAGCTGTCCCCCCTCTATCTTCAAATTGTGTCCCCTTGTTCTTGCACATCTCTTTTTCTGAAAGATGCTACCCTCTTGGACTTCGTTGATTCCACTGAGGTACTTAAACGTTTCTATCATGTCCCCCCTCTCCCTCCTTTACTCAAGGGTATACATATTATGCTCCTTTAGTCTCTCCTCGTATGGCTTCTCTTTCAGACCCTGCACCATTTTAGTTGCCTCTCTGAACTGTCTCCATCCTGTTTATGTCCTTGCGGAGATGGAGTCTCCAGAACTGGATGCAGTACTCCAGATGGGGTCTCACCAACTGTCTGTACAGGGGATAACAACTTCCTGTTTTCTGCTGGTGATGCCTCTCCCCTATACATGCCAGTATCCCCCAGCCCTCCCTTCCACCTTCTCACATTGCTTGCCAACCTTAAGGTCATCTGATATGATTACCCCAGGTCCCTTTCCATTTTGTTGTTGTTACTACCCCATTGTGTAATCTACTTACTGGGTTTTGTTTCCCAGGTGCATTACTTGCACTTCTTTGCATTGAATCCAAGCTGCCATATTTCTTGACACCTCCAACCTGCCAGGTCCTTCTATCCTTTCCACGCCCTTGTGTATCAGCCCTGTTGTAAATCTTTGTGTCATCTGCAAAGAGGCATACTTTTCCTTCCAGTCCCTCTGCAATGTCACTTATAAAGACATTAAAAGGACTGGACCCAGTACTGAACCCTGCAGTACCCCACTAGTAACCTCTCTTTCTTCAGAGTGGACTCCATTTACAATTACCTTCTGTGTCCTGTTGTTCAGCCAATGTTTTGCCAGGCTACCACCCTGGGACCCACTCCCAGGCTGATTAATTTGACTACTAATCTTTTGTGGGACTGTGTCAAATGCCTTGCTAAAGTCTAGGTAGGCCATGTCCAGCCCCTCCCTGGTCTACTACTTTGGTCACCGAGTCAAAGAAACCAATTAGATTCTTCTGACATGACCTTCCCGCTGTGAACCCATGCTGCCTTGGGTACTGTGCCCCACAGGCTACAATGTACTCAACAATTCTTTCCTTCAGAAGTGATTCCATCACTTTCCCTACCACAGAGGTCAAACTAACAGGTCTGTAGTTTCCTGCCTCTGTCTTGGTCCCACTTTTGTGAAAAGGAATCACATCAGCCTTCTTCTAGTCCTCAGGCACCACACCATCCTCCCATGATTTGTTAAAAAGGTTAGTCAGTGGTGTCACTAGTTCTCTGCTTAATTCTTTTAGAATTCTGGGGTGAATTCCATCTGGCCCCATTGCTTGTCCACCTTCAGTTTTAGGAGTTCTTACAGAACCCTTTCTTCTGTGAAAGGACTGGGATTGACCCCGCTCTCCAGAGTGCTTCTGTTAATTGGATTAGGCACCTCCCCCACTTCCTCTTTTGTGAATACTGAACAGAAGTATTCATTCAGTATCCCTGCTTTTTCACTGTCACTCTCTGCCCACCCCTGGGAATGTGTGATCAGCATCGCACTGGATGCTTTCCACTTTGGGGGAGGAGGAAGGTGGTGTTTGAGCTTTGCTGCTCCACCACCACCTGGGTGACCATAAGTGGCGATGCACAGGAGCCGATGAGATAGGATGGGGGGATGCCACCATGTTCCGATGTGAGTGAATGGCATTGCGTTCTCCTGGTTCATGTGGCTTTCTCAGCATCCCAGGAGACTGGGAGAGAAGAAAAATTGGGAAAAAACACACACCAGGCTGCGCAAGAGGATATCCGCCCTCACACCGCAGGCCCCACACTGCCAAACGAGGCACTGTACCCCCAGGTCTCTGATTGAGTATCTGTTGGGGAGTAACCCCCGATAACCCATCCGAACCAGGGAGTGCACCCTGGAGAATGATATAAATCCGAGAAGGTGGATGATTGGACTGGGTGGAGGTGGACTGATGGGCCAGCCAGTCTCGGGAGAAAATAGTATACTAAATAAACAAACAAAAACATTGTAATCAGTGTTTGGGACTTTTCTTTAAATTTGAAACAGGTAGTGTGGGAAACCTAGCTCAGGAAATTAATCTTTGGGGTGAGTAGATTAAGGAAATCCTGTGAATTAGTTGTATAACCGGGGGGGGGGTTGTGGAGCTGCCAAAGGCTTAGTGCCTTATTACAAGAGAACTATAAAAGGCACCCTTGCCCAGCATGTCCCATCATGCTTGTGACCCAGCACCTGAGTGGGACAGCACAAGAGTGGAGCATCTGCCCCTAGGCATCTGCAGATGTCCGCAGATAGACCACAGTATGCAGCAGACTCTGCAGGGGAGACACCAGAACAAGGTAGGACATAACACAGTACTGCATATGGATATACTAAAATTGCTTAAGGTTAAGTGGCTACAAGCAATGGGGTTACAGCTAAAGTGTAAGAGGTAGTAGACATCAGCAAAAGGTAGCTACTGGTGGGAGGATTGAAAAGGGAAATTGGGAGACACATTGTATAGGGCAGGTTTATAAATACATTTCAGACAAGCAAACAAAGAGGTAGGCAGTCAACGGGCTTAGAAAGGAGATGGGATGGTTCAGCAGACAAAAAGGAGAGTTGGCTCCATGTGCGCCAAGTGATGGGGATCGCTCTGGCATGCTGGTGACCCAGGGTCGCATCCCGCATCTGAGATGTCAGGAGAGGAAACCAGCAGGGAGGAAGAAAGAGCATCCTTTGGATGCTCTACTCCTGTTTGGGGGGGGGGGAGCTTGCAGCGCTGCTCTGTAGCGGCTCCTGGTGGTGGTTTGTGGAGGTGCTGTTGATGGTGTGGGTGACCATGCGCCGTCTGGCGCCCCCTCCCAGGTCAGCGTGCTTGCGTGCAAGCAGTTGGTCTGGGTGGGACACAGAAAAAGGGAAAAATGGTGCTCTGGCATGCTGGAGGGCAGGTTCTGTGCTCCTCCCCCACGCCTAGATGCTCCTCCTCCTCGAAATGCTCAATGGTCGTGCCCCCTCCAGACATCAAAACATACACTCCTCTACTAGGTCGTGGTGCAGCCTCCAGCAGGACAAGCTGGCCAATGGAGAGGGAAGGATAGGAGCTCTCTGGTGCATTCCCTGCAATAATGGCCAGGGGAGGCCCCCGGCAGAGACAAACCAGCCCTTGAAGATGTCCAGAGGTCTGGACTAGATGTGTACCCCAAAGGGGTGCTAGAGGAGGGGTGAGTCTGGCGGGAGAAAGAGGTGATGATGTGGGGGCCCGAAGGAAAGGGGTGCTGGGAGTCATGGTAGGAGCATAAAAAAAAAAATGACAAAAAGGTTAAGGAAGGAAAGAGCACGGGAGTGGTGCGGTCTGAGTGTGAAGCTGCAGTCTTTCAGGACACATTCTGGAGACAGAGTTGTTGCCCCATTTCAAATCACCTGTTGAGGTTCAGGACAGAGGTTGCTGGGCACAGGGCTGAACTTTCAGGGATGTAAAAAACCTTCTGCCCCTTCTAGGGGCCACCAAATGTGCCGTAGTATCTTCCTCATAGGATGCTTAGTTAGAGGCAGAGCAGTTAGAACTTGTTGAGCTCTGAAAGGGTGGTGGTGGCAGGAAGGATACGCACTCCTCAGCCTGTGCCACTACACAGTTCATTCGCCATACTGGTGGGATAGGCCAGCCAGTAGGAGGGACCCGCAGCAGTGGGAATGGTGTGTGTGTGTGTGTGTGTGTGTGTGTGTGTGTGTGTGTCCGTCCTCAGAAGGGGAGGTGCCAAGGAGGGGGGAGGAAGAGGCCCCCCAGCCAAGGAGAAAGCAACTCCTGGTGGGGACTTCATAATTTGGGGGATAGACTTTGGGAATGGGGGATGGGAGGGAGAGGAGGGTAAAGTGCCTGCCTGGTGCTTCTGCTTGAAGGGATAGAGAGTGGATCCAGAGGATCGTTAAGGTGGCAAGAGATGGGAGGGAGCTAGATGTCATTGGTCATTGTCCACCTGGGGATAAATGACCTGGAAAAGGATAGGATAGGGGTAGAGCAGGGTAATTTCAGGGAACTGGGGGGGGGGCCTCAAGCAGGTAGCATGTATGATGGTGTTTGCTGAGATGTTAGCTATGTGCAGCTGGGTAATTAGAGGAAAGGGAACTCTGCACCAGGGCTTTTAACAATTTGTTGAAGGCATGGTGGAGGGCTTCAACTGCATTGGGGACTGAAAGCCAGCCTGGGAGGATATGGACTTTTATAGGGGACATGACCTGCATCCTTACAGGAGTGGGACCACAGTGAGGTCCTTAGTGGAAGGCAGATAAAACACTACATCCCAATTAAATAAATAATTGTTTTAAATAAAATCTCAGTAGACCAAGTTAAAAATTTCAGCAGCTATCTAAAATGATACTGGGGTGACATTTAGGGACTCTCACTCCCCCATAAGCTTGTGTAGAAAGCTGGGTTTTAAGACCCATTTTAAAGGCCTCTGCCGAGTGGGGCCCTCCCTTAGGGACCTTGGGAGAGAATTTCAAAGAACGAACCTGCGACCTCAAAGGTCCTGCCCCCTGATGTTTTAAGCCTGGCCCTGAGGACAACCAGGAGGCCTTCCTCAGTGAAGCGGAGAGGGAGCAAGGGCATGTAAGAGTACAGGAGATCACTCGGGTAACTAGGCCTAGCCCTTATAGGGCCTTATACACTAGTAACCCAACTTTATAGGTGCGTAACTTAACCAGCAGCTGTGCAGTTCACACATGATGTGGGGAGATGTAACTCGACCTTGTGAACAATTTAGCACTAGCAACTGCATTCTGCACAAACTGCAGGCATTGTAGCATACCTCCACTGGCCTCAAGGTATAGTGCGTTACAGTAGTCCAGCCTTGAGGTCGCAAAAGTATGTACCAGTGAGGGCAAGTCATCCAGGGGGATAAGGGATCTAATCTGGCTGATGTTCCTGAGATGGTAAAAGCCATTCCAGGCTACTTCCAATATCTGAGCCTCAAATGTTAGCCCCTTTTCTAGAATTACTCCCAGATTTCTCACCTTTGCAGCAGCCACAGGACTAGAGGTCCCAAACCAAAGCTCCATCTTCCTCTCAGCTGCTGCCACTCCCCCATCTGACCCAGCTCACTTACCAGTACTTCAGTTTTATCTGGGTTAAGTTTCAGCCAGCTCGATGACATCCAGTCTTGAATCTTAGCCAGGCATTTATTCCACACATCCACTGTGCCAGATGTCTCGGGTGTGAATGACGGACAGAACTGAGTATTATCTGAACAGCAGTAAAACCCAGCTCCATATTTTCTAATGATTCTACGCAAGGGCAGCATATACAACACGAACAACATGGGACAAAAGATCGACCCCGGGGAACACTACAATGCAGGTCCATCAGGAGTGAGGATATAAAATTTCCCATAACTACCATCTGTGTCCTGCCCATGAGATAAAACTCAAACCAGCAGATGGCTTTGCCTGTGAGTCCTATGTACTCCCTAAGTCGAACCAATAGAAGCCCATGGTCCATGGTGTCAAATGCCAAGGAGAGATCAAGGAGGACAAGAACTGACTGCTCTCCTCTGTCTCTCGCCCTGAGCAGGACATTATGCACCTTGACCAGTACAGTCTCTGTACTGTGCTTTGACCTAAAACTAGACTGGAGAGGCTCATAGATCTCAAAGATCATGAGGTCTGTCTCAGGTTGCAGTGCAACCACCTTTGCAACAAGCTTGCCTAAAAAAGGCAGGTTAGAGGCAGGTCAGTAATTTGCCACGGTGTGTGGGTCCAGTGATGGCTTCTTCAAGAGGGGCTTCAGCCATGCATTTTTCAACACAGTTTGAAAAGTCCCCTCTGATAAATCCCCGTGACGGCGAACCCTTGGCCCAAATGCCTAAAACAACTCACTAGTAGCTGGGTCAGGCCTGGAGCCAGTTCACAAAATGTCGCCCGCAGCTCCAAGATCCACCTCACCAGCCTTATCCAATGTCCCTGGTGAAAACTTTCCCCAGGACCACTGAATGCTGCTGTGTCCCTCTGGCTCGACACACTTGGACTGCAATGGCCCACTTTGTGAGATCCCAGCATTAAGAGAGGACACTGTGTCTGAAAAGAATTGAGCAAACTCCTTGTATTTAGTGGATGAAACAGCTTTCATGGACTCCAAACAGGCAGGTTGGGTAAGCCTGTCCACTGTCCGAAAAAGCTGACCTGGCTGGTTCCTTCAAGTTTATGAACACTTATACAAGGAAATGTGGGGTATGAGGACAGATAATAATTAGAAAACACAGCCAAGAACAAAGAAACATATGCAGAGTATAAATACATGGTTATATGTAAGATATTATTAAGGGCAGTTTGTCTCTTTACTTTGATTTTGCTACTTATAGAGTGTTTCCATAGGGTTGAAAAGATCATGGGGACTAAAGACCCGGCAAAGTCACTGTGCTTAAGGGATAAAGCTTGAATTGATCTCCATATAATAAAAAATCGATCTGCACCATAGTTCATCAAAAGATTCTTGTGTATTAGTGTGTATTGCTGTTTGACATTTCAGTTTATAAATATTTCATATTAAATCACACCACATGTGCTTTGTGGGCATCTTAGGCGTCATCCACAGTTGCATGATCTTTTTTTTTTGCTAATGTACTCAGCATAAATAATAATTTCATCGTTTTGCTTTTCAGTTTATGTTCAGCAGGTGGGATAGTCAACAGAACAAGAGAGGGAGTGACTAGGTTCTGCAGGATAAATATAGTTTAAGATTTGTTGTAAATCACGCCAATACTGAGACAGGGCAGGACAGCTCCAAAATATATGAACATGAGCTTTGTGCTATGTTCCACTATCTCTCTAATAAGATCCTCGGGTTGGGCCAAGATAATGTTCCAGCACTGCAGGGGTTCTGAAAAACGTTTCCTGTACTTCCAGGAAATCTCTCTCAAGTACAAGTCAGAAATAATTTTGTATGCTGGAAGGGCATATCACAGCCACAGGTCCTGGTCCTGCCAATGAGATGCCCAATTCTACATTTCATTTTGTAAGAATAGGTAAAGTAGAGCTCTGGACTGCTGCAGACAGACTCTGTATATATATTCCCCAATGAGATGTTGCCGAAATTCCCCCAAAATAACAAAGAGATGGTCTGTTTTATCTGGTATTCACAGAGCGTCCCCGTAGGTGTGAACAGGGTAAGATTGGAGTGGTAAATATTTAAAATGTTCCGTTACCAATAAAGAAAAGAATTGTTGAAGCATCTCGGAGAGTAAAACACTATTTTTGTCAGCCATTTGATGAATATATGTGAAACCCAAGTGGGACCAGCTTTGCAAGATATTTTGATTCAAGGGACAGTCCTTTAGATATGGGAGAGCTTGGGTCCATATTTGGAGAGATTTAAACTTCTGATTCCACAGTAGTCTGTGCCAGACTTTAAGTGTTGGAGCGGTAAACCCCATAAAATGTGTAAGGGGAATGGCGTACAGGTATTTTTCAACAGGATAAAAATCACTGAGAGTAAATTTGATATTTTTTCCAATGGGCGGTATAAGGACTGGTATTCCAGAGTCTGGCCATCCTGAGGTGAGCTGCCTAGGCATAATTATGTAAATTAGGAAGGTTCACCCCCCAATGCAACAGCAAGATAGTATATTTAACTCTAGAGTGCCCCCCCGTTCCAAACAAACCTCAATATATTCTTGGACTAAAAATAAATATTATCAAATCATAATGGGTAATGTTTGGAGGTAATACAAAATTTTGGGTAGAACATTTTGCCTAATAATGTCCACCTGATTAAAGAACCCAAAAGATAACGGAGACCAAGTATGCAGTTCACATTGGATAGCATTAGTAATGGGCTCTAGGTTGAGAAGTTCTAAATGTGTGATATCTTTAGATAGATTCCCAAATATTTGATAACATTTCTCGTCCATCAGAAGGGAAACTAGGCCTTCAAGTCTGTGAGGAGAGAAATGAAGTACAAGCACCTCAGTTTTCAAACCATTATAGTTAAATCCTGCTAGGGATTCATATAGGGCTAAATGTTCCCAAGTCGTAGGGAAGGAAGTCTCTGGAGGGAGAAGTGTAAGGAGAATATTGTTGGCGAAAAATGCCAACTTGTATTCCCTTACCCTATCAAGAGCCCGTCTGTGACTTACTCTCACCAAATAAGAGCAGCCAAGGACTCTCTATACAAGGTGAAAAGGTGAAAGGGGACAACCTTGGCAGGTACCCCTTTCAAAGGCGATCAGGTTGGTGAAGGTTCCATTAACCCTTATGTAGGCCTGAAGAGAGTGGTAGCCCTTGAAGGGTCTCCACCCACCCCAAGGGGAAACCAGAGGCCTCAAGTGTATGCCACAGAAAGGGCCATGAGACCCTATTGAAAGCCTTCTCTGTGTTGAGGCTGGCAAGGACCACGAGGATTGATCTTGAGGTTGCATGTTCCAAAAGCAGCAAAGTCTGGTCTGTGACAAATGAAACCTGCCTGGTCCCGGTCCGGCACCGAAGAGAGAAGAACATCACCCTTGATGCTCAAATAACTATAAATAACTTAAAATCACAGCTGAGAATCAAAATAGGGCAATAGTACCCATATGGCTCAACCTGGAACTTGAGAGCTTTAATAAATTTGGCGTCTCTGTGTTGTCCCTACCTTCTCTTACACTAAAGTCCCTGCTGGGGGTTATGGTTCCACTGTCTTAGGTACTTCGCTCACAGTATACTCCCAATTTTGTGTTCTACTAAAATATCCCTTTTACAAGGATATTTCTCAGCCCATCCTTCAGAATCCCAATCTTTGGATTGGGGAGCGTATGCTTGTCATAGACTGGCTTCCTCAATTAGCTGAAGTCAGAGTTTGTGATTTAATGGTAGGGGGCTCCTTAATGTCGACAACTGACATTACTGCTACTCTTCAGTTGGGAAGGCAATCTGTTTTCAAGGTTTTTCAGTTACAACATGTTTTGCTGCATTGGTTTGGGCCAGGCAGTTGGACCATAAATTTCTCTGAGTTTTTTGCTGAATTTAAATCCCTGATTTTGAAGCCACATGTGGTATCTGCTTTGTATACCTTGCTTTTTGCAAAGCTTTACCCTACAATTGATGGCTCCTCCTCTTACTGGAACATGGTTTTCCAGTTCTCCCCATCTTGGTGGCAAACTATTTGGTCTGATCTCTATCGTTACACTGCTCAGAATAGACTAAGACTTACCCAATTTAACATTCTGAACAACCTTTACTATACCCCTAAAAGACTGGAGAGGATGGGAAGGTTGTCATCCCCAACTTGCACGAGGTGTGGACAAGCGGAAGGCTCTGCCTTGCATATCTTCTGGCCTTGTCCCCAAATTGTTCTTCTCTGGGAATTGATTGAGGCTAAGGCAGACCCGCTTCTTGGTTTACAGGGCCTTTTTGGTACAGAGATATGTGTATTAGGGAGTTACAATTCTGTTTCGTAAAGGAAATATTTTTTGACCCAAATCTCTCTCTCCTTGAAGAAAGTGGTCCTGAAGCACTGGCTTGACCAAGTCGTGATCTTATACCAAGAGTAGCTCCAGGAACTATTATAATCTCCATGCGGAATGTATGATTGCGAGTCTGAAACATAGGCTTCCCATTTTTGACAAGCGATGGGGTAAATTGTACACTCTTTATACCCTTGGTGGTTCCGTTTACTATCATGGACCTGTTTCTAAATGACTTGGCATGTTTGGCTGGTCCCTAGTCTGGTTTTTACGTTAGTGTTCTATCCTGGTTTGTGTTGTACGGTTATCCAATATTCCTTTACTGGGATCTATATTATTTAGTAGGGGAGAGTGGTGGCTCCACTGGGGGGGGGGTGGACTCATCATATGTTCCTGGTTACATTGATTATATTTTGTCCTGGTGTGTTTATCTTCAATAAAGTTTATTGAATAAAAACAAAATAGGGCATTAGTAGGAGGGCTGTGTGTGATGTTTTTCTGGTTCAAGAATCACCAATATCGTGGCATACCTCCATGTTTGGGGATGGGGGAAGGGCAGTATCCCCGTGCTGCACAGAGTGAAAGGCCTGAAAGAGGGGAGGAAGAAGATGGTTTTGAAATGTTTTGAAAAATTCTACAGGATACCCATCTGGCCCTGACCACTTACCAATCTTACAATGTTGCAAGATGGCTTCCACCTCCTCACTAGTATTGGGATGAAGTAAATATGTGATCTGGGCCTGAGACAATCTAGGAAGCTCTCGTGAGGTTGCTTGAATATGTTTGGGGGGGAGAGAGGGGTCAGCTGTGTATAACTGCTGATAAAAATTCCCTAGGATGGTATGAATGTCATTCAATTTATAAGCTAACTGCTCAGTCTAGGGATCTTTGAGTTGCATTATACTCACCTTAGCCCATCTAGCACACACTTGGCGAGCTAAAGTTCATACCTCTTGGGCCCCTTCCGTAAAATATTTGTGTCGGACATTAAAAAAATAATCTGTCGACTGTAAGATCCAAGATTTACTGGATTTCTTTTTTAAGTTGGAGTTATTTAGGAGAAAACAGAGTTGTCTCCCTGCATATAAAAGAGTTGTAGAGTGTGAAGGGAAGCCTGTAAATACTGAAGTTTATCCTCTTAGACTTTTTTTCTGGGCAGAGGCATACACAAGTTACCACCATATTGCTGTCTTCAGTGTGTCCCACAATATAGTGGGATCAACGGGTTGGGTAGTGTTATCTTGGAGAATTCTTGGAAGCCAGGTTTTCAATTTGTTTCTGGAACATCTTGTCCCCGAGATGTGCTAAATTAAACCGCCACTGTGAGCTAGTTAGTGAACCCACTACAGACGGGGCAGAGCTGGACTTGGTGCTTGCAAAGAGGGACAGTATTATCACAGTGACAGTCCCTTAGGTACCAGTGATCATTATTCAGTGTGTTTTAACATTAAAATAGAAGCAGGGGAAAAATCTCATGAGGACGAGGGTCCTGGACTTTAGGAGGGTGGATTAAAAAAAAAAAAAAATGGGAGACTGTCTCCGAAACTGCCTAATAACGGGGATTGCCAGGTAGGGGTAGATGAATAGTGGGGAAAAATAAGGGAGGGCATAATTAAGGCAGCCAGCCTCAATGTGAAGGAGGTGAGTAAAAAGAGACCATTATGGTACTCTAGGGAAGTGGCCACAGTGGTGAAGGAAAAAATGGTGGCATTCAGTAGGTTATAAGGAAATGCAGAGGAAGGAAGACAGGGAGGTGTGCCTGGTAGAACCAAGGGAAGCAGTAAGGCAGTGAGGGGGGCAAAGATGCAGAGAGAGGAAAGGATAACCAAAGGGGTAGCAAATGGAGCTAAGAATTTCTTCAGCTACATAAGGGAGAAGAGGAAAGCAATTGGAGGGATAGTGAGGATATGGAGAGCAGCAGAGGGAGAACAAGAAAAAGAAGGTGCCCTGAACAGGTATTTGTGCTCATTCGTCACAGTGGAGGTGAGGGGACAGACCTCCAGAGAGCAGCAGGAACAAAGGGAGGGGGAGGTGGACACAAGTCCATTTTTAGAGGAAAGAGTTCTGAAGGGACTTGCAGCTCTGAAAGTGGACAAGGCTATGGAACCAGACAGGATACACACACAAGGGTTCTAAAAGAACTCGGGGAGGGGTTGGCTGCTCCTTGGATGGCCTTATTCAACAGCTTACTGGAATCAGGTGTGGTTCCAGACCGGAGGACTGGAAGAGAGCAGGGCATGATCCCTCTATGCAAGAGTGGCAGCAGGGAAGAGGCTAGCAGCTACAAGCCAGTGAGCCTCAATCTCAGTGGTAGGAAAGTTAATGGAAACAGTGATAAAGGAAGGGTTGGTAGAGTATGTTGAATCCAGTGGGCTGCAAGACCAAGGGCAGCATGGATTCATGGGGTTAAATCATGCCAGACAAACTTGATTGATTCTTTGACTTGGTGACAAGGGAAATAGAATGTGGGGATAGTGGATGTGGCCTATCTGGACTTCAAGAAGGCCTTCAACACTGTACCGCACAGGAGACTGATTAAAAAATTCTTGAGCAGCCTAGAAATGGGCTCCAAAGTGGCGAATTTGGTTAGAAACTATTAACAGAGAGGCAACAGACAGTGGTGGTGGTGAACAGCACTCACTCTGATGATGGAAGAGTGACCATCAGGGTGCTGCAGAGCTCAGTACTGGGATCGGTCCTCTTCAGTGTCCTAATAAGTGACATAGCATAGGAGCTGGAGGGGAAAGTATATCTTTTGCAAATGATACCAAAATCTGTAACAAGGTGGACAGTTAGGATGGGGTGGAAATAATGTATAGGGAACTTGGGAAACTCGAAGAATAGTCAAGAACATGGCAGTTGGGGTTCAATGCCAAAAAGTACAAAATCATGGACCTAGGGCATTGGAACCCAGGAACAGAGTATAGGATAGGGGGAGGTGCTTTCAATCACTAAGCAGAAAAGAGACCTTGTGATTATCCTATCTAATGAATTTATAATGGCAGGGCAGTGTGACACAGCAGTGGGATGGGCCAGTGCGATGCTGGGATGCATTGGAAGAGGTATCTCCAGCATGAGAAGGGAGTGGGTGTGTTGCTACTACATGGCTCACTGCAGATCTCGAAATTGCTCGTTCTGATACATTGGAGGCCTAAACCCATCTAAAGGCAGCTCGCCCGATGGCTTGGACCCCAAGCTGTTACATCTTTCAGCCCCGTCTATCTCTGTCCCTTTGTCTGATCTCTTCAACCCCTCATTTGAAATGGCAGCCATCCCATCCGCTTGGAAGTGTGCTATTGTTCTTCCTCTACTTAAGGGCGGTGATACCTCCTCACTGAGTAACTACCACCTCATATCTCTCCTTCACACCCTGGCCAAACTGGAAGAACACTTGGTTCTTACCCAACTCTCACATCATCTCTCAAACTCTTTTTCACTCCATTCCAGTCTGACTTTCGGAAACACCATTCCACTACTACTTGTCTGATTAGGCTCACTGACTCGATCTTCTCAGGGGTGGACAGTGGCCAAATTACATCTGTCATTTTTGTCGACCTTGCCAAGGCTTTCAACATGGTTTCTCACATTCTGCTCCTAAACTCCCTCTCCTCAGTAGGCCTGACTGACTCAACCACCAACTGGTTTAGAGCCTACCTTGTAGGCGGGACCCAGTCAGAATTGCTGACTCCATATCCCCTCCCTCCCTATCAAGACAGGCATCCCTCAGGGGTCCGTGTTGGGCCCTATCCTGTTCTCCATATTTCTAAATGACCTCCCATCTGCCTGTACGTCTACCTCCATACATATACACGCAGATGATACGGTCCTTTATACCTCTGGCCGGTCCCCTTCCGATGTTGCAAGCAGCCTTCAGCTGGGCTTCTGTAATGTCCAGCACTGGTTTCAATCATCAACTTTTTCTAACACCAAGAAGACAGTCTCCATGACCTTCAGCACTCCTGAAGTCCTTCCATACCCTTGATGGGACTGCTATTGAGGACACCTCCTCATTCAGATATCTGGATGTTTGGCTTAATCAACATCTCAGCTTCTCTGGTCACATAGATGCCATCCTGAAAAAGCTGCGCCCCAAGCTTGACGCTTTATACAGGAACTGGAACTGTCTCCCTCTCTCGGCTAGGTGCGAACTGGTCCCGAAGATGATCTTACCCTTTTTTGACTACTGTGACGTAGTCTACAGTGCCACTCCAAGTACTCCTTAGCCAGACTGGATACTCTGTTCAACTCCTTTGCCACTTTGCTCTCGATTCTCCTCCTTCTCTCTCACCACTGTCAACTCTACCACTCCCTGGCATTTCCCTCACTTGAAAACAGACTTCTCCACCATTGTGCCAAATTTGTCTCAAAATTTTGATTCGGCTCACTTCCAACCTATCTCACTTCATCTCTAGCGGCCCTCTCTTCCTCATTCACTCACTAAGATCCCACGACTCCAGGTCCTTGGTTGTCCCCTGCTGTTCCACCACTGTAAGCCAGGCTGCCTTCTCATACTGCTTCCCAAATATGTGGAACTTGTTTCCGCAACAGATCCACCATTCCTCCTCTCTTTCCTCACTAACTTCAGCGTCGCACAATTTCCTCTCTGTCAACTGTTCATGCAACTAATTATTTTGGGATCATCTGGTCCAATACTACTATCCCTTACATTGTTGCTCTTATGCAGCACTTAAAAGCGTTGTTGTATTATGTTGGTAGTTGCCACTGCCTGTTACTGCAAAATTACAGCTGTATGTACACTTGTTATGTTATACATATGTGTTATTGGTATTCATTTGTTATAAATTGGAAAACTGGTTGCTGTATGTATGTATTTATGTACTCTCCCATGACCCCTTCCCCCAGGACACACTGTGAGACGAGCAACTTGTTGTTCAGTGTGCCCTTCCTTGTGAAACGTTTCAATAAATAAATAATTTAATTATATAAATTGGCACTGATCCAGTAGCCAAATGCTGATAGATTTTGTATTGGGATAGTAAGATTTTCCTTTTAGCTAGCCCTGCGGGCTTGTACTGGAGAAGGTATCATTTCAGTAAATACACCAGCTGGGCTACTGGTAAAATCTGTGGTGTTAGTGGACTTTCCAAGTCACTAGCCCTGTTGGCTAGTGGCTACAAAACTTAATTTTAACTCCTGCACTGGTAAGCCTCCGCCTGGAGTATTGTGTCCGGTTCTGGAGGGCACACCTCAGAAAGGATGTAGACAGGGTGGAGGCAGTCAGAAGAGGGTAACTAAAATGGTGCAGGGTTGCACCCAGCTTGCTGTGAAAGAGACTGAGGGATCTCAGCATGTACACCCTGGAGGATAAAGAGAGAGGCATGATTGAGACCTGCAAGTTCTTCACGGGATGAACAGGGTGCGGGGGGAGTCTCTTTGAATGAAGAGAGCTCAGAACCAGGGCATCGATGGCGGGGGGGTGTGGCTAAGAGGAATGTGAGAATGTACTTCTTTGCTGAAAGAGCCTGGAATAGATTGTCAGAGGAAGTAGTGGAAGCGAAAACAGTAAGTGGCTTCAAGCATATGTGGTATAGACAGAGGGGAATATTGGTAAATAGGCATGGAGGAGGAAGTGTTGCCGGAGATCATTTAAGGTCTGTGAAGACAAATGAGGCGTGCACCATCTGGGCAGACTGGGTGGGCCTAGGGGTCCTTTGTTGCCGAGAAATTCTGTGTTTCTTTGTAGAGGGGCTTTCCTCATGGGGTTGCTGTGTAGCAAGCAGTACTGAACGGAACAAGTTAAGCAGTGGCATGTGAGGCCGAAAGGCAGGCTAGGTGATAGACCAAAGTGTGTAGGAGAAACGAGATTGCAAAAGGGCACAAAGAATGAGACCGCAATTAAGAAACGAGTAAAAAAATGAAAGCACATGGCTGCATTGATATATAAATGGAACTTCATAATAAATTGCATATTCATGGTTGTTCTAGAGGTAATTAGATCTTAATGACTCCTCAGATTGCTCAGCTTTTGCATGTTTCATACTGTAGGATTAAGTAAGTGCTGAAATCAGTAAGACAGAGAATTATGCATAGTACATAAATAATGCAAAGCGTAAAATGAAATACTTGATTCCCTATGCTGATAAGTTTTTCAGCTGTCAAGTCAGTGATCCAGATAAATGCATATTTAGCAGATGAACTTTTGCATCTATTATTGAAAATGAGTCACAGAGAAGGTACAAATTGTGCAAAGCTTGTTCTTTTATGGCCCCTCCTTAGAACTGCCTCTACTTACCATCCTGAAGTTTTTAAGTATAGAATGCCCTTTTTGCTTTTAATAAGGGGCTCAAGCTTTACTGTGTCCAGTTTCAGGGAATTCACATCTTAAATCTGCTGACTGAAAGGTTTCTTTCAAATAAATCTATCCCAAGATGGCAGACAATTGTAGATAAAATTACCAGCTAGGGAGATGCAGAAAATCCATTTAGTTGCTCCATGGATGATTTATAACCAGTCACTTCCAGCAGGGAGAGATGTCGCTTTTTCTAACACACAGCTGTCAGTCCTATTTCAGAGCTTCATTGTACCTAAGGGTCCCTTTTGACTGTGTGCTTGATTCAGTTTAAAATACAGCCAACCCAATATGACATAATGAAAATGGTCTGGCAAAGAGGTTTTGTTTATTTATTTGCACCTTGAGTCACATTGAAGCATTTAACCACTTTTCTTTTCCCTTTTTTTCATAGGTCCAAGATGGGCTTCTTGGAATCTTGGTGTGTTTATTTGTATTCGATGCGCTGGAATTCACCGAAACTTAGGGGTTCATATATCCCGGGTCAAGTCAGTCAACCTGGACCAGTGGACACCAGAGCAGATGCAGGTGACAGTTCATTTTATTGTGATAGTTCTGGACTTTAGATGTTTAGATGTCCAAGAAACAAATACTTTTTAGGTCTTTTAGCAAGTATTCTTTCGGAAACATAGAAACATAGACTTTGATGGCAAATAAGGACCACTTGGCCCACCTAGTCTGCCCATTTCCCTACCTACAGGATAAGCTGCAGATCCTAGTTAACCAACAGCCTGTTTCTTCCTACCCCCCACAAAAATTGCCTTATGTCTGTCCCATGCATTCTTGAATTCTCACAGTTTTAGACCCCACAACCTCTTCAGGAAGGCTGTTCCATACGTCGACCACCCTCTCTGCGAAAAAATACTTCCTCATATTGCCCCTGAACCGCCCCCCCATCCTCAAATTGTGTCTCCTTGTTCTTGCATATCTCTTTTTCTGAAAGATGCTACCCTCTTGGACTTTGTTGATTCCACTGAGGTACTTAAAAGTTTCTATCATGTCCCCCCATCCCTCCTTTCCTCAAGGGTATACATATTAAGCTCCTTTAGTCTCTCCTTGTATGGCTTCTCTTGCAGACCCTGCACCATTTTAGTTGCCCTCCTCTGGACTGCCTCTATCCTGTCTATGTCCTTGCGAAGATGGGATCTCCAGAACTGGACGCAGTACTCCAGATGGGGTCTCACCAACCATCTGTACAGAGGGATACCAACTTCCCGTTTTCTGCTGGTGATGCCTCTCCCTATACATCCCAGTATCCCCCAAGCCCTCCCTACTGCTTTCTCACATTGCTTGCTAACCTTAAGGTCATCTGATATGATTACCCCCAGGTCCCTTTCCATTTTTGTTGTTGTTACTACCTCCCCCCATTGTGTAATCTTCCCCTGGGTTTTTGTTTCCCAGGTGCATTATTTTGCACTTCTTTGCATTGAATCCAAGCTGCCATACTTCTGACCATTCCTCCAACCTTGCCAAGTCCCTTCTCATCCTTTCCGCCTCCTTGTGTATCAACCCTGTTGCAGATCTTTGTGTCATCTGCAAACAGGCATACTTTTCCTTCCAGTCCCTCTGCAGTGTCACTTATAAAGACATTAAAAAGAACTGGACCCAGTACTGAACCCTGCAGTAGTCCACTAGTAACCCCTTTTTCTTCAGAGTGGACTTCTGTGTCCTGTTGTCCAGCCAATGTTTTACCCAGGCTACCACCCTGGGACCCATTCCCAGGCTGGTTAATTTGACTATTAATCTTTTGTGTGTGACTGTGTCAGATGCCTTGCTAAAGTCTAGGTAGGCCATGTCCATGGCCCTTCCCTGGTCTACTACTTTGGTCACCCATGTTTTTGGTTTACTGTTTCAGTTGTCTCATCGTATCTTATTACAGGCCACTAGCTGCCCCCCTTCACTTTTTCCTTGGGCCTCTTCCCCAGCATGGAGAGGCCACTGGCTAAAGCCTAAAAATTCAGCAGTCATGCTGTCTGAAAAACTTGAGTTGAAGTCCTATGGAAACTGTCAGTTGTGTACAGTAGTAAATGCACTGGGTGGTGATTTGAGGTATGGATCACTGTTCTCTAATGGTAAAAGGAAACCTCACAGGTACATTCCCGTGCCCTGCTCGTGGGACCAAGTTGGATTTAAGCCTGGATTTCCTTACACAAAACACCAGCATTAATTCCCATTGTCACTCAACACCCACGCATTCTGTTGCTGCAGTATGTGTAGGATTTGTAGTGCTGTGTGCCATCTGCTTTGAGAAGCAAAGATCATTGGTGTCACCTTAACGAATTGTTAATATGTCAAAGTTAAACCTCTATTAAGTTACCTTTTTATATTTGAAAAGACATTCAGCTTCAAACCAGCAAAGGCTTAGAAGTCAAGTAGTGTACGCGCAATGTTCAAGAGCATTTTTTAATGAGCCAGAGCCATTAAACACCAGTGTATCACACTGAAATCTAAAACAAAATCAGGGCATGTTAACATAAGCTTGGCTTATTTCTGTGCACATTAACTTAAAGCAGCAGTGCAATGAAAAATGTTTCTCCAAAAAGCTAGTTTCAGCTACAGTTATTAAAAATATTGGCATACCTGTAAAATCTGCTTTTCTTGGTACTGTCCGTGCTGCACACCTTGAGTTTTTTTTTTTATCCTAACCCTTACCAGATCTACAGTGGTATTTCTAAGTCACATGTGGTGGCCATATTTTTTCTTGAGGGGAAAAACACCACATATTAAAACATTCATAAAATACTAAAATTTTGGTGAAATTTGAACATTTTGGCCCAGATATTCAGCAGTGGGCAAAAGCGGGGCACAAAACGTTGTGCTGCAGTTTACCCATAACCCTGATAATGCGATATTCCGTTGGATAGCACACTGATGCTACCAAACTTATTATAGAGCCTCAACAGAGATTGGGGCTGTATACAGCCAGTAATGAAGTGCATGGAACTGCACCCCAGACCTGATTCAGGTGGCAGCATGGAAATGAGCCCATGGGGCATGCAAGGCACTAATAGCCATATGATGATCATTATGGGCTCATTTACATGGGATGCGGCAGCAAATTTGTGCCTCTCCCGTGGCTGTCTGCCACGACAGGCATGCTGGTGAGTGCCCCCCCAACACATTCTGATGAGTGGCCTCCCCCCATATCCTGAACATCTGGCACCACAAAGGAAATGGCCTCCTTGGTGTCTAGTGGCACCCTCCACCCTTCAGTACCCATCCCCGTGCCTTACGGGTGATTTTCTGGTGTATAATGGCACCCCCCATACTCCAATTCCCCATGTCATGCTTATGTATTCCCTGGTGTCTAGTGGCACCCCCCACCCTCTGATCAGAGGACGCTGTGGTATTGACACTGTCACTAGTGTCTAGTGGCATACCCACCCTCCAATCACTGGCCACCAAGTTCTTCAGGCTGTCTCTGGTGTCTAGTGGCACCCCCTGCCCTCTGATCCCCATCCTCTTAATGGTTTTATTATGCCCTGGTGTCTAGTGGCACCCCCCGCCCACCAACCCCCTTCCCCATAAGTGGTTTGTTATTCCCTGGTGTCTGGTGGCTATCTATCCTCCAGTAACCCATCCTTGTAATTGCGTAGTTATTCCCTGGTGTCTAGTGGCACCCCCCATCCACCGATTGCCTGCTGCCATAATTGTATGGGTTTGCCCTGGTGTCAAGCGGTTCCCCCCACCTGCCAAGCACCCATCCCTGTGTCACCCATCGCCCTGGTGGCTTGCAGCTCCCCTCCACCACCTGCACCGAGCACATCACCCATCCACGCCACCCCCCCCGGGTACCTCAGAGTCTGGTGCCATGTGCATGGCTGAACCCAAGACCTTTAACTCACAGCAACTGGCATATACAGGAGCTGGTGGTGTTTCTGCTGGAGACTACACATATTGGATTTATGTTAATGTGTGATGGGGTGCTCCTGCCAGTCTTGAGGACTGATCTTTTCTTAAGCCTGTTGCAACAGTTCTTCTTTTTCTCAGCCTAGTCTGTCCTTTACAATATCTAGTCCATAAGGTTGGCCACCTATTGGTACCCCCTTCCCTTTCTTGATTATGCTACAGTGTCCTCTTTAATTACCCTTTTCCTTCTCAGGTCCTTGTACAGGGAGGTTATTGTTGTGACCGCTGAGCTGATATAAAACAACAGGCTGTGTTCCTCATTATTGAATTTAGTATGCAATGGCACTATGTCATACAATATTTTAATGTATATAACTTATGTGTACAGTATAACACCTGTAAATGTTGACAATACCATGGCACTAGGTGTTTTTGATAACAGGTAAAAAGTTACTAGGGGACTGTATGATAAAAAGTTAGTAGTTCTATTTAAAATGCATGTAAATTGCTGTGACCTGAACAAGTCTGAAATTTCATGGTGATCTGCATATATCCCATTATACTTTGCATTATGAAAGTATGTGTGATGTTGTGTTTCTTTGAAAATTGGCTTATTGTCAATGCCCTTTGGGGTAACCCTTGTTTCACTGCTTCTGCACTGTGGTTCTTTGTCTTTAGCTTATTTTTATTTATTTTTTTATTTGAGCCCCCACCACCCAAGCAAACAAGGCCCACATAGGGGAGGCTAAATCTCAACAGAAAAGTTAGACCAGAGATCAGTAGGTGCTGGCTAAGTGTAGAGGAAAAACTTGCATAGTCTGTTGCTACAAACTGATGTACTGAAGAAGGGATATGCCATTGCTGAAGATTATCCTCTGCATTTTGAATAAACATCACATAGAGATTGTGTGTTGAACTTGAAATTTGGTGTCTGGTTCATCTGTTATCCCACAATCCCTTCACATAGTGCAGTAGTAAAATGGGCTGCCCTTGGGGTGCAGTGGCAGAACATCTCGCTGCCACTAGTCCTGTGCTGTGCATGGGCTCTGAAATGGCACAACCCTCCTCTCCAGGGATCGACAAATCTTGAACTTTAGTACTTCTCCATGGACATGTGGCTGGCCTAAAAGTAGTAGTCCCCGTGCTTGCGATGGTAACCCAGTTAAAATAATTTGCAAGAGCTCACACACACACACGGATCCCCCCAGCTGTTGATCCAGTTATGTTGCGAT
This sequence comes from Neoceratodus forsteri, assembly GCA_016271365.2. Lineage (NCBI taxonomy): Eukaryota > Metazoa > Chordata > Ceratodontiformes > Ceratodontidae > Neoceratodus > Neoceratodus forsteri. The sequence goes on along the minus strand of CM057454.1, from coordinate 970,045,599 downwards.
TAAGCAAACCACCAAAATAAATAATTTTTGTAAATTGTGACAAATGAGATTTCTTGCTTTTTTATATGGTTGATCCTGCGTCCCTCTGTCCACCATGCTATTGAACTAACTTTCCCACTGTCCCCCGCAGTCAGCTCTGTGATGAAGTGAGCGAAGGACTAAGCCACAGAGGATAGCTGTGTGCCAGCACGTAGAAAAGTAAGTTAATACTCGGTAACAGTGCATTTTTGCACTTAGTCTACTGGTACCAATCGGGCTGAGTCTGCATGATAGGTACTGGTAGACTAAGCATGAAAATGCACTGTTACCAAGTGTTAACTTAATTTTCTAAGTGCCGGCACATAGATGTCCCCCCACAGCTTAGTCCTTCGCTCACTTCATCACAGGGTTGGCCGCGGAGGACATGGGTGAGTTAGTTCAGCAGCATGGTGGGCTGAGGGATGTGCAGGATCAACCAGATAAAAAGGAAGAAATGTAATGCATCACAAATTGAAGCAAAATGATTGCTTTTGGCAGGTTGTTTAATCAGGATCTCTAGGTCCCACAGTATTAAGGAAGAGGAGCTGAGAATTTTAAATGCCGGTTGCGGTTGTCCAAAGGACAACTGGCAGACTAATTTGTGCTTGTTTCTGTCAAAAAAGTGATAGCCCGGGATGTTGGTCTATGGGATTTGTCAGCTCCTGCTCCTGTCACCACCTCGGACAGCTGCCGTTTGGAATGACAGGGAATGCATGTACTGTGTACTCTATCGGGAGCATGTGTACTTTTCCCTATACAGTACACAGCACTCGCATTCCCTGACATTCCATACAGCAGCTGGCTGAGGTGGTGAGAGGGGGGCTGTGCTAGTCACCGTATCGGATGCTACGCATGCCACCAGACTAGTGGTAATGGGATGTTCTGTTGCTCAGTTCCAGGGGTGGCCCATTTCACTACAGCATTAACGTAAATCCAGTATGTGTAGTACCACTGACTGTCTCGGTAAGAAATACCACCAAGTCCTGTACAGGTCAGTTGCTGTGAGTCGAAGGTCTTGTATTCAGCCATGCATGCAGCAATGAACTCTGAGGTATGGGGGAGGGGGGGGCGCAGACGGGCGGTGGGTTGGGAACACTGCTAGCCACCGGGGCAATGGCTGGCACTGGAACAGGTGCTTGGCGGGTGGGGGGACCACTGGACACCGAGGCAAACCAATGCAATTATGGTGGTGAATGCGGCGGTGCCACTAGACACCAGGGCATAACGCACCAGTTATGGAGACAGGATTTAAGGGTGGAGGACACTAGACACTAGGCCATATGCACCACTTACAGGGACGGAGATTGGAGGGTGCCACTAGACACCAGGGCATAATGAACCATGTACAGGGACGGGGATTGGAGGGGGGGGTTGCTACTAGACACCAGAGAATACCAAACCATTTACAGGGATGGGGATCGGGGGAGGAGGTGCCAGTAGACACCAGGGAATACCAAACCTCTTACCGGGATTGGAGGGCAAGGGGTGCCACTAGACAACAGGGAATACCAAACCACTTACTGGGATGGAGGGCCGGGGTGCCACTAGACACCAAGGCATACCTAACCACTTACAGGGACAGGGATCGGAGGGCAAGGGTGCCACTAGATACCAGGGACAGTGTCAGTACTTCGGCAGCCAGTGATCAGAGGGTGGGTTGTGCCAGTAAACAGCAGCTAATCCACTGTGCACAGGTGCTGGGGTCTGGGAGTCTGGTTTCAGTATCTTTGCCCACCACCAGGGCCTTGTGCCCTTTTAAGTCAGGGTTTGTAAAAGCGGTAGCTTGCACCCATTAGGGTGGCATTTACTGCCTGTGCAAACCTCTCAATTTCCTGTTGCACGCGTATGCAGAGGATGACCTCCTGATTTACATGGAGGCAGTGGTAGCTTAGGGCTTGAGCACTAACAGGTTTTGCCTGGGAGTGTCTGAATATAGATGCCACCCACAAATCAGGCACAAAACCTTATTAGCATGGGCAAACACTCCCTTGGTGCCCGGGCTACATTTTGAATATCTGGCCTCTTACAACCAAATAAAACTGGAAGATGCCTGGATCTTTTATAGTGAAAAAATAGGTAGTGTCAAATTTTTTGCAAAATTTCATTGCACTGCTGCTTTAAGTATTCAGTCTTTTGCAAGAGCTATAAATACATAGTTTGATGCAGTTCAGAATCATGTCAAGATTGCTCCAAAATATGAATTTGCATGACAAAAACCCTGTAAAGAATGGGATACATCTATTATCTGTGTGATGCTAATTTGATGTAGAGCTAAACTGCATCAAACTGAATTAATGCAAATCACAAATTGTTAGGGGATAAGGCTGTTGCATTTCTTAAGTATCTGCAAACATCTGGCTTGGAATTAAGGTACACCACTGTTGGAAAAAATTGTGGTGCATAAGGTTTATGACCAGGATCAATGTCTTTGCATTTGCAACTAAAGAAAAAGATTATCTTCATCGATGATATCACCTCCATTAGCCACACCTTTTAACTGTAAACCATCAGCGACAGGATCACTTGGAAACTTTGCTAGCCGGGGGGGGGGGGGTGCCATTCATTATTACATGCAACGTTGGTGCCTGTATAACTATGGGTGACCTCATTGTTCCTCAGTTCTTTCTCCTGCTGTCGACTGCTTGTCAGACTTGCAGAGAAACAGTGCTATTGTTTTTTGTACTTTACTATTTTCTAAACTTTACTACTTGTTGACGTCCTTTCATGCCGTCATCGAAAGAACCTTTATTTAGGTTTTCTATTTGCGGTTACAGGATCTGCAAGGACGACATTCAAGCAGTTTGAATTTGATGTTTGAACCTATCCCACAATGTCATAGCCTGCGAGGCCGGCCAGGGATTCAACCAGGCCACAGAAAGAAGGCTCTGGAAACCATCATCACAATTAAGGCCATGAATCTGCCAGAAAGGTCACCTGCTCCAAGCTCGCTTCTCTCTCTTGTTTGACCGCCTCCAGGAAGGATATTCCCTGACATTCGGCAACACTGTCACCGACACAGTCATGGGGGAACATGGAGGAATGCAAAAAGTCACTGAAGTCCTCCTTTTCCAGCCATCATGACAAGCATAAAGATGAGGCTTATGCTTTGCTGGTAAGATTTACGTCTCCCTTTGAGGAGGGTAAGGCTCCGTTGTCCACTATGATGGTGATGATAGCTGTCCCCTGACTATCGATGAAACACAAAGGTCGGGGGTCTGCTGCTGCTGTACCTACTACATATGGAATACTGCCTATGTCATTGGGTTTTACCCCTTCGACGGCAGTAGTCTTGGCCACTTTACATGGTGCTATTGTCTCCCAGGTTTGTGCTGGCATCATTCTCTGAACAATTTTGCTGACTGTTACTGTCACTCCTGCCAACTGTAGTTGCCGTCCCATCAACAGAGCCTCCCCTGTTGGCACGGTTGTCATTGACATGATCCAAAAGCATTATTCCTCCATTGCAGCCGTCGCCTTCATCGCCGGTATGACTTTACTCCTGTTATCATTCCAGACGAAGAGGAGGAGGGGTATAATCTTGACCTCCTTAATATGGAGGAGGATTTGAAGTATAAAGAAAGGGAACATGATCCCTATGATGGGGGCCTACATCCCATTCTGCCGTCTCCTCTTGCAGTGAGGACTCTGTGGTGTACACCCCCAGGTCTCATTCTGAGGATGCCTCTTTTCAGGCTTGCTTGCTCAGACAAATCCAGGATGCGATGGGATTTGATGCTGAGGAGGAAGATTCCACTAAAAGAAATTTATTGGGAGTTTTTGAAGGTTCCTGCTGACCCTTCATAGTCATTCCTCCTGTATATCCTGCTTTAGATGCTATAGTTGCTGATTAGCATAGGCCTACTACCTTGTTTGCAGTGCCTAGGAAGGATGATAAGCAGCATCCTGCCCACTTTGCTAAGCTTTGTTATGCTTTCCAGCTGGAAATCGATTCTGTGGTTATCATTGCTGCTTAGGATCGCTCTGGGCCCCTAGGCATATGATTACCTAGCCTCAAATTAAAGAATCTAGGAGGCTAGCTGTTATGGGCAAAATGAGTTGTGCCTCAGCATCCTTGGGCTTCAGAATTGCTAACTACCAGGCCTATATGATTAAATGTCAGAATAGCTTGAGAAAATCTGCCGTGTCTACTATTCAGGCTCTGCCTGATAGTCCTGCCAAGGCTGACTTGCATAAACTGCTTCAGCTGGTGTAGATAGTGGTAAGCATCTGTTACGCTCAGCATATGATGCTTCCAGTGTTTCTGCTAGGGCTGCTGCCTCTGGCATATACCTTTGGAGATATTTCTGGATTTGTGTAGCTATGTTTGCCAGTAATTTATGATGGCCTGTGCTGAATACCACTTTTAGAGGCTCCAAGCTGTTTGGGAATGATGTTAAAAATGTTCTATATGAGCTTCAAACCTCCAGAATGACTTCTGAGGTCACTCAGATCTCTGACCCCCTCAGCCCATCAGGGTACATGGTAGGTTATCATTTCATCATCCTACTGCCTGTGGGGAATGTGATACCCATCAGCAGCCGCATACCCATTGTGGAGGTCCTCTCCAGGGTCCCCCTTCCCAACTGTGCCCATGGAGAGGCATCTGAAGGTATCAGTTAGGGTGGCCCCACCCCCCGCCACCTCCCGTGCCTTCTGACTCCATAGCTCCTCCCCTCCACTGATGCCTCTGGGGGTACAAATGAGGGGGTAGAATCTTCCTTCTTCTTTAGAAGTGGAGGAAAATCCCAGTGGATGAGCTAGTCCTGGAATTAGTGAAACAGAAGCATGATGTGGAGTTGCAGTCTATCCCTTCAGTGCATCCTGTGCCTCCTTGTCTTAATCTCTGGCCCATTTGACCCTTCTGCCAGAGGAGGTTCAGTTGCTCATACACAAATGGGCTATCAAACCCATTCCTCCCCAAGAAATAAACAAAAGGTTCTGTTCCAGATACTTCTTGATTCCCAAGTGGGCAGGTGATCTGCATCCTGTACTGGACCTGAGGGACCTAAACCTGTTCATAGAATACAGAAAGTTTCAAATGGTGCCTCTTCAGGCACTCCTCACCCTGCTACAAAGGAGGACTGGCTCTGTGCCCTGGGTATTAAGGATGTATACCTTCATATCACAATTCTCAAATGCCACTGGCTATACCTCCATTTTATGCTGGAGGGCAGCCATTATCAGTTCTGTGTCTTGCCCTTTGGCTTATCCTTGGCACTATAGATATTTACCAGATTCAGCTTTGCTCTGCAGAGGTTTTTCTACTCCCTGGCAGGCTGGGCAGCTGTGGCAGCTTGTCCCATGTTCACCAACCATCCCAGTCCCCCTTCAACCTCTCGGGGCCAGGCAAACCATTGGTGTTTTCAGGGAGGGTGTCATTAAGTCCAGCCTCCATATTTTTCACCCTGCTTTTCTCCCCTGGGGCCCACAGATGTGCAGTGGATGTGATGTACGAGTTGCATTTCTGTGGAGATGGCCCTGGCATCTTGAACTCTGGATGCTCTTCCCTTACGTGATGACGTGCATAAGCTGCCTTCCAGCTGCTGTTGGGTGGCAGGCAAGCAGTGTGCCACACTAACTCCCCTCCCAGAGGAAGAAGAGCAGTCCTAGGGATGCTCAGTACTTCCACTCCGCGCCGGTCCATGTGCAACCCGAGTCGTTCCTGACCCTGGGTCACTGGCGTGGCAGGAGGTAAGGAGCCCAGTGTCTCAGCCCTCCACATCACCAGGCAGACTTATTTACCAGATTCTTAGTGGTTGTAGCAGTGGTCCTTCGGAGGGAAGGGCTTTATTGTCTTCTCATATTTGGATGACTGGCTCCTGAAGGCCCCATCCAGGGAAGCGATTCTACGCACATTGTCCAGAATAAGACAGTTGTTCAAGGAACTGGGTGTCATGGTGAGAATATTGAAGCACTCGTTCCTTGCCAGCGCCTCCAGCACATTGGTGTGGTGCTGGACACGGCAATGGGCAATGTCTTCCTGCTGGTAGGCAGGGTGGAGGCCCTTGTTGCCTAAGCCCAGCTGATACGCAGAAGTCATTCTGTGTCAGCTTGGATGGTGTTATGTCTGCTGGGGTTGATGGCTGCTGCCATCATTACAGTTCCCCTTGCCCACCTCTATATGCGCATACCGCATTAGACTCTCCGGGTGCGATGGGATCAGCTGACAGATAAGTTGGAACAAATGGTCCTCATCCCATCCCCTCACTGGCATGCTCTAGTATGGTGGATGGATGACCAGAACTTGGTAAATCACATTCCATTTTTTTTTTAACCTGGCTCTTATACAGATCCTCACAAAAGATGCCTTGCAGACTGACTGGGATGCCCATCTCAAATCCTTTTAGACCCTTGGGTCCTACACCAATCTGGAGTCCGATCTCAACATCAGTATTCTGGAAATCCTGGCTGTTCTGCTCGGTTTCCAGGCTTTTTAAGAGCATCTCAACCTGGGGTCCCTTGCTGTCGTGCATTACATAAACTAGGAAGGGGGCACATACTCTTATCCCCTCTACAGGTAAGTGATGAGAGTGTGGTACTGGGCCATGTCTCATGGCCTTCAGGTGTTGTCTGGGTTTCTCCCAGGTGTCCAAAAGGTCATGGTAGACAGGCTAAGCAGGTCTCAGTCCCTGGTGCACGAATGGGTACTGCTGATCTCTGTGGTACTGGAATATGACTTCCTTCGGAAGATGGAGTTATCCAGAGCTGGACCTTTTTGCCACCCCACATAATGCAAAACTGTGGCATTTCTGCTCGCTGGCTACAGGGCCTAGAGTTTTTTAGCAGTATGCATTGCCCCTCTCCTGGAAAGGGAGTTTCCTATAAGCTTTTCCGCTGATCTCTCTCTCATTAAGAGGGTTCTGATCAAACTACAAGCAGAGCATGCCACCCTAATATTCATGCTTCCCTTCCAGCCTCTCCATATTTGGTTTTCACATTTGCAGCATCTGGCATTGGAACCTCCTTCCTATTCATTTCCCCTTTCTTGGGGGTCTACTGTCACAGGCTCAGGGGTCCCTGGTCCTCCTGGACCTGCGGTCTCTGCATCTGCATGCCTTGCTTCTGTACATGTAGCCAGTGCCCATTTTGGGATTTCACCCCATCTAGCTGATGTCTTGCTTGCAGCTAGAAAGCCTTATGTGAAACACACCTACTCTGAAGTGGAAGCACGTTTTCATGTGGTGTGCTTCCTATTTAGTGGACCCATTTATTTGTCCTGTCATTACTGTTCTGGACTGCCTTCTGCCTCTATTAACTCTGGTCTCAAATACTCATCCGTTAAGGTGTGTTTGGCTGCCGTTTCGGATTTCTGTGGTCCTATTGATGGGCATATGGTGGCACAATTAATGGTGTCTTGAAGGTTTCTAAGGCACATTCTGCAGATGTATCCTCTGATTCGTAAGCTGGTTCCGCCTTGTAACCTGTATTTCATTCTTGAGAAATTGACTTTGGCTCTGTTTGAGCTTGCTGCGACCTGTGAGACGTGTTTCCTTTTATGGAGAGCACTGTTTCAAACCCCAGGAATCTCCCAGTAGCAGTACACATATGCAGTCAGCTCAGAATCTCTAACAGTTATGATGTAATGTGGAATGTATGCAAATCATGGAACATAGGACACATTCAAACTGCTGCCTCTAGGTGGACTGTGTTCCATCTAACTGGCAGATTCATTGTTCTGTTCAGACAACTAGATGCCCTCAGAGCTGCTCACAGCACTTTCACTGCAAGATTGTTTATTTCTGTCAAAAAAGTGGTATTTCTCACTATTTTGTTCATTACTCTGTCTCTAGCAGTTTTTTTACAAAAGTTTAGTTATTTTGGGATATTTTACTCATTCTTAGCGGTTCCCTCTCAGTTCCCAGGAACAGAGTTTTCTGTTTTAAACTACTGTTGTTGCGGTTCCTACTGCTAGTTTATCTGTTAAAATGTTGCTGTTTTTGGCATATTTCCGTGTTTAGTCAGGAACCGACTGAGTTTTGTATTAAACTAAAGAAATCTTTGTTAAATCAGTTCCCTTTCCATTTAAGGAACTGACCACAATTTGTATTTTTTTGTCCCATTTTGGGGAAGTTTGGTTTAGTCTGTTGACATTTAGCATGTCAGAAAGACCTAAAAAGAGGAAGGGACCCACAGGTTTTAAAAATTGTATTAAGTATTTTCAAATATTTGCTGAGGCTGATCGCCACAATTTGTGTTTAGAGTACTTGAGTCACAGTCATACTTTCTCTAACTGTGAAGTGTGCAGTACTTTTTGTTCTAAAACTGTTAAGAAAAGAGCCAAAAGATTAGAGGAAATGGCTTCTGCTCCCACCTTAGTGTCACCAAAGCAACCTGAAGAGGGCTCTTCTTCTTCCCACACTAAAACAAAGGAGAGCAAGAGACCCTCTAAACATTCTTCAGACACCAAAATTACTGAAAAGGGGTCTGAACATACTAAACACAAAAAAACTACTGAGCAGACTCCTGAGCCTGTGCCTGCCAAAAAGAAATATAAAGAAAAGCATATTGTTGTGCCTTGTGCTGAAAAAGCAAGGTAGCTCCCAGCAGACAAAGATAAAATGCCCTCTTTGGAGGACATTGCCAAAGCCCTGCAAGTCATTCAGGTCTTACAGACTGCAGGTTCCATACTGGGTTCACTGGTTCAAGTCCCACCTCTGTTTCCAATGGACCAGGGCTGAGAGGTGTACATTGAGGAGGAAGAGGAGGATCCGGATCTAGGGGAACCCATTGTGCCAGAGGTATCCCCAGAGCAGGAGTTTAGTACCCCTCCTCGTGGGCATGATGATTTTTCATCCCAGTTTTCATTCGTCAGGCAGATGGCTGACACCTTGGGCCTCCTCTCTCAGGAATCTATGGAAGATGAGGAGGAGGAGGAAGGGTTTTTGGATAGGATGGGGTTGGTTCCTACAAAAAAAGGTGGTCCTTCCCAGCCATAATTCTCTTAAAAAGACTACTTTAAAAATTCTGCAGATACCTTCCTCTGTCCCTGGAGTGGGCAAGAAGGTGGAGAAAAAGTATCAGCTGAATTGGGTCTCTGCTGATTATTTGTGTACCCATCCAGATCATGAGGGTGTGATACATGCTGCTGCTGCTGCTTATGATAAGGCTAAAGTATCCCTGGCATCTCAACCTCCAGATAAAGATTCCAGAAAAATTTACACTATGTGTGGAAGAAGGAATCTTACTTGAGTGGGAGATCTTGCAGCAGGCTATTAGAATTAGGACTATGCCGCAGGCACTAGGACCCATCTGGAGAAGAAGGGTTACTTAGCCTCTTCCCTTCTCAGATAGGCAGTTTATATGGCATATTCTGCATAATACCAGAAGGCCCTATGGAATTCTATTCTAGCTTTAGTTGATACAATTCCAGGCGATGTGGCACACGATAGGGAAGATACTGCCAGGATGGCTTTGGTTGCCACAAAGTACAAATTTCACATGGCGGTGGATGCAAATGATACTGCATCCAGATTACTGCCTTTGTCGGTGTCACTAAGAAGGTTTGTATGGCTTGGAGCAACCAGTCTTACCCCTGACACTCAGCTAAAGGCTATGGACTTTCCTTGAGAAAACAATTCCCTTTTTAGTAACAAGACTGAGGTGTACATGAAAAAGGTGAAAGAATACAGAACCACCTATAGGAGTGACTCCACTAGAGAGAGAGAGCCTCCACTTCTTTTAGATTCACAGGAAAGGGAGGTAGAGGTGGGGCATACTACCCCAGGTCTTATGTCCCATTCTCTATGCCTGTAGAATATACACAGGTCAGCTTGCTACAGGGGCAGGGGCAGGAGGTCTTCTAGGCGAGCCAGCCCAGCTCCAGCAACTAGACATCAGTCCTGACAGAACCCCTGACTGCATAAAATGGGCTGTCACCCCTCTTCCAGTAGGGGGCAGGATGGCTCACTACTTCCAATACTGGGAAATCATTACCACAGACAGGTCGGTTCTGGAGGTGGTGAACCAGGATTTCTGTCTATAGTTCAAGCAGTTTCCAAAACTCCAGGGCCGCAGAGTTTTCCTACTTTCAATGCCTGCAGAGACTATTCTGCTAGAGTTAGAGGTCAAAAAGCTTCTGCAAACCAGGGCAGTACAGTCAGTCCCTCTTACTCAAAGGGGAAAGGGCATGTACTCAAAATACGTTTAACCAAAAAGAAAAAGGGAGATTGGCGGCCAATTCTGGATCTCAGATACCTAAACAAACACTTGGCAAAGCCCAGATTCAAAATGGTAACACTGGGCATAGTTATTCCGTCTCTGAAAGATACTTACTTTCACATTCTGATCAGACCTTGCCACCGAAAATACCTAAGGTTCTCACTGCCCTCAGTTCATTACCAGTTCTCAGCACTTCCCTTCGGGCTCACTTGTGCCCCACAGATATTCACACAGTGTCTGTCAGTGGTGGCAGCTTACCTTAGAAGGCAAGAAATCATTATATTCCCTTACCTGGATGACTGGCTAGTCATAGAGGACTCATATCAGCAGGTAAAGGACTCCATCAGGTGACACAGAGTACCCTGGAGTCCCTAGATTTCCTTATCAGTGTTCAGAATTCTCAGATGGAGCCAGTTCAGTCACTGGAATTCATTGGAGAACTATATACCGTTCAGGGAAAAACTTTTCTCCCACGGGAGAGGGTAACAAATCTACTTACTCTAGCGAATCCCTTTGCCTTGGGTCAGTCCAGAACTGTAAGACATTTCCTAGCATTACTAGGACACATGGATTTGACTACTCTAGTAGTGTCAGGCTCCAGATTTTAGATGAGGGATATTCAATATCACCGGAGATCTCATTGGTCCCAAAGAAGGGGATCCCATTTCAAAGCTTGTGCCAGTTACAAGAACTCTGCTACTGGCTCTGCTAAGGTGGAAAGAGAAATCCTCCGACAGGGCATCCCTTTTCAGTAACAGCACTCCACTGTGGTCCTAACAGATGCCTCTCTCTTAGGGTGGAGGGCACACACTGGCAACCTCAGAATCAGTGAAATTTGGTCACCTCAGGAGTCCAGCCTACATATCAACCTGTTAGAGTTGAGAGCAGTCTTCCTTGCCCTAAAGGCCTTCGCTCCTCAATTGAGGGGTCAGTCAGTCCTGGTCAGGAGAGACAGCACAACCACCATGTGGTACATCAGCAAACAAGGGGGTACAAGATCCTCAAGGCTGTGCACAGAAGCCATGAAGATTTGGTCCCTTGCATATTCCCTGGAAGTACATCTGTCTACCATTCATCTCCCAGGGAAGGACTAGCAAATTCACTCAGCAGAATCAGTCAGGATCATCACGAATGGGCTTTAAACAAGCAAGTGCTGGACACAGTTTTCAGAAGTTGGAGCGTCCCAGAAACAGATCTGTTTGCCTCAAAAGAAAACCACCAGCTTCCTCTTTATTGCTGCTGGCCCTCCTCCTTGATCACAGTACCCATGGAGGTGTTAGCCCTAGATTGGATGGAAAAATTCCTATATGCTTTTCCTCCATTTCCACTGGTATCAAGAGTCCTACTCAAGCTGAGGAGTCCATCTGCAGCCATGATACTGGTTGCTTCAGACTGGGCCAGGCAGCCATGGTATCCTCTATTGCTTACCCTGTCAACCAAGCAACCCATTCATCTACCCCAGAGATACAATCTCCTAAGAGCTGTTCAGGGTCAGATAGTTTTTCTGAGCCTCAAGAGCCTTCACTTAAAGGCCTGGTTCTTGAGGAGTTAGAAGTTTCTGAATTTAACTTGTCAGAAGGGGTCCTTAGGGTCTTGAAAGTTTCTAGGAAGACTTCTGCAAGAAAGACTTAGGCTTCAGAATGGAAACGATTTTCCATCTGGTGCATGCCTAAGCGAATCAGTCCCCTTAAGGCAAGCTTATGTACATTGCTTGATTATCTGGTGCACTTGCAGGCTTTAGCCCTCAGGCCTGCAACCCGTAGGGTTCACTTAGCAGCAGTATCTGCTTATTTGTCTGCAGGTGCTCAGAGAACAATAGCTTCACACCCTATTTTTAGAAAACTTTCAAAGGACTGGCACATATGTGCCCTCCTGTTAGGGAACCAGTTCCTCCTTGAGATCTGAATTTGTGCATAGCCAAACTCATGTAACCTCCCTTTGTGAGCCAATGGCTATGGTTGACCTGACATGAAAAACTGCTTTCCTGGCAGAATTCACTTCAGCATGAAGAGTGTGCAAGCTCCAAGCTCTTTGTAATTACATTATCTTCCATAAGGACAAGGTGGTCCTTAGGAGTAACAGAAAATTCCTTCCAAAGGTGGTATCTGAGTTTCACTTGAACCAGTCGATTACCCTTACTGTATTTTTCACAGCCAAGTCCAGTTCAGGGGAACCGAAACTTCATAGCTTGGATGTAAAAAGGTCTCTCCACTGTTACATCACTCGTATTAAGGACCTCAGGAATTCCCATTCACAACTGTTCATTACCAATAGTGAAGCGGGAAAGGGCAGGCTTGCCTCAAAGAGGTCTGTTGCACGTTCGATAGTATCCTGCATCCATTTCTGCTACAGTAAGGCTGAGAAACAGCCACCACAGGGTCTCAGGGTTCATTCCACTCATGGAACTGCTGTCTCTGTGGCAGCTACAAGGGAAATTCCTTTGCTGGAAATCGGTAAAGTGGCTACCTAGAGTACAGTCCACACCTTCACAAAGCACTATTGCCTGGACGTCCAGTCCAGGAGTGATGCTAGGTTTGGCACTGCAGTATTGCAGAACGTTTTCCCTAAATATGTTCTGTACCCACCTCCCATGGCACTACTTGGTAGTCTGCATATGTCTAATACTACTGGGAGATTCTTGGGGTTTGAAGAAAAAATTACTTACCATAGTAACATTGTTTCTTCCAAGGGATCTCCCAGTAGTATTGGACCTCCCATCCCTACCTCCTCTTACATAACCTGAATCAGGTTCAGCAATACTTTTATGGGGGTTCTTAATGTTGCCATTAATCATTAGCTTAAGTTAATGTTTTGATGCACACATGTATGACTAGGGCATCTACCTCTCCTTTTTGAGTTTATTCTTTTTCCTGTTTGGAACCTGTCCTGTTTACTAAGGGGAGGGTATTATTGTAATGGTTAAGTTACAGCTATTTAATTCGGATGGTCTAGTGTTTTTTTTCATCTGCAAACATGAATCCAGCAGTTAGATGGAACACAGTCTACCTAGAAGCAGCAGTTTGAATGTATCATTCTGAGTTCCATGATTTGCATACATTCCACATTACATCATAGCTCCGGGGCAGTCAGAGATTCTGAGCTGACTGCATATGTCTAATCCTACTGGGAGATCCCTTGAAGAAACAATATTACTATGGTAAGTATTTTTTTCTTTTCCTCACCATATCTTTGGCTCATAGAATTTCCAAGCTTCAGGCTCTGATGCATGAGACTCCTTATTTGATTTTACACAAGGACAAGGATGTCTTTGCTGACCAGTCCTAATTTTCTACCAAAACTGGTCTCTGATTTTACATTGAATTAGACCATACACCTTCCTGTGTATTATCCAGAGCATGCTAACACGGGTGAGGCATTGCTCCATACACAATGTATATAGAACACTACATTTCTAACTTGAATGCACTAAAGACTGCAAAATGTCCTCTCAGCTTGACTTTTGGAGATTTTGGGGATTGAACACGGGGCCTCATACATGCAAAGCATGCACTCTACCACTGAGCTACACCCCCACCCCTTGTTTCAACCTGTCTGACAAGCAAAGAAAATTGAAAGGCACTCCCAGGCAGTTTGTGGCATGACGTTATGAATGGGAGCAATGAGGGCATGCAGCACAACTGCTGTTTAGTCTGTGGGGGCATTTAGAAACCTTTTTGCATCCCTGCACTGTGTGCAACTGCTGCATTTTTACCCTTTAACTCTAGGGCCGAGAATCTTCTGGTGAGATGCATTGTCCCACTTTTGGAAGGGAGGGAGGGTTCCTATATACTTTTCTCCAATTCTGCAGAGCTCGGTTAAACTTCGGAATGAGTCAGCCATCATAATTCTTGTGTACCCTCTGTAAGCCATGTGACAGGGTGACCCCTGTCATAGTGGATACCACTGGGATAAATTGAAACCCCTTCCCCAAGCAGTTTATATGTTTTGTATAATGTTTGTATAATGTCCAACATGCTGGTTGGATGGTAAATTAAGTGCTGAAGGGGTTATTAAGCTTTATGTGCCTATTAACCAAAACAAAACTACGAGTACAGTTACAAAATGAGAGGGTCAGTTTTAATAGAAGAATAAAACAGTTTGTGTCTGCTTTTTCTAGATATTAGCAGCCTCCTTCTAAGATATATTTTGCAGCAGACAATATGAGGTAATATGACCCTGCAGGAGAGTTTGAGAGCACAGAATGTTCTGACCGCGGCTCTGACCTTTAACAATGTCGTAAACAAGTTACGTAATGTTCTCCAGGTGCCAAATAACTGTTCTCTGTGGTACAACAGTGGCCCATAGTGGCTAGTTTTATGTTATGTCTGCTGTTAATCAAAAGGCAGGGGAAATTGTTTTTCCAACTTCTGGTGAGCTTATATAAAGCCCTATCTCAGTGCTGAGACAGGATACATACATACATACATACATACATACATACATACATACATACATAGGGAGGTCAGTTGAATATTGACTGAGGAAGGTGAAAGACCTCCTGGTAAAGTGTGCTTTCACACTGCTAGACTGAAGAAAACCCTTAGAAACCGTTGAAGCATCTGACTTACCATTTGCTTCCTGTGTATTTTACTTGGTGAAAATAAAATGATAAACACAACCATGTGTTTTTTTTTTTTTTATGTACCTGACTTGTGGTCTGCCTGAAATTGTGTTATCCTAAACCCACGCCTGGTGACAGGCCGGACAGGTTTGGTTCCCCGATGCTGCATCACATGGCAGTGGAGATGTGAGTACAGCTATCCCTTATCTTGGGTCTGTTGGCCCAGTTTCAGGGTCATCTGCTTCATCCAGACCTTTCGTCCCCACAACTGTGTGTATGGATCCTTAAGACATAGAGCTGGCACAGTTTGGCATGCCTGCTGAGGTTCTGTCTATTCTGCAGGCAGCTTGAAAGCAATCTATGAGACACATCTATTCACTAAAATAAAAGCCCTTTATTTATTTAGCTCTTGAATTACAATACCTTTGACCCAGAGGCTCATTTCCAAAGGTTCCATGTTAAACTGAGAAAGAAAAAAGATCAATCAGACCAACAATACAGATAAGACAATAGTATGGTACAGTGGAGCGACAAATAAAATGAAGTAGATCTGCACATTAAAACAGACAATCGTGACTCAGCCAGAGTTGACCTTGTCAGGATATAGGGTAGGGGAAGGACACAAGGAGGGGGGTAAAGGAGGGTGATGAAGTGGGGGAGGTTTGGAGGGGTGGGTTTGGCGACAGTGATGCAGTGGCAGGGGCGTAAGACTACTTAGAGATGGCGGTCACAACTGCTAAGTGTGGAGGGGGTATCAAGGGGAGAAGGGTAGGAGGGGTGGGCAGGTCGAATGGTGATGGCGGGCTAGGGGGTAATACTGCTTAGGGATGGCATTATTATCTGGTCTCAGCCCTAAATATCTGGATCTGTTCATATATGTGAATGTTTTGACTGTCCCAGCCCTGCTCCTGAGCTCATTTGTGAAGGTGCATCTTTTAGCCATCTTGGTCTATCTTGCACTCATTGGTGGGAACATTGTGGCTCAGCTGGAGACTTACCACAGGCTTCTAATGGGCATTCTGCACACAGATCCTCCTATTGATTGGCCACTCCTGGCATGAGGCCTGAACCAGGGGCTTGATATCCTTACCAGGGCTTCATTCGAACCTTCTACCTGCTGCGACGTCAGGTTCTTGTCCAGGAAAACCCTATTTCTGGTGGCCATCACCAGGGCATGATGGGTTTCTGAGCTTCAAGCCTTTCGTTAGAACAGTGGCACTTTGGACTAAGTTTTGCTTAAGGTGGTGTCTGACTTCACTTTGCATCAGTCCATCAACTGCCTGTATTCTTCTCAATATCCAGGGGAGATGCTTCCGTGCTGTCTGTATATCTGAGGGCACTTAGCTTCTATTTAGATTACACCAAGGATGCCAGACAGTTGTCTCAGCTGTCTCTGTCCTTTGCCCAATGCAAACTGGGCAAACCAGTGTCTAAGCAGTGCCCGTTAAGGTGCAAACCCGCCTGCTTTGTACTGTGCTATCAGAAAGTTGTCATAAAGCTCCTTGATAAAGTTACAGGACACACCACGAGGGACATGGCGGCCTTCATGGCTTATTTCAGGTCTGTTTCATCATCCAGAATTTGTTAATGCTGCTGCCTAGAGATTGATCCATACATTTACAAAGCATTACAGTCTGATTCTGATCTCTTGTAGGTGAGGTGGGTTTCGCCTAGATTTGTTGCAGTGCCTGCTGTCTTAGGGGGCACCATTTTCTTCTATTCTATACCCCACATTTGTTTAAGGTGTAGTACTGCTTTGTACTCGTCTGAGTGTGGCTGTATTGAGGAGCTGTTTCCAAGGAAGGTAGGTCTGTTACTTACCATTACAAAAAAACCAAACAAAAATTAGCAATCTGGTTGGCTGACAAACATTCCAGTTCCCTAGATGAACTGCTGGTAAACCTGAGGTTGAAGCCTCATCGCAAGAAGGCACAATAGATCCATACTCCAGAATGGGAAAAACAATATCTCTATCTTTCTGAAATTCCAAGCATTCTCAAAAAAACCGCCAGGCAGATATTTAAATTACAAATGACTTTGTGTTGCTGTAGGCAGTGGGTTCATTCTAGTCCTACAATCTAGTTTTTTTGTTTTACCAACCAGGAAACACACCAACACCGACCCAGTTTCAATGCAGGGGGAGGGCTGCCCCCCACTTATTATAACTAACTCCACGTTGCACAGACAGTGAAGAAATGGGCAGTGCTGCTGCCTGCACACCTGTCACCGCAACATGTTGTTGGTGGCAAGTGCGGTCACTGCTCCTGTGTCACTGTAGGGGATTTTCTGTTACAACATTGCTGTAACAATGGTATGTGATGCTATCACTCATGATGCCAGTGACGGGGATCTGAAATGATCTCAGGTTGTCTTGGGGGCTGCTGGGGGAAATTGAGCATCCCAGTGCACACCCTCTTCCAGCGAGGGAGAGACGTGTGCTCCACTGTAGTACTGCTATCTGGGTGACCACAGGTGATGGTATAAGCGGAGCCCCAACAGATGGGCTGGCATTTCCTGGTTACGACATGAGCATGCCTGCATGCTTATGTCACTGCAGCTCATGCCCCCGAAGTGCCCATGGGATGGGGTTCTCAGAAGAACATCGTAAAAGACTGCCAGCTGAGGCAGTTTGATGTGGTGTCCTCCCACAGGCCCTGTGCTACTCAGTGGGCTTCCCTGTCAACACATCTGAACTAAACTCTGCCTAAGGCTTGGGGAACCTCGGGAAGGTCTGCCACAGAGGGCAGTCTGTGGGGCACTGTACCAGCAAGTAAGAGTAAGTTGTGACAGGGCTGAGGAGGACGCTACTGATGGGCACCAGCTGAGCAGAAAAAAACCAAAACTTATCACTGGAGACTTGAGCAGTTCCCAGGTTGGGAGGGGGGTTGGGTTAATATCACAGTTGATTTGGGTATTAATAAGTCAGCTAAAACATTTTTTCCTTTTCTTTTTTTTGTTACTAATATGCTTATTTGACAGTCCTACATTTTAGAATGAATGCAAACCATTCAGAGTTTGACTCCAGACTAAGAGGAAAGGTAACAAAAAGGCAATGACAGTTTTATAATATGGCACCCAGTCCCTGAGGCACTGAGCGCTTTATGATAAATAAAACAACGAAAAACAATAATTAAATAACATAAACTATAAATCATCTCAAGGGACCATTTTTTCTCATAAACTAGCAAAGCATGGTTGGTAATTTTTTTTTTTTTTAAACCTCTTTAAAACTTATGAGTGTTCCAAAAATGTATAGAAATGTTCCTGTATATCTGTTCAGTTTTATAACATTAAAGTATTCCTGAGAGTTGGTTAACTAGTAGTCTGGGAGTTGGTTTACCAGTAGTTTATCTAACCCCTAGGTGCATGAGGCATTTAGCTGGGCCTTGGGGCCTCATCATGCATCTGAGGGTTGGATTAACTACTGGTAAATCACACCCCCCCCAGTCGATACATTAATGCTTAAGTAATAGTAGGTCTCCAAGAGAATCTCCTACATAGAGCTTTGCAGTTTCCCACCCTCTGTCCTCATCAAGGAGTACTGCTGTGTTACAGGTCACTAACTGGTCTTCCTTTCAGTTACCCCATTGTTTTAGTGGACAAACTTTAGCGATCTGCTTTCCCAGCCTTTCCTGCATAATTTGTCAGAGTTGATACCCTGTTAGTCAGTAAATGTTGGACCTTTGTTTACTGATGAGGGGAACTGAAGTGGATGGGGTCGCCAACATTAGATAAGTGATGCTGAGAACTGGCGCAGTAGTGTGTGGGGTTGAAGTGCCGGATGGTGACTGAGTTTGGGACCGGACCAGAGGGAGAGGGTTGCGTGTCCGAGTGTCACCTGTCCTCTCCCCGAAGGGGGGAACGGGACATAGTGCCCGATGCAAGCCTGGCCCCTAGCAATGGCTGGAGGCAGTGCAGCCAGGAACCATTACACAAGGGATAGAGGGAGTGGCTGCCACAGATGACCTGCCTATTGAAGCATGTGCAGGGATGACTTAGGCTGCATTGCACACCCATTTCCCTAGGAAAGAACCTGGAAGAGAAAATCAGAGGCTCCCACACACAGCTCTCCATCTTAAGCTACTCAGGTCCGTCACCTGGTGAGCATCCAGGCCAGGCAGTGGAAGCGTGACCGTAAGTCCTGGAGTAAAGTCAGGGCTGGGGTGGTTGGAGGTGATTGGCAAACCTGGGGACTTGGTGGCTGACAAAATAGATTGATTGTACAAAAAGAAACAGACCCCCCCCACACAAATATAGATTACGCCAAGGCATCCCACGAGAGGGCATACGCCAGTGTGGGCAATCAAAGCTGAAAGTCTACTACATGGTCCTGATGCTACTGGCTTGCAGTCCAGTGAGTGGCTCTATGGTGGTGATTCTCTGAAAGATCTACTGTTACTGCAAAGTAACAAACTGTTCCTCATCATTTTCAAAACTGCCATATTCTCTACTAACCCTCAGAAGAGAAGAGATTTACCGGCTCAATCTTTTTATCCCTTTCTTCAGTGTATGCAGGAGATTGGAAATACAAGAGCTAGACAGATTTATGAAGCCAATCTTCCAGAAAATTTCCGAAGACCTCAGACTGATCAGTATCCTTTTACTGTTTAAAGAAATTGTGAATAGTAAATACAGTGGCATTAACTGTCCTCACGACCGTGTCCCTTAACCATTTCACAGAGTCTGTGAGAGAGACATAATAGTATAATTCAGTTTTATTAGTGCAATTACAGTGGCGTGTGTTCCAGTCAAACTGGGGGACCTGAGAGAGAGGGAACTCTGTTCCTCATGGCCAGTTTCTTTTCTTTGAAAAGTACAGTACTTACAGACTCCCACAATATGTTTATCGTTATTGTAAGTTAAATTTTTTGTTATTGTCATAAGTTATGCCTATTGTTAGTTGTGTTTATTATGTAAGCAATAACCCACAACAGCGCATGGGTTTCTAGAGAATTAATGCATACCCTGGGTGAATTGGAAGACACAAGGCAAGCATCGAAGTCCCTTTTAGTGCACCCAGGAAATGCATTAATTCTCAAGAAATGTGTATCCTGGGGTGGGTGATTCCACTTACAAAATTGAAAAAGGTTTTATTTTAATGGAAATCATTTTACTTCTGTGTGGTTATGCTGCTACTGGATAGATTAGCTTGAGTTAGTTACGGATCATGTTTCCTGGCAAGTTAATGCACAGACAAGTGATCTTTTTAGGCCAGTTAAGTTTGTCGGATTGCTCACTGTGTTACGCCCCATTTTATAGTACCTTCTGTTGGACTGAAACTAAACCCATACCATGGCCACAGAACCTCTACCATGGCCACAACAGTTAACAAATTGAGACCCCAGTCTGTTGTTTTGGAAGAGGTACTGTAGTCACCCCCCAGTGCTCCAGATAAGGTGCATACTGGCTTTGTTTACGTTTCTGCAAAGGGCATATATACATTTTTTAACAGGTTCATGTAACAAATCCACATGTACAATGCTGTTTTCTAGTAATGAGAGTGTAGATGTGGTGATGGCTGAAATGTTGCTATTTGTCCCTTAGGTGTTGCCCCAGAGATAGAACTTTAGAATGTTAAAATCACTGACATTCCAACGGCAAATTTATTTCTCTACTGAAGAGATCAGTTATCTAGATTCCTGTTTCAGACCTTGTGGTTAAGTGTTCTTAGTTTTAACCGTGTTTTATTTCTTTGTAAAGTTTCTGAATTTCTATAATGCTCTTTGTTAGTTTAGCTTAGTTTGATATGATCTTTATTGTTTTTTTTCCACTGGCTCCTTTGTGGTACTGTATATGATTTTTTTGTTCTGGAGTTTTTTTTTTTTGTGAAATCACACTTTATTCTCTCCCCCAACATGCCAGAGCCCGCTCAGTTGGGAGATACTCCTGCACCTGCCCCGCTTCTCTGCTCTTGCCTGGATCCCCGGTGGACCCCCACAGAGCCGTGGCTATATTCTCCAGGTGGGTACGAGGTGGGGCCCAAACACCCCAATGCAATCCGATTTCGTCGGGTCCCTTCCAGTTGTCAGGTAGGCAGGAGCCATTAGGGTCTGTGCTGTGGTGCTCCATCCCCTCGGTGCTCCGGCATCATTTTCACTGTTCTGGGGAGTGGCATACACCCTGACATCGAAGCATCTCCGCCGATGTCCACCACTCCCCGACCCTCTCTGTTTGCAGTGCGCTTGCTGTGCCCCCAGCTTCTGCCAGAGGCCAGGCAAGTGCCGAGTCTGTGCCCCCCTCCCTTCCGGCAGAAGAGAGCTGTCCATCGGACGCTCGATCTTCCTCCCTGCTGACCCCTGGTGGCCCAGACTCGTTCCCAAACCTGGGTCGCAGGCATGGCACGAGGTGTTGTGTCCAGCACCTCAACCCTCAGTGCCACTGGGCTGGCTTGTTCTAGGATTTTTTTTTGTTGTTGTTCCATTGTGGCTCCCAGAACTGTGAGGAACATGGTTTTTATGGGTTCCTGGTCAGAAATCAAACAAAAATAAATACATGTTGTTTAAATTAATTCTCATTTTTAAATCAGTGTCTGGACATCCAAACTAAAAGGGATGCCAGATCTGGTACTTCTGAGCTTTAGAAAATAGGTTCTAGACACTGCCTCCCAAGTACTTCTTTGCATCTGCTATTTGTATGACATCATAAATATGCTCTTGTTGTTGGAAGGAAAGATTATGCTCCGTTGCAATGGTGTCTTTGCTAGAGGGTGTATTCATTAGTTATACATGCCCTCCCTACCTCCCCTTCTAGAACCTGCATAAAAAGGGTTCTTTAGATGAAGTCAAAACAAATGTTTCTAAAAACTGTTTCTTGCTTGAGTATTTTATGAACATACAAAACTGCCAACAGAAGAAGGCCATACAGTCAGTCGGGTCTGCCAGATATGAACACACGGTGTAACTGAATTTTTTTTTTTTTGCAGCGAGTCGCATTCCCTCTCTCCATTAACTGCAACCCATCCCTTGAATCTGTCCCACCTTCTTCTTGAATCTGCCAACCGTCTTACATTTAACGACCTCTAATGGCAGTTTGTTTCACCTTTTGTAACCATCCTCAGGTGAAATTAAGCAATACGATCGGTAGAAGACGCTGGGATAACATACTTGGGTGGCTGTGTCCAACACCCGAGAAGTGACGTTATCCCAGCACGACACACACCCTGGAGTGCATTATTGCTATTGTACAATGGGTCATTCGTAATACTAAACAGCGCTGAAAAGATTAAAAAAATGAAAATTGAAGGCGGGTTTACAGTATTTTTGGACTGTGGAAGCATACTTATTTAAAGAAAAAGTTCCTTTTTTTTGTCCAGTAAGTGCTGCTGTTGTGTAGCACTAGGTTCCCTCTTTCGTCTGTGTTCTTCTGATTACAGTACTGCATCCTGACAGGCACTTGCTCGACACCCAACATCCCAAAGCCAAAATCCCAACTCACGTTTGCCTGTGGCAGAGTTTTTTTTCACATATACGGGGGCTTCACCACCCTCCGTGCTCCCTCTGTATTTAAGATTACAAACTCCATCGTGGGCAAAATTGAACTGTCAAGCAAATGAGTGTTGGGATTTTGGCGTCAGGATGTTGGGGGTTGGGCAAGTGCACTTCAGTGTAATGAATGGATACCCTTCCTCTTCTGCTTCTGGTCCCCCCCCACCCCCACTCTCTACATCCCTCTGGCCAGAATGTTTCATCCCAGTCCTGCTGCCTATACTGGCACTGAGAAAGAAAAAGGAAAAAAAAAGTCTCATTTCATTATTTATGGCCAGTACTTCTGCCAATGGCGGAGTGCCGGGAGTGGAGATTTTGCGCGTGCCAGAAAGGTACGAGATGTTGGCGCTGTTGAGAACAGAGGACTTTAAGTTTTTCTTTGTTCATCTTTAGAGGGTGGAGGTCTGGGAAGCTGGAGACAGTGGCTGGATTTTAGCCATTTTTGTACTCTACAGTTCATTGTACTTACTGTTTGTAGCGGGAGGCTGCGAACTGAACAGTGAATCCGCTGGTGCTGCCATAACATGCTGTATGTTTGAAAAGAGCATGTGCTGCTCAAACTGATGGCTTCGGTTTTATTTTTGGGAGGCATACTGACGGCAAGCACAGAAGAAATAAATCATTTTTTAGTTGGGATAGTAGGAGCAAAAACAAGGTTGGATTGAAAGTGGGGGATCTGGGGATGCTACTCGACTTTTGTGGGATGGAGGGATTTCTTTGCAGTTTATGGGGTCATGTTGGTGCTGGTCCTTGTTACAGTGATGTTGTACTGGGAAAAGCATCACTGCTGAGGGATGGCACCGACCAATCAGAGCCCAGGATTCTGTTCTTGCCATTGTATATTAGGCATTTTCTGACTTCCTTTCTGAACCCTCCTCCAGTCAGTTTATAACTGTGCCCCTTGGGTTTCTGTTCTCACTCAAATGAAAGATTTTCCCAAGATCTAGCCTATTTATTTCCTTAAGACATTTGAAGGCTTCAGTCATGTTCCCCTCTCCCTTCAGTGTTCCTGTGAATACATAGTAAGGCTCCTCAACCTGTCCTTGTATGGTTTATCCTGTTGACCCTGAATCATTTTTGTGGCTGTTCTCTGTACTGCCTTGAGGTGATTTAGATCCTTTTTATGTTGGCTCACACTTGCGCAGCCAACATATTGCAGTAGTAGCAGATTTGGAGGAGTGGTCACTGTGGGCGAATGCAGGGCATGCATCAGTAGGTGCGTCCCTCATTCCCCAATGAGGCAGCTGCAGGCACTGACACCAGCAACACGTAACGTGGCCACCAGAGGCACCTTCTGACGTGCCTTTGCTGGTGAAGCAAACATGGCAGCAGTGACTGCCGCCACCGTCTGCCACAATGCCGAAGTTTGGGAGGGTGCCCAATCCCCCTGTCGGCATGCCCTAACCCATTTCATGTGCTGATAGGGGAGTCCATTCCCGTCGGCATAATGCCCCCCTCCTCATTTGTTGTGTGCCAGGGGTACCCAATCCCTTCAGTATGTGCCGGGCGAGGTTCCCAATCCCCGCCAGCTAGCCTCAGTTAGGTGGCATGCTGGGAGCCCACCCAGCATGCCAAATGCCCCTGTAAAAAAAAAAAAAAAAGGTCCCGCAATTTTATTTATTTATTTATTTTTAAAACCTGTCAAAGAAGAAAACGGTCCCTCGCGGTCTGTCCTGCTCCCTCCCCAGCTCGCACTCACCCTCTGCGCTCCCTGCCTCCCCACTCCCCCCTTTATCCCACACTTACCTCGGGAGTCCGGCACGATGATCTTCGGTGGACCGGGAACACGTCTGCACTCTTTAAAGCCGACCGTGAACTGAAGAAATGCCGGTAAGCTGTAAAATGGCATAAATAGGGTTTTTTCAACTTTGGTGCATATCTTGGGCATTTTTTGGAATTTTGGCACCAAATTTTCAACATGGAGTCATTGGGGCCCCTCCTCATGAATTCAGTCACTGTCACTGCGTTATTCAGTCTTAAAAGGTGATTTCGCGGTCACGGCGCGTAATCGCCTTTCGAGACTGATTAACGAAATGACAGTGCCACTGTTCATGAGGTGGGCTCTCAAAAAGTCTATGTTGAAAATTTGGTGAAAAAAATCCAAAAAATGACTGTTTTACGAGTGTGCGTTTTGCAGTTTCCATGCATGCTTGTAACTTCGTGAATTTGTAATATTTCCACACCAGATTTTCAACATTGGAATTTTTTCACACCTCCTTATCAACAGTACAGCTGTCATTTTACATATCCTGGCTGAAATGCGATTTCGCACTTCCAGCGCAGAATAGCACGGTTGCTGTGCGAAATCAGTTTTCGGGACAGTTTGACAAAATGACAGTGACACTCTTCATGAGCAGAGGACCTAAAATGCATATGTTGAAAATTTTGTGATGAAAGTCCATAAAATGACTGTGTTACAAGCATGTGTTGTGCAGTTTCCACACAACCTTTGTAACTTGGTAAATATGCAATATTTTCAAGCCAGATTTTCAACACTGACATTTTTTCACACCTCCTTATCAACAGTACAGCTGTCATTTTACATGTCCTGGCCAAAATGTGTTTTCGCACTTCTGGTACAGAATAGCACGGTCGCTGTGCGAAATCAGTTTTCGGGACAGTTTGACAAAATGACGTGAACACTCTTCATGAGCAGAGGACCTAAAATGCATATGTTGAAAATTTGGTGATGAAAGTCCATAAAATGACTGTGTTACAAGCATGCGTTATGCAGTTTCCACGCAACCTTTGTAACTTCACAAATGTGCAATATTTTCAAGCCAGATTTTCAACACTGGCATTTTTTCACACCTCCTTATGAATAGTACAGCTGTCATTTTTCACATCCTGCCCAGAATGTGTTTTCGCACCTGTGGCGCAGAATGGCTGGTCGCTGTGGGAAATCAACTTTAGGGACAGATTAACAAAATCACAGTGCCAGTGTTCATGAAGGAGGTCCCAAAATGCCTATGTTGAAAATGTATCTCTTCCGGGTGAGGGTGAGGTTGGCGTCAGTTCAATACTTCACTGCCATTCCTATTATGCATCTGTAACTCCTGCACTACCAGTGCCAATGCCAGTGAGACAACATTCGGCATTGACAAGTGCTTGTTTATGTAGGGACACAAATACTGCACATAGTAGTCCAGGTATGTCCACACCATGGATCTGAACAGAAGAAGGATCACCTCCTTCTTTCTGCTTGTGAACCCCCTGGCTATGTACCCCAGCATCCTATTTGCTTTGTCTACCACCCT
The DNA here is from genome assembly GCA_016271365.2 of Neoceratodus forsteri. NCBI lineage: Eukaryota > Metazoa > Chordata > Ceratodontiformes > Ceratodontidae > Neoceratodus > Neoceratodus forsteri. The sequence goes on along the minus strand of CM057454.1, from coordinate 970,020,121 downwards.
TTTACATTGCATTGTATGGTTAAGGTTGCTAGTTATAACTATCCCCAGGTATTTTTCCTCCTTACTTACTGTGACCTTTACACAACCCAGTATGTATTCAGCTCATGGGGTTTTGCAGCCAGTGTTCATAACGTTATACTACTTTGCGTTAAACCCCAGTTGCCATATACAAGACCACCTTTCTAACCTTGTAAGGTTCCCCCCCCTTAGTTCTCTTAGCCCCTCCTCAGTGTCCACCCTCCAATGGTTCAGTGTAGTCTACAAAGAGACAGATCTTATCGCTTATGCTCTCCCCTATGTTGTTTATGTAAACATTAAACAACTCAGATCCTAGCACTGATCCCTCTGGTACCCCACTGATTACTTCCCTTGATTCTGAGAACTCCTCTCCTAGAACCACCCTTTGGGTCCTTCCTCTAAGGCAACTAACCCGCCACCTAGTCAGATGGCTACCTGCCCTTAAGTACTCTAACTTTTTGATTAACCTTTGATGTGGAACTGAGTCGAAGGTTTTACTGAAATCTAAATACAGTATGTCAGCTGCCTTTGTTGCCCAGTTGAAGAAGTTAATCAAGTTGGTATGGCATAATGTCCTAGCCATAAACCTATGCTGTCTATCATTCTGATTCCCATTCACCCAACCGCCCTTTTAATTTATACTCCATTAGCTTGCCGTCTATAGAAGTCAAACTGACAGGCCTGTAGTTTCTTAGGTCATCTCTAGGTCCACTCATATGCAGCAAAACCACATGTACTGTTCCCCACTCCAACGGCACCACTGCTATATTCAACAACTGTTAAAGAGCTGGTTACACGTTACAGGAGAACTTTAACAAAACATAATATTTAGGCACTGTCCAGCTTGTATTTCCGATTAGTTCTGTATTCCTCCTCCCCATTTTTTAGTAGTGAGGTCATTTACATGAAAACAGGATCTTTGATCCTAAAGAGTTCATCTATGCTTGCTGCTTTCTTCCTACCTGAAGTCATAGAATACTGCTTGTGACCTCACAGTTGCTGCCATGGCAACAGACTGTGATGTCACAAGGAGTAAGCTATAGAGGCAGATGAACTCAACTAGAACTATAAGGGACAACAATCATATATTTGTACACATTTCTTTAGTAATAAATTATGGGAAGGGGATATATAAAATATAAATGGAATGCAAGCAGAATTGTACCTAATTATTATGTTTTTTAAAGTATTCTGTGAGTCTTCAGTAGCTCTTTAAACAGGTCAGTTAGTGGTCCCTCCAGTTCTGTAGCCAGTTTAGAAGCTCAGACTTTACAGTGATTGCCATTTCTTGTTGCATTTACATTTCTTGTTCTTGCAGCAATAATTAGAACAGCCAGTTCAACTTCTGCATCCTCTCTGCATGAGAAATAGTACCCTGGCACCTTAGTTTCCAGGGAACCACTTTGCGGTTTATCTTTCAGCCTCGCCATTCCAGTTAAACATTTCCATTTTGACAAAAACATTGTGTTATGTTTTTAACCCCCAATTCAGGGATTTGAAGCAGTTTTCTTAATTTGTCTGCTGTTGCAGATCAACTCTCAAGGAATGTAACCAAGCGGAGTGCTTCTACCACAAACTTTTCAGGTACTCCCAGCTCACAGAGACTCTGGCTGAAACTTATTTCGACTCACAACAACTGTTGTTGATTGTACAGCTGGCTGTTAGAGACTGAGGTTGGATTAAATTGTTGGAGTGCTCTTCTGGTCTCATGTCTTAGTCAGAAAATCCTCAAAAGAGAACTGGGCCCACTGGTTTTAAAAAGTGCAAAAAAATGTGACACTAGTCTGCCTAATGCAGATAAACATTCAGAGTGCTGCAGTTTTTAGACACAGCTCACAACTGGGTTAACTGCGAACTGTGCAACGTTTTGTCCTAAGACACAGGAAAAGGGGACAGTCTAAAAGGCGCTACTAGTTTCAGCTCCAGTATCTCTGTCTAGCTCTAAAGAGTGTTGTACTGAAAAGGCTGTTAACCCTTTTCAAAAATGGCTTGAGTCAGCATCTCCAAAGGACATCACCAATAAGGCACAGTCCAGTAAAAAATATACCAAAGAGCACAAGCCCTCTACTGAGGAATGCTCAGAAAATTATACAAAAGAGGCATGTAGAGGAATCGGCCGCCTCCTCCTCAAGCTTGAAGAAGCCTAGGAAAGAGAAACTTATTGAACAGGATAAGAACAAGGCTCCAGAGGCCATTGTTAGTCCTGTACAGTCTCTGATGCCTTGTGTAGAAGAATTTAAACAAATTAGGGATTTCTTCCAGACAGTGAATCAGTTGATCAAATCTTTATTTATATAGCGCCTTTCCAAAACCAAGGCACTTCACAATTGAAACACAATATATGAACATAAAATTTACACTAAAACAATAACTATATCAGTGAATTAAAATTCATCTGGAAAAGCTAGATTAAAAAGATATAAAAAGAAAAGGGAGGTCATAATTCCACTATACAAGACACTAGTGAGGCCGCCTGGCCGCACCTGGAGTACACTGTGCAATTCTGGAGACCTTACCTACGTAAGGACATAGACAGGGTAGAGAAGGTTCAGAGGAGGGCAACAAAGATGGTGCATGGATTGCATCACAAGTCCTATGAGGACAGGTTGAAGGCACTGAACATGTACTCCCTGGAGGAGAGGAGGGAGAGAGGGGATATGATAGAGACATACAAGTATCTTAGAGGGAGGAACAGGGTGCAGGAATGCACTATTTTTAAGTGAAAAAGATGTTCCAGGACTAGAGGGCATGGGATGAAGTTGGAGGGAGGACGATTCAGAGGAAACGTGAGGAAGAATTTCTTCACAGAACGGGTGGTGGACAAGTGGAACACCCTGCCAGAGGAAGTGGTGGGGGCTGAAACAATCACGGATTTAAGAATGCATGGGATAGACATAAAGGAATTCTGGAGGTCAGGGGTAAGGGGCAACAGACTTCCTGGAAAACATAAACTGAACTTACAAACTTAAATGGGCAGACTGGGTTGGCCATAGGCCCTTATCTGCCGACACTGTCTATGTATCTATGTAAGATATGTTTTTAGCTTAATTTTGAATCTATCGACAGTCAGGCATTCTCTTAAATGATAAGGTAGAGAATTCCATAGGGTAGGTGCTGCAAAGGAGAAAGCATGGGCACCAGATGTTTTTAAGTGAATCCTGGGAATGTCTAGCAATTCCTCGTTGGTGGATTGGCGAGGATGGAGGGGTGGGCAGTAGGGAGTCAGGAGATCATGCAGGTAGCCGGGTCCCTGTTCATGTAGGGCTTTAAAAGTTAGCAAGCCAACCTTAGAGGTGATCTGCCACTGAACAGGCAGCCAGTGCAGTTCACGCAGCACAGGCATAATATGACTGGCCCTCAGTGTACCAGTCAGAAGCCTGACTGCACCATTCTCCACTAGCTGCAGGCAGTGTATATCAACCCCAGGAAGCCCTAGGTAGAGGGCATTGCAGTAGTCAAGGCAGGTGGTGAAGAAGGCATGGATCAATGTTGGAAGGTCATCCAGAGGAATCAGGTGTTTCACCCGGGCGATATTCTTCAGATGGTAAAATGAGGATTTAACCACGGCAGAGACTTGAGATTTCAGGGTCAAGTCGTCATCAAAAATAATGCCCAGGTTACGCACCCTGTCTGAGGTAGTGAGCTGAACACTGTCAAGCCATAAGCCAGACACCTGTCCAGCCCCCAAACCTGCCCCTGGATGCCCTGGGTCCACTACCAACACTTTGGTCTTGTCCAGATTCATTCTCAGTCAGCTGGTGCTCATCCAGTTCTTGATCTCAGCGAGACAGTTGTTTAGCACAGAGACTGCATCAACTTGTCTGGGTAGAAAGGACATATACAGTCGAGCATCATCTGCATAGCAGTGAAAACTCAAACTGTGTCGCCTTATGATATCTCCTAATGGCAGCATATACACTACGAACAGCATGGATGCCAGTATAGAGCCCTGAGGCACCCCACAGGACGGGGGAGGGTGTCGGAGGAATAAATTCTGACGACAACCCTCTGAGACCTATCCGCGAGGAAGGATCAAAACCATTTGAGGACTGTACCTGACAGCTCACAAAGAAGCCGTAAGTACTCCAAAAGCACACCATGTCCACAGTGTCAAATGCTGCAGAGAGATCAAGAAGGACCAAGATGGTACAAGCCTTTCTGTCTCTCGCTATTAGAAGATCGTTCAGTACTTAGACAGGCGCAGTGTTGGTGCTGTGTCTCTTCCTAAATCCAAACTGGAGAGCATCATAGACATTGTGGGTCACAAGGTGATTGTCCAGTTGCAACGCAACCACCTTCTCAATAACCTTACCCACAAAAGGCAGGTTAGAGACAAGCTGATAGTTAGCTGGACAGTCTGGATCCAAGGAGGGTTTTTTAAGCAAGCCATGAAGGTTTCTCTATCTGTCCAACCCAGTCTCTAGAGAAATACTATGGTGAGAAGAAAAAGGAGCCATTTACTCCAGATATCACAAGGGATGAGTAAATTGGTTCACCACCTCATCCCCTAGATGATTATACTTCTGGCTCTGCTTTCATCAGGGGAATGGCTGACATGATTAATAGCCCTGGTATGGAGACACAAAAAGAAGTGGGTGAATCAACTTTTCTCGGTATGCTAGATTTGACATCCACAAAAAGAGTGAGTATTCCTATCCATTGTACATTCAAAAAAATTCAAAGAAAATGCTGCAGTTGGTAAGAAAACATAGAACAGTTATCTGCTCACCAGGCCAAGATCTAAATAGCTTTACCTGCATCCCAGACCTGAGGATACAGGCAGCTGCCTGTGAAAGGGCAAAAACAACTTTCTTAATATTGCCACTAGATGACAGTTTTCGAAGATCGATGCCCTGGGTAAATGTTTGTATTCCTCTGCATCTCTAATCAGGAGGGAGACTGCCTTTCTGCGTCACGCAGCTCGTTACCAGGAGACTTTTTGGTAAGACGTTTTACCCCAGTGTGTCAGTGTTCCCTCAAATGCCAGGGCTGAGCTAATGCAGCTAGGCAAGTCATGTTTAGACACAATGAAGAACCAGCTGTAAATGGCTGTGGATATAAATTATATAGACACAAGAATGTTAGCAAATGCAGTTACTACAAAGAGGTATGCATGGCTAAGAACCACTGGTTTGTCTTTTAACCTGCAAATTAAAACTACTGACTTATCCATTGAAGGTATGCCACTCTTTGGAGATCAGACAGAGAGCTATATGAACAAGGTTATTAAAGACAAAACAACCTTCAAAAACTTATTAGATAAAGAAAAGAAATTAGGGGAGGTTTTTTAGACCCTATGAAAAGGGAGGTATGGAAAGAGGGCTACTTCCAGAGGCAGTACCACCCACAGCATTATAACACACAGAGGGATTCCAACGGGGGAAGGGGTTACAGAGGCAAAAGGTAGGCAACCACAACTAAACCCCAAAAGCAAAATCTAATCCCTAATGAGCTACAGATAGTCACCCCCAAGTACCAGTAAGGGTCTTCACCACTTTTGGCACTGCCAGTCTGTGACAACAGACAAATGAGTCATGGAAGTGGTGAGGGAAGGTCTCAGTCTCTCATCCACAACAGTCGCAACTCGAATGAAATTCAACAAAAATTCAAAAGAAGAGCAGCAGCAATTAAAATTCGAGGTTCAGAAACAGCTAGCTCTACATGCAGTAGAGAAAGTACCAGCAAAGTAACTGGGAAAATACTTTTTCTCAAGATATTTTCTGACAAAGAAAAATCTGGAGAGTTGCAACCCATTCCTCGACCTGGGATGTCTGAACAGGCAGATAAAGAAGGAACAGTTAAAAATGTTCAAATTGCTGATACTGATACCATCACTACAGGGGACTGGCTTTACTCTTTGAACCTGAAGGATACATACTTCCACATTGCATGGTGGAAAAATCACAGGACATTCTTGAGGTTCAGAGTGGGAACAGATCATCAGTTCAGGGCAGTGCCCTTTGGTCTGACCTTCGCACCAGAGGTAATCGCAAAGTGCATGGCCGTAGTAGTAGCAGCAGACTTTGAGACTTGGAGCTGCAGTCTGTCCATACTTAGACAACTAGTTAGTGTGTAAGAAAATAGGAATGGAAACAGAAGCATGTTTGAGGAAAAAGTCATGGAAAGAATGCAAAGTATTGGGATTCCTGTTAAACTCGGAAAAAATCCACACTGCAGCCAGTGTAAATCCTAACGTATACAGGGGTAGAACTAGACAAAGTTCAGGTCATGCCACATGAAAGGGTTCATACTCTAATAGTATAATCATGTAATAGTGTTAATTCATTCACTCTACAAGAGCTCTTTGAAAGTTCTACCACTTGTGTCCTGTATGCTCTTAACACTGCATCTTGGGTTTTTCTAAGCAAAATCGAGCCATAATCAGCATGCCACAAACAAATGCGAATACCTCATGAACCATAAGTGCTACACATAAAGTACGAGTGGCAAAGTTGTTCAGCACAAAATTCTTTCCAATGGTGCTATGCAGTTAATTATAAGGACTTTCTTTTTTTCTATGCTAGTCAAAATGGTAAAAAAAAGTGTTTGCCTTTTTTATTGCCAAAAAAAAAATTCTGTAGTTTTGGGTAGGAAGATATGTAATATAGCAATACCAAATTAAACATCCATACATTAGATGTAGGTACAAAAATTATTTTGAATAAAAATGCAATTTTTCTAATATAAAACATTATTTTTCCCATTTTATTGAAGGTGCTTAGGTGAGGCTTGAGGGACAAATGTCAGCCATACCATAACATAGAAATATAGAATGTGATGCAGAAAAGGACCGCTTGGCCCATCTAGTCTGCCCATTTCCCTACCTAACAGATAAGCTGCAGATCCTAGTTAACCAACAGCCTACTTCCTCCTACCCCCCCAATAGAATTGCCTTATGTCTGTGCCATGCATTCTTGAATTCCCCCACTATTTTTGACTCTACGGCCTCCTCAGGAAGGCTGTTCCATGCATCTACAACCCTGTCTGTGAAGAAATACTTCCTCACATTACCGCTGAACCATCCCCCCATATTCAAATTGTACCCCTAGTTCTTGCACATCTCTTTTCTGAAAGATGCTACGCTCTTGGACTTTGTTGATTCCCTTGAGGTATTTGAAAGTTTCTATCATGTCCCTCCCTTTCCTCAGGGCTATACATCTTAAGCTCCTTTAGTCTTTCTTCATATGTCTTCTGGTGCAGACCCTGCACCAGTTTGGTTGCCCTCCTCTGGACGGCCTCCACCCTGTCAATGTCTTTGCAGAGATGGGGTCTCCAGAACTGTTCACAGTACTCCAGATGTGGTCTTACCAACTGTCTGTACATAGGGCCAACAACTTCCTGTTTTCTTCTGGTGATGCCTCTCTCTATGCATCCCAGTATCCCCCCAGCCCTCCTTACTGCCTTCTCACATTGCTGGCCCACCTTTAGGTCATCTGATATGACTATCCCCAGGTCCCTTTCCATTTTTGTTGTTGTCAGTATCTCACCCCCCATTGTGTACTCTTCCTCTGGGTTTTTGTTTCCCAGGTGCATTACTTTGAACTTTTTTGCATTGAATTAAGCTGCCATACATCTGACCATTCCTCCAACCTTGCCAAGTCCCTTTTCATCCTTTCCACCCCACCTTGCGTATCAACCCTGTTGCAGATCTTTGTGTCATCTGCAGAGAGACATACTTTCCTTCAGTCCATCTGCAATGTCACTTATAAAGACATTAAAAGGACCGGCCCCAGTACTGAACCTACGGTACCCACTAGTAACCCTCCTTTCTTCACTGTGGACTCCGTTTTACTATTACGCGCTGTGTCCTGTTGTCCAGCCAGTGTTTTACCCAGGCTACCACCCTGGGACCCACTCCTAGGCTGGCTAATTTGTTTATTAATCTTTTGTGCGGGACTGTGTCAAATGCCTTGCTAAAGTCTAGGTAGGCCATGTCTACAGCCCCTCCCTGGTCTACTACATTGGTCACCCAGTGAAAGAAATCAGTTAGATTTGTCTGACATGACCTTCCTGCTGTGAATCCGTGCTGCCTTAGGTCCTGTGCCCCACTGGCCTCTAGGTACTCAACAGTTCTTTCCTTTAGAAGTGATTCCATCATTTTCCCTACCGCTGAGGTCAAACTGATAGGTCTGTAGTTTCCTACCTCTGTCTTGCTCCCACTTTTGTGAAGGGGAATCACATCCGCCCTCCTCCAGTCCTCAGGTACCACACCATCCTCCCATGATGTATTAAAAAGGGTAGTCAGTGGTGTTACTAGTTCTTCCCTTAGTTCTTTTAGAATTCTGGGGTAAATCCCATCAGGCCCCATAGCTTTATCCACCTTCAGTTTTTAAGAGTTCTTTCAGAACCCTTTCTTCTGTGAAAGGACTAATATCAACCCCCCTTTCCAGAGTGCTTCTGTTGACTGGATTATGTATTTCTCCCTGCTTTTCCATTGTGAATACTGAGCAGAAATATTTGTTCAGTATCCCTGCTTTTTCACTGTCGCTCTCTGGCCAACCACCTTCCTCTTTATTCAGCCTCAGTATCCCTGTCTTAGTCTTTCTTTTCTTCCTAATGCACCTATAAAAGGTTTTATCCCCTTTCTTAACTGAATTGGCTATCTTTTCCTCGGTCCTGTCAGTCTGGGAGAGGGGGGGCAGATGGAAGGTCAGAGAAGGAGAGATAGAGGGGCTAAACGTGGCTCAAGGGCTGGTGCCAGGAAAAAGGACACAAATTTGTAGGGAACTGGCAACAGTTTTGGGAGCAAAAGTTCTTTAAATTTGATGTACTGCATCTCACTAAGGAGGGAGTCGGTGCATTGGGGCAGAAGTTTGACGTCTTTGCAGAATATTTAAACTAGCAAATGGGGAGAGGGGTGCAGCACCTCATACGTCGAATGGGAAGAACACCCCTCCCCCTCAGCTAGTGGTCAGACAGGAGTTCAGCATGTTTGCATTTCATTTGCATCACCAAGTAAGGAAAAAGGTCCAGCTCCCCATACAACGTACAGGGGGAAACGCCAGACCTCACCCAACAGCTAACACACTGAAATCTGGCCAATGAAAAATCATGTATACAAATGCTTACAGTCTGGGAAACAAGATCCCAGACCTGCAGGTAATAATAGTAGCAATTAGCGAGACGTGGTTTACCAGTAACCACACTTGGGAGACTTCAGTACCTGGCTATGTACTGTTCAGAAGAGACAGAGGTGCAGAAAGGGGGGGTGGAGTGGCCCTGTATGTCAATGAAAATAATCAAAGCTACAGAAATTCAGAATACACATAAGAAGCCAGAAGAACTGTGGGTCACGCTGGAAACAGGAAATGGGACAGCCATAAGAACTGGGGTTGTCTACAGGCCCAAAGACCAGGGGAAGAACATAGACACATTACTGATAGAAGATATACAAAACATAACAGCTAAAGGGGAGGTTTGGATAATGGGAGACTTCAACATGCCAGATACAGATTGGTCAATACCAGCAGGAACATCTGCCAGAACTAGACACCTGGTGGATTCCCTGCAGGGGGAAGGCCTCAAACTACTGGTACAACAACCCACAACAGACAGGGCTGTCCTAGATCTAGTTCTAACTAACAGGGAAAGGATCACAGATCTCCAGGTAGAAGGTCACCTGGGGACCAGTGTCCATCACATGGTATGGTTCAGTTTGGCCACTACAACTAAATCATCCCATTCCAAGGCAAAAATATGAGACTTTAGAGGATCTGACTTTGATAAGATTGCCAACAGAGTTAAGCTAGCCCTTGCAAAAAGAAATACAGGTGAGGGGGTACAGGCAAAGTGGGCAAGCATTAAGGATGCAATACTTGAAGCAACATCCTATTGTGTTAGAGAGAAAAGAAAGTGGAAAAGAAGAAGGAAACCACTTTGGTTCTCAAAAACAGTAGCAGAAAAGGTCAGAGCCAAAGGGATGGCCTTCAGGAAATATAAGGGAACATAGCAGGATGAAGATAGGGTGACATACCAAACTTTCCTAAGGGAAGCAGGGAAGGCAGTAAGGCAGGCAAAGGCCCAAACCGAGGTAATACTAGCACAGACAGTAAAAGAAGGTGACAAGACTTTCTATAGATACATTAGTGAAAGGAGGAAGTCCAGAGGGGGTATTGCTAAGATCAGAGGAGATAAGGGGGCGTGTGAGGAGGAGGACCATGTAAAAGCATCTATCCTAAATAGATACTTCTGCTCAGTATTTACTGAAGAGAAGGTAGGGCAGGGCCCACAGCTCAGCACGATTGACACAGAGGGGAGGGAGGTGAGCACTAGTCCCTTCATAAAAGAAAGGGTCCTACAAGAGCTCGATAAGCTCAGGGTGGACAAGGCAATGGGACCTGATGGCATACATCCCAGGGTACTAAAGTAGCTAAGGGTGGAACTAGCAGAGCCATTATCAGAACTGTTTAGTGAGTCTCTGAGCACAGGAGAGGTCCCAGAAGACTGGAGAAGGGCTCATGTGATCCCGCTCCACAAGAATGATTGCAGGGAGGAGGCAGGGAACTATAGACCATTCAGTCTTACCTCAGTAGTGGGCAAGATTATGGAGGCACTCCTTAAGGAAAGGATAGTGCAACATCTGAAATCCATAGGAGCACAGGATCCAAGACAGCATGGGTTTACAAAAGGAAGGCCCTGTCAAACTAATCTCATAGATTTCTTTGACTGGGTGACCAGAGTGGTGGACCAAGGGGGAGCAGTTGATGTCGCCTACCTTTGACTTCAGCAAAGCTTTCGATACTGTTCCACATAGAAGATTGATTAATAAGCTGGGTAGGCTTTGGGCGGGTCAAAAGTTGGTCAACTAGGTGGCAAACTGGTTGATGGGCAGAAAACAGAGAGAGGTGGTAAACGGTATACAGTCAGAAGAGATGCAAATCACAAGTGGGGAACCTCAGGGATCAGTCCTGGGGCCAGTCCTCTTCAGTATCTTCATCAGTGACATTGCAGATGGACTGGAGGGTAAGGTTTGTCTGTTTGCAGATGACTTCAAGATCTGCAACAGAGTAGATGATCCAGATGGGGTGGGCAGAATGAGAAGAGATCTGTATAAACTAGCAATATGGTTGTAAGAGTGGCAACTGGGGTTTAATGCAGAGAAGTGCAAGATCATGCACATAGGGAAGAGAAACCCTGAAGCCACCTATAGGCTGGGAGGGGAGTTGCTGGCAGTTACAAGGGAAGAAAGAGACTTGGGCATCATCCTCACCGATTACCAGAAATCATCCAAGCAGACCACTAAAGCAGAAGGTAAGGCTAGGGGGATGTTAGGGTGTATAAGTAGGGGTATCACAAGTCAGAAGAGGGAGGTAATAATCCCTCTTTACAAGACACTGGTTAGGCCCCATCTGGAGTACTGCATGCAGTACTGGAGGCCACACCTTCACAAGGACATTAACCAAATTGAGGCAGTCCAGAGTAGAGCAACCAAAATGGTGCAGGGACTACATCAGAAAACATATGAGGACAGATTAACGGAGCTCAATATGTATACCCTAGAGCAAAGGAGGGAGAGAGGTGATATGATCAAACCATTCAAACACTTTAAGATCATTAACAAGGTGAAAGAGTCTAACATGTTTCAATATAAGAAAAATAGGACAAGAGGACATAGCATGAGATTAGAAGGAGGCCGATTAAGGGGTAATGTGAGAAAGTTTTTTTTTTCACAGAAAGGGTGGTGGATGCATGGAACAGCCTACCTCAAGAAGTGGTGGATATGAATACAGTGCAGGGCTTCAAACAGGCATGGGATAGGCATAAGGGAGCAATACAGATGAGTATAAAGAGATAGGCCATTGACAGAGCAAAGGCCGATGGCACATTTATAAGGTAGAAAAAGAAATGGGCAGACTGGATGGGCCTTGCGGTCCCTATCTGCCGTCAAGTTCTATGTTTCTATGTTTGGGCCTTTGCTATTCTGACTGCTTTCCCCACTTCCTTCTGCTTTAACTGGTACAGTTCTCTGTCCTGCTCCTTCTGTGTTTTCTTATACTTCCTGAATGCCATATTTTTCTCCCTTACCTTCCTCGCTACTTCTTAGAACCATAGTGTTTTTTTTCTTTCTTTTTGATTTTTTTTTATCTTTTTCACACAAAGGCTTATTGCCTCTGTGATGGCGGTTTTGATGTTTCCCCATTGTTGCTTCACCCCACCTTCTTGCCTGTTTGCTAGTGCTTTTCTGAGGCACTCTCAGATTTTGACAAAATCAGCCCTGCTGAAGTCCAATACCTTCACTTTTGTGTGGCTTGACTCTACAGCTAAGTTTATCGTGAACCAAACTGTTTGGTGGTTGCTTGTTCCCTTATGGCTACCCACTTCATGATCAGAGATCCTTTCTCTGTCCCCATTTGAGAGTACCAGGTCTAAAATTGCTCCTTCCCGAGTGGGTTCCAAAACTAACTGTCTGAGGCATGCCCCCTGTAGGGCATTGAGAATGGCCCTGCTCTTGGATGTGGCTGCAGCAAAGGTGCTCCAGTTAACAGCTAGCATATTCAGGTCCCCCATCAGCAATATCTCCCCTTTTTTTGCCATCCCAAGGATGCCTTCTATCATTTCCTTGTCTGTTTCCTCCCCTGAGATGGGGGTCTGTATACAACCCCTGTGCGGATTGTGGAGCCATTTCCTATCTCCAGGGTGACCCCCAGTGCATCTTCCCCTCCCTGTTTATCCTTTATTTCTGTTGCGTTGATCCCTTCCTTTACATAGAGAGCTACTACTCCTCCTCTTCTTCCCTCCCTGTCCCTCCTGTAGATTGTGTACCCTGGTATGTTGACATCCCAGTCATGGTTCTCTGTGTACCATGTTTCTGTGATGCCACGATATCCAGGCATCCCTCTTCCATCAAGGCCAACATTTCAGGGAGCTTTTTTACCTAGACTACTGGCATTGGTACTCATTACCCTCCATTTTGTTATGGCTTTATTTCTTTTTTTCTCATCCCTGTCCTTACTGCCTTTGTCTTTTTCTCCATTTACCCCAGCCCTTCTCCCTATCGACTGCTCTATCTTAGTGTTTACCTCACTAACTACCCTGATTTTGGGTGGGAGGCTAGGATTTCCCTTCTCCTTTTCAGTGCCTCCTCCCTTGGCTAGTTTAAATGCTTGCCAATGAAGCATTTAAACCTATCACCTAGGATCCTGGTTCTCCTCCTGGATAGATACAGACCATCGTGCCTGTATAGGCCTGCATCCCTCCAATTGGAGTCTCAGTCCCCAATGAAGCCAAATCTCTGAGCTCTGCACCAGTTTTCAACCAGTCATTGAATCCCATGGTGCGGGTGCATACAAAAATGCGAATAACTTCTAAAGTGTATGTGATACACACAAAGTATCAGTGACAAAGTTGTTTAGCACAAAATTACCTTTCTAACAGTGCTATGCCATCAATTCTAATCAATTTGGTTCACAAGTAATACAGAGAAGTAGTGCTGACGACCTGAGAAGTGTCCAGGGCAAACAGGAAGTCATTAGCTGTCGACTGATTTCATTGTGGGAGACAAAGGGGATGATTTGGCTGCCAACTACAGGCGTTTCCTGGAGGTAATGAGTTAAAGATCCCTCATGGGTCACTAACCTCTTAGGTTTTTATGAGTAACTTAGTAAAACCCTTCTTAATGGAGAACCAGTGGACATTGTCTTTTTAAATTTCAGTAAAGCCTTTGATATGGTACCACAAGAGCAGTAGTTGAGAAAGTTAGCCAAACAGGATTACATGAGAAAGTTTCTAATAGATTTAATGCAGGATGACAAACAAGACTCAGAGGGTTTGTAAAAATGGGTACCTGTCAGAGGTGGGAGATGTTACCAACAGAGTCCCACAGGGTTCTGTACTGGGGCTCATTTTGTTCCAAATATATATATATATGTATATATTGACCTACAGAACTGCATAAGTGCCTTGTTTGAAAAATATGCAGACAATACAAAATTAGGTAGACTAGTATGATTATAGGCAGAAGAACTGCAGAAAGCTCTAGATATGGTGTCCACTGGACCGGTGACAGAGAGATGAAATTTAATATTGACAAGTGTAAAATAATGCATCGGGGGGGGGCAAAGAAACACAAAAACAAATACTTCAGTACTAGTTTAAATATTGATGACTACACATAAAGGAAAAACAGAGGATTAACCTCTGGTAGACAGCACATAGAGGCAGTTACTGCAGGTGGAATTCTATAAAGTATAAGAAGAATTATAAAAAGCAGAAATAAAAATATGTTAGTGCCTCTGTATAGATATATGTTAGATCTTATCCTGACTACAGGACACAGATTTGGTCCCTGCATGCTAAAACAGAGATAATCCAGATTTAAAGGATTCAGAGAATGGCTTTGAAAATGATCTGGGGGCTTAGGAAACAATATTCTAATGAGAGACTTAAAAGTTTTAAAACAAATGAGTCATGATACAATTAAAGCAAGAGGAGAAATGTTGCTCATGTATGATATTCAAGATACTGAACTCGTGGAGAAGTAATGGAGAAAGTGGACAAACACCATTTATCAGAGTACACAGTTATCAATTGAAAGGAAGACATACAGATTCAGTTTTTGACGTATTGGTCCTTGTAAGAACAGATCCAGAAGCAAATGGTTTGATACCTTTTATTTGGCCAACATAGATATTACAAAAAGGACAAAGAGCTTAAGCACTCGGACTAACAAACTGTCATAAGCTTCCGAAGGACTTGGGTAAGTATGAAACCTTAAACACTTTGTTCTTTGTAACGCATCTATATTGGTCCAATAAAAAGTATCAAACTAACAAATCCCGTCGGTGCAGCAATTGAATTTCTGCTTGCGATGCGGCGACCTGGGTTCAGGAACAGACCGGGATGCTGGAGGGCCAGCCGGGAGGTAGAAGGATGGAGTGTCCTGAGGACTGCTCTCCTTCTCCGGGGAGGGTGGGAGTGTGACCAGTGCTCGACGGACCCCTGGTGGAGGCTGGGGTTGTGCAGTGACTGGTGCCAAAACGTTCAGGTGGGTGGGGTGGACATGGGACGTTATTGCACGTCCCCACCCCCGAGGAAAAAACAGGAAAAAGATCAGCTGCCGGCCGCCCTAGATGAAACCCGATACAGCTTCAGTTAGCCTCCAGGGTGGCCCTCTGATGTATCCTGTTGTCTGTGGCACTAGGGGAGTTTAGTGCCACAATCTCGCACTGGGGGGTAAGCCAGGGGGTATCGGAGGGTCATGGCCATTGTGCAGGTGGAACCCTGTGGTCCGTGACTGGGCTGACGTACCGGACGGCTGGCCACAGGGCAGTAAAATAAAGAATTATAAAAAAAAGTATCAAATCATTTGCTTCTGGATCAATTGAAAGGAACACATTTTAGAACAAACATGAGACAACATTATTTCACATAAATAATTGTGAGCTTACTGAACAAACTTACCAGATGTAATAGTTTGTAGTAATTGTGACAACTGAGCAGTTTGTTTTTATATTATCATTGATGCCTCTAATATGGTACAATATTTCAGCTGAGGTGTGTGGTCTGGTGGAAACTGGAAATGGCATTCTTCTCCAGCCCAAACTTCTTGGCATTTAGCTGAGATTGACCTTTGTTTAAGCAGCCTTCTGTTTAGAGAGAGCAAGCATTTTGGGAGTGGACAGCAACCACTCCTGTGCTTTAAAATACCTATTTTGTGGTGATGATGTCCTTTTCATAAAAGAAGACATGCTTGGCATGTGCGGTTGCGGCACCTAATGGCTGCCTGAAGCGGCAGCGCTGTTCTACAGCTGTGGTACTGGCACTTTTCACCCAAGTATCTTGCCTGTTTTGCGATAATCTTAAATGGAATGTACTCCTACCTACTGGACGCACCAGTTGATCTTGGTGGAAGCAATTTAAAAACTGATACATTGACGACTTACAGAGCTGCGTCATCTCCGCCGCCGCCCCCCAAGACCTCTTATATAGCTTATAGCTGACAAAGCAAACACAGACA
The DNA here is from genome assembly GCA_016271365.2 of Neoceratodus forsteri. Taxonomy (NCBI): domain Eukaryota; kingdom Metazoa; phylum Chordata; order Ceratodontiformes; family Ceratodontidae; genus Neoceratodus; species Neoceratodus forsteri. Next base: position 970,004,148 of record CM057454.1, on the reverse strand, counting down.
CTCATGTTGCGATGTGCTTAGCGGACTTAACAGATATCAGAAACATGCTCCAAGCCCTCACACAGAATATCCCAAATATAAAAGCATCTGTGGCATAACTAGGAGAGAGGATAGGAAGCAGCAGCTTTGCGTATTGCTGATATGGAGTTTTTGCAGTGCGTGTAGAGTCAGATATGGCCACACAAAATTAAACGATTGCTTATTTGGAGCAACAAGTTCTGTCCTGTGGTCTAGGATAGATGACTTAGAAAATCAGGGCCAGAAAAACAGTCTGCAGATTATTGGGATTCCGGAGGGGTCAGAGGGCCCTAGTATTTGTGAATTTCTCCAATGGCTGATAACCACTGGCTCTGGATTATTACTGGGATGTTCCATTGGAAATTGAGAGGGCCCATAGGTCCTTGAGCCCAAAACCTGCCAGGGGATGGCTCCAAGACCCATCTTGCCTTATTCTTTGAGATTCTCTATAAGAGAACAGATTCTCCATCTTGCAAGAGAGCAGGGTCCCATTAAATGGAATGGCCACACAATTTGCTGTTTTTAAGATTTCTCAAAGGAGGTTGCTGTTTGCTGCAAAGCTTTTGCACCAATCAGGAAAGAACTGGCATGGCAACACACTCAATATGCTATGCAATACCCCGCTACTTTGACAATTCTGAGGGATGGCCAGTGGTGTAAATTTGTGTCCTCCTTGGAGGCTCAATGTTTTCTTCGGGACACTCGAAAATCTGTCTCCGTACCAGTGCCTGGAATCCAAGATCAGGCTCAACACAAGGGAAATCATACCCTCACCATTAAAGGAGGCAGAGGGAGAGACCTGCAATTTTCCATGCGGAAAACAATTTGGTAGCACCTCACCAAAATGATGGCACATCCCCACAGACATCTAAAAGCCCAACTGCCCCTCTCCCAAAACCTAAGAGAGAGATAATAATAAAGCAACCAGCTCAGATCAAGCCTTGCAAAGGATGGGACAGACTCGTAATTCGCCTGCTATTAGCTCTCCGCCTGCACGTCAGTCCCCACCATCTAGCCCCACTGGATGGTCGATGGACCCAGATCTTAAGCATACTAGAATAACTCCAGTTCCTTCTGAGGCACCCTCTCAACATGTAGGGATGGACTGGGCCAATTACGAAGAAGAGGAACTACTCACTACACTTCCTCCTGAAGAAGAAACTGGTATCATCCATTCTCCTGATTTACCCTCTGGGCACAAGGAAGCCTTAATCACTCCACTATCACCATTGGAGCAACCTGGGACACCAAATATAGCCGGGAAATCTGCAGGCTGAACCTGGAGGATTTTACACATTATAGGCAGTCAAGTTTTTCTTTTCTTTTCTTTTCCAGGTCTACCACTGTGTGCAACCTGTGATTTAAGGGGGAATCAAGCTAGACATTTTCTCAGAGGACTTGCTTTGCCTTTCTTGTTGCAGGTGAGGCGTAATTAGTCTCTGCATACTGGAGTAATATTGGATCCATCAGTTGGGTGGGCTAGCTTCATGGATAGTTACCTTCGGGGCCTGGATTGTAATGGGACCCCTAATGTGTACTTGCACATAGAAAGATTAGGATAGAATGGCATAATGTAATTAGGGATTTCTTTTCTGGAGGGTTATACACCTATAGGGATGTAGCATGAGGCTTATTCTTTGATATCAGGTGTACAGCCTTTATTTCTAGCAGGGAAATTGCCTTTTCTCTTTCTGTTTCCAGAGGCACATTCAGTTTAGCTTTGACAGCAGCTGGAGCACTGCTAGGGTATGTTGTGCTGTTTATTACAAGACAAGGATGCTCCATTATGCGCCCGCTGAGGAGAGGGCCTGGGTGGATCTTTGTCAGCAGTCCTTGAAATCCTACTCCCCTTGCCTCTTCACTGGAGGTTATTGTATGTTTTATTGTACTTAAGTGGCACTTTACATAAAATTAGATTTTTAGTGGGTTGTATATTACTATATAAGGGTCATCATATGAATGTTGCAGGTTTTTTTGTGTTATATTGGGAAGTTGCTTTAATCCCTGTTTTACATTTTTATGCTGCTGTTTTTGTGATTTTGTAGTGTTTTCCTTCTTTGATGTTTTATAATTGCTGTGTTTTAATCTGCAGAATATTGGTTACTGAAATTATGAGTGTTGCTTACTTTCCAATTATTATTTTTTTTTTTGTTGTTGATCTATTTATCCTCCTACCTGGCTCCCGGTTGGCATTCTTGTCCCCACATCCCTTAATCCGGCCACCATCTGGCTCTCCCCAGTTCGTTATAGAGCCCTTGCATATACCCCCGCGGTTTGCCTCCCACGGCTGGGTGGCAGGGAGCCCCCTTCTCCCTACCAAATCCAGATCTAGTTGTCTGCGATGCCTGTGAAGCCAAGCTGACCTGTTAGGATGGCCATCAAGCCGCTGCAACCTGGAAGACATTTTTCCTCTTATTTTCCCCATACTGAGCAGAGTGTGCAATGACGCCAGTGGGGCGAGCATGCATGCACTCCTCCCGGCACCTGTCCCGGCTCAGTCCCCTTGGTGCTCAGCATCGGCGTACCGCCTCCGGCCTCCGTTAGGGGCCAGCAGTGCACCGACAGCTGAAGTCCCCTCTCCCCGGAGAAGGAGAGCAGTCCCTCGGACACTCGATCTCTCTCTCCTACCCTTCCAACCCCTGATGACTCGAGTCCGCTTCCGAGCCTGGGCCGGCGGTGTAGCATCCAGCGCCTCAAACCCTCCTCACCACTGGGCTGGCTCTACTTTCCAATTATTTTATACTGCAAGCTCTCTGGTTTTTTTTTTTTTTATTTATTATTGAGCTAGCATGGGAACCCTAAATAAGTAGTCTCCAGTGGTTTTTCATCTGGAATGGTGGGTCCCTTTATTTTTTGATGCAGATTTTTGGTTTTCTGGATAATGGCTAATTTATGGGTATTGACCTGGAATGTACAAGGCACGAATCACCCCATTAAACGCAAAATAAATCCTGTCTTATATAAAGTCCTGTAGCTGTGATATTGCTCTCTTACAGGAAAGCTACCTTCTTAAAAGTTAAGCTGATACGTTATTAAGAGAGTGGGTAGGGCAGACCTTTTCCAGTACATATCCCTTGGAAAAATGGTGGGTAAGTTTTAGTGAAGAAGGGCTGCCCTTTGCAAGTGGACCATACTTGTGACAAGGAAGGACAATGGATTCTCTTGGTAGGTAGATTATATGGTGCACAGGTTATTCTAGTGAACCTTCATGCTCCTAATATTGATGCCCCTAATTTCTTACCTCAGCAGGCTCAAATTATATCAGACTACTATCAGCAGCCTGGCTGTATATTAATTGGTGGGGACTTTAATTTGGTTACTGATCCTTTATGCAACAGAGCTCCCCAGGAAAGAGAGACCCCCTCGCACTCCCACTCGATGAATGCAGTAAAACTACTTTGTTCAGAATTTGAATTGGTAGATTGCTGGAGAATCCATCATCCTGAAGTCCAGGAATATACAGTACTTATTGGGCTCCCTGATTTCAAGCTTGTAGTAGACTAGATTTTTTTCTTTGTAGCTCTAGATTACTGTCAGATGTAACTGAAGTGCCTATTATGCCTGTTACGATTTCTGATCATGCCCTGGTTAGTGTGTTATGGGTGCCCAGGGTAGTGTGGCTAAATTCTCACGCTGGCAGTTTATCCCGGCTCTACTATGTTCTGAGGAATTCCTAACACAGTTTCGAACAGAGATTACTTTGTATTTCGATATTCATGCCACTCCAGATATTAACAACTTTACTCTTTGGGAGGCATTTAATACTTTTATCAAAGGGTGCATTATCTCCTATGCCTGCTGGAGGAATAAGTTCAGAAAACAAGAAGTTGAGGAACTTACTTCCAAGATTAAACAAGTAGAAGAGGTTATTTACAGGAATTCTCAGAATCCGGAGTCTATTATCCAACAGTTGAATATGCTGAAGTTTTGCCTATATACTATCTATCATTAGCGTGCAACCAGGGTTTGTTTTTCTCAGACCAGGCTTATTGGGAATTGGGGAACAAAGCCAGAAAGCTTTTGGCTTTCTGAGTGAAAAAGAAATCCATGGAAACTCGATCAAATTCTATACCTTAAAGTGAAGGATGGTGGGTTTATCACAGATCCTGTTTGCATTAGTGCCATGTTCAAGGAATATCAGTCTATCAATCAAAGTTTTATTTACCTAGAACGATTCCAAGAGATTATAGTGCTTTACATCCTAATACAGAATAAAATACATAATACAAACATAAACCGATAAAATCACAATACAATAGACTCTTAAATATTAAATCATAATACAGTATGCTTAAACTTAAAGTTCAAAGTATTATAAATATTATTCTAATTTGTACAAATCCCTCATTATCTTATGCACAACCTGACAATTGTGCCTTTTTTTGGGAAGCTGTCATTACTGTATCTTTCTATGGCGGTGGCTAAATCCTTGGATTAAGAGGTTACACTGTCTGAGATTATGGCCGCTATTAATAGCTTGGCCCAGGGCAAAGCCCCAGGTCTAGATGGACTTGGTTTGGATTTTTATCGGGCCTTTGAATCACTCATTTTCCCAAGGCTCCTATATTTATATAGATCCATGTTGGAAGGTGGATCCTTGCCCCCAACCATGCAAGAGGCCATTATCGCTGTCCTGCCCAAACCTAATAAAGACCATTCTAAATGTGCAAATTACAGACCTATTTCCTTGCTTAATGTTGATTCTAAGATTTTGGCAAAGGTGTTAGCCACCCGATTAGAGAAAATTCTTCCACTTTTAATTCATAAATCACAGGCAGGTTTTATGCAGGGTAGGCAGGGCAGTGATAACCTTAGAACGGTGACAGACCTGATACAAATAGCCACTTGAGGTCCAGATCCTGCAGCCCTAGTGGCAATTGACACAGAGAAGACATTTGATTCCATCAAGTGAAACTAAGTATTTGCGGTCCTTATGGTCTTTGGGATAGGTTCCACCTTCCAGGCATGAATCCGTATTTTATATTCTTCTCCCAAAGCAAGGGTGTTGGGTAATAGTATTTTTATATGAACCTTTCTCTTTATTTAGAGGTACACGGCAGGGATGTCCTCTTAGTCCTCTCCTTTCTCTGTTGGCTGTAGAGCCTTTAAATGTGGCTCTAAGACAACATCCTGATATCTGTGGGGTCAAATTAGGTGATAGATCTTTTACCACACTGTTATATGTTGATGATTTACTTCTTACCCTGACACAAGTTGAGTCTTCCCTACCCAGAGCCTAGGAAGTTGTTGATTCATTTGGCACCATATGCAGACTGAAGGTAAACTGGTCCAAAACGGAACTTCTACCCCTGTTCAAAGGTGATCCGAGCTGGATACATCTTGGTGGTAAACAGGTTAAATGGGATTGTCAGTTATTAGATATTTAGGGATGCATATTTGAAGTTTCCCCAAGACGTGAACTAATAAATTACAGGACATGTTAGAGGCCCTTCCAGTCAAAATGAACAGATGCCAAGCTACATTTAACAATTCCTACCAAAATAGCAGCAATCAAAATGATGGCTTTCCCTAAAATATTTTTCTGTTTGAGTAATCTTCATGTGCCAGTTATGCCGGGTTTTTGGAATAAGTTAGAATCATTTCTAATTTTGTATGGGAGGGAAAGCGCCCCCACTTTGGAAGAGGAGTTCTTAGTGCCCCAGTATTAAGTGAGGATTGAATATGTCCGGGCAGCGGGCTTATCATCTTAGTTATGGTTTAAAGCAAGCCTTTCAATGGCTTGACCCACTTTCTTTGACTTCCCCTTGGATCCAAAACTACAATTAATTCTGAAAAAATATCTTAAGTAGGTTGTACAGGACACCAGATAAATTAGTCCGAATGGGCCTGGCTACTTCTGGGCTCTGTAGGAGATGCGATAATGAGTTGGAGTCTCTATTTCATATACTGTGGACTTGCCCGCTGATATTAGACTGGTGGATATCCATTATTGTTAGATTGGAACAAGATCTATGTTCTTACACCCCTACTCCCCTGGATTCTGGCTTTTGGGAGATCCATATATGCTCTCCTTTGAGGCTCAGAAATGTAAACCATTCTTATAAACAGTGAACTTGGAGGCTAAATGATTAATCCTTTTAAAGTGGGCATCCTCTATCATTCCTGTGAGGAATCACTGGGTACACGCTGTTCTCAAGTGGGCTTCTTACTGTGGGAAAAGAGCCTGGTCGGACCATAAACATTGACAAATTCCAAGGAATTACAGTTAAATAAATATCAGGGAATACTCAGAGTCCCTAAAGAAATAACATAAAAACTCTATAGCGGGACATCTCCAAACAACTCCGGATAGGATGAAACAAACATATAAGAAGATAGAATTTTCTGATATAATGTAAGAAAGATTCTTAGGTAAATAACAGCATGATATTTTGTAAACCTTGACTGGTAGAAAGTAACTGACATTAAGATGGAATATATGTGTATAGATGTAACAGTAAATGACCTGTGAAAATATCAATAAAAATTGAGTTAAAAAAAAAAAAAAGATGGCTTCTTACTTACAAGTTATATATTGGAGGAAAGTTTTATCTAAATTTCAGGTGATTTGGGTACCTTGGTTATCTAATCTTGGGGTGGTTGATACAGATAAACATTGATTGAAACAATAAGTTTTCCTTTGTATCCATTTTGGGACAGCTACATGGACAAGAGTTGCCGTGTAATAGTTTTTTCAAATTTGTATGGTTATACTATAACTCCTGCAATATCATGGAGTTCTAAGTTTGAAATATTGTTTTGATGGAATCTGTGTTTGTTCTTGTGGAAACTTAATAAAATATTCTTATACAAAAACAGAAAAAAAACATGTTTTGAATGTAGGAAGCAGTATAGTGCAGTGGTTTAAGGTTCTGAGCTGCAAACCTGGAGACCTGGGTTTGAATCCCACAGCCCCCACTTGCATACTGTGTGACCCTGAGCAAGTCACTTAACTTCCTTGTGCTCCTAGGTTGCACCTGCAAACAAGTTTTCAGCTTAGTGTGTCTCTCCTGGTAAAAAATAAATAAAAATGTAAAACATTGGCCCAGCCAGGCAAGACGTTTCCAGCTATGCAGACAGCTTGGACAACTAAACAAAAACTGCTTGTGGGTTTCTTTAAATGTGGTAATTGTGTTCATTGCAGTAACCTGAATAACACAAAAGCCTTTAATCATCCATGGTCCAGCAAAAAATACATGATCAGTTTATAACATGTAACCGTACTGGAGTAATTTGTATACTCGTGTCCGTGTGGGTTGCTTAACATGTCCATTTGTGACACTGGCGAAGGAATCCGGGGCAAGCTTGCCCTATTTGCGGATGACACTAAACTTGGTGGAAGGGTGCGGAAGGGGTTAGGAACCTTTAAAAGGACCTCTTCAGGTTGGAAAGATGGTCTAATGTCTGGCAGTTGAAGTTCAGTGCAAAAAAGTGCAAAGTGTTACACCTGGGGAAGGGAAATCCAAGTCAGAATATTGGTTAAATGGGGTTAAGTTCAGTACCTCCCAAGAGGAGAGGGACCTGAGGTCATCATGTGCGACACTCTAAAGCTATCGAGCCAGTGCAATAAAGCGTAAAGCAAAGCAAATAAAATGTTGGGGTGCATAGGAAGAGGAATCAACAGTAGGAACCAGGGATGTGATCCTCCCCTATATAGGTTCCTGGTGAGGTCTCACCTGGAATACTGTGCCCAGTTTTGAAGCCCTCACCTAAAGAAGAAGAATAGGCTAGAGGCCTTATAGAGAAAGGCAACAAAGGTGACTCAGGGACTCCATGGAGTCACTTATGAAGAGCACCTAAAATCATTGACTATGTACTTGCTTGAGACAAGGAGGGAGAGAGGGGATATGACTGTTCAGGTTCCTGAGAGGTTTAAATAAAGTTCCTTACACAGAACTATTCAACAGAGTCACCTGACCGACCTCTGGGGTGCACAGATGGAAGTTGCAGGGAGGGAGCTTTAAAAGGGAACTGAGGAAACACTGCTTTACCGAAAGAGTGGTGGAACCATGGTATGGCCTGCCTACTGAGATGGTGGGAGCAAAGACCATAGCAGCATTCAAGCATGAGTGGGACAGAGCAAGGGCTCAGATAAGATGCACTAGAACAGAGAGGGGCATAAGCAATAAGGGGGTTAGGACTGAGGATCAGAAATAGATCTGGGGTAACTCATGGGGAGACTTGATGGACCCTTGGTCTCCTTCTGCCTTCACTTTCTGTGTGTTAATGTATGTCATACAGACTAAGAGACAATTTAAACGTTTGTGTTAGCAAACACAAAACCGCTATTAGAAGTGGAAATACAGAGTATGCTATGGCTCTTCATTTTAGGGAGGCAGGACATCCTCCATCTGCCTCCCTTAAATTTCTGGAGATTGAAAAGGTGGACATTGGAGTCTGAGGCAGTGACCTAACAAACAAATTGCATCCCTGTTCCTTAATCATTTTGGATTAGTACCTTAAATACTGTTATTTATTTATTTGCTTTTGGTAACCGGGTAGGTGCATTAGGCAAAAGGCCTGCCTATTTTCAAGCACGACCCAGGACAGTATAGTACATATACCAGAGAATTAACACAAAACAGGTACAGATAGTTAAGCAATAAGGCACGACAGGGTGTGTGTTATCGTGTAATAACGTCACTCCTGGGGTGGGTTGAAGCACAAGGTGAAGCCGAGTGCTTCCACCACTCCAGGAATGACGTTATTACATAACACACATCCCTGGAGTGCCTTATTGCAATTATACAATGGATCGATGTTATACAAAATAAAAATATTTAAAAAAAGTTTTAGTAGATTTTTAGTGGAGCAATATATCTTTGTTTCTTAAAAGTAGCTCCAAATAATCATCCAAAATATCAATACAGTGATGTTATTGTGTAATAACATCACTGTCTCAGGCACACATTGACCAATCAGAGTCCAGGAAATGTTCTTGCCATTGTATAATTAGCATTAACAGGCATCCGAAAGAAACAAACATTATATTGAATAAATTATAACAAGCAAACTCAAGTAGTTATTACCTAACAATGTTGACATCCACAGAGAAAGTCAAGGTATAACAACAAGCAGTAGCCATTCACACAGGGGTGGACAGGACCAATGACACAGTCAGGCAATTCAGTACAGTTCAGCTCAGTGACACCTAGGTAGTGCAGGATAAGCAGGAATAGTACAGAGATGATTAGGTACAGTGGCAGGAGTCAAGTGCATGAAGGTGGGAAAAAAGTGCAGATTTAAAGGCTGAGTGAGATAAGGAGCTCTTTAAATTGGCTGGTAAGGAGTTCCAGAATTATGGGGTAAAATGGGAGAAGGCCTGCTCCCCATCTTAGTCGAGCAGAGAGGGATGGAGAACAGAAGTTGATTAGATAACCTTAGTGTGTGGGAGTAAGTCACGGGGGGTGAGCATGGCACCAATGCAGTCTGGGCGGGGGGTCCTGGTCATGGAGTCAAAAAAACAACCCAGAAAGTAGGAGCACTGGGATTGGGGGGACAGCCAATGCAAAGTGGAGTGAAGGTGACAATGGTGTGTAAGTCGAGGGACAGAGAGGGCAAATCTACAGATGTTATTATAGGAGATGTCCCACTTATGAAGGATTCCCGCGTTTGCGTGGGAGAGAGTGGGGAGAGCATACAGAAGCCTAGGAAGTAGTACCCCATGTGCCACAGTGATTCTAGCAGCAGGGGTTAGGGAGTGGTGCACACAGTAGGCTGCTCCTAGTTTGGCATTAAAAGATTTACATACCTCGTTGATATGTACAGAGAAATCAAGAATGGGATCGAGGGTTACTCCAAGGTATTTGAGGGAGTCGGTAGACGTCACTTTAGACCCATTGCAGCTAAGCACGTGAAGCTTAGTAGACTCAGCAGAGACTCTCCTAGCAGACCCAAACAGCATGGCCTGGGTCTTAGGTAGGTTAAGAATTAGTGAGTTGGTGGAGAGCCAGTGCTGGATCTGTTTGAATGCGGAGGACAGGTGGGCATTAATGTCCAAGACAGAACGAGAGGTGACGTGTAGAACCAGATCATCAGCATACATGAGGGAGCAACAATGGGGAAGGGAGGAGGGAGTATCGTTAATGAAAATAGAAAAGAGTAATGGTTCCAGGATGGAACCTTGCGGGACACCACAGGAGATGGGAGCTGAGGATGAAAGAGCTTTGCCAAAAGAGGTGGAATGGGTTTGGTTGGTTGGGTAGCTGCTGAACTATGATAGGGTGGATCCGGAGGCACCTGAGAGATGTAGTTTGTTCAGAAGAAGAGGAGGATGGTTAACAAGATCGAACGCCTTGGTAAGGTCTATGAACACGGCCCCTAGGAGTAGACCATTGTCCATGCTGGACTTAATGTGACTGGTGAGTAGAGTGAGGGCGGTGGTGGTGCTATGTCCAGCCCTAAATCCATGTTGAGCGGGATACTGAAGATTAAAGTTCAGTAGGTGAGCAGAGATCTGGTGGTGAAGAAGTTTCTCTAAAAACTTACTGAGGGTTGGTGGCAGGGCTATGGGCCAATAATTAGATAGGATTTTGGGGTCACCTTTCTTGAATACAGGGATAATCCTAGCGGTTTTCCATGCTGAAGGCACAGTAGAGGTACAGATTGACAGATTAAACAGCCTAGTGATAGGGGTAACCAGGAGACGGGCACCCAGTCTAAGTGTCTGTGGTTCAATAACATCAGGCCCGGGGCTACCATGCAGGGCGATAGACTGAAGTGACCTGAGAGCATCCGACTGAGTTATATTAGAGAGGACAAGTGGCAGAGGAGCAGGCGAGGGGGGGATAGGGCCACAGGATGCCAAAGGGAAGATTTTAGGAGCCTCAGTAAAAAGGGAGTTGAAAGCATTAGCTATAGTACCAGGGTTGTTACACAGAGTATCATCGATTAGCATATCCTTGGGAGCAAGTGGCTTGATGTTCCCCAGGACCTCATTTATGTGACTCCAGTACTTCTTGGGGTCGGAGGCGGCTGGCCAGAGGAGGCTCTGGTAGTAATTGCTCCTGGCAGCTCGGACTTCTTTCTTGCAGGTGTTTCTTATAGTACAATAGGCAACAAAGTCAGTTTGAACAGAGGAGGATTTCCATTTAGATCAAAGCTTGTCGCGCTCTTTGAGTAGTTGTAGGAGGGGCCACTTCAGCCACTTGGTCACCTTCCCTCTGACTCTCCACATTGAAACTGGAATATGTTTAGACTGTAACGCTAGCAGAGTGGCACTGAAATAGTTAGTGGCCAGGTTGATGTCATTTGTATGGAATAAGGAGACCAGTCAGCTTGTGTCAAATCACTTAGAAATGCAGCGATGTCCAGAGCAGAAAAGTTAGCAAAGGACAGAACTTTGGGAGGAGTAGTGGCAGACAAGGCACCCGTAACACAATAGACAGGGCAGTGGTCACTAATAGTGTCAGGCAGAACCCCGGAAGAGGAATAGCAGTCCTTGCGATTGGTAAGGATCCAATCTGTCATCGAAAGACTGAGGTTGTGAGTTAACAGAGTGTGGGAAGAGATGAGTTGGTCGAGGTTGGCCTTACTGATAATGGAAGCAAATGAGGAGGAGTTGGGACTCAGCCAGTCAAGATTAAAATCTACCAGACAGATCACCTTGTTGTTCTTAGTTAGGGCAGGAATCAGACCAGTGAGCTCCTCTAGACCAAGTTTGCTGTTTCTGGGAGGTGAGTACACCCCAAATATGTGCAACTTCTTGGCACCCCCTAGCAGCAGGAGAGAGTGCAGTGCCTCACTGTTGATCAGACTGGGTGTTGGCAGCAGAGTGACATTCAGGTGAGACTTGTAGTATAGTGCTGGGCTACCCCCTCTTTTGGAGGATGCCCTGTCGGCGCGATACATGTTATAGCCAGGTAGGACACAGTTGTTGTCCAAGACAGTTGGTTTTAACCACGTTTCAGGTAGAATAAGGATGTCTTGGTTATTTACTTGAACCCAAGCTTCCAGCTCAGAGAGATTTACAAGTAGACTGCAGATGTTTAGGTGAGCAGAGGATTGGCCAGGAGCTTGAGGAAGCAGGTTAGTGGCGAGGGGGTGAGATTGGTTAAGGCAAATCGAGGGGCCAGGTTGGTTTCAATATCCCCGGCTAGTGTGAGAGTTAAGGTAGTGACCCATAGAAAAGCAAGGGCTATGGCACAAGAGACAATAGGGGGAGGTAATCCTCCTATACACCATATGTCTTATAAGGGATCAGAGGAGTTTGTAGCTAAGGTAAACTAGAGGTGGAGGTGCGGAGGAACCTTCGGCTATCAGGTTGGAATAGATGTAATTGCAAGTGGACTCCTCAGCAAGGTGCCAGCGACAAGGGATAAGGAGCTGATTGCCAGTAGTGCAAAGAACGAGGGTCCAAGGAGATACAGAGTTAACCTAGACAACATTGTAGAACTAGAGTGCAGCAGATACTGACTGCAAAATTAGAGCAACCAAAGAGGGGAGAACTTAAGAGAGAAAATTGGGGTCAAGTAAGGGAGTAGTGGAAAAACGACAGGGAGGACTACTGGGTCAAGGCAAGGTAAACCACAAGAGACTGAAGCTCAAATGAGAAAGAAATGTCAGTGTAGGCTGTTTCAGGTTTAGATGACTCCTAGTGAGACAAGTGATAACTTGCAGATGAGAATTCACACAGATAGAACACAAAACTCATGGAGACTCTGTGTCTTAAGACTATAAGTAAACACAACTAAGGGTGGGAGGGTATTGGGGAGGCTGAGGGAGCAGCTGCACAGTGGCTGTGGGGAGCTAGTGCCCTGAGCAGAGTCTAAGCAGCCCGAGGCTAAGGATACAGCCAAGCACTGTTCCGAGTTACGGAGAGAAATTAAGTCCACAGCCCACAGGAATCGCCCTCTTAGCTCCCGGTTGCAGGTAGGGGAGAATGTAAGTCAGTAGCTCTTAGGCACCAAGATACTTCGAAATAGATCAGAATTAAGCTGACTCTGGGCAAAAGCAGATATTTTCGTTTCTGCAGGGCTAAAAGCAGCTAATTTAGTTTCTGCAGGGCTAACAGTAGGTAATTTAGTTTCTGCAGGGCTGTAAGCAGGTAATTTCGTTACTGCAGGACTGTCCCTTACACTCCTTAGTCTTGACCAGTTTTTGTCCTGTTTCTAATACTACCTGTTCTCTGTTTTGTTCTGTAATACTACTTATGTATGTACCTATGCAATTAACTGCACTATTTTTGTCTATTGTATGCTCTTGTGTCTCTTATCTGTAATTAATTCTGGGTCGCCCCTGAAAAAGGGACTTTGTTGTCTCAGTGGGCCTACCCGGTCAACAAATTTAAATAAATAAATAAATAAAAGCAGGTAATTCCGTTACTGCAGGCCTAAAAGTAAGTAATTTCGTTTCTGCAGGACTAAAAGCAGGTAATTTCATTTCTGCAGGGCTAAAAACAGGTAATTTTGTTTCTGCAGGGCTAAAAGCAGTTTTTTTTTTGGTTCAGTAGGTACAGTTTTTTTTTTTTTTAAATAAAGGTCCCTCATGTACTCAAATAAGCACGCTAGTAGAGATACAGTGAAAGACTGCTGAACAAAGCCGAGGAGAAAAAGGCGCCAAACTTGAAATCAGGGCAGACACTGTCCGTTCGCATTACCTGGTGGATTACACGGCGAGAGGTCCCACTGCAGCTCCATGGGCAAGAAAGCCCCTGAGAATTTGGGAGAGCTGGTGGATTACATGGCGGGAGGTCCCATTGCAGCTCCGTGGGCAAGAAAGCCCCTGAGAATTTGGGAGAGCTGGTGGATTACATGGCTGGAGGTCCCACTGCAGCTCCGTGGACAAGAAAGCCCCTGAGAATTTGGGAGAGCTGGTGGATTACACGGCGGGAGGTCCTACTGCAGCTCCATGGGCAAGAAAGACCCTCTTGCTCCAGCAGGACTGAACGAAGAGTTCTCCCTTTCTTTTTTTAAATAAATTATTTTTTGGAACTGACTGGATTCAAACTTTTGTGACTTGACATCTGTTTCTATATCTGTGTGTTTATTGTTATTGTTTTGTACACTGGATTTGCACACAATATTGCACTTTATTATGCTCCTTTGCGCTGTCACTGTATTACTCACTTTTGGTGCTTTTTGTTCACTTACTATAGTAGGAGCCACTTAATCGTGATGCAGATAATCAGGATGTCCACTTTATTGGGACGTCCTTCTGGGCACCTGTTATTTATTTATTTAGCTTTTGTTTATACCGGGTAAGCACACTAGACAAACAATCCCTATTTTCAGGTGCGACCCAGGAGATTACAAGGTTAGTTTACAGACAGTGTGATATAACAAGGAAATGATGTACAGGTAGTGAAAACAGTGTGAACAGTAAACATGTGCATAAGGGTAAAGAAACAAACAGTAATAGGTAATGTACACTTCATGGGGGAATACAAGAGCATTAAGGTGGGCATGGTGCAATGACTCCTGTATTAAGAAAGGTAAGTGCCAAGGAGCAAGGGAGAGTAAGGGATTAGGGTCACCTTTCATAGCTCAGAGGGGTAGGGAGTCTGTCCGGCAACCATGATATTGGGTAGAGCACACCAAGACTGGGTAGGATATACCAGGCAGTCTAGGGACAGTTGCAGGTTGAGGCAGACTTTAGGTGTGTCCATAGGGATCTCTTAAACAAGGGATGGGTGGGAGCACTTCTGACGAGTACAGGTAGGGAATTCCAGAGGCAAGGGGCACAGTGGCTGTATAATTCAGTGGGGGCTGTAGCAGCTTTATTGGGATGTTTCTGCCAGCTAATTGAAACAATTTAGATATGCTCATGCCCAGACTTGTCCTTTACACTAAGGTATTAATCGTTTCTGATCCCTTCTCTCACACTTGATTAGGTGTGAACTGTTATTCACAGCCTTTCATCCTTCGTCCGTCCCCCCTTTGTGGTTCCCTCCCTTCCCCAGCCATTTACAGTTTTATTGGATTTCAGTGGCCTTGACAATTCCCTACCCTATCTCCAGTGGTGATCCCCAGCTTCCTCCCCATGTTAGCTTGTTGGTGTAATGGCATTTTGGTGTCAGAGACTGCACATGTGGGATTGCGGACTCACAGCTCACTGCAAATCAACTGTTCAAAACCCCAGGAATCCCTCACATATGCTTAACAACTGCAATCATTCCCCTGGAATGAGCTGCCCCAGAGACAGGATTTGATGCTAATCATGGAATGAAATTCAAAACTCTGCTGCATACGCTCTCCCTTCTACCCTCTAATGATAGATTTATTTCTCTGCCTGGGGGAAGGCATCACCCCAAAGTCGCTCTGCAAAATTTGAATGCATACGGTTTATTTTTACTGTTATTTTCATTACTAGTATGTATTTTAGTTATTTACTTTGAAACTCCAATTTAGTTAGGATATTTCATTATAAGTATTGTGCTTTCTTTGGTTCCCTGCCGGTTCCAGGAAACTGAGGAAAGGCCCGGAGTTTCGGTTCCTCATTTTGGGAAACCACATTTAGTTTTACTATTTTTTTATTTTCTTGCTATAATTATTTAGCAGTTTGCTTTAATTTCTACACTGCTTTGCAGTGCCAGTTTTATTTAATCTCTGTTCCTGTTTTTATTCGAACCAAAACAATAAATCTTATTTTTTGGACTGTTTATTTAGGGATCCTTTACTTTTGAGGAACCAAATCGCAACTTCAGATTTTTTCTGTTTTGTAACCGATTTTCTTTAGGTTTATCAGTGATAAGCATGTCAGACAAACCTAAGAAAGGGATAAGACCTACACGTTTTAAAAACTGAATGAACTGTTTTCAACTCCTGGCTAAGACAGACGACCAGGAGTTGTGTTTCAAGTGCCTGGGTCCAGATCACAGTATTACTAGTTGTGAACTGTGTGTCACGTTTTACCCCCAAACTGTTCATAAGAGGGTCAGAATACTTGAAGAGATTATGTCTTCTGAGTCTACCTCCATGTCACAGGGCTGAAGTGAGGGTCCAGCTCCTCAATGAAAGCAGAACACGTTTGCTAAAGATGGCACGGATCTCAAGATGTCTGAAAGGGAGAACCCTGAAACTAGTAAAAGCAAAAGAGCTGCTGATCAGGCGTCAGACACAGTGCCTGCTAAGAAGAAGCAAAAAGAAAAACATGCCACTACCACTGCTGCTGACCAGGCAAAGGAGATGACAGTGGACAAAAATAAGATGTCCTCAACAGAGGACATGACTAAGGCATGGCAGTTCCTCCAGGCTTTCTAGGCTATGGGGAGCTTTATGAATATACACGCCTCCCCTTGCCAGGCTCCAGTACCAGTTCCAGTGCCTATGGAGGAGGATACTGAATTTTAAGAGGAGGAGGAGGAAGGAGCACCTGTAGAGCCTGACAGTTCTCCTGAACAAGAATTTGGTTCCCCTCCTGAACCCTTGAAGGATTACTCCTCACATTATTCATTTGTGAGACAGATGGTAAAAACCCTAAAATCTCTCATCCCATGAAACTGCAGAGTTAAATTTCTGGATATGATGAGGTTAACCCCTACTAAGAGGGTGTTCTTACCCATTCACAAATCCCTCAAGAAGGTCACGTGAAAGGTGTTAGAAGCTCCCACTTCTGCAACTGGCATCAACAAAAAGATTGAGAAGAAGTACTAGGTGAACAGGCAGGGTACAGAGTATCTGTATACCCATC
Source organism: Neoceratodus forsteri (assembly GCA_016271365.2). Taxonomy (NCBI): domain Eukaryota; kingdom Metazoa; phylum Chordata; order Ceratodontiformes; family Ceratodontidae; genus Neoceratodus; species Neoceratodus forsteri. Next base: position 969,987,501 of record CM057454.1, on the reverse strand, counting down.
CTGACCATGAGGGAGTGGTGCAGACTGCTGCCTGTGACAAGGCCAAGGTCTCCCTTTCTTCCCAGACACTGGAACAGGACTCTAGGAAACTGGATAGTATGGGCAAAAAAATCTGTACCACAGCTTCATTGTTGCTGAGACAAGCAAATGTATGGCCTATACTGCCCAGTACTGTAACAAAAGGCACTCTGGAGCTCTGTTGTGGCCATGAGTGAGAAAGTGGCTGGGGGCTTGACACAGGATCTGGCTGACACAGCCAGAGCTACAAGTACTAATGTCATATGGATGTGGATGCTAATGACACTGCCTCCAGGGCCATGGCACATGCAGTGTTTTATAGGAGGTCGCATGATTGAGGACCACAAACCTCTCCCAGGGCACTCAAACAGAGGCTATGGATTTCCCCTGTGAAGGAAACTCCCTATTTGGTAACAAGACAGAGGCTTACATGAAAAAGGTGGACGAATACAAAACCACCTACAAATGTAACACTAAAAAGGAAAAGGCCTCGACTTCCCAAAGGTCTTCTGGAAGGGGAGGTAGGAGACAAGGCTACTACCCCTGTGCATATGTGATCTATATGACTGTGCTTCCCAGAGGGGCTTTTTCAGAGGTATGGGGCAGAAGGGGTGCTAAGGGTGGAGATGCCACTCTAGGCCCAAAGCCCATGCTAGGCAAAACCCTCGACATGACTGCCTAGGTAGTCCAACCATTCCCAGAGGGAGGAAGGCTGTGTCACTATTCCTAGGCATGGGAAGATATCACCACAGACACGTGGGTCCTGGAAATAGAGAACCACAATGCTGGGATGTATCAGGAGTAGTACTGATACCAGAAGAAAAAAGATAATACTTCTCTTGTACAGATCCTCGGAGAGGCCTCACATGGAGTATTGTGTCTAGTTCTGGAGCCCTCACCTCAGAAAGGACAGGGATAGGTTGGAAACGGAGGAGCACAGCATAATTTGATTCAGGGCCAGCAGGGCAAATCCAATGAGGAGCACCTCAAGGCAGTAAATATGTATTCACTGGAAACCAGAAGGGAGAGGGGAGATATGGAGACCTTCAAGTTCCTTAAAGGAATTAGCAAGGTAAACTGTGGGGAATTATTTACCCTGAATGCCAATGCAAGGTCACGAGTGGAAATTAACAGGAGGAATGTGAGGAAGCACTTCTTTTTTTTTTTCTATAGAGCTGTTTGCTCTTTGGTGCCACCTATGTCTGCCATCAGTCCTCCCCCTCACCCCCAACCCTGTCAGCCTCTCCCCTCCCCATCTTACCAGTGGGGATCCACAAGGAGCAGGGTTTGAGGACATCGGGAGCCATGACACATGGCAACGGAGAGACAGATTTTTTTATGTTTTTCTCCCATCCCGACCCAAAGCTGTGGCATACATGACACACGCTCCCCCAGAACCATGACTTCCTCCACCCTACCAACATAATGTTAATCCCCCAGACCTCTGCTCTGATAGCCAGCCTTCACCGGCTGTCAACTGAGAGTGAAGAAACTCTTCTCCCCAATCCGGGAGATGAGAGCAGCACAGTGGCCACTGCTATCCTCTCCCAGCGCTCCCCCCTGCCAACCCCCAGCAGCCCAAGCTTGCTCCTGAACTCGGGTCGCCAGCATGGCACAAGGTGTGACGTCCAGTGCCCCAACCCTCAGCACCACTGGACCATCCTGAGAAACTATTTCTTTACAGAAAGGGTGGTGGAACCTTGGAACAGTCTGTCGGCCAAGGTGGTGGGTGCAAACACGGTCGGGGGATTCAAGCAGGCATGGGATAGAATGCAGGGAATAGTGCTCACCTGGGGCGACAAGACCAGGGAGGAGAGTGGGGATTAGAGAGGAGGGTTCGTACCTTGGAGGAACATTAGGTTCCAGGGAAGGTTCTGGGGATCATAAGGAATATGGGCAGACTGGCTGGGCCTCGGGTCTCTTTCTGCCTTCATGACATGTGTTTCTGTTTTCCCTGTTGCAGAAGGTTTTCCTAAAAGCAAGGGCAGAGAAAGCAGCAATGACATTGATTGCTTCAGATTGGCTGAGGTAGCCATGGTATTCTCCGCTACTACAAATGTTCAGACAAACCTATCATCTTCCCTTCTACAGGGATCTCTTGACAGTCTCCAGGGGTCAGATAACTCTTCCCAGTCTAGCCTCTGCCAAGAGGAGCACATGATACCTGAAAATACAGAATTTTCAGATCTGAATTTATCAGTTTAGACTGTAGACACATTTGCTGACCACCTGCTTCGGAAGCAGCCGAGTCATTTGGGAAGGAGTCTGTCCTGCTACACCCCTCCAGTTTCTGGTCTCATGCCTGAGTCAGAATTGAAAGCAAAGCCTAAAAGGAAAACTGGGCCCACAGGGTTGAAAAAGTTCCAAAAGTGTGTGCCTAAGGCAGAGAGGCATACTGAGTGCTACAAGTGTTTGGGCCCAGATTACGGTTGGTAAACTGTGTTTTATCCTAAGACTCAGAAAAGGAGACAGGCAAAAAAGCAGTTTTTATGAGCTCTAGCCTCTGTGCTTCACTCCAGAAATGTTCCCCCTAGTGAAAAGGTTGAAAGCATTTCTGTGATATGTCTGTAGGAGCAGCGTCCCTTAAAGATCAGTCCTGCTGTGCCTTGTATCCATTGATTGGATTGTGGGATTTTTATTTTTGTCGGTCACTGCTTGCAGTCTTGTTCCTTTACTTGGAGATGCATTGACATCCTTGCAGGTGGCTCACATGTACCTTGGACATTTCATAGGGGTCAGCTGGAGCACATGTATTTAGTAGGAAGAAAACAGGCAAGGGTGGGCAGGCAGATAAATGAATTGTAACAATCCTGTGGTTCACAATTCTGTGAACAATGCAGCAGCATGATAGAACAGTACTGATGAGCCACAGGGAATGAATTGAAATGTTTAAAAACTCGGAGCATTGAGTTGAAGATAGCATTAATGAAAAAGAAGTTAGAAGGAAGGTCAGTGGTACATGTGGATGGAAATGGAACTGGGAAAGAGTCTCGCAGTATCCACTGGGATGAGCGGGGGGGGGGGGCCAACTTGAAATAGGGCAGCCAGGCAAGGTATTCCACTGGTCTGTGTATGGGGGGGGCATACCTCTCAACTGTACCACGTTACGAGGAATGTTCCTCATTTTACTTCACAAAATCTCTCTGTTCCACATTGTGAGGACTTGTTCCACATTCAAAGTCAACATTTTAAAGCAAAAATCCATAGTAAATTATGCAAAAAATAGATTATTGAGTTAATAACAGACGTTCTGAACATAAATGCAACATTTTAAGTGTTTTGAGCTTCTTAGGTAAAGATTTGATTAAGTGTTCTACATTTTGCTCATTTGTTCTACATTTTGACAGGCAATGTTCCACATTTGGGGGACAAAAGGTTGAGAGGTATGGGGGGGCATTCTTTAATCTCTGTCTGTGTGCACCATGTTAAGTAATATTTAGGCACTGTTACAATTAAGTAATTTATTTAGGCACTTTTAGCAGCTAATTCTTCATTTATTACACTTCCTTAGACTGACTGATGATTACTAGTTCATGCCTGGGGAAACAGAAAAATAACTGCCGAGTCTGTCATAGAAGTGTTAATTTTGCTAGCTCTCTGCTGCATTTAATCTAGAGCTATAAATACACTACTTGTGCTTATACAACTGATCAAAGTTTAAACCTAAAATATTGAATATGTGGTATTTTGCAGCCTGAGCAAATGAGAGGGTTTTTTTATTGTTTGATTAAAGAAAATTAACTGTGTGTGTGGGCACTGATATGGCTGCTTACTGTTTTTAAAAAATGTGGTTCTGTGTCTAACAGTGGGTGGGCTGAGACTGCAGTCCGTGTGCATGTTTAAACAAAAAAAAAAGTACACTTAACAGATTCCTTGATGTGTACTCCTCCAAATTTGGTTTTACTCTCCTCAATTCATATGTGAGGAGTACATTACTTACTCTGAAAAATATTCGAGGTAGTGGATCAGACGATCACTTTATACTGTGAGGTGGATTTTTTTCAGAGTAGTATCAACCTTTGAGCAACAGTGTGAAGTCCTTTTATGAAGAAACAGCGCTAATTTTGAGTTATTTTACTGCTTTTAGTTTAGTGGTCCCTCTTACTGTGCTGGTCGCCATCAGACGCCAAATGAGCCGGAAATGACATTATTGGGGGAAGGCTCCTCTTCGTGGTTACCACTCCAGCGGTACTGTCCAATTATCCAGAAACAGCTAGGTTTACTTCTGAACTGCTGTGGAACCTAGTCTCTGCTCCTCTGTCTTTTCTTGTACAGTGCACTAGTCTAGTCATTAATAATAAAAATAAAATAAAAAAAGAAATCGCTGTTCGTTGAAGTGCGTGGCTTGTTTACTTGTATGGTCGAACTTTCACTGCTCTCAGTCTCGCAGTCTTTTTATTTTTTTTTTATTTTGCTGCCTGTTGAGCACAGTTGTTTAACCTCTGTCATATGAAGCCCCCCCTAGGCAAGTTCCTTGGCATTTAGCAATGCATGGGGAGATGAGATCCTTGTCTCAACAACTGCTAAGTGTCCCTCACTTCAACACTAACATGGGCCAGAGAGTATTCTGTGTAGTAGCTCCTAAGCTCTGGAACAGCCTCCCCACCTCTGCCCTTAACACAGACTCCACTGAGGCCTTCAAATCAAAATGATCAACAGCCCTCCTATCAAAATCTGTCTATAGCTGTTCTCTATAACTGCCTCGGCTGCCATTTGTACTCCATAATTGTTCCAGCACCTCTCACAACACCTTTTCCCCTGGTAATAACACTGCCTGCCACTGCGTCTCTGCCCTTGGGTGGTTTAATTCGCATCAGCACCACTTACAGCATTGCTTCCCCTGGTATCCTATGCCGACTTGTGGTTCCTATTATTAAACTACTGTTGCCTGATATGACATTCTGTCATATTGCAGTTGTATTTAAAATGTCAAGTCCTTGCTCATTTTTTGTGTGTGCATCTAAAATGGTTACGTCCTAGTACTTCTCACTTGATGTATCTATGCCTTCTGTATCTTTGTATTGTACCATCTCTATGGCCCGGGTCGTGCCTGAAAACAGTCCCTAGGACCAGTGTACCCACCCAGTTAACAAATAAATAAAATAAATAAATTGTAGTCTCTCTTATTATTGATTTGTAGTTGACCCTCTGCCTGTGACTGACTTCTTTTGTGCTGTATAATTCATCAAGGCAGTGGCATAGCCCTGTAGTCTGTGGACTGCAGTAATACAGCTGTTTCAGTTTATTTATTTTCCTAAGATAATGTTTAAAAAAAGGATAGTGATATTTTCTTAGAGTTGGTGTGTTTATTGGTGTGGTTCTGCTGTTTTGTTACTGACATGCCTCAGACCCCCTGGCTTGTCTGGTTGGCAGAAATACTTCACACATTAGCAGACTGAAGTGTCTACAGTTTCTAGCACCTTAGAGATAGCTGAGGCACATAAATTCCATTCCTGTTTCCCTTGCAGCCACCTTAGCTTTCTACACTGAACCTCTAGTTACTGAAAGAAAGAAAAAATACACAGACTCAAGAAAAAGTAAATGCAGCCCATGCAGCCACAGATCACTCATTTTTTGTTGCAATTTACTTTCTTTGGTGGTGTTTTGCTTAGTTCATTGTATATGTTTATATCTGTACTAAAAGGGTGATCTTTTTGGTGTGTGTGTGTGCTAGACTAGTGTCCCCACCCCACCCACCCCATTTGAAAGCCCATGCCGTGTTGCTGTTTCAGTTAAAGAGGTTAATTTCATTGACAAAAGCAGAGGGACATTACATTGCAGTAGCTGTTGTGCCGAGGCAAGACGGCTGTTTTAGGTATTCCTTCTGTATATCTGGTGAAATGTGCTCAGCAATATCTGCCTGTCTGTCTGTACAGAGAGACTGACAGACACACATCCTATATGGAATGATGAAAGGGTGGAAAAACTTCATAAGACAGTTTCAAAGACTGAACAGTTAGCTGTCGGTTCTTTTAAAGCTACAGCACTTACTTTCTCGCTTGGTTCATATAAACTGGATTGCATTTACAGCATCACAGTTTACAGTACTAATAATACTAGTTAAAGAAAAAATGCTCTCAGCATAAAATGGGTGGGGAACGTGCCCTTTTCTGCTGAGGTAACCAAAGACTGGAGGAGGAAGGGTTCTGCATGGCATCTGACAACTCCTGTGTGGTGCTAACACACGACCCTTTAACATTTGTATTACACTGTATGAGCAGCTGACATGGTTGGGTTAGAAATAATTTGCTCCCAGACCCATATCCCCTTCTCTAGACCCGTATCCTTGCTTCCCAGATCCTTATTCTTTTTCTCACTCTTTCCTATCAAAGGAATGTTTAAATAAATCCACAATGACCATAATTTATCAGTCTAACCAATAACCTTAATTTTCAGGCTCACACTGACAACTTGGTTAATTGTTTAAATACTCTCATTGGTCCAGACTGTTGTCCTCAGGGCTCCTGCTTCCCTTCATTCTCTAAGGGTGCCTAGCAAATATATATCCATATAAATATACTGTATATAGGATACCTGATGGGTGACTGTGGAATACGGTAAATATTTGTATGAGTGCAGAGTGACTTCGGATAATATCACGAGTGGCTCTGCCACGAGTGATATTATCCAGGTCACTCTGCATGAATGCAGATATTTACCATATTCCACAGAGTCGCACATCATGTGTGCTATTTATACAGTAGGGTCTCCGAATATGTTTAGTTGTGACTGCTTTGACTTGCTGCTTGGTTTGTTCCTGGCAATTTTCTGCAGTGCACGAGAGATGCATGAAATGTCATTTGTGCCAGGTAATGTCAGGTGTTTTTTGTTGTTTTTGTGTGAAATTTTTTTATCCCCCTACATGCTCCAATGGATTCCACTCCTTTGGGCTGCCAAGTTCTTCGGAAACCCTGTCTGTCCCCACCCAGAAGTGATAGCTCGGCAGAGCACTCGCACTGTACTCAGCAGAGTACAGTAAAAAAAAAATCAGGCAGGGGCAACAAAAAGAGGAAAGCAAGTAAGTCACATTGTGTCGGTGTCGTGCTGAGCCCTTTTGCCTTTGTTGTTCACCATGGGGCAATGATGCCCCCAGTCAAACACACAAACAAGAGTAACTTACCAGGGAGACAGAAAAACAAACAAAGGAGGATTACAGGAAGAAACCGATCACCTGAAGTCAGACATGGCAAATGGGGGGTGGCTATTGTTGGTGTGGCGTGGCAACACATATTTTGGTTTATGTTTACAAAATGGGGGGGCAACAGTGCATCAGTTTTGAGTACAAGTTTAAAATTCCTGGCTACTCCCCTGTGTCCCCACTTGAGCCACTCCTCAGCCACACTTCGCAGCAGAGCCAAAGTATCCCGGCGTAACCCTTTGCCAGGTGGGTCCCCCTCCTCCGAGGGAGAAAGCACTGGAGAGGGCATACCAGCGCACTCTTGGTAGGTTCGGGTGCTGCTGAGACCAAGAGAGGGCTCCTTGGAGGACCCCAGTGGTAGCGAAGAATGGCAGCCGTCATCCGGCGGCCCACTGGCGCTGTTTCTGGTTTTTGTCCTTCCTGTGCCGCTACTTGAAGTGCCCCCAGTCTCCACCGGGGTCCACTACAGAGCGAGGCTAGCTACCCAACCCACCCCAGGAGAGGAGAGCAGTCCTCTGGATGCTCAATCCTCTCCTTCCCCTGCCAGCCCACAGTGCCCCGAGTCCGTTCCCGAACTTGGGTCACCGGCATGGTTCGAGGTGTGGCGTCCAGCACCTCAACCCTTTGCACTACTGGGCTGGCTATGTTAGGTGTTTTAACTAATTGTAAATGTGTTTAGGGAACAGTTTAGCTGAGTAGAAGGTGACGTATTGGGAGTGGATTATTTTACCTGTGATGTATCTGTGACATGGACAGACAGTTCTAAGTGCTATATTATTATTTTTTTTAATATAAAATGCATCACTGATTGTCTCTGCTGAGAAATCTGGTACTCTTGAAATCACCTCACTCACACACCCCCGCCCCCCAGGTTTCAGCTGAAAGATAAGAGCCATGAAAAGAAGGCTGAAACAGCATGTGAGATCACACATACACTCACACAGGTTTTTAGATACCAGGTGTTACATGGCAGGCCTGAAGCTAATGACAGAGTAAAACAGACATTGATCAAGGATCTCCTGTTTGTCTGAGTTAATTATAGCTGTAGTTGCAAAAAGGGAAATCAGTATCCTTTTTTTATGATGTTGGAGGAAAACCCAAGTTATTACACAAGGGTGCAAAGTCATAAATGTTTCTTTGATGTCTGTGAGGGACAGTAGACCCTCTACATCAAAGGGTTATATGAGAAATTGAATTATGCTGAGGTCACAGAATCTTAATGCCTTATTAGGACATCCTGTTTCATAGATATATTTTTTTTATATATCCTGACAGGGAGGAGCTAGGTGACCTCCTGCAAAGAGGTGGGGTAAAAAGCCAGCTTTTAATTTAGTCTGTTTTACTTCACAGAGACACTTTTATCTAGACTCTGACAACGAAACATCTGTGAGCACTTTAAGCAGGTATTTAGAGACTAAGTACTATAGTAGGAATTGCACTGTTAAAACTAGTTTTGTTTAAGAGATTTGTATGTCTTGTGATATAACAGTTCTGTATTTTGTGTTTTACATATTTTTATCTATTTTAGTAAAATTCTTTTTAGAGCATACTTAGTCTGTCTTTGATTTCTTTTCATTTGTAAGAAAAGTATATATAGTTATAGCAGACACTAGGCATAAGCTGAAGGGTGATACCAAACTGGAAGAGAAGCGTTTTATATCTGAGGTCTTTATTAAAGTTTTTAAGGGTTCATCTCTGTATACCTGGTTAGGTGCCCATAGGCAAAGATATCTGATCCCCGAAGACAGAAATATCTGAGCTGTGCATTGGGTATACTAGCAAGAGGTTCGCAGTTTGAACCCCTCCAAGACTTGAGACCAAAGGTTGATTCGAACCCACAAAACAGACAAGAGGGTTACCTTGTTCTGTTAAACTGTTCACAAGACTGCGCTTGGAGGTTGGCACTTTGGGAGTAGAGGGCCTGACCTGCTGAGTGGGTTTGTGACAGTATCCACATAGCAGTTTATTTTCAGTTATTCCACTGTGGCTATGTCATCGTTTAGTTATACAGCATGAGTGATTTTATGGGTATATATTCAGTGACATATATCTTCACCCCTTTTTTTTTTGTGTGTGTGTGTATATATAGATGTATATGTGTGTGTGTGTGTGTGTGTGTATATATATATATATATATATATATAATATTATAGTAGCAGTAGTGCCACTATGGTTAGGGTTGAGTACCCCATTTAAGGTTAAAGTCTGCAGTTTGGCAGCTGAGTACCTTTGCCACCGTATGACGGATTTGCCTGAAATTTGGCATGCAAGGAGTGGTACCACAGATCTCTGGATCTGCCAAGTTTTGTAGCAGTCGGATATATGGTTGCAGAGCTACATAGCACCGGAGAATGTAGTAATTACGCAGCTTTGTGCATTCTTTGCTCGCATCTACAGGTAGCATGGCCTATGCGACTGGTCCGAAACCTTCAGGAAGCATGCAGCCATGGACCCCGATGTGCCTTTTGAAGATTTCGTGAAAAAATATTAAACGGTTCAAAAGTTATTCAAAAACAAGTTTTCCATTATAGTCAATGGGAAAAGTTAACAAAAAGTTTGACAGTGTCACAAATGCAGTTTTTAGTGTCGCAAATGACCCCTATAGTGTTGCAAATCTGCCATCTTGTTTTCAGTTGGTTGTCACAGAAATGCTTGGCATTTAAATGTGGGACCCTCTAGGGACACAATTCTTGCTGCGTTCACCTAGTTGAGTCCTGAGGATGCTAGCCATGTCTTTTTTGGGGAGTTAAACACCCCAGAAATGGTTTTCAGATTTTTGTAAACAGTAGTGTTGCACATTCATCACTTTCGTGATTTTTTTTTTTTGAAAGTGTTATAAATCACGACACTATGTAAAAAACAATAGGAAATTTTTGCCACCCTGCTGCAAAAGAACGGTTTGGTCTTTTGGGCTGAAATGTGGAGGGAAGAAAACCAACATCCCACAGATGTGACTTTTGGTGGTTTGGTGACAAAATATTACACAGCTACAAAGTAACGGCACTCCGAATTTGAAGATTTTTCCCATAAGCTAACATTATGGCGTTGGCCATGCCTTTCGGGGCCCGTATCTCGAAAACACTTCAAGATACGGACTTTTTGTTGGAAAAATGCTTAGCCCCTTGCCAGAGTGCTAAATACAAAACTAGCCTGGAAAGTCATAAATAATATGAGATTTTATTTTTTTTTTCTATGTCGTGCAGTTCCTGAGATATAAGCAATTTAGTATTCCAAGTGTTCATTTTCTGCTCCGAGGGCCATTATTATGCATACATTCTTTGTATTCACTGTGCTTCTGAATGCACCTTTTTGGCAAAAACACTGTGTGCTTCTGCCTTACTGTTACAGTCAGCGTTTCTGCTTGCGCTTGAGTTACCATTTCCGTTTACGGCACCATGTGCGTTACCCTTTGCATTTGCACTTGTGTTTGCGTTACTGTTACCATTTGCATTTCCAGTACTGTTTTTGTTTGCATTTCCTTTTGCGTCATCGTGTGCATTACCATTTGCGTTTGCGTATGCGCTTCTGTTTGCGTTTCTGTTTCCTTTGGCGTCATTGTTGATGTTACCATGAGCATTTGCATTTCCAGTTGTATTACCGTGACCATGCACGTTACCATTTGTGTTTGCATGCGCGCTTCTGTTTGCTTTTCCATTTCTGTTAGTGTTCCCTTTGGCGTCATTGTTGGTGTTACCGTAAGCGTTTGCATTTCCAGTTGCATTACTGTTACTGTTTGCGTGTTCGTCACCATTTTCGTTTCTGTTGGCCTTACCGTTTGTGTTTTCTGTAGCGTTTCCATTGTTGATTGTGTTACTGTTTCCTTCTGCGTTGCCGCTGCTTTTGCCGTTAGCATTTCTGTTTGCGTTTCTCGTACCATTTGCATTTCATTACCATTTGCGTTTCTGTTGGTGTTAGCGTTTGCGTTACTATTTTCATTAATGTTTTCGTTTCTGTTGTCATTAGCATTTGCATAACCGTTTGCATTACCATTTGTGCTTTCATTAACATTTGCCCTTGCGTTTCTCTTACCATTTGTGTTATCGTTTACGTTTGCGTCACCATGTGCATTACCATTTGCGCTTCTGTTTACATTATTGTTACTGTGTAACAGAAAATCACACGGGCCCCGTGCTCCCACCATCACATTCCATTCACTATTTATAGTGCACATTCTCAAAAAGAAGGGAAATTCATGGCAAAAAACTCTGTTTAATGCATCAGTTAGGGTTGTTCCACAGCGACAAAAAGCAAGGAAATTCGGTGTTAGGGTTGAAAACCCTAACTGCACATTCCCCCCCACCACCACCACCACCACACACACACATGCAAGTTGGGGAAGGACCAGGGCAACACAACCAATCACATGCTGGCTTTTGCCCTTTAGGGATGCAGTATGGTTCCACAGTTACGTGTAAGTGGGAACACAGGGACCAGAGGGCCCGCACTCCCACAGATGCATACCATTACGCAAAAAATGGGCAATATGAAGGGAGCGCAGGGCCTGGAGGGCCTGTGCTCCCATTGACACATACCACTAACTAGTTACATTACACTTTCTCAACAAAGATGGAAAATTCATGGCCAAAAAAAACTCTGTTAATGCATCAGTTAGGGTTCATAGCATAGCAACAAAAGCATGGAAATGTGGTGTTAGGTTTACCACCCCCACCCCTCCACACACCAACAGGCATCGGGGTGTGCGTTGGGGTCGTCGTGCCTAACTCTCACCCCATTCTCCTATACTTCACCACCTCAGCTTGTTTGCACATGGAATGCGCGAGAGTTAGCCGACAACCCCAACGCACACTCCGATGCCTGTTGATGTGTGGAGGGTGGGATAGTAAAAATGGTAACCCTAACACCACATTTCCATGCTTTTGTCGCTGTGCTTTGAACCTAACTGATGCATTAATGGAGTTTTTTGCCATGAATTTCCCTTTCCCTTCCATGAAAAAAAAAAATATATATATATATATATATATATACAGGTGTGTGTGTGTGTGTATGTATGTATATATATATGTTTTAATTTTATCTTGTGTAAGGAACTGCAGACCTTTATCTGATTCCTCTCCATTTGTTGGAGTTTTGCATGTCTAAACTCAAGGGTGAAGTCACCGAGGATTACACAAGTACCTGACTTTCCATTCACCCCACATACCAGTGGGGGAGTGGTACGTTGTACTGCTTATGTACTTATATCATACATATAACCCAGCAACTTATACCACATGCTTTTTCACACATTACAAAGTGAAGCAGCATATTACTAATTCTCGAATTAACGTTATCACCCCCCACGTGGAGTATAGTACACAACAATTGAGATTACAAAATTTGTCTTTTTACAAATCAAATTTCATTCGAGTTCCATACATGCAAATGAAATGTAATTCGTAATTTAACTTCACTCTGTTCTTTAATCTTTTATAAATTTTGGGGAAAATATTGCCTCAGTGGAGAGACGGAGAGAGAGCAGTTTCACTCATCACTATCTTGTCTTGCTCAAACAGTGCTACAGAGTCTTTCTAAAAAAAAACCAAAATGCCTTTCATTTTTATCAGCAGATAGGGTTGTATGTCACTGATGAAGGGCAGGGATTTACTGTCAGTTGGCACATGATCGGCATACAGCAGTACTGCATGCTGCATCGCTAGTATGTCAAAAGGTTTACCTTTTAATTTAGTACTAGACAAATTTACATTCATTCCTTGAAATAGTCACATCAAAAAACTATGTGCTTAACAGACAGCTATAGTACAATTATTAGAAAGGAAACTACACCGTATCTAATTTCTGACAGTGTAGATCTTTCTCACTTCAGCACAAAATCACACTGTCAGGATATTATCAAAAATATTTATTGTGAACAAACAGTAACTCCTTCCCCAGCACTTTGAGTCAGTGGGGGAAGGACTCTGTGTTTGTTCACAGTAAATACTTTTCAGATAATATATTGACAGTGTGTGCTATGATTCTGTGCTGACTTGGAACTGTTACCCTATGCGGCTGCACCTCTGCCTGGTAGCGTGCAGTCTTTTTTTTCTTTTCAGATCTGTCTTACTGCTGCCCCTCTTGCTCCCCGAATTGTCACTTCTGCTGTATGCTCATATGTACACGCACTCCCAGTTTCACAATGGGATCGCGGCGAGTAAACAACAAAACCAGTGTAATGTCATGAAACATCCATATTTATGTAAGAAAATGTGTGTTCTTTACATAAGAAACCGCATTACTCCATACCTAAAGGGAAAAAAAGAAAGGCACACTCCACAAGCTCTTTAACTGGGACACTGCCCCCCACAAACATACACACACCCATTTAGGGCACTCCAGGACCTATGTGATGGAATAAAAAGATGAACTTTGTTACAAGGTGTATGCATCTGAGTACTATGGTTTCATTGGGGGTGGGAATTTTATGCTATAAAACAAACTTTTATTTTCAGATGAGTCCCTGGGTAGGGAGAATTGACCTCTGGATGATATACACAAACAGCGTCTTCATTAACTACAGTTTTTTGGACCTAGCATTCCCCTGTGGCCCTATTTTCTAAAGGAGTTCTCTTGTTCTTGTGGCTCTGTCAAAAGTCTTTTTAAAATAGGGTCACAAGATCTGAGCGCATAGAAAGACTTCAGGTGCAGCAGCCTTTCATCTGATTCTCGGGAACTATTCATGCTCGCCAGTCCTGTAAACTGCAGGTAGTTTCTTAGAAATGGGTCTCTGTAAATAGGAGGTGTTCGTTTCATAAAACATGCCTGTCTAGCAGAAGCTAGCTCTAAATGCAACTGCGCTCTTGCATAATATAGTGACCCTTTCAAACCCCAGGAATCCCTCACTTGCGCTTAACACCTGCAGTCATTCCCCTGGAATGAGCCGCCCACGGAACTTTAGAATTTTATGCTCATTAGAGAACTTAGAATGAAATTCAAACTGCTTTGTGGTTGCGCTCACCTCTCTATTCTAACATCAGATTTATTTCTCCTCCTGAAAGAAGCAGTCACTCTAAAGTCTTCTGTACAACTTCAGACTGATTATGGTTTATTGTTTTACTCTTTTAAAATTTTTAATTTAAGTTTTAGTTATTTAGCTATATTATTGGTACTCTGCAGTAGTTAGGGTGGATATCGTATTGCTTTAACTTTTTCTCCAGTTCCACATTGGCTTCCAGGAACCGGAGAAGGACCTTTTGTGGCCTGGTTCCCACCATTTGCTGTTTAACTTGCACCACTTTGCAGAATTTTTATGATATTATTTTCAGTTCCCCTTTCTTGGGAACCAAGGCTTAATTTGCAATTTAAACACCATTAAGTGTTCTTTTAAAATCGTGGTTCTATATTAAAAAGAGAACCGAATTACATTTTTGTATTTCATAGATTCTGTCGGCAGACAAGGACCTCTTGGCCCACCTAGTCTGCCCATAAAATCCCTCCAAATAGTGCTACCCAAGCCACTACTGGGGGCCATCGTCCACCCCCCCCCCGTTATCCATGATACCCATGTGTTTATCCCATGCATACTTAAAACCTGTGATGTATTTACCCCAACCACCTCCGCTGGAAGGTTGTCCAGTGCACCATCCTTTTCATGAAGAAGAACTTCCTCACATTACCACTGAACGAACCCCGCCAACTTCATATTGTGACCCGTAGTCCAAGAACATCTTTTTTTCTGGAAAATACTCTCCTGCTGCAGCTAGTTTATTCCCCTAAGATATTTGAATGTCTCAAACATATCCCCCCGCCTCCTCCAGGGAGTACAAGTTTAATTCCTTAGGTCTCTATTCATATTATTTAAACCCTTTTTAGTTACATAGGGTGTTTTATTATTGTAGATTACTATTATTGGGAACCGGAACGTCTTCCCAGGGTTCTCAGTGTTTGGCATGACTGATAGGCCCAAAAAGAAGACTGGACCCACAGGCTTTAAAAATTGTAAAGTTTGATCTTACTTCGAGAGGGTTCCTGCAGTAGGTTTTCACATATAGGACTGTGCCCCCTGGCATCTGGTTCGAACAGCAAACTTGTAGCTATCAATTATCAGCGGGGACTGCCCCCGATAGGTGACACAACGTCAGCCCAACTATAAAAGGGGCGGTCCCGCGCCTGCCCACCAGCTTTTTCCCGTCACTTCAGTTCGCTCATGCAGACATGGTGGAACAGAGATCAGTTGCCCACTCAGTATTTGACATTTTTTGTCTTATTCTATATATTTTTCTCAAATTTTTCAAATGAGTGTATGCCGTCTCATCTTAAGAAGAAGTGCAAGTGTGGTGCCCAAATCCCGCATGGGAACGACCACTCCCGCTGCCTCCTCTGCCTGGGGCCTAAGCACAACTCGGCTGAGTTTGCTATTTGCCGAGGGTTCAACCAGGCCACACGGACCCAACGCAAGCGGACCCCCCAGGTCTGTCTTCTAACCCAGCAGCTGTTTTCTATGGAAAAGGAGCTCCAGGAGCTTAGGGAGAGGGCGTTGTCTCCGGCCCCAGAAATAAGAAAGAAAAAGAAGGACAAGGAGAAGCACCGGGAGAGAAGTCCGTCACCGCAAGGGAGACCCTCCACTTCCAGAACCATGAGTACCACTCTTATGGGCACTCCGTCCGCTTCTGCAGGCTGGATGCCTTCTCCCCCTCCTGCCGAGGTGTGCGGGCAGCCGGGGGTTGCCTCTCGAGGTATCTGTCAGTTCTCCCACTTGTAGCACTGCCAATAAGTCTCCCTCCTGCCCTGCTGCCGGGCGCCCGGCCCAGAACGATAAGCCTGACCATGGTCCTTCTTCTGCATCTTGCACGGTCGTAACTGATAAGCCAGATGACGGACCCTCCGTTGACCACACAGCCACATCTACTCTCCCATCGGGCTCTCTTGAGGGCCCTGACACTAGCAAGAGTGTGCTCATGGGGACACTTCATCTCTGCTGATCTATACCCCCAGGGATTCGCTGCCCATTCCTGACCTTTCCCTTCCATCGGGATCGCTCCCAGACCTGGCATTGGGGTCTCTTCCAGAGCTTCCCCATTTGCCTGGTTCTTTTCTGCCACCGGATTCCCCTCCTCTTTGGGGTACGTCGCCGGACCAGGATCTTTTAGATATGGAGCCCCTTCCTTCGGGACCCTCGGGGCCCTATGCCCGATCCCTTGTTGCTGTCCAGCGGCCCTTCAGTGCCTCCCCCGGCCAGCCTTCAGCTCCCCCTACGGGACCCTCTGGTAGTCTCCCGGGGCTTGACCCCCTTGTTCTGCTGCTGGGTAGCCTTCCACCAGACCCTTCTCATCCGACGCCGAGCCTGGTGCCTCCAACGCTGGGTTACCTGACGCTGGGATACCCGATGCCCAGATACCTGGCACCTGAATATCTGCTGTTAGGTTATCCCTTGGGGTTTGCAGGGTACCAATACCCCTACTGGTATCTTCCTGCTTACCAGCCCTTGGCCAGGTATCCCAGGTACTAGCCTCCTCCTCCTCCACCACCGCCATCTAATCGAGAATCTGTCTCGGCATGGTGGCAGGATGCCAGGACACAACTCCTTACAGAACTTACGCAGTCCCAGCCGCTCGGAGGAATTCCTCTACCCAGAGCACCACCTCCTACTCCAGTTCCTTTGGGATGTGCTGCAGGTTCTCTTCCAGTGGGCGAAACTGGGATGGAGCCTTTCCTTCCCAGTGGTTCGGAGCCCTTGGATTCGTATTCCAATATCAACCTTTCTGAACCTCGATAACTGGTCGAACTTCATCTAAAAGAATCCCCAAAATCGCCACCAGAGGATCCTTCTTTTGGGGGTCTCTTAAGAACTGTTCAAACAGCGGGGGGCTGGCCGGCCAAGGAGATGGATCCTCAGTGATAAAGGCTGGCTGAGCATTTGGACTTGTCCACCACAGACCCTCTACCCATTTCCCCTTGGATGGGCCCACACGAGGATCTAGTTACTACAGTATGGCAACAGCCCTCTTCCATCCTGGCTGTTTCTAGGAAGGCTGACAGAACCTACTTTCCCCTGGAAGGGATCTCTCATCAGACTTCATACTCAAAAGCCGACTCTGTGCTCATCACAGCCGCGCATGACTGCTTGGCTCAACCTAAACACTTGAGTTCCTTCCCACCAGACAAGGACTCAAGACAACTTCACCAGTTCGGTAGGAAGATCTACTTGTCCACCTCCTGCGCCATCTGGTCGCTGAACTACGTGTCCCACATGGTGGCTTTTCAGAAGTCCTCTCTCACGGAACTGGAGAGGGACCTTCAGGACATCCCTGATGAAAACCTCAGGGCTAAACTGCTGGACAAGGTTTGCGTGAGTAAATCTTCCTGCCATCACGCACTCCGGGCCACTTACCATTCTGTGGACTCCGTGGCTCAGGCTGCTGCCTCGGGAATATACATCGGTGCCTAGCATGGCTGCTCCTTGCAGGTTTGGCACAGGATGGTCAGTCATCCTATTTGGATGCACCATTTAGGGGTTCCGTCCTCTTTGGCAGCGGCATAGAAGACATTATTACAGGGCTGCAAGAGAGCGATAGGTCTCTTAGAGACGTACGCTCCATGTATCAGACTGGTCAAAAGAAACTGCCCTTTCATCGTCAGACAAGATGGAACAATAACCAGAACAAGCGTCAAGGTAAAAGACATGCCACTGGTTCTGGAGCCCAAGCTCCGCAGGCTAAGTTCACCAAAGCAGCCTCTGGAACCAAAGCTCTGCTCCCCTCTGCGTCCTGACTCGCTTCCCCTCCTCCCGCTCCCTCCATCCCCCTCGGAGGAACTAGTAGGAGGGAGGTTCGGTCTCCACCTGGAGGGGTGGAAGTCTGTCACCGCAGATGTATGGGTTCTTCAGCTCATACAAAGAGGTCACTCTATCTACTTCCTGGAGATTCCACTTTCAAACCCTCTGGGAAGGTCATTTTACCCATCGGGTCAGATCCCCATTGTCCACCAAGAGAACCAGGACCTGCTACAAAAAGCAGCAGTAGAACCCATCCCTCCATATCAACTAGGAAGGGGATTCTACTCCCCTTTCTTCCTAGTCCCAAAAAAGACAGGGGATCTGTGACCTATCCTGGATCTCAGCACGCTCAACCTTTTTGTGGAGTACAAGAAGTTCCACATGCTGACTCTTCAGGGACTCCTGCCCCTGCGCCCGTCAAACACATGGCTGTGCTCCCTGGATATGCAGGATGCTTACCTTCATATCCCCATCTTCCCAGCCCACCGCCGCTTCCTTCGATTCTCCTTCCAGGAGAACCATTTCCAATTCAAGGCACTTCCCTTTGGCCTGTCCTCAGCACCCTGGGTTTTCACCAAGTGCCTAGTGGTGGTATTGGTGTTTCTCTGCCGCAGGGGCTTATATGTGTTCCCATACCTGGACGACTGGCTCTTTTCAGCCCCATCCCTGGACAACCTGAAGGAGTCTCTCTCCTTTACTCTGGATCTGTTTGCCCAGCTGGGCATCTCGGTCAGTCTCCCCAAGTCTCAGCTAGTACTCTCTCAGCACCTCCAATTTATTAGAGCGGTACTGGGTACAGTCCAGAGCAAGGCCTTCTTACCATTAGATAGAGCCGAGACCTTGACTTCTCAGGCCACTTTGGTGGCCAAAGCTCGATGGACCCCAGCGCACTCGGTGCTCCAACTTTTGGGTCTTATGGCACTGGCCATTCCTACCATCCCCCTGGCCAGACTGCACATGAGGGTTACTCAGTGGTCTCTTCAGGTCCAGTGAGATCAACGTTCGGATGACATGAACCAACTGGTCATGATCTCCAGTAGCCTTCAAGAAGACTTCCTCTGGTGGCAGGACCTCACCAACTTGTTGGTGGCAGCCCCCTTCCACTCTCTAGCTCCCTCCCAGACCCTCACCTCGGATGCCTCCGATAAGGGTTGGGGAGCCCATTTGGGGGATCACAGAACTCAAGGTTCATGGCCTCCTCAGGAGCAACATCTTCACATCAACATCCTGGAGACCAGAACAGTCCTCTATGCTCTCCAGGCCTTCCAGTTGTTACTCCTCCCGGGAACACTTCTGGTCCAGATAGACAACATGGCAACTGTGTGGTATCTCAGCAAACTGGGAGGTACCCGGTCGTACTCTCTTTGCAGGGAAGCAGTGAGAATATGGTATTGGGCTATTCAGCATGGCCTGTTTCTGACAGCAGTCCACGTACTAGGTATGCACAGCGTCCTGGTGGACAGTCTCAGCCGATCAGTAGCCAGGGCTCACGAGTGGGAACTAAAGCAGGAGGTAGTCGAAGACCTGTTTCTTTGGTGGGGTCAGCCAGACCTAGATCTGTTCACCTCCCCATTCAATGCAAAACTACTCAAACTTTGCTCGCTTGTTCCCGGGCATGGTGCTTTTTGGCAAGACGCACTGTCTCTTGGACAGGGAGGTTTCTATATGCTTTTCCTCCCTTTCCTCTCATTCAGAAGGTTCTGTTGAAACTCCAGGCAGAAGGGGGCCCACTTGATTTTGATTGCCCCTCTGTGGCCCCGGCAGATTTGGTTCCCGCTGTTACAGCAACTAGTTCTAGAACCACCAGTCCTTCTGCCACTGTCTCATGACCTTCTGTGTCAGGAGCAGGGCACCCTGGTCCATCTGAGTCTTCAGTCTCTCCATCTTCAAGCGTGGCACCTGTGGATATAACAGTTTCTCGCTATGGAGTTTCCTCTTAGGTTGCTCAGGTCCTAGTGGAGGCCAGAAAACCCTCTACCAGATCTGCCTACACCATGAAGTGGAAGAGAATTTCTGTCTAGGCCATAGCCAAAAGCTTGGACCCTTTTTCCTGCTCGGCCTCCCAGGTGTTAGAGTACCTCTTACATCTTTCTGAGTTGGGCCGTAGTTACTCCTCGGTTAAGGTCCATCTCTCTGCGGTATCAACCTACCACCTTCCAGTGGAGGACAGAACCCTAGCACAACTAGAGGTTTCCAAAACTTTCTTGAAGGGTATCCTTCACATCAAACCTTCAGTCCGTAACCCCTGTCCTCCCTGGGGTCTTAATTTTATGTTGGAGAAACTTACTTTGCCCCCTTTTGAACCAGCAGCAAGTTGAGATATGCGCTTCCTGTCCTGGAAGACACTATTTTTGGTTGCAGTTACTTCAGCTTGAAGGGTCTCAGAGCTTTAGGCCTTTGTTTGCAGAGAGCCTTATTTGATTTTCCACAAGGACCAGGTGGTCCTGAGGACTAAGTCTTTTTTTCTTTCAAAAGTGGTTTCGGAGACGACTCTCAACCAGAGTGTTGAACTGCCGGTCTGTTTTCCTCAGCATTCCAACGGGGGAGAATATCTTTTGCACACCCTGGACGTTCATCAGATTTTGAGGTACTATACCTCCCGGACTAAGGAGGTTCGAAAGTTGAACTAACTCTTTGTGGCCTTTGCCTCCCAGTGCTAGGCAAGGCCATCTCTAAACAGACTATTTCTAGGTGGCTGGCTAACTGTATTCACTACACTTACCAGAAATACGGAAAAACCCTTCCAGGGTCAGTTAAAGACCACTCCACCAGAAGCGTGGCCACTTCTACCGCATTTTTCAGGAATGTGTCCACTGTGAAGATCTGTACAGTGGCCATTTGGTCTTCCATCCACACCTTCACTAAGCACTACAATCTGGACATTGCCTCTGGGCGTCTCGCTGGTTTTGGCCTTGCAGTTTTGCAAGGTCTTCTGTCTTAAGGCAGATCCTTAGTTGGCATACATCTTCCTCCCCCCAGAAACTCATCTCTGACTCCTTCTTTTTGTTATACTGCTTGGAATTCAGTCCTGTATGTGAAGACCTACAGCAGGAACCCTCTCGAAGTAAGATATAGCAGTTACATAAGAACTTACCGTCACAGTAGATCTTCGAAGGAGGTTCCTGCAGTAGGTCTAGTTTCCCACCCACCTTCCCCCAGCTCCTGGAAATTTTCCTTTCTTATCCTGGTCTAGCCAGGGCACAGGGTCCCAGGAGTTGTTACTCCTTTCTTTCTGCTATCCTGTCTCTAGGTCGCCGGTGGAAAAGAACTGGAGGGCAGGTGAGGGACCGCCCCTTTTATAGTCGGGCTGACATCACGTCACCACTGATGATTGCTAGCTACAAGTTTGCCGTTCAAACCTGACACCAGGGGGCGCAGTCCTATTTGTGAAAACCTATTGCAGGAACCTTTCTCGAAGATCTACTGTTACTGGCTAGGGCACACTACCATGAGTTATGATAAGGTGCCAGGGTCCAGATCACAATGTTGTTATTTGTGAACTTTGTATAGGGCTAAAGAATTAGAAGACATTATGGATTCTCAGTCTCCCTCCATGTCACCTAAAGACTCAGATGAGGGACCAGACCCTCAAAGTAAGCAGCAGTCCCTGTCAAAGGGGACAAAAAAAGCATGCAAAAGATGGCTCAGAAATCAGGGTGTCTGAACGGGGGAACCCTGAATCTAGTAAAAATAAAAGAACCTCTCAGCAGATACTGGAGATGGTGCCTTCCAAGAAAAAAGTAAAAGGGAGGGGGGCACTGCGGAGGATTCCTACAGGCAAGACACACTTTAGATCCACTCGGCATGTTTTCAATTTAAATATATTAAAATCGTGGTATTTTAAGAGCTGTGTGGGGAATAACTATCTCCCTTGAGAAGACAGTTGATTCCGGCGTTGATTGATACCAAACATGGCGATGAGTCGCAACCAGAAAGCCAGTGGGAGTGGTACCAAAAATGTACCGGCTGCAGCTAGTCGGGTTGTGACTGCCACAATGACAATTGCTGGGTCGGAGCCCCCTTGGAGAGCTTTTCAGGCTTCAATGCAAGTGATCGACCTGAAGGTTGAATTCATCCTGCAAAGATTTGTTGTGCAGGACGCAGATTTTGAAGTAGTGTCCCAGACTGTGGCTTCGGATGAAAAAAATGCAACCCAAGCTTTGGCCACAACGTCCAAAGTGGTACAGGACAAGGTGCAGTTACGCTATTGGTTGGAGGCCTTGGAGAACGCCAACAGGGCCTCTCATGTGAGGATCATTGGGTTGCCTGAGAGAAGTGAAGAGGACAACTTACTGGCTTTTCTACAAGCTTGGCACCCCGATGCATTAAATCTTACTTGGGACACAATTGCAGGCCAACTACGCAAAGCCTACCATATTACCCCAAGAGCAGCAGGGCCGAGAAGGACAATCTTACTGGTGACCGCCAGTTCCTCGATTAGAGACACTCTCCTGCAGGCCACCAGATCCATGGATTGCCTGAACTATGATGGGGTCACACTACATTTATTCCCGGACCTCTCATTTGCCACTCGGACGCATCGGAAGAAATTTAATGCAGTCAGAGCAAGATGGCTCATCTTCACATCCATATGGGAGGGGGGCGTAGTTACCAATTCACTGACCCCATGGAAGCAGGGAGGAAGACTGAAGTGATAGCTCAGGAGTTTCAATCGATGGAGGAACAGCATTTAGCAGAATCAGATGAGGACACCTGAACTCCTTACCCAATGGACATATAATGGACTGTAAAGTATAAGTCTCTTATTAATATCTATTTGCTACTTATCATAAATGGGTAGGATCTCTCAAAATCTAGTTATTACTGTTTTGGGGCAGAGGTGTATCCTTGTTCATTCTTTTTCTGTGTTTATGAACATGTGTGAACTGCATTATTTGGTGCTATTTTTGAAATAATTATTTTTGGAGTTAGAGTAACATCAACACTATTTGTGTGAGTTACGGCAATTTTTGGACTTTCTCATTTTGGACTTGACTGCCAAAAGCCTTTGTAGGGTGCAGCTATCTGGACCAATATTGGAAATAGGAGTTTAATTGGGATTTCCCCCACCTCCTTACACCAGACCGTACGGCTACTTAAGTACTGTTACATTGGAAGTATGCGAATGCTCGATATATTCGATGCCTTACAGGAGTTGTTCTGTATGTCATTGCATATGTTTTAATTGCAATAAACATAAAGTTAAAAAAAAAAAAAAAGGAAAACATGTCGCTGTCCCTCCTTCTGAAGAAGGAAAGGAACTGCCAGCAGACACAAATAAAGTGCTCTCAATAGAGGATGTGACTAAGGCATGACAATTCCTCAAGGCATACCAGGCTGTCGGGAATGTCATGAACATGCCTGCTCCCTTCCCGAGGCTCCGGTTCCATTCCCAGTGCCTATTAAAGAGGGGGGTTGAACTGTATTATGTGGCAGAGGAGGATGAGGGAGTACCCACTGAACAGGAGTTTGGCTCTTTTCCTCACCCTTTAGATGACTATACCTCATACTATACTTTTGTGAGGCATATGGTTAACACCCTAAACATTACCTCACAAGAGACTGAAGAAGATGAGGATGAGGTGGAATTTATTGATATGCTGGGCATAACTTCCACAAAAAGGTTGTTACTGCCCATCCACAAATCCTGCAAGAAGGCCACCTGCAAAATCATGTCAACACCCACGTCAGCTGCTGGTATAGATAAGAAAATTGAGAAGAAGTATCAGGTGGACAAACGGGGTCTGAATTACCTGTATTGTCAGCCTGAGCATGAGGAAGTGGTCCAGACTGCTGCCTGTGACAAGGCCAAGGTGTCCCTTTCTTTCCAGCCTCCTGAGAAAGATTCCAGGAAGCTGGATAGTATGGACAAAAACGTTTATACTTCTGCTTCTCTGCTACTAAGGCAGTGTACTCAGCCTACATAGCTCAGTACCAAAAAGCCCTTTGGAACGCCATGCTGGTAATGAGCTAGAAGGCTACTGGTGACTTGGCGCAAGATTTGGCTGACACAGCAAGAATAGCCATAGATGCCACAAAGTATCAGTTTCACGTGGCAATGTAGACTGATGATGCTGCATACAGGGTCATGACACATGCAGTGTCCTTAAGGTTTTCCTGGCTTAGAACTACTGACCTATCCCAGGATGCTCAAACAAAAGCAGTGGATTTTCCCTGCAAGGGAAATTCACTGCTTGGTGACAAGACAGAGGCTTATATGAAAAAGTTGGATGAATACATGACCACCTGCAAGAGCAGTACTGAGAAGGAAAAGGCCTTCACTTACTGTAGGCATTCTGGAAGGGGAGAGAGAGGTAGGGAATACTTTCTCTTTGCTTACATCACCTGTGACTACTCTCCACAGAGGGGTTTCTTCAGAATCTGGGGTAGAAGGGGCACCAGGCGTGTAGTGCACAGCCAGTACGCAAGCCTCAGACTAAGCAAAACCCATGACAAGTCTGCACTGGTCACCCATCCATTGCCATTGAGGGGGAAGATTGACTCCCTGTTTTCAGGAATGGACAAAAAAAATCCACAGAAAATGGGTCCTGGAAATAGTGAGTCAGGGTCTGTTTCTGCAGTTCCAAAAATTCCCAAGATTGCATAGTCACAATATCTTCCACCCTCACACTCCAATAGAAGAAATCATGTTGGAGATGGAAGTAAAAAAGTTACTTCAGGCAAATGAAGTGGAAAAGATACCTCTCTCACAGTGGTGAAAAGGACTTTACTCAAGATACTTCTTGACCCACAAGAAAAATGGGGAGTGTCGACCCATTTTAGATCTGAGATATATGAACAAGCACTTAAAAAAGGAAATGTTCAGGATAACAACATTGGGATCAGTGATGCATCACTGCGAAAAGGAGATTGGCTGGGGTCTCTGGATCTGAAATACGCATACTTTCACATACCAGTGAGGCCCAACCACAGAAAGTACCTCAGATTCAGGATAGGGAATTGCCATTACCAGTTCACAGACCTTCCCTTTGGCCTGTCCTCGGTACAAAGAGTGTTCACAAAGTGCCTAGCTGTGGTGGCAGAACATTTGAAGAGGCAGGGGGTGGTGTTTTTTTCCCTATCTGGATGACTGGCTAGTCTCAGGGAAATCACACCAGACAGCCAAGTTCTCCTTCCTTCTCACACAGTGCCCCCTGGAGAACCTGGGCTTCCTCATAAATTTACAAAAGTCACAAACTGAACCAGTTCAGGTTTTGGACTTTATAGGTGCAGAATTAGATACCTTACAAGAGAAGGCATTCCTTCCCCATGAAAAGGTAGCAAATCTGAGTGCAACTGCAGAATCCTTCAAGGCAGGTCACCTCAGACCTGCAAGGGATTTTCTGTATTGGCTGATGCACATGGCATAGTCCAGTGCAGTGGTAGCAGGTGCCAGGTTCCAAATGAGAGATATCCATTACCACCTAGGAACCGTTGGTCCCTGAAATGGTATTCATTTTCCAAACTAGTACCTATCACAAAGTTTCTTGACAAGTACACTGGAATGGTGGAAGGAAGAATGCAACCTCAGACAGGGAGTTCCCTTCCTTCAGCAATCACCTATGGTCATACTCGCAACGAATGCCTTCCTGCTGGGCTGGGGCCCCACCTGTAGGACCTCACTCTAAGTGGTATGTTGAGTTCACAGGAGACTCAGGAGCACATATATCTCCTGGAGCTCTGGTCAGTGTACCTGGCGATGCAGGCTTTTCCTCCTGCATCAGAGGTTGGCCTGTCCAGATCAGGACAGACAACACCACAGCTATGTATTACATAAACAACATAGCCCATCAAGATCGTGAAGGGATGGACATGCAGTTGAAAACCGCTCAATCAAAACAGCGTGCACGATTTGGAGTTAATTTATTTAATTTTAGCAAGGTTTTTAACCACGCGCTTTTGGGGTCTCCACGCAGCGTGCCTTTTGACAGTGTGGGTTTCGGCTGTGCTAAGATATTGGTGAATCAATAAACAAATGGGGGGAACAAGATCTTCAAGGCTGCACAGAAGCAATGAAGATCTGGAACCTAGCATACTTCTTGGAGGTTCAACTTTCAGCAGTACACCTGCCAGGGAAGGGCAGTGTGCTGGCAGATTCCTTGAGCAGACTCCGCCAGGGAAATCACAACTAGACCCTAAATCAGCAGGTGCTGGCGACAGTGTTCAGAAAGTGGGGTACACCAGAAATAGACCTGTTTGCATCTTGGGAGAACAACCAGCTAAGGGGAGAACTAGTAACACCACTGACTATCCTTTTTACCAAATCATGGGAGGATGGTGCGGTACCTGAGGACTGGAGGAAGGCGGATGTGATTCCCCTTCACAAAAGTGGGAGCAAGACAGAGGCAGGAAACTACAGACCTGTCAGTTTGACCTCAGTGGTAGGGAAAATGATAGAATAATTTCTGAAGGAAAGAACTGTTGAGTACCTAGAGGCCAGTGGGGCACAGAACCCAAGGCAGCATGGATTCACAGCAGGAAGGTCATGTCAGATGAATCTAATCAATTTCTTTGACTGGGTGACCAAAGTAGTAGACCAGGGAGGGGCTGTGGACATGGCCTACCTAGGCTTTAGCAAGGCATTTGACACAGTCCCACACAAAAGATCAATAAACAAATTAGCCAGCCTGGGAGTGGGTCCCAGGGTGGTAGCCTGGGTAAAACATTGGCTGGACAACGGGACACAGAGGGTACTAGTAAACGGAGTCCACAGTGAAGAAAGGGGGTTACTAGTGGGGTACTGCAGGGTTCAGTACTGGGACCGGTCCTTTTTAATGTCTTCATAAGTGACATTGCAGATGGACTGGAAGGAAATGTATGTCTCTTTGCAGACGACACAAAGATCTGCAACAGGGTTGATATACAAGGTGGGGTGGAAAGGATGAGAAGGGACTTGGCAAGGTTGAAGGAATGGTCAAATGTATGGCAGCTTAGATTCTTTTTTTTTTTGAACTTTTTATTTATCATTTTTATGCAGATAAATAGCACATATATATTCTGCACAATACAGTACAGCATATGACAATCAGCAGTAAAAAGATAAGAGAGTTATTGCTGCCTTAGTTACAAGATATGGGGTATTCATACTATCTAATTAACACACATACAATTATAACAACTGGGTATTGCTGCCAATGCTCATTTGGGAAAGTTCACTGAAGGTAATAATCTAGAAAGGAACTCTGTCAAAACCGGGCTATCAGCCCTTAATTATTGTCTACTCAAAAACAAAAATAGCTAAATTTTTAGCTCCCAGCATGCTCCTACATCATCCTCAAAGATGAACCTAGGGTAATTATAAGTCCAAGCAGTTCTAAAATCAAGCATGTTGTGCCACTCTTACAAATAAAATCTTATTATGCATAGATTAAGGCCATACTTTAAGAAGGAAAGGTAAATGTATCAAAAGTAACCAAGGCCTAGAAACAGTCCTCTTTCCCAGTCACTGCAGGCTCTATCTGAGCAATTAGGAGAAAAGCAAAGGCAGATCAGCTAGGAACAAGAAATGTAGTACAAGTATACTTTACAGTTCAAGCATCGTCCAAATCTGAGTCTGAAGAAACATCTCCTTCTCTGGCTGCTTTTTCAGCTTCCAGCTTTGCTACCAGTTTAGTTGCTTCATTGGGATTGGTGTATATGTAAGCTTTTTTGTCCACCGGTACATGCAGATGCACAGGCATCAACAAATTGTTTGGTATATCCATCTCTCACAGCTGTCTCTGAATGACACCGAACCTCTTCCTCTTCATTCGTGTGGAGTATGACAGATCCAGAAAGAACAGTACTTTCAAGCCGTCCACTTCAATATTCTGTTTGGCTCTCACCGCCTGAAGGATCCTGTCTCTCACTACCACTGAGGTGGTCACCAACATCACAGTTCTGGCTCCCTCAGTAGACAGTCTAGATCTCTGGAATTGATCTGGTAGGCTTACAGCACAAGACCACGGAGATCCACGCCCAGGGTCTCTGATAACCGGTCACTTGAGTAGCCAGTTAAATCCTCGTTTTTGGAATCCTCCGGGAGTCCAATAATCCAGATGTTTAAGGCTTGGTATAGGTTTTCTAGGTACACTAGGAGAGATTTTAGAATGAACTGTTCCTTCACACAGGTTGAGGCAGCTGCTTGGGCTCGCTCTGCTATCCATTCCACTGAGTGGTTAGATTCCACCAGCCCATCTACTTTTTGCTCCACTAAAACCATGTGAGTGTGGTAGGAGTCAATCTTCTGGTCCATCGTTTGTACCATTTTGGTGAGCTGTATAACCGCCAACTGTAGGGATTTGAGTGTTGCTGGACCCGAGTCTCTGATCTTTTCAGCAGCATCAGGCACAGGAGCAGACGTTGATAACTGCCTAGATGCACCGCCACAAGGGGCAAAGAAATTCGCTTTTGTGTCTGCATTCTTCCAACACATTGCACTAAATTTGATATCTTCTGGTAGGTCTCAGCCTGAGGTATTTAGTTTTGTGGTAGGCTACAGCTAGTTTAGAACCAAACGAGCAAATTTGCTTGAAAAATGGATGCTGTAGCTGGAACTCCCCGGAAGTATGTCTCTACAGCTAGGCAGCTCGCCCGCCCCCCTCGGCAGCTTAGATTCAATGCAAAGAAGTGCAAAGTAATGCATCTGGGAAACAACAACCCAGGGGAAGGGTACACAGTGGGAAGTGAGATACTGACAACAACAAAAATGGAAAGGGACCTGGGGGTAGTTATATCAGATAACCTAAAGGTGGGCAAATAATGTGAGACAGCAGTAAGGAGGGCTGGGGGGATACTGGGATGCATACGGAGAGGCATCACCAGTAGAAAACAGGAAGTTGTTATCCCTCTGTACAGACAGTTGGTAAGATCACATCTGGAGTACTGTATTCAGTTCTGGAGACCCTATCTCCGCAAAGACATAGACAGGGTAGAGGCTGTCCAGAGGAGGGCAACCAAAATGGTGCAGAGTCTGCACCAGAAGACATATGAAGAAAGACCAAAGGAGCTTAATATGTATAGCCTCGAGGAAAGGAGGGAGAGAGGGGACATGATAGAAACTTTCAAGTACCTCAAGGGAATCAACAAAATCCAAGAGGGTAGCACCTTTCAGAAAAAGAGATGTGTAAGAACAAGGGGCACAATTTGAAGATAGAGGCAGGACGGCTCAGAGATAATGTGAGGAAATATT
The DNA here is from genome assembly GCA_016271365.2 of Neoceratodus forsteri. Taxonomy (NCBI): domain Eukaryota; kingdom Metazoa; phylum Chordata; order Ceratodontiformes; family Ceratodontidae; genus Neoceratodus; species Neoceratodus forsteri. The sequence goes on along the minus strand of CM057454.1, from coordinate 969,958,464 downwards.
TCTTCACGGAGAGGGTTGTAGATGCATGGAACAGCCTTCCTGAGGAGGTTGTGGAGTCAAAAAAACAGTGGGGGAATTCAAGAATGCATGGTACAGACATTAGGCAATTCTAGTGGGGGGTAGGAGGAAGTAGGCTGTTGGTTAACAGCAGCTTATCTGTTAGGTAGGGAAATGGGCAGACTAGGTGGACCAAGTGGTCCTTATCTGCCATCAAATTCTGTGTTTCTGTTTCTCCCACTGTTTTGGTGCAGACCCCTGTTCGTGGGTACAGTCCCAGAGGATGCTATAGTCCTCGACTGGTCAGAGAAGTTTCTTTATGCCTTCCCACCTTTCCCACTTTTGCTAAGAGTACTTCTAAAACTGAGAAATGAGTCAGCAACAATGATTCTCATAGCTCCAGATTGGGCCAGGCAGATTTGCTACTCCCCGCTCCTGTCCATCTCCAACAGACATCCTATCAACCTGCCCCTGAGATGCAATCAGCTGAGATTGTCTTAGGATAGGAAACCATTCCCAGATTTGAGAACTCTACATCTCAGAGCATGGTTCTTGAACAGCTAGAGTTCTTTGGACTAAATCTCTCTGAGAAGGTTATGGAAGTAGCAGCAAAGAAAACCTATGCCTCATAGTGGAAAAGATTTTCCTTTTGGTGTTGCTGTAGACGGCTCAACCCATTGCAAGCAAGTCTAACTACAGTATAATCTTGGACTACCTGGTCTATCTCCACTCTTTGGGCCTCAGGCCCTCAACCTTGAAGGTTCATTTGGCAGCGGTGTTAGTTTGCGCTTCAACTGGCAAGGAAAGGTGACAGGCCTCACTGCCCATTTTCAAAAGGTTCTTTAAAGGCCTTAATCACCTTTACCCTCCAGCAAAGGATCCTGTCCCCCATGGGACCTAAATCTGTGCATTGCCCTGTATAAAATATATGAATTATAAAATTCAGAAATAAAGTCAGAAGATTACAAGGCTTTAACAGAAGTATATACTGTATACAATAAATTAATACGTAATATTGTGAAATCCACAATAAGATGTATTGTGCAATAAGTCATCATTGAGGGCCACTTTTAGTAATCTAAGATAGCTTCAATACATCATCAAATAATTTGGTGAAATGTATAGAATCAGCAAAAACTTAATTTATGTGTGAGACTTTTGCGAAGATCGTGATTGGTTCTGAATATACATACAAGAAAAAGTTAAATAAAATCAAAATACATAGCGATCAGCCGAAATATGAGACAAGTAACATGAACGGAAAATTTACAGAATAAAATATCTCATCCGTTTAAGTAGTCATACAGCATCCTAAAAGTATTTTATATATTTGTCTATGTATAACACTGTAATGTTTGAACAGGACTAGGGGACAGAGGAGACAACAGTCTTTAGCAATCCTGTAACAGGAATTAAATGAGACTTGGGTAGGTTCGGGTCTGATTACCTACACCCCCAGCCAAATAACTTGCCCGCAGTCTTAGAATTCCAAAAATCAAATTAGAATGTTGGAAAAGGGGTCAAATTATGGCAAAAAAGAAGTGTCTCTTATGTCTTCTATGTACAATATGTAAATGACCAGAGGATTATTTTTATATAACAATTTCAAGGATGACAAAAAAACAGATAATCTGTGTAAAAGTGACATATCATAGGAATTATACAATACTGAAGTTATTTGTTCCAAAGGAAGACTAAGATCTGCAAGAATATGACCTAGCCAGTAGCCTCTTTTCTTAGAGCACAGAGGGCATGAGAATGTGATATGCTTAAGGTCATCTTCGACATTTAACCTACATCTGCAGTGATGGGTTTTAACACCAGGTCATTTCTGTTTAAAGAGGGTATAATTTGCATCATAAAGTTCCATTCTAAACCTACTGATTATCTTTTGGTCAAGAGGACTGGATAGATAAGTCAAGTAAAATTCAATATTATGTGTGATCTTAAATTGCTTTAACCATTTACATTTTTTAAGCAAAGAAACTCGCAAAAAATCCTGCGTAATGGCTGCATATCTAATCTTAGTTCTTACTTGGGTAATAACTTCAAGATTTGACCTACAATATATTTCATATAACAAATGTCCTAACCCCAGTAGCAATACTTGCTCCCTAATAATTTTAACAGTGGGACAAGTGAAACCTTTCCTTGAATATTCAATTCCCTCTTCCAGACATTGTGTGGAAGTCTGTCCTCAGGTAACTGGAATAATTTCAAAAGAAATATCAATCCCCTCTCTATAACAAGAGTCGAAATTGAAAATTGACCCTGTTCTAGTCTTAAGACCAATGCAAGCAGTGACTAAGGAACAGACAGTACATAGCGAAATAATTTGTTTCTAGGGACATGGATATGTTGTTCAGTCCACACTTATTGCCAGGTTCCTTGCCATTTTAATTGTTGCCGGAAGGTCTTCAAGCTGGCTCCTCCCACCCACCCGGGTGGTAAAACTCTCGGCACCGCCCCATGACGCCAGATCTTCCTTACCGCTTGGAAGCTCAGGTTCCCTCCTTAGCGCTCTGCATTTTAGACTGGATCCTAACTCTTCAGTTCGTCTGAAACTAGTTTTGAAGTTTTCTAAACTTCGGTCTTCATCTTCCCTCACGGCTGCGATGGACAAATCGATTACTGGCTTTTGGAGGTGCCCTTGCAGGCAGAAAATGTCCAGGACAGATCCGCACTCCATGTGCGTCTACTGCCTAGACCTAGACCATGACCCGCAGGCCTGCAAGTTGTGTCGCTCTTTTTCGGCCACTGTCCTGGAAGACCGCGGCTGCCTGATTGAAGCTCGGTGCCCCGAGAAGGGCATTCGCAGGTAAAATCCAAAGAGGCTCACAGTGTCCATGTGGCTGGCTCGGCTGAGCAGCTCGAGCAGATGATCGCCCTCAAGGAGGAGGCGGCCCAGGCTGCATCTTCCTCCTCCTTGGCCGCAGCATTTATCCCGCTCTCTTTGAGTTCCTCGTACATGGCTTCGTTCAAGGAGCTTTGTCAGTCCCTTTCCACGAAGGGAGGGGGGCCTTCAGGACATTCTTCTCGGCCCAAGAAGGAGGAGTCGAAGGGTAAGTCCCACTGTCGGTGTTCGTGGGAGTGGGAGAGGTCTCCTTCCCCGGACAGCCGACTGTCGACTTCGGTCAAAGTTACGGCTCAGACCACTGGCTTCACGGTGTCCCTGTCAGGCCAGCCTGCCGAGACTCCCGTCGACACAGTCGAGATTTTTCTCGATCCGTTGGACGGGCTGTCAACTGGTGAAGCCGACAAACCACCTTCACCAGTTCCCCCGGTGGAGACCGAGGATCTGCCTGCGCCTTCGGGACCGCAGTCCCCGGTTAAAGTGCTCGAGCTGAGGGAAGAGCGGGTGTCTCCCGGCCCTTCCCAGACCTGCCCTCAGTCCCCCCCGAGGGTCTCGGTCTCAGACTTCATCTCGGTCAAGCCGTTCCTGCCGACATCGGTGGTCTCGGTACCGAGGTAAGCGGTGACACCGTTCCTCCTCGTCCTCTTCCTTGGATGAGGGGAGGCTTCGGCATAAATTACGTCGACGCTACGAGGAGCTTATGTGGCAGCAGTTAGTGTTGTCTGGGTCTAAATCGACTCCGGTTCAGCCCCCGGCCATCAAGTGGCTGTCGCCTGAATGACTGAAGCAACCGCTCGCCCCAGTCGAGTTACCCATTCCAGGGCCGGTTGTTCGGCCGAAACCGGCTGCTCCACCGATTGTGGTGGAACCTCTGCCTCCACATCCGAAGTCTGGGGCACCGACCAAGGATTCTCGGTCGGGTCATGGCTTGCCCCACAGGTTGTCGGTCACCCTCACTCCTGACCGTCCTCGGCACATAGAGGGTGGCTCAGGGCCGAGGCAGCTCTTTGCAGACTCTTCGGAATCCGACGCCAACTCCTCCCTGTTCTCCAGGCAGGTTGACCTGGAGTCCTCCGGGGGCCAGTCATTGGACGATAGCCCATTGTCCTTCTTGGGTCTGCTTCGACTCATCTCGGAGTCCACTGGGATGCAGCTTGAGCCCGTGTCCAAATGGGCAAAGTATCCCTGACGGAGATACTGGACCGAGGGATTCCCCACGGAGGCCTTTCCGTGGCTGAGGCCATTGTCAGCCCAACCTTGAACTCTAGCAGCGGCCTGCTTCCTGTCCTGTGCCTCGGCCAGATGGCCAGGAAGTATGGTCCTACCGGCTTTTGCCTGGTTTCTCGAGCACCCCAGTCACCGACAGCCTTCTGGCGCTCCGTAACGCTTCGACGTGATAAGCCCCCAACAAAGAGTCCAAAAGCTGGACTTTGCCGGGTCGCAGGTGTATGCTGTGCCCTCCTCGGCTCCGACAGGCCAGCTCGGCCATGCTGATAGCACACTTCTCCCACGCCTCTGGGCTCCTGGATGAGGTTGTCCCTCATCTCCCGGCCGACCTGCAGACCACGGTCCGTCAGGTGCGGGACCAGGGTAGGGTGGCCGGGCAGCAGCTTCAGACTGCTCTGGACATAGGTGATTCCTGTACCAGGTCAGTAGGGGCCGCGGTGGCCATGCACCGCAGGGTGTGGCTGAGGATATCCACCTTCATGGCAGATACCCAGCACAAGTTAGTGGACGTCCCCTTCTTGGGAACTGACCTTTTTGGCCCTGGAGTGGAGGGACACCTCCAGCGGATCAAAAAGTCCAGGGCCACTCTGGACTCGTTCATCTCCGCCCAGAGGGACAAAGGCCGCTGTCAGCAGCAGTATAAGTCCTTTCGCCCTTCGGCCCCTGCAGCTCGACCGGCCCAACAGCACCAGCAACAGGGCGGCGGGCTCGCGCTTGGCATCCCAAACCCAAACTGGCAGCTTCCTCCAACAGGAAGCAAGGAGGTAAAGGCCCAGGAGGTACCTCGGCCAGTTCCTCCTCCAAGCCTGCCCAGTGACGGGTTGAGGGGTGCCACCCCCAGCCTCGTCACTCCCCCCTGGGATCCCCCGGGGGGACGGCTCCGCCACTTCCTTTCCACCTGGTCCGCTATCACCATGGACCGCTGGGTGTTGGAGGTGGTAGGAAAAGGCCTGCCTCTGGAGTTCGAGCAGGCTCCTACCTTTTAAACTGTCGCCCCTCAGGGGGCCACGGGGTCCGCAGCCTCGCTGTCTGCCCGCCAAGCCGATATTGCCCTACTCCTCAAAAAATAGGTGATCAGGAAGGTGGCGGATCCTCCTCCAGTCCCCAAACGGACGGTGGGGCTGGTGCCCCATCCTCGACCTGCACGACTTGAACAGGTTCCTAAGGTCTCGGACCTTCAGGATGGTCACTCTGGCTTAAATAATACCATCCTTGGAATGAGGCGTGTGGTTCTGTTCCCTGGACCTCCAGGATGTGTTCTTTCATGTCCCGATCAGTCCGTCTCATCAGAGATTCCTCTGTTTCAGAGTGGAGAGGTCCCTTTACAAATTCTGGGCCGTGCCCTTCGGCCTCTCTCTAGCTCCCAGGGTCTTCACGAAATGCAGGGCAGTGGTGACAGCATTCCTGCGGCGCAGAAGGGTGCGGGTGTACCCCTACCTGGATGACTGGCTGATTGCAGCCCCCTCCAGAGCGGAGGTGGAGCGGTCCAGAGATCTGGCCCTCCATGGTTTGCTCTCAGATTGGCCTCCTCATCAATGAGGCCAAGAGATCCGGAATTCGTGCCGAAGCAGGTGATACTCTTCATGCATTGCAGAGCTCGGCTCCCAGCGGACAGGGTCGAGGTTCTTTCCTCCTTTGCCCAATCATTTCTGGTTGGGCAATCGCGCCCTGCCCGGGACTTCCTGCGCCTCCTGGGCCTCATGGTGGCCTGCACCAGCGTGGTCTGTTGGGCCCATTGGTACATGCGTCCCCTTCAATGGGGACTGGCCAGCCAGTGGTCACAGTGCTGCAATCCGTTGGACCAGCCTGTGACAGTGACCCAGGAGATGTGGAACGCTCTCCAGTGGTGGACCGTTCCGGCACATCTGCAGGAGGGCATCCCGTTCGTCCGCCCCGAGCCGACGGTCTCTGTATCGACCGATGCATCTCTGATGGGTTGGGGTGCCCATCTGGGGGAGCACAGAGCGCATGGCCTCTGGTCCCCTCGGGAGTCCCGATGCCATATCAACCTGCTGGAGCTCCGAGCGGTCCACCTAGCTCTCACCACCTTCGCTCCGGTTTCTACGGGGTCAGGTGGTTCAGGTCCAGATGGACAATACCACCGACATGTACTATCTGAAATGCCAGGGCAGGACGCGCTCCATGCTGTTATGCAAGGAAGCTCTCCGCATATGGTCCCTCGTGCGCAGCCCGGAGGCGGATCTCCTAGCCATTCACATGGTAGGAGCCTCCAACACCCTGGCCGATGCCCTAAGCCAGATTGGGCCTCGTCTCACGAGTGGTCTCTCCTGCTGGAGGTAGTACAAGATCTGTTCTCCCACTGGGGCAAGCCTCAGGTGGACCTATTTGCCTCCAGGGAGAATGTGAAGCTGAGTCTGTTCCATGCCTGCCCCCCTCAGCAGGGCTCGCTGCAGGGGGATGCCTTCTCGAGGTCGTGGACCCCGGGCCTCTTCTGTGCCTTTCCCCCATTTCCCTTGATCCACAAGGTGCTTCTCAAGGCGAGGAGGGACAAGGCGCAGGTGATTCTGTAGGCCCCAGGCTGGCCCCGCCAGTTCTGGTATCCAGATCTCCTCAGCCTCAGCTCCAGGCTCCCGAGGCGGCTTCCAGCCTGTCCGGACCTGATCTCAGTCAATCAGAGGAAGGTATTCCATCCAGACCTTCAATCCCTGCACCTGACGGCCTGGTTCCTGAGCAGCTAGAGCTCCAGGCCTTGGGTCTTTCTGACGAGGTCCTCAACGTCGTTGAGACGTCCCGTAAGGAGTTGACCAGGAAATGCTATGCCTTCAAATGGAAGAGATTCTCCATTTGGTGTCAAGGGAAGGGCTTGGACCCTTCCGCCTGTCCCTTGGCAAGCATTCTGGACTATCTTTGTTCACTTTCTCAGCAAGGGCTTTGGTCAACGACCCTTGAGGTGCACCTGGTAGCTATCTCTGCTTACCGGCTGGCGGGCCGAGAAGCAGTCGGTGGTGCAGGAGAAGGTGGTCGGGCGCTTTTTCCAAGGCTTAGAACACATTTCCCCTCCGGTGCAAGAACCTCCACCTCCGTGGGATCTACTGCTGGTATTGGCCAAGCTCATGGGCAAGCCATTCGGACCGATGCACAGGTGCAATATTTCCCACCTGTCATGGAAGACCACCTTCTTGGTGGCTATCACATCAGCCAGAAGGATGGTAGAGCTCCAGGCGCTTTCCATCGAGTCTCCTTATCTGGTCTTCCACAGGGACATGGTTGTCCTGCACCCCCACCCGAAGTTCCTTCCGAAGGTGGTGTCTGAGTTTCACCTTAACCAGGTGTTCACTCTGCCGGTGTTGTACCCCAATCACACCTCAGAGGCCGAATATAGGGTCCATACTTTGGACCCTAGATGAGCGCTTGCTTATTATAAGGAGCGGACGGCTGAAGTTCGGGGAGAGGTTCGCCAGCTGTTTGTCACCTACGCTGAATCCGCACCTGGCAGACCTGCAGCCAAGCGGACGATAAGCAGGTGGGTCACCTCCTGCATAGAGCTCTGCTATGGGTTGGCGGGCATGGAGCCAACCACAGGGATAAGAGCTCATTCTACCCTCCATACCGCTGCATCGGTAGCTGCTTCCAGGGACGTCCCTATCCAGGATATCTGCAGGGCTGCTACCTGGAAGTCGGCACATGCCTTTATTACCCACTACCACATCGACCTTGAGTCACACCGAGATGCTGGTTTTGGGGCCTCAGTTCTCCAGTCCTTATTTCCCAAGTAAGTATCGGGGGTGTGCGCCTTGCCTCCCTCCTCCCGGAGAACTGCTAGGAGTCTGCCAATAAGTGTGGATTGAACAACATATCCATGCCGCTAGAAATACAGGTTACTCACCTGTAACAGGAGTTCTAGGAATGGTATATGTTGTTCATCCACACAACCCACCCGACCTCCCCTGCTTCGACGCACAACCTGGCTTCCAGCAGGTTAGATCTGGCATCATGGGGCGGAGTTGAGAGTTTTACCACCCAGGTGGGTGGGAGGAGCCAGCTTGAAGACCTTCCGGCAACAATTAAAGCGGCAAGGAACCTGCCAATAAGTGTGGATGAACAACATATACCTTTCCTAGAACTCCTGTTACAGGTGAGTAACCTGTATTTACTACTGTCTCCACGGGATTCAAATTGGAAGAACCCCAAATGTTATAGTATCTGCGTATGATACTCTAGTTTTTATTTTAACGTTAATAACTGTAAGTAGTCCCGAGATTGTACCCTTGCCCAGCCTACAATTAAATATTTTAAATGTGTAAAACACAGTTCTAGGGACATGGATATGTTGTTCATCCACACTTATTGGCAGGTTCCTTGCCGCTTTAAATCTTGCCGGAAGGTCTTCGTTAGCCTCCTCCCACCCAGTGGTGGTAAAACTCGCCTGCCCCATGACGCCAGATCTTCCTTACCTGGAAGCTCAGGTTCCTCCTTAACGCTTCTGCGATTAAGTTTTGGGCCTAAAATCCTTCGTTTAAAAAGAGAGAAAAAAACCTTTTATAACTTTCTCTGTCTTCCTTCAGGGGCTATGGCGGACAAATCGACTCGGATTCGGAGATGTCCCTGTGGGCAGAAGATGTCTCGACGGACCCGCACTCCACGCGTTTATTGCCTTGGCCAGGAGCACGACCCGCGGGCTTCGACCTGTGTTCCTCCTTCGGTCGTCCTCGAGGACCGCTGCCATCAGCCACTTCTGGGGCGTCGAAAGAAGATTTCCTCGGTCAAATCCAAAGAGGCCCGACTGGCAGTTTCAGGGCTGCGGATCCGCTGAACAACTAGAGGTTGGTCGCCTCAAGAGCAGGGCGGCTCAGGGCCCAAGTTCCTCTTCTGCGCCTTTGTCCTCTATCGCTTCAGGACCTCATATTCAGCTTCCTTTAAGGAGCTTTGCTTGACCCTCTCAACTAAAGGCAAGGGTCCTACTTCTTCCAGTCCGTTTCATCGGTCGAAGAAGTCTAAAGTGAGTCTCATCGTCGGCGCTCTTGGGAAGCGGGAAGATCCCCCTCCTAAATGGAGCAATCGACTTCGGTCGAATTCTAAGACCCGCCACTGGCTACGGTCCCCGTCCAGGCCAGGTGACTGAGTCTCCCGCCCGACGAGGTTGAGACTTTTCTTGACCCGTTAGATGGGTTGTCGGCTGAGAAGCTGAGATTCCCTCCTCGGTTGCCCGGTGAGGGCTGAGGATATCGTCGGCCTCCTTCCGGTGAATCAGGAGCCGTCGGTTTTGCCGACGAACCGGGGATCGCCGATCCTCGGCTCCCGCCTCACCGACCTCGGCCTAGCGAGATTCTCGATCTCGGTCTCGGACATCTTCAGCGATGTCCAGCGTTCCGTGGAAACACACAGACGGTCTCGGTCTCGGCACGCGGCAAGCGCATCGCCGGCTTCCTCTTCTTCCTCCTCGGCCGAGGAGGGAAGGCTTCAGCGTAAGCTACCAAAATACGAGGACCCTCATGTGGCAACAAATTTTCTGGCCAATAAGCCGGCTCAGGCCTCTTCTCCGGCCATTAAGTGGTTGCCACCGGACCGGGTAGTGGTCGAGGAGCCTGTTTCCAGGCCAGTTGTCCGACCTATTCCGGCTGCCCCACCAATTGTGGTGGAACCGCCTCCTCCTCAGCCGACAGCTGGGGCTCCGACGAAAGAATCGCAGTTGGCCCAAGGCCTTCCCCGTAGGCTGTCGGTCACTCTCACGCCTGACAAGCCTCGGCAAGTGGAGGGTGGCTCAGGCTCCAGGCAGCTATTCGACAACTCGTCGGAGTCGGATGACTCCTCCCTGTTCTCCAGGCGTTTTGACTTGGAGTCCTCTGGGGGGCAGTCAGTGGACGATAGCCCTTCGTCCTTCCTAGGACTTCTTAGGCTCATCTCAGAATCCACTGGGATGAAGCTTGAACCCATATCCAAACGGGCCAGATATCCTCTCACCGAGATTCTGGACCGAGGGGATTCTCCCACGGAGGCATTTCCAGTGGCCGAAGCCATTGTCGGGCCGGCCCTGGAACTTTAGCAGCGTCCGGCTTCCTGTCCTGCGCCTTCGGCCAGGATGGCCAGGAAATATGCTGTCCCTACTGGCTCTCTGTCCGGGTTTTCTGAACACCCCTCGGCTGAAGGGCTGGTCACGGACAGTGTTTTCGGTGTGCGGTAATGCCAGGGCGTGGACAAACCGCCCGACAAAGAGTCCAAGAAATTGGACTACTCAAGGGAAAGTGTATGCTGCCTCTTCTCGGCCTTCGCCAGGCCAGTTCGGCCGTCCTCATGGCACATTTCTCCCATGCCCTGTTGGGTTCCCTGGATGAGGCGGTCCCTCATCTTCCCGCTGACCTGCAGACTACGGTCAAGCAGGTGCGGGATCAGAGCAGGGCAGTAGCCAAACAACAGCTCCAGACTGCTCTGGATATAGGAGACTCATGTGCCCGGTCAGTGGCGGCCGCTGTGGCCATGCGTCGGTGGGCGTGGCTACGAATATCCACCTTTACCGCGGATACCCAGCACAAGCTGGCGGACGTTCCTTTCCTGGGAACAGACCTGTTCGGCCCTGGAGTGGAAGGCCACCTCCAGAGGATCGAAAAATCCAATGCCACCTTGGATTTGGTCTCGTCCGCACAGAGGGACAAGGGTCATAAGCCCCAGTCTAAGCCTTTTCGTCCCTCTACTCCCGCCGCACGCCCGGCCCAACAACAGCGTCAGGGCCAGCAGGCTAGACCTTGGTATTCCAAGCCCAAGCCATCGGCTTCCTCTAATAGGAAGCAAGGAGGAAAAGGCCCTGGTGGTCCCCAGGCCGGTCCTTCCTCCAAGCCTGCTAAGTGACGGGCTGAGGGGTGTCACCCCCATCCCCGTCACCTCGCCCCTGGTGTCCCCCGTGGGGGGACGGCTCCGACACTTCCTTTCCGCCTGGTCCGCTGTTACCACGGACAGGTGGGTTTTGGAGGTGGTGGGAAGAGGCCTGCCTCTGGAATTCGAGCAGGCTCCACCCTTCAGAGCCGTCGCCCCACGGGGGACTTTGGGGTCCCCAGAATCTCTACAGGCTCGTCGAGCCAACATAGCCCTCCTCCTTCAGAAAAGGGTGATAAAAGAGATAGAGGACCCTCCACCAGAACCAGGGTTCGTGTCCAGGTACTTCCTGGTCCCGAAGCGAGACGGGGGCTGGCCCATCTTAGACCTACGACCTGAACAAGTTCCTAAGGTCTCGAACCTTCAGAATGGTCACTCTGGCTCAGATAATACCATCTCTGGAACACGGCGTTGGTTCTGTTCTCTGGACTTCCAGGACCGTTCTTTCACGTCCCTATCCGTCCGTCTCATCAGAGATTCCTCCGCTTCAGAGCGGAGGGATCCCTCTTCGAGTTCCAGGCCATGCCCTTCGGCCTTTCTTCAGCTACCAGGGTCTTCACCAAATGCATTGCAGCGGTGACAGCTTTCCTGCCGCCAAGGGTCCGGGTGTACCCTTACCTGGACGATTGGCCGATAGCAGCCCCCTCCAGGTTGGAGGTGGAGCGGTCCAGAAATCTGGCCCTCCGGGTTTGCTCTCAACTGGGCCTCCTGGTCAACGAGGCCAAGTAGGAACTCGAGCCGAAGCAGGTGATATCCTTCATCGGGGCAGAGCTCGACTCTCTTCGAGCCAGAGCACGGCTCCCGGCGGACAGGGCCGAGGTTCTTACCTCCTTTGCCCAATCATTTCTGGTTGGGCATGGCCTCTCCCGGGACTTCCTGCGACTCCTGGGTCTTATGGCGGCCTGTACCAGCGTGTCCGTTGGGCACACTGGCACATCGCCCCCTCCAGTGGGGTCTGGCGGCCAGTGGTCACAGCGTTCGACCCTCTGGACCAGCGGCGTGTGGGCGACCAGGAGATGTGGAATGCTCTCCAGTGGTGGACCGCTCCATCCCATCTGCAGGAGGGTATCCCGTTTGTCCGCCCGAGCCGTGGTCTCTCTATCGACCGACGCCTCTTTGATGGGTTGGGGTGCCCATCTGGGGGAACACCGAGCGCACGGCCTCTGGTCCCCACGGGAGTCCCGATGCCATATCAACCTGCTGGAGCTCCGTGCGGTCCGCCTAGCTCTCACCGCCTTTGCTCCGTTTCTCCGGGGTCAAGTGGTCCGAGTCCAGACGGACAATACCACGACCATGTACTATCTAAACCGCCAGGGCGGGACGCGCTCCTTGTCTCTATGCAAGGAAGCTCTCTGCATCTGGTCACTAGTGCGCAGCCTGGAGGCGGATCTCCTGGCCATTCATGTGGCAGGAGCCTCCAACACCCTGGCCGATGCCCTGGGCGGATAGGGGCTGCATCATGCAGTGGTCTCTCCTGCCGGAGATAGTACAAGACCTGTTCTCCGCTGGGCACACCTCTGGTGGATCTGTTTGCCACCAGGGAGAACCGGGTTGAGCTGTTTCATGCCCGCCCCCTCAGCAGGGCTCGCTGCAGGGGGATGCCTTTTCGAGGCCGTGGACCCCAGGCCTCTTTACGCTTTTCCCGTTCTCCTGATTCACAGGGTCCTGCTGAAAGTGAGGAGGGACAAGCGCGGGTGATTCTGATAGCCCCAGACTGGCCTCGCCAGTTCTGGTACCAGATCTCCTCAGTCTCAGCTCCAGGACTCCGCGGCAGCTTCAGCTCGCCCGGACCTGCTCTCAGTCAATCAGGGAAGGTGTTCCATCCAGACCTTCAATCCCTGCACCTGACGGCCTGGTTCCTGGCTGCTAGAGTTCCAGGCCTTGGTCTTCGGACGAGGTCCTCAGCGTCGTTGAGGCGTCCCGTAAGGAGTCGACCAGAAAATGCTATGCCTTCAAATGGAAGAGGTTCTCCATTTGGTGTCGGGAAAAAGGGTTGGACCCTTTCTCGTGTCCTGTGGCGAGCATTTTGGACTATCTATGGTCCCTATCTAGTCAAGGGCTTAGGTCGGCGACCCTTAAGGTGCACCTGGCAGCCATTTCTGCTTGCAGGCGGGCGGTCAGCAGTCAGTGAGCGCAGGAAAAGTGGTCAGGCGCTTTTCAAAGGCCTTGATCACATTTCCCTCCAGTGCGGGAACCCCCACCCTGTGGGATTTACTGCTGGTACTGGCAAAGCTCATGGGCAAGCCTTATTCGAACCAATGCACAGGTGTGGTCTCCCCACCTGTGGAAAACCGCCTTCTTGGTGGCTATCCGTCAGCCAGAAGGATGGGAGAACTCCAGGCGCTAAGCATCGAGTCTCCTTACCTGGTCTTCCACAGGGACAAGGTTGTCCTACGCCCCCACCCGAAATTCCTTCCGAAGGTGGTGTCGGAGTTTCACCTTAATCAGGTATTGACTCTGCCGGTGTTCTACCCCAATCACACCTCGGAGGCCGAATATAGGCTCCATACTCTGGACCCTAGAAGGGCACTCGCTTATTATAAGGAGCGCACGGCTGAAATTCGGGGAGAGGTTCGCCAGCTGTTTGTCACCTACGCTGAAGCCGCACCTGGCAGACCTGCAGCCAAGCGGACGATAGGCAGATGGGTCACCTCCTGCATAAATCTCTGCTATGAGTTAGCGGGCATGGAGCCTCCCAGAGGGATAAGAGCTCATTCTACCCCATACTGCTGCATCGGTGGCTGCTTCCAGGGATGTCCCTATCCAGGAGATCTGCAGGGCTGCTACCTGGAAGTCAGCACACACCTTTATTTCCCACTACCACATCGACCTTGAGTCACGCCGGGATGCTGGTTTTGGGGCCTCGGTTCTCAATCTTTGTTCCCCAAGTAAGTATTAGGGGTGTGTGCCTTGCCTCCTCCTCCCGGAGAACTGCTAGGAGTCTGCCAATAAGTGTGGATGAACAACATATCCATGTCCCTAGAAATACAGGTTGCTCACCTGTAACAGGAGTTCTAGAATGGTATATGTTGTTCATCCACCTATTCCACTCGACCTCCTGGCTTCGCGCACAACCTGAGCTTCCAGCGGGCCAGATCTGGCGTCATGGGGCGGAGCCGAGAGTTTTACCACCCGGGTGGGTGGGAGGAGCTAGCTTGAAGACCTTCCGGCAAGATTTAAAGTGGCAAGGAACCTGCCAATAAGTGTGGATGAACAACATATACCATTCCTAGAACTCCTGTTACAGGTGAGTAACCTGTATTTTTCATCCTGGATTCAGTCAGGTGCAAAACACTGGCACCCGAGAGCAGTATTAGAGGGGTGCTGTACTGTTGGGGTGTGCCGTCCTTCGGATGAGACGTTAAACCAAGGTCCCTTCTACCCATCCTGTTGCTGTCCTGCTGGGTGTCTAGTGGCAGTAAAAGAACCCAAGGCATTCTTCGCAAAGAGTAGGGGACATTCCCAGTGTCTTGGCCAATATTCCCCTTCCCATAAAACTAGTTCATGTAATTGTCCAGGCTGTGTGTGGGTGATGATGTGCGATATGGTCACCACTAGACATTCAGTCACTTAAATACCAGGCTAGCATTGCTTGAAAAGCACTTTGGGATACATTGTGTATGAAAAGTGCTATATAAAATATTTTTCTTCTTCTTCTCATTCAAAAGGAGATTATCTGAAAATCTTACTCCCAGGTAATAGTAAAAATTTTGAGTTTCAATTTTTAAATTTGCCATGAATAGCCTTGGAGTCTGTCTTGTTCTGTTGCCAAAAACGACTAGTTTCGTTTTACCCCATTTGTAACCAAACTGCTGCCCTAACATATTGTAACAAAATAATTCATATTTTAGGCCTATGGCGACTGCTGCTTTGAAGTATGTAACCTAGAAAGCAGTTCTACTGGTGGTACTCCCATCTCCCAGAAGGCTGAGTGAGTTGCAAGCCCTCTGCACAGATACTAACTATATTTTATTTCATCTGGACAAGGTAGTCCTACGAACTAACAGAAAATTCCTCCCTAAAGTGGTGTCTGAATTTCATCTGAATCAGTCAGTCACACTTCCAGTTTTCTTTAGCGCAAAATCCAGATCAGGAGAACAGAAGCTTCAGTCTGGATGTTAAGAGAGCTCTGAGCTACTATTTAGGCCACACAAAGATTGTAAGGTTCACTAATACCCAGTTATACCAGAAGTATGCCACCTGGAAAGTAGTTTTACTGGTGGCACTCCCATCTGCCAGAAGGGTGAGTGAGTTGCAAGCCTTCTGCACAGTCCTAACTTTATTGTAGTTCACCTGGACAAGATAGTCTTATGAACTAACAGAAAATTCCTCCCTAAAGTGGTGTGTCTTCATTTTATCTGAATCAGTCAGTCACACTTCCGATTTTCTTTACAGCAAAATCCAGCTCAGGGGAACATAAGCTCCACAGTCTGAATGTTAGGCGTGCTCTGAGCTACTTCTTAAACCACTAATACTCAGTTTTAGGATTGTGAATAAGTTGTTCTAGACACATTTATTGGCATGTCCTTTCCCTTTAAGATTCTTGCCAAAGGGTCTAAAAGCTGACTCCTCCCACCTACCTGGGTGGTATATGCCTTGACTTCGCCACTTCATGCCAGATCTTCCTTTCCGCTGGAAGATTCAGGTTCCCTCCTTATCATTCACGCATTACTGTAGGCCCTGGCTCTTAAATCTATGGATTTCCCAAACTCCAACTCGTTAGAGTTTCTCCCAATCGATTTGCGATCTCGACCGTGATGGAGGACAAGTCCTCACCTGGTTTCCGCCGCTGCCCGTGCGGGCAAAAGATGTCTCGCACCGACCTGCATGCCTTGTGCGTTTATTGCCTGGGTCTCCGTCATGACACCCAGGTGTGCGAATGGTATTGCGCTTTTCATGCAAACGTCTTGGATGATCGTCTCGCACAGCTACAACTGGGCAGACCGGAAAAACAGAATCTGTCAGTCAAATCCAAGGAAGCCCATTGGGCAGTCCCTGTGGCTGTGAGGTCTGCCGAGGAGCTTGAACAGATGAAGACCTTCGAAGAGGAGGCAATTTGAGTTGTGGATCGGTCCTCTTCCATGTCCATCTTCGTCACGCTCAATCTGGGCTCCACCTTCTCAGGCTCCTTTCAGGAGTTGTGCCAGTCCCTCCCTACCAAGAGAGGGACCCCTTGGCGCATAGGTCTCTCAGTCCCATAAAAAGGACAAGGAGCCTAAGGAAACTTCGTCTTGCCGATGATCCTCCTGGAACCATAAGAGATCTCGGTCCCAGGAATCTGCTGCCTTGACTTTGGTCAAGGTTATGGCCTCGGCAACTGGCTTCACGGTACCCCTATTAGGCCAGCCGGCTAAGACACAGGACAACGATCCAGTTAAGATTATTCTCAACCCCATCAACCCGTCATTGCTCGATGAGGCCAACAACTCCTTATTCAGAACCCCGGTCCTGCCAGCCACTGAGGAGGAGATCCAGCCCACTGGGAATCCTCCCGTGGCCCAGATCCCTAACTAGGAAGTGCCACAGTTCTCCCCAGTGCCTTCTGAGCGACCCCATTGGTCCTCCTGATGATCCAAGTCAAGGTCTCGGATACTTTCGACCGATAGGCTGAAGAAGGCGCATAAGCACTCTAAGAAGCGGCGCCGCTGCCACTCTTCTTCATCCTCCTCAGATGAAAAGAGGCTTTGACGGAAACTCTGTCGATGCTATGAGGATTTAATGTGGAACAGCTCATTTTGTTCAGCCAGAAGTCAGCTCCAACTTCCACCCCAGCCATTACTTGACTATCACCCTCTAGGCTGACGCCTACTCCTCAGGAGCCTGTCTGCACCGTTCCTCTGCCCGCAGAGTCAGTCAGGACCATTCCGGCTCGACCAAAACTGGTCTCTCCACTGATTGTGGAGGAACTGCCACCAAAGCAGCCTCCTTCGGGGGCTCCTCCCAAAGAGTCTCAGCCCGTTCCGTCACCCTCACGCCCGACTATCCCAAGCAGGTACAAGAGCGACTCTGGTGGCCAGCCGATCTACCTGGACTCCTTGGAGTCCGAGGACTCTGACCTATATTCTTGCCCTTTAGATGAGGAATTTGTCGGTAGTCTTTCAACAGATGAAGGCCCCTCTTCCTTCATGGGCTTCCCCCATCTCATTTCCGAATCCACGGGGATGCCCTTAGACCCCGTTCAGAAATGGTCTGAATACCCCCTCACTGATATCCTCAAACGAGGGGATTCACCAACTGAGGCCTTCCCAGTGGCCGAGGCCATTGTCGGCTCGGCATTGGAGCTGTGGCAGCACCCTGCCTCCTTCCCTACGCCTTCAGCCTGCATGGCCTGCAAGTATGCGGTGCCCATTGGGTCCCTTTCAGGATTCACAGAGCATCCCTCGGCCGAGGGTCTGGTGACTGGCTCTGTGTTCAGGCAATCGAGTAATTCGGGAGACACTGATAGGCCCCCGGACAAAGAGTCCAAATAATTGGACCATTCGGCCCGGAAATTCTTTGTCGCCTCTTTGCTGGGCCTCCATCAGGCAAGCTCGGCTGTCATCATGGCACACTTTTCTCATGCCCTTCTGGGCTCTCTCAGTGAGGTTCTACCTCAACTCCCCGCAGACCTCCAGACCATGGTCAAGCAGGTCCATGACCAGGGATGGGTGGTTGCAAAACAGCAGCTCCAGACGGCCTTGAATCTCTGAGATTCTTGCACCCGTTTGGTGGCAGCCGCAGTTGCCATGTGCCACAGGGCTTGGTTGTGGGTCTCCACCTTCACGGTGGACACCCAGCACAAGCTGACTGATGTCCCTTTTCTGGGTACCGACCTTTTCCGCCCAGGTGTGGACAGTCACTTCCAGCACATCAAAAAGTCCATTGCCACCTTGGACTCTGTGACGTCTGCTCAGAAGGAATCCCAGGGTTCCAAAGAGCAGAAGAAGAAACCTTTTAGGCATTCTGCCCCTGCGGTCAAGCATCCCCATTTCCAATTGGGGCAACATCAGCAGCAGGCTCAACCTTGGCACCCTCGGCCCAAGTCAGGGCCCCTGGCGGCCCATAAACCCAAAGGATGGGGTTCAAGTGGTCCCCAAGCCAGACCCTCCTCCTTCAAGCCTGCCCAGTGACGGGATGGGTGTCACCACCCTCATACCCATCACACCAGTTCTGGGTCCTACCGTGAGGGGCTGGCTTCGCCACTTCCTTTTTACCTGGTCCACTGTTACAATGGACATGTGGGTTTTAGAAGTGGTGGGTCAGGGACTGTCTCTGGAATTTGAGCAGTGCCCTCCAAGCTGAGCCCGCATCCCATGGGAGGAAATATTGTCCATACACACTCAGTCGGCTCTCCAAGATGATATCATCCAACTTCTCCGCAAGGAGGTGGTGGCCAGAGTTGTGGACCCCCCCCTGTCAACCCAGGGTTTGTTTCCAGGTAATTCCTGGTCCCAAAATTGATGGGGGTCTGGCACCCCATTCTAGATCTGCACGACCTGAACCATTTTCTCAGGTCCCTCACATTCAGGATGGTAACTCTGTCGCAGATCATACCATCTCAAGCAAAACATGTGGTTCAAACAACATGAAGTCTTGCTGTATTCTGACTATATGCAGTTATCCCCAGCACTTGAACTGCTCCAGAGAGTAAAGGGGTAACTCAATGCAAGGGCATAGAGCGTTGAGCTCAAGTTCTGTTTTCAAACCTCTGTCTGTGGTACTCTGAAGTGTAACCGTCAGATTTCTTACTCCGTCTAACTGTAAAGACGCTCCGGAGATCCCTCCTGCGCTTTGGTCCAGTTCAAATCAGTCATTTTTTTTTCAAACTGTTGCTTCAATATTTCGGTATTCTTGCCTCTGTCTCGGTACCAGTAAGTGGTAGTAGTAGGTAGTGGCTATTTAGTGTATTGTTTGTTAAGAAATTGTTTTATTTCTCGGTTCTTTGCTGGTCGGTCCAGTTCAGAACTGACACTGATCTTCTTTTATTATATAGTATATTTGTGTGTGGTTTTTCTGGTGCTTATCTTTTCCTAAAAAAATCCGATATTAGGATTTTTTTGACCGACCCGTGATACGGTTGGAGCCATTAAGTGTGTAATCGCCTGGCCTAACCCCTGTGTAAGGTGATTTTTGTTTCAAGGCATGTCTGAGAAACCCAAGAAGAAATCCTGGACCCACTGGGTTTCAGCACTGTACCGAGTGTAAGGAGGCCTTTGCTAAGGTCGACCCTCACCTTGTGTGTGTGTGTGTGTGTGTGTGTGTGTGTGTGTGTGTGTGTGTGTTGTCTGGGGTTTGACCACATCAAGGAAGACTGCCAAATATGCAAAAACTTTCCCAAGGCCACTCTGGATAAACGTTTGAGTAGGCCGAGGAAGAAGGAGGCCGAGAAGTCCACTGACCTGGATGGCCAGCTTGGTTTATTTGCGGCCAGATCTGAAGAGGTGCCCACTGGCCTGAGCGATACCTTTTTGGGCAAACGGAGAGCCGATTCCACGGAATTGGTTCCGAGTAAGAGGAAGAGAAAGTCAGCCGGTTCGGATCTGGCTTCCCATGGTTTGACCACTGACGAGATAGCGAAAACGATTTCAATAGTTCAGTCGCTTTGTCCGGTTCTGACCGAACCGGCATCGTTTCAGAGCCGATCAGTTTGATCAGAAGTACTTGCTTCAGATATAGATCCTGAGGCATATTATGAGGGCAGTTGGGAGGAAGATGAAGATTATGAAGAAGAACAATGTGAAGGACTTGTTGAGCCAGTAGAGCCTGACATCTCCCCAGACAGGCCTTCTCATGCTTCTCCTCCCAGGCTTTCTGAGTCCCCTTCCCATTTCTTGTTTTACAAGAAGGTGTCTGAGACTCTTCAGCTTCCTATGGAGGAGGCTGAACAGGATCAGGAAGAACCTGACTATCTGGAAATGATGGATGTCCCAGAGTCATAAAGAGTGTCTATCCCCTTAAACAAATCCTTGGAGAAACAGAAACGAAAAATTGTACAGTTTGCAATATCCATTCCACCTGTGAAAAAAAAGAATGGACAGGAGGTATGCTTTGTCAGGTCCTGGGATGGAATTCCTTTCTAATCACAGCAGCCATGTTGGGGTAGTACAAGCTGCAGCCTGTGACAAGGCTGATATTCCCCTGGCATCTCACCCCCCAGATAAGGATTCCAGGAAAGTGGATGCCATGGCAAAAAAGGAGTACTTGACATCCTCTTTAGGACTCAGGCAATCAAATACATGGCATACACAGCCAGGTACCAGAAATCTATGTGGTATATGGTTCTGGAGCTGGCTATGAATGCCCCTTCCCAGCTAGCCAAGGAGCAGGAGCAGGTGGCTGCAAATGGTATTGAGGCATCCAAGGTGCAATTCCACGCTGCTGTAGACTCAAACGATGTTCTTTCCAGGATCATGGCTACATCTATCTCCATGAGGAGGTTTGCTTGGCTTAGGTATACCAACTTCTCACAGGATACCCAGGCTAAGGCCATGGATTTCTCTGTAATTGGTAATTCTCTCTTTGGGGATCAAACAGAGAATGACGTGAAAAAAATGGATGAGTACAGGACCACCTATAGGAGTGCTGCAGCAAAAGAGAAGCAGACCACTCCTCAGAGGCAGCAGTTTAGGAGCAGGCCTTTTTACCAAGCTCAGGCCCCCTCCTCTTCCTTTCAGCGTAGATGTTTTTTTAGGGGAAGGGGTAACTAAGAACCTATCAGCTACTCAGTCCAAGCCCCCTGCCAAGCAGACACCCTGAGGTGTCAGTCAGGGTCACCTCCCCAATCCCAGTAGGGGGCAGGCTGGCTAACTACTCCTAGGCCTGGGAGTCTATTACTTTAGACACATGGGTCCTTGAAGTAGTGAGCCAAGGACTTGCTCTCAGTTTCAAATGGTTCCCGAGACTGAGAGCAAGGTTCTCCAGTTCTCCCTCTCCCTTGGACACAAAGGCCTTAGAGGCAGAAGTCTCCTCTCTTCTGCCAGCAATGGGGAAGGTACCTTTTTGTCACAGGTGAAAAGGACTGTATTCAAGATACTTCCTACCCCCAAAAAGACAAGGGAGTGGCAACCCATATTGGATTTAAGGTACCTGAACAAACATCTGACAAAACCAAAGTTCAACATGGTGACTCTGGGAATAATTCTTCCCTCTCTGAGACCAGGAGACTGGCTAGCCTCCCTGGATCTCAAGGATGCCTACTTCCACATACCTGTCAGACATTCCCACAGAAAGTACCTCAGGTTCGAGTTGATTCAGGGCTATGCCCTTTGGCCTTACATCTGCTGCAAGGGTGTTCACCAAGTGTCTTGCAGTAGTGGTAGCATTCCTCCGGAGGCAGGGCATCCTTCTGTTCCCTTATCTGGACAACTGGCTCCTAGTGGGCCAGTCCTCAGACCAAGTCAAGTCAGCCTTAGAGGTCACCCAATGACTTCTAGAATCCTTGGGCTTCATTCTAAATTTAGAGAAGTCTGTTCTAGAGCCAGCCCAGCTTCTCACCTTCATAGGGGTGGAAATAGATACATTTCAGGCAAGAGCATTTTTCCATCTCTCAAGGGTTCAGTCATTAGTCACTCTGGCCTCCTCTTTTTGTCCTCTAGTGTCTTGTCCAGCCAGACACTTGCTACAACTGCTGGGCCACATGGCAGCTTCCACAACAGTGGTTCAGGGAGCAAGATTTCAGATGAGGGATATACAATTTCATCTCAGATCTTACTGGTCTCAGAAAAAGGACCCTCTCTCCAAACTGGTTCCAGTCTCCAAAATCTTGGTCCAGGCCCTTCAGTGGTGGTTGGAGGAAGACAATCTTCGACAAGGGATCCCCTTAATCAGTCAGGTCCCTTCTGTAATTCTCACCACAGGTGCCTTCCTGTTGGGGTGGGTGGACCACCTAGATCATCTTACAGCTCAGGGAACTTGGTCACACCAGGAGTCTACACATAAATCTGCTCGAATTAAGAGCTGTCTTCCTAGCACTTCAGACATTCTCAACAGTGGTCCAAGGGAAAGTAGTGTAGATCAGAACAGACAATACCACAACCATGTGGTACATCAACAAACAGGGAGGCACTTGGTCTGTGACCTTGTGCACAGAGGCCATGAAAATCTGGTCTCTAGCTTATTCCCTTCAGGCTTCCCTGATGGCTGTGAATCTCCCAGGGAAGGACAATATTCTAGTAGATGCTCTCAGCAGGATTTCTCAGGGTCACCACGAATGGACCCTGAACCCTTTCAATCTTCAATCCAAGTTCAGGAGATGGGGCACCCCAAAGATAGATATTTTTGCAGCCCTGGACAGTCATCAGCTTCCTCTTTATTGTTGCAGACCACCCTTTCTGGGTCCTGTTCCTCAGGATGCTCTTCTACTAAATTGGACAAGCAGGTTTCTGTACGCATTTCCTCCTTTTCCTCTGATATTCAGGGTCCTGATAAAAATCAGGTCTCAGCCTTGCAGGGTTATTCTAGTGGCTCCAGACTGGGCCAGACAGCCTTGGTATCCTCTATTGTTGTCACTGTCACTAACAGTGCCCTTGTGTCTTCCCAGGCAACACAATCTCCTCACCTCCTTTCAGGGGAGGATTCTGTACCCCAACCTTCAGACTCTCAGGCTCAAAGCCTGGCTTTTGAAGAGCTAGAATATGCAAGTCTGCATCTTTCCCAATCAGTCCTAAATATTTTAAAAGTTAGCAGGAAGCCTGCTACTAGGAAGACTTACAACTCCAAATGGAAAAGATTTGGGTTTTGGTGTTCCAGTAGGCAAACTAAACCAGAGCTGGCTGATATTGCCACTGTTTTGGACTATTTGGTACATCTTAACAGTTTAGGCCTCCGGCCTTCTACTCTTAAAGTACATTTGGCAGCTGTGTCTGCCTTTCTTTCTGCTGGTAAGGGCTCTGCCCTAGCTTCTCATCCAGTTTTCAAGAAATTCTTCAAAGGTTTGGTCCATGTCAATCCTGCCTTTAGGGAGCCTACTCCTTCTTGGAATCTGAACATCTGTATTGCACAGCTTATGCAACCTCCTTTTGAACCTTTATCTTCAGCTGAGCTGAAATACTTGATTTGGAAAACTGTATTCCTGGTGGCCATTTCCTCTGCAAGGAGGATCAGTGAATTACAGGCCTTGTCAGAGGAACCTGATTTAATTTCCTTTCATGGGGATAAGGTGGTCCACACCAATAGAAAGTTCCTTCCCAGGGTGGTGTCAGACTTTCACCTGAACCAGTCTATGTCTTTGCCTGTCTTTTTCACTGATCATTCTTCCTCTGGAGGGAGGAGGTTACACAGTCTTGATGTGAAAAGGGCTCTTAGTTACTATATTGACCATACTTAGGCCTATAGGAAGGACTGCTGTCAGTTGTTTCTCACTTATGGTGAAGTGGGAAAGGGCAAGCCTGCTACAAAGAGGTCTATTGCCAGGTGGATTGTCTCTTGTATTCAATTCTGCTACTCTAAACTTGGGAAGGAGCCTCCCTCAGGCCTGGGGGCTCATTCTACCAGAGGTACAGCTGCTTTGGTTGCAGCAACTAGAGATATACCTTTTGTGGACATATGTAAAGCAGCTACCTGAAAATCGTTTCACACCTTTAACAAGCCTTACTCTTTAGACATTCAGTGACAAAGTGATGCTAGGTTTGGCACAGCTGTGCTGCAGATCTTGTTCCCAAAATAGGTTCTGTAACTCCCTCCTCCAAGGGAGTACTGCTTGGTAGTCTGCATATAGTCAGAATACAGCAAGAGTTCATGTTTGAAGAAAAAATTACTCAACCAAAGTAATGCTGTTTCTTCTAATGGAGTCTTGCTGTATTCTGACCCCCTACCTGCCACCCCTCCTGGAAGCTAGTAGTTTTGGGATGTGGTGGGGCAGGCACAGTGCTGCAACCCAGAGGTGTTCTGGACATGCCTCCATCTCTTAGGGTTTTTGTTTCTTTTAGTTTGGTGAATCACTACCTGTT
Organism: Neoceratodus forsteri; assembly: GCA_016271365.2. Lineage (NCBI taxonomy): Eukaryota > Metazoa > Chordata > Ceratodontiformes > Ceratodontidae > Neoceratodus > Neoceratodus forsteri. The sequence continues at coordinate 969,934,632 of CM057454.1, read as the reverse complement.
GTATTGTTGTTAGGTTTTCTTGACTTGAGTCTTTGACCCTAAAACCTTGTTTTGCCATTTGACACAAACACTTTGAAACAATTTCTTTCTTTGAGTTAGTTAGTTTAATGCTAATAAGAATCTGATGGTTACACTTCAGAGTACCACAGACAGAGGTTTAAAAACCAAGCTCGAGCTCAATGTTCTATGCCATTTCATAGAGTTAACCATTTACTCTCCGGAGCAGGTCAAGTGCTGGGGATAACTGCATATAGTCAGAATACAGCAAGACTCCATTAGAAGAAACGGCATTACTATGGTGAGTAATTTTTTCTTCTGCTCTCTGGATCTGCAAGATGTGTTCTTTCACGTTCCGATCTGTCCGTCTCACCAGAGGTTTCTTCACTTTCGGGCAGAGGGAGCCCACTTCAGGTTCAGAGCCATGAGGTTCGGCCTGTCATTGGCACCCAGGGTCTTCACCAAATGCATTGCAGTGGTGGCGGTCCATCTTCACCATCAAGGGGTCTGGGTGTACCTGTCTTGATGACTGGCTCATAACGGGTTCCTCCACAGAGAAAATGGAGAGGTCCAGGGACCTGGCCCTCCAGACCTGCATCGATCTTGATCTCCTTCTCAACGAGACTAAGTCAGAACTCATACCTTCACAGATGATCTGCTTCATCAGGGCAGAGCTCGATTCTTGCTGAGCCAGAGCCAGGCTCCCAATGGACAGGGTGGAGGTTCTCTCCTCCTTTGCCCAATCATTTCTGGTTGGGCATTTACACCCTGCCCGGGACTTCCTGAGACTTCTGTGGTACATGACGGCCTGCACCTCCATGGTCGATGGGCCTGGTGGCATATGCGCCCCTTCAATGGGAACTGACTAGCCAACGGACTCAGCGCCATGGTCATTTTGATCAGCTGGTCACAGTGACCCAGAAGATGTGGGACGCTCTCCAATGGTGGACCATCCTGGCACATTTGCAGAGGGGATACCATTTGTCCATCCCGAGCCGATGCTTATCCTCATGACCAATGCCTCTTTTACGGGCCGGGGTGCCTACATGGCGAATCACAGAGTCCATGGACTCTGGACCCCTGAGGAATCTTGATGTAGTACCAACCTGCTGGAGCTCAGAGCAGTCCGACTGGTGCTGTCAGCTTTCGCTCCACTCCTTCGGGGTCAAGTGGTGCAAGTCCAGACAGACAACACCATGACTATGTACTATCTCCACAAGCAGGGCGGCACACACTCCTGGCATCCGTGCAGGGAAGCACTCCACATCTGGACCCTTGTGTGCCGACTAGCAGCAGATCTCCTAGCCATCCATGTGGCAGGAGCCTCAAGGCAACTGGCGGACGCTCTCAGCCATGTGGGTGAGATGTCCCATGAGTGATCTCTCCATCCAGATATAGTACACAACCTGTTCTCCCACTAGGGAAAACCTCAGGTAGATCTGTTCACCTTTGGGGGAATGTGAAACTGAGACTATTTCATGCCTGCCCCCCTAAGCAGGGCTTGCTGCTGGGGGATGCCTTCTCAAGGCCGTGGAGCCCAGGTCTCTCCTATGCTTTCCCTCCACTTCCCTTGGTTCACAAGGTGATCCTCCAGGTCAGAAGGGAGAAGGCACAGGTGATCCTGGTAGCCCCCGACTGGCCTCGCTAGTTCTGGTATCCAGATCTCCTCAGCCTCAGCTCCAGATCCCCGAGGCATCTTCCAGTACACCCGGACCAGATATCATTAAATCAGGGGAAGATATTCCATCCAGACCTTCAGTCCCTGCACTGGACAGCCTGGTTCCTGAGCAGCTAGAGTTCGAGGCTTTGGGTCTCTCTGAGGATGTACTCACAGTCGTGGAAGCATCCAGAAAGGAGTCGACTGGGAGGTGCTATGCTTTCAAGTGGAAAAGGTTTTCCATTTGGTGTCAGGGTAAGGGTTTGTTCCCTTTGTCCTGTCTAGTGGCTAGTATCCTTGACTACCTTTGGTCTCTGTCCAAAGGGGGTCTTTGGTCTACGACCCTTAAGGTGCACCTGACAGCTATCTGTGCTTACCAGGCGTGGGCTGTCAGCAGATGGTGGCACAGGAGAAGGTGGTTTGGTGCTTCTTGAAAGGCCTAGACCATACTTCCCCTCCGGTGCATAAACCACCACCACAGTGGGATCTACTGCTCATACTGGCAAAGCTCATGGGCAAGCCATTCAAACTGATGCACAGGTGTGAGATGTCACATCTGTTGTGGAAGACCACCTTCTTGGTGGCTATCACATCAGCCAGGACTGGGGAGCTACAGGCGCTCTCTGTTAAGTCTCCTTACCTGGACTTCCACAGGGACAAGGTTGTCCTGCACCCCCTACCCGAAATTCCTTCCAAAGGTGGTGTCAGAGTTTCACCTTAACCAGGTGTTGACTCTGCCAGTGTACTACCCCAGTTACACCTCGGATGCCAAGTACAAACTCCATACTTTGGACCTGAGACAAGTGCTCTCTTATTATAAGGAGCGGATGGCTGAAGTTCGAGGAGAGGTTTGCCAGCTGTTTGTCACCTACACTGAAGCTGCACCGGGCAGACTTGCAGCCAAGTAGACAGTTGGCAGATGGATTACATCATGCATTGATCTCTGCTGTAGGTTGGTGGGTAAGGAGCCTCCCATGGGGATAAGAGCTCACTCCATCTGCCATACTGCTGCATCGGTGGCTGCTTCCAGAGACATCCCTATCCAGGAAATCTGGAGGGCTGCTACCTGGAAGTCAGCAAAGACCTTCATTACTGATTACTATTACCCATTGACCTAGAGCCACACCAGGATGCTGGTTTTGGGGTCTTAGTTCTCCAATCTCTGTTACCCAAGTAAGTATTGAGGGGTATGCACCTTGCCTCCCTCCTCCCAGAGAACTGCTAGGAGTCTGCCAATAAGTGTGGATAGAACAAAATATCCACGATCCTAGAAGAACAGGTTCCACACCTGTAACAGTAGTTCTGGGAGTGGTATATGTTATTCATCCACACGGACCCAGCCGACCTCCCTGGCTTCGACGCACAACCTAAGCTTCCAGTGGGCAAAGATCTGGCGTCAAGGGGTGTATCCGAGGCTTACACCACCCGAGTGGATGGGAGGAGCCATCTTTTAGATCTTCCGGCAAGAATCTTAAAAGGAAAGGACATGCCAATAAGTGTGGATGAACAACATATACCACTCCTAGAACTACTGTTATAGGTGAGTAACCTGTTCTTATTTATCACCTGTGATGAAGTGGGGAAAAGTAAACCAGCATCCAAGGGAAACTTTTCTTGTTGAATAGTTTCCTGCATACAGTTCTGTTGTGGCAAAGCAGGCAAGCTGCTACCTGATGATTCTAGGGCTTACTCCACAAGGGATGCTTCTGCCTCTGTGGCAACATCAAGGTAGGGGCACCACCTTTTAAGAAGCCCAATGTAGGACATTTCTTACTGAAACATGATTTTTCGCAGGACAGTACGTAACTTCGACAAATGCAACAGACTTGTTTTCTCCATATAACCAGAAGCAAGGCTAAGCATTGTAGTTGTTTAGTTGCTTCTATTGTTTCTTATCATTTTACGGTATTTTAAGTTACGGTATTAGTTTTCTGTGACACTTAGTGGAAAATTAGAAAATATTTTTTCTACTATAAAGTTAGGATATGTAGTATTTTTCATGTTTTTTGCAGGACACAGCTGCCCAAATCAGGACTGTCCTGCGATAATCAGGACAGGTGGTAACCCTACATCAATGGTGTTTCCCTGCAGGAAATCTGTAAGGCAACTACCTGGAAAACAGTACACACTTTCACAAAGCACTGTTGTCTGGGCATGCAGTCCCTGAAGGGATGCCAGTTTTGGCACTGCTGTGTTTCAGAACCTTTTCCCTAAGTAGGTTCTGTACCCAGCCTCCCAAGGTACTGCTATGGAGTCTGCAGTTGTTAAGCACAAGTGAGGGATTCCTGGGGTTTGAAGACAAAATTATTCACTGTAGTAATGTTGTTTCTTCCAAAAGGGATCCCTCACTATGGTTAACAATCCCTACTCCCTACCTTCATTTCCAGAACCTGGTAAAAAGTTCACACAGGAATCGGTTCTTTCTGTTTGCTTTACCATTACTTGTTACAGTTCCTTTACAGCTAATATTTGGTGATCGCAGCTATTTCAATTTTTCATAACATTTCAAAAACAATTTCTGCCATGTTGAAACAGTTTTGCAAACTTTTTACAGTACTTTTTTATATATTTTTTGTAGCCATTTAGCTAGTTTTAGTGGTCACTGCTCACCCTAGGTTTAGAAATAACTCTGACATTAGAATACTGTGGTGAACATGACAACACAGCAGAGTTTGAATTTCATTCTAAGTTCTCTAACATAAAATGAACATAAAATTATAACGCTCTGGGGTGGCTCATTCCACGGGAATTATTGCAGTTGTTAAGCATAGTGAGGGATCCCTTTGGAAGAAACATAACTATGGTAAGTAATTGTTTCTTTCTTATCAAGCTTTTATAAAAGTGTTGCTGAAATGCAAAGATGTATCTTTGCTGCCACTAACATGTGGCTCTGTTGCTCATGCTTGTGCAAATGCTTTTTCTCCTTCCAAAGCATCTACCAGTCAAGGGACTGCCTAGATGGGTATCTTCATCCCCTTCAATTCAGCATAGGCAAAAACAGAAGAGACAGCTATGCACCATTTCCTCAGCAGCCCTCTAAAAGGAAAGCAGGTGCTTTTCTGCCTTGCCAGTGTTTAGCATGCGGACTTGTCTGATCTCCCAGGCCTGCCTGCTTTTTTTTTTTAATTTTATCTATTGCCTATTCTCCATGTCATTGAGGCTTCAGCTGGTCTCTTCTGCATACTTGCTCTGCCAATAGTCATGCTGCAGGGATCCATTCGTTCAGGGCTCTGTTAGAAGTTCCCTATGGCATCACCCTTAACCACACGCCTTCCAGGATACTTCGTGATCAGCTGGGCCACAACTGAAGAAATGAAAATGCCGTTTGAGCTAAGGCCTCAAAATGTTGAAAGTGTGGTGGGTGCCAGGGACCCTCAAGCTCACAAACACATTTCCAGTGTGCCTTACTTGCTTAGAGGAAAAAGGGCAGCTGCCGCACAGTCAGCTTCTTCTCTTCCTCCTCCTCCTTCTCCAGGGTCAGGAGTACCTTCGCCCTTATCCAGAAACCACCCAGTCTAACGCCGCTGCCTCAAAGGATACCAAGAACGAGGAGCACTTGGATGACGGTGGGCTCAGGGAGGGTTAGAGAGGTTAGGCAGAGGCACATCCCAAATCCTATTCCACTCCAGAACTCATATGCCACATTGACAAACTGGGACAACCAGACAGAGGTACCCAGAGAAGTGGAAGGGAAGGATGTGGAGGTCAACCAAGGAGGTGATCTCAGTGGGGAGAGCAGTGGAGAACAGAAAAGGAGGAAGCAAATCCTGGTAGGGGACTCTATCGTAAGAGGGATCCAGCAAGGAACACAGGAGGGGGCGGACAGGGAGGTGAGATGCCTACTAGGTGCCACAGCATTGAGGGATGGCAGGAAGATCCTGTGGATCACCAGGAAGGCAAGACGGGAGGGTCAGCTGGATGTCATCATCCATCTAGGTACTAATGACCTATCAAACGGGGAGCCTAAGGAAGTTCAGGAAGAGTTTAGGAAATTGGGGAAGGGTCTTAAGCAAGTAAGTACTTCAAGTCTCCTTCTCGGAAGTACTATGTGTGAGAGGCATGGAAGAGCGTAGGGGCACACGCACCAGGAACTTTAACTCATGGTTGAAGAACTGGTGCTGTGAGGAAGGGTTTAGATTCATTGGTGACTGGGGACCCACCTTAAGAAATGGAGGCTTGTTCAAGCCTGACGGCAAGCACAAGTCCTCGAAGGGGAATCCAAGCACTCAGTGATAAGTTTAAATGCTACATTGACAAGCATTTGGCAGGCCAGCAAGGAGGGTACCTAATTGCCCACTCCCACAGCTAGCAGTGGAACCAGTGAATAGGAGGTGTGGATATCTCTACAAAGCAGTGTGCAAAAGATGGAGATAGGCACTCAAGAGGTGGATAAGCAGAAAGGGGGCAAAATTCAACAGAAAGGAGACAGCAGGGAGAACCAGGGATAAAGGATAACCAGGGAGGGAGCTGAAGTAGAACAGCCAAACAGTCCAGGGAGTTCAAATCATGGAAAACCATGTGTACCAATGCCAGGGGCCTTTGCAACAAAATGGAGGATCTGGAGACTATCATGGTGCAGTCTGACTTGGACATTGTGGTCATCACAGAGACCTGGTGTAATGATAACTGTGACTGGGAGATGGCCATACCCAGCTACAACATATTCAGAAGAGACAGGGCAGGCAGGAAGGAAGGAGAAGTGTCACTTTATGTGAAAGATGGCATAAAGGCCACAGAGATGCAGGAGGAACAAAATGGGGGAGAGATACTGTGGGTTAAGCTGGAAAGGAACATGGGGTCAACCATCCACTCAGGAGTGGTCTACAGACTAGCAGCCCAGGAGGAAGAAACAGGGAGCTGATGCTAGCCATCCAAAGGATGGCAGACAAGGATGAGGTGGTGCTGGTTGGAGACTTCAGTATTCCAGACATGGACTGGAGCCTCCCAGCAGCAGCATCAACCAATAGCAGATCTATCCTGGACTCCTTTCAAGGTACCTTCTTCAAGCAACTGGTCATGGAACCAACTCAGCAGAAGGAAATACTGGTTCTAGGGACATGGATATGTTGTTCATCCACACTGTCTGGCAGGTTCCTTGCCGCTTTAAATCTTGCCGGAAGGTCTTCAAGCTGGCTCCTCCCACCCACCCGGGTGGTAAAACTCTCGGCTCCGCCCCATGACGCCAGATCTTCCTTACCGCTTGGAAGCTCAGGTTCCCTCCTTAACACTCTGCGTGATAGACTGGATCCGGTTCTTCCGATCTTTGGTTTGCCCGAAACTAATTTTAAAATTTTCAAGACTTTGGTCAACTTTCTCCCTCGTGGCTGCGATGGACAAATCGACTCCCAGTTTTCGGCGGTGCCCTTGTGGGCAGAAGATGTCCAGGACGGACCCACACTCCACGTGCGTTTACTGCCTCGGCCTAGAACACGACCCGCAGGCCTGTGAGTCATGCTGTTCGTTTTCAGCCAACGTCCTGGAGGACCGTGCTGCCCAGTTACAGCCTGGGTGCCCCGAGGAGCGCTACCCACCGGTTAAGTCGAAGGAGGCCCGTTGGGCGGTTACTATGGCAGCTGGCTCGGCTGAGCAGCTTGAGCAGATGATCGCCCTCGAGGAGGAGGCGGCCCAGGCCGCATCATCCTCTTCCTTGGTCGCGGCGTTTATCCCGCTGTCTCTGGGTACCTCATATTCAGCTTCATTCAAGGAGCTTTGCCAGTCCCTTTCTATGAAGGGAGAGGGCCATCAGGACATTCCTCTCGGTCCAAACAGAAGGACTCTAAGGGTAAGTCCCATCGTCGGCTTTCGTGGGAGTGGGAGCGGTCTCCTTCCCCGGACAGCCGACTGTCGACTTCGGTCGACGTTGCGGCTAAGGCCGCTGGCTTCACGGCGTCCCTGTCAGGCCAGCTGGCCGAGACACCCGTTGACGCGGTTGAGATTTTTCTCGACCCGTCGGACGGGCTGTCGACTGGTGAGGCCAAGAACCCTTTTTTCACCAGTTCCCCCGGTGGTGACCAAGGATCTGCCTGCGCCCCTGGTGCAGCAGTCCCCGACTAAGGCATCCAAGCCGAGGGAAGGTGTCCCCCGCTCCTTCCCAGACCTGTCCTCAGAAACACTGAGGATCTCGGTCTCGGTCTTCTTCTCGGTCCAGCCGATCCCGCCAAAATTGGCGGTCTCGGTCTCGGCACCGAGGTAAGCGGCACCACCGCTCGTGCTCTTCTTCCTCCTTGGAAGAGGGGAGGCTTTGGCGCAAATTGCGTCGACGCTATGAGGACCTGATGTGACAGCAGTTACTTCTGTCCAGGAGCAAGTCGACGCCAACGCCCTCCCTGGCCATCAAGTAGCTGTCACCCGGGCGGCCGAAACAACCCCTCCCCGTAGTCGAGATGCCCAAGCCTGGGTCGGTTGTTTGGTCAAAACCTGCTGCCCCACCGATTGTGGTGGAACCTCCGCCTCCACAACCGAAATCGGGGGCACCGACGAAGGACTCTCGGTCGGGTCAAGGCCTGCCCCACAGGTTGTCAGTCACCCTCACTCCCGACCGTCCTCGGCAGGTGGAGGGTGGCTCAGGCCCCAGGCAGCTCTTCGCGGACTCCTCCGAGTCCGACGAAGACTCCTCCCTGTTCTCCAGGCCAGTTGACCTATAGTCCTCTGGGGGCCAGTCGTTGGACAAAAGCCCATTGTCCTTCATGGGTTTGCTTAGGCTCATCTAGGAGTCCACCAGGGTGCAGCTCGAGCCCTTATCCAAATGGGCCAAGTATCCCCTGTCGGAGATACTGGACTGTGAGGATTCCCCCACGGAGGCCTTTGCGGTGGCTGAGGCCATTGTTGGCCCAGCCTTGGAGCTTTGGCAGCGGCCTGCTTCCTGCCCTGCGCCTTCGGCCAGGATGGCCAGGAAGTATGCGGTCCCTACCGGCTCTTTGCCCGGGTTTTCGGAACACCCCTCTGCCAAGGGGTTGGTCACCGATAGTGTTTTCTGGTGTTCCGGGAACGCTAGGGACGTGGACAAGCCCCCCGACAAGGAGTCCAAAAAGCTGGACTATGCCGGATGCGTCCTCCGTTGGCCTCTGCCAGGCCAGCTCGGCCGTGCTGATGAAACACTTCTCCCATGCCCTCATGGGCTCCCTGGATGAAGTGATCCCTCATCTCCCGGCCGACCTGCAGACCACAGTCCGGCAGGTTCAGGACCAGGGTAGGGCAGTGGCTAAGCAGCAGCTCCAAATGGCTCTGGACATAGGAGACTCCTTTGCCAGATTGGTTGCTGCCGCGGTGGCCATGCGCCGCAGAGCATGGCTGAGGATATCCACCTTCACAGCGGATACCCAGCACAAATTGGTGGATGTCCCCTTCTTGGGGACCGACCTCTTCGGCCCTGGAGTGGAAGGTCACCTCCAGCGGATCGAGAAGTCCAGTGCCACTCTGGACTCTGTCACCACCACCCAGAAGGACAATGGCCGCCGACAGCAGCAGCATAAGTCCTTTCGCCCTTCTGCGCCTGCGGCATATCCGGCCCAACAGCACCAGCACCAGGGCCAGCAGGCTCACGCTTGGCGTCCCAAGCCCACAGCTTCCTCCAATAGGAAGCAGGGAAGTAAAGGCCCAGGAGGTCCCTCGGCCGGTCCCTCCTCCAAGCCTACCCAGTGACGGGTTGGGGTTTCGCCCCCAGCCTCGTCACTCCCCGGTTCCCCATGGAGGCGCTCCATACTTCCTTTCTGCCTGGTCCGCTATCACCATGGACGCTGGGTGTTGGAGGTGGTAGGAAAGGGCCTGCCTCTGGAGTTAAAGGCAGGCCCGCCCTTGAGCCGTCGCCCCTCGCGGGGGGCCACCGAGAGTCCCGCAGCCTCTCTGTCGGCCCGCCAAGCCAATATTGCCCTGCTCCTCGAAAAAGAGGTGATCAGAAAGGTGGCGGATCCTCCTCCAGACCCGGGGTTTGTGTCCAGGTATTTCCTGGTCCCAAAACGGATGGGGGACTGGCGCCCCATTCTCGACCTACACGACCTGAACAGGTACCCAAGGTCTCGGACCTTCAGGATGGTCACTCTGGCTCAGATAATCCCATCCTTGGAACGAGGCATGTGGTTCTGTTCCCTGGACCTTCAGGACGCATTCTTTCACGTCCCAATCCGTCCACCCATCAGAGATTCCTCCACTTCAGAGCGGAGGGATCCCTTTACGAGTTCCGGGCCATGCCCTTCGGCCTTTTCCTAGCTCCCAGGGTCTTCACCAAATGCATGGCAGTGGTGACAGCATTCTTGCGGTGCTGAAGGGTCCGGGTGTACCCCTACCTGGACGACTGGCTGATTGCAGCCCCCTCCAGAGCGGAGGTGGTGCGATCCAGAGATCTGGCCCACCAGGTTTGCTCTCAGATTGGCCTCCTCATCAACGAGGCCAAGTCGGAACTCGTGCCAAAGCAGGTGATACATGTCATCGGAGCAGAGCTCAACTCTCTTCGAGCCAGAGCACGGCTCCCGGCGGACAGGGCCGAGGTTCTTTCCTCCTTTGCCCAATCATTTCAGGTTGGGCAATCGCACCCTGCCTGGGACTTCCTGGGCCTCATGGCAGCCTGCACCAGCGTGGTCCGTTGGGCCCGCTGGTACATGCATCCCCTCCATTGGGGCCCTGCCAGCCAATGGTCACAGCACTTCGATCCTCTGGATCAGCTAGTGACAGTGACCCAGGGAATGTGGACCGCTCTCCAGTGGTGGACCGTTCCAGCACATCTGCAGGAGGGCATCCCGTTTGTCTGCCCCGAGCCGACGGTCTCTCTATCGACCGATGCCTCTCTGACTGGTTGGGGTGCCCATCTGGGGGAGCACAGAACGCACGGTCTCTGGTCCCCTCGGGAGTCCTGATGCCATATCAACCTGCTGGAGCTTCAAGCGGTCTGTCTAGCTCTCACCAACTTTGCTCCGTTTGTACGGGGTCAAGTGGTTCAGCTCCAGATGGACAATACCACGACCATGTACTACCTAAACCGGAGGCGGGGCGTGCTCCATGCCTCTGTGCAGGAAGCTCTCGCATTCGGGTCACTGTGCGCAGCCTGGAGGCGGATCTCCTCGCCATTCACATGGCAGGAACCTCCAACACCCTGGCCGATGCCCTAAGCCGGATAGGGGCTGCGTCTCACGAGTGGTCTCTCCTGCCGGAGGTAGTACAAGATCTCTTCTTCCACTGGGGCATGCCTCAGGTGGACCTGTTTGATTCCAGGGAGAATGCGAAGCTGAGACTGTTTCATGCCCGCCCCCCTCAGCCGGGCTCGCTGCAGGGGGATGCCTTCTCGAGGCCGTGGACCCTGGGCCTCTTCTATGCCTTTCCCCCATTTCCCTTGATCCACAAGGTGCTTCTCAGGCGAGAGGGACAAGGCACAGGTGATTCTGGTAGCCCCAGACTGGCCCGCCGATTCTGGTATCCAGATCTCCTCAGTCTCAGCTCCAGGCTCCCGAGACGGCTTCCAGCCCACCTGGACCTGATCTCAGTCAATCAGGGGGAGGTATTCCATCTGGACCTTCATTCCCTGCACCTGACGGCCTGGTTCCTGAGCGGTTAGAGTTCCAGGCTTTGGGTCTTGGGGTGGGGGCATAGGTAAAGGAGTGCAGGAGAATACTCAGGGGTCACATAGGGAACCTGGCAGAGGGGGTCCAAAAGGACACTACCAAGGAAGCAGGCAGGTAACTGGGGGCCCTCACAAAGGGGGGACGGAGGGACAACATTCTCAGGAAGTAGGCAGATGGCCAGGGCTGGACAGAAGGAAGCAAAGGCGGGGAAGTGGATCAGACCTTACACTCAGTAACCCGCTTCAATTCTTTCTTCTGCTCAAGGATGAGGGGGTGATGTAGCCATGACAGGGTAGTTAGAGATGGAAAGGGAGTGGAGGCAGGAGGCAGGGCCAGATAGCAGGAAGAGCAGGGGGACCTGGAATGCAGGAGAATGGGGGGGCAGTGAATCAGAAGCAGGAGGGCAGGGGAAGAGGAGGAAAGCATAAGGAGAAGGACCAGTTGGGAGGAAGGAAAGGAGAAGGACCAGAAGTACAAGGAGGATTCAGTAAAGGGAGCTGAGGGTTTAGGCCAGGGAGCACAACTAGCAAGGAGGAACTAAATGGAGACAGGAAGGAAGGGAGGATGAGCCCGGCTAGTTTAGCAGATGGGAGAAGGACCAGTTGCGAGCAGTGAGGGGGTGTCAAGAGAACAGAAGGATACTCAGGAGGAGGAGAGGCATAGGATTGGAGAGGAGGTGGCATGTGGCACCCAGAAGGGGAGGAACACGAGCCAGCTGGGTGGAGGGGCCTGTAGAAAGGATGAGGGACATGGAAGGGGGATGGAGGAAAAGGAGTGGTCAGAGTGCTCCTGCTGGGGATTCTATGATCAGGGGTATCAAATGGGATAGGAGGGAGAAGCCTGGCCAGTTAGAACAAGATGCTTCCCTGGACTAACGGGTGCACAGGGGCTAAGCACGAGGTATATCAGCTGGCAAAGGATTGTGGGGTTCCCCAGACATACTGGTCCACCTGGGTACAAATGACATTGAGGGAAATAGCGAAGCTAGAGATACAGGCAAGATTCAGGAGCTCGCCAGGGTCTGTCATGACATAGGATGCACAGTTCCTTCTCAGAAATCCTGCCAATGCCAAGGGCTAGTGGGAACACAAAAGGAAAATTGGGAGATAAACCAGTGGCTCAGGGGTGGTGTGAGGCCAGAGGGTATGGGTTGATGGGGGATTGGGGAGACCTGGGAGGATAAGGAGCTGTATGCTAGAGATAGACTACATCTCAATTTGGAGGGGAGGGGAATCCTTAAGTTGAAAATAGAGGGGTTCATTGGTGAAAAGTGGGGTTTAAACTTTGAAGGGGGGTGGGATGGAAGAAAAGGCTGTCAAGAGGGTGCCGATAAAGGAGGGACTCTGTCTCCACCCCCCTGGGGACCAGGAGGATTGCAGGAAAAGGCCAGCTGACAAAGTGCAGACCAGGGGAAAACAGAATCCCCATGGGAACATGAGCAGGGGAAATGGAACTATAGGGAAAGGGTGGAAGGTAGTCCTGCTAAATGCCAGGAGCTTGGGCAATAAAATGCCTGAGCTCCAGGTGATGCTAACTGAGGGAGCAGTGGATGTGGCAGCGGTCACTGAGACTTGGGCCACTGCAAGACATGACTGGGACCTGAACCTGGAGGGATACACTATGTTCAGGAAGGACAGGGGAGGGAAGGAAGGAGGGTAGCAATGATAGTCAAAACTGCATTGGCATAGGGAGAGTAGAGGAGGCGGAGGGAACCGTGGAGGCGATTTGGGTCACCTTAACAAGGGGAGCAAGAGAGTAAAATAGGATGGTGTATAGACCCCTGCCTGGCGGAGGAGCTCAGAGGACAGTCTGGTGGCAGATGTTAGGAGACACTGCAGACTGGGCAGAGGAACAGTGGTGGTGTTGGGGACTTAAACATGCCAGGAACAGACTGGGAGACTATGACATCCTCTGTGACCAGGGAACAGAGGTTGTTGGATGTCTTTCAAGGCCGTTCCTAACTCAGGAGGTGAGGAACCGACCAGGAAGGCATGGGTACTGGATGTGGTCCTGGCAGACAGTGACCAGATTGGGGGCCTGGAGGTAAGGGACCCATTGGCGGGGAGTGACCATGCACGGTCTGGTTCTGCCTGGACCTAGGAGGGTAGAAGGCTGCACAAAGACGGAAGTAACCGACTTTGGGGCGGATTTTAAAAATGGGAAGGATCCTTAAGAGCATTTGGATGGGATTGGGTCAGACATGGACGCTGATAGTAGGTGGGAAATCATCAGGAGAGGGGTGCAGGATGCTACCAGCACCTGTGCAAGAGTAAGACAAAAATGCGGTAGGGCCCAAAAACCCTGTTGGTGGACCAGGGAGGTCCAGGAGGTGGTGCGGGGAAAGAAAGCAACCTATAAGCAATTCAAGTGCTCAAGGAGTGAAAGGGATCGAGGGGAGTATGAGCTGATGGCTAGAAGGGCCACTAGAGTGGTGAGGGCGGCTAAGGCAAGGAAGGAGCAGAACCTGGCCAGGGAAATTAGGAGAGGGAACAAGGGGTTCTTTAGATACATTGGGGAAAAGCGAAGGGTGAAGGGGCAGATTAGCAGGATTAAATCAGGGGAGAGATGGGCACAAGACCGGGGAGCAGGCTGAGGTACTAAATGAGTACTTCACCTCAGTTTTCACCAGGGAAAATGGGGGTGCTGCATCATACATGGGAGGAGACAGAGATACTGAGGAGGGGGACCCTTACCGATCGGCAGGTCTGGGGAGAGGGGGAGGCATCACTGGCAGGTGGGGGAGGGCTAAGCAGGGAGAAGGGTGCGGGAATGGAAATCACAGCTGAGAGAGTGAGGAAGCCTCAGCTCCCTTAAGACGGAGACAGCACGGGCCGGATAAATTACATCCCAGAGTGCTGAAGGAACTTGCAGATGTCCTGGCAAAACCCCTGGCAGAGCTTTCACCATCTCTCTGAGGACAGGGTGGGTGCCCAAAGACTGGAAGGTGGCGATATAGTGCCTATCCACAAGGGGATCAAGGGAGGTGGCAGGGAACTACAGGCCTGTCAGCCTGACCTCGGTGGTGGGCAAGGTGATGGAGGGCATTGTCAAGGAGAAGCTGGGGGGACCTGGATAAGTCAGGGTGCCTGGACGATGAACAGCATGGATTCATCCCGGGAAATCGTGTCAGACAAACCTGGTGGAGTTCTATGACTGGGTGACAAGTGCCTTGGACCTGGGTAGACCAGTAGATGTCCTCTTTCTGGACTTCAGCAAGGCATTTGACTCTGTTCCTCAGTGGGCCTGTTGGATAAGCTGGGAGAAATGGGGTGAGGGACCAGATGATCAGATGGATAGGCAATTGGCTCCAGGACGGGACCCAGGGTCATAGTTGGTGGGATAGTCTCATCTCCAAGGAGGGTCATTAGTGGGTCCCACAGGATCAGTCCTTGGGCCCCTTCTGTTCAACGCCCACGATCTGACATAAGGACAAGAATCAGGGAGTGAGATGAGTCTCCTTTGCAGATGACCAAACTGGGGGAGGTGGTGGATGGGGAGGAGGGGAGGTGGCCCCACAGGGGCCCTGGAGGCTCTGAAAGATGGTCTAGAAAGTGGAAGCTGAGGTTCAATGCAGGGAAATGGAAGGTACTCCACCTGGGGGCCAGAAACCCAGGTCAAGTGTACACCCTGGGGGGGAAATGCTACAAGTCTCGATGGCTGAGAGGGACCTGGGGTGGTGGTGGATGTCAAGATGAACAACTCTGAGACTTGTAGGAGGGCAGCAGCCAAGGCCAACAGGATGCTGGGATGCATCGCTAGGGGGATCACCTCCAGAAGGAGGGAAGTGATACTCCCTCTGTATAACTGCTTGGTGAGGCCGCACCTTGAGTACTGCGACAGTTTTGGAGGCCACACTTAAGGGACATTAACCTCCTGGATAGGGTCCAGAGGAGGGCAAACCAAAATGATTTGGGGCTTGGGGACAGGACCTATGAGGAGAGGCTCAAGAGCTAAATATACACATTGAAGAGAGAAGGACCAGGGGACATGATAGAGGTCTTTAGGTACATGAAGAGGGTAAATAGGGAGGAACAGTTGGGGTGCTTCAAGGAAGGAGGAAGGGCCACTAGAGGGCATGGCTGGAAGCTGGAGGGGAAGATTCAGGGGAAAGGAGGAGGTGCTACTTCACTGAGAGGGTGGTGGAGCATGGAATGCACTGCCTAGGGGGCTGGTGGAGGCAGAGACAGTGGAGGGGTTCAAGAGGGGTGGGACAGGTACAGGGAAGGGTTCTGGAAGCAAAATCCAATGCAGCAAGAATATCCAGAACTGGGAAGGAGAAGCCAGAGAAGGCGGGGGACAGCAAGGTCAGCACCCAGGTTGGGACTGACCAAACGAAGCAGACACCAAAGACCGCTAGGGCCTATTCTGCTGGCATTTTAGTATGTTAGTATGTCTTTCCGACCAGGTCCTCAACGCGTTGAGGCATCCCGTAGGAGTCGAACAGAAAATGCTATGCCTTCAAATGGAAGAGATTCTCCATTTGGTGTCAGGGCAAGGGCCTGGACCCTTCCTCCTGTTCCTTGGCAAGCATTCTGGACTACCTGTGGTCTCTTTCTCAGCTAGGGCTTTGGTCAACGACTTAAGGTTCACCTATAGCAGCCATCTCTGCTTACCGGCGCCCGGTAAGCAGTCAGTGGCGCAGGAGAAGGTGGTCGGGTGCTTTTTCAAAGGCCTTGATCACATATCCCCTCCGGTGCGAGAACCTCCACCTCCATGGGATCTATTGCTGGTATTGGCTAAGCTCATGGGCAAGCCATTCAAACCGATGCACAGGTGTGACATCTCTCACCTGTCGTGGAAGACCGCCTTCTTGGTGGCTATCACGTCAGCCAGAAGGATGGGAGAAATCCAGGTGCTTTCCATCGAGTCTCCTTATCTGGTCTTCCACAGGGACAAGGTTGTCCTGCGCCCCCACCCGAAATTCCTTCCAAAGGTGGTGTCAGAGTTTCACCTTAACCAGGTGTTGACTCTGCCGGTGTTGTACCCCAATCACACCTCAGAGGCCGAATATAGGCTCCATACTTTGGACCCTAGAAGAGCGCTTGCTCATTATAAGGAGCGGACGGCTGAAGTTCGGGGAGAGGTTTGCTAGCTGTTTGTCACCTTCGCTGAAGCCGCACCTGGCAGACCTGCACCCAAGCAGACGATAGGCAGGTGGGTCACCTCCTGCATAGATCTCTGCTATAGGTTGACAGGCATGGAGCCTCCCAGAGGGAAAAGAGCTCATTCTACCCGCCATACCGGTGGCTGCTTCCAGGAATGTCCCTATCCAGGAAATCTGCAGGGCTGCTACCTGGAAGTCAGCACACACCTTCATCACCCATTACCACATCGACCTTGAGTCACGCCGGGATGCTGGTTTTGGGGCCTCAGTTCTCCAGTCTTTATTTCCCAAGTAGGGGGTGTGCGCCTTGCCTCCCTCCTCCCGGAGAACTGCTAGGAGTCTGCCAGACAGTGTGGATGAACAACATATCCATGTCCCTAGAAATACAGGATACTCACCTGTAACAGGAGTTAGTGGGCTAGATCTGGCGTCATGGGGCGGAGCCGAGAGTTTTACCACCTGGGTGGGTGGGAGGAGCCAGCTTGAAGACCTTCTGGCAAGATTTAAAGCAGCAAGGAACCTGCCAGACAGTGTGGATGAACAACATATACCATTCCTAGAACTCCTGTTACAGGTGAGTAACCTGTATGTCTTGTGCTCACAAATAGGGCAGTGTGATGGGGGTAACAGTGGGGAATAGTGACCACCGGTTTGAAATCACAGAAGGAGCAGAACCAAACCGCTCAAAAACACATATCGTGGATTTTAGTGGGGCAGGCTTTGGGAAAATGGGGAGATGCTTGAAAGATGCATTAATGGGAATGGGGCAGGAATCGGGGGTTGAGGAACAGTGGGCAATATTTAAAACGGGGATTGGGGGGGCGCTAATGAGCGGCTGAGAGAATAGACGTGCCTTTGCGTCGCTTTGTCTCAGCGGGCAATTAAAGTAAAATTAATTAAAAAATCGACCTGTTCTAGGAAATTTCACAGGTGCAGCATGTGTTGGAAGGAAGAATGGAGGAGTATCTGGTGGCGGGAGGTGGAAAAAGTCAGAGGCAAGCTGGAAAGGCTGGCAAGAAAGTGGCGACCCCTGCGGCCTCCGCTGCGGGTGAAAGCATGGGAGTAATCTCACTGTCAGCAGCTGAAATCGGAGCCCTGGGCCGCGAGGTAATGGGCCAAGTGACAGCGGCCTTAGAACCCAGATTGCTTAAGCTTGAGGGCAAGATCTTAAGCTGCAAGAAATCTTAGAACAGCAAGCGGCCCATACGAATAGGATTGCAGAAGCTGAGGAGAGAATATCACGATTGGAGGATGACACAGGGGAAGTACCGAGACAAAAGGAGTTGGAAGAGCTAAAGGATACGATGGATTACCAAGAAAATTATTATAGAATATTAAATCTACGGCTCAGAGGGTTGCCAGAAGGAGCAGAAAAGGGTGATGTGCTCAGTTTTTGTGCAAAGACTTTGCCAGAGCTGTTGGGGCTACAGCCAAAAAATTGGAAATTCAAGCTGGAAAGGGCGCATCGCGCTGTGATGCCCAGGCCTCCGTGGGGGGGGGGGTACCCCCACGACAAGTTATTATTCGCTTTCACTCATATCAAGATAGGGAGGCAACACTCAGAGCATATCGAGAAGCAGGAACGTTGGAATATCAAGGTACGTGCCTATATATTTCCCAGGATTACTCTATGAGGTTGCTGCAGAGGAGGAAGGCCTTTAATGGACTGATGGCCTAACTAAGGAATCTTAAAATTGAGAACTTTATGGTGTACCCAGCGGTACTAAAAATAAAGCATGAAGGAGCGACTTATTCTTTTTGGGAACTGTGCAAAGCTGAGCAATCTGTCGCGGAGATGCAGAAGAAGATGAATGGGTGAAGCCGAGACCAGTGAGGTGCATGGGTCTATGAGAAAGACTCACAGTGCTGGACAAACCAGGGATATTATGAGACTCCCAGGGACATAAGGATGCATTGGGGGGGGGCAGGGGAAACGTGTTTTGCCTTTTCTCCACTTCATCCTCCTTTTAGTAATGTGGGAGAAATGGCAACTGGGGCAGCGACCGAGTGAACTAGGAGGCTATGTTTGGCGGAGGATGGAGCAGGGGAAATGGCGCAAAACACTGAGCCGGCGTAGGCCTCGTGGGGAAGGTTGCACTGGGGAATATGTGAAATGGACAATTAGAATTTTGGGATATGATGGTTAGTACTGGGAGGACCGGGGGCAAGAGAGGTCTGATGGCGAGGTGAGAATGTGCAAGTTCTGTACCAGTGGCGTATTTGCAGTAATGATGAATATGAATGCGAACTGGGGGGTCTTATTGGTGATCTCGGGGGGATGTTTTGGTGAACACTGGGAAGGGAAGGCGCCTGAAGGTGGGGTAATGCCTACTTGCTGATCTACTCTTGTTCGGCCTCCTTCATGTTCTTTAGCTGTTCTCCATTGTAAGACGACATGGTTTCACAATGCTGCGACTGAATGAAGCAGATCGATGAGATGGGAGTTGCTCGTGGACAGGGCGGGGGGCACGTGTCTATGTTTGGGGCTATTGGTGGACACTTATGCGGATTTTGCAATTAGTGTCAAAAGGGGGGAAGAAATTTGGTATAGAGAGAAGTGTGTTAAAGGGAGGCGAAAGGAGGGAGGGAGGGCAACAGGGTGGGAAAAGAAGGTGTCAGAAGAGACCTTACAGAGGGAATACTGTTCTTGTTCTTATGTATATAGTTGAATTGTTTAACTGTTTTTTATACTGTTTGTTGACAGATGCACTTCTTACAAAACGAGGGTTAACAGGGGACTGTGGATGGAAAGGCAATGGTGGGGCAGGGGAGTGGGGTCCGGGAGAAATGGGGGAAAGTAAAGGAAGGATGTGGGGAACATATAGTATAATCGGATGAATAACAAGCAGGAACTGGTGGTAGTCTCCTGGAACGTGAAGGGATTGCAAACCTGATTAAACGCACCATGCTGCTGACTGTGCTGCTAAAAAAGGGGCGAGATGCGTTGTTGCAAGAACACACCTAACAGATGCGGAGCATGCAAAAGCTAGCCGGGTTGGGTGGGCAGATGTTTTAAGGCCCTGTTACTCGGTCCCGTAAGAGAGGGTTGCCATTCTCATGAATAAGAACCTGCCACTAGAGATTCATCGAATTGTAAAGGATAGTCGGGAGGGTAGATACATATTCCTGATAGGGAAACTTTATGGGGAGTTAATTACATTGGGGAATGTGTATGCCTCGGCCCAATATGATCCACAATTCTTCCCGAAGGTATTGGATTTGATTACTAGAGAGCAATTCCCAAGCTTAATCCTGGGAGGAGACTTCAATAGTATCTTAGATCCTGTGTTGGATCGTTCAGAGGGTAAAGGGCGAACACCGGAAGCAGTAGTTCAGTGGAGGGTTGGGATGTCAGAGTTGGATCTAGTAGACAGCTGGTGAATGGTATATCTGGGGGCTCGGGAATATACGTTTTATTCCAACCCACATAGAACATGGACAAGGTTAGATTATATACTGATACCTAGGGCATGGCATGGAAGGGTCATAGACATCTCGCACGGTCCCATTCACATATCGGATCATGCCATGGTGGTGGGTAGATTCTATATGCGGGAGGAAAGAGATATAAGGCCTCAGTGGAAGTTCCCTACGTATATGCTCCAACATAAGGACTTTCGGGAATTCTTAAAAACGCAGTGGGAACTATACAGGGAAACTAATGGGGGTACGAAAGTGAAAGGGGCGGTTTACTGGGATGAAGGAAAAGCTTTTATTAGAGGCTCTATAATAGCATACATGACCAGAATAAAGAAGGAGAGATGGGACAGAAGGCAAGGACTGGAGAGGCAGTTAAAGGAGTTGGAAAGGCGGGTTGCTGGGGGAGAGGGCAGGTGGAACGTTTGTTGACGGTCACAAGAGAAGCATTAAACTCCCTGGTAAGAGGAGAGGCCCAAGCCTCTTAGTTCTACTGCAAGACACAATTGTTTGAATGGGCCAATAAACCAGGCCATTGCTGGTAAGATTAATGGGGGGGGTGCCTGGTTAAGATAACAGGGATTAAGGATAAGGAGGGCAGGGTACAGCGAGGGGAGAAGCAGATGAGAGAGCGGTTTCGGGAATTTTAAGCTCACCTGTATAGGGCGGAGGGGGCGGGGGAGAAACAGAGTATGCGGGGTTTTCTGGATAAGGTTACTCTACCTATTCTCACAGAGGAACAAAGGAAATGCTTGGGCCAACCCCTGACAAGGGGAGAAATACTTAAAGTGATTGGGCGGCTCCAGGTGGGGAAAGTGAGTGGGCAGGATGGATGTCCCATAGAATTTTATAAGGCGCTAGCGAGCCCGATGGCAGAGACGCTAAGTGAAGTTTTTAAGTGGAAGAGGGGCAGGAGGTACCATATCTCCCAGAAACATGTTATGATGCCACGATATGCCTGGTCCCAAAGGGGGTAGGGATCCCTTGGATTGTGCTTCGTATAGGCCAATTGCCCTGCTGAATTGTGATCTTAAGATTCTGGCCAAGACGCTGGCACTGAGGTTGGAGGAATATCTGCCATCGTTGGTTCACCCAGACCAGACCGGGTTTATTAAGGGAAGGTTTTCATATCATAATGTGCGTAGATTGCTTAATGTGATCTGGAAGGCGGGTCAGGATATGGGGAAAATGTATGTTATATCAATGGATGCTGAAAAGGCCTTTGACAGGGTAGAATGGGAGTACCTCTTTGAGGTTTTAGACTGGTTTGGTCTGGGTGACCCATATGTATGGTGGATTAGAGCAATGTACCGCTCCCCATGGGCTAGTGTCTTGGTTAATGGAACCCCTACGGCTCCCTTTAAACTGGAGAGGGGGACTAGACAGGGCTGCCTGCTTTCACCGCTATTATTTGCCTTGGCGTTAGAACCATTGGCGACAGCGATTTGGCGGTGTCGAGGGGTTCAGGGGGTGAGGGGGTCGGACAACACTGAACACAAGGTTACATTATATGCGGACGATATGTTGGTGTTCTTGAGGGAGCCGGGGGTTTCCATGACGTCACTCTTGCAATTGGTGGAGTGCTTCTCGGAGTTCTCTGGCTATAAAATAAATTTTAGCAAATCAGAAATGTTATGCTTCCCCAAACAGGAAATAGATGATGAAAGATGGGGTATACAATGTAAAGCTGCAAGCATTAAGTACCTGGGTATTAATGTGGGAAGAACAATAGGCTCTTTGTACGACCTGAACTATGCTCCATTGATCAAAACAATAGAATCAGACCTTAGAGGGTGGATGCAGTTGCCAATATCTTGGTTGGGACGGATAAATGTATTAAAAATGAATGTACTACCTAGAGTAATGTACCCTGTGCAGATGCTACCCATGCGAATCACGAGGAGGGACACAGATAGGTTGGAAAGGGCGTTTGCTCAGTTTATATGGAGAAGGAAAAGGCCAAGAATGCGGCTCCAAAGGCTTAAGGCGGAGGTGGCTAAGGAGGCTCCCACTGGACCTGCTAAAACTACTACCTATCCATCCAGCAGAGGTATATAGCGGATTGGGTATTCAGGCCAGAGGTAGCAAGTTGGGTGACGCTGGAGCAGGAGGGATGCGTGGGGCGGTTGTCAGCCTACCTGCACAGTAAGGGACCACTGACATATAGAAGTCAGGGGAGCCGGAACCCGTTGGTGGGAATGACCTTGGATGCTTGGGAGATCTTAAAAAAGGAGAGAGGGATAATTAATGGGGAAACTATACTTATGCCGGTGGCGAGGAATCCATTTTTTTTACCGGGGTTAGAGGATAGGGGATTCAGGGAGTGGTAGAAGAGGGGGATAAAATGTATGGGTAGTATGATTGGAAGGGGATGTTGCTTCATTAGAGGACATTAAAAGAATCTGAGTTTGCAGGGGCAGCAGGTGTTTCGATACCTCAGGTGGCGTTTATGGGTAGGATGGAGAGAGGGAGCCAGGGAGACAGGGGTGGGACTCGGTGAGAACTAATGATATTAAGAGCAGAGGGACCCCAAGGGCTTTATTGGAGAAAGCTGCAGATTGGGAAGCAGGGATGACCGGACTATACTCAGAAGGTAAAACAACAGTGGAGTAGAGATCTGGGGAGGGAAATTTCTGCAGAGAATTGGAAAAAGTTATTGTCGGGACATATGGGCTTGTTGATCTGTAACAAGTTTAAAGAAGCGTATTTTAAGTTTCTGCACAGGTTATATTATCCTCCAGCAGTGGTGCACAGGGCCTATTCGTCTGTCTCCCCATTGTGTGGGAGGTGTAAGGAGAGATGGGGACATATATGCACTGTTTTGGGGGTTGTCCGGTTCTGAATTCTTTTTGGGAAAAGGTATTTAAAGAGGTGGAGCTGATGGCTGGAACTCCCACCCCGTTGGACTCTATCAAAGGGCTATTTGGTTTGAATGCGGAGGGGGTGGAGGATTGGGAGGCAATGCCACACTGGATCAGAATTCTTATGGTGATGGCCAGGCATTGAATCCAGAATACGTAGGTTAACAACATTGTACCCACCACCCAGCAGTGGCGCCAGCTAATACTGCAAAATTTGGCACTGTAACGGCTATCTTTGATACTGGCGAACAGATCAGAGGCATTTTATGGGGAATGGGCGCCATTTCTTTCTACACTTGAAAAGCAAGAGATGACCACCCTGTGTGAGGGACTGGTCTAGGCAGATTTGGGCTGACTGGATGGGTGTCCGCCCCCCCCACCCCGGCGCGCCTGAGGATGGGTATATTTGAGAAAAATGGGTGCTGGTGACTGTAGTATATAGATCTGACAATTAATTTAGAAGTTTGCTTGTCTCGTCCTCCCCTTCAACTTTCTAAATGAGCTCCTGGGAATTAATTGTATGGAGTAGGATTGTTGGATGTAGGAATAATTGTATGAAAGTGCATCTTTTTATATTTGTGTGTTTGTTATTGTTGTATGTCTGCTGTAACTATTAATCGCAACATACATGTATGATTGTCTGTGTACTGTGTGTCTGTTGACACATAAGAGGAAATAATAAAAAAATTATACAAAAAAAAAAAAAAAAACGGGGATTACAAGAGCAACAGAATTAGCAGGTTAGCAAGGGGAAAAGGACAGGAGACCATTATGGTTTTCCAAGGAGGTAGCAGAGAAGGTGAAAGCCAAAATGATTACATTCAGGCAGTACAAAAAGACACAGGCAGAAGGGGATAGGGAGAAGTACCAGGAGAAGCAAAGGTAGGCAGGGAAGTCAGTAAGGGAAGCCAAAACTCAGACAGAAGAGCGCATCAGTGGGTAGAGGGGACAGAACCTTTTACAGGTGCATAAGTGAAAAAAGAAAGGCAAAGGGAGGGATAGTGAGACTGATGAGGGAGGATGGGGCCGCGTGGAGGATGACAACAGTAAAGCTGACTTCTAACTGCAGGTTTTCTTCTATATTCCTAACTCTCTGCAGTCAGCCTCCTAAGCAGAGCTGCCCGTTGAAATTGGAACTATATGCAAATGATAGAACTATCATTGGCTCGTGACACATATTCAAACTGCTGCCTTTATCAACTGCAACGTTGTATCAATGTATCAGATTTCTTTCTCCGCCTGACAAGTCAAGATGCCCAGGAGACTTCCCATATCAGTCGTTCCTTGTGATTCTTCACTGAATATAAGTAGTTTCTTATATTATTATTCTTACTGCTGACTTTATTTTCTGTTTATTACCTTTATGATAGTCTAGTTATCATTATTTAGTGATTTAGTTTATTTTCTTGGTTCCTCACAGTTCGGTATAACCGTTGGGGAACCGGGTCTTAGTACCCTTTCCGAAGCTTTATTTACTAATTCCAGTACTTAGTTTTACTTGTTCTAGTTTATTAAATTGTAATATTTGTTGTATTTGAAACCGCTAACCCAGTTTGTGTGAACCGCTAACCCGGTTTCTCTGAACCGCTAACCTGGTTTTAATCCTTCGGTTCCCGGTACATTATCGAAACTTTAATCGGTTCCTGAACTGACCTAAATGTGTGTGTGTGTATATATATGTGTATATGTGTATATATATATATATATATATATATATATATATATATATACACACACACATATATATATATATATATATATATATATATACGATATATATATATATATGTGTGTATATATATATATATATATATATATATATATATACACAGTGAAATTTATTGCAGTTCTTGTTTTCTTCATCAGTTGAGGATGGCAGAAAAACCAAAAAAAGAGACTGGACCCCCAGGGTTTAAAAACTGCCTTAAGTGTGGGGACATTTTTGCAAAGGCAGACAAGCACGATTTCTGTGTAGTCTGCCTGGTGAATAACTGTTTTTCAGTAGACTGTGATATCTGCAAATCATTCCCACAGAAAATGGTAGAAAAGAGACTTGAAAGATTACAAAAGAGACTGGAGGAGGTATTATGGGTTCTGACCAACCGACACCCTCTTAGCCTGCGGGTGAAACTACTGTCTCTTCTTTAAGCACCCCTGACAAGGGTGAAACATCTACTGGAAAAAAAGGTGGGTGATCCGGCTGACTCTCCAGTTCCCACTAAAAAAAAAAAAGAAGAAGACAAAGCATGTTGATCCCCTGGCTGATAAATCCAAAGGGGTTTCACCTGTGCCTCACAGCCTGCCATCATCAGAGGAGATTGCCCAGGCCATGAAGGTCATACAGGCTCTGCAGGGTTTCTTACCTACTCCAACCCTCCCAGCACTGGTTCAATAACTGGTTGGTCCCTCCTCTGAACCAAACCCATCTCAGGATACGATGGAGTTTGAAGAATATGATTTACCTGAAATGGATGAAGGTGAGCCTATTGAACCAGAGATCTCACCAGAGCAGGAGTTTGGTTCTTCCCCTAGACCAGAGGATTTTTCCTCTCATTTTTCCTTTGTTAGGAAAATAGTGGATGCCCTTGATCTGGCTACCACAGATGTCCTAGAAGATGAAGAAGAGGCTGAATATGGGGAGATGATGAGGTTAGCACTCACAAAGAAAATTCTAGGTAATTGGCTGGGTAGCAGGACACAGAGGGTGGTGGTAAATTGTTGTTACTCCACAGAGGGAAGAGTGACCAGTTGGGTACCACAGGAATCTGTGCCAGGGCCAGTCCTATTCAACAACCAGATGATCAGATGGATAGGCAGTTGGCTCCAGGACCGGACCCAGAGGGTCGTAGTTGGCGGGATAGTCTCATCCCCAAGGAGAGTCATTAGTGGGGTCCCACAGGGATCAGTCCATGGGCCCCTCCTGTTCAACGCATACGTCTCTGACATAAGGACAGGAATCAGGAGTGAGATGAGTCTCTTTGTGGATTACTCAAAACTGGGGGTGGTGGTGGATGGGAGGAGCGGAGGGTGGCTCCAGGGGGACCTGGAGGCTCTGGAAAGATGGTCTAGAAAGTGGAAGCTGAGGTTCAATGCAGGAAATGCAAGGTACTTCTACCTGGGGCCAGAAACCTGGGCCAAGTGTACACCCTGGGGAGGGGGAATGCTGCAAGTCTCGATGGCTGAGAGGGACCTGGGAGTGGTGGTGGATGTCAAGATGAACAACTCGGAGACTTGTAGGAGGGCAGCAGCAAGGCCAACAGGATGCTGGGATGCATCGCTAAGGATCACCTCAGAAGGAGGGAAGTGATACTCCCTCTGTATAACTGCTTGGTGAGGTCAAGCACCTTGAGCACTGCGTGCAGTTTTGGAGGCCACACTTAAAGAGGGACATTAAACTCCTGGAGAGGGTCCAGAGGAGGGCAACCAAAATGATTTGGGGCTTGGGGGACAGGACCAATGAGGAGAGGCTCGAAGAGCTAAATATGTACTCATTGGAAGAGAGAAGGGACCGGGGGGACATGATAGAGGTCTTCAGGTACATGAAGAGGGTAGATAGGGGAGGAACAGTCAGGGTGCTTCGAAGGAAGGAGGAGGGGGCCACTAGAGGGCATGGGTGGAAGCTGGAGGGGGGAAGATTCAGGGGAGAAAGGAGGAGGTGCTACTTCACTGAGAGGGTGGTGGAGCCATGGAATGCGCTGCCCAGGGAAGGGGCTGGTGGAGGCAGAGACGGTGGAGGGGTTCAAGAGGGGGTTGGGCAGGTACAGGGGAAGGGTTCTGGAAGCAAAATCCAATGCAGCGAGAATATCCGGAACTGGGAAGGAAGAAGCCAGAGAAGGCGAGGGGGGCAGCAAGGTCAGCACCCAGGGTGGGGGCTGACCAAACGAGCAGACACGAAAGACCATTAGGCCTATTCTGCTGGCATTTTAGTATGTTAGTATCTTCATGAGTGACATTGCGCAGGACCTAGAAGGCAGAATTTCCCTGCTTGCTGATGACATAAAGCTCTGTAACAGAGTGGACACTACCATGTTATTATTTTGTAATTTAGTGATTTTTTTTTTTTTTTTTTTTCCATTGAGGTTCCTGGAACCGAGAGAACTGTGTTTTTTCTCCTGTTCATGGTTTGGTTTCCCATACCCAGATCAAATAAAAATAATATTTGACTTGGTCTTAATTTTTTTGTTAATTGTTTTTATTATTTTAAAAGAAGACAACTTATGGAAAATATCTGTAATTGTAAAACAAAGCATAATGGATTAATACATTCTTATCTTAGGATACCTATTTGTACTGTTAAGTGTTTTACTCCATTGGGGTAGTATACAAAATGCATACTGTGTAACTGATTTAAGAAAACCCAGATCTTCCCTTGTCAATCTTCACCATTCATTACTGCTTGGGTTAAGCCGGAGGCGCGCACCCGCTACTGAGTTTTTTTTAAGTCAGCTCCATGATGCGCAGCCCTCGAGGAGCGCGTGTTAGGTCATCTTGAGCGGGCCGTTGGGTGCCGCAGACTCCTCCTATATCTCAGTTCTGTTTCTCCCGCCGTCGAGGCTGCACCTGCTGCGCGGTAGCGTATAGTGTTTTCGGTTTCTTCAAGACTCCTCGTTTTCTCAGAAGGTTTTCACAATTCACTCAACGCCGTACACCAGTAAGACCGTTCCTTTTGTTTTCTATCTATGGTGCCGAGTGCTTTATTGCTTTTTTTCCTTGTTTAGTTCGCATCATGTCCGGTTCGGGAGCAAGGCGTAAGTCGAAGGTGGGCCACGCCCCTATGCGTCGGTGCTCCTGTGGCCGGCATTTTTCCGTCTTGGACCGGCATGATGTCTGTCTCCATTGCCTGGGACCCAACCACAACATGGATGCGTGCGACGCTTGTTTCTCCATGGACCGTCGTGTCCTCGAAGTCCGCGCATTCAAGCTCGGCAAGGCCCCGCCGACCTTTGGGGGACGGCGTCGCTCCAGGGACTCCCAGGTAAGATCTCTAGGCCCTTCCCCCGGGTCCCCTCCCAGGCCTATACGGTCTGCGGAGGAGGAGGCTTCCTCCTCTTCTCTTGCCGAAGAGGAAGCTTCTCTCGCGGTGTCGGGGGAATGTCGTAGTCCCACCCGGGGCCGCGACGGGGACACCACCTCGGCAGTCACCTCTTCGGAGGTGCAGGCTCCCCCAGTGTCGAGGCCCACGCCTGCTGGGCCTGGCACCGGTGGACCCTCGATGCCACCTTCAGCGCCGGTGATCGAGACGGCGCCGTAGGCGGCGCCGCGCTGGCCTTCGGCACCGCCCGCGGCGCTGCAGGCCTGGTTTGCGCTCCTGGTGGTGCCAGGTTGGGTTCCAATGCGGGGCGGCACCGTGGCCTAACTGGTGTGGCAGGGGGCCAGGACCGGGCCTGGCTGTGTGGGTGGGCTGGGAGTGGGTCCGGCACCGTCCCTAGCACCGGCGCCATTCCTCCAGGGACCCCTGGGGTTGCCAGCATCGAGGTTCTGCTATGTCTCGTCCTCTTCGGAAGCCGATGATTCGGATGAGGACCCAGCCTGGCTCCCTGACTCTTCGGAGTCGGGGTCCCCGGTGACACGGGGTGCTAGGCGGCACAGCGGGGCCCTCCTGCTGTCCTCTCTCCCGTCCTCCCCTGAGGGCCATCGGGCTGGTGGCCCTGGGTCCTGGGGGAGTGATGTGGTGGGGACTGGGGGGGTCCCCCTCCTAGGGGGTCTGTGACAGCTACCCTCCCGGGTGCTGTTGCCACCCCTCGGGGTGGGGGAATGCTGGAGTCGAGGAGAAGGGCTTTCTCGGAGTCCGAGGGGTCGAGGGGCGGGGGACGGTCGTCGCGGTCTCCGCCGGCCACCCCTCGTGGGGTGGCTAGGAGTTGTAGTGCTGAACCCCACCGTTCCCTCTTGGGCCCTGGGGTTTCCTCCGGTGGCGTTGCTGTGGACTGCCCTTCTGGATCCATGCAGTCCCGGGTTTGTCACAGGGGAAGATCCCCCCGGGCTCTTCCAGGCATCGCATCCCCAGGGTCTTGTCTTGCGGCCTGGTTTGTTGTCCGGGATCCCGCCAGCTCGGGCTCCATTCCCCGGATTTCAGAGTCCTATCAGAGGTCAGTTGCCTCTTCGCAGGTGCCCTTCTCCAGTACCTCTGCTTCCACCCCCCGCTCTTCCAGGCCATGTCAGTCCTACGGGTCCGTTATCCTGGGAGCAGTTCAGAGATTCTGCGGCGGCCTTTCCCTCATACGTTAGACATATGTATGAGCGGGTCTTTCGACTCTCCCCACCGCTGCAGGAATCTTCTGGACATTTGAGCTCTCCATCATCCTCGTCTTCCTCCTCTGAGGGAGAGGAACCCCTTGCTCACCTTTCTTTCGACGCTGATTTCACTGAATATCAGCGATTCCTTTCGAGGATGGTGAGGGATCTTCGAATCTCTTACGTTAGGCGAGACAATACTGAATGGGAGACGCATGAATTCCTTGGAGAATTCAGTGCCCAACACCTGGTGGTACCTTCCTGGCCTATCCGTCCAGGAGGCATCTATCCGTTCCTGGCAGTCGCCAGCCGCCTTTCTCCAGCCCCGGCAGACTGCCAAATCGAGGTATTGTGCCCCTTGAGTCCCTGGGTACCCTTCCCAACCCGTCCTTGGGTTTGGTCTACCCTAGAGACTCCTTCGGGCGTCGCATACAGCGCCTGCACGACCATCCACCGGATTGAATCCCTACAATTCGGCCGGTGGGGGCGAGATGCTCTCTTCTTCTCGTGCGCTGGCTTGCATTGCATCACATCAGGCTCACCACGCTGCCTACAATCGGCATCTGTGGTCGATGCTCTCCCAGCTCTTAGCATCAATGCCTGATATGGAGCACACCAGACAGGCTATTGCCCTCTCTGCTATAGGCCTGGAGCTGGCAAGACACCAAGCAAGGGCATCTTATGACGCCAGTGAGGTGGCTTCCAGGCTTGCGGGGACAGCGATCTGCATTAGGCGGACGGCATGGCTTATCTATCAAGGTTGTCACCTGGCCGGGCGTAGGTGATTCACTCCGCTTCAGGGGACCCATCTTTTTCCTCCAGAGCTGGAGACTTCTGCAGGGGCTTCCTCCGTCTCCCGTCCTCGAGGGCACCTCCTAGCTCTTCTCCACTAGGCTTCTCTCTGTATTAGCCAGGTCTTCCCCTTCTGTTTTCTCACCAACAGGAGGCTGGGGTCTTGTTCCCTCAGGGTTCTACCCCCCTTTTTAAGGGGAGGGCTTAGTACTCACCCAAGCAGTAATGAATGGTGAATTGACAAGGAAGATATGAAAAGTGCCGTACCTGCCGTAATTCTTGATCTTCTCTTGTATCTTCACCATTCATGCAATACCCCCACCTTCCCCTCAGTGGCCTTCTTCTGTGGCGTCTCCCCTCCCGTCTCGTTCCTCTTACTCCCCTTGGCCTTTATGCCAAAAAAAAAAAAATTTTTCTGCTCTTTTCCCCATTCTTGTGAATGGATCTCCTTTTTTCCTCAAGGTAAAGGGGAACGAGCACGGTTCCAAATTTCTCTAATTCTGAGGGAACTCTTTCTGACTGCCCTATGTGCGATTCCTTACCCTCTTCAGGTCATGCAGTTTCACAGTCCAGGTGGCCATACCTATCTTGGCCTCATGAAGTCGGAATCCCCCTGGCAGGTCTTGTTTCAAGCTCTTCTAGCTGCTGACCCGGATTGTCAGCTCTGAGCATCTGTCTTCCTTGCCCTGGAAAGTCTGATTGGGTTCCACTCTGCTTTTCATTCAAAACTGCCTTGAAGGCATAGTTTTTCCCTACAGTCTGTGTTAGCACTTAACAAGGTGCTAAGGGATTTAGTCCCCTTCCTGGATGGGTGCTCTACCCGGAACAGTTTCTGCCCGGACAGCGTAGGGCCCTCAACTAGGATGAAGGGGTTTGCATGTTGAGAGTTCAGAGAGTCTGCCCTCTTCAGATCTGTTCAGGTGGTTCGGTTGAACCTCCCCTCAGTCCTGCCAACTGGGATTCTTGCTCCCTGGTCAGTTTCGAGCCTTTAAGCCTCTCAACCAATGCTCGATGGGCACTGTCCTCCCTCTCAACATGTTTATTTCTTTTTTTCTTCTCTTTCTCTTCTTCCCCTTTCCTCCTCTCTGTTTCTCCCTTAGAGACGCCCCGGAAAGGAGGCCCTGCGGTCCCTTAGGGTAGGAATTCTCTCTCCTCTGTCTACTCTCCATCGGCTTTTTCCTTTTTCAGTTTATTTCCTTTCCTTTTTCTATCCCTCGGCTCTCTTGCCTCGCTTTCTTTTTTCTTATCCTTTATTTTCGCCTCTCCGGCCACCAGAACCAGAACTGAGATATAGGAGGAGCTCTGGCACTTACGGCCACCCTGGCGCATGGCCAATACATCGATCCTGAGGGTGCGCTTTGAGCCGATTTAAAAAAAAAAACTCCTGTGAGCTGGTGCGTGACCTCCGCTTAACCCAAGCAGTAATGAATGGTGAAGATACAAGAGAAGATCAAGAATTACGGTAGGTACGTAATTTTCATATCTGCGTCAATGTCAAGACATGACTGGACCATCCAAAACAAGTTACGAATCACCCATAGAGTCATCTGCTGCTCTTTTGCAGTGTTTTGGGTCAGTTTTTAAGTATCTTAAACCATCATCTGTCCATGCAGGTATTCCAGGAAACATTCCCCTGGACTTCCTCTCCTCCCCACAAAAAGAAAGGCATGATTTAAATGAACACTTAACATGTTCCAACAGTGGCAACTACTTGGTAAAGGCTTAAAGGTAATATGCAGAGCATTTAACCCTTATCTGAATAATATGTTATAGTATATGATTAAGGCTTATTGTACACAGAAAACGGTGGCTTTCAAATTCTTGTTATAGGGCAGTTCAAAGATCAAAAATGTTGTACTGTCATTCTGACGTCACATCGATGGTACAACTACTCTTCAGCCTTGACCTGCCACCTGATTGACTCACTGGAGTGGCTGTAATGGGAAAAAGTAGCAGGAACACGCAGCACGATGTAGCAAGCACCGAGCAAAGGGACCTTCCTTGTTTTGACAGGAAGAGCCACACATTGCTCCGTGTCCCAAAAAGTGAACTGCTTATTTTTTTTATTTAATTTTAAAAACAAACCGTGCCACAAACAGAAATGTAACGGAAGCTGGAGCGAGTTTGAGTGGGTAGAAGCCGAAGCAAGCAGGAGTGGCTAGCTGCAGCAAGACCAGGTAACACAGAAGTCGGACAGTAACCAGCAGGTAAAATAAATGAAATACAAAGAAGAAATAACCGGCTACCATATGCTATACAAAACAGTGGATGGGTGACCATCCACAACTAAGATTGTGTTTCCATCTTGGGTGTTGATGACATCATGGAGACCACTCGAACTTTGCTCTAGAGGTCTCTTTGATGTCATCAACACCCTCGGTGGCAACACAGCCTTGTTGTGGATGGTCACCCATCCAGTATTCTTCTATATGTAGATCTAAGGGAACTATAGTTAACAAAAAAAAAAAACGGTAGAAACAAAACTGAGCAACAGCTTCATGTGTTATGCCTGATGCACCATATACTTTGCTGTAGGCTCAAATATTGCAGCAATGAGCAGTGGCCTGACACCAAAAATAACTCTCGGGCTAGGGAGATTGCATAAAAAGCCTCACAATCATAAAGCACTGGATTTAGCTGTGGAAAAACATACCTCCTTTTTATATGGGTTATCAGACATGTCAGCGTTAATGTTTTTTGTTGTAAATGTATGTAATTTTTTTGTTTTTTCGGAGGTAGTTTCTCATAATAACCAGCATCATACATGAGCAGAAATGCCTTTGGGGAGTCCACCTGGCAAAATACTCAAGAAATATGTTTCAGCTCACCACTTGAAGCCTTTTGTCTGCCTCAGTTGTGGGAAAGAAGATGGTTTTGGGTTTGTAGACGTGACATCCGAGTGAGGTAATTTTAAGCCTGCACAAGCCTATGTGAGGATGTGACGCTGAACTTGTATGTTTTATTCATGGCTCTGTGATTCTGTGATTCTTCAACTGTTGGACTGTGAGAACTTGAAATGTCGTGTTTCATCAGTTCATAGAGGATCTATACGACTTGCAGTGCATATACGTTCCTGTAGTTTCACATGGCACTTTGTTACGCTGATTACCATTCATTTTATATTTATGCATTTCTAATATCTGTACAAATGTAAATATTTATTTTGAATTTGTAGTGATAACATCTGCTAAACAAAGCTGTCTTAGCTGGAAGTATCTCTTTAAATAATGTTCGAAGAAATTAGCTGTAGTTACATGAATGTTATTTAAGAGAACAGGTTTTGGAGCTACGCCACCCTCCTGACAAAGCTCTGGATAAGCGAAGTGCTGGGACAAAGCAGAGGCAGCCCATCCCTGGTAACCTGTAGGATCATAGTGCCATTTGATTTTTGGAATTGCTGCAATCTTTAACTGAACAGTTTGTGATTTTTTTTTTTTTTTTTGCACATTACTAGCACATTAATGCACTCTTTTGCACTCAGCTGGAATGGTATTTAAATTGTAGCATCTCTAAAATATGGAATTACCTGCTGAAGTTATATGCACTTTAGAGTTACTGCTGTGTAGTTGTGTAAGACAGTATGCACCTTAGTGACTTGAAATAAAAAAAACAGCATTACGACATCTGCTTTTTCAGTGTGATTTTTCTGGGACTGCATTCAGTGCTGCTCAGTGTTCTGTGTGACTGGGGACAGTTTTTTTCCATAAAGTTTTGACTGTTGGGACACCTTTCCTTTTTGTTGGTGCCAGACATATCCCGTTGCTGAGATGCTGCAAAAGGTGCCGTTACAACCGGCTCAAGGCTTCAGTGATTAGAGAGCATGAGAGGAGGAGGGAGTGGGGAGGTTCCATGTGGTAACCATCGCATGTTCTGTGCCATTTTGGGACAAACCTCACCTTGGCAGTAGTTATTAAAAATATAGGGGATGTACCCCACTGGAACATACAGTGCCCCCCAAACCCGGCACCGCCAAGACCCACCTTCCTTCTACTGTTAATACCCCTTCTAACCATAGGTATTCTTTAATATCATTAACTCTCACAGTCAGCCTCCTGGATTGCACTGCCCCAGAGATGAATGGAAGTTATCCTAATAGTGGAACACTGACTGGCTCGTGCCAACATTCAAACCTGGTGCCCTGTCAACTGTATGCATTCTAAAATGCTCAGATTTCTTTCTTCGCCTGCCTAGTTGGTTGTCTTGGAGACTGCTACTCAGCATTACTGAGAGAACTTAGATTTTGCCAAAAAATCATAAGTATTATTTTTATTTTACTTCATTTCTGCTGCCCGTTATAGTTTTAGTTAGTTTTACTCTAAATTTAAAGTTTTTTATTCAGTTTTGCGGTTCCTCGTTGTTTCCTGGTAACTGTTGAAGAACCATTTTAGTTTGGTTTATTTTAGTGTTAAATCACTATTTCTTTGGTTTAACTAGTGTTCATTTGTTGTTATTTGGTCCAGTCTGTTTTGTGGATTTTTCTGTGTTTTTTCATGGTTTCCTCACTTGAGGAACTGACCGCGAGCTCTTGACTGCTTCAACTTGCGGTAAATCCCCAGTTACTTCTCAGTTCAGTAACCAATAAAAATTTAAGTTTTGTTTTTCTGGTCTACTATAGCAATACCTGGTAAACCTAACAAAAAGGCTGGACCTACTGGATTTAAAAATTGTGTTAAATGCCAAGAAATATTTGCTAAAGCAGATAAGCATGACCTATGTTTGTTTTGTCTTGGGGTTGAACACTTCGAGTCTGAGTGTGATATATGTAAAGGTTTTCCTGAGAAAACTGGAAAAAATGCAAAAAGTGGTGTGAGAACTTTCACAGGTTTGGTTCCGGATCTGAAGGATCTGACCGTTGAAAAAAAACTGGCATGTCTAAAGATGTCTGTTCAAACACCCCAGAAAAAAGGTGAGACATCGGGACTGAAAAAACTGGGAGAAGCGGTAAAGGATTCACCTCCTTTAAAGAAGCTGAATAAGAAAAAGAACACTGGTTCCATGGCTGAAAAAGCAGTTGGGCTCCCAGTGATTCCAGGCAATATGCCAACAGCTGACCAGGCCCTCCAAATATTACAGGCTTTGCAGACTGGATTGGCACTGGTTAACCAGCAACCGGTTAGTTCCTCTGCATCTATGAGTATGTCCTCTGCAGAGGCTATGATCCCTCCTGGGATGATTTTGGGGAGAAGTATGAAGAGGATAATCCAATTGAACCAGAAATTTTCCCGGAATATGGGTTCGAATCCCCTCCCAGGGTGACTGAAGATTTCTTCTCACATTTTACTTTTAATAATAATGATAATAAATCTTTATTTATATGGTGCCTTTCTATAACCAAGGTGCCTTACAAAGATTAAAACAGAGTAAATCATAAAAATCGCTCAATAGAAATACTTAAAAGAGATAATACAGATAAAACCAAGATATGTATCAGTCACCAAATGCTTTCCTCCACAAATAAGTTTTGGGAGCCTGTTTGAATCCCTCCATGTTTGCGACTCCCTTAGCTGACAGGGTAGAATTCCAGAGGTTAGGGGCGCTTGCATAAATGCCTGGGCGGGCCAGCCCGATAGCGCTGAGGTTGGGCGCTGGGCCGCCACACCTCACTCCACGCCCGGCGACCAGGTTCGGGGGGCGGAATTGGGTCACTAATTGGGTCAGCACGGGGGAGATAGGCTTGAGCATCCTGCAACAGCTCGCCTTCTCGGGGAGGTTGAGGCCGAAGCCTGCGCACTTGCCTGGCTGGCGGAGAACTGCAAGCCCCCAAATGGTAGGGGATGGGCGCCACATATAGATGTCGGCGCTTTGTGCTTTAATGTCAGGGGGTCGACGCTGGGAGGGAGGAAAGAGGAAACACTCTGCCAGCTGCGGAAGACTGGCTTTCGGAATGTGCCTCCAATGTGCCCGCTCACCAGACCACCTCCTTGACCTGATGCAATGAAGGATTCTCGGTTGAAAGGCACCTACCGTCCCGCTTGAGGGCAAGACAGCTCCATGGAGGCTTGAGCGTAGGTCTGGTTGGGTGAGAGGCAGGAGGATGACTCCTTGGATGCCCCAAAGGGTCAGGGCCGGCAGGTAGTAGGGGAGTAATACAGAGAAATTTCAAAAAAACAAAAACAAATGCCCGGGCCCCAAAAGGTGTGTTTTAAAAGAGGTGGTTCCCACTGAGGTGGGGTTGTCAGTCCTTCTGGAGTGCCTGACACACCTACATACTCTGGGACTTCAGCCAGCTACACTTAAGGTCCACCTGGCATCTGTTTCTGCATATCTGTCAGCTGGGAAGGGAGCTTCCTTAGCAGCTAATCCTATGTTTTGAAAATTCTTTACAGGGCTGGCCCATCTGCATCTCCCTCACAGGGAGCCAGCTCTGGCCTGGAGTCTAAATATTTATATTACCAAGCTCATTGAGCCTCCATTTGAGCCACTGGCCAATACTCATTTAAACTTTGTCACTTGGAAGACAATCTTCTTGTAGCTATCACGTCTGCAAGAAGGATAAGTGAGTTACAAGCCCTATGTGTGGAGCAAGACTACATTTCATTCCACAGGGACAAGGCAGTGCTTAGAACCAACAGGAAATTCCTCCCTAAAGTAGTTTTGGACTTCCACTTTAATCAGTCTATTACTTTGACAGTCTTCTTCACTGAGCATTCTAGCTTTGGAGAGATTAGATTGCATAGTCTTGATTGATGTAAAAACGGCATTGACCTATTACATCGAGCATACAGAGGGGCATAGGCAGGACAAACAACAGTTGTTTCTGACCTATGGCGATGTGGGTAAAGGTAGGTCAGTTTCAAAAAGGACAGTTTCACGCTGGATTGTGGCATGCATACAATTCTATTACAGTAAAATTGGCAAGGAGCCCCCAGTAGGCCTGAGGGCACATTCCACTAGGAGTACAGCTACTACAGCAGCAGCAGCTATGGATATTCCCTTGTTAGAAATCTGCAAAGCATCCACATGGAAATCTGTACATACCTTTACAAAGCACTACAGTTTGGACATTAAGTCTAGGAGTGATGCCAGGTTTGGCACAGCAGTGCTACAAAGTCTATTCCCTAAATAGGGTTCTGGGCCGTCCTCCAAAGGTACTGCTTTATAGTCTTCTAGAGTTAATGATATTGAAAAATGACTGGGGTTAGAAGAAAAAAATGTACTCACCATAGTAATCTTCTTTCTTCCAGGGTATTCTTCAGTACTTCAACTTGCCCACCCTACCTCCCCTTCCATAACCAATCAGTATATGCGTACAGATAGTATTATGTTGTTTGTTGGCCTTACACTGGTACAAAAATATTTTTTAACCAGATCGCCCAGATTTATTTTATTGGTCTTGTTGGACATTGCCAGTTGGCTTAAGGGAACAAAAAGGGGAGGGTTGATTTAATCAGATTGTTTTTATTATGTTGTCAACTGTTAGGATAGCATAATAAGAGACTTACAATAGGTTACAGGCTTATTCAAAATCTGAGCATTTTAGAACGCATACAGTTGACAGGGCAGCAGGTCTGAATGGTGGCATGAGCCAATCAGTGTTCCACTATTAGCATGAGTTCCATTCATCTCCGGGGCGGTGCAATCCAGGAGGCTGACTGCTAGAGTTAATGATACTGAAGAAAATCCTGGAAGAAAGAAGATTAATGTCATTTATTTCTTTCTGTACACCCCAGCATCCTGTTTGCTTTACTGTAGGCCTTGTTACATTGGCTTGATTATTTTAGGGAGTCACTGATGATGACCCCTAGGTCTCTTTCCTCAGAGGTCATGCACAGCTTTACCCCCCTTCCAGTACTCTATCTTTGGGTTCTTGTTCCCTATGTGCATTGTCTTGCACTTTTTGGAATTGAATTTCAACTGCCAAACCTTTGACCACCTCTGTAGCTTTTGCAGGCCTCTCTGCATCTCCCAAGCCCCCTTCTCACTGTCTACACTGCCACAGAGCTTAGTGCCATCTGCAGAGTGACATATCTTACCCTGGATTCCTTCTCCCATGTCGCTAATGAACATATTGAAAAGTACTGGACCCTGGACCAATCCTTGTGTCACCCCACTGGTGACCTCACTATCTTCTGATTAACCACCGCCCTCTGTGATCTCTCTTCCAACCAGTTTCTCACCCATCTAACTGTGTCTTTCACTGTGCCTGGTTTCTCTTGCTTCCTCAGCAACATTATGTGGGCACCGAGTGGAAAGCCTTGCTAAAATCAAAGTAGATTAAATTCACAGCATAGCCCTTATCCACTACCCTTGTTACCCAGTTAAAGAATACTGTCAGATTGATCTGACAAGACCTCCTGCTATGAACCCATGCTGTTTACTGTCTTGGAGTCCATTGCTCTCAAGGTAGTCTACGAGGTCCTCTTTGACTAGTGTCTCCATCAGTTTATCCACAGTAGAGGTAAGACTGCCGGGGCTGTAGTTACTCTGTTGCTCCTTGGCCCCGCCACACCACCACGGAACGGGACTACATATGCTACCTTCCAGTCTTTTGGAACTACCACTGTCTGAACTGAGTTATTGAATAGCCCCACCAGAGGTTCAGTTAGTTTCATTACCAATTCCTTGAGAACTCTCAGGTGCATTTCATTTGGCCTCAGTCCTGTCCAAACCTTTTCACCGACAAATACTTGCTACCTTATCTCAGGGATCCCACTTACAGATGCCTTGATGTCACTCTTTGGGCAGAGGCCCTCTGTCTCCCCATGTGAATACAGATCAAAAGCAGTCATTGAGAATGGCTGCTTCAAACCCCAGGGATCCCTCACTTCTCCCCCCATGAATACTCCAATATTCCTAAGTCTTCTGCAGTATACCTTTAAGGTCAGATCTGCCTGGAGATGGAATGCTATGCAAGTGATGGAATCATTAGCATGAGCCACTTTTCAAATGCTGCTACCTATCAACTGCCTACATTTTAACCCTCAGATTTCTCTCACCGCCTGTCAAGACCAGATGCTTGGAGATTTCCTCCTCAGCATCTAGTCAAAGAAGCCTTGGTTATTCATAAATACTTAAGTACTTCTTGTTTATTTTCAATTGCTGCCTCTTATCAGTGTTTTTTTAATAACCGTTAGTTTATTTAGTTAGTTTTGTATTGTTTTCTCAGTTCCTCTTGGTTCGGAATATCTGCTGAGGAACCGAGGTATTTCTAGTTAGTTTTGGGGTTTTTTCCTCCCCTTCATTTGTGTATATTTTGTGTGTTTTAATATTGTTTTTCAGAACCGATAACTGCCGTTCTGAACTGCTAATCCCAGTTCAACTTTTTATCGGTTCTCAGTTCCGCTCAGTTCCTCTGATCGGTTCCTGAACCGACCACAACTGATAAAAATTATTTTTTTAATTTTAAAAGGTTGTAGTATTTGCGGTTGCGGGTTTTCTCCATAATGTCAGAAAAACCTAAAAAGAGAACCGGTGAACCAGGTTTTAAAAACTGTTCTGTGTGTTGAGGTCTTTGCCAAAGCAGATAAACACTCTGCTTGTGTTTTCTGCTTGGGTTTTGACCATTTGAAGTCTGATTGTGCAATCTGTAAATCTTTTCCAGACAAGACTTTAGAAAAACATCTGGACAGACTGAATAAAAGATTTAAGGGTCCCTCCGGCTCTGACCAGCCGAACCCCTCAGGGTCTGTGGGTGACACCACAATTTCTGCCACTTCTACCCCTGATACGGGTAAAAAGAGACCCTCTGAACTGGCTAGCTCTCTGGTTCCTGTTAAAAAACAGAAAAAGACAAAGCACACTGAACCCCCGGTGGAAAAGGGGACTTCTGTGGTGCCTGCCACTGTGCCTTCTCCTGCTGAGATTGTACAAGCAATAAAAAATTATGCAAACCTTGCAGGATCTGCTGCCTGTGGTATCACAGTCTCCAGTTCAGACTTCTGCACCCTCCAACCCACTCTGTTTCCCTGAATAGCATGGGGGGGTGGAGGAGGAAGAAGAAGGTGAGCCTATAGAGCCTGAGGTCTCCCCTGAACAGGAGTTTGGCTCTTCTCCCAGGACCATTGAAGGTTATTCTTCCCATTTTTCCTACATTAGGAAAATTGCTGATGCCTTAGACATCCCTACCACTGAAGCTGTAGAGGATGAGTAGGAGGCTGAATACATGGACATGATGGGGCTGACTCCTACTAAAAAGCTCTCACTCCCCATCAATAAATTCTTCTAAAGGGATATCTTAAAAATTCTCCAGGCTTCTAGGTCTGTTCCTCCTTTGGACAAGAGAGTGGACAAAAAGTATCAGCTTGACAGAACAGAGGCTGAATTCTTGTTTTCACACCCTGACCACCAGGGGGTGGTGCAAGCTGCAGCCTGTGATAAGGCTAAAGTCCCTCTGGCCTCTCACCCTCCAGAGAAGGACTCTAGAAAAATTGAAAGCATGGCCAAGAAAGGTTATCTGTCAGCCTCTCTGGCCATTAGGCAAGCAAATTATCAGGCCTATGTAGCACAGTGCCAGAAGGCTCTTTGGCAGTCTGTCCTGAACATGGCTGAAAAAGCATCTCCTCCTCTTTCACCAGACCTAGCTGAAACAGCTAGGTTTGGCCTGGAAGCTGCCAAATACCAGTTCCAGATGGCAACAGACAGCAATGAGACTGCTGCAAGGTGGATAGCAAATACCATTGCACAGAGAAGGTTTGCTTGGTTAAGAGCCACAAAACTCACACGGAATACCCAGAATAAGACTCTGGATTTTCCTATGGGGGCACTTCACTATTTGGCAGCCATACAGAGGCCTACATCAAGAATGTGGATGAGTATAAGGCCACCTTCCGTAGTAATTCTACAAAAGAAAGACCCTCCACCTCCTCTAGACCTTTCAGTAGGGGAGGCAGGGGCAGACAATTTCATACCAGGCCTTTTTACCAGGCCATGGTACTCCCTCAAACACCCACCTACCCACAGCAGGGGTACTTTAGGAGTAGGGGCAGAAGAGGGGCCAGGCATGGTACCCAGTCTGAGCCCCAAGCTAAGCAGGATCCCTGACTTCATCGTTCAGGCTGCCTCTCCTTTACCAGCAGGGGGCAAGCTGACTCATTTTCTCCACAACTGGAAAACCATCACCACAGACAAGTGGGTTCTGGAGACAGTGGGTCATGGCCTGTCGCTAAACTTTAAGTCCTCCCCGTTCAAAGAAACAGAGCTTTAAACCAGCTTCCTACCTAGAAAGCAAAAGGCTGGAAGAAGAGGTGAAACACCTTCTTTCACTAAAGGCAGCGGAACTAGTGCCTCTGCATCAAGGGGGAAAAGGACTTTATTCAAGGTATTTTCTCACATCAAAGAAAAATGGAGATCTGCAGCCTGTCTTGGATCTCAGGGTCCTCAACAAGTTCCTAACAAAACCAAAGTTCAAAATGGTAACTTTGTCTCTGATTCTGCCAGCAATCCGAAAAGGGGATTGGCTGGCATCATTGGACCTAAAAGATGCCTATTCCCACATCCCCATAAAGGAGTTTCACAGAAAGTTTCTCATGTTCAGACTTCGATCAGGACACTATCAGTTCTCAGCTCTTCCCTTTGGTTTCACTTCAGCGCCAAGGGGGTTCACAAAGTGTCTGGCTCTGGTAGTGGCACACTTGCAATGGCAAGGTGTCTCAGTATTCCCTTACCTAGATGACTGGTTGGTGGTGGGAGACTCACCACAACAGCTAACAGAGCACCTCCGACTCAGTTAACAGCTGCTGGAGTCTGGGGGTGGGGGGGTGGAGTTCATTTTAAGCTTGGAAAAAATCAGTTCTAATTCCTTCTCAAATTCTGAAGTTCATAGGAGCAGAATTGTATGCCAATGTGGGCAGAGCATTCCTGTCCAGAGACAGGGCAAAAAGCATCCTGCATTTGGCAACCTCTTTCGGGCTCAATGTCCCAAGGCCAAGGCAGTTTCTTCAACTCCTGGGTCACATGGCAGCTGCAACAGGTACAGTGCTGGGATCCAGGTTTCAGATGAGGGATATCCAATTTCATTTAAGAACTCATTGGTGCCAGTGGAAGAACTCCCTGTCAAAGCTTGTCCCTGTAATAAAAACATTTATCCATGTTCTTCAATGGTGGAAAGAGGAAGCCAACCTCAGAGAAGGGGTTCCTTTCCAAAAAGAGCTCCCATCAGTAGTGTTCCATCCACATCAGTGTAATGGGGGGGGGGGGCAGTGTACCCTCCTCCAAAATGTTTCAAGGGTACAAATCCTGTTTTGAGGGTATGCCACACCCCCTGCTGAAAATTGTGAAGGTACGTATTGTTATAAAGCGATATGCCTGCCACACAGCTGTAATCACTGATGAACTCACTCAACATAAGAAGAACAGAACACGACGGTTTTATATAAGACTGTCTTAGTTGGACTCTCAGAAGACTCTCCCAGTGTGACAGACAAAATATAATAAATATTAATTCAATATGTGACTGCTCATGACAGAAAGAAAGACAATTCATCAGCTCAGCATACTCTCTGTCCTCTCTGCTGCACACATCTGTAATCTGCAAGAAGCATTCTGCAGCAGTGCAATGCAGCAGAGAGCAGGCACAACTGACTGACATGACACCCTATACACAGCACTCAGATCAGGGAGTCAACATTAAGGCAGCAAAACTTACTTTTTCACTTGCACAGCACACATCTGCATCTTCTGCATTGCAATCTGCAAGCATTCTGCTGCCGTGCAAACAACTACACTGACATGACACTTTGTTATACAGCAGCAACCAGATCATCATCAGAGAGACAACATCAAGGCAGCAAATTAATTTACTTTTTCACTTAGTTAGGAAATATTTTCTTTATCAAAATGGTAAGACACCAAGCTGTCTCACTCATGTCAAGAGGCAAGGCTAGGGTACATTTGAGTGAGTCCCACACTACTCCCACATCCCAGACAGGCAACAGGTGACTCAGGTGGCGCTGGCAGCTTGGCCTGGTTCAGCAGTCAGCCCCACCCTGACTACTACTGCAATTATCAGTTTCTTTCCATTTCCCTGTTTCCAGTATGCCATGCAGGAGCACCAAAAGTTTAACAATTTCACAGTGGCATACTACTGCGATTATTGGACTGCCAGCCAAATAGTTCAGTTACAGTCGACTCAACTAAGTGTTCCAGATACTGTGCCTGGGAGTTGGGGCTCGGGACAGGAGATGGCCAGTGAGTGAGCAATGGGCCGAGGGAGGCAAACGACAACATGTGGGTGCTGTTCTCATTGTCAGCCAGCCATATAGAATAGAAATCAAAGTTTATTTCTTTTCAGGGCAAACTGCATGCATGG
Organism: Neoceratodus forsteri; assembly: GCA_016271365.2. Classification (NCBI taxonomy): domain Eukaryota; kingdom Metazoa; phylum Chordata; order Ceratodontiformes; family Ceratodontidae; genus Neoceratodus; species Neoceratodus forsteri. Next base: position 969,891,776 of record CM057454.1, on the reverse strand, counting down.
CATGCATACCCCCTTCTGAAGTGCGATTGCACATCACGTGCAGCAGCTGAACGTGCCATCACCATTACTGCTGGAGCAGTTTCAACTAGTGGCTCAGACTAGCACAGGCACTGTGCCCGTGCTAGTCCAAGCCACTGAATGAAACTGCTCCAGCAGTAACGGTGATGGCAGTGTTCAACTGCTGCATGCGATGTGAGATCACACTTCGGAAGTAGATTCACGCCATACTGTTTGCACAGAAAAGAAATAAACTTTGGTATTCTGTATGGCTGGTTGATGGGAACAGGCCAGGAAGTGAGGGAAGAAGCTTTTGCTTCACTCTCAGTCACACAGAACAGGATGGGACTGCCTCTGAATAATTTAAATTGAGTGATCGTGTCGCACAGGTCACAGGATGGCCTTGGAGTTACTGATGCTGGGGACGAGATTCTCAGGAAGAAAGTTCGGGGCGAAACACGCCGGTGGGAAGGAACCTGCATTAACCCACTGATCCACTCAGATGGAGTTCACTGTTGGAAAAAAAAAACCACGTACCTGATTTCAGGCATACAGTGGTAAAGTACTCTGCCTTCCTTTTTTGGGACTCCTCCAGGTGTATCTCTCAAGACGTCGGGCCGGGCTGGGTTGGGGTTTCTCTGTCGTGTGGTGTCACTCCTCTCTCCACAATCGCTGCTCGCTGCAGTCACTGGTTTTTACCTTCTCGCATGTGAAGCCCACGATTTCCTCACCTACAGCAGTATAGGTGCATGCCTACACTTGCAACTGGTGGGAGGGGATAGGGTGATTTGTGAACTGCGCACCAATCGTACCATGGCTTTACAGGGAGAAAAAAAAAACATTCCAGCAGCACTGGACCAATTGTCTGCTGGCTGCCTGGCTTTAAATGAGGGACCTTTCCGATGGCACAGTCTGCACCTAAAGCAGCTCACATGCCTAAATTCACAAAACGCGGACAGGCTTCTTTACTTGCAGTGTACCCCCTACACACATAGATGGACGTGAATTTTGATTTTTTTACATGATTCACATACATCTATGTGTGAATGGGAACACTGCCCTTCAGTGATCCTCACAACAGATGCATCTCTCCTGGGCTGGGGGGCTCATCTAGCAGAGCACACTACCCATGGCACTTAGTCAAGTGCAGAGACTCTTCTACACATACTTTTGTTGGAGCTCAGGGCAGTGTTTCTGGCAATGCAAGCTTTCAAACCACTGATACAGGGAAAGGTAGTGCAAGTCAGGACAGACAACACTATCACCATGTACTACATAATCAAGCAAGAGGGAACAAGATCAAGCCTCCTTTGCACAGAGGCTATGAAAATCTGCACCCTAGCTTACTCACTGGGCTTCTCACTACAGGCCATTCATCTGCCAGGCAGAGACAGTGTTCTGGCAGATACCTTGAGTCAAATCAGCCAGGACCATCATGAACGGTCCTTTAACAGGCAAGTGGTACAGACCTTATTCAAGAGGTGGGGCACCCCAGAAATAGATCTCTTTGCCTCTCATCAGAGCCACCACTTACCTCAGTTCTGTTGCAGACCTCCAGTAGTGGGCACAATTCCTCTACACGTCCTTGTCCTGGACTGGTCAGGGAAATTCCTGTATGCATTTCCCCTGGTATACAGGGTGCTGTTGAAACTCGGGTCTCAGCCAGCAACAATGACCCTCATAGCCTCAGATTGGGCCAGGCAGCCATGGTATTCCCTGTTGCTGTCCATGTCAGTGGAAGGACCAATACACCTTCCCAGGAGGCACAATCTTCTGACCTCCAATCAGGGGAGGCTCCTGTATCCAAACCTCAGGTCACTCAGGCTCAAAGCTTGGCTCTTGAGGACCTAGAGTATGCTGGTTTACATCTTTTGGCGTCAGTTATGAATGTTTTAAGAGGATACAGAAAATCCTCTACTAAGAAAACCTATACTGCAAAATAGAAGAGGTTTTCTAGTTGGTGCTCTAACAGGAGTATAGTGCCAACCCAGGTAGGAGTGCCAGAGTTGCTGGACTACCTAGTCTATTTATATTCCTTAGGTTTACAGCCTTCTACACTGAAAGTTCATTTAGCTTCAGTCTCTGCCTATGCTTCAGCAGGCAAGCCTGTTTTCTTAGCATCAAACCCAATTTTTAAAAAGTTTTTCAAAGGCCTCTTGCATATGTACCCACTGGTGAGAGAACCGGTACCAGCTTGGGACCTCAATATTTACATTGCTCCGTTCATGGCTCCCCCCTTTGAGCCTATGTTTTCAGCACCTTTGAAGTATGTCACTTGGAAAACTATTTCTAGTGGCTATCACCTCCGCTAGAAGAATTAGTGAGCTTCAGGCCTTATGTTCTGAAAAGTACTACACTGCTTTCCACAGGGATAAGGTAGTCCTTCAAACAAGTAGGACATTTCTTCCCAAAGTAGTTTCAGACTTCCATTTGAACTTTGCCAGTGTTTTTCACTGACCACTCTTCTTCTGGTGAGCGTAGGCTACATAGCCTGGATGTCAAGAGAGCTTTGAGCTACTACATGACAGCCATTAAGCCCCCATAGATTGGATAGAACACAGCTTTTTCCCCACTTATGGAGATGTGGGAAAGGGTAACCCAGCATCTAAAAGGTCCATTTCTCACTGGATTGTTCAGTGCATCCAATGTTGTTATTCTAAGGTGGGCAAGGGAGCTTCAGCAGGGCTTAGAGCCCACTCAACAAGGGGTACAGCTGCAGCACTGGCAGATGCAAGGGATGTACCCTTGGTGGTTATTTGTAAAGCAGCAACCTGGCGTACAGTATACACATGTGTCAAGCATTATAGCTTGGATATGCAGGCAAGGGCTGATGCCAGGTTTGGTACAGCAGTACTGCAGAGCCTGTTTCCAAAATAGGTTCTTCCCGCCTCCTAAGGTACTGCTTTTTAGTCTGCAGAAGAGTTAGGAATATTGGAGTATTCCTGGGGTGAGAAGAATAAGTTACTTACCATAGTAACCTTGTTTCTCCCAGGGGATACTCCAATATTCATAACTCTGCCTCCCTGTTTTAAGAACCAGTGGCCTCTGTATTCCATGCTGTACCATAGTATTTGCATGCCACACTTTTACTTTTATTAAAACTTGTTTGCCTTTTTTCTCCTTTTTCAGGTGATTCTGACATAAGGAGTTTGTGGGGATTTTTCTTAATGATAAGTTTTTTTTCTTCATGTTTTGCTTCAGTTGGAGTTTTTTTTTGGGTAGGGAATTTTAAAATTAGAATTTGCTGTATTTAAATTTCTGGGCCCTGTCTTGAAGGCGTCTGCGAAATCTGAGGGTTAGAATGTAGGCAGTTGACAGGTGGCAGCATTTGAAAAGTGGCTCATGCTAATGATTCCATCATTTGCATAGCATTCCAACTCCGGGCAGATCTGACCTTAAAGGTATACTGCAGAAGAGTTATGAATATTGGAGTATCCCCTTGGAGAAACAAGGTTACTATGGTAAGTAACTGTTTCTTCTGCTTAACAACTGCAGTCATTCCTCTGGAATGAGTCGCCATGAAGCTTTAGAATTTTATGCTAACTAGAGAACTTAGAATGAAATTCAAACCAGTGTTGATGAAGTTAATGTTTAGTAATGTTTCACCTGTTGTTCATTGGTCCCGACTACTTGAAAGAGCTTCTGACTCCCTACACCCCTGTGCGACAACTCCTCTCGGCTGTGAGGTTGCTGGAGATTCCGAGGTTGGCTTAAAGTCGTCTGAGGCTCGCGCTTTTGTGTTTGCTGCCCCAACCCTCTGGAATTCTCTGCCACGTCAGCTATGGGAGTGCAGGACACTGGGGAGCTTTAAGCAGGTGTTGAAGACTTTCTTAGGGACCAAAGCTTTTCCTGATTTTCTGTGATTTTATTGATATCTATTGAATTTATTGAATTTTGTTTGTATCTGTGAAGCGCCTTGATACTTTGAAAGGTGCTCTATCAAATAAAGTTATTAATATTATCATCATTGGCTTATTAAATTATTTAATGTGGCTATTTCTAAGAATATATTTGTGGAGCATTGTGTGAATACCCTGGGTAGCTCTCCAAGGATGGACTCATGATATCAGAATGTCACACATGGTTTTGGGATGGAGACGGTTACAGGGCAGCACTCTTGAACATTATGGGAGCTATCCGAATAACAACCCTAAATGTTCAGGGAATTAATTCCCTGGTGAAAAGAATGAAAATATTGGCTAATTTAAAATGGCTAAATACTGATATATGTTATTTACAAGAAACAAGACTTTCTGAGGAAGAGCATCAAAAACTACGTAGACAATGGATGAGTGGGGTAATCTCTATTTCACATCCCTCGGGGGGTGGGAGCTGATGTGATCATACTATTAACGTACAGACCTCCCACTAGAAATTTTAAAGGCGAAAACTGCAGAAGATGGTAGAATGGTTACTCAGGTACAATGTTTTTTGAGAACATACACTTTATAAAAACATTTATGCTCCCAACGCGGACACACCCGCTTTTTTTTTTTTTTTTTTTAGGAGTGTCTTTTCTAAAATCGCAGGTTTAGGGGAAGGCATGATTCTACTGGGAGGGGATTTTAATTGCATAGTAGATCCCAATGGGATCGTTCCTCACACTCAGTCACAACAAATCAGCTTATGGGAAGAGTGGTACAGGTAGGAATGATGGAGTTGACCCTGGTGGATATATGGAGGCAGTCGCGCTCTGTCATGAGAGAGTACACGTTCTACTCAAATATACATGGGTCCTGTTACAGATTAGATTATTTTCTAGGAGTGAACCTGACCTTCATAAGATTTAATTATGTCAGACGCATCTGAAGGTGGTCTCTGATCACTTTGTGGTTACTCTTGACCTTTGGATAGGAGACTGGATTAGGTCCACTTTCTGGAGGATGAACACCTCTTTCCTAGCTAAAGAAGAGTTCAAGACATTAATCTGTGAGGCAAATGTAGAGTATCACAAACATAACCATACTGTAATACTGAGGTGAAGCCTATATGGCAATGGGACGCATTGAAGGCAGTACTCAGAGGGGTGATTATATCATATGCATCCCGTCTTAAAAAAAAAAAAGCATACAGAAAAACAAAATAAATTAAAACAGAAGTTAAAAGAATTAGAACAGCAACATAAAAATTCTGGGTCCTCAACCCTTTTACAAGAAATACAAAAGGTCAGAACAGCACTGCAAACCTATACAAATTGAAGGAAACTTGTGCTATCTAAACCGAAAGTACTATGAGGAGACCACTTTGGTTCCCACAAAAAGTAGCAGAGGTGGTTAGGGCAAAAAGAATAGCCTTCAAGAAGTGCAAAACAACACAGTGGGACAGGATAGGGAGGTATATATATGAACAAAAAAAAGCAGCAAAAGGGATTAGAGAGGCTAAGGCACTCACAGAGGAGAACATAGCTAAGTCAGTGAAGTGGGGAGATGAAACATTTTACAGATGTATCAGCAAAAGAAGAAAAAACAAGGCAGGAATAGTGAGAATCAAGGGGAAGGGGGGAGAATGTGTGGACGAGGGCCAGAAGAAGGCAGACATACTGAACAAGTATTTTTGTTCAGTATTCACGAAAGAAGGGGAGGGAAATGGCCCACAGTTAAAGGAGAAAGGAAGGAATGGTGGGGGGTGGAGGGGTGGACACAAGCCACTTTGCAGAGGAGAGGGTACTTGGGGAATTGGAGAAATTAAGAGTGGACAAGGCTGTGGGTCCCGAGGGGGTGTACTCAAGGATACTAAAAGAACTGAGGAAAGATCTGGCTGCTTCTCTGGCAGCCCTGTTCAGCCTAACCTTGGATACAAGGATAGTAACGGGAGACTGGAGAAGGACAGATTTGGTGCCGATCCACAAGAGTGGGAACAGGGAGGAGGTAGGGAACTATAGGCTGGTAAGCGTGATGTTGGTGGTGGGGAAGGTAATGGAGACATTTTTTTATTTTATTTAGTTTTTGTTTACCGGGTGGGTGTGCTAGCCATAGAAATGACTTTTTTCAGACACGACCTGGGAGGTTACAAACACAAAACAGTAAAGTGCAAGGTAAGTAGTAGCATTTGACAGTAACATCGTGATACAGTTAACAGAAATACAAAGGCAATAAAAGAACAACCTTGATTACAATAGTAGGATGCATCTTTCAGTGATATAGAAACAACTAGTGGTTAAGGTAGACAAAACCATAAACACCTGGCTGACAAGAATTCTAGTACAGACCTAGGGTAAGTGCCATAGGCTTATCAAACAAGTATAGAGCATGGGAGCAAGCTGAAAAATGACTAAAATACAATTAACAAAACTAAAATAGTGGCTACTGAAAGTAGGAGCAGAAAAAATATGACAGGGAAGGGGGTAGGGGAGAGAACGAGCTCGTAGCTGAGAAATTAGGGTGGATTAAAGCATGTGCAAGGGATAGGTTTACAAAGATGAGACTGATAAGGTTTCTTTAAACAGGGATGGCTAGGCACAGTCTGGACAGCTAGGGGAAGAGTGTTTCCAAATTTTGGGGACAGCACAAAGGAAGGCACAGGTACCCTTGACAGTTTTGTGTCTTGGCAGCTGGAGTAAGGATTGGTCATTGGACCGGAGGTCAAAGGAAGAAGGAGTGAGGCAAGAGATGCTGGGACATTGCTTCTAATTTATTTATTTAAGAGTTTCACCAGGAATCATACTGAGCAGAGTACTGCTCGAGTCCAGATGCGTTCTGGGGGGAGGGGTAAGAGGGTATAGACAACATTGGAAGATGCACAGAAATTACAGTACAACACAGCAGCAGTACAGGTGTTATGGAGATACAGGTACAACAACAAGAACAATAGCTTAGAGTGCCCAGGCACCCAGTTAGTACAGAGCGCAGTAAATTAGGCTTAACTAATTAGAAAGTACAGTGGTTCAGCAACACATCTACCCTGAAAAGTGACTATATACTTGAGGTCACATCCCTAATATACAGAGGGATATTATGGCAGTGGAGTGAGTGCAGACATTCATATACCAAGGAGTACACTGGGGGCCCGGGACAGACACATAGGCCTCAGGTGGCCTATGAGGTTATTTGGTGTCGAGAGGGGACTGCCTGCAGGAGCAGGTGGTGTGGGGGGGATGATTTAAGGAGCTGATTACGCTGCTGGGAATTATCCTAATGCCTAATAACAGCCAGTAAGGAGTTCCATGGTTTAGACATATAGTAATTGAATGCAGCCTGTCCTTTGGCTGAGGACATGTTAGGGACATGTAGCAGCCGAGAGTCAGTGTTCCTGAGAGAGTATGCCAGTGGGGGTTGAGCATGGAGGGTGGACTCGAGGTGGGAGGAGAGCGACTGTGGCCAGTATTTTGCAGTTAGCCTCGCACTGTGGAGCTGTCTCCCAACCTGGAGCAACGACATGTCTAGAGACTTGTAGAGATCGCAGTGGTGCATTGAGTGGGGGCAGCCTATGGCAAACCGGCAGAAGGAGTGGAAGCACGGGTCGAGTCTAGCTAGGGTAGATTTGGGGGAGGCACTGTAGTCTACGTCTCCGTAGTCAATTATCGGGAGAATCATTTTCTGGAGGATAGCCGTGCGGGTTTCCTGAGGGATGCAGCCCCTGTTACGATGCAAAGCATCCAGCTTGGGGTGCAATTTCTTGTGGATATAGTCGATGTGGACTGAGAAGTCGAGGTGCTGGTCAAGCCAGACCCCAAGGTACCGAAGGAGGCACAGTCCTCCAGTGGTGTCCCATCTATGGTGTGGAAAGTGTGGGTGGTGGGGAGATGGGAAGAGTCTCTGCCAACTACCGAAGGTTAGGGAGATGTTTTTTGGGGGGATTTAGTGAGAGCTGGTTTGAGCGAAACCAGTGCTGGACAGCAATGAAGTCGTCCTGCAGTCTAGCTGCCACTTCAGCGGGGGAGGGGCCTGTTACATACAGTGCCATGTCATCAGCGTACATGTGTATGGATGTGTGTGCACATACCGAGGGCAGGTCATTTAAGAAAATGCAGAACAGGATTGGGCCGAGGACTGAGCCTTGTGGGACCCCAGTATTTTTAGGGAGGGGGGCAGAGGTATGAAGACCGATTCAGACAGATTGAGACCTACCAGCTAAGTAGAATTGGAACCAATTGGTGCTGGTTGCTGAGAGACCTGCATGTGCGAGTTTAGTTAATGGAAGGGTGTGAGAGACCATGTCGAACACCTGGGCAAGGTTGACAAAGATAGCTGAGGTGATGTGCCTGTGGTTCATACCCATGAGGACGATGTCAGTAAGTCATAGCAGGGAGGTGATGGTGGAGTGCGACTTCCTAAAACAAGATTGGTACAGTATGAAAAAGGAGGAAGCGTTGAGAAAGGGGGAGAGTTGGGCAAGCACAAGGTGCTCCTGAATTTTGGCTAGGATGGGGAGTAGGGAAATAGGGCGGTAGTTCCCAGGTGACGAGGGATCGCCCCCTTTCAGGAGGGGAATGACTGTAGCGTGTTTCCACTCGGCCTGGACTGAATTTAACAAGAATGAGAGATTGTAGAGCTCGGCCAGAGGGGCGGCGATGGCTGGGGCAGCCAGGTAAAGCATTCTGTATTCTAATAGTGCTATCCACCAGCATGCCAAAGGAGAGCAGTCAGTAGTTTGAGGGGGAAAGCCAGCTAAGGTCAGCATATAACTGACACCTGTGTTTGAATCGCGGAGATGCTGAGGCATAGCGACAGATGGAGTTATACGTTGTGTTCCATCTGTGTAGGGATGCATTCGAAGCATTAATGTAAATTGCAGCTCCATAAGTTAGGGAGGGGAGCAAAATACCTCTAGCACTAGCAAGTCTGGCAGAAGGTGATAGGATATGAGTAGTCTTATAAGCAAGTCCGATTCTGGAGTTCACAGCCTTACATGTAGACATGATATGTTGGTCAAAGTCGAGGGACTCGTCAGGCAGGACTCAGAGGTATTTGAAGGAGCATACCATCTTAAGTAGAGAACCATCAAGGCATGAGACAGTAAGTTGACGTTGAGACAACCTGAGTTTGGCCCCAGTGCCAAAGACCATGGCCTGAATTTTTCCCACATTAAGCAGGGGTTTGTGTCTGGAGAGCCAAGCCTGAACATAATGGAAGGCAGAGGAAAGATTAAGATTTACCTCTGAGATGCTCTTAGAGCTAAAGTACAGAACAGGGTCGTCTGCATAAAGGAGAGATGAGCAGCGAGGGGTGCCCTGGGTAATGTGGTTGATAAAGGTAGAGAAAAGAGGGGGGCCCATGATGGAACCCTAGGGAACGCCAATGGACGCTGGATCTGATACTGCTGAATTAAATTTCACGACTTGTGATCTGTTTGTGAGGTAGCTATTAAACCAGGACACATAATGAGATAAGAAGCCCAGAGATGAGAGATTTGAGAGCAGAAAAGGGTGAGCAACCAGATCGAAGGCTTTTGTGAGGTATATGAATACAGGTCCTGTTAAAAGACCAGTGTCCATTGTACAAAGGACATCATTAGTGAATTTGAGCAGGGCAGTGGTGGTACTGTGCCCTCTGCGGAAGTCGTGTTGGTTGGGTGGGAGCCGTCTGAATTTGGACAGATATTCGGTAGTTTGGGAGGCTACCAGTTTTTCCAGGATCTTTCCTAGGACGGAGAGTATCGCAATGGGCCAATAGAGATGTCTTTCTTGTCCCCTTTCTTGAATACAGGAGATACACTAGCGATTTTCCATATTTTTGGGACATGACCTTGACAAAGAGACAGGGTATAGATTCTAGCTAGAGGGGAGGCACTGAATGGGGCTGCTAGTTTTAGAAGCTTGGGCTCACTACCATCTGAGCCAACACTAGTATTATCAGAGATTGTATTGAGTAGTTTTAGGACAGCAGCTTAGGTGATGGCCTTAAAATAGAAGGGAGGGTGATTTGACCGTGTGAAGCTAGGGTTAGACTGTGCAGAGGAGAAAGCAGAAGTATAGCTAGAAAAGTCTGTGAAGTGGCTGTTAGTTAGCAATAGTTATCGGATCATTACAATGTATGCCATTCAGGACCTTATCAATGGCAGGGTTGGATATTTGGGTACCTAGAAAGGTTTTGACATGTGACCAGAACTTCTGGGGGTCTTCCGCAGCATCAAGTAGTAGTTCTTTACACTAGTTACTTTTAGCTTGCCTGATCTGCCTCTTACATAAGTTCCTCTGTTCTCTGTAGCTGTTATAGTCAGCTGGGAGACAGGATATTTTATAGCGCCTCCAGCTTTTGTCCCTAGCCTGTTGTTATTTTATTATTCAGAGTGTTTTTATTCTTTAGTTATTCCTTGATTACTCTGCGTTGGGGTGTGTTTTGCTGTAACTTTGCAGATTCGCCAGTTCCTTATTGGTTCCCAGGAACCAGAGAAGGCTGTTTTGCACTGTGGTTCCAGCCTTTAGGGAACTGCTTATTTCTGAAAAAAAAACAAAAAAAAGTCCACAGGAAATGCCGTTCAGGAACTGCAGGAGCGGGCAGAAGACATGGAGGCCAGGAACTGCAGGAACAATCTTAGGGTTTCTGGCTTCCCTGAAGGATGTGAGGGTAATAACCCCATCCAACTCCTACATAACTTTTTTATATCGAAGCTGGATCTCCCCCAGAGCTGTAAAATGGAGATCAACTGCACTCACCGCGCCTTAGGTCCACAGCCCGGCCCATCCACCCTCCCACGCTCCATGGTTCTCCATTTTCTATGCTACCAGGAGAAGGAGCTTATTCTGCATAAATCTTGACAGCAAGGGGACCTTACATTCCAGGAACACCGCATCTACATTGACAAAGACTACCCCCCCCCCAACGGTCGCAGCTCGCCACAGGCCTATGCCCCATTCTCCAGAAGCTTTGGGAGGCCAAAATAAAATTCTGGACCCCATATCCCTCCAGGCTGACAGCTCATTTCCCGGAGGGCAGCAGAACATTTGAAACAGCCAAAGAGGCCTCCCAAGAACTCTGCAACCGCGGCATGGAAGTGTCGTTGGCCCCAAATTAGTCCAACTCACCTCTGGCAACCAAGCTGGCTTGGCAGGTCTGGAATTGTGTACCATCCAGGGAGGAGTGCCACAGAGACGCCGCTTCAGCAATCCAGCAAATAGTGGCAAGCCTGAAGAAGCAGACTATGAACTCACCCTCAAGACTAGCAGCACATCAGCCTGACAAATGAATGGACGCTTCCTAACCTGCTCATCTTTGCCTCACTACAGGTGAGCTGGTTCTTACTTCCCCCACTCTGAGTTGCTGTGTGCTCGTGCCGGCATGGTTCCCCACCTCCTCCCTGGATTTTCTCCCCCTCCTCCTTCCCACGCACAACATGTAAGCCAGTCTGAGGGTCAGAGGGCCTTGCCTCCATTCGTCCCCCTCGGCCCCCAGATAACGAGGGCAGGGACAGGGTGGACGGCAGCCGGTGTGATGCTGAGATTTCTGGATGTTTTGGGGGGAGGGTTGGGGTCTGGGTGGTGGGATAGGCACTGCCACTTAGGGGAGGGTGGGACTGGCTCTTAGTTAGGTCCCGGTAGCCTTGATGACTGGGCCTGAGACAGGTGCTTTCCATTTATTGAAGCTCCCAGATCAAGGAAGGCCATAGTGGTCACTGATCTCACTACTCCCACATCTTCCTGGACCTAAGTCTCCACCACTCATTCACACTAGTGGGATTAGGGCCGGAGGCACTAGGACCCATCGGGAGCAAACTTTTTTGCTGGAGGGTCTGCGCGAGAGATGGCGCCCGCGAGGACACCGGCGCCCATGAGCTGCGGCTCGAGCGTAACGACCTTCTCGGCGCCGACCCTCCAACCGCCTCAGTTCCTTTTTTCCCGCCGTCGAGTGCGCTTCAGTATACGACGTCGCTCGTCTGTCGGGAGTCAAACTTCAAACTAGCGCTTAGTTTTCAGTTTGTTTTTTTGTAACATTATCACGATAGTAGTATCGCTTAATTTTATTCTATTTCGAAAATTTTTTCTAATATCTTAAATTTAACTTACTTGAAGAAGTCTCGGCCTACTTGGACGGAGTCAACCATGAGCAGGTCAGGTGACGGTAGGGAGACTTCGTATGAAAGCTGTTCAGTCAGCGGGCTGGGTCCGGTCAACCTCCTTCTCAAGAAACTCAGCGGGGTTCCGACAGCGGTCCAGTCCGATGCCGGGGATAGGCGGTCCCCGTCAAGGCATAAAATAAGCGGTCGCTTTCACGGCACCGTTCGACCTCGAGCTCTTCTTGACCCCACAGGTCAAAAAGAAGGCATCTCTCGGTGCGCCCTCTGGTATGTCTGCGCATCGGCGGTCCGGTTATCATTGCTAGTTGCGGTCTCCTTCCAGATGCGCCAATTCAGTAATCGTCAGTCCTCGACACCGGAGCCCCTCCGCCTATAGGTAGGGCTCCAGATGAGCAGTTTCATCAGTGGGCGCTCTTATGGGCGATGGGCTCGGAGGTTGGTTCTTCTGCCTGGCTCGATTTGCCTCGGAGCCCTGGGCCCTCCGGCGATCAGGTAGGCGGTTGGACCTTCCCTAATCGGCGGCGCCTTCTCCGGTGCCTGCGACTCCGTGTAGGTGTTTCCCCCTCACATGGCTGCGGCGCGAGGCCACACCGATGCCCTTATCTCCTGGTTTTGTTTCCTCCTCTTGCTTTCCAGGTTCCTGGGGCTTTTCCGGCGCCTTCTGCGAGTCTGTTGGCTTGTCGGCGCCATTTTGGTGCAGTGGGTCTTGCGTAGCCGTCCAGCGGCGCTATTGAATCTGGCGGCACCATGGTAGCGCCCGCGCTTCATAAGCCGGCCGTGTCGCGGCGCTGTCGGCTTTCCAGCGGCGCCCGTGTCGCGCGCCGTCGATGTTGGCAGCGCCGTGTCTGCGCCCGTCGGCTCCAGCGGCGCCGTGTGTAGCGCCGTCGGCTTGGTAGGCGCCGTCGGCAGTGGCGCTGTGTCGCGGCGCCGTTAAGCCGGTGGCGCCGTGTACTAGCGCCGTCGGCGGTGTTGCCATTATCTGGCGCCCGTTCCTTGGCGCCGCCTGGCCTGCGGTGCAGCTTGCGCGAGCGCGTGCCTCTTGGCGCCCGTGTGCCTCCTTAGTGCCGTCTTCGCGGCCCGCTTTGCCGTCTCGGCGCCGAAGTCCTCGGGGACTCTCCTTGTTTTCTGATATTCCTCCTCTCTAATTTTCATTCCTTTCCTGTCCAAACAGTCCTTTCTGGACCATCAGGAGATGATGTTGAGCCTGACCCAGACCTCCGGTTGGGTGATGAAGTGGAGGAAACAGGATCTTTCTTTGCTACAGAGCCTGTGGTCGAGGACCTGTCCTTTAAGTCTCTGTTGAAGAACCTGAGATCCACTCTTTCTCTCCAGACTACAGACACGATCCTGGGAAGATATTAAGACTCCAGTACCTTCATGCTTGGAGATCCCTCTGGTTTGACTCCTCGATCCAGCCTTCCTTGAGGCGCTGTCTCAAATGGTATGGAATAATCCTGCTCTTAATCATTCAGTGGCTAAATCCATTGATAAAAGTATTCAGCTCCCAAGGATCGTCCTATTTTGGCATCCCAAGCATTTGCGGATCCTATTGTAGTCCTGGCAGAGAATGACAAGGTCGTTCTTCCTCAAACTACTTCAGCTCGACCTATTAACAAAGAGTCTCGTAAGATTGATACATTAGGTAAGAGAGTCTTTGCTGCCTCCACTCTAAGTATGCGTATTGCCAGTTATCAAGGCTATTTTTCTCAGTATGAGTATATCCTGTGGCACTCTATGAAAAGAATGGTTGAAGCTCTTCCAGATTCGGACTCCAAGTCAGAGCTTCTATTGACCGTTACTAGAGGTATTGAATCCAATAACCAACAAGTCAAAGCCGCCATGGACGCTTTCGACACTGCTTCTCGTTCAGCTGCTGCAGGGTTGTACTCGGCGCCATTCCTGGCTGCGTTCTTCGGACTTCCACGAAGGATGCTCAGCAGCAAGTAATGCGCTTCTGCTTTGATGGCACCTATCTTTCGACCCTCAGGTGGAGCAAGCCTTAGAAGCCTCCTAAAAGACTAGATCGGCCATTAAATTGGCCAGAACCTCCATACCCCCTCTCGGCGGGCATCACGAACAGGCGTCAGTTTCTTGTCGTCAGTCCTTTCGAGGCAGAAGCAGGGAAGCTTCCACAAAGCCAACCTGCCCAACCTCAGAAGAAGGCAGCAGAGAAGCGCAGGGCCTAAAGCCCCAAGCCACCTTATGAGTTGTTGGCCCAAGTTCCATCCACACTGCCGAGATGGAACTTTCTCCTCAGTGGGAGGTCGTCTGATGTACTTCTAGCGAGTGGAAGTCCATAACTTCAGACAAATGGGTCCTTCGGATAATTCGCGAGGGTTACCTCTCAATTCCCCCAAATTGTCCTCCCAGGCGACAGCCCAGGTTGTCGGCTTCTCAATCAGACCTCCTCACCACCGAGATCGAGGGCCTTCTGAACAACAGGGCAATAGAACTGGTGCCCCGCATTTGCGGAACACAGGGTTCTACCCATTTCTTTCTGGTTCCAAAGAAAACTGGGGATCGCCCCATTCTAGACCTCAGAAGCTGAACAAATTCCTCCCCAGGAGAAATTCAAAATGATTTCCCTATGTACCCTGTTACCCCTTGCTGCATCAGGGCGACTGGCTGGCCTCTCTGGATATGCAGGATGCGTACCAGCATATCCCCGTCCACCCGACCCACCGCAAGTTCCTCAGGTTTGTAGCTTTGGGTCAGCATTATCAGTTCAGAGTCCTGCCTTTTGGGCTATCCTCGGCGCCGCGAGTTTTTACAAAGTGTTGTGCAGTTCTCGCGGCGCATCTCAGGAAAGGCGGACTCCGAGTCTTTCCCTACCTGGACGATTGGCTTCTAGCAAGCCCGTCCAGCCAAGGAACTTTGGAAGCCGTGCAAACGACTTCTCGTCTTCTCACGTCCATGGGAGCTCTGCTGAATCTGAAAAAAATCCCAACTGCAGCCCTCCCAGAGGCTCCTTTTCTTAGGGACGCTTCTAGTCACCTCTTCCATGAGCTTTCCTTCCAGAGGACAGAAGACTCGACATCCTTGGATGGCCCGTTACATCGGGAGAACCAATCGGTTACAGCTCTCGATGCAACACATGTTGGGTCTCATGGCGTCCTCGGTGTTCTCTGTACCCCTGGCCGGTTGCACATGAGAACCACCCAATGGATGCTCTCCACTCAGTGGTCTCGACCTCTCACCCCAGTCTTATCCCATCAAGGTGGCGCAACCCCTTAAGGTCTCTCACCTGGTGGTCTCAGAGAGCAATCTCCTCAAGGGTTCCCTTTGCTCTTCCGGACCATCAGATCTCCATCACCACAGACGCATCGCTAATGGGATGGGAGCTCACTGTCTCTCCCTCCACACTCAGGTGTATGGACTCCGTTGAATCTCATCTCCACATAAATGTCTTGGAGGTGAGAGCGGTCCTCTATGCGATCCAAGCTCTGAAGGATGTCCTTTGTCACAGAACATTCTCCTTCAAGCGGACAGCAAAGCTGTGATGTATTACATCAACAAGCAAGGCGGTGCTCACTCTTATCCCCTTTGCAGGGAAGCAATGAGGGTATGGGATTGGTGCTTGGAGCACAAGTCCACTTCCTTGCAAGTCAGTCTCTTGACCCAGGGTTCGTTGGTCCATCCCAACCTGAAATCACTTCACCTTCATGCTTGGCTCCTGAAGAGATAGAAGTGAATCGGTTCAACGTCTCCGTGAGTCTCGAGCATCCTTCTGGCTGCTCGGGAGCCAGCCACCACAGGAAAACAACGCATCCAAATGGGCGCTTTTCTCTCTAGTGTGCAAAGTCCTCTTGGAACCCCTTTTCCTGTCCTCCTGACAAGGTTCTGGAGTATCTTTGGACCTATCTAACTCAGGTCTTAGTACTCCACAGTTAAAGTTCACCTTAGTGCCATCTCAGCGTTCCATGAGCTGGTTTCATCCCTGACTCTGGCTCAGTTACCTATGGTGAAGAGATTTCTTAAGGGGATTCTTCATACCAGACCCCCTGTTAAGCGTCCAGTTGCAGCCTGGGACATTAACCTGGTGCTGGACATGCTCACTCAGAAGCCTTTCGAACCCCTAGCTACCTGTGAGCTAAAATTTCTTACCTGGAAGACTGCCTTCCTGGGGGCCATTACCTCACCCGCAGAGTCTCTGAGATACATGCCCTGGTTACAGACCCTCCGTATACTGTCTTCCATAAAGACAAAGTAGTTCTCCGTACTCATCCAAAATTTCTTCCCAAGGTTGTGTCGAATTCCATCTAAACCAACCTCTGGTACTTCGCTTACTTCGCTAATTTCCAAAATGAAGGAGCAGAGCTCTTCATTCCTTGGATGTTGAGAGCCTTGCGGTCCTATTTGGACAGAACCCAGGATGTTCGCAAGACTCAACAACTCTTTGTTTCTTTCAGCGACACCCGGCTGGGTCAACCTGTCGCTATCAGATGCATCTTCTCATGGTTAGTGGCATGCCTTCGACATTGCTACTCCATGGCTCAGGTTAAATTAGAAGGTAGAGTGTACGCTCACTCTACTAGGGCCGTCGCGGCATCCCTGGCGGAAATTCGCAATGTTCCAATTGCAGATATCTGCAACGCCGCCACCTGGAGCTCAGTGCATACCTTCGTTAAGCACTATGCACTGGACGTTCATGCCAGGCGACATTCCGCATTCGGCAGAACCATCCTTAATGGGCTTCTACCTTAGACATGTGAGCTCTGGCTCTCCTGCGCCCTTTGGGGGATTATCAACAGGTACTCTCCACTAGTGTGAATGAGTGGTGGAACTTAGGTCCAGGAAGATAGAAAATTACGTACCTACCGTAATTCTTGATCTTCTTGGGCGAGTCTCCACCACTCATTCTAACTCCACCCTCCATCCCCGAGCTCACCGCTGTGTTGGTCTTCACTGCCTCAAATCTTTAGGCTGTGAGGACTTCTTTACTGACCCTTCTTACGCGGGTCGTACGGACTATCTTATGTCCGTGTTTTTAATGTTACAGTTACTCTTTACGTTAGTTGCGCTGCACCTCCTTGGTAAAAGGTACTGAGGCGGTTGGAGGGTCGGCGCAGAAGGTCGTTACCGCTCGAGACCCCAGCTTCAGCGGCGCCCGTGTCTCAAGGGCGCTTCATCTCTCTGCCTCGACCCTCCAGCAAAAAGTTTGCTCCCGATGGGTCCTAGTGCCTCCGGCCCTAATCCCACTAGTGTGAATGAGTGGTGGAGACTCGTCCAAGAAGATCAAGAATTACGGTAGGTACGTAATTTTCCTTTCTTGGACATTGGGCCACGGCAGAGTGGCCCAATGGGTCAGGGACATGCCCCGTGGGGTCCCGGTCCTGTGGCCCTGGGGGGTGCACAAATCAGTTTGGGCACCTCGGCACTGGACACCTTGGCCCACCTCTGGTTCCGAGGCGGATGCCCTGGGGTCCAGATCTTGGCCTCTGCCCACATCGATTTTCCTGGAAGTACATTTTCTCTGTTCCTGAGGCTTTTTTGGCTCCACAGGCGTTAACCAAAGGGTGGACCAGGGGGGCTGGTTCCCCCCCCCAGGGGTTTCCCCGGGGCCCATGAGCCCACTGAGGCTCAGCACCCAGCAAATAGTCCCTGGTAGCCACTGTTCTGGCCGCTTATGCAAACCTTGAAAGTGAGTTTGAAATAATTAAACTGGTTTAAATCCCACCGCCTTGGAGGAGCCAAGGCATGACTATATTCCCCCCCCCCCTTTTTTCTGGACGTTTATGTCTAGTGCCCTCCGGTAGGGACAGGCCTATTGGCACAGCTCTTGGGCGAGGTGTCCTCAGCACCTAGCCCTATGGAAGCCACCTATCATTCGACTGGCTCTGCCCAGTTGGCAAATGCCTGCGTAGTTACTGTTTTCCTCTTACTCTTACTGGCAAATGCTTGTTCAGTCGTTCTTTGCCCACTGTTTACAATCCTTATGTTAGATATTCCCCCTCTAGTGTTCATGTTGGAGGGTTTGTTCTCTCATTTCCCTACAAGCAGTCACTATTCTAGGCCTGAAAATTTGGGTCAGGATGTTATGATATTTAAATCAAATAAGTACCTCTTGTTTTTTGCAGGCTTAAATACGGCTAGTAAGCACATAAAACTTTACTCTTTGAATGTTAATGGATTGAACACCCCTATAAAACACTCTAGGATAATTTCATTGTTAAAAAGAGCCAGGTTGAGATTGTATATATTCAGGAGACTCACTTATCAGCTGATGAAGATAAGAAACTGGTTGGCAGGGGGTTCACCCAGGTCTTCTCTTCCGCGTTCGGGAGGGGAGAAGGAGGGGAGTCACCCATATTGATTCCCAACCACACACCCTTTCAGTCTACAATGGAGTGGGTTGACCCGGAGGGCCGTCTGGTCATCGTACAGGGGCTGTTACAGGACTGGGAGGTGACCCTGGTTAATATATATACTCCCCCAGGTGCTAACGTCCCAACCATCCGACACCTCCTTAACAAGATAGTGCAATTAACCTAAGGGACGTTGATCCTGGCGGGACATTTTAATATAGCCCTAAGCCCTAGTTTGGATTTCACAAACCTCTCCAGGGGTAAACAACCAGCCCCTCACAAATTCTTTAAGTGCTTTGTACAGGAGGTGGGCTGGCTGAACGTATGGCGATCCCTTCACCCCAAGGACAGAGGATATACTTATTACTTGGCAGTACATGGTACTTATACCCACATCGACCACTGCTATACTCAGAGTGAGAGCCTGGGAGCAGTGGTAGATGCTTCAGTAGGGGATATTGCTCACTCTGACCATGCGCCTTTACTTATCTCATTGGACCTGGGGATGGAGAGACTTAATACCTTTTGGCGTTTTAACCCAATCCACCTCAGGAATGAATCCTTTAGGGAGTTTCTGAGTGGCAAACTTGAGGAGATCTTGAAGGACAACATTGACCCAGAAATCTCCCCTTCCATTATATGGGATACCCTGAAGGTAGTTCTGAGGACACTTAATTCAGCATAAAGCCACCCTTGCGAGGATCCTAAAGTAGAAGCGTATACATCTAGAACAGACTTTACATTTCCTGCAGTCTGCACAACAACAGGGGTACCGCTCTGTGATCGCCCAGCTTGCAAAGGTTCAGCAGGACTTGGATGCCCTCTGTACACAGCAAACAGAAATAGCACTCACTTTTTTGAGGCAGAGATATGGGGAAATCGGGGATACTGTCCTGGCTACTCTACATCTCCCGGGTCTGAGTCAGGACCAACAGCAGACTTTGATGACCCCCATCACCCCAGTGGAACTGGCTGCAGCCTTTACCAGATCCAAAACCATGAAGACCCTGGGCCTTGATGGCTGTGGGGTGGAGTTTTCAAATCTGACACCCCAACAGTCAGCCCAGTCCTTCTGCAGATATACAATGAGGTCATGCAGGGGAGTTCCAGACCCTCCCCCCCCAAGCTGGTGATGTGCTGCGGTCTCCCTTATCCCTAAACAGGGAAAGGATCCTTTATCATGCAGCTCATACAGACCAATCCTGGTCCTCAACATGGACTACAAATATCATATGTCCATTCTGGCCCATTGTCTTGACTCAGTCCTTCCCTCCCTGATCAGTCTTGACTAGACGGGCTTTGTGAGTTCCCGATCCACAACAAAGGCTCTCTACCTGATCCATGAAATGCAGAACCATAAAACTCCCTCTGTCCTTCTCAGCCTAGATGCCAAAAAGGCTTTTGATAGGGTCTCCTGGCCTTTTCTTTTCTCCACCATGGTGAGGATGAATTTCCCTTCCCCCTTTATCGCCATAATTCAGGCATTATATGCCTGCCAGTAGGCCTGTGTCAAGGTCTCGGGACATCACTCTAGTTACTTCCCCCTCTTTAGAGGGACTAGACAGTGCTGCCCCTTCTCCCCTGGACTCTTTGCCATCTTCATTGAACCATTGGCAAAGACAATAAGACTCTCTCCCCAAATATCTGGTATCCGGCTTGGGGGATGGAACATTGCATCTCGTTGTATGTGGACAACGTCCTACTCTTCCCCTCAGACCCATCACAGTCTATCCCCGCAGTGTTTCACATCCTCGAAACCTTTGGCACATGTTCAGGATACAAGCTTAACACCTCTAAAACTGAAGCCCTAGTGTTTCACTACGCTGCCCCTCCCCCCCCGACCCTCCGGCAGGACTACCCATTTCAGTGGGATCTTGATAGATTGAAGTATCTCGGCATCTATCTAGCCCATTATGCACAGAATGCAATGCGAAATAATTATGACCCTTTTTACACCCAGCTTCAGCAGGACCTGGCCAGGTGGAGTGTTCTTCCCTTGAACTTATACCAGAGAATAGAGGTCATCCGGATAGTGGTATTGCCTAGGGCCCTCTACCTTTTTCAGAATGTACCACTGCACTTACCTACCAAATTATTCCGTACTTGGAACAAGACTTTGCTTGAATTTATCTGGTCTGGTAGGCGCCCAAGAGTGAAGTTCACCACTCTCTCTGTTCCCAAAAAACAGGGCGGCCTTGCCCTCCCCAACCTGCGGCTTTAAAACTGGACCTCCCACCTATCCTTCATTGTCGCTAGATACATGAGGGCCTCCCCGCAATCTGGAGGGAGATAGAAGAGTGGCTATTCCCCTATGACGAGCTGATTAGAGCTACCCCCGTTCGGGCCAAGCCCCCCACATCCCCTGGATTTAGCACCAGGTCAATACCTGGAATGTGATCCGCAGGCAACTTTCTCTTTCTCTTTCTCCATTCCTGATGCTACTTTGCCCAATTTCTCTGCTGGAGAACTTCCTCCCTGCCTGGTTGGATCATACGTATCATAGCTGGTGCCGCTTGGGTCTCTTCTTTCTCTTCCAGTTTATGAATGGTCCAATCTTTAAGACATTTCAGGAGATGCTCCACTCCCTTGAGCTCCGTCAAGCAGATTTCTTTAGGTATCTCCAACTGAGGCACTATTTTTATTCCCTCCCCAACCTAGCCCATCACCCTAATGGATGCCCCCTATGATTACACTCCTCCAGGGTCTCCTATTCTCCACTGGGCTGCCACACGTAATTTCTGTGATTTTCAAGGCCCTGTCAGGCTGGACGGGGAATTCCACGGGGAGGATCCTTGACAAATAGAATAAGGAGCTGGGAGTGAGCATCATGCCCAAACAGTGGGAAATCAGCTGTCTTGCCATGTCTAAGCTCACATTTTCCCACACCTGGCATCTCTTCTCCTGGCAACTCCTTATCAAGCATTTCCGCACACCGGCCATTACTTCCCATTACCTCACCACTGGTGGTGTGCACTGCTGGCACCAGTGTGGTGACCCTGCAGTGCATCACTCTCGGATATTTTGGCTGTGCCCCGGGTTAAAACCTTTCCTGACTTCCCTTGAGCGAGAGTTGGGGATCCTGTTTGGCCGGCTTATCTTTCTTTCCGGGGAATTTTTCATTCTGTATATATTTTCCCCGGAGTTCAAAGACCCCCACACTCGTTACCTCTTGGGAGTTGTCCTTCTGGTGGCCAAGAAGGCCATAACACTGTGCTGGCTCATGGCCCAGTTCCTACAGTCTCAGATTGGAGGGACATGGTGAATTGCAAATACAGAAATGAAAACATTTCCTTTTTTTCTGAATGACAGACCAGAACTCTGCCCACTGAGGTGCAATAAATGGATTTTATATGTTATGTCCAAGGATCCAACCTTTGTTCCCTGAAGAATCGAACTGCATGTCAGGGGTTGGGATTGAGGGGGCTCCTTGGGAGGGTGGGTGGATGTGAGGGGACCCAGAATAGGGAACATTTAGAATCAGAAGCCTGAATGCTTGTGTATAATGTTCTGTTTCCTGCAATATTGTATTGCTATCCTATCTCTGCATGTATTTGTCTATGAACTCTGTGCCAGAACTATGTCCTGTACCCCTGTACATGTAAACTGACCCTTTATTGATGAATTTGTGACTGCTTGTACCCTGTTGTAAATGGAAAAATGCTTAATAAAGACTATATTTACAAAATAAAAGGAGGTGTGCAAGGAAGCCACGTGGTCTGCATTACACATCTCCTTCCAGTACTGTCTGGACATTCATGTTAGAATAAAGGCCTACTTTGGTACTTTTGTGCGTCATAACACTTGTTCTAGACCCTGCCTCTCAAGTATTATTTAGAGTCTGCAATTTGTATGACATCACAGATAATATTCTCGTTGCTAGAAGAAAATATTTACTGTAGTAAGGATGTTTCTTATAGATGGTGTATTTGAGTCATACATACAGAAACAAACTTTACTATGTGATGACACTTCTCATGCCAGTACTCCACGCACCTCCCCCCCACCCTCTAATTCCACTTATATCACCTTCACTGCTATAATCCCCTGTTCCTCTAAAGTGAATGTCAGTAAACTACAATTTATATTTGTTTAGCAATCTTCCAAACATTGATGCAGTTTTTGATATTTGTAAAACTCTGATCTTACTTCAAGGAAGCTCTTGAAGCAGGACAACTCTGGTAGGATTTAGCCACCAGACGCCAGGACCACATGGAAATCTTCTAGCTAGCAATCTACCGGGGGGGAGCACGCACCACTGACATCACCTTCTAATGTTGGCCTATCCTGTAAAGGCAGGTGGTCTCCCACACCCTCCTCAGTTCTTTCCCGCTGTCGACCCATGCATGTCAGGACAGTAACGTTGCCACAGCTGCAGTCGACAGCATTTCCTGCACTTGTTGCTGTGTTTTATTTTTCTCATTTTCTTTGGTTATAGCATTGAGTTTTTAGTGTTACCGACCTCAGGTTTATGTCTTCTCTACCTGCCTAGTCTTCTGACCGCTCCACTAAGTGTGCCTGTGGCAAACAAATTCCAGAAAAGGAAGGACGTTCTACTTGCATTCTGTGCCAAAGCCCCAGCCATGACACCGAAGCCTGCCATATGTGCCAGAAATTTAACCAGGCCACACAGAGATCCCGCCTCAAAATTTTGGAGAGCCATCTGATCAGGCAGAATCTTATGATAGAACAGGAGCTGCAGGCCAAGAGCTCTTCAGCTTTGCCAGCTCAGTCCTCTGGGGCTTCTTCCTCTTCTCAGTCCTGGAAAAAATCTAGTGGTAAGCATAAACACCAGGAAAAACACCAGGATTGGGCCTGGTCTGCCTCCCACTTGCAGTCTCCTCATAAGCATAAGAAACTCAACATTTCCTTCTTTTGAACCGTCTGCGTGTTGCAAGCTGCTTTTTGTGTCCTGGAAAGTGCTCTTTTTAGTTGCTGTTACTTATGCTTGATGGATTTCCAAGCTTCAGGTTGTCATGTGCAAAGAGCCTTATTTAGTTTTCCACAAAGACAGGGTGTCTTTGTGTACTAATCCTAAGTTTCTTCCCAAGGTGCTGGTGGTGTCGGAGTTTGCTTTGAATCAATCCATTCAACTGCCTGTTTACTTTTTGGAGTAAACTGATCGGGGTGAGGCTTTGCTCCATACTTTGGTTGTACATAGAATCTTAACGATACTATACACACCGGACTAAGACTTTGAGAAAGTCTGATGAGTTATTTGTTTTGTTCACCCCTAGGAAAGAGGGTGCTCCGGTGTTCAAACAGTGTTTGTCTAAGTGGTTGGCCAATTGCATTGTTTATTGTTACTGTAAACACAACAAGGACTTTCCAGGAGTGGTTAATGGCCATTTCACCAGGGGTATGATTGCCTCCATGGGTTGTTTCTGAAATTCACAAAGGAGAAATCCCGCACTCACCACCACCATAAAAGTAAAAACACCTTTCCATTAGGTCCAAAGTGCCAAAAATACTTTACTAAAAGTGCCAGTGTGAGGCGTGCACACTGGCACTTTAATAGTATTTTTGGCACTGTTTCTTATTTCAAGCGTTTTTTTTATAGTAGTGGTGGTGGGATTTCTCCTGTGACTGTTCTGCCTGTTTTATCCCCGGCACCCTGGCCTTGTGCGCACTTCTGTTTTATGTTGAACTTCACCAAGCATTACAGTCTGGACATTGCTTCTAGGTGTAGGGCCAACTTCGGCCTTGCTGTCCTGCAGGGCCATCTTTCTTAGGCCTTTGGCTGCAGTTTGTCCTTCTCCCAGTGCTGCTTCCTCTGTGCTGCTGAACCTGCTTGGGACTCTGTCCCACCAGTGTTGGCCTGCTGCAAGAGCTTCCTCTAAGTCAGATAGTACAGTTACATAAGAATTTACATACCAGTAGGTCGAGAGGCGCTCTTGCAGCAGGCCATGATTTTCCCTTCCTCCTTCCACCTTCTTTCAGTCTGCCTTCTCTTGACTGCATCCTCTTCTATACGACTGCGTATTCTGCTTTTCCTTTTGTGGCTCTTGAGA
The DNA here is from genome assembly GCA_016271365.2 of Neoceratodus forsteri. Lineage (NCBI taxonomy): Eukaryota > Metazoa > Chordata > Ceratodontiformes > Ceratodontidae > Neoceratodus > Neoceratodus forsteri. Next base: position 969,867,514 of record CM057454.1, on the reverse strand, counting down.
ACCTCCTCAGTTTTTTCTTCCACTACCCGCTTTGGGTCTCCAGTGGGAGAACTGAGGTGTGGGGGACCACCCGCCTTTATAGAATAGGCCCAATGTCAGAAGGTGACATCGGTGGTATGCGGTACCCTGCTGTAGACTGCTAGATAGAAAGTTTCCATGTGGTTCTGGTGCCTGGCAGCTAAGCCCTACCAGTGTTGGCCTGCTGCAAGAGCTCCTCTCAAAGATCTACTGTTATGGTAAGTTCTCATGTAACTGTCCTTTTTTACGTCACATATAGAATTGGTGCTGCACAACATAAGTAACAGTCTTGACAAGCTCTCTCTCGTGTCTGGTAATATATGTTTGGGAAAATTGCTTGCTGGAATGGGATGGGGAGTAGGAGATGGTGGAAAAGGGGAACAGGAAAAATGGGAGTGGAGTAGGAGGCACTCTCAAGGAAGTCGGGGGAGGTAAAGGTGAAAGGAAAAGAAATAATCAAAAACATCCATACTCTGCAAATGTCACTGGATCCTTCTCTGTATACCGTGCACCGTGTACAGTAGGCTTTAGTGGTTTAAACTGACAAAATTACTTAATAGTATTCTGGCAACATATATTGCTTTGTTGGAAAATGCGAGGTGAAGCACTTCTGGACGCCCTTAATGTGTTGTCAGTTGACTATTTTAGTCTCATTTAGTCTTTTCCTCTTTTTTTTTTTGTTTGTCAACATATGCTTTGTATCAATGGTTTGCTTAAATTCTAATTGTATTGCCTTGGCTGGTATTTCATTTAATTTCATAATTCAAGCACTGCTGTTCTCTTACCCCACAGCTGTCTGGTGTTATTGGATTTTGTTGCTAGAGGAAATTTTGCTTAGTTTAATAGTTTTGCAGTTCAGTCATGAAATTTTCCTGAACTCATAAATGTTTCATAGGATGAACTTTTTTTCTGATCAAAGATTAATGCAGAGTGTAAATCAGATAATGCCTGAAAATTGTGATTCCGTCATCAGCTGCCTTCCCTAAAGGGAAAGGATCAGAAAGTCTTGATCCTTGCTCCCTACGTCCCTTAATGGAAACTCGTGCCGCAAGATTTTATATCTTTGTTAGATAGATAATTCAGTCTTTTTTCTTTTCATCTTCATGGAACAGAGGTAAATTGTTAGTGTCATCTGTAGAAGTTTATGAAAAGCTGGTACGTGTGCTGATGAACTATTTGAGGAATAATTGAAAAAAACTGTAATGACAGGCAGTTCATTAGGCCACTTTGATAATGAACGTCAGTGAGGCATTCACAGACGATAATACTAACTAGAAATGCTCTAAATATTCCTACATAAATGCAGGGCCGTTTATTTGTGAAGAATAAGATTCAGATCAGGGAAATGCAGAGAATTCAAGAAATGTCATTCTTAGGGAGTGTAAAGTGGTTGCATACAGAATTAGCATATGATGTTTTTAAACTTTGGTATGTTAATACTCAACATCTCAGAAATAGTATGGGATAGTTGCTACCCAAAATATATGTCATCATATTTCTGAGTCCTTATAAATGCATACTATGTTAGTTAACATCCAGCCAGCTTCAGATTCTGTTCAAGGTCATTTCTCAGGCACAAGGAGAGCCAGTATTACATAATTAGTGTATTTCAGTAAGTCTGCTTCCACTCTCATCCATTATAAAATACCGTTTTCAGTGAAGGTTCGGTTCCCCATTTTAGAATCCAGGGTGTTGGGTATGTGGACCTATGATGGCAGTGCATAGTGCAAAGACTGTTTTATTTCTTTTTTTCTTTCTTTCGTAACCAGGTAAGGTCCAGTAGGCACAGGTGCCTCTTTTCAGGGTCAACCCAGAAGCACTGAGGAGACTTACTACTCGGAGTCGCACAGTATGCAAGTGGAGGTTGTGGGAATCAGAACCAGGTCTGCTGGATGTACTAAGCTCATTCGCAGCTCATTACTCCAACCCATAGACTATGCTGCCAGTCCAGTTATTAACATAGAAACATAGAATTTGACAGCAGATAAGGACTGCTTGGCCCACCCAGTCTGCCCATTTCCCTGCCTACTGGATAAAGCTGCAGATCCTAGTTAACCAGCAGCCTACTTCTTCCTACCCCCACCCCCTAGAATTGCCTTATGACTGTCCCATGCATGCTTGAATTCCACCACTGTTTTTGACTCCACGACCTCCGGAGGAAGGCCGTTCCATGCATCCACAGCCCTCTTTGTGAAAAAATACTTCCTTAAATTACCTCTGAGCTGCCCCCTTTTCAAATTGTGCCCCCTTGTTCTTGCACACCTCTTTTTTTGAAAGATGCTACCCTCTTGGACTATCATTGTAATTCTCTCTTCTTCATATGTCACAAGGTTCACACTAAAGATGGGGTTATAATTGGCAAATAAAAGTTGACGATTAAATAGGGGAGCCCTGTATGTGTGTATCATTTGACCATTGTTGACAAAATGGTGTTGAATTTGAACAATTGTTGTATGCTTTATATCTTGCTGTTCTACCTTCCTTTTACTTTTGTGATGTGGCCAATTGTTTTCAAACAGTGTCCTTAGTTAGCATAGCAGAACCGTAAGAACCCTTAAGAGCTCAACTCACAGAATGTTTTACCAGTGCTAGCCATTTTTCCCGAGCTCTACTCAAACCTAATTACCCCCAGTACTTTATTTATTTATTTAGTTTTTGTTGACCAGGTAAGTGCACTAGGCAAATTCTGCCTATTTGCAGGCATGACCCGGGGGAGGGGGATACAGATGAATGTCAACTGACCTTGAAACAGATTAAGCTGTTGGTGGTATTTTTGTGAATTCTGTGAATCTTTGTTGTACAATTGTATTTGTTGTTCTGTGTGATGCCACTGTTCTGCCAATTCTTTACGTGTTCTGCCAATGTGATGTTTACATTGTATATCAGTGCTTTGTTAGGTAAATGTACAGCTGTTGTCACCTGTCTCATCCATATATTTTACTGCTGTTCTTTACCCTGTTGTATGTAACCTCCCGGGGTCGTACCTGAAAAAAGGCAGCTCTGCTGTCTAGAGCACCCAACCAGTGAACAGAGACTAAATAAAAATAACATTTTCAGGTGATATGAACACTGGTTCAGTGGGGCTAAAAATATCTGATATAATTTAGCATAGTTTAAAATGTAATATACTTACTGGATTTTCTGATTAAAAACATACATACAGTGGAGCCAGCCACGATGCAACACAGTAACTTACGTTAAGTGACATGTCACAAAATATAGCACGACAGAAGGCGTAATTGCCATTGAATTACACTGTTGCTTGCGGTATACTGCAGCATTTTGTGATATACTGCAGCATTACTGCATTGCGTCCTTTCTGGCACCGTGGTACATCACAAGACACAAAGACTGAATGAACAGCATCCTCAACTGATATACAAAGGAGCAGTAGTACAGTAATCAGTGCTAGTCAGTACATTCATGCATAATCCCAATAAACAGATTTTATACCTGAATATGTCCCACTGGTACAGTTAATACTTGTCTTCACCCTACCCCCATCCCATTCATTGGGGAGCCACTACACATGCACTTGCTTGGTAAATTGAGATCGGGAAACTAACTGCAAATCAGAGTTTAAGTTTCAGCTAGTCTAGGACTAATGTTTGAGGCACTAGTTACCTTACTAATGCAATAGTACAATAGTGGTAGTATTTTTATTTCTTAGGCGCCCAATCCTGCAGGATCTGGGTACCTTACAGAACATTATATAACTATAAATCCAGCAGCACAATATGATTTTACAGTATAACATTTTCCATAGATACAGTGCTGAGATGTAAGTGAGGTAAGCCATTAAGAAACAATAATATTTTAACCTCTGCTTAAAACACTTGACTGATGGGGCTTCCTTGAGCTTGCACAGCATCAGATTCCAGAGAGCTGGAGCTGCCACCACAAAATCGCTGTCCCCAGATAGATTCAGGCATGATCTAGGAGCCTTAAGGAGGCCCACCTCAGAGGAGTGGGGAGGACAATCAGGAGCATACGGGCACAGGAGCTCTTTTAGGTAGCCTGGGCCCAGATCATGTAGGGTTTTTGTATGTTAACAAACCTATCTTGAAGGAGATGCAGCATCTCACAGGCAACCTATGCAACATCTGCAGTGTGGGAGAAATATGCTTGGAGCGAGAAACTCTGGCAGTCAGTGCACCAACTGCAAGTGGTACATCAAGCATTGTAGCAAACAGTTAGCCTGTTTGGCATTCTCTAAGGGCCATTGATGGTGGGGAAGGTGTCAGAGCTGTCTTCTATATTAAATAGTTACCACTCAACACAATTGCAATGTTTTGTGTGATCCTGGACTGTGAGCCAACCTTTAACCCAACATTATACTACGTGAGGACCTTTTCCTCTAATCGCATGCCAGAGTTACAAACAGCGTATTCCACAGCAAACTCTCAACGGTCATTTTATTCTCAATAAAGGACTGGCGAGAGCTGAGGACAGTCATTTTATTATCAATAAAATGACTGTAGTGACATCATTATTATATTCTGACTCCTACCTTGCATTCTGGTTGGTCTGTACTCACAATCTGGTGGTCATTCTGGACAAGAGGCTGACACTTGGGACTCAGGTGTTGGCAGTAGTCCAGAGTGGCTTTTACCTTCATCAGTGACATTTTTTCTTCATCAGTGACATTGCACAGGACCTAGAAGGCAGAATTTCACTGTTCGCTGATGACACAAAGCTCTGTAACAGAGTAGACACACCAGAGGGTGTAGACAGAATGAGAAGGGACCTGCAGAAACTTGAAGAATGGTCAGGGGTTTGGCAGTTGAAATTCAATGCAAGGAAGTGCAAGATAATGCATATGGGGCACAAAAACCCTGGCACAATATATCAGTTGGGGGTGAGGATATAGCATGCACCAAGCAGGAAAGGGATCTTGGAGTTATCATCTCTGATGACCTCAAGGCAGGAAACAGTGTGACAAGGCAGCAGGTAAAAGCAAATAGGATGCTGGGATGCATAGGCAGGGGCATCACCAGCAGGAAAGGAGGTCATAATTCCACTATACAAGACACTAGTGAGGCCGCACCTGGGTACACTGTGCAGTTCTGGAGACCTCGTGGGACATAGACAGGGTAGAGAAGGTTCAGAGGAGGGCAACAAAGATGGTGCATGGATTGCATCACAAGTCCTATGAGGACAGGTTGAAGGCACTGAACATGTACTCCCTGGAGGAGAGGAGGGAGAGGGATATGATAGAGACATACAAGTATCTTACAGGGAGGAACAGGGTGCAGGAATGCACTATTTTTAAGCGAAAAAGATGTTCCAGGACTAGAGGGCATGGGATGAAGTTGGAGGAGGGACGATTCAGAGAAGCGTGAGGAAGAATTTCTTCACAGAGCGGGTGGTGGACAAGTGGAACACCCTGCCAGAGGAAGTGGTGGGGGCTGAAACAATCACGGGATTTAAGAATGCATGGGATAGACATAAAGGAATTCTGGAGGTCAGGGGTAAGGGGCAACAGACTTCCTGGAAAACATAAACTGAACTTACAAACTTAAATGGGCAGACTGGGTGGGCCATAGGCCCTTATCTGCCGACACTGTCTATGTATCTATGTATCTATGTACCTTTTCTGGAACATCACCCAGATTAAAGCACTGATTCTCCTGAAGACCTGTCATCCTTGGTACATGCATTTGTGACTCCAGACTGAACTACTGTAATGCTCTTTACCCCGAGGTTGGGAGTGGTATCTTAAGACCCCCATCCAGGTTACTGATCTGTGTTTTGGGGTCCTGTCATGTGACCATGGTCCTGCATGACCTGCACTAGCTACTGGTGAATTGACGCATCACCTTCAGGGTTGGTTTGCTGACCTATAAAGTCGTATATGGACTGGGCCCTAGTTACCTGAGAGACCTCCTGACCCATTTTACTGTAAACCCTCCATCCTGCTCATCTGAGGTGGGCTCCTGCTCTGTTTCCAGGGCTAGGCATAAGTCATCGAGAGACCATGCCTTTGAGGTTGCTGGCCTGGCCCTTTGGAACATGCTGCCAAGGTGTTTGAAGGAGGCCCCCTCAGTGGAGGCCTTTAAGAGGGGCCCAAAGACCTGCCTGTTAAGGGAAGCATTTGGTATAAGTTAGTCTGCCTCCATTATTCTTGTGCCATTGCCCTTGGTTTATTTTTATTGCTCCTATATATTTAATGACTTATTTAATTATGTATGTTTTTAAAATGCATTTATAACTTTGATAATTTACCTGTGTAAAACAACCTGAGCCCCTGGGAAAGGGCACCCAACAAATAAAAATACTACCATAGCAGCAACTGTAGACAAATGCAGTGCAGTAAGAGGGGAGGAGTGGAGTTACCACAAATTTACTTACCAAGGGACAAAAAAATCCCCAAAATAGAACCACTAGCTGTTTTCAAACACATGAAACATAATAGCGATAAAATAGAGTTAGAATTGATGTTTTGACCATAGGTCTTCAGGAATTATCTAAAAGAGAAAAGAGCGAAGGTAGTGGAGAGGTAAGGGGAAATAAGGGATACATATGAGGAAAGAAAATAGGGGAGACTGAAGGGAAAAAAGTGATAATAGGCAAGGTAAGAAAAGAATCTGTAAGACAAAAAGGTGGTGATGAGTATGAAAAGGCACAGTAGGAGTGAATGAGCTGAGGAGTCCTCAAGTGGGGACTAGCATGTTTGGGATGGAAGGAGCTGTAGAGGAAAAAGCTGTGTGAGTTATGTGTTTGTAATAAACCTGTGTCTTTTTCTGCATTGACAGTTTGATATCTAGGAAAGACAGTGTGGAGGAGGATACTATGACAGTGTATTGAAGGGAAGGCTGGGCCATGGTAAACTTGTCCAAGAAGATTTGGAGGGCTTCCTGCAGGATGTGGCCCTCACACAGTGATCTGTGTAGCATTTGTGGAGGTCAGGCACAGTCCCTGTGAAGGAGAGGACGAACTGTTTCTCAGTACAACCAACAAACAGATTGGCAAGACTCAACCTTCTTACTAGGCCCTGTTAATTAGTCCCCACTTGATGACTCCCCAGCTTATTCACTCCTATTATGCCTTTTGATACCCATCATCACCTTTTTGTTTTCCAGATTCTTTTCTTACCTTGCCCGTTCTCACTTTTCTCTCCTAGAGCATGCCCCATTTTCTTTTCTCACAGTATATCCCTTGTTTTCCCTTACCTCTCCGCCAACTTTGATTTTTCTCTTTTAGATAATTCCTGAATAAGGCCTATGGTCGAAACGTTGATTCTAACTCGGTTTTCTATTTTCAGTGTGCATTTAATATTACCATTTTGTTTTCAGACCACACACTGACACTGCACCTTGTTTTTTATTTGTTCATGCATTGTGATAATGTGCTAGTTGACTCGCTGTCCTCGACAATTATGTGTTTTTCTCATGAGGATTAAGTACTCAGCCATCAATCTCGTACTATATTCATGTGACAGTCACATTATTTCCCCATGTAGTCAGCCCATGAACAGATTGTCACTTAACAAAACTGGTTGTGTGTATGTTCTGCCATGTTTGCTGTTCGTTTTTTCCTTAAACAGTTTACTTTAGATCTGTGGAGTTTTTCATCAGAGATAAATATGAAAAGAAGAAATACATTGACAGAAGTGCACTCAATGGAATTAATGTGAGTATTAATATATTTATGGAAAAGTATTTGCTTGAATTTCAGGTTGATTTGTTGGGACGTCGTAACTGTAAGCAAAGAAAGCCAAAGGCACTGTGGACATTAAAAATAAAGTCAGTCGCTATTTCGAATATAGGTCTCTGGAATTATGTATAAAGAAAAATGTAAGCTTTGTTAGTATGTTCTGCCACTAAGCCTGTTTTTTTCTATATAGATAATTCCTGAAGAAGTCCAGTGGTTGAAACATGGACTCTTTTTTTAATTTTTTCTTTTCTTTTTTTTTTCACATATTGTATTTATCCTCCTGGCCTGCCAATGATATGCGCCCCCCTTCCAGCCTGGCAGTTGCCCTCCTCCCCACTCCGGACCCTAGCCCTGATTATTTGGCAGTTATGGGCAGTCTGGGGGAGGGGGTGGCGGTGCACCGGCACACCGGCGGGGACGTCATGGAGTCAGCAGACATTTTTCTTGCTTTTCTTTGTCCCTTGCCTCTCGCAGCCGTGAACACACGTGTGTCACGTTGCCACACTACTTGTCTCCCGTGGTCTAGCGCTGCTCCCCATCTTCCACCGGGGGGCAGCCAAGCAGTGGGATGACATGCCCACCCACCCCAGGAGAGGAGAGCTATTGTTGGACACTCAGTCCTTTCCTTCTCCCTGCCGACTCCCCGCGGCCCGAGTTCGCTTCCGAACATGGGTCGGCGGCGTGGTGCAAGGTCTAGCATCCAGCGCATCAACCCTCAGCTCCACTGGGACGGCCTTTATTTTCTGCTTTCAACATGCATTTCGTTTGAGGCCCATGCTGTAGAAGCTTTGTTCTTATTTTGTTCTTACATTAACTGTTAGGAAAATGGATTTTGTGGTTAACTGACAATGACTTGACTTTTTTATCCATGAAAAAATACTTTTCTTTGCTGGACACAGTTGGTGATGTGATCGTCCACCAACCATTCTTAAACCTACCCTTTTTGGTGATGCGGGGGGGTTACCATCAGTTGTGTCTTGTTGAAAATGGTCAGTTTAATTGTTCTTTTGTAACTTGAATTACTCCTAGACCTGGAGGGAATTGTCTGTAGTCCTTTCTCTTACTCATGCTGAGGATATGGACACTGGATTAGCAGAAGGGACAGGCCTTAATGAGCAGTCCTGTCCATGCTTCTCCCATCCCAAATGCTTCCCATCTTCCTAGGAATGTATCACATATTTATGTAAATGACCAGTTCCTCTAACTTAGCTTTTTTCCTCTTCTATATATCACATCTTTAAATGGCTGACCTTTTTATTGCATGGCTGTTTTGTACACTGTAAATATTTTTGGATCAAATTACTTAAAGAAAGACATTCTTGTTCCATATAAAATAATGCAGTGCACAGAAAATTACTGTAAAATCAACCTGGAGTTATACATACAAACATATGAAGAAGCCAGCAGAAGAAGGCCATTTGGTCTACCTAGTCTGCTCGTAGTGCAGGGTCCACAGCTTGAGCTACTGTCCCTGCCCCCCCCACTCCTCCCATCCTCCCTACCCATGATCCTTACCTTCCCCCTCTGCCTATCCCAGCCTCTCTTGAAGCTGCCCACTGTCTTCAACGAAACCACCTCTTCCGGCAGTACTTTCCAAGTGTACACCACCCTCTCTGTGAAGAAGTTCTTCCTGACCTCTCTCCTAAAGCTACCCCCCTCCAGCTTAAGACTGTGCCCCCTTGTGTTATGGTTGCCACCCAGCTTAAAGAGACCCTCCATATCCACTTTAATTATCTCTTTCAAGTACTTGAAGGTCCCAATCATGTCCCCCTCTCTCTCTCTCTCTCCTGTCCTCCAGGGAGTACATGTTCAGTGCCCTCAATGTCTCCTTGTATACTTTACCCTGCTGACCCGCTATCATCTTTGTAGCCTTCATCTGGGCCTTCTCCAGCAGGTTAATGTCCTTTTTGAGGTGTGGGCACCAGTACTGAATTCCATACTCTAGATGTGGCCTCACCAGAGACCTGTACAAGGGCAGTATAAACTCCTCTCTCCTACTGCTGACCCCCCTAGCTATGTATCCCAGCATCTTGTTTGCCCTTGCTGCTGCTTTCTTGCACTGTGTGGAGTGCTTCAGGTCACTAATGATCATAACTCCCAGGTCCTCCTCCTCCTCTGATGCAGATACATGGACTTCACCCAGGTAGTACTCCATCCTGGGATTCTTGGCTCCAATGTGCATACAGTTGCATTTCTTGGCATTGAAGCCAAGCTGCCTGATCCCAGACCACCTGCCCAGCTTTTCCAGATCATCCTGTAGGTAATGTATCCCTTCAGCAGTGTCCACTCTCCCGCAGGGCTTGGTGTCATTTGTGAATAGGCACATTTTGCCCTTAAAGGAAATTATAGGGAAAATGTCAGACCTATTTGGGAGCCTTATCAGTTTGTATTGCTGATTGTAATAGAACCGTCTTTGCAGTTTGATTTCCTGCAAATTAGCCATTAACCTTTAGGAAACTACAGGTTCTTCAGCCTAATTCCGGAATAGCAGCAGGAGCACCTACTGCACTATATAGCCTCTGTGGTGGCTTCTTCTTTTTTTTAAATATGTAAAAACTTACAAAAGTCTTTATGGTTTATTATCACAATAATGCCCCTTAAACGTGTCACTTAACAGTTTGCAGGTTTCTTTAATGTTTCAGCTTGAACAACTTCTAAGAGTTATGTTATAAGGTTTATGTCCATCAACATGTGAATTAGTCTGTTTTTCCACAATTAACTCCTTGACTTGTAAGAGTTATGTGAGAGGTTTCACAAAAAGCACTTTCAGACATATTTATCAGCCAAGTACTTTGTGTTGTACTACCTCATTGTGTAGTGTACTGCAGCACTGTGCATAGTGTCTTATGACTCTTCGTTTACAGTGCATGTAATATGGGATTTCAAAATACTGGTAGTGCATGTAGCACTGCTTCACTTGCACAAAGCACTGGCAGTGTACTTAAATAGCTGCTAGTTTAATTTGTGGAAAAAAATATGAAAGCATATGGCCCAAATCTCAAAATATTTCTGAGAGCTGATTGTAACAGTAACTCACCTTGATTTTTTAGGTTAGTTGCCATATTGGTCCTTGTACAAAAAGATCAACAAAATAGGTGATTTGATACCTTTAAACTGTAGCCTAATTTAATTTTTAAAATATCATTACATTTTAACAAGGACCATATTAGTTAATGTCTCTGAACTACTTAAAAAAGTAGGAAAGTGGCACAGAGGGCTGAGGTACTGGATGCCTTACGTCTCACCACACTGGTGACCCATGTTCGGAAATGAGCACGGGATGTCGGGGTCAGCCGGGGTGGGGGAGGGCTGGGAGTGGATGGAGCGGCTGCCAGGCAACTCTCCTCTCCCGGGTGGAGGTGGTAGGCCTCCTCAGCTCTTGGCTGCCACTGAGTGCAAGCTCAGTGATAGCGTTGGGCATGGGGGGGCTAGGCGCTAGGCTGGATGGGCAGATTGAGACCATCTCCGGTGCCAGTGTGCATGCATGCCTCCACGCACACATCTCTGTATGGCTGGGGCTCCAAGGTTAAGGGGAGAAAATTTTGGGAAAAAACACCAGCAGCATGATGAGGACTGACGCCTTGCAGGCTCCACACTGGCGGCTGGGTACACGCCGCAAATCCTGTGACAGAGGACTCTTGGCATAAGGTAAGTTCCAGAGGAGCTGGGTGACAGGGCTGGCAGGAGTCGGTCAGAAGGGGGAAGCCGGGGAAGTGGGAGCATAAACTACAAATAAAAAAAAAAGTAGTAAAAAAGAGAGTTTTTCCTGCTTTGCAGATCACAGATCTTGAAACCATTATTCTCAGATGGTTGGTAATTGTATGTGAGTGTGTGATTTTGAGCTGGTGATGTAGAATCAATAAATTTTCATGTCTGTAAATCCATCAGCTAAGAGCATATAAATCACACTTAGCTATGTAAAGCAGTGCATCATCCCATTATAAACATTGAAGTGGAGACAGTTATTCCCCAGAATACCTCTGCTTTAGCTTGAGATTTATGATCAGATGGCTAAGAGGAATGGTGATGCAACACATTTTCTAAATGTGTGGGATTTCCCTTGACTAGGTTGTTTATTAATATAAGCTGCAATGAAAATTTTTTTGGGGGGGAAGGGTCAGGCTTTCCACTATCTCTAGCGAATCACTGGAAAATAACAGTTCTCAGACTTGCAGTACAGTTCATCTTTCTCACTACGATAATTAGAACAGCTAGTCCAACTCTTGCATTATCTCCATATGTGAAATGGTGCCCTGAAACCTAGAATTGTTTTTAATGAAAACTCTCTGTGCTGGTCTTGTGCTGACAGCCTTTCCCTAAAGAGATCTGTGCTTTCCACTGAAGAGGGTGGTTGCCCTGGCTGGTGCTCCTAATATTTCAGTAGCTAATTGCTAAAGTTTCTTTTATTTAGTAAAGTTCTTACCTTGTTTTATCTCTCTCTGATCTTTACTTTAGTGATTTTTTTTTTTTAACTTTATGTTTATTCATTTACATATGAACCTACACAGTAACAACTTTATTCCAGGTATAGGACACATAGTATACATATATTATGATAGGCAATACTTATGCCGTCATTCATTGGCACAACACAGTGGGGGTAGAAAAATGTCCTGGAAATATGTACCTAAATAGCCTGTGCAGCCAGAACATGGACAACCAAACCAGAAGGTACTTAAAGTAAATTCAAGACAATTCCTTTGGGAACAATGGACCAGTGTCAAAAGACAAAGTCCTGGGGTCCATGACAGAGGTATAGAACATGGAGAAAAAACCCTTTCACAGATTAGAAAAGCTACCTATAAACAGCGCCCAGAAAACCAGTACACACATTAGAACAAATACAATCGGAGGAAGGAGAAAACTGTTAAAACATTGACAAAAACCGGCCCGGTGTCACTGAGGGTTGAGGCACTGGGTGTTCCCCCAACATCCCACTGCTCCGAGCTCTAGACAAGGCAGGTAGAGGGTCCTTTCCCTTCCCCGCATCTTTCGTTGGATTGTTTCTAGTTCTCCCCATGGTCCTAAGTTCCAGAGATTTGCCTGCAAGAGCCCAATAGTCACTGCTGCTGAACAGGATAGGAAATCAGCTTCAAAGAACTGTAGAAACACAAGTTTTTAGAAACACAAGTTTTAAACAGTTGTAAAGTGGTAAAACTAGGAGCTGCAAATGAAGCGTCTGCTCTTTTCGGCTGCTGGTCATGCCCCTCCCCCCTTTAGTTATTGTTAACCACTATTTTTTCTTGGTTCCCTCCTGGTCCTATGAAACTGAGAAAAAGGACACAACTGCTCTATTCACCAAGACTGTGCTACAGTTAACAGTGTATGCTAAAATCAGACCACCATACCTCTCAACTTGCTGCCTCAAAAATCGGGGACAAGGCTTAAAAAAATCAAGGACAAATGACCAAAATCAGGGACACATCTTCAAAATTGGTGATATCCATTCAGGAAGCTGGTAGAATAAAGGGCTTCATATAAAATGGATTTTCTAAGGAAGAACAAGTCTGTAACTGTATTGTTTGATATTTTTTTGTGCTTACAACCCCCACTGTTTGGTCATGGAAACACAATTTTTAGGAGGAACAGAGTAAAATTTTGAGGCAAAATCAGGGACAGTTGAGAGGGTATTTTGTAAACATTATTTCATACTACTAGCAGTTTATTAAAGATTGTGTTATATTCCGTTGGTCTATTTATCTTGTATATAGTTGTATTTGTATTTTTTTCAATATTACTGTTTTTGTTTTTTTTTATGTTTTTAATTGTACAGCACCCTGAGCCTTCAGGAAAGGGTGCTTTAGAAATAAAATTTGCCTTGCCTACCCTATTTATTTATTTGGCTTTCGTTAACCAGGTAGGTGCCCTTGACAGTTGAATACCTATTTACAGGTACGTCACTGAAGAGTACAGTAGAAAGCTTATTAAAATGAATAAAAGGTAGGGAGAGACTAACACTCAACACACCAAATATATAGTAGACTGAACAGGTGTAAACATAATTAATAACCCAACAAATTCAGGTTAGGCAATGCAGTTACATAAATGTAGCATTGGATGCAAATATGTTTTTCTTTTTTTCTTTTCTCTTTGTTTTTCCATATATATTATATATGTATTTTCTCGATTACGCTCAGTTTTGAAGGTGGAAGGAAGACACTAGGCCCATTCTAACTACCTCCCACTCCTAGTGGGTGTATTGGTCTATGTTCTGAATAAGAATTTGTCCAATTCAGACTTCAGTTTGTTAAATTCGTGGATGTTGATCAAATCCTGGGGTAGGTTATTCCACAGTCTGCAAGCCCGAACTGTAAAATAGTTGTCCCTTCTATTAGGTAGTACATGGCGAACCTATACTTGCTTATTGTAGGATGTCAAATATGTTGGTCTTGCTAACAGTGTGCTAATAATCTGCTCCCCCCTCTGTCTTCTTAATTTGGAGGTTTTGTAGATTGAGCACATTGAGCCTATCACTATATGACATTCCCTTTAAGTACTAGGCGAGTTTATTTATTGAAATGTTTCACCAGGAAGGCACACTGAGCAACAGGTTGCTTGTCTCCCGGTGTGACCTGGGGGGAGGGGTACACTAGGGATGAGACATTATACATTCAGGTTACATAGATCAACATTAAACAGAACATTAATTAAGGCATGTGTTACAAACTGTGTTGCGCAACACTAGAGAAAGGAGTGTGTGTGGCTGTAAGGAAATTCCTCAGATGCTTTGACCAGTGAGCCTGTAGCTTAATGATTAGAGCGCTGGAACGGCATACCAGAGATCTGAGGTTCAAATCCCAGTAGGCCACACTTTTCCTTTCTCATTTCCATCCTTGATTTCAAAATACATATACCTTGCAGGGGTTAAACTGCACTGAGAAAAAGTGGTATTTCTAACATTGGTTCCTAGTTGCATAATTGCGCAGCACTAGAGAAAGGAGTGTGTGTGGCTGTAAGGAAATTCCTCAGACGCTTTGACCAGTGAGCCTGTAGCTTAATGGTTAGAGCACTGGAACGGCATACCAGAGATCTGAGGTTCAAATCCCAGTAGGCCACACTTTTCCTTTCTCATTTCCATCCTTGATTTAAAAATATGTATATCTTGCAGGGGTTAAACTGCACTGAGAGAAAGTAGTATTTCTAACATTGGTTCCTAGTTGCATAATTGTGCAACACTAGAGAAAGGAGTGTGTGTGGCTGTAAGAAAATTCCTCAGACGCTTTGACCAGTGAGCCTGTAGCTTAATGGTTAGAGCGCTGGAACAGCATACCAGAGATCTGAAATTCAAATCCCAGTAGGCCACACTTTTCCTTTCTCATTTCCTTGATTTAAAACTGTGTTACATACATATGTAAATTGTGAGAACAGTTTATAAGTGCAATAGTAATAAGTGAACAAGTGCTATCATGAAGGAAGGGTGAAGGAGAGAGGGGATGAAATGAGGGAGAGGAAGAGGGAAGAGTGACCAGTGGGGTACCACAGGGATCAGTGCTGGGACCGGTCCTATTCAACATCTTCATCAGTGACATGGCGCAGGACCTGGAAGGCAGAATTTCACTGTTCGCTGATGACACAAAGCTCTGTAACAGAGTAGACACACCAGAGGGTGTAGACAGAATGAGAAGCGACCTGCAGAAACTTGAAGAATGGTCAGGTGTTTGGCAGTTGAACTTCAATGCAAAGAAGTGCAAGATAATGCATATGGGGCACAAAAACCCCGGCACAATATATCATTTGGGGGGTGAGGATTTAGCATGCACCAAGCAGGAAAGGGATCTTGGGGTTTATCATCTCTGATGACCTCAAGGTAGGAAACAGTGTGACAAGGCAGCAGGTAAAGCAAATAGGATGCTGGGATGTATAGGCAGGGGCATCACCAGCAGGAAAGGGAGGTCATAATTCCGCTATACAAGACACTAGTGAGGCCCACCTGGAGTACAGTGTACAGTTCTGGAGACCATACCTACGTAAGGACATAGACAGGGTAGAGAAGGTTCAGAGGAGGGCAACAAAGATGGTGCATGGATTGCATCACAAGTCCTATGAAGACAGGTTGAAGGTACTGAACATGTACTCCCTGGAGAGGAGGGAGAAGGGATATGATAGAGACATACAAGTATCTTACAGGGAGGAACAGGGTGCAGGAAAACACTATTTTTAAGTGAAAAGATGTTCCAGGACTAGAGGCATGGGATGAAGTTGGAGGGAGGACGATTCCAGAGAAACATGAAGAATTTCTTCACGGGCGGGTGGTGGACAGGTGGAACACCCTGCCAGAGGAAGTGGTGGGGGCTGAAACAATCACGGGATTTAAGAATGCATGGGATAGACATAAAGGAATTCTGAAGGTCAGGGGTAAGGTGCAACAGACTTCTAGGAAAACAAACTGAACTTACAAGCTCAAATGGGCAGACTGGGTGGGCCGAAGGCCCTTATCTGCCGACACTGTCTATGTATCTATGTAAGAGTCGTGGCCCAGAGAGACCGCATCAGGATGCGGGGAACCCTGTGAGAGGACAGGGGACTGGAGCTAAGGGTGGGAAGGCAGAGGAGATAGGCGAGGGGGGGGAGAGAGAGAGAGAGTGAGTGAGTGTGAATAAGACCTACAGTGGTTGTTACAGAAAAGTTGACGGTACCGTGGTAATTCCTGCGGTACCGCGGTAAAAAGTACCATGATATACCATGGTACTATGGTAAAATCCCATTGAATAACATTGGGGGTTTTACCGTGGTGCAGTGGTAAATCACGGTAATTTTTACCTTGGTAGCGGGAATTACCGTGGTACCGTCAATTTTTCTGTAACAACCACTGTAGGAGGGGCAAAAGGGCTGGACCCAAAGAAATAAAACCCTTCAGGATGCCATAAGCCCTGCAGGGGGTAGGGAGGGCCAGTGGATTGGAATTTATTGAGGGAAAAAGGGAGGGAGGAAATGCGAATAACACCTAGGCGGGGGCGATGCCTGTTCCAAGGGACCCTTCAGGATGCCAGGGACCCTGCAAGGGGACAAGGAAGGCCAAGGATAGGTAGGTGGGGGAAGGGAACAAGGGAGGCAAGCCTAGGCACAGTAAGGCCCCCCTTCAGGGTGCTGAGAACTCTGTAAGGGGGCTGCGAAGGCTAGATAAAATGGGGGAAGGGAACAAGATAGGCAAACCTAGGTACAGTAAGACTCCTTCAGGATGCTGAGAACTCTGCAAGGGGGCTGCGAAGGCTAGGGAAAATGGAGGCGAGGGTAGGGAAAGGGAGAAGAAGTGAGAGCTAGTACCTAGTAGGGGCTAGAATCATAAGAGGTAATAGAGGCAGTGGGTATAGGGGAAGGAGTCAGTGAACCAGCATCAGGACAGGGGGCATGTGAAACAAATAAGGGAAAAGGCAGGGAGAAGAAGGGAGGAAGGAAGGTCAGGAGGGGTGACAAGATTAATGAGAGGAGGAGAGGAGCGGGGGGATTAGGTACCTGTACAGTTTACTGATAGGACGTTAACAAGGGCAGAGGTGATGGAGTTAGGAGAGGAAGAGTGGCGAATCTGGGGAAGGAATGCGTTCCATAATTTAAGGAAGCAATACGAGAAGGTCAGTTGGCCAATGTCGGTAGTCCGTCAAGGGATTACGAGTAGACGCAAGTCGTATGATCTGAGTGCATGGGCAGGTGGCGGGAGGGAAGTAAGTGAAGAGGCAAGGTGGGGGGAAGTGAACCAAACCAAAATTTAGAAACAAATTTGGCGCAGTTGATGGGATGCCAG
The DNA here is from genome assembly GCA_016271365.2 of Neoceratodus forsteri. Classification (NCBI taxonomy): domain Eukaryota; kingdom Metazoa; phylum Chordata; order Ceratodontiformes; family Ceratodontidae; genus Neoceratodus; species Neoceratodus forsteri. The sequence continues at coordinate 969,850,101 of CM057454.1, read as the reverse complement.
TTTTCGAGCGAGGAAAAAGCCAGGGATTGGTAGAGGCTACAGTGATGAGTGAGAGAAGGGGCATCTAGAGCAAAACGACAGAAGAAGTTAAAGAGGGTGTCCAATCTGGTTAGAAAAGATATGGGAGCGGCACTGTAGACTACATTGCAGTAGTCAAAGATAGGTAGGATCATCTTCTGGACAAGTTCACACCTTGCCGGTAGCAGGAGTCTATTGCGATTCCTGTATAGGGTGCCAGGTTTTGGATGCAGCTTTTTCAGGATGGCGTCCACATGACCAGAGAATATGAAGTGTTGGGCCAGCAACACCCCAAGGTACCTAAATGCAGTGGAGTCCTCAAGGATGGTCCCGTCATGGGTTTGGAATGTGGGCAGGGAGGGTAGCTTAGACAGTCTCTGTCTAGTACGAAAGGTCATAGAGACCATCTTTTTGGCTACATCAGCCGGGATCTGGCCTGAAGTGAAGATGACAGTGTCATCAGCATACATTTAGATAGAGATGGATGAGCAGGCAGTGGGGAGATCATTTAGGAAAATAGAGAATAGGATAGGGCCCAAAACAGAACCCTGTGGAACACCAGTGTTGATGGGGGAGAGGAGGGTAAGTAGAATCAGCAGTCCTAACTGAGTGGGTCCTACCTACCAAGTAGGAACGAAACCAGTTGGTGGCAGATCCAGACAGGCCAGCCAGGGCAAGGGCATTTAAGAGAAGGATGTGGGAGACAATGTCAAAGGCCTTGATCAGGTCGACAAAAATAGCGGAGGTGATTAGGCCACTGTCCATCCCAGAGATGATAGAGTCAGTGAGCCTAATCAGGGAGGTGGTGGTGGAGTGATTCTTCTTGAATCCAGATTGGAACGGAGTGAAGAAGTTAGTACCAGAGAGGAAGGAGGAGTGCTGGGAAAGGACCAGGTGTTCTTGAAGATTGGTAAGGGTGTGTAAGGAGAGATATGGGATGATAATTTGAGGGTGCTGAAGGGTCACCACCCTTAGGGAGTGGAAGGACCACAACATGCTTCCAAACAGAGGGAATGGTGGCAGTAGCAAAGGAGTGGTTTAGTAGGTCAGTGAGCAGAGCTGCCATAGCAGGTGTGGATAAGTATCAAAGATTGGGGTCCATGCCTTCAGGCAAGCAACTTTTGGAAGGGTTGAGGGTGTACAAGGCATTTAAGGTGTCCGCTGAAGTGACTTTTGAGAAGATGAAGGAGTTAGGCAAGGAAGATAAGTGGGGAAAGGAGGATATGCCCACTGGCGGAGTAGAAGGAAGGGTGGCAAGGAGAGTGGCAGCATAGGAGGTAAAGTAGGAGTTAAATGCGGTAGCAACATTTAAGTGATCGGTAATAGGAGTCTTATTAATATTATGGAGAGGGAGGGAGGGGAAAAGAGGGAGTGGATCACTTTCCAAAATCTGGAGGGATTATTAATGTTAGATTAGAAAGTGGTGCAAACGTATTCGGCTTTTGCTCACCTGGTGGCTTTTTTGCACTGGTTTCGCAGGGAGCAGTAGGTGTCAGTCTTTTGGGAGATAAATGGCTTTGTGCATTTTCCAGGCTTGGTCCCAGGCTCGCTGACAGGCCAAGAGCTCAGAGGAGATCTATGGTAAGTGGTTCCCCCAACCCTGGATCGATGGATGGGGGCATGTTTATTCCATGATTCTAGAGGTTTATCCTGAAAATAAGTAAAGGCATCATCAATGAAGTTTGATGAGACTATAGGGTCCCAATTAGTGTTGGACAGGTCATAGAGGAGAGGGGCAAGGTCTAGGGATTTGTATGAGCGATATTGTAGGGTTTTAAATGGTGCAAATGGTGTTATGGGCCTATGAATTTTGCGGACCAGAAACATCATATAGTGGTCGCTCAGGACATCAGGCAATAAACCAGATTTAATGACCCTGTGGGGGTGGGAAGTAAGGGCCTATTCAATGAGGGAGTGCTTACCCGTTTTAAGGTTCATCCATGTTGGTTCAAGCAGGAGCTGCGTTACGGTCAGGGCAGTAATATCTGTGTGGACTTTATGAAGGGAAGGGGATATCCAGTTAAGATTAAAATCGCCCATTATATAAACTTCACGTGAGTGGGTAAGTGAAACGAAGGAGCTAAGGAGGTCGGTGACTACTGAGGAGGGGAGATTTAGGCAACAGTAGGCTCCGGCAATAAAATGGGAACAGAGAAAGGGAAGGAGAGTTTAAGGATAATTGCCTCGTAGGTTTTAGGGATGGATGTGGAGAAGATGGTGGTGAACTGTAAGGATGCGGAGGCATAGATAGCCACTTCACCTCCCGTAGCAGCACAGTCTTGCCTAGTTAAAGTGTATCTGGGGATAGAGAGTGAGGGGTCAGTAATATTTTTTAAGCCAGGTTTCAGTAAGTATAATAATGTTGGGTGCCAGAGAGACTGCCATAGGCTGAAGTAGTAAGTTTAGGGAGCAGACTACGGATATTTAAATGAAGGATTTACAGGCCTCATGGCGGGGTGGGGGGGTTGTAACAGAGGCAGCTGATAAGGGTGCTGTCAGGGGGCAGATGTTGGGCAGGGCCCAGGGTTGGGATTGATGTCATCTGAGGAGAGAAGCAGGAGTACAGTTATCAGGAAGTGAATTTCTTCATTTTTGTACCAGGGATGAGTGTGACAGGCAACATGAAAGGGTGTTGCAGCGAGATTGAGGAGGTTAAAACTTAAGGAGGTGAAACAAGGAGTACAAAGGAGACATTGAAAGGAGTGGTGTGCTAGGATGGGCCAAGGAGTGGGTCCAGATAACGTGAACAGATGAGGAGGATACAGTGAGGAGGTATTCAGGAGGGAGGGATAAGGTGTAGAAATAGGTGAATGAAGGGGAAGAGGAGGGGGCTGGAGAAAAAGTAACAAAAGAAGTAGAAGGAGGAGTAGAGAGGGTAGGCTGTGCAATGTTAGGGGCATGGCATACAAGAGTAGGTAGTTATCAAGAGATAGTTATCTAATTTCAGGCTGATATTGGTCTTACTGGAGGAAGTAGAATGCTGAGAGTTAGAGTTAGGAGGAGTTAAGTAGAGGACTGTCAATTTTCTACAAGGCACTGGTAATTGGACTAAATGCGACGTGGGTGGGTGGCAACTGAGAGTCAGATCGGGGAGGAGTTACCAGGATTGGCAACTTTCTTCAAGGTGTTGGTATTGATCTAAAGATTGTAGTGGGCTGGGACTAGATTGCAATTAGAGCATTTAAAAAGTGTCAGTGGGGTGGGCGAAAAAATTCCAAGAGAAAGGCGCTAGCAGCAGAGACTGCCGGGCCAAGCTTAAGTTCTAGGCAGCAGAGCTAGAGCTGGCCAATCGGGAGCTGAAACTGCTGCAAAAGAGCCAATCGGCAGGTTGGCGGACGAAATTCAAGTCCTGCTGGAGACTGTACCTGGATCTGCTGGCTTCTTGGTGAGGGTAGGGTGGGTGGCAGAGAGCAGCAGCACCGCACCACCAGGGAGTGAAGAGCACCCGGTCAAGGGGGCACAAGCTGTTGTAAGAAGAAGAGGAGAGTTTAAATTAAATTAGAAGCCAGGGGAGAACTCCTCTTTGAATACCGTCCAGTAATTGTGTATCTTTGACCAAGTGCAGTGACTAAAAGGATGCTGCATAATCTAAATGTGGCCTAACATACGTTTTATACAGAGGAATGATGCATGTTTTAGCTCTGGATATAAAGGACGTTTGGGTAGTCCTAATAAGTCTGGTAGCTGTCTGGGTGGATTTCCTACACTGACTGCTAGCAGAGAATTCTGAATTAATAATATTTCCAAGGTCCATTTCATTGTCCACAAATGTTAAGGGTAAACCATTCATGATGTAACTTCTGCATGTTTTTTTTTTACCCAAATAGAGGACTGTACATTTCTCCACATTGAATATCATATTATTAGAGTTAACCCAAGCCTCCATGGTGTATAGATCCTTGACAAATGATTGATACTTGACTTCACTATCAACTTCCGCACTTATTTTAGTATCATCCGCAAATTTCAGGGTGTTATTTTGGACATTAATGTTGAGGTCACTAATAAAGATCCCAAATAGTGTGTATGCATGTATTATATCATCTGTTCTGACCTCTGGCCCCTTCAGTCTCCAGCCCTGTCACCTTCCTTCTCTGAAACTTGGCAGCTCTGAAGATCCCCCACAAATTTCCCTAATTTCTGGGCCAGGTGAGAGAAGGCCATCTCCCTACACACACACACACACACACACACACACACACACACACACACACATACACTCCTTATCCAGATTAGAGCCTTGCCCGGTCAGTTGGTGTGAGGCCTGCTGGAGTGGCATCCCGCTTGGGGGGTAGGGTCCTGCTTTTCTCTCCCAGGGCTCCAGTGTGCTTAGCTTGGTATTAACTGATCTACTGGTGGGGGAGACATGATGGGGGAAATCCAGAGCAGAGTCTAGGGTGATTCCAGGATATTGAAATGCATCCATGAAGGAGAGTTGGGGCCATTGGAGCAGCAGAAACTAGGATTCAAGAAGATCGGGTGGCTAATTTCGACTCGAGAGCATGGCTTGTGTTTTGAAGGTGTTGAAAACTACTTTGTCGTCAATAAGCCAGCTCTCAATTTAGTAGATATCGAGGTTGAGTTGCACATTTAGGAGGCTGGTATGGGAGAACTAAAGTAAGGGGCAATATCTTCAGTATATATGATGATAGAGCAGGAGTTTGAGATAGAGGGAAAGTTACAGATAAAAATAAAAAAAAGAAGTGGATGTAGAATTGAGCCCTGAGGAACACCTCAGTTGACAGGGGCCAAACCGAAGGCAGCATTGCAGAATTTAACAGTTTTGCCTACCCAGCAGGTAATTGGAGAACCAGGTACAGGCATGGGAGGAGAGGCCATTTTCAGTTAGTTTGTGGTGGAGTGAGTGAATGGTCTAAAAGGCCAAAGGCTTTGGTGTGGTCTATGAAAATAGCTCCTGCAAGAGAGCCTTTGTCCATAACTGCTTCAATGCCATTAGCAGATCCAGAGCAGTGGGGGTACTATGCTCTTTGTGAAAGTCATGCTAACAGAGGGTGAGAATGTTGTACTTCTGTAGATCAGTCAAGTTGATTGGTACTGGTAGGCAGAATTGTTTTTTTTTCTAAAAATGTTTTTATTCCTCCATTGCAGGCTGGGTGGCTGTATCAGTCCAGTCCTCCTCCTTTGACCGGGCGGACTGCCGGTGCTGGGAGGGCATTATTCAGCCCATCCTCCATTTTTCCTCCAGATTTTCTCCCTGGGCATGGCTGGATGTGCAGTGAGCGCGGCTTACATGCTTCAAACAACATGAAGTCTTGCTGTATTCTGACTATATGCAATTAGCCCCAGCACTTGAACTGCTCCAGAAAGTAAAGGGTTAACTCTATGCAGAGGCATAGAACGTTGAGCTCAAGCTCGGTTTTCAAACCTCTGTCTGTGGTACTCTGAAGTGTAACCATCAGATTTCTTACTCCACCTAACTGTGAAGTCGTTCCGGAGATCCCGCCTGTGCTTCGGTTCGGTAAAAGTTCAAATCGGTCGGTTTTTCAACTGCAACTCATTACTTTTTTCGGTATTCTTACCTCCACCTCGGTAACACTAAGTGGTAGTAGTAGGTAGTGTTAATTTTGTTGATTTTGTTGGAAATTGTTTTGCCTTCAGTTCTTTTCTGGTCGGTCCAGTCCAGAACGGAAATTTATTGTGATTGGTTTGTTTTTTCTCCATTTATATTGTAGTTTTCCAGTACTTATCGGTTCCTAAAAAAATCTGGTATTTGTGGGATTTTTTTAACCGACCAGTGACACGGTTGGAACCGATAAGTTTTTAGTTGACTGGCTTAAATGCTGACAAGGGTGACTTTTTGAATTTTCGGCATGTCTGAGAAACCCAAAAAGAAAACCGGGCCCACTGGGTTTCAGCACTGTACCGAGTGTAAGGAGGCCTTTGCTAAGGCTGATCCTCACCTCGTCTGTGTGTATTGTCTGGGGTTTGACCACCTCAAAGAAGACTGCCAAATCTGTAAGAACTTTCCCAAAGCCACTCTGGAAAAACGTTTAAGTAGGCTGAGGGAGAGGGAGGCCGAGAAGTCCATTGACCCGGATGGCCAGCCCGGTTCAGTTGCGACCGAACCTGAGGAGGTACGCACTGACCTGGGTGATACCTCCTCAGGCAGATGGAGAGCTGATTCTGCGGAATCAGTCCCAGCTAGGAGAAAGAGAAAATCAGCCGGTTCGGATCAGACTTCCCATGTTCCGACCACTGAGGAGATAGCAAAAGCGATTTCTATAGTGCAGTCACTTTACCCGGTTCCGACCGAACCAGCATCGGTTCAAATATGATCGGTTTGGTCCGAAATGGTTGCCTCATATGTTAACCCAGAGGCATACTATGAGGGCGATTGGGAGGAGGAAGAAGATGACGATGAAGGAGATTTTGTAGGTCTAGATGAGCCAGTAGAGCCTGACATCTCCTCAGACAGGCCTTCCAGTGTTTCTCCTCGCAGGCTTTCTGAGTCCCCCTCCCACTTCTTGTTTTACAAGAAGGTGGCTGAGACTCTTCAGCTTCCTATGGAAGAGGCTGATCAGGATCAGGAGGAACCTGATTATGTGGAGATGATTGATGTTCCAGAGTCAAGGAGAGTGTCTATCCCTCTGCATAAAACCTTGGGGAAACAGACACAGAAACATTTGCAATTTCCCACATCCTTACCTCCTGTGGATAAAAGAATGGACAGGAGGTATGCCTTATCAGGTCCTGGCATGGAATTCCTTTCAGTGCATAGCAGCCATGTTGGGATAGTGCAGGCTGCAGCCTGTGACAAGGCTAATATTCCCCTGGCATCTCACCCCCCAGATAAGGATTCCAGGAAAGTGAATGCCATGGCCAAGAAACAGTACTTGGCATCCTTTTTGGGGCTCAGGCAATCAAACTACATGGCATATAGAGCCAGGTACCAGAAATCTATGTGGAATATGGTTCTGGAGCTGGCTAAGAATGCCCCACCCCAGCTAGCCAAGGAGCTAGAGCAGGTGGCTGTGAATGATATAGAGGCATCCAAAGTGCAGTTTCATGCTGCTGTGGATTTGAGTGATGTCCATTCTAGAGTCATGGCTACATCTATCTCTATGTGAAGGTTTGCTTGGCTTAGATGTATCAACCTTTCGCAGGATACCCAGACTAAGGCCATGGATTTTCCTGTTACTGGTAATTCTCTGTTCACGGAGCAAACAGAGAACTACATGAAGAAGATGGATGAGTATAGGACCACCTATAGGAGTGCTGCAGCCAAGGAAAAGCAGACTACTCCTCAGAGGCAGCAGTTTAGGGCTGGCAGGGGCATACCTTTTCAAAGGCCTTTCTACCAAGCCCAGGCCTCCTCTTCTTCTTTTCAGCAGAGGGGGCTCGTTAGGGGAAGAGGCAGGCATGGAATGACCAGGACCCCATCATCCACGCAGTCTGAGCCCCTTGCCAAACAGATACCCTGAGGTGTTGGTCAGGGTCGCCTCCCCATTTCCAGTAGGGGGCAGATTGATTCACTACTCCCAGGCCTGGGAGTCTATTACTTCAGACAAATGGGTCCTGGAAGTAGTCATCCAGGGACTTGCTCTCAGTTTCAAAAGGTTCCCAAAACTGAGAGCAAGGTCCTTCAGTCCTCCCTCTCCCTTGGAGACAAAGGCCTTAGAGGCAGAAGTCTCCTCTCTTCTGCAAGCAGTGGAGAAGGTACCTCTTTGTCACAGGGGAAAAGGACTGTATTCTAGATACTTCCTTACCCCCAAAAAGACAGGGGAGTGGCTATCCATCCTAGATTTAAGGTACCTGAACAAACATTTGACAAAACCAAAATTCAAAATGGTGATGCTGGGAGTAAGTCTTCCCTCTTTGAGACCAGGAGACTGGCTAGCTTCTCTGGATCTCAAGGATGCCTACTTCTAGGTACCTATCAGACATTCCCACAGAAAGTACCTCAGGTTCGAGTTGCCCTCAGGCCATTACTAGTTTTGGCCTAACATCCACGCCAAGGGTGTTCACCAAGTGTCTTGCAGTAGTGGTGGCATTCCTCAGGAGACAGGGTATCCTTCTGTTCCCATACCTGGACGATTGACTCCTAGTGGGCCAGTCCTCAGACCAAGTCAAGTCAGCCTTAGAGGTGACTCGAAGACTTCTAAAATCCTTGGGCGTCATTCTGAACCTAGAAAAATCTGTTCTGAAACCAGCCCAGCTTCTCACCTTCATTGGGGTAGAAATAGACACTATTCAGGCAAGAGCATTTCTCCCTGTCTCAAGGGTCCAGTCCCTGGTCACTCTGGCTTCTTCTCATCCTCTAGTTTCTCATCCAGCCAGACATTTTCTACAGTTGCTGGGCCACATGGCTGCTTCCACAGCTGTGGTCCAGGGAGCAAGGTTTCAAATGAGAGATACAGTATTCAGTTTCATCTCAGATCTTATTGGTCTCAGAAAAGAGACCCTCTCTCCAAATTGGTTCCAGTGTCTCAAACTCTAGTTCAGGCCCTCCAGTGGTGGATGGAGGAGGGCAATCTGCGACAAGGTGTCCCATTTATCAGTCAGGCTCCTTCAGTGATTCTCACCACCGATGCCTCCCTACTAGGTTGGGGGGCTCACCTAGATCAGCTTACAGCTTAGGGAACCTGGTCACACCTGGAGTCCCTTCTACACATAAACCTTCTCAAATTGAGAGCTGTCTTTCTAGCACTTCAGACATTCTCAGTTGTTATTCAAGGAAAGGTGGTGCAGATCAGGACAGACAATACCACAACTATGTGGGTACATCAACAAGCAGGGAGGCACTCGGTCCTCGGCCTTGTGCACAGAGGCCATGAAAATATGGTCTCTAGCATATTCCCTTCAGGCTTCCCTGATGGCTGTGCATCTCCCAGGGAAGGATAACATTTTAGCAGATACTCTCAGCAGGATTTCCCAGGGTCACCAGGAATGGACCCTGAACCCTCTAGTTCTTCAGGTCATCTTCAAGAGATGGGGCACTCCAGGGATAGATCTCTTTGCAGCCCCAGACAATCATCAGCTTCCTCTCTTTTGTTGCAGACCACCCCTTCTGGGTCCTGTCCCTCAGGATGCTCTCTTGCTGAACTGGACAAGCAGGTTTCTGTACGCATTCCCTCCTTTTCCTCTGATATTCAGCGTCCTGATCAAGATCAGGTCTCAGCCCTGCAGGGTGATTCTAGTGGCTCCAGAATTGGCCATACAGCCTTGGTACTCTCTTCTCTTGTCTCTGTCAGTAACAATGCCTCTGTGTCTTCCCAGACAGTTTAGTCTTCTTACCTCCTCATAGGGGAGGATCCTGTACCCCCAATCTTCAGACTCTCAGGCTCAAGGCCTGGCTCTTGAAGAGCTAGAATATGCAAGCCTACACCTTTCTCAATCGGTCTTGGACATTTTAAAGGTTAGTAGGAAACCTGCTACCAGAAAGACTTACAACTCCAAATGGAAAAGGTTTGTGTTTTGATGTTCCCCAGAAACATATTCAGCCAGACTTGGCTGACATGATCACTGTTCTGAACTATTTGGTGCATCTTAATAGTCGAGGCCTCCGGCCTACTACTCTCAAGGTACATTTGGTGGCTGTGTCTGCCTTACTTTCGGCTGGTAAGGGCTCTTCCCTTGCTTCTCATCCAGTTTTCAATAATTTTTTCAAGGGTTTAGTACATGTTAATCCTCCCTTTAGGGAGCCTACCCCTTCTTGGGATCTGAATATCTGCATAACACAGCTTATGCAGCCTCCTTTTGAGCCTGTATCCTCAGCTGAGCTGAAGTACTTGACTTGGAAAACTGTGTTCCTGGTAACTATTACCTCTGCCAGGAGAATCCGTGAACTTCAGGCTTTATCAGTGGAACCTAATTTCATTTCATTTCACAGGGATAAGGTAGTCCTTCGCACCAACAGAAAGTTTCTTCCTAAGGTGGTATCAGACTTTCACTTGATCAGTCTATGTCATCGCCTGTATTTTTCACTGACCATTCTTCCTCTGAGGAGAGAAGACTACACAGTCTTGATGTAAAGAGGGCTCTTAGTTACTGTCTGGAGCATACTAAGGCTCATAGGAATGACTGTTCTCAGTTGTTTCTCACGTATGGAGAAGTGGGAAAGGGCATACCTGCTACCAAGAGAACGATTGCCAGGTGGATTGTCTCCTGCATCCAGTTCTGCTATTCAAAGCTTGGGAAAGAGCCTCCCTCAGGCCTGAGGGCTCATTCTACCAGAGGTACAGCTGCTTCGGTTGCAGCAGCTAGAGATATACCTTTAGTGGATATCTGTAAAGCAGCCACCTGGAAATCTGTTCACACATTTACCAAGCATTACTCTCTGGACATTCAGTCACAAAGTGATGCTAGGTTTGGCACAACTGTGCTGCAGATCTTGTTCCCAAAATAGGTTCTGTGACTCCCTCCTCCAAGGGGGCACTGCTTGGTAGTCTGCATATAGTCAGAATACAGCAAGACTTCTTGTTGTTTGAAGAAAAAATTACTCACCATAGTAATGTTGTTTCTTCTAATGGAGTCTAGCTGTAGTCTGACCTCCCTCCCTGCCTCCCATCCTGGAATCTAGTAGTTTTGGGATTTGGTGGAGCAGGCACAGTGCTGCACCCCAGAGGTGTACTTGTCATGCCTCTATCTTATTTGGGGGGTTTTCTGTTTTTTTATTATGAATATTTTTGGGTTGTTTCACTACGTGCTTATATTCTTTTTGGGGTTCTCGACTTTAGTCTTTTTTGACCCTAAAAATCTGTTCTAGAGACGTGGATATGTTGTTCAATCCACACTGTCTGGCAGGTTCCTTGCCGCTTTAAATCTTGCCGGAAGGTCTTCAAGCTGGCTCCTTCCACCCAACCGGGTGGTAAAATCCTCAGCTCCGCTCCATGACGCCAGATCTTTCTTACCGCTTGGAAGCTCAGGTTCCCTCCTTAGCACTCTGCGTTTTAGGCCTAGATCCTAATTCGGAAGTTCCAAAAATTATTTTAAAATTCTCTAGACTTATGTCTTCATCTTCCCTTGTGGCTGCGATGGATAAATCCACTCCCGGCTTCCGTCGGTGCCCTTGCGGGCAGAAAATGTCCCGGATCGACCTGCACTCCGTGTGCGTCTATTGCCTGGGTCTTGCATATGATCTGCAGGCCTGCGATCTCTGCAAATCCTTCATAGATACATACATAGATACATAGACAGTGTCGGCAGATAAGGGCCTATGGCCCACCTAGTCTGCCCATTTGAGCTTGTAAGTTCAGTTTGTTTTCCTAGAAGTCTGTTTCCCCTTACCCCTGCCCTCTAGAATTCCTTTATGTCTATCCCATGCATTCTTAAATCCCGTGATTGTTTCAGCCCCCACCACTTCCTCTGGCAGGGTGTTCCACTTGTCCACCACCCGCTCTGTGAAGAAATTCTTTTCATGTTTCCTCTGAATCGTCCTCCTCCAACTTCATCCCATGCCCTCTAGTCCTGAAACATCTTTTTCGCTTAAAATAGTGTTTTCCTGCACCCTGTTCCTCCCTGTAAGATACTTGTATGTCTCTATCTATCCCTCTCTCCTCCTCTCCTCCAGGGAGTACATGTTCAGTTCCTTCAACCTGTCTTCATAGGACTTGTGATGCAACCCATGCACCATCTTTGTTGCCCTCCTCTGAACCTTCTCTACCCTGTCTATGTCCTTACGTAGGTATGGTCTCCAGAACTGTACACTGTACTCCAGGTGGGGCCTCACTAGTGTCTTGTATAGCGGAATTATGACCTCCCTTTCCTGCTGGTGATGCCCCTGCCTATACATCCCAGCATCCTATTTGCTTTACCTGCTGCCTTGTCACACTGTTTCCCTACCTTGAGGTCATCAGAGATGACAACCCCAAGATCTCTTTCCTGCTTGGTGCATGCTATATCCTCACCCCCAACGATATATTGTGCCAGGGTTTTTGTGCCCCATATGCATTATCTTGCACTCTTTGCATTGAATTTCAACTGCCAAACCCTTGACCATTCTTCAAGTTTCTGCAGGTCCCTTCTCATTCTGTCTACACCCTCTGGTGTGTCTACTCTGTTACAGAGCTTTGTGTCATCAGCGAACAGTGAAATTCTGCCTTCTAGATCCTGTGCAATGTCACTGATGAAGATGTTGAATAGGACCGTCCCAGCACTGATCCCTGTGGTACCCCACTGGTTACTCTTCCTCTGTGGAGTGACAGCCATTTACCACCACCCTCTGTGTCCTGCCACCCAGCCAGTTACCTACCCACCACACTACTGTCCTGCCCACACCCATATTCCCCAGTTTGTGTAATAGTCTTCTATGTGGCACAGTGTCAAAGGTCTTGCTGAAGTCCAGATAGGCCATGTCCACTGCCCTCCCCTGATCCACCTCCCTAGTCACCCAGTCAAAAAATTCAATGAGGTTGGTCTGACATGACCTCCCCCTGGTGAAACCATACTGCCTTGGGTCCTGTAGTCCATTGACAACCAGATGTTCCACCAATCTCTCCTTCAGTAGTGCTTCCATGATCTTTCCCACTACCAAAGTGAGGCTGACTGGTCTGTAGTTCCCTGCTTCCTCTTTGTTCCACTTTTGTATAAGGGGACTACATCTGCTGTCCTCCAGTCTTTGGGTACCTCCCTGTTTCCAGTGATTGGCTGAACAGGATAGCCAGAGGTTCAGCCACCACCTCTTAGTTCTTTAAGGACCCTGGGTGCACCCCATCTGCCCCATTGCTTTATCAGTTTTATTACTTCCAGTTCCTTCAGGACCCTTTCGTGTAAAGGGACTTGTGTCCATTTCTGCACCATTCTCACCCCTTGTACTCCCTTCAGACCCATTACCCCCCTCTTCCTTAGTAAAGACTGAGCATAAATACCTGTTCAATATGTCAGCTTTATTGTTGCCATCCTCCACGCGGCTCCCATCCTCCCTCTTCAGTCTCACTATCCCTCCCTTTGTCTTTCTTTTTTCACTTATGTACCTGTAAAAGGTTTTGTCCCCTTTACCCACTGATTTTGCAATGTGTTCTTCTGTCTGAGCTTTGGCTTCCCTTACTGACTTCCCTGCCTCCCTTTGTTTCTCCTGGTACTTCTCCCTATCCCCTTCTGCGTGTGTCTTTTTGTATTGCCTGAATGCAATCTTTTTGGCTTTCACTTTCTTTGCTACCTCTTTGGAAAACCATAATGGTCTCCTCTTCCTTTTCCTCTTGCTAACCTGCTTAATGCATAATTCTGTTGTTCTTATAATCCCCATTTTAAATACTGCCCACTGTTCCTCAACCCCTGATTCCTGTCCCATTCCCCTTAATGCCTCTTTCAAGTATCTCCCATTTTCCCAAAGTCTGCCCCTAAAATCCAGGATACGTGTTTTTGTGTGGTTTGGTTCTGCTCTTTCTGTGATTTCAAACCACAATGACTGGTGGTCACTGTTACCCAGGGTTCCCCCACTGTTACCCCCATCACACTGTCCCTGTTTGTGAGCACAAGGTCCAGTATTGCCTTCTGCCGAGTTGGTTCCATGACCAGTTGCTTGAGGAAGGCACCCTGAAGGGAGTCCAGGATAAATCTGTTCCTAGTTGATGCTGCTGCTGGGATGCTCCAGTCCACGTCTGGTATATTGAAGTCTCCAACCAGTACTACTCACTCTTGTCTGCCATCCTTGATGGCTAGCATCAGCTCCTCATCTGTTTCTTCCTCCTGGCTGGTGGTCTATAGACCACACCTGTGCAGATGGCTGGTCCCATTTTCCTTTCCAGCTTAACCCACAGTATCTCTCCCCATTTTGTTCCTCCTGGATCTGTGTGGCCCTTATGTCATTTTTCACATACAGTGCCACTCCTCCCTTCCTGCCTGCTCTGTCTCTTCTGAATATGTTGTAGCCAGGTATGGCCATCTCCCAGTCATGGTTATCATTACACCAGGTTTCAGTGATGGCCACAATGTCCAGGTCTGACTGTACCATGACAGCCTCCAGATCTTCCATCTTGTTGCTAAGGCTCCTGGCATTTGCACAATGGCTTTCCATGATTTGACCTCCTAGACTGCTTCACTGTTCTACTCCAGCCCCTTCCTTGGTCTGTCATTTATCCCTTGTTCTCCTTGCTGTTTGCCCTTCTGCTGAATTTTGCCCCTTTCTGCTTATCCACCTTTGGACGCTAATCTCCATCTTTTGCACACTGCTTTGCAGAGATAGCCACTCCTCTGGTTCACTGGTTCCACTACTAGCTGGGGTGAGCAAGTGGGTACCATCCTTGCTGGCCTGCCACCCCTTTGCTAGTTTAAATGCTTGTCAATGTAGCATTAAACTTATCATTGAGTGCTTGATTCCTCCAGGATGGATGCAGGCCAGGCTTGAACAAACCTCCATCCCTCCAGGTGGGTCCCCAGTCACCAATGAATCCAAACCCTTCCTCACAGCACCAGTTCTTCAACCATGAGTTAAAGTTCCTGGTGCATGCACTCCTATGTTTCCTTGCTCTCACAGGTAGTACTTCTGAGAAAGTGACAGAAGTAGCTACTTGCTTGAGACCCTCCCCAGTTTCCTAAACTCTTCCTGAACTTCCTTTGGCTCCCCATTTGCCAAGTCATTAGTACCTAGGTGGATAATGACATCCAGCTCACCCTCCCGTCTTGCCTTCCCAGTAATCCCCAGTATCTTCCTTCCATCCCTCCATGCCGTGGCACCTGGTAGGCACCTCACCTCCCTGTCCTCCCCTCCTGTGTTCCTAGCTGGATCCTCTTATGATGGAGTCCCCACCAGGATTCGCCTCCTCCTCCTGGGGTCCACTGCTTTCCCCACTGAGGTCACCTCCTTGCCTAACCTCCACATCCTTTCCTTCCACTTCCCTGGTACTCTATTTGGTTGTCCTCATTTGCCAGTGTGGCATATGAGTTCTTGAGAGGAATAGGATCTGGGATGTGCCTCTGCCTGACTGCTCTAACCTCCCTGAGCCCACTGTCATCCAAGTGCTCCTCGCTCGGCATCCTTTGAGGCAGCTGCATTGGACTGGTGGTCCCTGGATAGGGTGATGGTACTCCTGACCCAGTTTACTCCGCCTCTGGAGTCTGGCTACCTCATCCCCGCAGTCCAGAGAGATGCATGCAGATAGGGCAGCACCTCAGTGTCCAGAAGGTCTGCCTGAATATGGCTGCCCACAGCCACTGCATTGCACCACTCCCCACATTATACTGCACCCACTACTTATCTGCTAGCTGAAGCTCTCTAGTTCTCTTTATTTATTTACAGTACTAAAAATCCTGTAACTGATCGTCAGATATATTTTTTTAGGGAAAAGAAACCAATAAATAAATGAGTCAAAACACTTGTCGTGTTGAGGGTGGTCTTCTTCCCCCTTATGCCCCTCCTACTTCACACCTCTTACTATACCCTGTGTTTAGCTCCTGTCAATCAGATTTATCAGGGCATATAATTAAGAGTTGGGGGAAGGGGCGAAAATTTGCAGCAATTAAAGACAGCACAGAATTACACCACCACTATGTTTTAAATTTTCAACAGCCCAAAAACAATTATAAGTAAAGACAACACAGAAAGAAAGTATAGTGTCACTACAAGCCTACAATCTAAGTTTAAAAGAAAAATACCAATTACCAGTTACTCTAAAGCACTGAATTGAATATGTTTCCTTCCTTCACCTTCTGGCTTCTTCTGAGAAGATGAACCTCTGTTTGCTGCTTTAACTGTGACTAAGCCCCACCTCCAGTTATCATGTAGCTGAGGTCAGAGGCCAGACAATTAACACCCTTCACCCAGCTACAGGACAGTCAGACAAGCCAAGATAAAATTTGCAGAAATTAAAGACAGCACAGAATTACACCACCACTATGTTTTAAATTTTCAACAGCCCAAAAACAATTATAAGTAAAGACAACACAGAAAGAAAGTATAGTGTCACTACAAGCCTACAATCTAAGTTTAAAAGAAAAATACCAATTACCAGTTACTCTAAAGCACTGAATTGAATATGTTTCCTTCCTTCACCTTCTGGCTTCTTCTGAGAAGATGAACCTCTGTTTGCTGCTTTAACTATGACTAAGCCCCACCTCCAGTTATCACATAGCTGAGGTCAGAGGCCAGACAATTAACACCCTTCACCCAGCTACAGGACAGTCAGACAAGCCAAGATAAAATTTGCAGCAATTAAAGACAGCACCGAATTACACCACCACTATGTTTTAAATTTTCAACAGCCCAAAAACAATTATAAGTAAAGACAACACAGAAAGAAAGTATAGTGTCACTACAAGCCTACAATCTAAGTTTAAAAGGAAAATACCAATTACCAGTTACTCTAAAGCACTGAATTAAATATGTTTCCTTCCTTCACCTTCTGGCTTCTTCATGGCTTTGGTTCTGGAAGACCATGCTGCCCGACTCCAGCTGGACGCCCCAAGAATCAGTACCAATCGATGAAGTCGGAAGGAGGCCCATGGTGGTGTCTGGCGTCATGGCTCCATGGAGCAGCTGGAGCAGTAGATCGCCCTTGAGGAGGAGGAGGCAGCCCAGGCCGCGTCTTCTTCCTCCTTGGCCTCGGCATTTATCCCGCTCTTCTTGGGCTCCTCCTACACTGCTTCCTTCAAGGAGCTTTGTCAGTCCCTCTCCACCAAGGGAGAAGGACCCTCAGGACACTCGAGTAGGTCGAAGAAAAAGGAACCGAAAGGCAAGTCCCACCGTCGACGTTCGTAGGAGCGAGAGTTCCCCTTCCCTGGACCGTCAGCTCTTGACTTCGGTCGAGGTTGCAGCTAAGGTCATTGGCTTCACAGTGTCCCCATCAGGTCAGCTGGCCAAGACACCCGTTGATGCAGTCGAGATGTTTCTCGACCCGTTGGACGGGTTGTCGACTGGAGAACCCAACAACCCTGCTTCACCGGTTCCCCCGGTGGTAATCGAGGAGTTGCCCGTGCCTCCTGTGCCGAAGTCCTCGGTCAGGGACCCTGAACTGAGGGATGAGCAGGTTTCCCCCGTCCCCTCTTCGACCCACCCTCGGCGACCCCGAAGGTCTCGGTGACGGTCCTCCTCCGTGTCGGGTAGGTCCCGCCGACATCGGCAGTCTCAGTCCTGGCATCACGGAAAGCGGCATCGCTGCTCGTCCTCATTGTCCTCTTTGGAGGATAGGCTCCGGCGCAAGTTGCGGCGGCGCTATGAGGACATGATGTGGCAACAACTGTTGTTAGCCGGTAATATGCCGACTCCGTCGCCTTCTCCGGTCATTAAGTGGTTGTCACCCGAACGACCGAAGCAACCCCTCATTGTAGTCTAGGAGCTGACCTCGGCACCAGTTGCTCGGCCGAAACCAGCTGCTCTACCCATTGTGGTGGAACCACCACCTCCTCAACCTAAGACTGGGGCCCTGACCAGGGATTCTCGGTCAGGTCAGGGCTTGCCCCACAGGTTGTAGGTCACCCTCAATCCCGATCGGCCTCGGCTTGGGGATGGTGGCTTAGGTGTTTGGCAGCTGTTTGCGGACTTCTCGGAGTCCGACGACGACTCCTTGTACTCCAGGCCCCTTGACCTGGAATCTACAGGGGGTCAGTCGATGGACGAGAGCCCATCCTGCTTTGGGAATCCTTCGCTCATCTCAGAGTCCACTGGGATGCAGCTCGAACTCAGACAGAAACGGGCCAGATATCCCCTCATGGAGATACTGGACCGAGGATTCCCATGGGCTTCCTGTGGCCCGCCCTGAGACGTGGCAGCGCCTGCATCCTGTCCCGCGCCTCGGCCAGGATGGCTCGAAGCACGCAGTTCCCACCGGTTCCCTCCAGTTTTTTCGGAGCACCCTCATGGAGGGGCTGGTAACTGATAGCGTTTTCCGCCGTTCCGGAAATGCTTGGGCTGTGGACAAACTGCCTGACAAGGAGTCCAAAAAGCTGGACTACTTGGGCGAAAAGTTTACGCTGCTTTCTCTCTAGGTCTTTGATAGGCTAGCTTGGCCATGCTGATGGCACATTTTTCACATGCCCTTATGGGTTCCCTGGATGAGGTGATTCCTCATCTCCCGGCTGACCTTCAGACGACGGTCAAGCAGTTGCAGGATCAGGGAAGGGCGGTGGCCAAACAACAGCTCCAAACTGCCTTGGACATTGGAGACTCTTGTGCTCGGTCAGTAGCAGCCGCAGTAGTCATGCGCCGCAGAGCTTGGCTGCGGATCTCCACCTTCACGGTGGATACCCAGCACAAGCTGGCAAACGTTCCCTTCCTTGGCACCGACTTGTTCGGGTTGGGGTGGGGTGGAAGGCCATCTCTAGAAAATCGAGAAGTCCAATGCTACCTTGGACTCGGTCACGTCTGCCCTGAAGGACAAAGGCCACCAGCAGCAGCGTAAGCACTTTCGTCCTTCCACCCCTGTGGCACGTCCGGCCCAGCAGCACCAGCAACAGGGCCAGCAGGGTCATACTTGGCACCCTAAGGCCAAGTCTGCCTCTTCCTCAAGTAAGATGCCTTGAGGGAAAGGTCCAGGAGGCCCTTCGGCTGGCTTTTTCTCCAAGCCTGCCCGGTGACGGGTTGAGGGGTGTCACCCCCAGCCTCATCACTCCTCCCTGGGTTCCCCCCATGGTAGGACGGCTCCGCCACTTCCTTTCTGCCTGGTCCGCTATCACCACGGACCGTTGGGTGCTGGAGGTGGTCGGCAGGGGTCTGCCTCTGGAATTCGCGTGGTCCCCTCCTTATCGAGCCATCGCCCCACGCGGGGCTTTGGGTTCCACAGCCTCTCTGTTGGCTCGTCGAGCCGACATTGCTCTGCTTCTCCAGAAGGAGGTAATCTGCGAGGTGGCGGACCCTCCTCCAAACCCAGGGTTTGTGTCCAGGTACTTCCTTGTCCCAAAGCGGACGAGGGGGCTGGCACCCCATTCTCAATCTACGTGACCTGAACAAGTTCCTAAGGCCGCGCACCTTCAGGATGGTTACTGTGGCTTAGATCATTCCATCCTTGGAACCAGGCATGTGGTTTTGCTCTCTGGATCTCTAGGACGCGTCTTTTCATGTCCCAATCCGTCCGTCTCATCAACGATTCCTCCGCTTCAGAGCAGAGGGATCACTTTACGAGTTCCGGGCCGTGCCCTTCAGCCTCTCTCCAGCTCCCAGGGTCTTCATCAAATGCATAGCAGAAGTGACAGCATTCCTGCGGCACTGAGGGTTCTGGGTGTACCCTTATCTGGATGATTGGCTGATAGCAGCCCCCTCCAGGTAGGAGGTGGAGCGGTCCAGGGATCTGGCCCTCCAGGTCTGCTCTCAAATTGGCTTCCTCATCGAGGCCAAATTGGAACTCATGCCATCGCAGGTGATTCAATTCATCAGGGCAGAGCTTGACTCTCTTCAAGTCAGAGCCCAGCGGACAGGGACGAGGTCCTTTTCTCCTTTGCCTAATCATTTCTGGTTGGGCAGTTGCACCCTGCCCAGGACTTCCTGTGCCTTCTGGGCCTCATGGCGGCCTGCACCAGTGTGGTCCATTGGGCCCGCTGGCATTTTCACCCCCTGCAATGGGGGCTGGTCCGGCAGTGGTCACAGCGCTCCGGTCCTTTGGACCAGCCGGTGACCGTGACCCAGAAGATGTGGGATGGCCTGCAGTGGTGGCTCATCCCAGCTCATCTGCAGGAGGGTATCCCATTTGTCCACTCCAAGCCGACGGTCACTCTTACGACCGATGCTCTCTGATGAGTTGGGGTGCCCATCTGGGGTATCTCTGGGCCCACAGCCTCTGGTCCCCTCTGGAGTCTCAATGCCATATCAACCTGCTGGAGCTTCGAGCGGTTCGACTAGCCATCACCGCCTTCGCTCAGTTTGTACAGGGTCAAGTGGTTCAGGTCTAGACGGTAAACACACGACCACATACTATCTCAACCATCAAGGCAGGACTCGCTCCTTGCCTCTGTGCAAGGAAGCTCTCCGCATTTGGTCGCTCGTGATCAGCCTGGAGGCGGATGACCTAGCCATCCATGTGGCAGGAGCCTCCAACAGTCTGGCCGATGCCCTCAGCTGGAGAAGCGCTGCATCTCATGAGTGGTCTCTCCTGCCGGAGGTAGTGCAAGACCTCTTCTTCCATTGGGGCACCCCTCAGGTGGACCTGTTCGCCTCCAGGGAGAATGCGAAGCTGAGGCTGTTTCACGCCCACCCCCCTCAGCAGGGCTCGCTGCATGGGGATGCCTTCTCGAGGCTGTGGATCCCAGGCCTTTTTTACGCCTTCCCTCCATTTCCCTTGATCCACAAAGTGCTTCTCAAGGTGAAGAGGGACAAGGCGCTGGTGATTCTGGTAGCCCCAGACTGGTCCCACCAGTTCTGGTACCCAGATCTCCTCAGCCTCAGCTCCAGGCTCCTTAGGCGGCTTCCAGCACGCCCGGACCTGATCTCAGTCGACAAGGAGAAGGTTCTCAACCCGGACTTTCAATCTTCCACCTGATGGCCTGGTTCCTGAGTGGCTAGAGTTCCAGGCCTTGTGTCTTTCTGACAAGGTCCACAACATCGTTGAGGCGTCCCGTAAGGAGTTGACCAGAAAATGCTACGCCTTCAAATGGAACAGATTCTCCATTTGGTGTCAGGACAAGGGGTTGGACCCCTCTTCTTGTCCATTGGCTAGTATTTTGGACTACCTGTGGTCCTTTTCTCAGCTAGGGCTTTGGTCGACGACCCTTAAGGTGCACTTGGCAGCCATCTCTGCTTACCGGGTGCGGGCCAGCAAGCAGTCGGTGGCGCAGGAGAAGGTGGTTGGACGCTTTTTCAAAGACCTAGACCACATATCCTCCGGTGCGAGAACCTCCACCTCCGTGAGATATACTGCTGGTACTGGCAAAGCTCATGGGCAAGCCATTCGAACCGATGCACAGGTGTGACATCTCTCACCTGTCGTGGAAGACCGCCTTCTTGGTGGCTATTATGTCAGCCAGAAGGATGGGAGAGCTCCAGGCGCTTTCCATCGAGTCTCCCTACCTTGTCTTCCACAGGGACAAGGTCGTCCTTCGCCCCCACCCGAAATTCCTTCCGAAGGTGGTGTCGGAGTGTCACCTGAATCAGGTGTTTCAATTTCAATTTCAATTTCAACTTTATTTTTAAAAGGCGCTTTTCTTAAATCAAAGCGCCTGTACAGATAAATATGACAATAAATATAGTAAATCAAATCAACAGAAATCCTTAAAAGCTATATTAAAAGGTGGGTCTTCAACCCTTTTAAAACTAAGGATGGTCGAGGCAGTCTCAAGACCGACGAGGTAGAGAATTCCACAGGGTAGGTGCCATAAAACCAAAAGATCTAGCACCAGGTGTTTTCAAACGTACCCTGGGAATCTCTAGCAATCCCTCGTCAGTGGATCGGAGGGGGCGAGAGGGACTATAAGGGCACAGGAGCTCTTTCAGGTAGGTAGGTCCCAGATCATGTAGGGCTTTATAGGTCAGCAAACCGACCTTGAAGGTGATTCGCCAAAACACTGGCAGCCAGTGCAGTCCATGGAGCACAGGCATTATGTGACTGGATCTAGAGACTCCAGTCAACAGCCTGGCTGACGCATTCTGCACCAGCTGCAGACGGCGGTTCAACCCCGATAGCCCTAGGTATAGGGAGTTACAGTAGTCAAACCGGAGGTAACAAAGGCGTGGATTAATGTTGGAAGGTCCTCTGAGGAACCAAGTGTTTCACCCTGGCAATATTCCTCAGATGAAAAAGGAAGTCTCACAACCCCGACACCTGGGATTTGAGTGTCAAACGGTCATCAAGTACATGCCAAGGTTTCACCTGGTCTGAGGTTGTCCGCTGGACACCTCCAAGCCATAGGCCTGAGGGTGATCCTTCTGGCAGACCCGCCTCACAGCTACCTAAATCCACAACCAACACCTCAGTTTTCTCCGATTTAACCTCAGCCAACTCCCATTCATCCATTCTTGGATTTCTTCAAGGCAGTTATTAAATACCGACAAGGCAGCGCCCTGATCGGGCACAAAGACATATACAGCTGGGTATCATCAGCATAGTAGTGAAACCCAGACCGCACTGCCTAATAATCACCCCAATGGTAGCATATACACCGAAAACAACATGGTGCTAAATGGAGCCCTCAGGTACCCCACAGGGCAGGAGAATGATGTTGAGGAAAAATTCCGACACTACACTCTGAGTCCACCACCTCAAGGTAAGATTGAAACCATCTGAGGACCGTACTCAGACAGTCCACAGACTAACCACAGGCGCTCCAATAACACACCATGGTCAACGGTGTCAGATGCTGCCGAGAGATCAAGTAGTACCAAGATGGATCGGGTCCTACGATCTCTAGCCATTAGGTGGTCATTTAGTACCCGTACGAGCGCTGTCTCGGTACTATGCCTTTTCCTAAATCCAGACTGGAGCGAATCGTAGATATTGTTGTTGGCCAGATGATCCTCCAACTGCACTGCGACCACTTTCTCAATAACTTTACCCACAAAGGGTAAGTTAGAGACTGCCTGTAATTTGCTAGACAGTATGGGTCTAAGGAGGATTTCTTTAAAAGGGCTTAATTATAGCCTCCTTTGAGGATCTGGAAAACTCTCTCCAAAGACTTCCACACGATCAGAGCTAGGACTAGGCTAATCTTATCCACGCAACCCACTAAGAGGCGTGGGACCAGGGTCCAAATTACAGCAGGTCGGTCGCAGTGCTCGAATGATCATCACAACATCCCCGATTATGGGAAGGCTGAAGTCAGACCATTCCAACTGGGTGCTTGACATCTCCTGACTCACCACCGCTGCTCCCATTAGGAGGGGAAGAGCGAATGTCCGATCTGATTTTGGCAACCTTATCTGCAAAGAAGAGAGCGAGCTCCTCACACCATTCTTGAGATAAGGCTCTTCTGGGCTGAAGACAGACTGGATTGCACAGTCTGTCCACAGTCCGAAAGAGCTGAGCCGGTCTGTTCTGTGCAGCCACTATCTCTCTGGACAGGAATTCTGCCTTCTTACGAGAGATTGCGGATTGATAGACCAAATAATGGTCCATCAAACTAAGCTTGTCATCATCACGACCGGACCTTCGCCAATGCCTCTCCAGCCTTCGCCCAACTCTCCTCAGTTCCCTCATGGTCTCATCAAACCAAGGAGACCTGGGGCCAGGAGTAAGAGGACGAACACGAAATGGTGCAATAGAGTCCAGGGCCCCTGCTACTGCCTCATTATAGGCACGTAGCAGAACACCTGGATCCATGCAACCATCGGTAGGCTCGATAGGTCCAACACTGCCATCAGGTCCTCTGGGATACACCCTCAAAGGCGGCATCGAACCATCTCCGTGAGGGGAGACCTAACAGGGTGGCTCAAAACTGAATCTAATGGAGTGATGGTCTGACCATCCAACCGGTTCCACCACCAAGTCAGATATCCCCATCCCCAGAAGGAACACCAGGTCCAATGAGTGTCCACACATGGGTCGAGGAGGAAACCACCTGTGTGAAGCCCAGTGATATCATCAACTGGAGGAAATCTTGACCAAATCGAGACTCATCGTCGACCAAGCATTGAAGTCCCCCAGTACCAACCATCTGGGGACCCCAATGTTAGGTCGACAATGAAGTCTGCGATTTCTGCAGAAAAACATTTCGTCACCTGGTGGACGGTATACAAGAAGTATCCTGCACCCACACCCCTCCTCATTAACGATTCAAAGGATCTGGTGACTCCGCTGGCACCTCCACCAGACCCAGTTCTGACCTAAAACACATGGCAACACCCCGCCCCTTGATCCTGCCTCGGCGGTGTATCACCGAGTACCCAGCGGAATTGTTATGGCTAATACAGGCCCAGCATTCATCCAGCCAGGTCTCGTGATGCATGCCAGGTCAGATGACTTGACAAGATCAGCTATAATAGCTGTCTTGTTTTAATAGACCTGGCATTGCATAACACCGCCCGAGTAGGACAAACCTCCGATAGTGACCGCCTACCTGCTGGTCCAATCCAGGCCCTTGGGTATGGGCACAAGACAGGAAGGCCCTCTCCCATGCCCATTTCACCCCAGGGCTGCCTCCTTGACCCTACAATCCCAATCCGCCCACTCCTTTCCCTTTTCCCCTTCAGCATGGGACCTCGCCTCCTCTCACAATCCCCAAAGCCCTACACCTCCTATAAACTTCAGGTGGCAGCGGGGGACAGGAGAAAGGGCGGAGGTCCCTAAGCATAGAGGGGGAATAATACCCGACCGTCTTACAATCACTCCAGCACATCTCTGCACTAAAATAAAACACTCACAATAAAATAAAATCTAACAAATTCTAGTGCTGTAAAATCATCTATTCAAATTCTAGTACTATAAAATTATCTATTATGATTCTAGTTCTGCTCCCCCACAGTACTCTCACCACTGCAGGAAGAGGAGCACCCCACCTAAAACTACTAAAAATATGATTAAATGGCTTTAACGTTTATCCAATAATCAAACACAGTTTCTTTTTGAAAGTTCAAGAAAGAGTTCTGAGGTCTTTTATTGTCCACAGCCGTGTGCTCTCACCACTTTAGACTATGAAGGTTTTTTTTTTTTTAAGTGTGCCAGCCTCCTCTCACAAGGCGGCAACAGCCCCATCGAACCCAGTTCTGATCTTTCTAAAAAGATAAATTACAAACGCTGGCCCAAAACAAAATTCAGTGTACTTCACCAAAACAAATGGTCCAAGGAGTCCCAATTTCCTCCTATGTTGTGGTTTCCTTCCTTATAAATCCTTCGCGATGGTGGATAGCGGATAGACAAGTAGACAGCATATCACTTTCACCTTCGCGTTAGGCTCAACCCGATCCTTCACCTCGGTGGAGCAAGCAAGATCACCCTTCGGTGGTCCCCCTACTCCCCCTAAGGAACTAGGTTCGCACCAACACCCTCCAGTGTCAGTGATCACCTTCCCTCCGTCCGGACCGAGGAGCCCAACCTTTCCTTTGTACCACACTTGCCAAAATCCTTGCTGTACTCCAAACGCACCCCTCTCAGGGGCTTCCACTTCCTCAAGCCAGTCCTCTCTCACAGGCATCCGGCCACGTCCTCCACGCACAGTCCAGCTGTAGCCCGTCCCGTATGGAAACAGCCACTCCACCTCACCGTTCCTCCAATTTCCACAACCCCGACAACTCCAGTGGACCACCGAGCGTAAAGTTCCTCAATGGATCGAGCCAGCGATTAGATGCCAACGATTAGACATCCAGCAAAACGACTCTCCACGCCGCTCCGACACGCCAATCTCCGCAGGCATCAATCCCCCAAGAGGCGCAACAAACAACGTTTGATTCAAACTCCAAATCGTGGTAGTACACAAAACAAAGCGGCAAATAAAGTAAGCGAATTTCTCTAAGTTCTACTAAATTTTCTGCAGGCAACTAGAGGGCTTACAGACGGCAGCCCAGCGTGGCCGCCATCTTGACTGGTAATTATAGTGTTGACTCTGCCAGTGTTCTACCCCAGACACACCTCGGAGGCCGAATATAGGCTCCATACTTTGGACCCTAGAAGGGTGATCGCTTATTATAAGGAGCGTACGGCTGAAGTTCGGGGAGAGGTTTGCCAGCTGTTTGTCACCTACGCTATAGCCGCACCTGGCAGATCTGCAGCCAAGTAAATGATAAGCAGGTGGGTCACCTCCTGTATAGATATCTGCTATAGGTTGGCGGGCATGGAGTCTCCCAAAGGGATAAGAGCTCATTCTACCCACCATACCACTGCTTCGGTGGCCGCTGCTAGGTCGTCCCTATCCAGGAAATCTGCAAGGCTGCTACCTGGAAGTCAGCACACACCTTTGGCAGGGGTGGGTAAACAGGTAAACATTTTTTACTAAGGTTCACAGCCCAATATGTTCTTTGCAACGAGCAAGACAACTAAATACCAAAGAACATATTGGGCTGTTAGTTAGTTAGTAAGAAATGTTTACTTGTTTATTTAAGTGTGAATTTAACTGTCTAGATACAAAACTTCTTTTTACTTCTATTTGTACTTATGAAATGTTTTCCACTTAAAAAGGTGTTTGTAACAAGCAAGACAATTAAATAGCAAACACTTTTTTTTAGGTAAAAAAACTTCATACATACACACAAAAGTAAAAAGAGATGTCATTAACTAATTTGCCAAAACATAGTATAAAAAAGAGGGTATACCTTTTTAATAAGTTCTTGACTTTTCTGGCTGAATGCTTTATTTAAATAAACAGGAACAGTTAATAAGCCCCCTTTCCCATTTGGACTCTATTGAAGTTTTATATAATAATGTGTGTTACCTAAAGTGCTTTACAATACATCATTTTAATAATATATAAAGGTCTAATCTGTTATGAACCTATAAATCAGTATTACTTCTTTAATATGTATCATGAAGGTTCTACAATGTTTTACCCACTTAGTCATTCAGTAAACGGAGAACGTTTACTTCAGTTTCCAAGAACTGGTATCTTTGAAACTTATATTGTTAAGTGCAGTTATTAAAAGTTGCATTCATTTTCATATATCTTAAATACTTGGTTAAACACCTAAATCATACTAATGCACATGCTCTTTCATAGTAAGCAAGGCCATTTTTCAGCATTGAGGTTTACAATTTTATTAACTGCAACTGAGTCATCTTGAGGCGTCATATTTCTACCTTATTTCCCAAAAGCTACATTCTTAAATAGAGCCAAATTGACTCCTCAATATTCAAACAGTTTTCAAGGTTAATGTTGTTAATATAGTAAAAAACACTTACTTTTTAAAAGGTAAAGAGACTGCTGTGGTGTTCCGTGCAACTGCCTTCTCTGTGTACGGAAGTGTACTGATGTGAGAAGGGTCCTTATATACTCCACAAAGCTGCATGAAATCAGGCAGTAGCTTCCCCATCAATCCACATGATGGGTTCACATGATTGACAGCAGAAAGCCACTTGCCCGACCTGCTTAAAAAAGCAGCTCCTGGTAAAAACAAAAACCAGGAGTTCACATTTGCCTGCTAGTTCTTTTTCAGGTAAGTCTTATTCACACAAGTAAATCCATTGTTTGTATATTGACTCTGCTGTCTCATATTGAAATGGGACCTGGATATATACTGCTATCAGTTATTTTTTAACTAAGTGAATATGCACACAGGCCACAGGGAGATACTGAAAGAAGGCTGTAGAAACCTTCTTCAACATTAAGGCCATGGAAACTGCCGCCAAGGTCGTGGGCTTCAAGCTGGCTTTTCCATCTTGCTTGACCACTTTCCGGGAAAGATACTCCCCAGTGTGGTCATTGAGAACAAAGACAAAGAAAAGTTGAAGTCCTCCTCTTCCAGCCATCACCACAGGCATAAAGATGACACTCGTACTGCTCCAGTAAGGTCAAGGTCTCCACTGAAGAAGGGTACAGTAAGTCCTTGTTGTCGTTCAATATGGCGGTGATGATTACAGCCCCTCTCCGACCATTGATGAGACAATAAAGACGCGGTCTGTCTCTGGCACTGCTGTACCTAGTATGGATAGTTAGTAAAATTTTACTTATACAGTGATAACACCATTAGGGCTACATATAGCCTTTTCACAAGGTGCACCTGTATGGATGATATCCCAGGTCACCCCTGAAAACAGGCAATTGTGCCTAGTGGGCCTTACCTGGTTACCTAAGACTAAAATAAAATAAAAAAAAATGCAGCCTGAATCATCAAGTTCTTCTTTTTTGATGTCGATAGTCCTGGGCCATTTACAGGGTTCTGGCATCGTTCTCTGAACTGTTTCATCAGCTGTTACCATTGCTTCCTCTGACAACAGTTGCTGTCCTATCAACGGGGTTTCCCCCGTTAGCGCTGTCAGCTGCGACAGGATTCAGAAGTACTTCTGTTATTACTGTTTCACAGCCATCATGTGCTCTTTTACTCCCGTCCTCATTCCAGAGGAGCTGGTAGAGGAGTATATTCCTAACTAATCTCCTCAATATGGAGTAGGATTTGGAGGATGAAGGAAGGGAACTTGAGCCCTCTGAGGGGGTTTTACCTTCCAGCTGTACCCTCTCTTCATGCAGTGAAAACTGTGGTGTTATCACCCAGGTCTTCTCTTGGAAAATGCCTCTTTTCAGGCTTTGCTCAGATAAATCTGGGACGTAATGGGATTTGAAGCTGAGGAGGAAGAGGACTCCATGAAGAGAAATATGAAGGAGTTTTTGGAGGTTCCTACCACTGCCACCATTGTAATTACTCCTATATGTCCTACTTTAGAGGATGCTGCATTCGCTGCTTTGCATAGGCCTACTAACTTGTCTGCAGTACCCAGAAAAGGCTGATGAGCAGTACCATGCTTTGTCTGCTAAGCCTTACTATGCCTCCCAACCTGAAATAGATTCTGTGGTTATCATGGCTGCTCATGAAAATACTAAGGCCCCTAGACACGTGAGCTCCTTGCCTCCTAATGAAGAATCCAGGAGGTTACATGTAGGCACAAGGACTTGCCTCTGCATCCTTAGGCTTCTTGATTGCTAACTACCAGGCCTATATGATTAAATCTCAGTATAGCCTGTGGAAATCTACTATGTCTGCTGTTCAGGCTCTGCCTGATGGTCCTGCTTAGGCTGATTTGCTTAAAGCAGCTTCAGCAGGTTTAGATACTGGTAAGCCTCAGTTCCATTCTGCACATGATGATTCTGATGCTTCTGACAGGGCCCCACAACCGTTACAGTTCACTGTCCCCATATTAGGCAGCATACCAGTGCTATAATTTCACAACAACCAACTCCAGCCTAAACCCACTCATTCTATGTAACCCTGCACAGCAGACAGTTTATATATGAACATGTATAGTAGGCTATAAATCCACAGAAAATACCATTGTTTAAATTACATTTTGAAAATTGCAGTTCCTGTTCCTTTTGGGAACTGAATTGCTAACTTCCTTTGGAACCGTTTTTTCCTCTTTGGGTTGTTAGAGATTGGCAGACACTTGGAAAACGGAAAAGTTCAAGATGGTGATACTGGCCACAGTGATCCCATCATCGCGACATGGACATTGACTGGGGTCACTGGATTTAAAGGATGCTTACTTTCACATTTCAGTAAGACCTTCTCATAGAAAGTACCTCAGATTCAGGGTGGGGAACTGCCACTACCAGTTGACAGCCCTTCCCTTTGGCCTGTCCTCAGCATCCAGGGTTTTCTCAAAGTGCTTGGAAGTAGATGCAGCACACTTTAGGAGCAAGGTGTTGTGGTTTTCCCTTACCTGGATGACTGGTTAGTCTCAGGAGGGTCATGCCAGGAGGCCAGGTCCTCCCTTCAGCTCACCCAGCAAATACTAGAGGATCTAGGCTTCCTGGTAAATATTCCAACGTTCCAGACAGAATCTGTTTAGGAGCTGGACTTAATAGGAGCAGAGCTAGACACCCAGGAGGGAAGGGCATTCCTTCATCAGGAGAGGGTGGCAAATCTCATAGGCCTTGCAAGGTCTTTCAGGGTGGGACAGCCCAGACCAGCAAGAGTTTTTCTTCAGTTGCTAGGGCACATGGCTGCCTCCACAGCAGTGGTACAAGGTGCAAGATTCCAAATGAGGGATATTTAGTAACACCTAGGGTCTCACTGGTCCCAAAGGTGGGACCCTCTGTCAATGTTTGTACCAGTTACAGGGTGCCTTCTAAGGGCACTGAACTGGAGGAAGGAGGAGGAGCACCTGAGAGAGAGAGAGAGAGAGTGCCCTTCCTCCAGCATCACCCACAGTGGTGCTCACTACAGACGCCTCTCTCCTGCGTTGGGGCACCCACCTGGAGGATTTCACTGTAAGCTGGTAGTGGACCCGTCTCAGGAGCACAAAAACCTCATGGAACTCAGGGCTGTGTGTATGACAATGCAGGCTTTTTCCTCCCATATCAGTGGTCAGTCAGTCCAGATCAGGACAGACGCCACTACCACTATGTAGTATATGAACAAATGAGGAGGAACAAGATCTTCCAAACTGTGCAAAGAGGCAGTGAAGATCTGGGAACCTGGCAGATGCACTGGAAGTGCAGCTATTTGCAGTACACCTGCCAAGGAAAGACAATATCCTTGCTGATTCCCTGAGCAGGATCAGTCAAAGAAACCATGAATGGACTCTGAACAGGCAAGTGCTGCCCACAGTGTTCAGAAGGTGGGGCACACCAGAGGTTGATTTGTTCACTTCATGGCAAAACTACCAGCTCCTCCTCTTTTGTTGCAGGCCTCCCTCAGTGGGGACAGTCCCAGAGGATGCCCTGGTCCTCTATTGGACATGGAGGTTCCTGTATGCATTTCCCCATTCCCACTCATACTGAGAGTACTGTGAAAACTCAGAAGAGAACCTGCAGCAATGATCCTAATTGCCCAAGACTGGGCCTGACAGACCTGGTACTTTCTGCTCATGTCCCTCTCCATCAAACCTCTAATCACCCTTCCCCTGAAGTACAGTCTGCTCACCTTGCCTTAGAGCACGATAAACATTCCCAGACTCAAGCACCATGCGCCTCAGGGCTTGGTGCTTGGAAGAGTTAGAATTTTCTAGGCTAAACCTCTCAGAAGAGGTTTTAAATGTACTAAAGGTTTCCAGAAAACCAACAACCAGGAAAACCTATGCTTTAAAATGGAAATAGTTTTCACTGTGGTGCTCCTCCAGGCAGCTTAACCCTTCTCAGGCTAGCCTAGCCAATATTTTGGATTATGTGGTACACCTGTAGTCCCCGGAACTTTGGCCCTCAACCCTGAAGGGGCATCTAGCAGCAGTTTCAGCATATGTCTCAGCCGGCAAGGATAGGTCCCCAGCCTCGCAGACTATTTTCAAGAGGTTCTTCAAAGGCCTGATCTATTCTAATCCTCCTTTTAGGATCCAGCCTCCCCCCCCCCGGGGACTTGAACCTGTATATTGCTCAACTGATGGGGGCTCCTTTCAAGCCTATGGCAACTGCTGCACTGAAGTATGCCACCTGGAAAACAGTTTACTTGGTAGCTCTCACCTCTGCTTGGAGGGTGAGTGAGCTCCAAGCCCTGTGTACAGACACTAACTACATTATTTCCCATGGAGTTGAGGTAGTCCTGAGGACCTGTAATAAATTTCTTCCCAAAGTGGTTTCCAGATTTCACCTCAACCAATCGATCACACACCTTGTGTTCTTTACTGAAAAATCCACACCAGGGGAGCAGAGGCTCCATAGCCTGGATGTTAAGAGAGCTTTGAATTATTTCTTGGACTGCACAAAGGATGTCAGGTCCACCATTACACAGCTGTTTGTCACCTATGGGGATGTAGGCCCAGGAAAACTAGCATATAGGAGAACCATTGCTCGCTGAATAGTGGCCTGTATCCAGTTCTGTTATGGTAAAGCTGGCAAGCTTCCTAAGGGTCCATTCTACAAGGAGCACTTCTGCATCTGTGGCAACATCCAAAGACATCTCCATTCAGGAAATTTGTGAGTCAGCTATAGTACCTGGAGGACAGTGCACACTTTTACAAAGCACTACTGCCTGGACATTCAGTCCAGAAGGGATGCCAGCTTTGACACTGCTGTCTTGCAGAACCTTTTATTTATTTTACTTATCTATTACTTGGAAAAAACACTTTGAGTTAATAGCTCATTTACAAAGGTCCCGCATCATAACAGAGAGCAACAACAAAAATGTACAAAGTTACATAGACAAAGTGAGATTGAACAAATATTATGGCTAGGCAAGGTACAGTACCTAAAGGTACCATAATCATTAGGCATATTAATAATAACAAACATTTTCAATAATTGAGCCGGGGAGAGTGGAGGAAAGAGAGGAGTAAGGGGAGGAAGGGTCAAAGGGGGTGCGGGGGTGGGTGTACTTCCGTCGAAGGGGGGAGATTACGAGCTAAGCCCACAGCCACACTTTAGAGTTGCTGGATGCAGGTGGGCCTTCAGCAAAGATTTGAAGTCGCTGTTTTTTGTGCAGGACAGGCCAGTGCTGAGGGAGTTTAGCCATGTAGGTGTTCTATAAGCAAAAGAATGCTGTTCTTGTGTTGTCCAGCAGAAAGGTACTTTTAGTGTCTGGCTGCTCACTTTATGGGTGTTCCTGGAACTTAAGTTGGGGAGCAGGACGCCTTTGACCCCTGGGGCGGTAAGGCCCTGGGTGGCCTTTTTAGCAAGGAGGCACACTTGATATTGAATCCTGTTATCTAAGTTGAGCCATCCAATACAAGAGTAAAGCTCACATGTGTGGGTCAGGCGGTGAGCCTGCAAGATCAGCCTACAGGCCCTGTTGAGGGTAACCCTGATTCTGTTAAGGGCTGAATTGGTCGCTGCACTATAAACCACTAGCCCATAGTCGATAATCGATGTGACAGAGCTGGACACTGCTAGTCTGAGTGCCTCGTCACTGAGACAGTGCCTATGCTTATACAGCAGGCCTGTTCTGGAGTTGACAGTCTTGGCAACCAACTCAATGTGATGTGAGTAGGAAAGGACGCAGTCACGGGTAGCGCCGAGATATTTAAAGGAGTGACCCATTTCCAGTGTTTCATTTTGGGTGTTGCTGGTTTGTAGTTGATAGGTTTTGTGACTGTTTTGGGGTGATGCAGAAAGCATGGATTTGGTCTTCATATAGTTGAGAAGAAGCTTGTGGTTCAGGAACCAAGATTCCACAGTTGAGAAGCAGGACTGCAATTGTACTGTGTTGCCCGCGTACAGAGAACTTGGCCCGGGCATTCAGAGGGGAGGTTATTTAGAAATATGCTGAACAGTAAAAGGCCCAAGACAGAGCCTTGCGGAAACACCCATAGTGACAGGACAGTCTTCAGAGTGGACATTGAGGATTTTTACTTGTTGGGACTGACCAGCGAGGTAGCATCTGAACTATCCCACTGCTGCAGGGGAGACTGTTGTAAGAGAGTTGATGGAGAAAGTAGCTCATGGTTGACTGTATCAAAGGTCTTAGTTAAGTCAATATAAGTTGCCTCAACTACATGCCCTCAGTCAAAGGTTTCATGTATGAAACTAGTATACTCGATTAGAGCAGTGGTGGTGTTATGCTGTTTCCTGAAGCTCTGTTGTTCCTTGCATTGAAGCTGGTACTTATTAAGGTGGTCCACAGTCTGGTCACTGACGATCTTTTCGAGAGCTTTGGAAAGTGGTGGTGTGGGGGGGGGGGGATTGATATAGGCCAGTAGTTTGAGTGGATGGTACAGTAACCACTTTTGAAAACAGGAGTGACCATGGCCTGTTTCCAGATTTGGGGGAATTTGGCTGTAGTAAGTGACAGATTAAGGATATGGGCTAATGGACACAATACCTCATCCAAGGTGTGGGCTGTTAGCCTTGGATCAAGAGAATCCCCACTTGACGTGGATTTCCCGATTGCCCTCAATAGGTATTTTCTGGCTGCAGATAACGGGACAGTTTTAAGATAAAAGGGAGGGGAAGGAGGCAAGTGGGTGTCTGCCTTGCACTCGGGGCACATGATATTTTTGGAGTTTAGGAAGTCGGGAGGAAGCACCTCTCTGAGATCCGTGAAAGCCTTATTGAAGGGGCGGGAGCTTTGCTAGGCTTGCCAGTTAAGGTTTTGATATTATCTCAGAAGGCTCGACCGTCTCCCCAGGAGTTTTTAAGTTCCTGCTTAAAGTACTGGCTCTTAGCCGCGTGAATGGTGGAGGTGCATTTATTGTGTGCAGCTCTGTAGTTTTGAGCATTAGTGCGGGAGCCGGAGCTTTGGGCTTTATGCTATAAGTGATCCCATCACTTCATAAGCTCAGGAAGGGAGGGACTGATCCAAGCCGTGTTGGAACCCTTCACTAACCGTTTTTTTTTTTACGGGGCATAGATATTACAGGATGCATTGAAAGTCTGCACAAACTGCTCAAGTGCAGTGTCAACGTCATTGATAGAGTAGATGGCGGACCAGTCTTGGAGTCTTAGGTGCATTTTAGAGGACCTATTTGCCCTGCCTTAAGGACCCTGAGGTGATATATTTTTGGGGGTGGGGAATAAGTGGTCTTATTAGTCCAAGTACAGAGGATGGAGGAGTGGTCATTTATACTGTCAGGGAGAATCACAGTACTGGTTATTCTTTCTGGGAGATTAATAATAATAATTTTTATTTATACAGCGCCTTTCTGTTTCCAAGGTGCCTTACAATTTAAAACTATTTAAAAACAACCATTATAAAATCTAGTTATACTCAGAAGAGGGAGGTGCTAATGTCATTATACAGAACCATGGTTAGGCCGCTAGCTATCTGGCGTATGGGGTGCAGTTCTGGAGGCCTCACCTATGAAGAGATATTGAGCTAATGGAGAGGGTGCAGAGAAGTGCAACCAAAATGATACAAGGGATGCAGGATGTACCTTATGAGAGAAGATTGAGAGGGCTGAATTTGTACCCTCTTGAGACTAGGAGGGAGAGGAGGGACATGATTGAGACCTTTAAGTATCTGAAGGGAATAAATAAGGTAGAGGGTAACAGCTTGTTCAAATTAAAGAAGGGAGTGAACACGAGGGGACATAGCCTCAAACTGGAAGGTGGGCAATACAGAGGTAATGTCATGGAGCAGTTTTTCACGGAGAGGGTGGTGGAGGACTGGAACAAGCTGCCGGAGGAGGTAGTGGCAGCTGAAATGGTGGAGGGGTTCAAGAGGACTTAGGATAGATATAAGGGGTTGGGAAAAGAGGGTGGAAGCATAACAGAAGGGGGGAGGTAAGGTGTTGGGCAGACTAGATGGGCCATGGTGCCTTTCTCTGCCATCACATTTCTGTGTAATAGAAACATAGACTTTGATGGCAGATAAGGACCACTTGGCCCACCCAGTCTGCCCATTTGCCTACCTACTGGATAAGCTGCAGATTCTAGTTAACCAACAGCCTACTTCCTGCAACCCCCCACTATAATTGCCTTATGTCTGTCCCATGCATGTTTGAATTCCCCCACTGTTTTAGACCCAGCAAACTCCCCAGGAAGGCGGTTCCATGTATCCACCACTCTCTCTGTGAAAAAAATTCTCACATTACCCCTGAGCCGCCCCCTCTATCTTTTAAATTGTTCCCCTTGTTCTTACACATCTCTTTTCTGAAAGATGCTACCTTCCTGGACTTTGTTGATTCCTTGAGGTACTTGAAAGGTTCTATCATGTCCCCTTGTCCCTCCTTTCATCAAGGGTATACATATTAAGCTCTCTCTCTCTCTTCATATGGTTTCTGCTGCAGACCCTGCACCGTCTTAGTTGCCCTCCTCTGGACTGCTTCCATCCAGTCTATGTCCTTGTGTAGATGAGGTCTCCAAAACTGCACACAGTACTCCAGATGGGGTCTCACCAACTGTCTGTATAGAGGGATAACCACTTTTTCTACTTATGATGCCCTTCCTATGCATCCCAGTATCCCCTGGCTCTCCTTACCAACTTTTCACATTGCTTACCCACCTTTAGGTCATCTGATATGACTACCCCCAGGTCCCTTTCCATTTTTGTTGTTGTTAGTATCTCCTCTGCTATTGTGTACTCTTCTCCTGGGTTTTTGTTTCCCAGGTGCATTACTTTGCATTTCTTTGCATTGAATCTAAGTTGCCATATGTCTGACCATTCTTCCAACCTTGCAAAGTCCCATCTCATCTTTTCTACCCCCTCTTGTGTATCAACTCTGTTACAGATCTTTGTGTCATTTGCAAAGAGGCATACCTTTCCCTCCAGACCCTCTGCAATGTCACCTATAAAGATGTTAAAGAGGACTGGACCCAGTACTGAGCCCTGAGGTACTCCACTAGTAACCCCCCTTTCTTTGGAATGTGTTCCATTCACTATTACCTTCTGTGTCCTGTTGTGCAGCCAGTTTGCTACCCAGGCTACCACCTGGGACCCACTCCCGGGCTGGCTAACGATTATTAATCTTTTGTGCGGGACTGTGTCAAATGCCTTGCTAAAGTCTAGGTAGGCCATATCCGCAGCCCCTCCCTGGTCTATTACTTTGGTCACCCAGTCAAAGAAATTGATTAGATTCGTCTGACATGATCTTCCTGCTGTGAATCCATGCTGCCTTGGGTCCTGTGCCCCACTGGCCTCTAGGTACTCAACAATACTTTCCTTCAGAAGTGATTCCATCATTTTCCCTACCACTGAGGTCAAACTTGCAGGTCTGTAGTTTCCTGCTTCTGCCTTGTTCCCGCTTTTGTGAAGGGGAATCACATCTGCCCTCCTCCAGTCCTCAGGTACCACCCCATCCTGCCATGATTTGTTAAAAAGTGTGGACAGTGGTGTCTCTAGGTCCTCCCTTAGTTCTTTTAGGATTCTGGGGTGAATCCCGGCGGGCCCCATTTCTTTGTCCACCTTGAGTTTTAGGAGTTCTTTCAGGACTCTTTCTTCTGTGAATGGACTGGTGTCAACCTCCCTACCCAGAGTGCTTCTATTGTCTGGTGTATCTGTTCTGTGTGTGTATCAACACAACTAAAAATCATATTCAGATAAAGAATTCAGTTCTCTAAGAAGGATTTTTTCCAGAGAAAAGTTTCAGACCTTTCTTAAATTCCTCCACAGAAGTGCACCCCCGTAACTGGCGGGGTAGAGAATTCCAAAGGGTGGGAGCAGCATAAGCAAAAGCTCTAGAACAAGATGATTTCAAATTTACCCTTGGAATCTCTAACAATCCTTCGTCAGCCGACTGGAGTGATCAACCAGGGCAGTAGGGTACCAGACGTTCTTTCAGATAGACTGGACCCAGACCGTGTAGGGCTTTAAAAGTTAGTAAACCAACTTTAAAGGTGATCCGCCACCGTATTGGCAGCCAGTGCAGTTCACGCAGCACTGGAGTAATGTGACAGGATCTACTAGAGCCTGTCAAAAGCTGGGCTGCTGCATTCTGCACCAGCAGCAGGCAACGGATTTTAATATCTGAAAGCCCTAGATAAAGGGAGTTGCAGTAGTCCAGACACGAGGACACAAAGGTATGGACCAAAGTTGGAAGGTCATCAGACAGAACCAGATGCCTAACCTTGGCGATGTTCCTCAGATGGTAAAAGGAGGTCTTGACGACAGCTGTCACCTGCAACTGCAGTGTCAGTCTGTCATGAAAAACCACGCCAGGTTACACACACGTTCGAAGGTCGGGAGAGAAACGCCACCAAGAATAATTCCGGAAGGCGCACCAACACCCGACCCCCTTATCTGTTGACCCAGGTCCACAACCAGTACCTCTGTCTTTTCTGAGTTCAACTTCAGCCAGCAGAGAATCCATCCACTGGATGGATTAAATGGATAGATTAGTAATTACCAGTCAAGGAGAATGCAGGTTCTGGCGCAGTAATTAGAACGTGTGGGGGAGTCAACCAGTTGAGTCATGCCAATAGCGGAGATGGTTTCCTTGTAAGGTGGTGCCTCAGGGGACAACCTGTTTACATTAAAGTCCCCAAGGACTAGGAACTCCAAGTCCATAAGCAGACCAGAGAGGTAATCCAAGACAGCTTTAAGGCCCTGAGAATGCTCTTTGGGAGGAATGTAAACGTTGACTAGCAGGAGGGATTTGCCCCGGGTACCAAGTTGTATCTGGACTGGGAGGAGTTGGGAGTTACCCCTAAGGGTACGGGCTACACAGAGCACTGCAGGCAGTGCACCCAGACTGAGGCAAGTAATTTTCTCCAGGTGCCCTGTGTGGCATGTGGCTCCAGGGACCTGCTGTGTGGCCGAGAATGTGGTCGCTCCGTTGGGGAGGGTTGCTCTGAGGGGAGCCTGTAAAGAAAGGCAAGCTTAGGTCAGATGGGGTTGGGGGAGAACAAAGGCAGAGTTACTCAAGGCGGGAAGCAGGATAGATGAGTGGGGGAGGATAGCACTGCGCATGCGCAGGAGAATAGGAGAGCCACAGAACAGGAGGAAGAAACTGGAAAAATGGAGGAACAGTAGTACAAGTCAGATTGAGAGCTACGAGAACATCCAGCAGTCAGGCATCACATAATCAAGGTACAAATAGCACTGTCTAATAAGCGGGCACATTAGAGAGAGCTGTCGGCTAATTCTACACACACTGTCTTACAGTAACAGTGTTCGAAACCGGCTAAACATTTTCCTTAATTAGGTTCTGTGCCCAGCCTCTTAAGGTAGTGCTTTGGAGTCTGCATTTGTTAAGCAATATTGAGGGATTCCTGGGGCTTGAAGAAAAAAATTACTCACCATAGTAATGTTTCTTCCAAAGGATCCCTTAGTATGCTTGATAGTCCCACCCCTACCTCCCCTTCCGGATGCTGGAAAAGGTTCTCGCAAGAGACAGTACTCTTTATGGCTGAGCATTACTTGTTACATTGCTTCACAACTTATACTCACTGTTTCATGTATTCAGTTTGTTTTTCGTTTTTCCTGTTAT
Source organism: Neoceratodus forsteri (assembly GCA_016271365.2). NCBI lineage: Eukaryota > Metazoa > Chordata > Ceratodontiformes > Ceratodontidae > Neoceratodus > Neoceratodus forsteri. The sequence continues at coordinate 969,811,894 of CM057454.1, read as the reverse complement.
AGCAAAAAAAGACTTTTTCAAATTATTAGCTTTCTTCTAATTTTTGGTAGTCATTTAGCTAGATTTAGTGGTCATTACTGTTCCACAGCTTGAGAAATAAATCTACCCTTTGAATGCAGGGTAGAGAGTGACCATTCTAAAGTTCTCTAATTAGCATAACATTCTAAACTCCTTTACTCCAGGGGAATGACTGCATTTGTCAGGCATAGAGAGGGATCCTTTTAGAAGAAACATTACTATGGTGAGTAATTTTTCATTGTGGCTGGCCTGCCGGTGCAGCAGTAGTGCTACTAACTGTGACGCAGATGACCTGAGTTTGTTAGTGAGCTCAGGAGTCGGAGGAACAGCTGGGGGAGGGGAACTGAGTGTCCAAAGGACTGCTCTCCCCTACAGGGGGGTTGGGGTGGGGATACAAGGATCCTGGCACTCGCCTGAAAGCTGGTGAAGACTAGGGGTTGGGCATGCAGGGCCATCAAGATGCGTGGGAGATGCGGCAGCCATCGATGCGTGGGGTGTTTGCCGTAATGGCACTGCATGTCCGCATCTCCCAAGGGGCACAGAAAAGGGGAAATGGTGTTGACCAGTAGAAAGACATTAGTCTCCTGCAGGCTCTCCACCTGGCTGTCCAAGTGAAGATATCCTAGCAGTCTGAGTCCTGTCTTCTGTGGCATTTTGGGGATCCTGCTGACCCCACGAGAGGGGTAAGCCCTAGAGGAACAACCAGCAAGAAGTAGGTCCTGGAGGACACTGGAGTGACAGGGCTGGGTAGACTGGAGGATGGGGGCCAGTCAGTGCATGGGGAGAAAAATAGAAACAAAAAAAAATGTTGTGATTTGTACATATCGATCTGTAACGATCACGTTATCAGACTGCAGCACAGCTGATAAAGCATTTCCACCAGTGTCCCCTTGAAGGTTTTTGATATTTGCCCATGTTTTTCATGGATTATTTGAGGAGGCCTGGAATTGAGAAGAAATACTTTTTGCTTTGTGGATTAAGGTTATTTTGTTCCTAATTGTTTGAAAAATGTGATAGCCCAGTGGGTCCTTTGTGGCTCTTGCTAAGCCGTTCCTTTGTTTTTTAATCATACTGATAATTAAATTGTGGGACCAGGGTGAAGATGCAGAGCAGACTCCCTTTTTAACATACAGATCATGTTTGTTTATCTGCTGTATGGACCACTTAAAAAATTCCCATGCTGAAGGTACATTAGGACAAGCGAAAATTAATGATCAATTTACTTCAGAAATTCAGTAAAACAAACTCTCTATAGGTAATTTGTTAATTAGAAGTTAAGGTGCTTGCCTTCCACTCTGAGGACCATGGGTTCCTGTCTTGGAGCCGTGATCCTAATCAGGGTGACAGGAGGTAGTGAAAGTGTCCCATGGATGCTCCCACAGTCCCAGGGCAGGTTCCTGCACATCTTGCTGAACAGCTACACCCTTTGACCCGGGGGGGGGGATGGGCAGTCATTCAGTGACACAGTGGTCTTAGTTCTACCTCTGTCTTGGTTATTTGGGCTAATGAGGTGGCCCTTTGGTGGAAGATACGGAGGTGCAAACACCAGGCCATGCATCCATGAGCGTGTGTGAAGTCTTCTGAAAGCATATGGTTGAAATCCTCATGGACTATTCCCCTTCCTTGAGTACCCCTTGTCGCATGATAGGCCTAGATCCATTTATGTGGGTTCATATTGTATATGCTGTAATGTATTTTAGAATTAAGACACTGTCTCTTTAAAAGGCTTTTAGAAGTAAAAATACAAAATAGCCAGAATTTCTATAATGGTTAGGGTGGATCTGGTAAGCCTCCAGATATGGTCCAGGAAGGCATAAAATATCCCACAGTAGCTTCCCAGAAAGAGGTCAGGGGATGACCTAGGGGTCAGGGGTTAAGCCAAATGCATGGCCCAGATGTTACTGGGGTTGACATGAAACCTAACATGGAACCACAGTGACACCTGCAGGAAAAGGCAAGCTGCTGCATCCTAATATCTGTATTGTCTTGGAACCATTAACTCCACCTCAGAGGGGGAAAAAAGGTTTGTGTGTCCTAAAATGACTATCAGGTATATTATCAGACACACATTTTGAATTGAGGGCAGTTGTTGAACAGTTTAGCTGAGAGTCAGGTAACCTGACCAAGCTGGTATATACTTTTACACCAGAAAGTATACGTGTAGGCCTGGACAAATCTCTAAAACCAGACCTGAGTGGGTGGAAATTAGACTTTTCACATATTGAACAGAAAATTCTGACTTTGTCAGAATTTTGAAAACCAAGACTTTTCACCTAGGAAGTGCCTGTAGACTTTTTAAAAGGACTGTCAGAGGACTGACTTGGAATACAAACTTGCTACAAAACTGTTGCTTAAGGACTCATCTCTACAAGGACATTTAAAATCTTGTCTGGACTCTTAACATCAAAGCAATATATAGTTTAGAATAACATTATCTAGTGTTTTTCTGAAAACCATCCAGTGTTAGTTTGGTTATTGTCTGCAATTTCAGAGTTCTTCCAAACTGTTGAATTTTCTGTATTGTTTTTATTTTAAGTAAACTTTTATGATTTTCTTATTAACTCTGCCTGGGGTCTGACTGTGTGCCTTGAAAGATAGTACCGCTCGGCTATCCTGCCAAACTTCTTAAGCAAGAAGTAGCCAGTGGCCGTGGTGGGTTTCAAACACTGAACGTAGTGCAGAGTCAAGGGAACTCGAAACTACAGTTTCCACCCTCCCATTGGGAAAAGGAAGGTTGGTGATTCATTTTGAACCCTCACAATTGCTCACGAGTTCTTGAAAAAGGGGAATCCTCTCTGCAAAGAGGAGGTCCTACCCGGCTGCCTGGAGTTTGGGGGCCAGGGGCTCATGACACCCCTCTCCTCTGTGCTCCAGATCATACTTTCTGATGGAAAGAGAGCTCCTCATTTCCAAAGCTCTCCCTTTGGTTGGTTCAAAATATTAGATCTTTGCTGTCACGTTAATAAGTTATTAGAACATAGATCTACACATACAGTTTGCAGAAATGTTTCATCTTCTTCAAATCAGTCTGCTCCATAAAGTCCCACTGTTGGGCCCTAGCTGGAGGCACTGATACCCTGCAGGAGAAAATCTGTTTAGCAAAGGCATCAATATTGGCTACCAGTGCAGGCGCATGCATGACAACACGTGGTGCTGCATGCTTACCAGTAACCGTTGCTGATGCTCTAGCCTACCTCATTTCTGTTTTTCCTGCTACTGAGTATGCACTGTGGGAATTAATTGATTACCTTAGTTTGCCATATCTTCAGTTTCTGTATTTGTTTTATTATTGTTTGTGAGAATAGCTGGTACTTCAAAAAGGGAATAAAAAAGCTCCCTCCTCCCATGGTTGCTGTCGTGGAAAGGACATCAGTAAAAATGACTGGCATTTTCTTTGGTTCGCCTCTCTGGGACCCGACCATGACATGGATTACTATGACATTTGCTATTCTTTCCACCCCTATACACTGCTGAATCGTTGCTTGAAGCTGGCCATCTGGTCTCTACCTTTGGAGGTAGGCACTGTTCTAGGAAAGTCACAGGACAGGTCTCTGGACCGTTTGAGCTACGTCCCCTCACTGCTCTTCAGAGCTGGCTGAAGTATGAGCCCCCCCACTACCACTGTGCTGAGGTTGTGTTGAAGTTTCCGGTCGTGGTGTAGGGTTGACCATTGACTTCTTCTGGGCAGCCATTAAAGAAATCGCCAGTCTGTTTTCCTTTGGTGATAGACCATTCCAGAGTTAGGGCCAAGGCCTCTGGGTTTGGTGACCTTGGTTACTTCGACCATTGGTGTTGTCCCAGCTGTTGTTGCAAACATTGGTGCTGACTGCAGCCCTCCTGAAGTTGGTGTTGGCCATGGTGCTGCCCTTGACCTCAGTGTCACTAGTGACAAATGAGGAAGACGTCGATGTTGGACAGATTCTGCAGTTCATAGGCACAGAGTTGAACACAGAACTGGGCAAAGCTTTTCTCCCTCTTCAAATGGCAGAAGCTCTGATTCACTGAGCAAGCACATTCTGGATAGGTCAAACAAGGACTGCACAAAAATTCTTGAGACTTTTTGGCCTTGTGACTTCTACCACAGCAGTAGTGCGTTGGGCAAGATTGTAAATGAGGAATGACAGTTACTAACTCAGAAGTCACTGGTGCAGAGAAAAGCTCCACTGGAACAGCAAGTACCAGTATCAAGCAAGCTGATACAAGGGCTGGAGTGGTGGAAAGAATTAGACAACCTCAGAAAGAGTATTCCCTTCCTTCAGTCTCTGCCTGTACAGGTTCTGACCACAGATTCATCCCTACTAGGATAGGGAGGACATCTAGAGGGGAGAACAGTAAAAGGAACGTGGAACCCTCAAGAAAGAAAGAAGTATGTCCAGCCCACTGCCAGGAATGCAAGTTCAGGAATGAGCATGGGTTGCTGGGGGACAGTGGGAGTGGTAGAGGATCAGGCATCCCAAAAACTGCTCTCCTCTCCCGGGGAAGGGAGGCAAGCTGTATAGGCCTCTGACTGCCACTGGCTGGAGACCCAGTGGTTGTGTTGGTTATGAGTAACTCGAAGGGAGGAGCTGTGGCTCTGAAGTGCATGTGCGCCTCCACATGCACGTCTTCGTGTGTCATCACGGCAATGGAAGGGAGAAAATAGGGACAGGCAGGCTTCATGAAGCTCTGCCCACTCTCCCTTGTCCATGCCACCACCTGACCACCGGGGAAATCTGGATATGCTCACCAGGGGGATGGGATGCTGCCCCTCCCCCCAGTCTGCCACAGGATGAAATACGTGGGGACTCTGCCCTGGTAGCACAGGGGGACAGATGTTGGTTGAAGGGAGTGGGGACAGGATCCTGCCCGGCTGGTAAAACGCATTGTGAGGAAAAAAAAAAAAGAAGCACATAGACTTGCTAGAACTCAGAGTAGTGTTCCTTTCCAAGAAATTTTTGTCCCTGTTGCAGGGCCATCTAGTCCTGTAAAGATGGGCAGTGCAACAGGGAGTCAACTCTGAAGAAAGAGGGGTTACTAGTGGGGTACCGCAGGGTTCAGTACTGGGTCCAGTCCTTTTTAATGTCTTTATGAGTGACATTGCAGAGGGACTGGAAGGAAAAGAATGCCTCTTTGCAGATGACACAAAGATCTGCAACAGGGTTGATACACAAGATGGAGTGGAAAGGATGAGGAGGGACTTGGCAAGGTTGGAGGAATGGTCAGGGGTATGGCAGCTTGGATTCATTGCAAAGAAGTGCAAAATAATGCACCTGGGAAACAAAAACCCAGGGGATGATTACACAGTGTGGGGAGAGGTAGTAACAACAACAAAAATGGAAAGGGACCGGGGTAATCATATCAGATGACCTTAAGGTTAGCAAGCAATGTGAGAAGGCAGTAGGAAGGGCTGGGGGGATACTGAGATGTATAGGAGAGGCATCACCAGCAGAAAACAGAAAGTTGTTATCCCTCTGTACAGACAGTTGATGAGACCCCATCTGGAGTACTGCGTCTGGTTCTGGAGACCCCATCTCCGCAAGGACATAGATAAGATGGTGGCAGTCCAGAGGAGGGCAACTAAAATGGTGCAGGGTCTGCAAGAGAAGCCATATGAGGAGAGACTAATGGAGCTTAATATGTATACCCTTGAGGAAAGGAGGGAGAGAGGGGACATGATAGAAACTTTTAAGTACCTCAGTGGAGTCAACAAAGTCCAAGAGGGTAGCATCTTTCAGAAAAAGAGATGTGCAAGAACAAGGGGACACAATTTGAAGATAGAGGGGGGACAGCTCAGGGGCAATGTGAAGAAGTATTTTTTCACAGAGAGGGTGGTGGATGCATGGAACAGCCTTCCTGAGGAGGAGGATGTGGGTTCTAAAACTGTGGGAGAATTCTAGGATGCATGGGACAGACATAAGGCAATTCTTGTGGGGGGTAGGAAGAAATAGGTTGTTGGTTAACTAGGATCTGCAGCTTATCCTGTAGGAAGGGAAATGGGCAGATTAGGTGGGCCAAGCGGTCCTTATCTGCTGTTAAAGTCTATGTTTCTATAGTCACACTCTGTACAACAGTCAGATTTGTTTGTAAAGCTATGGGGAGCTGTAACCACTAAACTAGCTAAATGGTTTGAAGAGAGCAGTCGCTCTGACATGCAGCTTTCCTCTCCTGGCCCCCAGAATGGTCTAGTGTTTGTAGTTCTTTTAAAAATATTATTGTACTTATTTCCTTGATACTTTTTTTTTTTTTTAGTTGTTTAACCAGGAGCAGCACACTAAGCTGCAAGCTTTTTTACAGGTGCGACCTGGGAGCACAGGGAAGTTAAGTGACTTGCTCAGGGTCACACAGTATGCAAGTGGAAGCTGTGGGATTCAAATCCAGGTCTGGTCTGCTGGATGTCACCAGATTTGCAGCTCAGAGCCTTAAATCACTGCGCTATACTACCTCCCTCCCTACTTTGCATTAGTTAGGTTGTTTTGTGGTATTATTTGTGATTTTTGCAGTTTCACAGGTTCCCTGTTGGTTCCTAAGAACTGACGGCAAGGGAAGGCAATTTTATTTGTAGGGCGTCCAATCCCGGAGGCTTTGGGCGCCTAACAGAAATTATAACAAAGCATAGTGATAAACAGCATGAATAAATAAAACAGAAAAACGATGCTTAAATACAAGTATGACAGTTTAAAACAGATTAAAAGGTTTTCAGACTGTCACAGAAAGGGACTAGAACAGGATGGACTCAGAAATCTGGAAAAGCCAGGACAAAGAGGTGGGCCTTCAGCCTCTGCTTGAACACCTCAACCAAGGGAGCCTCCTGGACGGAAGGTGGTATCAAATTCCACAGGGTCGGCCCAGAGACGCTGAATGCATGATCTCCTGAAGTCTTGAGCTGAACCCTGGGAACGTCCAGGAGGCCTCTTGAAGAGGAGCGGAGGGAGCGAGCAGAGGTCACCGGTGTCAGGAGCACTGACAGGTAACCAGGACCCAATTCGTATAAGGCCTTAAAGGTGAGAAGACCCACCTTGAAAAGAAAGTCACGAGTTAATACGGTTCCCCTCTTTAGGGAACCATTTTTTCCAAAACTGCTATTTTTATGCGCTTTCCTAGCAGGTTTTGTTATTTGAGTCATGGTTCCCACTAGAGGGAACATAACAGCTCTGATAACTTTTTTTGAAATTGACATGTAAACTTCATATGTATTACTAAAGGTATTACTTTTGTGGTAAAAAATTACAATACTTAGTTTCAGTTTTTCTGGGTACAAGACCGACAGATTCTTTCTAGAGCCTTTCTTTTTTACCCTTTGGGCTCTATTAAAATGTATTTGACCGTTTTGGGAACTATTAACAGTATTTGCGATCTATCAGTGTTTGGCGTGATTGACACACCAAAAGAGAAATGATTTAGACTTTAAAAATTGTACCAGTTGTGTTCAGCTCCTGGCTGGGGAAGACTGCTGTGAGCATTGTTTAAGATGCCTGGGCCCAGACCATGACTTTATAAGCTGTGAACTCTGTAAAATGCTTTGCCCTAAAACTCAAAAGAAAAGGGCCCAAAAAAGGGAAGACTTTATGGCGTCTTAGTCTGCCTCCATGTCACCAAAACAGTACAGGCTCAGATAAGGGGCCATCTCCTCAAAATCCACCACATTCTCCATCAGAAGGGACAGATAAAAAAAGATAAAGCTGCACAGCCATCAGAAAAGCATGGTTAAGATGGTTCAGAACCCAGGGTGTCCGAATGGGGGAACCCTGAGTCCAGTGATGGCAGAAGTAAAAGGGAAAGAGCATCAGAGCAGGCACCGGAAACAGTGCAAAGAAAAAACGAAATGAAACGTGTCTCTTTCACTCCTGAAAAAGAAAGAGGGCAGATAGCGGACACAAGGGAGGAGGAGGAAGAAATGTACTGCGAGTGTGATATGGAGGATGAATCTCTGGAAACAGACAGTTCACCTGAACACAAATTTGGCTCTTCTCCCAGGCCTTCAGAGGATTATACATCTCATTATTCCTTTGTTAGGCAGATGGTAAACACCCCCGATATCAGCTCCCATAAGGCAGAAGAGGATGAAGAGAAAGTGGAATTTATGGACATTATGGGTCTGGCTCCTATAGAGAGGTTGCTACTCCCCATCCACAAATCCCTCCAAAAAGCTGCTGTCAAAATCATGTCAATACCTGCTGTACTTCAGCTGCTGGCTTTACTAGGAAAATGGAAAAGAGGTATCAGTTTGACAGCCATGGAGTTGAGTACCTGTACACCACCCTAATCACTAGGGAGCGGTTTAGGCTGCTGCATGTGAGAAGACTAAGGTGTCTTTTTCTACCCAGCCCCCAGAGGATTCAGAAAACTTGGTTCTATAGCCGAGAAATTGTACACAACATTGTCCTTGCTTCTTAAGCAAGCAGCTTACATGGCATACTCAGCCCTGTACCAGAGAGCACTTTGTAAATTGATCCTAGCACTGAGCAATAAAGCAAACAGTGAATTGGTACAGGACTTAGCGGACATAGCCATATCAGCACTTGATGCCACTGCGTACTAATTCCACATGGTCATGGACACCATTGACTCTGCTTCAAGGGTCCTGGCCCATGTAGTATCTCTAAGGAAGTTTGCTTGGCTTAGGGCTACCATCCTATCCCAGGACACACAGACTAAGGCCATGGATGTCTCCTTTGAGTGAAACCCCCAGTTTGGTGAAAAGACAGTGGCATATATGAAAAAAAAGTGGATAAGTAAAAAATAAGATAAATGTTATACCTACATGATTTTGTATATACAATTTTGATTTCACTGTATGATTTTGCTGCTTGTGTTTTTGTTTAATCCCAATCTTTCTGTACTGTACCCTATCCCCCTTATCTATTTCTGATGTGGAACCTATGTAAAAGAGCCTTTGGCTCAAAGGTGTTAATCTGAAATAAATTAATAAAGTACAAAACCACTTGTAGGAACAACACTGGAAAAAAAAAAGGCCTCCACTTCCTACAGACCTTACGGAAGGGGACACAGGGATGGGGGTTATATCCAAAGCCTTATGCTCCTTATGAGTATCAACCCGTAAGAGGTTACTATAGGGCAAGAGGGGCACTAGGCATGTGGTTATGGCACTAGCTACTAAACCACAGCAAAAACAAAACCATGAAAATTCTACCCATGTCACTCAGTTATTTCCTGGGGAGGCAGTATGGCGCAGTGGGTTAAGGCTCTGAGCTGCAAATCTGGAGACCTGGGTTTGAATCCCACAGCCCCCTAGGTGCATACTGTGTGACCCTGAGCAAGTCACTTAACTTCCTTGTGCTCCCAGGTTGCACCTGCAAACAAGCTTTCAGCTTAGTGTGTCTCACATGGTAAAATAATTGGTTAAAAAAAAATTTCCAGTGGGGGAACGCTGGCTCACTGCTTCCAGGAATGGTCAGACATTGCCACAAATAAGTGGGTCCTGGAAGTAGTGAGCCAGGGTTTGTCCCTGCGGTTCAAGAAATACCCCAAACTGCAGAAAATAAAATTGTTCCTATCTCATACTCCAACAGAAAAAAACTCAGTTGGAGTTAGAGCTAAAGAAACTGCTTCTAGCAAAAGTTGTGGAGAAAGTCCCATCCTCATAAAGGGGCAAGGGACTTTTTTAAGCTGTGTTTACATGGTGGCAGCGCTCTGACATCTTTGCCGCTGTCTTCACTCTGCACTCCCTGATCCTCTGCTGTATTCCATTTCACACGGCCACACCTCACTGCGCTGCAGGTCGCCCAGGAGGCCATAAATCTGCCAGAGGATTAAAGGAAAGATAAGCCTTTGCAGCGGAGCGTGCACAGCAAAATGTTCACACCACCGTGTGAAGTGCTCGCTCCGCTGCTGATCCCCTAACTTAGTCGGATCAAAAAAAGGATCCGAAGGGGCTTAAGGTGCTCCAAAGAGTGTTTACATTGCCGACTTTGCAGCGCATCAACCCTGCGCATGGGTTGATGCACTGCAAAGTTGGCAGTGTAAACAGGGCTTAAGATACTTCCTAACCCACAAGAAAAATGAGGAGTTGTGACCCATTTTAGACTTGTAGCATCTCAAGAAATGCATAAAAGAAAGATTCACAATGGTCACACTGGGCTCAGTGGTACATCCCTGTAGTTAGGGGACTGGTTTGGGGTCTCTGGATCTGAAAGATGCCTACTTCTATGTTCTAATCAAACAGTCACACAGAAAATACATCAGGTTCAGGTTAGGGAATCTGTCATGCTAGTTCACATCCCTTCTCTTCAGCTTCACCTTAACAGCAAGAGTCTTCAAAAAGTGCCTAGCTGTGGTGGCAGCACGTTTGAAAAGGAAAGGTGTGGTGTTTTTTTCCCTATCTGGACGACTGACTAGTCTCTGGAAAAAAACAGCAGGAGGCAAGGTGCTCATGACAGCAAAAAGCACCCTTGAGGGCCTAGGCCTCCTAATAAACCTACAAAAGTCACAGACAGAACCAGCTCAAGTATGGGACTTCATAGGTGCAGAGTTGGATACCCTGTAAGGGAAAGCTTTTCATTCTCTGGCAAGGGCATCAAGTCTGGTTACCACTGCAGAATCCTTCACAATAGAGCAGCCAAGGCCTGCAAGGGATTTTCTGAAACTCCTGGGACACATGGCCTCCCCCACAGAAGTGGTACCACGGGTCAGGTTCCAGATGAGAGACATTCAATGCCATTTAAGGGAAAACTTGTCCCAAAGGTGGGATCCTCTGTCCAAATTGGTGGCAGTCACAAAAACTTTGATAAAGGAACTGGGGGGTGGAAAACAAGACAGCAACCTCAGACAGGGTATTCCCTTACTATGACAAGAAAGCTCAAAACAAACCCGTGCTCTGAAGCAAAATAATAAATCGCCAGACTTTGGAGTTAACATTGAAGTAAATTTATTGTAACATCAGGCTATGAAAAGCACCAAAAGCCCTGGCACTTTGACTTGATACGAGTCTTCCTCAGCACTCGCCCACAAGCATTATCATTATCACAACAGACGCCTCACTCCTAGGGTGGTGTGCCCACCTGGAGGGCCTCACTGTGAGTGGCACTTGGAGCAAACAGGAGAGCCAGGAATATTTCAACTTCCTGGAGCTCAGGGCAGTGTACCTAGTAATGCAGCTTTTTCCTCCCAGACACAGGATCAGTCTGTTCAAATCAAAATGGACAACACCACAACAATGTATTACATAAACAAAGGGTGTAGAGCTAGCTATGGTACATCTACGGGGGGAAAGACAATGTCCTGGCAGACTCACCAGGCAGAGTCATCCAGGGAAACCATGAGTGGAACCTGAACCAGCAGGGGCTGGCATCAGTATTCAGAAGATGGGTACACCAGAATTACTGACTTGTTTGCTTCCTGGGAGAACAGTCAGCTCCTGTAATTCTGTTGCAGGCCCCCAGCAATGGGGACAGTGCCAGAGGATGCCCTAGTGATGAACTGGACAGGGAGGTTCTTTTATGCCTTCTCTCCACTCCCACTCTTAAGGAGGGTACTCGTAAAGCTCATAGGGGAGCCAGCAACAATGAGTTTGATAGCACCAGACTGGGCCAAACAGACTTGGGACTTCATGCATCAGAGCCTGTCCAGCAGGGCTTCAATCACCCTACCTATGAGACACAGTTTGCTGACCCTGTCTCACGGCAAGTTAACATTCCCAGATCTCAGAACTCTACGTCTGAGGGCATGATTCTTGAGGAGCTAGAATTCTCTAGCTTAAACTTATCTGAAGAGGTGAAGAGTGTTGAAGGTTTCCAGAAAACTGGCAACAAGGAAAACATATACCTCAAAATGGAAATTATTTTCATTCTAGTGTATTCCTGGAAAGCTAATCCCCTCTGCTGGCAGGCCTGCCTACAGTTTTGGATTACCTAATGCACCTGTAGTCCCTTGGCCTGAGGCCTTCCACCCTGAAGATGCGTTTAGCAGCAGTTTCAGCTTACACATCAGCTGGCAAGAATAAGTCTCTGGCCTCTCAACCTATTTTCAAAAGGTTCTTTAAAGGCCTCATCAATTTGGACCCTTCAGTGAGGAACCCTGTCCCTGCCTCCCTGGGACCTAAATGCGTGCATTGCTCAGCTGATGGAAGCTCCCCTCGAGGCTGTGGCTGCTGCTGACTTAAAGTATGTTACATGTAAAGTAATATTCCTGGTTGCTGTTACTTCTGCTAAGAGGGTGAGCAAGTTGCAGGTCCTCTGCACAGATCCAAACTATGTAATCTTTCACAGGGCTAAGGAGGTCCTCAGGACTAATATGAAATTCCTCCCTACATTGGTACCAGAATTCCACCTCATCTAGTCAGTTGCCCTCCCTTTGCTTTTCACTGAACATTTCAGTACAGGGAAATAAAAACTCCATTGCCTGGATATAAAGAGGGCACTACACTACTACTTGGGCCACACAAAAGATGTCTGGTAAAGCAGCACTCAGCTTTTCATCACCTGTGGTGAAGTGGGAAAGGTTAAACCAGCAACTAGGAGAACTGTCTCATGTTGGATAGTCTCCTGCATTCAATTTGGTTACAAAAAAGCAGGCAGAATACCCCCAGAGGTCTACAGGCACACACGACAAGGGGCACCTCTACCTCTGTGGCAGCAGCAAGGGGAATCCCCCTTCAAGAAATCTGTAAAGCAGCTACTTGGAAGACGGTCCACACCTTCACAAAACACTACTGTCTGGACATTCAGTCCAGAAGGGATACCGGTTTTAGTACTGCTGTCTTGCAGAACTTTCTTCCTGAGTAGGTTCTGGGCCCATCCTCTCATGGTACTGCTATGACATCTGCTATTGTAAAACTACACTGATGGACTCCAGGGGTTAGAAGAAAAACAAATACTCACCGTAGTAAAGCTGTTCCTTCTTAAGGGATCCATCAGTAAGCTTTTCAGTCCGTTACCCTGCCTCCCCTTCCAGAACTTTAAATAGGTTTAGACAAGAATCAGTTATTTTTCAAGGTGCCCGAGGATTGCTTGTTACAGTGCCTTTACAGTTTTTACCAAGTGGTCTGATCGCAGAAAGTTTTTTTCATATTTTTTGTTTCTACCTTTGCTTGCTATTTTTTTTATAATAAAATATTTTATTGAAAATGTTTTAAAGACAAAGGGTATGCAGACATACAGACATCTGTTGAACAGTTGCAGTAGCAGGCCATGTAAGTATATCAGAGAGCTGAGAGTTAAAACAAAAGAGCTGAATTGATAGGGTTCCCTAAGGGTACTAAAATACAAAGAGAGTCCCTGAAAGACGGTCTCATGAGAATGTCATAAAGGACATATCATTACATAATCGGCTGTAGTTTACTAACATGTCCTTTGATTGCATTATCTACAATTATATATTAAAAGTAATCAAGGTACAAACATTGTGTCTGTGTCTGATTTGTAGAGTTAATTTGTTCCACATCACTTCAAAAACTGAGAGAGGATTTAGATAACAGTATATATGCTTTTCTAAACAATAGATTACGTCTACTGTTGATATCCCCTTGAGCTACTGTAAGAGACAGGGGCTTTACCCAGAGTCTGGTTTGCCGTCTTTGTTCTGGAAAACAAAATAAAAACTAAATTGAGCTGTCTCCCTCTCAGAGAAAGTGATGGTGGTATCATAAACTTCAGGACTAACATAGAAGTTAAGGATCTCCGGTAATCAGACATGGTTTCCAGTATGCTGATAACCTCATCACAATAATGTCGAAGGGTTGGGCACCACCAAAATATATGTCTATAGTCAGCATAAACTCTATGGTCAGCATAAACCTCCCCACATGCCTGCCAACATTTATTGACTCGTTCCCCCATATATTTCATCAGGACAGCTGGGGTTCTAAGGAAGCATGTCCAACACTTCCACGCAAATTCTTTAAGATAAGGGGCTATGGATAGTTTATAAGTAGGGAGGGCTTATTTAATCCATTGTCTGTCCTCACATTGAACCTGTAGATCCACTCACCATTTCCGGAGAACTGTTATAGTAGAGTCCTTCACCTGATCCCTCAAAATAGCATATAATCCACCCACCAGGTGAGTCCCTGCTGCCCCCTGTTGATGAGTTTGAATCTGAGTGAAAAGCATATGGGGGGTTCAGAGAGACGGATGCATCGTAAGTCTTGTTTGGTAATATATGCCCGGATCTTTAGGTACCAGAAATGGTCTGTGGCACTGAGGGCAAATTTTTCCTGCAGTGTTTGAAAGGAAGAACCCCCAACCTTTTGTCTAAAAGCTACTTAATTGCTATTTTTAAAAATGAACAGATTTAAAAAAAGTTTTAGTAGCCATTTAGCTAGTTCAATGGTCACAGCTCCCAGTAGCTTTAGAAACAGATCTGACTGTTGGAGGGAGTGTGACCATAGTGTAGAGTTTGAACTTGGTTATAATTCTAAGATACCAACCTTAGCATAAGTTCCATCTCTGGATCAGCTCAGTCCAGTGGACTGATTAACATAGAAACATAGACTTTGACGGCAAATAAGAACCACTTGGCCCACCCAGTCTACCCATTTCCCTACCTACTGGATAAGTTGCAGATTCTAGTTAACCGACAGCCTACTTCCTGCAACCCCCCACAATAATTGCCTTATGTCTGTCCCATGCACGTTTGAATTCCCCCACTGTTTTAGACCCAACGACCTCCTCAGGAAGGCGGTTCCATGTATCCACCACTTTCTCCGTGAAAAAATTTCCTCAGATTACCCTAGACGTCCCCCCTCTATATTTAAATTGTGCCCCCTTGTTCTTGCACATCTCTTTTTCTGAAAGATGCTACCCTCCTGGACTTTGTTGATTCCTTGAGGTACTTGAAAGTTTATATCATGTCCCCGTCCTCCTTTCATCAAGAGTATACATATTAAGCTCTCTCAGTCTCTCTTCATATGGTTTCTGCTGCAGACCCTGCACCATTTTAGTTGCCCTCCTCTGGACTGCTTCCATCCTGTCTATGTCCTTGCGCAGATGAGGTCTCCAAAACTGCACACAGTACTCCAGATGGGGTCTCACCAACTGTCTGTATAGAGGGATAACCACTTCCCTTTTTCCTACTTGTGTTGCCCCTTCCTGTGCATCCCAGTATCCCCCTGGCTCTCCTTACTGACTTTTCATATTGCTTACCCACCTTTAGGTCATCTGATATGACTACCCCCAGGTCCCTTTCCATTTTTGTTGTTGTTAGTACTTCCCCTGCTATTGTGTACTCTTCTCTTGGGTTTTTGTTTCCCAGGTGCATTACTTTGCACTTTTTTGCATTGAATATAAGATCTTACTTCGAGAGGGCTCTTACAGTAGGTAATTACATATAGGACTGACATTGGCAGGCGGCAGGACCCGGGAAAAATTTCTAGCTAGCGGTCCCTGGCGAGGACCCCCCCGTCAGGTGACCGGCGTCAGGAAGCGTCGGTATAAAGGCGTTCCCTGGCCGCACACCTTCAGTTCTTTCCACGCCGTTCGCTTGTCCGGCGCCTCACGGAAAAGTTAGCTGTAGTCAGCCTCCCTTCGTCGTTTTTTAGCAAATTATTCTGATTTTTTTCGACAATCGTCGGTGTATGTCGTCCCCTACACCCTCCGAACACAAAAATAAGTGCGACTTGTGCGGCGCCCAACTCCCGCACAAAAATGGCCATTCCCTGTGCCTGTTCTATCTAGGCCCCGATCACCCGGTTGAGAAGTGCCAGCACTGACTCAGCTTCAACGTGGCTACCTAGAATAGGCGGCAGCAATCCCTGGAAGCCCACATCTTGAAGAAAAAGATGAGTTCAATGGAGAAGGAGCTCAAAAAACTGAGGCAGGCGTCCACTTCCCCCGAAGGCTATCGGAGGAAGAAAGACAAGGAGAGGCACCAGGACAAGGGCTCCTCCACCGCGTCTCCCTCGGGAGTCGCCGGGACTCAAGTAATGTCCCCTCTGGGGACCCGCTCGACAACCGCCTCGGAGGTTTCCAGGCGTTGGCCACCCGTCAGCTCGCTGGTCAGGCCTTTTGGGCGCCTCTGGGCATTGGAGGCCTCCGCCCCCAGTTTGGCCATAGCTTCATGGCCTACTGGTGTGGGCGACTCTGGTAAGCTGGACGACAGCGCCTCCGACGTCTGCGTGGAGAAAGCCGGTAAGGTGCACGACCCTTTGGGACAGCGCGCGGCTCCCCTCCCGCCGGACCAGGCCGATCCTTCTTCTCGGTCTGCCTCTGGTGAAGGCTCCCATAAGTCGGACGCCGGCTCCTCCGGCACCTGCCGGGAGCTCGCTGTAAAACCACACCTCGGTTCGTCCGACGTCCGGTTGGCGAAAGAACCAACGATGGACCTGCCCACGTCTGTCGTTCCCGGTTCTCCGCAGCCTTTGCTGCCATCCAGGGACCCCGAGTCCCCCCCAGCCTGACCCCGGGGATTTTTCCCCTCCATCCCCGGGTGACACTGGTGTTCTTCCTCCGTCAGACCGTCCTCCTATAAGTGCGCCGAATCTGACGTCGGATCCCTGGACACCGGCTCCGACGCTGGCACCTCCGACGCCGGCCCTGACGCCGGTTTTACCAACTCTGGCCGACATCCCGCTTCTGGATGTTGCCCCGCCCTCCAGGCCCTCCAACTTGGATCCGCCCGTGAGGCCGCCGGCTCCGGCAGCTCCTCTGGCTCCCAGATACCCTCCGTCCTATCCGATGCTGGCGTATCTGGGACCACAGTACCCGATGCCAGTCTTTCCGATGCCGCAGTACCCAAGCCCACAATACCCAACGCCGGGTACCCGCCGCCAGGTTTTGGATATCCTGCATATGGGTACAACCCATATCCTTATCCCCCTTCTCCTCCTCCACCGCCCCCACAGCCGTCGGTGGATTTGCAGGAGACTCATAGAAACATAGAATTTGACAGCAGATAAGGACCGCTTGGCCCACCCAGTCTGCCCATTTCCCTGCCTACTGGATAAGCTGAAGATCCTAGTTAACCAGCAGCCTACTTCTTCCTACCCCCACCCCCTAGAATTGCCTTATGACTGTCCCATGCATGCTGAATTCCACCACTGTTTTGACTCCACAACCTCCTCGGAAGGCTGTTCCATGCATCCACAACCCTCTCTGTGAAAAATACTTCCATAAATTGCCTCTGAGCGCCTCCCCTCTATCTTCAAATTGGCCCCTTGTTCTTGCACACCTCTTTTTTTGAAGATGCTACCCTCTTGGACTTTGTTGATTCCCTTGAGGTGCCTTGAAGTTTCTATCATGTCCCTCCTCTCCTCCTTTCCTCGAGGCTATACATATTAAGCTCCTTAAGTCTCTCTTCATATGTCTTCCGGTGCAGACCCTGCACCATTTTAGTTGCCCTCCTCTGGACAGCTTCCATCCTGTCTATGTCTTTGCGAAGACTGGGTCTCCAGAACTGCACGCAGTACTCCAGATGGGGTCTGACCAGCTGTCTGTACAGAGGGATAATAACTTCCTGTTTTCTACAGGTGATGCCTCCCTATGCATCCCAGTATCCCTCAGCCCTCCTTGCTGCCCTCTCACATTGCTTGCCCACCTTTAGGTCATCTGATATGACTACCCCCAGGTCCCTTTCCATTTTTGTTGTTAGTATCTCACCCCCCATTGTGTACTCTTCCCCTGGGTTTTTGTTTCCCAGGTGCATTACCTTGCACTTCTTAGCATTGAATCTAAGCTGCCATACATTTGACCATTCCTCTAACCTTGCCAAGTCCCTTTTCATCCTTTCCACCCCACCTTGTGCATCAACTCTGTTGCAGATCTTTGTGTCATCTGCAAAGAGACATACTTTTCCTTCCAGTCCCTCTGCAATGTCGCTTATAAAGACATTGAAGAGGACCGGTTCTAATACTGAGCCCTGCAGTACCCCACTAGTGGCCTCCTGGTGGGCTGAGGGCAAGGCTCAGCTCACCAGAGAGGTGGGGAGCCGCCTACCGGTGACGGTGCCGTCTCAGGTTCCCGTACGTCCCCAGCGGCACACTCCCTCACCACCTCCGGACTCCAGGGCTCTCCCATCTGGGTCCAGAAAGGGTCAGGATACGCTTCCTCGGGTGCTTCCCAAGGGGTCCGTTTCTCCCCCGGGTCGAGAAAGGGAGTCTTTTTCCTCTTCCTCTTCACTCTTGGACTCCTCAGATTCCTCCAACGGTTGCTCCGAAAGGGACGACGAGCCACGCTCTCCGTTGAAGCCCAGGCCAAGGACTCCTCCGAAGTCTCCTCCGGAAGATCCTTCTTTTACGGAGTTGCTAAGGAAAATCCAGGAGGTTCATCAGTGGCACTCTTTGGAACCAGACCCTCAGCGTTTGAAACTCGCCGAGCATCTGGATCTGCCCGTGACAGCTCCTACTTTGGTTCCACCCACGATAGAGCCTCACGCCAACCTTGTCACCACCATCTGGAAACAGCCGTTGTCTTTAGCCCCACTTCCACGGAAGTCAAACAGGCTATACCAGGCTCCCGAGGGTGTTGATTTTTTAGATTCTCACCCTTGTGCCAACTTGGTCATGATTAGCGCCACTCACGACCGGTCGGCTAACCCAAAACATCTTAGCTCGTAGCCACCTGACAAAGAATCTCGCCTACTGGACGAGTATGGAAAGAAGATCTTTGCTTCCTCCATGCTGGGGATTAGGGCCCTGAACTATGTCGGCCATATGGGGGACTACCAGAAGGCCATTCTTACTCAGGTGGAAGCCAAACTGGACTCCCTGCTGGACTCCTAAGTCAAGCAGGAGTTGGCTGATCTTGTCTGCTCTGCACGTTTGGCCAGTTGACACATGCTTTGTGCGACCTACGATGCAGTGGACACTGCTGGACGGAGCTCAGTTTTCGCCGTAGGCCTACGTCGTCATGCTTGGCTCCGCGTGTCAGGGTTGGTCCTGGAAGTGCAATCCGCTATCCAGGAAGCGCCCTTCTGGGGGTTAGTGCTTTTCGGTGGCGATGTCAAGGACATCATCACCGATTTGCAGGAGAAGGGGATGGCACTGAAGTCTGTTGACTCCATGTACCACCCCCACCAGCCGCAGTGCCGTCCCTTTCGCAGACGGAATTGGCCCAAGACGAAACCCCAGGGAAGGCGGGCCACCAAACTTCGGGACCCCACAGCTGCTAAGCCCCCCCACCCAAAAAAGCAGCGGGTGCTTCAGCTGCGGCGCTGCCCCACACCACCTGACTCCTCTCCTCTCCCACAGCCTCCGGACTCCCCGGAGGAACCGGTAGGAGGGAGGTTTTCCCTCCACCTTCCGGGATGGGAGAGGATAACATCAGATTCTTGGGTGCTCCAGCTGATCGCAGAAGGACACTCGATAAGAGTTTCTACAGAAACCACTTCGCCACCCCCCCAAAGTCGTCATATTCACGGGAACATCCTCTCTTGGTCCAGGAGGAGATTTCAACTCTACTACTGAAGCATGCAATAGAACCGTCCCCCTTCATCTTCAAGGGATGGGTTACTATTCCCATTTCTTCCTGGTCCCAAAGAAGACAGGAGATCTCAGACCTATTCTGGATCTCAGTTCCCTGAAACTTTTTGTCGAATACAAAAGGTTCAGAATGCTCTCGTTGCAGAGCCTTCTGCCCCTTCTCCGGTCGGGTCAATGGCTATGTGCCCTGGATATGCAGAATGTTTACCTGCACATTTCCATTCACCCGTCTCATCGCAAATATCTTCCTTTTGCATTCCAGGGGGACCACTACCAATTCAAAGCACTTCCGTTTGGCCTATCCTCAGTGCCCCGAGTGTTTACCAAATTCCTGGCAGTGGTGGCGGCCTACCTAGTGCGGGGTGCAAGTTTTCCCGTACCTGGACGATTGGCTCCTGGTGGCCTCATCCAGAGAGGAACTCCTGCGCTGCCTCATCCTTACCCAGCAGGTTTTTGCCTGCCTGGGTATTACCATCAACCATTCCAAGTCTCACTTGATCCCATCCCAGAGACTACAGTTCATCGGGGCGATTCTAGACACGACCATTGGCAGGGCCTTACTGCCACCGGGTCTGGCGTCCACCCTCCAGACTCAAATAAGTCTGTTGTCCGGCCGAAGGCGGGTCAGTGCAAGGTCGGTCCTTCGCCTTCTTTGGCTCATGGCGGCTGCTATCCCGACAGTTCCTCGCGCTCGACTCCACAGGAGAGTATCTCAGTGGACTCTCCGCTCTCAATGGGATCAGTTAGTGGACGACTTGGATCACCCAGTTCTAGTCTCCTTGCCGATGCTCTGAGACTTGCAACGGTGGATGGTTCGAGAGAACCTGTTTCGGGGAGTTCCTTTCTTTCGTCCTCCCCCCTCCCAGACTCTAACCACAGATGCCTCGGGCGAAGGTTGGGGAGCCCATCTAGGTCCCCATCGGACCCAGGACTCTTGGTCCAAGCTCGAACAGACACTCCACATCAATGTGCTTGAGCTTCGGGCAGTGTTGTACGCTCTCCAAGCCCTTCACCCATACACCCTTCCCGGCCACCTAGCTGTCCAGACGGCCAACATGTGTGTGGTTTGGTACATCAACAAACAAGGGGGTACTCTGTCCTACCCTCTTTGCAGGGAAGCAGTGAGGGTTTCGGATTGGGCAACACAACACGACCTTCACCTCCCGGCAATTCATGTTTCGGGAGTCGACAACACCCTGGAAGACAAGCTAAGTCACTCATCTGTTCTGGCTCACGAGTGGGAACTGGACCAAGGGGTCCTAGACAGTATCTTCCAACTTTGGGGAACACCACAGGTCGACCTGTTCGCATCCCTCCTAAATGCAAAGCTTCCCGTCTTCTGCTCGCTCATTCCAGAGCGAGGCGCTTTCTGGAGAGATGCTCTGTCTCTAGACTGGAAGGACAGATTCGTCTATGCCTTTCCCCCAATTCCACTTATCCCATGAGTCTTGCGGAAACTAGCTTCAGAAGGAGCACAAATGATTCTAATTGCTCCTTTCTGGCCCAGGCAAGTTTGGTTCTCTCTTCTACAACAATACTCAGAGGATCATCCTCTTCCTCTTCCTCTATCACAAGGTTTACTGACCCAGGATCGGGGGACCCTGGTCCATCCAGGTCTCAAATCCCTCTAGCTGCATGGATGGCTCCCGCAGACTTAGCTCAATCCCATTTTGGGGTTTCTCCTCAAGTGACGGAGATTTTAGTGGAGGCTAGAAAACCCTCCACTAGATCCACCTACGCCATGAAGTGGAAAAGGTTCACTATCTGGGCTGCTTCCAAGGATGTGGAACCCTTTTCCTGCTCAGCGAGGCTTCTGCTGGAGGACCTACGCCATCTGTTCAACCTGGGTCTCAGTCATTCCTCTCTGAAAGTCCACATGGTGGCCATCTCGGCCTATCACGTCCCCTTTGCAGACAAGACATTTGCTCACCTGGAGGTTGCTAAGACCTTTCTCAGAGGGGTCCTCCATCTGAGACCTCCTATACGTACTCCTGCTCCCCCTTGGGACTTGAACTTTGTTCTCGAGAAACTTACTCTGCCTCCCTTTGAACCGGCAGCTTCCGCAGACTTGAAGTTCCTTTCATGGAAGACTCTCTTCCTGGTAGCCATTACTTCCGCTCGGAGAATTTCCGAGCTCCAGGCCCTGATGTGTAAAATTCCATACTTGATTTTTCACAAGGAACGTGTTGCTCTGCGCACTAACCCTAAGTTTCTTTCTAAGGTAGTAGCGGAGTCTACTCTAAATCAGTCCATAGAGTTACCCACCTTTTTTACGCAGTACTCTTAATCAGGGGGAGTATTTACTCCATACTATGGACGTTCACCGGATTCTGAGATACTACACCAACAGGATGAAGGATCTCAGAAAGACTGATTAACTGTTCGTCTCTTTTGCTCATAAAAGAGAAGGCAATGCTGTTTTTAAGCAATGCCTATCTAAATGGTTGGCTCATTGCATCACTTTCTGTTATGACAAATACAACAAGACCCTGCCGGGTCAAGTAAGAGGCCACTCCACCAGAGGAGTAGCTGCCTCAGTGGCTTGTTTCAAGAATGTGTCAGCGGTAGATATCTGTGCTGCCGCCACCTGGACTTCCATCCATACCTTTACTAAACACTACAGTTTGGATATTGCCTCTCGCTGTAGAGCAGGCTTCGGGCTCGCTGTTCTGCAAGGCCTCTTATCTTAAAGCTTGCACAGCTACAGTAGAACTACTTCTTGGAGTAGATTTCCTCCTCTTGGTGCTTCTCCTTGTTCCAGACTGCTTGGGATTCAGTCCTATATATAATTACCTACTGCAAGAGCCCTCTCAAAGTAAGATAGTACAGTTACGTAAGAACTTCACTGCACAGTAGATCTTTGAGAGGGCCTTGCAGGTAATACCTTCCCGCCTCCATCCCCTGAGCTTTTTCAGCTCCTTTTCCAGGAGAGAAATATCCGCCCTCTCTCGTCCGGCCTCTTTGGCCTGTGGCGGA
This sequence comes from Neoceratodus forsteri, assembly GCA_016271365.2. NCBI lineage: Eukaryota > Metazoa > Chordata > Ceratodontiformes > Ceratodontidae > Neoceratodus > Neoceratodus forsteri. Next base: position 969,789,552 of record CM057454.1, on the reverse strand, counting down.
AAGAACTGGAAGGCGGGTGTCAGGGACCGCCCCTTTATACCAACATCTCCTGACGCCGGTCACCTGACGTGGGCGCGGTCCCTCTCCAGGGACTGCTAGCTAGAATTTTTTTCATGGGGTCCTGCCGCCTGCCAACATCAGTCCTATATGTAATTACCTACTGCAAGAGCCTCTCTCAAAGATCTGCTGTTATGGTGAGTTCTTACGTAACTGTACTTTGCCATATGTCTGACCATTCCTCCAACCTTGCCAAGTCCCTTCTCATCTTTTCTACCCCCTCTTGTGTATCAGCTCTGTTACAGATCTTTGTGTCATCTGCAAAGAGGCATACCTTTCCCTCCAGACCCTCTGCAATGTCACCTATAAAGATGTTAAAGAGGACTGGACCCAGTACTGAGCCCTGAGGTACTCCACTAGTAACCCCCTTTCTTCGGAATGTGTTCCATTCACTATTATCTTCTGTGTCCTGTTGTGCAGCCAGTTTGCTACCCAGGCTACCACCCTGGGACCCACTCCAGGCTGGCTAACTTGATTATTAATCTTTGTGCGGACTGTGTCAAATGCCTGTTAAAGTCTAGGTAGGCCATATCCACAGCCCCTCCTCGCCTATTACTTTGGTCACCCAGTCAAAGAAATCTATTAGATCTGCCTGACATGACCTTCCTGCTGTAAACCATGCTGCTTTGGGTCCTGTGTCCCGCTGGCCTCTAGGTACTCAACAATTCTTTCTTTCAGAAGTGATTCCATCATTTTCCTACCACTGAGGTCAAACTTACAGGTCTGTAGTTTCCTGCTTCTGCCTTGCTTCCACTTTTATGAAGGGGATCACATCTGTCCTCCTCCAACTCCTCAGGTACCACCCCATCCTCCCATGATTTGTTAAAAGCGTGGTCAGTGGTGTCACTAGGTCCTCTTAGTTCTTTAGGGATTCTGGGGTGAACCTGCCTGGCCCCATTGTTTTGTCCACCTTGAGTTTTAGGAGTTCTTTCAGGACTCTTTCTTCTGTGAATGGACTGGTGTCAACCCCCTACCCAGAGTGCTTGTATTGTCTGGTTTAGGTAACTCCTCCTCATCTTTTGTGAATACTGAGCAAAAGTATTCATTCAGTATCTGCCTTTTCACTGTCTCCCTCTGCCCACCTCCCCTCTTCTTTATTAATCTTTACTATCCCTCCCTTTAGCTTTCTATGCTCCCTAATGTACCTATAAAAGGTTTTATCCCCTTGTTAACTGAGTTGGCTATTTTTTCTTCGGTTTGGCCTTTGCTATTCTGACTGCCTTCCCCCTTCTTTCTGCTTTAATTGATACAGTTCCCTGTCATGCTCCTTTTGTGATTCCTTATACTTTTTGAATGCAGCCTTTTTTTCCTTAACCTTCCTGCCACTCTTTTGAGAGAACCATAGTGGTGTTTTACTCGCTTTGTTTTCTTTATTTGTTTCACACAAAGGCTCGTTGCCTCTATGATGGCAGTTTTGATTTTTCTCCATTGTTCTTCCACCCCTCCTTTTTGGCCATTTGCTAGTGAATTCTTCAGGTATTCACCCATTTTGCCAAAGTCAGCCCTTCTAAAGTCCAGTATCCTTGTTTTTGTATGGCTTATCGCCATGGTTGTGCTTATTGTGAAGCACACTGTGCAGTGGTCACTTGTTCCCAGATGTCTACTGACTTCTAAATTTGTGATCCTCTCTCCATTTGAGAGTACCAGATCTAGTATTGCTCCCTCCCGAGTGGGTTCCAACACTAGCTGTCTAATGCATGCCCCCTGCAGGGCATCGAGAATGACCCTGCTCTTGGATGTGGCTGCAGTACATGTCATCCAGTTAACATCTGGCATATTCAGGTCCCCCATCAACAGTATCTCCCCTTTTTCAGCCATTTTGAGAATGTCCTCTATCATTTTCTTGTCCATTTCCTTCCCTTGAGATGGGGGTCTGTCTGTATACAACCCCTGTGCGGATTGTGATGCCATTCCCTGTCTCCAAGGTGACCCAGAGTGCCTCTTGTCCTCCCCCTTTACTTTTTAGTTCTGTAGCTTTGATCCACCTCCTCTTTTACCTTCCCTGTCCCTTCTGTAGATTGTGTACCCTGGTATGTTGACATCCCAGTCACCGTTCTCTGTGTACCATGTTTCCGTGACTGCCACAATATCCAATTGTTCATCTTCCATCAGGGCTACTAGCTCAAGAAGCTTGTTTCCCAGACTACGGGCATTGGTACTCATTGCCCTCCATTTAATGTTGGCTTTATCCTTCCCCCATCCCTGCTCTTGTTGCCCTTGTCTATTTTTCCATTTACCCCTGTCCTGCCCTGTGTTGAGTTCTGTAACTCAGTGTTTACCTTACTGCCTGCCATGTTTTGTGGGGAGAGGCTTGAAATTTCCTGCCTTTTATCAGTACCTTCCCCCTTGGCTAGTTTAAAAGCTTGCCAAGGAAGCATTTAAACCTGTCACCTAGGAGCTTGGTTCCCTTCGTGGACAGATGCAGACCATCATGCCAGTATAGACCTTTATCTCTCCAGGTGGACCCCCAGTCCCCAATGAAGCCAAAGCCCTGTGCTCTGCACCAATTTTGCAACCATTCATTAAACTGCATGGTGTGCAGTACCCTAGCCTCACTCCTGCCATGGACTGGCAGCACCTCTGAGAAGGTTACCATGCTTGCTACCTGTCTGAGGCCCCTCCCCAACTCCACAAATTCATTCTGCACTGCACTGATCCCATGGCTAGCTAGGTCATTTGTCCCAAGGCGGACAATGATATCTGGTTCTCTCTCCTGTGATGCTGTTTCTGCAATCCTGAGGATTCGCTTCCTGTCCCACCAAGCCATGGCACCAGGCAGGCACCTTACTTCCTTCTCCTCTCCCTTCCCCAGTTTTACCCCCCTAACAATTGAGTCCCCTATCAGAAGCTGTTTCTTTCCCCTATGGTGTCCCTTGCCACCCTTTTGTGGGTCTCCCTTGTGGATGTCCTCAGCATTCTTCTGGGTCTCCACTGAGGGTGCCATCGTAGAGGAACCTTGCTCTGCCAGAATGGCATATGATTTGTGTAGAGGTACAACTAGGGGGACTTCGCCTCTGGTCCATCACCCGCACCCTCCCAGAACCCACTGTAGTCCTACTGCTCTTCATACTTGGCAATCTCTGAGGCAGTGGTTGTGGCAGTGGTGCTCTTTGGGTGGGGGAGGCCTCCTTAGTCCTTGCTAGTTCAGCCTGGAGGTGGGCAACCTCCTCCCTCAGAGCTAACAGTTGCCTGCAAATAGGACAACAGCATGATTTCCAGAATGTCTCCGGAAAACTGCTGCCCCACAGCCAGTGCATTGCACCACTCCCCACATGTCCCTCTCCTTATAATATACAATATGTAATATATATATATTATTATTATTATTTGTGGTGTGTACCTACCCTTTATGCACTGTGCTGGGTTATTAAGAATATGACAGTTCTGCCCCAAGACCTGTTGAGGAAGTGATGTCAGAACTTTGGCTATAAAGGAAATGCCACGCCTGGAGGGGGTGGGTGTGGGGAAAGGTGGGTGGGTAGTCCACAACCACTGGTGACTGTTAGAACCAATCAAATACACAACTGCTCCACCACCCTGGTGAGTACTGCCCTTTATAGTAATTCAACTAACACCACAATTTACTAGACCACTGCTCCTACACAAACCACTCTACTGAGTCCAGGGATAAAAATGAACTCACTCCTCAGCCAGCAGGACACTTTTAAAACGTTGCAAAAATATCCTTTCAAATCCTAGGTCTCAACCCCAGCAATCAAGCAAATTCAGTTGTATCTCACTCCCTCTGGTTATAAAATTACTACATTTTTAATGGAATCCTGCAATTCTCTGCTTAATGCCAATAAGGAAAAAAAATGAAACTTTTTGTAGAACGCGTAGCTCCCCTTCTTAACAAGTCCCCAACTATTGTAAAGCTTACTGATGGACCCCTTTAGAAGAAACAACAGTACTATGATGAGTAATTTTTTTTCATTGGTGTGATTCTCACCACAGCACGGGAAAAAGAGTAAACATATTGGGGCCTATGCACGGTGCGAAGTGCCTATGTAGCACGGATCTGCGGCGCGTAGTCACTCCACACCCATTGCGCCCCCCCTGCGAGATGCACTAACCAGGGCACGCAGCCCCAACGCACCTGATCCCCCCGGCCTTGTGGACAGCAATGCACCAGGGGCAGGCTGGCACTATGCCCCTGCATTAAGGTGCGTAGTGCCCTCCGCAGGGGGGTACATGCTGGAGCAGGTTACGGCAACCGGGACCCTGCCGTAACTCACTGCACACCCTCATGGACATGACCTGCTGGTCACGGCGGAACAAGGAATCTAGCCCCCGTGCTGTCCCAGCCCACTAGGCAGATGGGGAGGGCAAGGGTAGCTGGTTGGGCAAGTGCCCAACACAACCCCAGTGTGACCCGTACCACCAACCAGCTCCCCTAACACAGCCCCATCCCCCAGTGCCCAAGCCCCCCCACACACACACACATGTGCCCTGCAGTGATCACCCATGCCCCCGAACCCAGTATCCTGTCGAAACATGAGAGGCCAGTGGCCGGCTGTCCCCCAACCATCTGCGGCACTGACCCCCCCTCCTAATACCAACATACGTTCCCGGGTGCCATGGGCATGGGCGGCCAGTGGCACAGCCCTCCTCACACCTCCTTGGCTGCCAGCCATCCAAGTGTTGTTGGGAGCGCGCCCTTATATATGGGCAGTGCGCCCCCAGCATCACTTGGTCGGGCAGCAACAGAGGAGGTGTGCAGTGGCTTGTGCCGCTGACCGACCAGTGCCCGGCATCGACTGGTTGGTATGGGGGATAGGGTGTTGGTGCTGATGGTGCTGGGTGGGGGCTATACTACACAAGAGATCCACTGTGGGACCCATGCTGGGCATCCGATTGGATGGCCGGCTGGGTCCATGACTCCGCCCATGGCCGCGCCTGGGGTGGGGTGGGCCCACGGACAGGTGGCAGCCGTTGGAGAATACCAGCCGGTGCATGCTACGTGGGTGGGATACACACCTCTGGCACGTAATTTCCACCCAGCCGTGTATAGGCGCCATTGTGGTTTTGGATTAGTTTCTAAAGTTGCAGGCCCAGGGCTTAAACCTTTCCTTCCTGAAGGTACATTTGATAGGTATTTCTGCTTTCAAATCTGCAGGCAGAGACAACTCCTTTGCGGCTCATCCAGTGTTGAAAAGTGTTTTTTAAAGGACCTGAACCACCTGCATCCCCCTGTAGGGTAACAAGTCCCACCTTGGATTTAACCCTAGTTCTTTCTCATTTAACTTAGGCTCAAAGAGAGAATTCATTTTCATCAGAGTTCAAGTGTACAGTAATTGACCCATGAAACTGTGTTTTAGTAACTGTTAGTAAGCAATAAGACATGACAGGGTGTGTGTTAGACACTTTGACACACGGCTAGGAGGCATAGTGAGGCACGAGGCCACTGGCCGAGTGTGTCCAGCCTCCTAGCCGTGTGTTAAAGTGTCTAACACACAGACCCTGGAGTGGCTTTTGCACTTATGAAATGGCTTAAAAAATACAGATGTATGTGATAGCTAAAATGTATAGTATTTAATAGTGAAAAAGTTAAATGATTGCCTTAATGTTTAATAAAATAGTTCCTCTGCCTGGGTGTTTTTTTGTTTACTTGAGGACTTTTGAGCTGCTAAGCCTTCCTTACTTGTCTTTCTGTAGTTGTCATGGCACCCCCCCCCCAACTAGCAGTAGTTTTACTTTATTTAATTTGAATAAGAAATTATGCTCTCTTTTTTTATTATTGTACATTAGGGAGAACAAGCTGTTTTTGTTTGCATGACACAGGAGAGGAGAAAACCGTTATGTTGTGCGGAACTGAAGAAAGTGAAGGACTTCTGTAACTCGTGTTTTTGTATTTTTAGTTGCCTGTGTGGAACCAAAAAAAGTGAAAGACTTATGTAACTCGTGTTTTTGTATTTTTAGTTGTTAAGCTCCTGTTTGGGTTAGCAGCGGTGGTGGCCAAAGCAATCACAGCTCCGATCCCTTACGCCGACTCGCAGCTCTTCTCTCCCTCTCTCTGTGCTGATGTGTTCCTGGTTGCTGCTGAGTTGCAAGCACGGCGTGCCCACTTGCTTGGTTTTAAGTTAGAGAGAGAGAGAGAGAGACAACAGGCGGTCAAGTTGCGAGAAAACAAGTCAGCTATTCAGCCGTACAGTACGCGGATGGGCTGGGATTATTATCCTGGTAGTTTTTTTTTTTTTATTATGCAAGTTGTGCATTTAATTTACATATGTTAAGCCTGGGAGAAGTGAGCCATGTGATGCCACTAAAGAAAAAAGAAGATGGCTGCTTTCTGTTTGCCAACGTTCTGATGTGGGCACCCTCACCAGTATTAATGCCCAGCTTATAGCCTGATCTTTTTACTGTGTTAGACATATTAACACACTCTTACGAACCAATAGGAATGCTTGCTTGCTGTCAGCCATTTCATAATTCTTTACAGCAGGTCAGTAAGTTGCAAGCACTCTGTGCAGACCCTAATTTCATGTTTCATAGGGATTAGGTGGGGCTTAGAACAAATGTGAAATTTTGACCTACAGTGGCCTCCTTATTTCTCATAAATCATTCTGTGACATTGCCTGTGTCCCTCCTCCCCACCACCCACCCAAAAAAACACACACTCCAGTGTAGTAGGGGAGAAACTTCTCAGCCTGGATGTCAAGAAGGCTTTGAGATTTTACATGCAAAGGACAGAAAAGTCCAGAACTGAAAACAGTTGTTTGTCACGTATGATGAGGTAGAATAGGTACTGTAAATCTGTTGCAGGCAGGGCTCAGATAAGGTGAGTACTGACCTATTTTACTCGCCTCATTTTAGGAAATACTCTTTAGAAATTTTTTTAATGAGTACCAATACTCACCCAACATTTGTAAATGTACCACATTCCGTAGGACAGTGCTTCATAACATAACTGATCATTCAAAATGAGCATTTTTTTTTCCAGATTTCCAGCACCTGTATGTATCCCAGTTTTATTTTAATCACTATGGTAGCTATGCACAAACGTGCGTAAAGTCTGTGGAAAACAGTCGTATCTGTGATGCGCAAGGCACAACCAATATGTGGCATTGATGAATGGCACTGCGGGACTCACGCACCCAGGGGGGCAGGACGACTGGGCATGCATAGCGGGATGCACACGCCTCAGAGGCGGTGCTAGGATATCCAGATCCTCCCCTTGACCCCACCATATACGGATATGGTACCCGCCCAGCGCAGTGGCACAGAAATGAATGCCGTGTAGTGCACCACGATGCACAGGATGGCGGATAGTGGAAGATATGCAGAGGGAAGCCTCACGCAACAGATGCAGGAGTAACAGGCCGGTCATGCAGGCAGACAGTGCTGTAGCAGATGGGATGGAGCACGGCCCCATGCCCCGTACTTCACTGGTGGCCAGGTCACTCTCATGGGAAGCGACATCAGGGAGAACTATAGCCTGCTGTATGGGTCCCAGTCCCTGACAGCTGCCCCCAAGGAGAAGGCACGGCTGTGGCTGGACATCCAGTCCAGCGTTAATGCCATCGGACCGGAAGCCAGGTCCATGACCGCAGTAAAACATAAATGACGCGACCTTTGTGCCGCAGTAAAGAAGGAGGTAGCTGCGGCCTCATGGGCACACCTGGGCACAGGAGGAGGACCCCCTAGTATAGATAGCCAGCTCACACCTATCGAGAGGATGGTGGCGGAGACTCTCACCGTTGTCGGTGTCCATGGTGAGGTGGAAGGTGTAGACACTGTGGAAGGTATGCATGTAATAATGGGGACACACAGGGATGGTGCACCATGCATGTAGTAATGGACCTGTATTGCATCCACAGACACAGCCACCGAGGCACAACTGCCCCCCCCTTGCAAACCCTGGACATGACGGCAGTGCCACAGGCACACAAAGCCAAAAGGCAGGAGGAGGAAGGGTCAGGTGGGTATGCATGCCACAGGCACCCCTGCATGTACGCATCATCTGTACACCCAAACGCTGTAGTAACATGCACGTATCCCCTACAGGTACTGAGATGGACACTGAGACTCAGATGGAGATTGATGCAGAGAGCACTGTGGTCCCACAGGATCAGGGCACTGAGGAGGTGGGTGATGTGCCAGCTAGAAGCATTGCCGGGCTGGTGTGGAGGCCATCCGCAGGACCGCAATGCTTAACTCCCACTGTGGTACAGTGCACACCCAGAGCCACCACCATACCGGACAGGATGACCATGGGAAAGAGGACCAGGACTGCTGTTCTGGAGCCATGCCATGATGACAGTGGTGAAGAAGGGCCATTGACACGGCTGCCCAGCCACAGCTGTACAAGTTCAAGTTTAACGTCAGGAATACTCCATTGAGCAGGCTCATTTACAAGGAGGTCCTGGAGGACATGCAGGAAATAACATTGACATAGAATACATATAATCTGTGTTTATATTTGAACAGTGCTCATAGGTCAAACAACATAAATGTACAATCAATTAAAAGATATCACATTAAGAATAATAATAAAATACGTCACGTTAACAAGGTATTGCAGTGGCAAACAGCACAGTTTGAACATATCAGTACTTCGCATTAGCATGATTTAGGTATCTGGACTATAATCAAGGAAGGGAGGGAATGGGGGGGGAAGTGCTGAGAGTAGGCAGGAAGAGAAGTGGCCTACAATAAGGTCAGAGGAAGAGGGATAGAGAGGAGGGAAGTGCTGAGAGTAGGCAGATTGTGAGATGGGATTGGCACGAGAGCATGGGTTGACAGTACAGCAGCAAGTTTGACAGTACAGCAGCAAGTAGGCAGGAATGGGGGTGAACAGAATGGATAGTAGATAGGGGGAAGGTAGACGTGTAGGATGCAGAGATGACGGTGAGGTCAGGGTGGAGGTTCTAGGCCACAGAGGTGAGGGATACTGGTTAGACAGCATCAGGAGTGGTTGCTACTTAGTGGTGATTGCAGGAGTCAATCAAAGTACTGTTGACTAGTTGTCTGAAGCTGTTTAGGGGGACTAGGGTATGAAGTTTGAGATAAGATTGGATTGTATTCCAAGCTACCAGGAGAGCGTGACTTATAGCCATGTTGCCAAAGCGTGTGTGGGAGTGAGGAACCTCAAGCGTAATGTAGGAGCGCTTCCGTAGGGAGTACGTGCAGGACACATTGTGAAAGAGATTAGTTAAGTAAGGAGGGAGCGTGGACATGACTGCTTTGTAGAGCCAGGTGAGAGAGTGGATGAGGCTTCTTATGGATAAAGAGGTCCACCCTAGGGATGCAAACAGGTCGCAATGGTGTGTGTGGCAGTGGGCATCGGAAATTAAATGGATCGCCCTATGGTAAAGTGTGTCTAGCTGGTGTAGCAGGGTATCATAGCAGTGACCATAAATTATGTCAGCATAATCAAGGAGTGAGATGAATGTTGTTTGTACTGACCGTAGCCTGGCCTCAGTGGGAAACATTGATTTGTTTCTGTAGAAAAATCCTATTCTCTGTCACAGTTTCTTTGTGAGAGGAGCGATGTGGGCAGCGAAGATTAAATGTTGATCAAGGTCACAACCCAAATATTTAAAATTGTTGACCACATCAAGGTAATCACCGAGAAGAGTTTTAATGGGGGGGTAGGGAGGTGAGCGCACTTGAAACAGCTGGCATATGTTTATGTAACCCCTAGGTGGCACTATCCTAAGGGCTACTACCCCCGCCTGCTTGGCTAGTAGCAGGTTAAGGGGCCTGAGTTCTGAAACAGGTGCCTCCACCCGGAGGTCAAGGTTGGTAGTGGTCAAGCTAACCTGGGCACAGCCCTCCGGGACATTGTAACCCCCCTCTTTCCCCTCTAGTGGCCTGAACACTGTACAGTAATCACTTTCACAATACCCCTGGTACACCACAAAAGTACCCACACTGTTTGCACTTACCACCAGGGCTAGTTCCTCTGGCTCGACCCTGGGGAACCCCTGTAGAACAAGGTTAAGCACATCAAATAGCAGCAGTACAGTATTTTGAGTGCAAACTGGAACCACAGTAGATTACATGCAGAAAAAGTTAGATCTGATTTATTCAGGGGACTTGAACAAGGGAGGGGCAAAATCAGGTTAATTAGCTTAGAGGTTATATCAGTCAAGCAGTTATGCATGCGCTTTGAGTTCCCCCACACAGTCCACCTCTGGGTACCCAGGTGGAGAAGAGATGAGCTAGCCAGGACAGTTGCCCGGGGTTGCAGCTAGTTGGGGCCCTGTGATGGAAAACACAACATCCACAGTACACAGTATTTGTAATCCGGAGCCAGAGTGCTCAGTTCATAAAGGAAACGAAACAACAAGACAATCAGATGACACACTCAGATTAAGCTGTTGTTGTAGGGAGCTACCCTGGTATTTACTCACGATACCCAAGACTGGACACAGGCTGGACGAAAATCAAGACTGAAAGTGGTTGATCTAGAATGCCAGGAGAAGCAGGGCCCACACAAATCGCAGCGGCGTCGTTCCTGTTCAAGCGTGGAGCAGGGGGCTGATCCCCAGCTAGGTCTCTTGTCGATGGCTTCTCTGTGCAGCGGGTAGTCTGGCTGGGCCAGTCTGGCAAAGCCCAGACCACATGGAGACAAGTTCGGCAACAGTCCGTTTTGGGCTGGATACAGCTTCCAGCAAGCAGAACACAGTTCACACAGTGGGGAACTAACTCACAACCCACTAGCAGCTCATAGCACATTTACATGTATGGGAATTCTACTGTACCAGGCAAAGCGCTCCCCGGACACAATCGCAAAGTCCCTGCACACACCGGGAGCTTTGGGGTAGCTGCAACTCCTGACATGCTGATTGAATTCAGCAAAAATATTCAGTCGTCTTCAGGTTGAGCCTGGCCCACTTCAGTAGCTTACTTTAGTCACACAAACTTGGATTTAGTCCAGAATAATTCTCTTCTCTCCTTCTCAGGAGCAGCACACCGGCATGCAGGCCAAAAACTTAGCCTTTTCAGAGTTCTCCCATGCGAATCCACTCAGGATAGCTGCTCAGAAACACTTCAGCTCCTTCTTGCTCAGCTTCCAGCTTAGATCTAACTGAAAAACTGCAAGCAGCCCGGGACTTCCCCAAGATCCAAAAGATTTGGTTGGCTGATTTAGCTGTCAGTCAAAGTGAGAGCTCCCCCTACAGTTGCAAAAAAAGCGCAAAAAGTTCAAACTGCAGTTCCTATAGATTTTGAATTCAGACAGTTCTTGCAGTCCGGCTACATTTTAGGTCCCACCAGAAATGATTGGTCCAATTTGCAGTCCAGGACCAAGATAGTGGAGACAAACAAAACAGTCCTTGCTACAAAGAAAGCAGGTTAGACAAACTACATTGTCTTTATCATGCTAAATGGTTTTCAGTAAATAGTTACATCTTTCAACAGAGCTCCCTCTCAAGATTACTTAAGCTGCAGTTAGGCAGCTCTTAAAGAGACAGTACACAGAGGCTATACAAGCTCTGGTAATCACATTTAACTGCTAAAATGCAGGACACCAGCCTGGCAGTGAGCATTTAGGCAAGCTCTAGGAAGACTTTTTGGGAACCCCCATTTGTAGGGGGGTTACATTTAGAATGGAAGTACATTACTTTTCTGGGGGGGTTGCATTCAGTAGGAGTTTTGATTGAACAAGATTGTATTGTAACAGGTCGAACTCTGACTGGAGCTCTCTGTGTACTTCGTCTACTGTAGGTCTGGAGAGATAGATCACTGTGTCATCAGCAAACGGATGCAATTTGGCTACATTTACATTATCACCAACTAAGTTGATATAAATCATGAATAGGAGAGGTCCAAGGATTGAGCCTTGGGGAACACCCCTCATGAGGGGAAGGAGCAGGGATAGAGAACCGTCCCCTTTGACTTGCTGAAATCTATTTTTTAAATAGCTATTAAACCATAGTAGTGATGCCATGGCAATGAAGCACATCAAGGAGCAAACTGTGGTTGACTGTGTTGAAAGCTTTGCTTAAGCCCAAAAATACAGCCCCTGTAACTTGTCTGTTATCCATAGTGAGGAGCCAGTCATTCGTAAGTGAGGCTAGAGCAGAGGTGGTGCTGTGTGCTGGTCTAAAACCAGACTGAACTGGGTTTAATAAGTTGGACTTATCAAGGTACTCTCTGATTTGAACATTTATTAGTTTCTCAAGGAGTTTGGAAAGGAGGGGTAGAACTGATATTGAGCGGTAATTGTTAAGGTCCATAGGGTGTCCTGATTTGAACAAGAGAAGCACCTGTGCTATTTTCCATACATCCGGTATGGTGTTGGACCATATTGAAAGGTTAAACAGGTGTAGGATAGGAGCTGTTAAGAACCTGGCACTAATTTTAAGGAAGAAAGGGCCTATATCATCAGCTCCTGCTCCCTTCTTTGTGTCTTAAGTTGAGTAGAAGATCTTCTACTTCCTTATAGTGGAAAGGAGTGAAAGAGAAGATATACTTAGACTGGATCGGTGATCGCTTGGGTAGATTGGAGGCGAGAGTTGCAGCTTTAAAGTAGTCGAAGGCTAGGCCTGCTGTTGAAAAATGGTCATTAACGCTATGGAGGATATCTGATTTATCAGATAAGGCTTTGCCTTTAAAGGAGACCTTACCAGGTAATGAGGAGGATGGTTTGATACCTTCAGCCTGGCTAAGTATGTGCCAGAACTTACCGGGATTACCTTTGGTGAAAATGAAGGTGGATAAGTAATAGTTTGCTTTGGAGGCCCTGATCTTTTTGGTGCAGTCGTTGCGGCATGCTCTGAATGCAGCCCAGTTAGAGGGGAGTTTTGACCTTCTGGCTGTAGTGCATAGACGATCCCATTCTTTTAGTGCAGTCTTTAACTCAGCAGTGAACCAAGGGCAGGAGTGTTTCCTAGTTCTGCATTTAATTTGTGGGGCGTGCGTGTTAATGAGAATGCTTAGTATACGATTAAAAGTAGAGGCCATGTCATTGATGTTTGTTGCTAGGTAGAGAGGTCGGACCAGATTATGTTTCTGAGGTCTGTTAGGTAATGGTTTAAGTTGAATTTGCCAAGGCTTTGTTTCCAAGTGAAGGTAGCGGATGGTTTGGCAGGAGGCTGACTTCTGATGCAGGCCACAGCACAATGGTCGGTGACATCATTATGGAATTCAACTGTATGGGTAATCTTATGCTGTCTGTTAGTAAGAATTAGGTCAATAACTGAGCCGTTAGCAGGTATTTTAGGCTTGGAGCGAGTAATCTCTGTTATCAACTGGTCAAAATCCACTTCATCACAGAACTCTTAGCTGCTGGCACTTATTGCTAGATTTTTGCCAGTCGATATTCATGTCACCAAGTATGATCATTTTGTTTTGTTAAGTGTCAGAGGTAGCACGTAAAGTAGTTCAGGAGCTCCATACCTCCAGAAGGTGGCCTATAGCAGCATATTACTGATATGGTTTCATATGTAGATAGGGAAAGGTTTAGTGTTGAGACCTCAAATTCCCCGTGCAAGTGATCAGTGGTAATGTTAGATACAGTGTTTTTTTTTTTTTCCTTGACGTAGATTGCTACACCCCCTTCCCTTGTTAGCCTGTTGCTACGGAAGAGGTTGTATGAGGGTAATGATAGTACAGAATCAGGGGTGGAATTTTTTAGCCAAGTCTCCGTAACCACTAGAATGCTTGGAGCTATATGAGAGACCAAGGTGTGGACGAGATCTAGTTTTTCAGAAGGCTGCACACATTGAAGTGCAAACATTTTAAGCCTTTGGTGGCAGCGAAGTCAGATGGTGAGGCAAGTGGATGTGGGGAGTCCAGGATTTAACTCAACATTGCCTGCACAAATTAGCACCAGGAAGATTATGTACTTATTCCACCTGTAGAGTAGCTTAATTTTGGAGGAATTCAGGCATTTTTGTATGGGGAGGATGTGAGGAGTGGAAAAGCCAGTATGGAAAAGGAGGGAGGGGTAAATGGTGTAGAAGATGAAAGTTGCTTGTGTAACCCCAAGGTGGCGCTATACCAAGGGCTACTACCCCTGCCTGCTTGGCTAGTAGCAGGTTATGGGGCCTGGGTAATGAAACAGGTGCCTCCACCCGGAGGTCAGGGTTGTTAGTGGTTAAGCTAACCTGGGCACAGCCCTCCGGGACACTGTAACTCCCCTCTTTCCCTTCTAGTGGCCTGAACAATATACAATAATTACTTTCACAATGACCCTTATTCACCAGGCAATTACTCACACTGTTTGTACTTACCACCAGGACTGGCTCCTCTAGCTTGACCCTGGGGACCCCCTGCACAGCAAATAGCAACAGTACAATACTTTTGGCACAAACTGGAACCACAGTCAGGTTAAATGCAAACAAAGTTAAATTTGATTTATTCAGGGGACTTGAACAAGGGAGGGGCGTAATCAGGTTGATTTGCTTAAAAGCTATATTAATCAGACAGTTATGCATGCAGTTCAGAGTCCCTACATAGTCACACAATTTGGGTACCCAGGTAGGAAACCGGTGGGCTAGCCAGGAACGTTGCAGCTGGTTGGGGCCCTGTGATGGAAGAAAGCAACATGCACAACACACACTATTTGTAATCCAGAGTCGGAGGGCTCAATTCGTGAAAGAAAAGGCAACAAGACAATTAGATGACAACACTTTCTGATTTAGCTGTTTTTGCAGGGAACTACCCTGATGTTTACTCATGATTCCCAATACTGGACACAGGCAGGACGGAATTGAGACTGCAGCCTGTTGAGTCGGAGTGCCCAGAGAAGCAGGGCCCACACGAATCACCGAGGTTGTTCCTGTTCAAGGCGTTGAGCAGGGGGCTGATCCCCAGGCCGGTCTCTCATCAATGACTTTCTGTGTGTAGAAAGTATTCTGGCTGAGCCAGTGTAGCAGGGCCTAGGCAAACAGAAATGGATACGGATTCAGTCCGTGGAGCTGGATACAACCTCCAGCAAGCAAAACACAGTTCAGACATACAGTGGGGAACCAAATCACGACCCACTACAAGCACACAGCACATTCACATGTTAGGAAATTCCACTGTACCAGGCAAATGGCTCTCCGGTTGGAATTACAGAGTCTCTGCTCAATCCAGGAGTTTAGAGGTAGCTGGAAGTCCTGACAGGCCGATCGCATTCAGCAAATCTTCGGTCTTCTTCAGGTTAAAGTCTGGTCACAATTCAGTGGCTTAATTCGCTCTCTAAATTCGGATTCAGTCTGAAAAAAAAAGCATAAGTTCCCTCTCAGGGACAGCAGTCAGTCATGGAGGCCAAACTCAGGCCTTTCCACATTTCTTCCATGCGAATCCACTATGGATTGCTGCTCGAACTATCTCGAGCTGTTACTTCTTCACTTCCCAACTCAGATCTAACTAAAACTGCTAGCAGTGTGGGACTTTCCCCAAGATCCAAAGGGTTTGGTTGGCTGATCTGTCTGTCAGTCACAACAAGGGCTCCCCCTCCAGGTTATTTTAGGTACCAAAAGCCCAAAACTACAATTCCTACAAGTTTTAACCCCACCAAGCCCCTGTAGGCAGGCTCCATTTTGGAGTCCCAAATGTACCGATTGGCCCATTTCAGCAGTCCAGGACCAAGATGATGGAAACAAACAAAACTGTCCATGTTACAAAGAAGGCAGGTTAGAACAAACTGCAATTACTACTACTCTAACAAAATGATCAGCAAACAAGTACATCTTCTAACAGAGCTCTCTCTCAGATTAATTATGACTGCAATACAGGCAGCTCTTAATGAGACAGTACAGAGGCTATATAGGCACTCTCTGGCAATACATTTAAACTGCTAAAATGCAGGACACCAGCCTGGCAATGAGCATTTAAGCAAGCTCAAGGAAGACTTTTCTGGAACCCCCAGTTGTGGGGGGGGGGTTACACCCTTCCCTGCCTGGAGAAAACTTGGTGTCCGCATCAAGTCTGTACCATCACACTACTGAAAATGCAATATAAATGAGACATATATATCATTAGCCTGTTACATTACTATACACTTCAATATACTTCACATTACTACATCCATATTGACAATACTTATGCATGTTTCATACAGATAATTCTGATTTCACTATGATTAACATATTAGTAACATCGCAATACTGATTCACATAATAACTTATTGTACATTAAACAAGGTAAGAGGGTGCCCTTCCCTATCAGCTAACTTGGGGCTGGATGGGGCAGGGGCATCATGGTGAGAGGGAAAAACAAATAATCTGGAATTGGCCGTCAAGCTCAATTTGGGCAGTGAGCTTGGTGAGATGTAAACCCCTTTGTGAACCACATTGAGAGGCAAATCCACTGGCCTCCCAGGGGACCCATAACTAAAGCATAGTACTGGCTTGACTGCTTGGCCAGTCTTTCTGGGGGGAGCAGCCACAGTCTCTGTACTTTCAGTACTAACTTTGGAGCTTTCATCACTTGTGAGGGGTGCCTCTGCATGGATGGGAATGTCCAAACTGGGAGCACCATCAATTCCTTGCTCTGTAGGCTCTGTTTCTACAACACTTTGCTCATTATTATCCTCTGACAAAGGCCCAGGTTGCTAATTTTTAGGAGGGTATGTCACAATTAGGCTTTGTGGCACTGAAGGGGGGCTGTCAACACTCTCACATTGTTCTTCAGGTTCTGGTGTGTCACCAGGGAGACTCAGACCCTTCTTCGGGCAATTCACACAGTTCCACAAAACACAGAGAGTCCGCAACCTCAGATGTGATGCTTTGCCTCACTTTCAGGAGCATTGACTTCAAAGTCTGACTGGAGGTTAGGCAGTCAGGAGGCCCAGCTTCATCCCCACAATTAGTGATAGGGTTACCTTGAAACAGCTGACTCAATTCATAGGAGGGGTAATAGGCATTGTCACACTCACGATCGTCAGAGGTGGACTGACAGTCACTATCATTCTGGGCCTGCTGCGGGGGAAACCTTAACTCTGTAACTACTGGGGTAGGTTGACTCTGTCTCTTTTTTGCAGCAGCACGAGTCACCGGCCCAGGGGAGGCAATGTCTGTTGGCTCAGTTTCAATAATAACTTGGCCGATAGGCAGCAAGTAGTTACGGTGCATGGTCTTGACAGTTTTGGAGTTATTCTCTGGACGTACCTTGTATACTGGTAGATCATCCAACTTTCCAACTACTACATGAGGAAGATGGTGTCACCTTTCAGTAGTTTTGTGCTTGTGATGTAGTCCCAAATTGTGTAACAACACATGGTCTCCGGGCCGTAGCTCTTGAGCCTTTACTTTCTTGTCATGCCTCTCTTTGTTGGCGAAATTTCTTTTAGTGGCCATTGTCTGGGCCAGTTGATATGCATGGTTCAATTGAGCTTTCAATTTCCTTACATACTGCAGGTAGTTTTCAGCTCGGACCCCATCTGGAGAGACCCCAAAACAGACATCAGCTGGCAGGCGGGCCTCCCTACCAGACATGAAGCGGTAGGGGGAGAACCCAGTAGCGTCATTTGTGGTGCAATTGTACGCGTGTACCAAGGTGCTAATCTGCTGGCTTCACTTATGCTGTCTTTTGGGTGGAGGGTGCCCAGCATGTCTAGAAGGGTGTGGTTAAAACGTTCTGGTTGAAGGTCCCCCTGCGGGTAATAGGGGGTGGTTCTTGACTTCTGCACCCTCCATAGAGAGAGCATTTCTTTGATTAGCCAACTTTCAAAGTCTCTTCCTTGGTCAGAGTGGATCAGCTGGGGGGCACCATGGTGGACAAAGAAATTTTCCACTAGCGCCTTGGCCACGGTAGAGGCCTTTTGATCTTCAGTTGGAAAAGCTTGTGCATACCATGTGAAATGATCCGTAACCACTAACACATTGCCAATATTCCGCTGATCAAGTTCTAAACACAGAAAGTCTGTGCAGACCAGTTCCATGGGGGTGCTGGCAGTAATATTGACAAGGGGTGAAGCCCTCTGAGGCAGGGCTTTCCTTTGCAGGCAACAACTGCAGGTCTTTACATGGTGTTCAACATCGGCCCCCAACTTGGGCCAGTAGAATCGAGATCATACCAGGTCAAGAGTTCTGTCAATACCGAGGTGCCCCATTTGATTTTGGAGGGACCTCAGTACCAAATCTTTAAAGGCCGTGAGCAGGACCAATTGCTACTTGTCTACTCGACCACTGCGATCCACTGTCTTTCTGTATAACAACTGATTGTGTAACTTCAACCTGGGGCCTTCTTTAAACAATAGGGCAGTTCGCAAGTCAGGGGAACGCCACTGGAACACATCTTTCCCCGCACACAGGGCATCAAGTGCTGGCTGAATCATAGGATCTTGGGACTGAGCCCACTGGATGCTGTCATTGTCAAACTGAGGTAGTGCACTAATATCTAGAGCAGAGAAATGGCAATAGGCAGCTGGTATGCAGGTATTAGGAGGGCCCAAGCAATCTACTAAACAGTCCACTGTGTCCGTAGACATCTGTTCATCTCTATCAAACTTTTGGCACAATGCTTGGATGTCAGGTTCAGACAACCTGACCCAATCACTATTGGAGACTGGCCTTCGTGACATGGCGTCAGCATCAATATGGTTCAGTCCTGGCCTGTATTCGACAGCATAATCATAGGTTGATAAAGCAGAGAGCAACCGGTGCCCAGTGGCGTCCAGCATAGCTGAAGTCTGTACATAGGTTAATGGGTTATTGTCGGTTTTCACCAATATCTTTGCCCCATAGAGGTACTCATGAAACTGGTCAACAATGTCCCAGTTTAGGGCAAGGAACTCCAGCTTGTGCACAGGATAATTTCGTTCTGACAGGGTCAAGCTCCTGCTGCCAAAAGCCACTGGTCGCAAACCATCCTCATGGACTTGATACAGCACAGCTCCTAGGCCTTGCAGACTAGCGTCCGTATGCAGCACATAGGGCTTGGTAGGGTCAGCATAGGCAAGGATGGGGGCGTGGGTGAGCTGGTATATGACTTCGTGGAAGGTTGCTTCACATTTGGGTGTCCAGTGGGGCCCAAAAGGTTCACCTGTTTGTAAGTATACTTTCTCGGGTTCTTTGACAGCTCTTTCTTGTTATTTACAGTTGGTAGGGGGGGTGACCCTGGGTGAGATGCAGGAGTGGGCACATCACCTTGGAATAGTCTTTTATGAACCTGCGGCAGTAGCCACAGATCCCCAGGAAATGTTGTAGTTCTTTCAAGTTATGGGGCTTGGGCCAAGTAGTCAGTGACTTGACCTTACTGGGATCAGTCTCTATCCCTTCTGCACATACTGTGCTCCCCACATACTTCACGGAGGATTGAAAAAACTCGCACTTGTCAGTGGACAGCTTGAGGCCGAAGTCTTCCAATCGGTCTAGGACTTTAAACAGTCGGGTCTCATGCTCCTCTAATGTGTGTCCGAACACAATGACATCATCTAGGTACACTAGGCATTCCAGCAAGTTCATATCTCCCACTGCACATTCCATCAGTCGCTGTAAGGTGGCCGGGGCACCTGAAATCCCCTGTGGCATTCTCAGGAATTCGTAGAACCCCAAAGGACAGATGAAGGCTTTTTTCTCACTGTCCTCTGTGGCCATCGGAATCTGGTAATATCCGCTGCAAAGATCCAATACTGAGAACCATTTGCTCCCATTCAAGCAATCCAGGGCATCTTGTATATGGGGCATGGTGTATTGATCTGGAACGGTCCACCGGTTCAGGATTTGATAATCTACACATATCCTCACCTATGCATTCTTCTTACGCACAAACACAGTGGGAGAGGCATATGGGCTCCTTGATTCCTGTATCATGCCAGCAGCGAGCATCTCCTGCAGGTGTCTCCTCACGTCATCTATGTCCGCTGGGACAAGGCATCGGGATCTCTCTCGAAATGGCCAGTCATCATGCAGGCGTATATGATGCTATGCACCCTGGACACACCCCACGTCCCATTCTTTTAACGTAAACACTTGGTCTCTCTGGGCGAGTTTCTTGCTAATCCTAGCCTTCCATTCAGCTGGCATCCGGGAATCACAAAGTCAAATAAGTCCAGGGTCACTCTCTCCTTTTGGCCAGAGTACTTGTTATTGGGTAATACTGCAGTGTCTGTGCAGCGTACTGTAGCTAGAGTGCACCCTCTGTTCACCCGGACCTCCCGATCTGACACATTTTGAATCTGGACCATCACTCGTCATGCTTAGGCATGGGCATGGGCAGGCAAGATGCTAGGTTTAACCAATAATCCTTCTGGCAACTTTCCATCACCTGGTGCATCCAACATTAGTATTTTGTTCTTTACGTTTTTCTTTAGGCGGACTTCTCCATGGATTGTGCACTGGGCATTGGGGGCTAATACCAAGGAGTCAGGTTCCTTTTTCCACACTAGCCCCACTGGCTCATCTTAATTGGGTTTCTGTTGTAAGTCATATGCCCTTTTTACTAAGGCTGGAATTCTTAGGGACTGTCCAGTCAGTTGCCCTTGTTTCTCATGGCAGAGTTGTGCTAGTCTCCCAAACTTGTGGGCATTTGTTCCAATTAACAGGGGAACCCCATCATACAGTCCGGTAGGGGGGACACACTATTGCCATTGTCTCTGCTTGCTTCTCTACACCAGTTACAGTTGCAGGAAAAGACAACCAGAGGCGGACATATACTAATTAGGGATAAGACTTGTCGCTCAGCCCCCACACATGTAGGCCTTCCAGGGATTGTAATGGCACATCAGATAAGTGTTTGTCATAGCAGTCCTGAAATACAGTGGTCACTTGCGACCCACTGTCAAGCACAGCCTGAGTAGGAATACCATTCACAGCCACAGTAGTCTTCATTGAAGGGCCACCTATTTTGGACCAGTCTGGAGGGACAACGGCAGGGGCCTGGACAGATGATTTAGCCACAGAGGGGTTTGAGTTAGGATGGCCGGAGCCTTCACTGCGGTCATTTCGTGCACCCCTTGACCACTGACTCGTTTTACGAAGCTCTCCTTGAAGCCAGTTCACCACTCTAAGTCCTTCTGAGACCGGCATTCCCTCTTCATATGGCCATCCTTGCTGCAATTGTGACAAATGACAGGCTCTCGGAGCATCCTTGGGGAAAACATAGTAGGGGATGCTGGAGCATTGATGAGAGATTGTGATCTGACTTCTGCTGGTAGTGTACCATGTCTCAAAAGTTCCTTTAGGGTGGCAGTCAATTCCTTGAGCTCAGCCGAGAAGTCACCCTCAGTAAAGGATGCCTGAGGGTGCACCCCCAACCCCATAACAGTCACGTCCTGACAAGGGCCAGGGTCTCTGTCAGCAGGGGATACCTCAGCGAACGCACTCGGTTGTACTTTTCTGACTTCCTTCAGCAACTCCTCCATCCACCGTTTAGCCCACGGCGGGACACTCGTAGTGGTCTCCATTTCGAAAGGGCCTTCCAGTGCCATGATCACTTGGGCTGCACTCACCCCATAATTACAATCTCCCTCTTCACCTTCTACCTCCTGGAGTTCTTTTTTCAAGTCACGGTAGTCAGGTGGGTTACCTCTCCTATCCTGGAGCCTTAACTGGATGATCTGCAGTTTAGAACGCTTAGCATGTTGCAGTATGTGCCCCAATCTCACACGGTTCAAATCACTGGCGGCTAACCCACCTTTCCATTAAGCTTTCTGCAGAGCTCTTTCTAGGTGAGTAACATACACAGACAAACTTTCCCCCTTCCATTGTTTGGTACCTTGGAATTTTCACATCAAAGTCTCCCCTGACTCAGTGCTCCCAAAATTGCCTTCAAGTACTGATAGGTACTTCTGAGCAGATGCATCAGGATTCGTGGACCTCAAAAATGTAATGGCTTCAAGGGCGGGGCCCCTCAAACTTTCTATGATTCTTTTCCACTTCTCAGCCTCCGCACACTGCCACTCTGGTACCAAGGGGGCAACATAGTCGATCCAGGTCTCCCAGTCATCCTCCCCTGGTGGGTGGGGAGGGTGCCCAAGAAGATTCTCAGCCTTCGGTAGGAGTCGTGACTAATGGTGGGTACAGATAGAGGGTCCAGCATTGGCATGGGTATAGAAGGCAGGGCAGTAACAGTTGCTGGAGTGGGAGGGGGTGTTGGGGAAGGAACACCCCCAGGAGGCAGGAATAGTTTCTTGAAGTCCTCTGTGGTTTTCCCCTTCCTCCAGCAACAACTTAGCAAATTTCTCCTCAAAAGTTTCAGATAATGGTGGGAGCTCATCCTCCCCAGGGTCTTTGCTGTCTTTTGTTATCACTCTCCAGGTGGCTAGGACCCCTTCTGAGGCAATATTATGTGGCACTCTAGAGCTGTCCACGAGGTCACTACACTCTACGAAGAGAATGTTTGGGCGATCAAATCAGCCTGTCGACCCACCACCACAGGGTTTTTTAAATATTCAACTTTGGAGAGTGCTCCCTCTACAGTGTCCTTACTCGTACCCAGGGGAATATCCAGTATAAGCAGAGCATTTTGGGGGTCAATCTCCTGCCCAGTACACCACCCCACCAACTGGTGTACAGCCATTTCTACTGGGGTGTCCATTAATCTTTAACAATAATTCGTAATTTTTGGCCACTAGAAGGCACAAAATCCCAGCGGTGAGCCTCCAAAATGTAAACCCTAGGTGGTGCTATCCCAAGGGCTACTACCCCTGCCTGCTTGGCTAGTAGCAGGTTAAGGGGTTTGGGTAATGAAACGGGTGCCTCCACCCGGAGGTCAGAGTTGTTAGTGGTCAAGCTATCCTGGGCACAGCCCTCCGGGACACTGTAACCCCCTCTTTCCCTTCTAGTGGCCTAAACAATATGCAATAATTACTTTCACAATGACGCTTATTCACCAGGCAATTACCCACACTGTTTGCATTTACCACCAGAGCTGGTTCCTCTAGCTTGACCCTGGGGACCCCCTGTAAAACAAGGTTAAGCACAGCAACTAGCAACAGTACAATACTTTTGGCACAAACTGGAACCACAGTCAGGTTAAATGCAAACAAAGTTAAATCTGATTTATTCAGGGGACTTGAACAAGGGAGGAGCGTAATCAGGTTGATTTGCTTAAAAGCTATATTAATCAGACAGTTCTGAACAAGGGAGGAGCGTAATCAGGTTGATTTGCTTAAAAGCTATATTAATCAGACAGTTATGCATGCAGTTCAGAATCCCTGCACAGTCACACACTCTGGGTACCCAGGTAGGAAAACGGTGGGCTAGCCAGGAATGTTGCAGCTGGGTGGGGCCCTGTGATGGAAGAAAGCAACTTGCACAACACACACTATTTGTAATCCAGAGCCGGAGGGCTCAGTTCGTGAGAGAAAAGGCAACACGATAATCAGATGACAACACTTTTAGATTTAGCTGTTGTTGCAGGGAGCTACCCTGATGTTTACTCACGATACCCAATACTGGACACAGGCAGGACGAAATTGAGGCTGGAGTGCCCGGAGAAACACGGCCCACATGAATCACCCAGGTGACATTGATGTTCAAGGCATTGAGCAGGGGGCTGATCCCCAGGCCAGTCTCTCATCGATGACTTTCTCTGCATAGCAGGTATTCTGGCTGAGCCAGTGTAGCAGGGCCCAGGCAAACAGAAATGGATATCTATTCAGTCCATGGAGCTGGATACAGCCTCCAGCAAGCAAAACACAGTTCAGACACACAGTGGGGAACCAAATCACAACCCACTATAAGCACACAGCACATTCACATATAAGGAAATTCCACTGTACCAGGCAAATGGCTCTCCGGTTGCAATTACAGAGTCTCTGCGCAATCTGGGAGTTCAGAGGTAGCTGGAAATCCTGACAGGCCGATCGCATTCAGCAAATCTTCGGTCTTTTTCAGGTTAAAGCCTGGTCACAATTCAGTGGCTTAATTTGCTCTCCAAATTCAGATTCAGGCCGAACAAAAAAAGCACAAGTTCCCTCTCAGGGACAGCAGTCAGGCATGCAGGCCAAACTCAGGCCTTTCCACAATACTCCCACGTGAATCCACTATGGATTGCTGCTCAAACCATCTCGAGCTGTTACTTCTTCACTTCCCAACTCACATCTAACTGAAACTGCAAGCAGTGTGGGACTTTCCCCAAGATCCAAAGGGTTTGGTTGGCTGGTCTGTCTGTCAGTCACAAGGGCTCCCCCTCCAGGTTATTTTAGGCGCCAGAAGCCCAAAACTACAATTCCTACAAGTTTTGGTCCCACTAAGCCCCTGTAGGCAGGCTCCATTTTGGAGTCCCAAATGTACTGATTGGCCCATTTCAGCAGTCCAGGACCAAGATGATGGTAACAAACAGAACTGTCCATGCTGCAAAGAAGGCAAGTTAGAACAAACTGCAATATTATTACTACTCTAACAAATGATCAGCAAACAAGTACATCTTCTAACAGAGCTCCCTCTCAGATTAATTATGACTGCAATCCAGGCAGCTCTTAAAGAGACAGTACACAGAGGCTACACATGCACTCTCTGGCAATACATTTAAACTTCTAAAATACAGGACACCAGCCTGGCAGTGAGCATTTAAGCAAGCTCCAGGAAGAATTTTCAGGAATCCCCATTTGTGGGGGTTACTTATATGACGTGAGTTTGGGGCAGTGAGCTGTGGGGCTATCAACGCATGACCAGGCCTACATGGAGGCCCAGTATCCTGAGCTACACCAGCTGGAGATGGATAGGCTGGAGGCGCAGTGGCAGGAACACCTAGGTGCTCATCGCCCTGATGGAGGAGGTGCGTGGCATGCGCCGCGGCATAGATAGGTGCTCCGACACATAGGAGCAGCTACTGGAGCACCTACTGGGTCGCCATGCACAAAACGGTCAAGCGCCACGCATGGCAGATGCCAAAACCCAGTGGTCCTCTTTCATGATCTGGCCACACAGCTGTGCACAGCGGCCAGGATACAGGAGATTATGGCACAGCATGTGAGTACAGCTGCCATCCCAGACACATAGGCCCACAGCACCCAAGCAGCAGACACCGACGTGGAAAGCACACAGGGGGAGATGCACAGTGGTGGATCCAGCCAGTTTGCACCTGACAGGGATGCCTTGGATGGATTAGCCATGGACCACTCACAGGGTGGCGGGTGGCCCCGCGGCACGACATGCTAACATGGAAGCACAGGGATACTGGGGACAAGGGTGTCTGCACGTATCCGGGTGAAGCTGAATGAGCCGCTTGCACATTAGTACAGCCATGCAACATCGTCTTGCACTTGGTATGTGCCTGCACATGGGGTGGTCATGGTTGTCTGGCCCCACACCCTTGGGCACGGCACACAGCACCCACACATGACTGTATCAAACAACCGACACATGAATGTACCATACACCACCCCCAAGTATGTACCACACACACACACACAGAGCATACGTCAGCACAGACCTGTCCCTGGCACACGGGTGCCCCCTCCCACCCAGCGCACATGAGATGCACGGCACACCGTGTAGGACACAACTGTACATGCAATGCCCATGCACGAGTGCACCCAGTGAGTGGTAACATCATTGTGCACCCGTACCCCACGGCAGACACAACACACACAGTTGCTGATGCTGACATGTGCACCAGTGTCCCACAAGCGGATGCCCACAGCAGTTGGACATGCCACATCCGGGGGCACATGCTGTGGCACATGCCCTGCAGCACTGCGGCAGATCCATGGCAGCACACTATCACTGGAATGCCCATTCGACCAATGCAACCTGTGCCGCTCAGTCACCCACTGTCCGCAGTTCACGGGACAGCTCTGCAACAGCCTCTTTGTTCGGCGGGTCTCCATGAGGATCCTCTGGCTTGGGCACATTTCCACGTTTCCCCCAGATTATTGAGCATGGCGCACAGGTGAACATCCTGCATGCCCTGCTGGGGGCCAGTATAATAGTCCCCTCAGTATGGTCCAGGCATCGAAAGTGCATCTTCAATAGCCCAGTGGTCCTCTCCAGGATGCACCTGATTTTACAATGGGTATGGTTAGAGGCCTCTTCCGCTGCTGTGGTCAGAGCTAGTATTGGTGTCATCAGATACAGGTGGAGTGGGTATATGCTGTCACCTGTAAGAGGTGAGAGATCAAGTACTGTGACATGTATACTTATAACTGGTTTGTAGGTACACTAACTGTGACAGTGCCCTACTCACCCAGCAGCCAGACGTCCAGTCATCTGCCACGCAGTATGGCACCAAGTCATGAGGTGTCCAGTATGTAGACATCATGGCATGATCCTGGGTACTTCGCACATGTTTTGTGAAGATGCCTGGCAGTTTAAACTGTATAAGCTCTTTCTGTTTCGGTATGCCTCTTCGTGCTCTGATGGGGTCAGTATAGCAATGTGCGTGCCGTCTATTGTGCCGTGCACGTTCAGCATGCCATGCATGGTGTAGAAAGCCTGCTTCATGGTATGTACATCCAGAGCCATGGGGAATTTTATATGGACGTGTGCAAACGGGGCATCAGTTACCTGAGCCACTGCCCAGGACATGGACGACTGGCATACACCAAAGAGCACCCAGTAAACACTCGCAGCACTGGCACAGCCTCCATGCTCATCCCCAGGGTCAAGCAACCCTGGCACAGAGGTCATTCATGGTCATGGCCCTCACCTTCTACAGTGCCCTCCCTCCATCTGTCACTAGCCTCACCAAACTGGGTCCTTTCAAGGCGGCCCTTAGAAACCACCTCCTCACCACCCGCTCCTGCACCTCCCCTTAGCCGTAGTATCAGCTACCTGACAGCCCAAGCATGTAAGCATTCAAACTGCCTATGAATATTGCTGTGACAAAGTCTGATCTCTCCTGACTGCACGGTTTCCTCTGTTTATGACTAGTCCCTTTGTCACAGGGACCATGCTTAGCTAACCTCTTGTATAGGCCACATTCTTCTGTGTTGCTAATATAAAACTGTATCTATGTAACTATGTTTTTTCCCTGCCCTGCTTAGTTAACATCTTATATAGGCCATATCCCCCTTCTGTATCTGTTTAAATGTTCACTCTGTACCTGCATTAATGTGTATTGCTTTGTAAATGACGTGGAGCCTTTGGAAATGAGTCTATGACACAAAGGTTTGTAATTCCGATATTCTAAATAAATAAATAAAAATGCATCGCCTGTCACATGCTGGAAGGAGCCAGTCGCATAGTACGCCAGGGTGCGTAGCACCTTTGTCTCGACCAACATCCCCCTTGACTGCCGTGTCTGGGGGCCAGTGTTACCACAGACCATGTCACACAGCTGTGTGATTGTGGCCCTTGGGAATCGGAACCGCTCGATGCAGTGTGTGTTCGTCATGGTGGCTGCATCTAGCCATGGTCTGAACACCCGTGGCCATGGGCCTTGATGCCTCTGCATCTCGTCAAATAGTAGGTGTACATGCATCAGTACTACGGGACACTTCCTTCAGCCTGTTACCATTTCTGGTCAGCCCGTGCACCCACTGAAGCATCCCCACTTATACTGCCCAGTTCATCTGTGTGCACCTTTAAGTGGTAAAGATAGAGGGGGGACGGCTCAGGGGTAATGTGAGGAAATTTTTTTTCTCGGAGAGAGTGGTGGATACATGGAACAGCCTTCCTGAGGAGGTCGTTGGGTCTAAAACAGTGGGGGGATTCAAACATGCATGGGACAGACACAAGGCAATTATAGTGGGGCATTGCAGGAAGTAGGCTGTTGGTTAACTAGAATCTGCAGCTTATCCAGTAGGTAGGGAAATGGGCAGACTGGGTGGGCCAAGTGGTCCTTATCTGCTGTCAAAGTCTGTGTTTTTATGTTTCTGTGTTTCTATGGGCGTGTTGCGACTCATGTGCAGAACGCCTTGACCTGTGCATACTGTGTTGCCAGAATCTAACAATTCGCAGTACAGCTTCTGTCATGTCCAGGGTGGTGGTCGTGTGGCTACACGGGCGGGGGCAACATGGGTGCTGGTGCATGTGTCCCACGTGTGTGCCACACACATTGCATGCATGCTGGCTCACCAGTTAGCTGCTGTGCAGGTGGGGGGGCACTGATGGCGTGCATGCCCCTATCCACATGGTTCCACCGATGTGGTCCAGCTCTTGTGCACTGGGGCCCATTGAGGTGTGTAGGGTGGGCGGATGTGTGTTCCTTCACACAGGGCCAATGGGTTACTGCCATGCACAGGGGGTATCCTGCCAGCCGTCTCCGCTACAGCAGCCCTGACCCTGCCATAACTGTACGCACTTGCCACCACACACCTGGCTGTCGTATATGGTTTTGTGCATGCGCACAGGGTCCACCTGCATGCAGCACTTCGCAGCCATGCCCCCGCAGATATGCCATGCATTGCAGCCATGGAGCTGTGTGCGGGTGGGCTACGTGGGCTCCCATGTGCCCTCTGTGCATGTCTCGGCATCAGGACTTGCATGTGGTTGCTGCATAGCTGCTTACGCGCACTCGCTATGCACGCCAGCACACCC
Organism: Neoceratodus forsteri; assembly: GCA_016271365.2. Classification (NCBI taxonomy): domain Eukaryota; kingdom Metazoa; phylum Chordata; order Ceratodontiformes; family Ceratodontidae; genus Neoceratodus; species Neoceratodus forsteri. The sequence goes on along the minus strand of CM057454.1, from coordinate 969,761,191 downwards.
AGCATTGGCTTCGTGCATAGGGCCCTATACTTTAAAACTGGAGAGTGAGTTTATCACAGCATGTGGCAGTAAACATCAGACGAGGCAAATTTACAGGTTTGAAACGCATCTTGGTGTGACATTTATTTTTCAAAAGTTCAAAAAATAATAAATGAGAACAAAAGAAAATTGCACAGAAAATCACTACTTAACATCAGTAGTTTCTCACATAATACAGTCCTTGATCTTAGAGCTCCTAAGACCCTTCTCAGCTGCATTCAACAGCTTGTCTACAGTAGCAGTAGAACCTTTCTCCTCTCTCTCAGGGCTTAGCCCCACTGGGCTGAACTGAAGTGAACTTAGTGAAGAGGGTTTTTATATCTTTTAGTGGGGTCACCTGACTAAGCCCTAACTGTATTTACAAGTCTGGACATGTTGCTTCATGTCTGAACATGTTGTTTCAAAACCAAGGGGGGAGGGTTGTGTCAGGAGATTTCCTGGTTCAGTTAAAGGTACAGTGTATATATCCACAGATATTGACTCTATATCTCTGATCCACAGTGACTAAGCGCTTTTACACATAGAACCTTATACAGTAACAGGTTTATAGTGTGAATTTATGAAGATACCTTAAGGATTTCTTATAATTGTATTAATCATGACATTATTATTGTTTCATATGACTTCTGAATCCTTTTTCTTTAAAAAGGCTTTACTAACTGTATTCATTCCTATTTAAAATAGCCTTCATGCTTTTTGTTTACAAAATGCACTTATGCACTTTACACAACACCTCTCCGGGTGTTTGGCACCATTCCAGGGACTGGATGGATGGAAATGGAAAAAGAATGAAATGAGAGAACTAGTAGGAAGTTTAGTACAGACAGAGAAGAGTTACCCTAGGTGGCCATCCTACGGTGGGGGGGGAAGGGGAGAAGAAAGGCAAAGAGAAAAACATTAACTGATGTGCACAGATGTTTTGGTAGCTAGGAAATAAGGAGATAGAAAAGTGGTCCATCAATCACAGCTGAGGGTGTAGCCTAACTCCGACACAGAATTACTCCTACCTGCCATTATTTTCTGGGGCACTGTTGGCACCTGATCAGTTCTTATCTAGAAAAAAGACAACATTGTTTTTAAAAATGTACTCCTCACTCCACTCCGTCCAGACATTTGTACGCATCTGAATTTGGTTTTACTCTCCTCACTTTCAAAATGAGGAGTACAGTACTCATCCCAGAAAATCTTATCTGGTGCCCTGGCTCCAGGACATGCATTGGATTGTTCCTTTCTTTGAATACTGCTACTGTACAGCTGGCAAGGAGTCACCAGGGTTTAAGGGCACATTCAACCAGGGCTACACCTATCAGTGTCGGCATTAGGGGCTATATCCTTGCTAGATGTGTGCAAGGCAGTCACATGGTCTTCTGTACCCACCGTTACTCCTCATTTCTGTCTGGACATCCAAACTATAAGGGATGCTAGATTTGATACTTTTGTACTGCAGAACCTTTTTCCTAAACAAGTCTAGACCCTGCCTTCAAAGATGCTACTTGGAGTCTGCTATTTTTATGATATCACAAATATATTCTCCTTGCTGCAAGAAGAATTATGGTCTTACTTCAAGAGGGTTCCTGCAGTAGGTCATTACATATAGGGGGCGTCGGGACCACACGGCAAACTTCTAGCTGGCAATCCATAGCGGGGGACTCCCCCCAGCTTCACATGATGGAACATCAGCGTGACACTATATAGGGGACAGTCCCCACACCCACCCTCCAGTTCTTTCCCGCCATCGACCTGTACAAGTCGGACCTCTCAGTGAACTCAGCTACCAGTTGACCACCATTTTGGCTATTTTCACCTTTTTTTTTTTTTGTATTTTCTGTATTAGTTTTTGTTTTATTGCATGTCTTCTCCATCGCGTCATCCAAAGAAGAAGTGTGGCACCCAGATCTCGCACGGGGATGAACATTCCCGCTGTGTCCCCTCCCTAGGCCCCAAGCATCGGGTCAAAGACTGTGAGGTCTGCCAGTCCTTCAACACGGACACACGAGTCAGACGCCAGAAAGCCCTCAAAGCCCACCTGTTTAAAAAGCTCCTGGCTTCAGTGGAGAAAGAGCTGCAGGAACGTTTCTCCTTCCCCAAAACTGAGTGCAAGAAGAAGGAAGAGAAGCGTCGGAACCAGTCCCCTTCTGCCCAGTGTCACCAGGCTGACGACACGGCCTCTGGTGGGGCATCTACTTTGGTAAGTACTCCTCCTGCCCGGTCTCCATCCGCCCCAGTGGATTGGTCGCCAGCTCCCCCTCCCAGCCTGGTGAGAGGGCGGAAGGGGCGCCCCTCGCAAGGGAGTTTTTCCTCTGGGCCTGTGGTTAGTTCTCTAGCTGGTAAGTCATCCTCCAGTTCCACCAAAGAGCGCTCGGCACCAGTCGATAAGCCAGACTCCAGTTCTTCTGCAGTCCACCCAACCCCGATTGATAAGTTGGATGTCGGTCCTTCTGACGTCTGCTCGGTCATGGCTGATCAGTCGGTCGCCGGCTCGCCCGATGACCACTTGGCTGAGGCTCTCCCGTTGGACTCCTTTGACCTTCCCAACGGTGGGCAGAGCCAGCTGCCAGACCCACACTCTTCCCTCTAGGGTTCTCCCTCCTGGGACTCTTCTCTTCCTCTGACCCAACCTGACCCGTCGCTCGCCCTTGATTCTTACCGGTAGACGAGTGTTGTTACTCTAGGTTATCTTCCCAAATGTCGGGTCTGTTTACTGCCGGGTCCCCAACTGTTCCAGCAGGCCTGACAATGGGGGTCACCTCTCCTAGATCCCCCTTGTGCACTTTGGACCAGGCATTGGGTTCCTTAGTGCCTCTGACACGCGATCTCCTAGCATTGGATCCCATTCTGGACCCCACTCCGAGAAGCTCCTCACCAGTTGACGTTCGTTCTGACCCAGTGATGGCCAGTGTACCAGTTGCCCCCCCTCCCATTTGATGGCTCTTCGGGCACCCTGCCTACTCCTCTTGCTCTGACACCTAAGCCTCCGCCAGGCCCATCTCAGATCCCAGCTGGGATCCTGCTCTTCATGGCCTGCCGACAGACCCATCCCCATCTAGTGGTCCCTCGGCCCTGCCTCTCTCAGGGTCATCTGCCCCTCTGCCTACTGGTCATCTGGGGACAGCCCCTGGCTACCCTCCGCAGCAGTAACCTTATTACCCGGCGCCAGGGTATCCATCGTCTGGTTACCCGGCGCCTGTTCATGCGCCAGGGTACCCGATGCCGGGTCACATGTATCAGGGCTACAGCCCCCAAGGTTACCCCTTTGTGTACCAGCCCCCTGTCTACTCTTCATACCCTCCTTTGGGGGTATGCAGGCTTCTAGCCTCCACCTCCACCGTCGCCTCCACCTCCTCCTCCACAGCCTTAGGCCTCGGACAGGTCGCAGGTTAACTCCCAGGGGACAGTTCCTTCATGGTGGAAGGACGCTAAATCCCAGCTCCTTCAGGAGATCGGTCGTGCGCAGCCAGTCATGGTCTCCACAACGACCTCTAGGGCAGCCCCTTAGAGCCTCTTCCCTGTTGACCTCGGTCGTCAGATAGGGACTTTTCCCGGTGCCAACCCAGGGGCCTCCCTGGCAACAGGGCCATGGAGGAGTCTTCCTGCAAAGCCTCTTCCCCCAGCAGGCCTGCATCTGCAGATTCTGACTCTTCTGCCAGCTTGGGCTCCTGTTCCCCTATCGAGCCTAAGCCTAAAGAGTCCCCCAAATCTCCCCTGGAGGACCCTTCATTTGCTGAGCTCCTTTGGACCATCCAGTTGGCATGCAGTTGGGCTTCCCAAGAGATGGACCTCAAAAGAAAGAGGCTCGCAGAGCATTTGGACATGACAGACATGGACTCCTTGCCCATCGCACCGTGGACGGGGCCGCACAAGGATTTGACGTCCACCATTTGGCAGCAACTATCTTCCATCCCTGCGGTCTCTAAGAAGGCAGATAGGATGTATCATCCCCTGGAAGGGGTTTCTCATCTTACTACACAGCCTAAGGCTGATTCGATAGTGATTACAGTAGCCCATGACAGATCGGCCACGCAAAAACACCTAAGTGCCTCTCCTCTGGACAAAGAGTCCAAGCAGATGGATCAATATGGCCACAAGGTTTATGCCTCCTCCACTTGCACTGTAAGGTCATTCAGTTACGTGGTTCATATGATTTCTTGTCAGAAATCCTCCCTGGCCGATCTTGAGTCAGAGCTCCAATTGATACCAGACCAGGACTTCAGGGATAGACTTCTCCGCAAAATGAGGCTTACCAAGTCCTCCTGCCTCCATGCCTTACGAGCCACCTATGATTCGGTGGACTCAGCGGCCCACTGCACTGCCTCAGGCGTTTGCCTGAGATGGCTTGCATGACTCCGTATAGCAGGTCTGGCACCTGACGTTCAGTCCACTCTCCTGGATGTGCCTTTCCGGGGGTCTGTCCTGTTTGGGGGCGATGTAAAAGACATTATTACTGAGCTACAAGATAGCTGCATATCCCTTTGGGATGTCTGCTCCATGTATCGCTCTGGTTTTAAACCCCCCGGCCAGATGTCAGTGTAATCATCGTGCCATGGGGTCCGAGGCCCCGACCCCACCCCCAGTCAAATCCCAGAGAGCCGCCGGAGGTAATCAAGAGGCCCTCCCTTCCACCGCCTGACTCATGGGGGACCCCTCCACCTCCTCCAGATCTGATCTGCCGGTGGGGGGAAGATTCGCCATCCACTTCAGAGAGTGGGAGGCAATCACCACAGATGCTTGGGTCTTACAGATAACTGCAAGAGGGCACTCTATAATAGAGTTCCTTGACAGACCTCTGGAAAATCCTCTGGGCCGGTCCCACTACCCGTCAAGTCATCTTTCTCTCATAAACGAGGAAATCCAGGCTCTTCTGTCAGAGTCAGCCATAGAGCTGATTCCTCCCGCACAGGTAGGAGGGGAGTATTACTTTCACTTCTTCCTGGTGCCCGAAAAGACAGGTGATCTGAGACTCATCTTGGATCTCAGTCTGCTGAACCTTTTTGTCGAATACAAGAGGTTCCGCATGTTGGCTCTTCAGAGACTCTTACCCCTGCTCAACAAGGATCAGTGGCTTTGTTCGCTGGACATGCAGGATGCATACCTGCACATCCCTATCATCCAGGCCCACCACCGTCATCTCAGTTTCCCTTTCCAGGAGAACCATTACCAATTCACGGGTCTCCCCTTTGGCCTTTCCTCAGCATCTCAGGTCTTCACCAAGTGCCTGGTGGTGGTAGCAGCAGCATTATGCTGCAGGGGGATTTATGGGTTCCCTTACCTGAACAACTGGCTTTTGTCAGCTCCGTCTCAGGGCAGTCTGCTGGAGTCCCTCTCCACCACCCTGGACATATTTTCCCATCTTGACATCACGGTGAATTACCCCAAGTCACATCTTTCACCCTTCAAGCAACTCCAGTTAATTGGAACTGTGCTGGATATGGTCCAGGGTGGGGCCTTCCTCCCTCCGGACAGAGCAGATACCCTAAAACAGCAAGCCTTCACTGTAGCCAACTCTCGTTGGACCACAGCCCGTTCTGTTCTCCAGCTGTTGGGACTAATGGTGGCAGCCATTCCCACCATACCGTTGGCCAGACTGCACATGAGAGTGATCCAGTGGACACTCCCGGTCCAGTGGGATCAGCACTCTGACAACTTGGACCACAGGGTCATGATCTTCTTTGGTGGCAGGATTTATCCAACCTCTCCTCGGGGGCCCCTTTTCACCTCCCTTCCCTCTCCATGACCCTCATAAAGGACATCTCGGGTCAGGGTTGGGGAGCCCACTTTGGAGACCAACGAATCCAGGGGAAGTGGTCACTGCAGGAAATGCATTTGCACATAAATGTCCTGGAGATGAGAGCTGTGCTCTATGCTCTTCAGGCATTTCAGACCCTGTTATGCCCGGGAACGCTCCTCGTCCAGACTGACAATATGGCCATGGTTTGGTACATAAACAAACATGGAGGCACCCAATTGTACCCCCTTTGCAGGGAGGCAATGTGGATGTGGTACTGGGCAGTCCAGCACAGTCTCTTCTTGACAGCAGTCCACGTCCCAGGCGTTCACAACATCCTGGTGGACAGTCTCAACTGCACCATCGCGTGGGCTCACTAGTGGGAACTGAAGCAAGAGGTAGTAGAAGGCCTGTTTAACCAGTGGGGTCAACCAGAGCTGGACTTATTTGCCTCCCCATCTAATGCAAAACTACCCAGTTTTTGCTCGCTCGTTCCCAGGCATGGTGTTTTCTGGTGAGACGCGCTCTCTCTTTGGACAGGGAGGTTTCTGTATGCCTTCTCTCCCTTTCCAATTCTGCAGAAGGTCCTGCTGAAGCTTCAAGCAGAGGGAGTACACATGATCTTCATTGCTGCTCTCTGACCTCGGCAGATCTGGCTCCCCATGCTGCAGCAGCTAGTGTTGGAACCTCCAGTACCTCTACCTCTCCACCATGACCTTCTAACACAGGAGCAGGTCAACCTGGTGCACCCGGGCCTCAAATCTCTCCACTTGCACACGTGGCACCTCTGGACGTAGCTGTCTCGCGCTTCGGGGTTTCATCCCGGGTAGCCCAGGTTTTGTTGGGGCCAGAAAGCCTTCCACCAGAATGACATATGCGATGAAGTGGAAGAGGTTTACTATATAGGTGACTGCCAACGGTTTAGACCCCTTCTCTTGCCCGGTGCCCAAGGTCTTAGAGTACCTCTTGGCATTTATCTGATTTGGGCCTCAGCTATTCCTCACTGAAGGTCCATCTTTCTGCGACTTCAGCCTACCACCTTCTGGTGGAATGCAAAAATCTCACTCAGTTGGAGGTCTCTTAAAACCTTCCTTAAAGGGATAATCCACTTGAAACCTCCGGTCCATAGTCCGATTCCTCCCTGGGATTTGAATTTTGTTTTAGAGAAACTTACTTTGCCCCCTTTTGAGCCAGCAGCAAGTTGTGATATGTGCTGCTTGTCTTGGAAAGCACAAGTTTCTGTCTTTGTTTTATTTATTGTTGTACAGCGCCTTGAATTTGAAAGGCGCTTTATAAATAAATTTGACTTGACTTGACTTGACTTGTTTGTACTTGCAATAACCTCAGCTTGAAGGATTTCCGAGCTTCAGGTCCTTGTTTGTAAGGAGACGTAGTTAATTTTCCACAGAGACAGGGTGGCTCTGCGGACTAACCCCTCTTTTCTACCAAAAGTGGAACCTGAGTTTACGTTAATCCAAGATATTCAGTTGCCGGTTTACTACCCTGAATATTCCAATGGGGAGACACCTTTTACACACTTTGGATGTGCATAGGATTCTGCACTATTATATTTCAAGGACTAAGAAGGTGCACAAGTCTGACAAGTTGTTCGTTTCTTTTGCACCCAAACTTCAGGGCATAGCTGTTTCTAAGCAATGCCTCTCTAAGTGGTTGGCTAACTGTATCACTTTTGTTTACCATAAATATGAAAAATCACTTCTGGGGGGAAGTAAAGGGGCACTTGACCCACGGCATGGCCGCTTCTACTGCCTTTTTCAGAAATGTGTCCGCCTCCAACATTTGTGCTGCGGCCACCTGGAGTACCGTCCATACTTTCACCAAGGATTACAGTCTGGATATCGCCTCTAGGTGCAGGGCTGGCTTTGGACTGACTGTCCTACAAGGCCTCTTGTCCTAACCTGGGTCTTTATTTGCAGACTTTTCTGCCTCCCTGGCCTCAGTCTCTGACTGTTTTTTTCTTGACTGCTTGGAATTCAGTCATATATATAATGACCTTCTACAGGAACCCTCTCAAAGTAAGATAGTACAGTTACGTAAGAACTTACCATAACAGTAGATCTTCAAGAGAGGTTCCTGCAGTAGGTCACCTCTTCCCCCATCTTCTGCTTATTCTTTCCCTTTTCAAGGGTACTTTTCCAGCAGCTCCGGGTTCAAGGAGTAGTCTTCTTTCTCCCGTCTCCCTTTCAAGGGTCTTCTGGCGGGAGAACTGGAGGGCAGGCATTGGACCACTGTGGATTGCTAGCTAGAAGTTTTCCGTGTGACCCTGACACCAGGGGGCGCAGTCCTATGTGTAATGACCTACTGCAGCAACCTCTCTCAAAGATCTACTGTTATGGTAAGTTCTTACATAACTGTACTTTCCTTCTAGGGGGTATGTTTTTCAGTCATACATGTCCATCCTACCTCCCTAGAACCCAAATAAAATCGGTTCTTTAAGTCAAGTGAAATTAAATTTTTAAAATCTTCTTGCTTAAGCATTTGTGATTAGTAATTTTTTATTGCATTTGTATTTCTTGATAGCAACAAAAAGAAGGGTGGAAGTGCTCACAGTAAAAAGCAGTAGCAAACAAAAAAAACAACCCCCAATTGAGTTGGCACTCCTCTTGAAAGCACGAGGCCACCCCAACCACTAAAGTGCAAAAATCAGTTTTATCCAGTGCCAAGGATTGACCCAAAATGCTTAAAAGCAGCAAACCTAACAAAGGATCACATAGGATGCAAAATATGTTAGATCTGCAGTGTTTTGGCATTTTTGATCGGTCCCCGGCTCTAAATAAAATTTATTTTTGCCCTTTACTGGTCAGAGTGGTATCATACTTTAAAGAGGGGTGACTGTCCGATTTGTTTCTGGTTTGCCACATTTTTTAATAGATGGCATAGATTAGATGAGTGGCCACTGCTCTCTTTCATTCTTCAGCCATAAATCTGCTGTTGGACTGTCAGTGGGGAGCTTCCCCAAGCTGCAGAACTTGAACTTTATTATTCCTAAGTTCCATCTCCTGGGCAGCACCTCAGGGCTAAGGTGCTGCTGTTCGCATGACTTGCAAATACAGCCTCTAGAACAAACACTGCTAGGGTTAGTAATTTTTTTCTCCTGATCTAGCAGCTGGACTGCCTTTCTAACCAAGGTTTCAGTAATTTAACGCTGCTCCCTTAGCTATGACATCTTTTACTGTTTTCTACAAGAGCACATTTTACAACTAAGTCCTAGACACTACAGAAATCCTGCTCTTCTAGCAATGACAGTGTATTAGTGATGTCATTGGAAGGCCCTACTGCTTTATCCTCTGTTCTCGTCTCCAGTATAGCCAGATGCATTTTCGCAACTAGAGCCAAATTGGTGCCTTGCATACAGTCTCAGTTTTACAGTCTGTTTTCTGCCTTTCATTTATGACTTGTTCGTCTGATGAAACGGCAGTTTTTACATTGCCAATGCTAATTGATAATGCAGTTGAAATTAACTCGACTTTGCAGGCAGTTTGGAGTTTCAGGCTTGCCTGAATCATCTTGTATACTGAAAGACTAGCACATCTTATTAATATCCAAAAGCTGTAGCTAAGCATAGCTAAGCCTTGGGTAAAGCTAAACATTAAACACCAAACTCCTTTGTGGTTCGAACTTACTCTTAATTAAAGAATTTACAAGAAATGCAGCTGAGCATCCCGCCTAGAATGTTAAATTGTGTTTTTGTTCAGCATACAAAATGCAGTGAGCCACAGATGCTGGCTGTTACTAAATCATACAAATATGGGGTATGTGTTGCAAAAGCAGGAACAAAAGAAAGCAGTGCTGTTCAGACATGTGGGCTGCAATAGAACAAAACGGTTACATTAAATACACACTGAAAATTATTGAATCAACGTTTCGACCATTACGTGTTCTCTAAGGAAAAAGTAAGCATGTGTATGCAGTGTGTTAATTATTTCAATTTCTAAATATGTTTAGTCTTTGTATTACTCTTTGTCTTAAAACACATAATTTGTTAATATTCAGGGCAATATTGCTGAAGTAGAATTAAACTGTCAGGCTTGTTCTCCTACTATACTAGTCAGTAGTATTCCCCTGGGTGCCTGTTATATTCGTGGGAGTTTAAACTGCATCTGGCAGCTCTGGTGATGGAAGAAAAAAGCTTTGGGATGAGATAATGAAAAGAAAATTGAAAAAACAGCTTGCAGTAATTGGTGAACAGTGTCATAGACCAGAGGTCAAAGAACTGATCAAATGAATGGCAAGTAAAGGTTTATATCTCTATGAGGAAAACACAGCGTATATCATTTAGGGAGCAGTCGGGGAGCCAAGTTACATTGTGACATAATGCATTAAATGCTAAAGTGTTGTACAATGATTGCTGTTTTGGAACTGTTCTTCAGCCTTTCAATTTGTAGTCTGCGCATCACTGTGCTTTCTTTTCCAGCATATTGTAGTGATTTCAAGTTTAATGACATAAAAATAACATTTATTTATTTGTCACAGAATGGACTCTCTGCATTCATTTAAACAGAGCACTTTTGTCACTGCATATTTTGTTGTTAAAAATCAGTAACACAACATTTTGCATGCGAGAACTTCCTAGAACCATGAGAGGTCTTCATATACAAAGTTTTAAAAATGGAATATTCTGCTTAATTGGGCGGAGGTTCGACAGAGCTCTCATTTATCAACATTTATTTAGGTCTTACAGTGATGTCGGATGGGTGACCACCTCGACAGGAACACTCTGAAGGAATCTAGCTGCTAAAAGCTCCTACATCACAGCAAATTATCAGCAAAACCAAGCAAGTTACTACCAGTAGGTGTTCTGCTAACATGCGGTGGTCAAGTAGGGTTCTTCCACGGTTGGAGTCTTTGGACGGCGGCCGATACAGTCATGGATGCTCAGACAGTGACAGCTCCCTGTCACCATGCTTAACCTCCTTCATCTACAAGGAGGCCACTGCCCTGTCTGCCTGCACACTACAGTGCCAAAAGGATCAATTGATAGCAGAGATCAAACACTTCAGACAAGAAATGAAGTCCATCGCAGCAGCTCTCAGGATGGATAACAGTAAAATAGAGAAGCAGCTGAATACAGTAGATGACCAGCTTTCAAAACGGGATGGGCACCTTGACACTGTGGAAGAGGCTGTCCTGCAGCTCACACCTTGATACAAGCACTCCAGGAGCAGGCAGAGGACACTGAATGCTGAGCCTGTAGAAATAATCCTCAGTTCTACAATGTCCCTGAGGAGCAGAAGGGACTGACATGGCCTTTTTGCCCAGGCTTCTGAGAACAACCCTCCAGCTGCCACTGGATCTGATGCTGGAGCTTGAGTGGGCACACCATGCCCTGGGGCCAAAACCTAACCGTGGTACCCAGCCACACTCTATCGTCCAGTGCCTTCAGTGCCACCAAGACAAAGAAACATTTTCCACACTGTTTGGAAACAAAAGACGATGATGTACCAGGGAACAGATTTATGTTGACGCTTATCTGAAACTGATTGAAACATGGGCAAACATAAATGGGATGAAATATAATTACACAGAGTGTGTAGTTTTACATTTAGGGAAAAACAATCCTACACATGTGTATACTTTAGATATAAAAAATGTAGTTAGTGGGTGCTGCACACCTATGTTATGTTTAAGAAGTGACCAGTCTTCCTGTTTGAAATAAAGGATTTAGATAATAATAGATGTTATGTGGAAAGAGCATCTGTAGCCCTAAGGTGTAGTAAGTAAGTATAGTGTATGTTAGAACATAGTTCTCACTTGATTTCTGTTACAAGGAAAATGTGGTTCTGCTGCAGTACAGTAGTAACGTCCATACTGCAGCAGAAAGACTTTTCGTTCTGCTTCAGTACGAACGTCATACTATCTCACCCACGAGCATCTGCATTGCCCTGGTAACCAATCACGCCCATTGCTCCCACCCGCAAAAGCGGAAGTTTTAAAAATTAAAAAAAAGTTCACCAGCACATGATCAAAGTTACGCCACTGTCAACTTATTGTAACTCTAGTAATTGATTACTAGCCAATGTCAGAGTCCGCAGTGGATGTGAGGGGTAATGGGTGACAGGTGAAGGTTGAAGTGTGGTCGGGGAGGGGTGATTCTACGAGAGTAGCAAGCGAGTGCACACCTATTGTCGGTTCTCGGAATCACCCTGCAGTTGCTGCTATTGAAATGTATTATTTAGTAAGTTTACAGATTTTTTTTCACCTTTTTCTCTCTCTCCCTTTTGTTCTGTTATTGGCCATAACATACACTATATAGAAAAGTGTATGGCTTAACGTTAATAACAAGGTAAATTCTTATACTCGTGGTTGCTATGACGATATTGTGACCTCTCGAGTGTCAACAATCATCATAGCAACCACTCGTGTGAGAACTGCCTTGTTATTAATGTTAAGCCATACACTATCCTATATATTGTTATCAGGGAGTGACTGCAAAATACTTGCTTCGACTAAGGAACCCTGGGTGGAGTCGAGGGTAATAGAGCTCCACCCCCTTCATACAGTTTAGAGGGAGAGCAGTTTGTCTGTTTTTTTTTTTTTTTTTTTGTAGAAACTGTTTCCCTCGTAAGGAGGGAGGTATAAGTATCACAGAGAGGTCAGGTAAAGGACCTCTAAGGCCTCATGAAGGCATGTAAATAATGTGAGATCCAGAGGTAACCTGTAGGATTTTCTGTGGAATCAGCCTTTAAAGTCTGCAGAAATCTAGGGTGGTCCCCAGATAGGAGGTATACATGTTTAGAGTGTATCATGTAAAGGACAGTGGCAGCATCCTTCTTTCTTTTTGTTTCCCTGTCCCAGCTGCTCCTGCGAATGCAATAAAGGATTGAACTCTTGAGTGTAAAACTCGGCCACTTAGTGTAGGTGGTAGAACAGGACAATACTGAGAAAGCCCACATCACTTATTTGCCCCACTCTACTTGCATGGTATTGAGAATGAGAAGGGGTAGCCAAACCAATATAAAGGAAACTGGTTTATTTTTAAGGAGGGAGGACTGTGACAGTTCTGCATTCCGCTAGTCCCTAGACCCTGGTGGAGGGATGACTTTACTATCTTCTTCTTCTTCTTCCCACTTTGAATCTGTTGCGCAACAGTATCTTTTTGCCATATTCTTTACCCCTTTCTAGCCCTGGTGTAGGTTGGCCATTTACATCAGTCTTTTTTTCTCGCACTACATGTCTCTTTCCTACTGCCTTATCTTTCCTATTCCCTACATCCATCCCTCACCACCATTCCCAGCTAGCATCATGTTCAGTTCCAGCATGCCAGCTGGCAACGAAAACAATTAAGGTGCTTATATGGCATTTCATGCCTTGGTTTCAATAAAGTGCAACAGTCCATTTAAATATGTGTTTTTTATTAAATAAATGACAGTGATTGTTGTGTGATTAAAGTGCTGCAGTGCTACTAGAGACTATGCAGCAGTGAAATGCAGCATAATAAATAAATATGGGAGGGGTTTAAAAACAATCTGCTGAGCTGCCAAAAAGGTATTGTAGGGCTTTTAAGTAAAGTCAGTAATTATGGGAGTGAAACAGAGTGGCATGTATGGATATAGTTGTTTAATTTAGCTAGTGCTCTGTTGTATAGTGTTTAAATGCATCCTGCATCAAAGCAGGATTCATGGTTAAACCGGGTGGCATTTCTTTACTTTCAGCCACCGTTCGGTGTGTAACAGACCCCCTTGATTTTATTAAAATTTATTCATGTTTCCTGGCTGCTGGCAAAGTAAGGCATATTTGTTTAAACCAGCTGTGGAGGAGCAGAAGGAATAAACAGCTGATCGGGCTGAAAGCCTGATTCAAAGTTGGATCCCAGCATGGAACAGCGGTCAACTCTTAGTATTATGTTTTAGCCGCTCTGTGCTCTTCACAAGTTTTTCTGGTGCCCCTTGCTAACAGAAACAAGCCTGCCAGTTCTAAATATACCAAGAAAGAGAGAGAGCTTTGTTATTACTAGATTAGAGGAGCGTGCTCACTCCTTGCTCGCTCTTTCTCCCACTGAGGTAACTGTGCTGCAGTTCAAGCAGGGCGGCAGTCACTTTTACTTTTGGCTGCCCCTGCTTCCTGTTCTAGCACTAAATCCTCTGTAACACATGCTATAGTGCAAGGGACAATGGTGTTCCTAAAAACCTTAATGAAATGTGCAGGGGCTGACCAGAGGGTTTTTCAGTCCTAAAGCAGAGCAGTGAGGGTATGTCTTTTTCTTGTAGATTGCTGCTCTGCTGCATCCTAGAGAGCCCTAGAAATGTAAAGAGACCGGAATATCCCTATGCAGGAATGTCTGTGAAGCAGTATGCAGTTTAACGTAGCAATCCTCAGAATAAAACAGAGGGATGCAAGAGAAATACCGTGTCACCGTTAAGTGTTCAAAAGAGCTACTACCTAATGCAGGTAGTCTGCAGGTAGTAAGCTCCTGGAAACTGAAAAGTAGAAATGCTTGTACAGCAGGTTAGAGGAGTCAGCGGTTGAGGAAGCATTTTGACCATTTCAGCCGGCCGTTCTATGTACTGCATGAAACACCTTTTCCTAGCTTCTTCTGTAGCTGACAGTAGGAATAAATGCACTACCAGTTAGGAGGAGAGCACAATGAATAAATAAGCAGCTCCAATATAAATATCTGTAGCTAATTCATAAAGGAGTACCTGTACATAGTCCTTGGTACTGGTAAGACAGAAGGGCTCCTGTACAACTGAAACTGTTGTTAAACAAAGGTGTTTTTCTTTTCTTTCTGGGACAGTCCATTTTTCCAGGTCCTACAATTCCCCTAGGCAGAACTCTGTCCCTCTGTGATGCCTGAAAACTGTGTACAGTGTTGTATAGGGAGATCAACGCCCTCTCTGGTCTAGTTTTATAGGAACATGATGTCAATCAAATATAAATGGGAGGAGTTTAGAGCTCATTAGGGACCAGTTTAATATGGGAAATGGTGTTCAAAGCTTCCAAATGGATCTAAAACTGTAAATGTGCATTTATACAATGTTGTTTATTATAATAGTACTGGGCTTGGGTCCTCACACCTGTTTGATGTTGCTAGTTAGTAGAAAATTGTGTCTATAAGTTTAACGACCAGGTCAGGTGACCCTTGCCTCTCCTATATAAACCCCTGCTAAAAGGAGCCTTATCAGATGAGCCTTGGATGTGGAGTGAGAAGGTCTACAGTGCAGGTAGACAAGAGTGATACAGAAGGTAAAAGATCAGGGTTGTTATTGATCTGAGACTGTATTCCAAGAAACCACTGATGTCAAGTGGTCGTTCTGACTGCAAGTTCTTTTGTTTTTCAATTATTTATTTTCCTATTTGTAAATAAATGTCACATATCTGTGTGTTTTAAATCCTGACACATTGCTTTATCTGATTATTTCCCACACCCTGTGACAATATCCCATTAAAACCCATAATAAATGAGCGTGATCTGGGGGTCATCATCAGTAACATTTTCTTCTTCAAGCCAATGTAGGAAGGTAACACAGACTGCAGACTGTATGTTAAGAACCGTGAAAAAAGTACTTTGTGTCTAGGAGTGAACAGTTTCTGTTACCTCTTTATAGAACATATATTAGACCTCATTTGGATTTTGATTCCCCGTTTGGTCCCCGTCTCTGAAAAGTGACATAAAAATGATAGAAGTGGCGCTGGAGGTTGAGTCGCTAGTCACTATACCTCACGCCATGCTGGTGACCCGGGTTTGGGAGCGGACCAGGTGCCGGGGGTTGGCAGGGAGAGATGATTGAGCTTCGGAGGACTCTCTCCTCTCTGGGGGTCTCACATTGTCCTGCTCATTGATTGCCCTCTGGTGATGACTGAAGGGCAGTGTCTGAGTCTGGAGGCGGCTTCAACATAGGCACGATGATAGGGAGGGGTTGGGAGAAAAACAGGAGGAAAATATGAGTCTGCAGGGCTCCATGGTGGTCGCTGTGGCGAGCCGACTCAGGTTTTAGATTGGGTCTTTGGGAGGCGCCACCTTTGGCCCCAGGCAGGGGAAACAAGCCGTGGAAATATCGGGTCGGCTAAAATGCGGCACGGCGGGACCCAAGAGAGAGTCCCTCCTTTGGAGGACCACAGCCCCTGCCAGGGCTCAGGAGAGAAAGCTAAATAGAAAAAAAATGGTAGAGGGTGTCCAGAGATGTTTAACTAAACTGATCCCAAGATTCAAACATATGACATACGAGGAAAGAGTGAGGGGAAACTAGTCTGTTTAGTTTGAAGAACAGAAGATTGATAGGTAATCTATTGATGCTTTTTAATATTATCCAAAATTCGGAACTGATGTCCCAATGTAGCACTACTTTCTGTGAGAGATCATTCAATCTTAGATCCCATAATAAACAAATCAAGTTAGTAAGAGAAACACTAATAAAAGGGAAAACTATTTCACCATTAGAGCACCTCGATTGTGGAACTCTCTTCCACAGTACATAGTAGATATATAATCTTTCTGTTTATTTAAGGCAGAGCTTGATAAGATAAAGTCATTAGCATCCAAACTGGCTGGAAAAGCTTGAAATTAATAATCCTAAATTCACAACATGCCTGGATCTTCCCTTGCCTCCATTTGAAACAATTTGGGCCTCAGTCTGGCAAGTGCGCGATAACATTACTATATAGTAATTATATTAGAGAGCAGGGTGCCACGACAGACCATATTATGTTAAAATGTGGAACGGAACTTGGACTTCAAATCTCAGGAAGGGATGAGGATAGGATCTGGTCATCAGTAGAGACTGTTACGTCTTCCCCTGGCTGGAGGGAATTTTTATTGCGAATAAGGATTTGCTACTTCTTAGTTCCAGTGGTGCAGGTCAAGTGGAGCGTGACTAGAACCCCAGCATGTTGGAGATTGTGTGGGGAAGATAGGGCCTCACATGCACATATTTTTGGACTTGCTCACTGCTTCAGAGATTTTGGGAGAAGTTTCAGAGGCACTTGGCTAGTTTATTTGATATACAGGTGACACTGGGCCCAGAACACTTCATAATGGGACTTACCCCCCCCCCAAGAACTTAAAGGGAAAGAGGCTAAATATTTATGGCACATAATGGTAGCCACTGCCCTGAAGATAATAACTAGATGTGGGTTACATCCTAGTCCCCCGGAGGAGAGAGATTGGGTTAGCATATTACTGCGAATGCAGAAAATGGAGCGTATCACGTATTCTCTGAACCGCGGACAAGCAGTTTATACTAACAGATGGACAAGATGGGAACTGTACCACCCAGATAATGTACCATTAGAAGCATAAATGTCAGTGGAATATAAAAGCCCTTCTAATCCTGTAGGACACTGGCTTGGTGGGCCAAACTAGTAATGTCTTTAAGATGAGTCACACTATAATACCGGTTATAGAATGTTATTACTATGGAACACATTTCCTAACTGTAATATTATAATGAAGTGTAACCCCTAGGTGGCGCTATCTCAAGGGCTGCTACCCTTGCCTACTTGGCTATTAGCAGGTTAAGGGGCCTGAGTTCTGAAACGGGTGCCTCCACCCGGAGGTCAGGGTTGGTAGTGATCAAGCTAACCTGGGCACAGCCCTCTGGGACACTGTAACCCCCCTCTTTCCCCTCTAGTGGCCTGAACACTGTACAATAATCACTTTCATAATTCCCCTGGTACACCACACAAGTACCCACACTGTTTGCACTTACCACCAGGGCTGGTTCCTCTGGCTCGACCCTGGGGACCCCTGTAAAACAAGGTTATGCACAGCAAATAGCAACTGTACAGTACTTTGAGCACAAACTGGAATCACAGTCAGATTACATGCAGAAAAAGTTAGATCTGATTTATTCAGGGGACTCGAACAATGGAGGGGCAAAATCAGGTTAATTAGCTTAAAGGTTATATCAGTCAAGCAGTTATGTATGCGCTTTGAGTTCCCCCACACAGTCCACCTCTGGGTACCCAGATGGAGAAGAGACAGGCTAGCCAGGAAGTTGCTCGGGGTTGCAGCTGGTTGGGGCCCTGTGATGGAAAACACAACATGCACAGTACACGGTATGTGTAATCCGGAGCCAGAGGGCTCAGTTCGTAAAAGAAACGAAACAACAAGACAATCGGATGACACACTCAGATTAAGCTGTTGTTTTAGGGAGCTACCCTGGTATTTACTCACGATACCCAAGACTGGACATAGGCTGGATGAAAACCGAGACTGCAGGTGGTTGATCTGGAATGCCAGGAGAAACAGGGCCCACACAAGTCGCAGAGGCGTCGTTCCTGTTCAAGCGTGGAGCAGGGGGGGTGATTCCCAGGCTGGTCTCTCGTTGATGGCTTCTCTGTGCAGTGGGTAGTCTGGCTGGCCCAGTCTGGCAAATTCCGATGCAGTCCGTTTTGGGCTGGATACAGCTTCCAGCAAGCAGAACACAGTTGACACAGTGGGGAACTAACTCACAACCCACTAGCAGCTTATGGCACATTTACATGTATGGGAATTCTACTGTACCAGGCAAAGTGCTCCCCGGTCACAATCACAAAGTCTCTGCACACACCGGGAGCTTGGGGTAGCTGGAACTCCTGACAGGCTGATCGAATTCAGCAAAATCTTCGGACTTCTTCAGGTTGAGCCTGGCCCACTTCAGTAGCTTACTTTAGTCACACAAACTTGGATTTAGTCCACAATAATTCTCTTCTCTCCCTCTCAGGAGCAGCAGGCAGACATGCAGGCCAAACTCAGCCCTTTCACAGTTTTCCCATGTGAATCCACTCAGGATTGCTGCCCAAAATACACTTCAGCTCTTCTCATTTCACTTCCTAGCTCAGAACTAACTGAAAACTGCCAGCAGCCCAGGACTTCCCCATAATCCAAAAGATTCGGTTGTCTGATTTGGCTGTCAGTCAAAGCAAGTGCTCCCCCTTCAGTTGCAAAAAAAAGGCGCAAAAAGTTCAAAACTACAATTCCTACAGATTTTAACTTCAGACAGCTCCTGTAGTCCGGCTACATCTTAGGTCCCACCAGAACTGATTGGTCCAATTTGTAGTCCAGGACCAAGATAGTGGAGACAAACAAAACAGTCCTTGCTATAAAGAAGGCAGGTTAGACAAACTACATTATCATTATACCTCTAGATTAAAGCTACCAAGAGTCCCATTTTCCCAGGACAGTCCCTATTTTAGGTAGCATGTCCCAGTGTCCCCACAAGTTTTGCAAAATGTCACTTTTGTCCCAGTTTTTGCTTACTTGTCCCATTTTTGTCCCTTTTTATTTTGCTGACTGCTAATCCGTGAGTGACAGTTATTTCAGCACCACTATGGCACTGCTCGTGCTGGACAGCAGTTTGCAACTTCAACCCCTGGGCCTGTATTGCACTGCAAGCATGTCTGTGGGAGCATAGTAAAGCATGTTCCTTCCTGTTAGATTAGACTGGGTAGTAGTGCAAACAAGCACATGTGGACTTCTGCCTGCCAGCAGCTGAGAGGGACTTGAGACAGAGAAGAGACCGGCAGCAGGGAACTAAGCTACCTGAACCTGATCAGCTGCAGTGAAGTGTGTGAAAACAATCTGGTGTGGTGGTGGGAGTCTTTGAAGTGAAGTTTGTTCAGCAAATGAGGTGAGTGTAAGTGGGTTGGATGGAACTGTCAGGAGGAGCAACACATGCAGCTCGAATGTCTGATCACAATTTAACGTAGGTTTGCTTTTAATGAACTTTATGTATATCATGATATGGAACTTGCTGCAGCAGCATGATGTACTGTTCTAATCTGAATGTTTGTTACTGCTGTTACTGTGGGGAGACATGGCCAGAGCAAGCAACAAAATGTAATTGATTGGGCGCAGCATTGTCTGCGGCGGGGAGGGGTCACGGTCAGGATGGACTGTCCCAGTTTTAGGCCTCAGAAAGTTGGTGGCTTTACTCTAAATGATTTTCAGCAAATAGTTACATTTTCAACAGAGTTCCCTCTCAGATTACTTAGGCTGAAATCAGACAGCTCTTAAAGAGACCGTACACAGAGGATATACAAGCTCTGGTAATCACATTTAAACTGCTAAAATGCAGGACACCGGCCCGGCAGTGAGCATCTAGGCAAGCTCAAGGAAGACTTTTTGGGAACCCCCATTTGTAGGGGGTCATAGAAGGATATTAATAAATGGGGTGGAGGTTGGGGATTGGCAGCTAAATGTTCCACACTGTTTGCTGTTAATTAATTAAATCTTTTGTTATTTTTAATCAGTGCTGTATGAGTTTCTAGACTATACCTGTACTAGACTGCAAATGGTAGAGATCTAATGTTACTTTATACACAGTACTGGATATTACCATAATTGAAAAATAATTGTTTTTAATAAAGTTTGCATTTGGGACTGTACCTAATTGTGAAAACTCAATAAAAGAAGTTTAAAAAAAATAAAAAAACTGGCTGAAAAAGCTTGGTCCAAGGCGGGGAAATCCAAAGATGCCACTAAGCCACAGATGCCATTCAAGACAGTCATCTGAAGAACATCCAGACTGTGACCAATCCCACACAAGCCAGCTGAGCCACCGAAAAATGGAGCACCTTAACACTGTGGCAGGATCCAGGTATGCCTGCTCTGTGGCCATCCCTCATCCATGTATTCCCCTTATCCCCCTTGATCTGGTATATCCTATCCCCCTTGCTCTGAGGCCAGACCCCCTCAACACAAAAAATATTTTTTTTCCTTTTAAAAACAGTTGCGGACACAGTCTGTCCCCAGTAGAAGGTTGATGCTGCACTGAGTTGTAGTTCTTCCCTCCCCCACCTCCACCTTGTGGCTTACCATTAGTGAAGTTCCCCAGACAGTTGAATCCCTCTGGTCTGCTGGCTCCTCTGCTACTGTGTTAGCGACACGGGTGCCGGAAGTTAATAAAAGTGGAGGGGGCGGAGGATCGGAAGGGCACGTATGAGGGTCTAGCTGAGCATTCCTCTGGACCTCCATTGGTAGTGCATAGCATGGCCCACATGCGGAGCAGCTCCTGCAGTTACGCTTGGCCAATTAGGATGAAACCAAGCTGGTACTCAGTGGTGGTGCAGTGGGGTAGAAATTACTAAAATAGAGCAGCAGACCGAAATTTTGCTTGAAAACCTCAGGAGTCTGGTTCCCACGGTATAGCCTTAAGGTTAG
This sequence comes from Neoceratodus forsteri, assembly GCA_016271365.2. NCBI lineage: Eukaryota > Metazoa > Chordata > Ceratodontiformes > Ceratodontidae > Neoceratodus > Neoceratodus forsteri. The sequence continues at coordinate 969,740,330 of CM057454.1, read as the reverse complement.
GAACTGTTGAGTGTGTGGGATTACAAATGTTGTTTGATTGGTGGCGTGGGGCCTGTGAATGATGCCCAGCACCAAGTACCTTGTTTTTACTGCATATTGGTGAATATGTCTGTACCTAGAATTATTTATGTATTGGGGTTGGCCTCTGGGTTTTGAGATTTGGGGGGGGGGGGTTCTGGCTGCACATGGGCATATGAAATACACCTGGCTAACTGTTAGAAATAGACCCTTTATCTCTGCTGTTGAACCACTGTCTCGTGGGCTGGAACAGAACAGTATATTAAGTCCCTCTGTAGACTCTGAGACTTTCCCGCAAATCTACGGCATTGGGAGCTCCAGGCCGCGGGCTGATGGCCGAACTGGCTCGACACCAAGAACTTGCATGCCACCTTAAAGTGGAGCCAGTATAGGAACTTAGCATATCATTCCCAGTCTGTTTTATATAAAATGTATTCAGAATTTGATATGTCATTTGTAAATTTAATGCTTCCCTATTATTTTGATGCACCTGCATTAACACTGCTTACAGCATGGCCTGAAATCCTACTTCCTGGGGTACTGGCCTTAAGGCTGGTTTCCTGGTAACCCTGCAGCCCTCTGACTGGTAATCTCTCAGGTACTGCCATGTGGATCTGAAAGCGCAGCAGTCACGCTTCCCATCACTTACTGCTGAGTTCCCCCAGACAGAAACAGTCCCTAGACACTATGTAGCACCAGCAGACTCCTGACTTGTGGTCTAGCAGTGCCCTAGATGACACCTCTGGATACTATGCCTCATCACACTTCTTGCTGCTGTCAGCAGCATTAGGACAGCCACAGCTATCCCTTAATTTTAAGACAGTGACCCCTAATGACCCGAAAGACCACTGTTTACTGCCTTTCCTGCTGTCCTTTCAGAGTGCATGATGTCAAACCTTATTTCCCTTTCCCTTTTTTTCGCTGTCCTGTTACCCTAAGCCAAATTTAGTTGGAAGTCTTTCCTGGAGAGGTAACCTCTCCAAGCAGGTTAATCCTGCAGCAGGGCCACCTTTGGTCCCTTCCTTGGTGGCCAACACATGTTGGACTACCTACGCTCATGGCATCCTGGACTGTTCCCCTCTGGTAGGCCTAGTTCAGCCACAGGCAACGGTTATATATTTCCACCAGGTATGGTTATTCCTCAGGGCTCAGTGTTTCCCCTTCCTCTCACATTCCAGACAGTTTTTTGGAACCCCTGGTTTGTAAATAGTCATCATGGTGTAGCTGTTGTGACTCTGATGTTGTGTCTGGGGTCTGGGGGTGGGTGTGTCTCGGGGTGGGTGGGGGTGGTACTGTGCACTGCTTAAACTCTTCCCATGGGTACCTCTAAAATACATCTGTGCACTTGGAGTGTAAATAGACTCACCAACCCGGTCAAAAGGGCAACAATTATTTCTTGAATCAAGAAATAAAAGCCAGACTCGCTATTTATTTAACATTTTGGTGACCAGGAAAGGTACACTGAGCCAAGACTCGTTTCCAGGTGCAACCTGGGGGAAGGAGAAAAGGGAAATGCAGATGTACAGCTGAACAATACCAGTATGAATTCAAAGGTAAAACTGAAGTGTCAGAGTAAGATTTAGATTACAGCAGTAACATTACACAATGTTTAAGAACATGTGATATATGAAAGTACAGTGCTGAGAAAGGTGAGAACTAATCCTTGTATATTATTCAGCAAAACATGGAAGGGGTAGTATCTCCATGAGTCACATGTTGACCCCACGGAACATGCCAAACTTCCGAAGTTCAAGTTTTCATTGGAGTACTCATCCTCTGCGAAGCGGTCTGGAGACATAGAGTGGTCATACTCATCTGTAGACATACCCAGTTCGAGGAACACCAGGTGTGGAGGGACCCCGAAGGCCGCCTCGTTAAGGTGTAAGGAACTCTGCACGACCAGGAGGTTACCCTGGCAAATATTTACCTTCCCCCAGGAACAAACACTCCCATCATTAAATCCTTAATGGACCACACAGTTTCCTCCACAAAAGGAATTCTGCTGTTGCAAGACTTCAATATGTCTCTGCACCCCTAACTAGACTCTTCTAATCTGAGACCCCATGACAGTCTGTAGTGCACAAGTGTTTTAAAAAGCTTACACAAAAAATGTAGTGGGTGAATGTCTGGCATTTCCTGAAGCCCAGGATGTGCAGATATACCCACTACTCCTCAGTCCACTACACGTGGCCTGAACAGATTATTGCTTCTCACAGGTGGAATACCTTTCTGGGGTTTCTTGCTGCACCCTCAGTGATATTTTTCTACCTGACTATGCCCCAGTTAGTACTTACGGTGAGTCTGGTTTGGAGAGACAGTCTATCCACTGGCGCCTTAATACCTAGCTACTGAGATTGTTCCCCTTTTGAACTTTTCTTAAGCAGAAGCCTAGAGGAGGTGCTCCAAGACAACCCAGACTCTGACACTTCCCATTTGATACGTTGGGACACAGCAGAAACTGTTTTGTGGGGTCACTTTATACAGTTCGCTTCCTGACTTAAAAAAAAAAAACAGCAGGAGTGAAGACATACCCTTGAGGAACCCCCCTGTTTTCTTCAAGTAGCCCACCAGTAGGGGGACTGTTTGGTCACATCACGAATCATAAAAGTCAAGGCAGATCTGGACAGGCTTTGCCTCAGACAGAAATAGTGCCCACCTTTCTGCACCAAGGTTTCTGTGAAATAGGTGCCAGATCAAGTAGGCTATTAGCCTGCCAACTGCATAAGCAGTGCCACGGTGTAGCGATTATTGTGCTGTCCCATCCTGATACTGGCTTCTGCCTTACCCAATATCAGATTACTCAGGCCTTCCATGCCTACTATGAGGACTTGTATACCCCTGAGATTACTCCACAGAAGGAAGATATTGACTCCTTCCTGCACTGCTTGAAGCTGACCAAGCTCTCAGAGGAGCAAGGGCAACAACAACTGTTGACCCCTGTTACCTTGGAAGAATGTATGTTTTGACTAAGCAGTGACTAGTAATGTTCAGGTATTACTTTGATCCTCACTCTGGTTACTTATCTGCATAGAGCAGTATAAAGTTTGAGTTCATGAAAAGGATATTTATATCCAGTCATATGAGGCATCATAGTCCAGTGGTTACAGTCCTCTTCTCCTTGTAGCCCCCCTTCTGGAAATTAGCTGTTTTCATAGCTCATTAAGCCTTGCCTAGTAAAACATTTTAAATAAATACTTCCAGTTTTGAATCCCACCAAACCCACGTCCTTTGTGTCCTTCAGCAACTCACTTTTCAAACAACATGAAGTCTTGCTGTATTCTAAGTGCAGTTATCCTTAGCACTTGAACTGCCCTGGAGAGTAGAGAGTTAACTCTATGCAGAAGCATAGAACGTTGAGCTCGAGCTCGGTTTTCAAACCTCTGTCTCTAACACTCTGAAGTGTAACTGTCAGATTTTTTACTCTGCCTAACTGTGAAGTCGCTCCGGAGATTCCTCCTGCACTTTGGTTCAGTATCAGTTTAAATCAGTCGATTTTTACCTAACCGTTTCTTTATTTTGGTCTTCTTACATCTGTCTCGGTAACAGTAAGTGGTAGTAGTAGGTAGTTGTATTATTGTGGAAATTGTTTTGGCCTTCGATTCTTCTCCAGTTGGTCCGGTTTGGAACCGAACCCCAATATATTTCTGTCTTGTTTCTAATTATTACTGTGGTTTCCGGTTCTCACCGGTTCCTAAAAAAATTCAGATTTCCGGGTTTTTTTAACCAACCCGTGACACAGTTGGAACCGATCAGTTTATAGTTGCCTGGCATAATAGTTGGTAAGGGTAACTTTTCAGTATTCCGGCATGTCTAAGAAACCAAAAAAGTGAACCGGTCCCACTGGGTTTCAGCACTGTACCGAGTGTAAGGAGGCCTTTGCTAAGGCCGACCCTCACCTCATCTGTGTTTACTGTCTGGGGTTTGACCACCTCAAAGAAGACTGCTAAATCTGTAAAACTTTCCCAAAGCCACTCTGGAAAAACGTTTGAGTAGGCTAAGGGAGAGGGAGGCTGAGAGGTCCGCTGACCCGGATGGCCAGCCCGGTTCCGCGGTTGCCAAACCTGAGGGGGTGCCAGCAGACCTGGGCGATACCTCCTCGGGCAAAAAGGAGAGCCGATTCTGTGGAATCGGTTCCCAGCAAATAAAAAATGAAAATCAGCCGGTTTGGATCCTACTTCCCATGGTCCATCCGCTGAGGAGATTGCTAAAGCGATTTCTATTGTTCAGTTGCTTTGCCCAGTTCCGACTGAACCGGCAACAGTTCATAGAGGTTCAGTTCAGTTGGACATAGTCACTTCTGATGTTGATCCAGAGGCTTTCTACGAGGGCGATTGGGATGGAGAAGAAGAGTATGCTGAAGAGGAGGATGAAGGCCTAGATGAGTCAGTAGAGCCTGACATCTCTTCAGACAGGCCTTCCAATGTGTCTCCTCCCAGACTTTCTGAGTCCCTCTCCCATTTCTTGTTTTACAGGAAAGTGGCTGATACTCTTCAACTCCCAGTGGAAGAAGCTGAACAGGATCAGGAGGAACCTGACTTCATGGAAATGATGGATGTCCCAGAGTCGAAGAGAGCGTCTATTCCTCTGCATAAATCCCTGGAGAAACGGACACAAAAAATTTTGCAGTTTCCAACTTCTATACCTCCTGTGGATAAAAAGATGGACAGGAAATATATACCTTGTCAGGTCCTGGAACAGAATTTCTTACAACTCATTGCAGCCATGTTGGGGTAGTGAAGGCTGCAGCTTGTGATAAGGCTAATATTCCCCTGGCATTTCACCCCCCAGATAAGGATTCTAGGAAAGTGGATGCCATGGCCAAGAAACAATACTTGGCATCCTCTTTGGGACTCAGACAAGCCAGTTATATGGCATATACAGCCAAGTACCGGAAATCGAGGTGGGATACGGTTCTGGAACTGGCTAAGAATGCCCCTCCCCAGCTAGCCAAGGAGCTGGAGAAGGTGGCTTCAGATGGTATTGAGGCATCCAAGGTCCAATTTCATGCTGCTGTTGACTCAAATGATGTGAATTCCAGGGTTATGGCTACATCTGTCTCCATGAGGAGATTAGCTTGGCTCAGATGTACCAATCTGTCACAGGATACCCAGACTAAGGCCATGGATTTTCCTGTTACTGGCAACTCTCTGTTTGGTGAACAAACAGAGGCTTACATGAAGAAGATGGACGAGTACAGGACCACCTACAGGAGTACTGCAGCAAAAGAGAAGCAGGCCACTCCTCAGAAGCAGCAGTTAGGGCTGGCAGGGGCAGGCCTTTTAACAGGCATTTTTACCAAGCCCAGGCTTCCTCTTCTTTCCAGCAGAAGGGGTTCTTCAGGGAAAGAGGCAGATGAGGGATGACCAAGACCCCAGCATCCACTCAGTCCAAGCCCCCCTGCCAAACAGACACCCGAGGTGTCAGTCAGAGTCGCCTCCCCAATTCCTGTAGGGGGCAGGCTGGCTCACTATTCCCAGGCCTGGGATTCCATTACCTCAGACAAATGGGTCCTGGAAGTAGTGAGCCAGGGACTTGTTCTCAGTTTCAAAAGGTTCCCAAAAATGAGAGCAAGATCTTTCAGCCCCCTCTCCCCCTTGGAGACAAAGGCCTTAGAAGCAGAAGTCTCCTGTCTTCTGCTCATGCGAGCAGCAGAGAATGTACCTGTTTGTCACAGGGGAAAAGGACTTTATTCCAGATACTTCCTTACCCCAAAAAAGACAGGGGAGTGGCAACCCAACCTAGATTTAAGGTACCTCAACAAACACTTAACAAAACCAAAGTTCAAGATGGTGACTCTGGGGGTAATTCTTCCCTCTCTGAGACCAGGAGACTGGCTAGCCTCAGTGGATCTCAAGGATGCTTATTTCTACATACCCATCAGACATTCCCACAGAAAGTACCTCAGGTTCGAATTGCCCTTAGGCCATTATCAGTTCAGAGCCATGCCTTTCGGCCTGACATCGGCTCCAAGGGTGTTTACCAAGTGCCTGGCAGTAGTGGTAGCATTCCTCAGGAGACAAGGTATCCTTCCGTTCCCATACCTGGATGACTGGCTCCTAGTAGGTCAGTCTCCAGGCCAAGTCAAGTCAGCCTTAGAGGTCACCCAAAGGCTCCTGGAGTCCTTGGGCTTCATTCTAAACCTAGAAAAGTCTGTTCTGGAACCAACTCAGCTGCTCACTTTCATAGGGGCGGACATAGACATGACCCAGGCAAGAGCATTCCTTCCTCTTTAAAGAATTCAGTCTTTATTCACTCTGGCTTCCTCTTTTCAACCTCTAGTTTCTTGTCCAGCCAGACATTTTCTTCGGTTACTGGACCACATTGCAGCCTCCACTGCTGTGGTAGAAGGAGCAAGGTTTCAGATCAGGGATACTCAATTTCTTCTCAGAACTTACTGGTCTCAGAAAAAGGACCATCTCTCCAAATTGGTTCCAATGTCCCAGACTCTAGTTCAGGCACTCCAGTGGTGGCTGGAGGAGGACAACCTTCAGCAAGGTGTCCCATTCAGGGACCACTTTGGGAAGAAACTTTCTGTTAGTTCAAAGGACCACCTTATCCCTGTGAAAAGAAATAAAATCAGGTTTCACTGATAAAGCCTGTAACTCACTGATCCTCCTGGTAGAGGTAATGGCTTCCCTGGTTGCTGTACACCTGCCAGGGAAGGACAGCATCTTAGCAGATGCTCTCAGTCAGGCTCCTTCAGTGATTCTCACCATGGACGCCTTTCTCCTAGGCTGGGGGGCCCATCTGGACCAGCTTACAGCTCAGGGAACCTTGTCTTACCAAGAGTCCCTCCTTCACATAAACCTTCTGGAGTTGAAGGCTGTCTTTCTAGCTCTGTAGACATTCTCTGCTGTGGTTCAGGGGAAAGTAGTACAAATCAGGACAGACAATACCACAGCCATGTGTAACCCTCCTGTTACCCGGGGTAACTAGAATCCCAGTAAGACCTAGAGATAGGCAGGGAAGACAGCTTGTGAAACTCCAGTTAAATGGATTTCACACTGTCTCACTCTGTTCTCAGTCTCAGCTGAGACTGAGGGATGACATCATTTAGAACTGTCGCAGCTGCATAAGCCACACTGGAATGTTGCAGTTGGAGGTTAGAGTAGAACTTTGAGGAATTTGAAGAGAGTGGAGTAGAGTCTGTGCAGTCAGGAGTAGAGGTGCTCTGCTGTAATCAGGCCCTCAGAGCTCTAAGCTCTGTCAAAGAGCTATTTTTTTGTTGTATAGGTGTGTGTTCTCATCTGAAGAGGAACACAAGAAGAGCACTTTGAAGTGGTGGAGACCGCTTTCAGTGGGTCTGGGCCCCTTCCCTGCGGGAATGGGGGGAAGGAATCAGCCTGCTTCCAGGGGCAACCCCCCTGGTCTGGCTAGGGAAAAGAAACTGCCTGATTTAAGTTCGTGCTCAGGCACCAGAAGCTCTGTACGAGAGTTCTTTGAGGAGAAAACGCCTGTGGGGCACCTGCAACCAAGGGGTGAGTTCACTCTGCTAAAGGGCCATGTGTTTTCACCTGAATCAAGATGAAACTAAATGGACTGTTACTGTGGGGTCAGGAAAAGACTGCCAAGTGCAGTTTGGAAGATGTGGGGATTGGACTGCTTAACTCTGTGGGGGGGTCTAGAGTAATGGACACATCCACTTATTAAGTATGTTCAAGTTCAGCACAAATGGGATGTAAAGACAGTAGACAGAATGTGAAATACATTTAAAAAGAATCTACACAGCAAAGTGTTTTAAAGGACGAGGTGTTACAGTCCAGAGAAATGGCTGGGTATGAATTATGGGAGCGAGAGGTGGGAGACCCCTTCCCTCCCATCAGTAGTAACCAAATTCACCTCTATGGATTTGCTCTGGGACACCTGTTGCTTTCTCTCAGGTACTTGGCCAGTGCCTGAGGAAAGTACCCAGACGTGGGATTGATGAGGAAGATTCCCTTAGGGATCAGAAATACTCATAGGTGGTTTAGGGAACCACCAGTAAATGTTTCCATGCTGTATGGAAAGTGTCCAAGTGGCTGCCAAGGGAGCCGAGCCAGGTAAAACCCAGAGCAGCGTACAAGTTTGGTCTGTGTGCCCAGTGTGTTCCAGAGCCTGAGGGCTAAAGTGATGAGGATGTGTTCTGGTCTCCTTAAATCTACATTACCAGGAGTGTAGCCCCATGGGGGTCCATCTATGCTTTGTTTATTCTGTTGGATGTCAGTAAAAGCCACACTTTAGAATCCCACTTCTGGTATTGGACATTATAGTTATTGCTTCCTTTGTCCAGAGTTACTTGAGTGCTCCTGTTGCAGAGTAGCCAAACCTAACCAATGTGCCGAGTGACATATTCCTCCCCGAACCCAGCCCACCAGGTAGAGCTGTCAAGATAGAAACGGCATACCTGGGTGGGGGTTACACATGTGGTACATCAACAAGCAGGGAGGCACTCGGTCCTTGGTCTTGTGCACGGAGGCCATGAAGGTATGGTCTCTGGCTTATTCCCTTCACGCTTCCCTGGTGGCTGTACGCCTGCCAGGGAAGGACAACATCTTTGCTGATGCTCTCAGCAGAATTTCTCAGGGTCATCACGAATGGACTCTGAATCCCCTGGTCCTTCAGGTTATCTTCAACAGGTGGGGGACTCCAGAGATAGATCTCTTTGCAGCCCCGGACAATCATCAACTTCCTCTCTTTTGTTGCAGGCTTCCTCTACTGGGATCTGTACACCAGGAGGCCCTACTATTGGATTGGACAAGCATGTTCCTGTATGCATTTCCTCCTTTCCCTTTGATTTTCAGGGTTTTGATCAAGACCAGATCTCAGCCTTGCAGGGTGATCCTAGTGGCACCAGACTGGGCCAGACAGCCGTGGTATCCTCTACTACTGTCATTGTCAGTGACAAGGCCTCTGTGTCTTTCCAGACAGGTCAATCTGCTGACTTCCTCTCAGGGGAAGATCCTCTGTCCCAATCTTCAGGCTCTCAAGCTCAAGGCCTGGCTCTTGAAGAGTTAGAATATGCACATCTAAACCTTTCTCAATCGGTTTTTGGATATTCTAAAGATTAGCAGGAAACCTGCTACCAGATGAACTTACAATTCCAAGTGGAAAAGATTTGGTATTTGGTGTTCCCAGATACCTGTTCAGCCAGAATTAGCTGACATTGCTACTGTATTGGACTATTTGGTGCATCTTAATAGTTTAGGCCTTCGTCCCACTACGCTTAAGGTGCATTTGGCAGCTGTGTCTGCCTTCCTTTCAGCTGGGAAGGGCTCTTCCTTAGCCTCTCATCCGGTTTTCCAGAAATTCTTCAAATGTCTGATGCATGTTAATCCTCCCTTTTGAGCCCCTACCCCTTCTTGGGATCTGAACATCTGTATAGCACAGTTTATGCAGCCCCCCCTTTTGAGCCTTTATCTTCAGCAGAGCTGAAACACTTGACGTGGAAAATGGTATTCCTGGTAGCCATTACCTCTGCCAGGAGGATCAGTGAGTTACCGGCTTTATCAGTGAAACCTGATTTTATTTCTTTTCACAGGGATAAGGTGGTCCTTTGAACTCACAGAAAGTTTCTTTCCAAAGTGGTCTCAGATTTTCATCTGAACCAATCTGACATTGCCTGTGTTTTTTACTGACCATTCTTCCTCTGGGGAGAGAAGATTACACAGTCTCGATGTGAAAAGGGCCCTTAGTTACTATGTGGAGCATACTAAGGCCTATAGGAATGGATGTTCTCAGTTATTTCTCACCTGTGGTGAGGTGGGAAAGGGCAAACCAGCCACCAAGAGAACTATTGCCAGGTGGATTGTCTCCTGTATCCAGTTCTGCTATTCAAAACTTGGGAAGGAACCTTCTTCAGGCCTGAGGGCTCATTCTACCAGGGGTACAGCTGCTTTGCTCGCAGCTGCTAGGGATATACCTTTAGTGGAAATTTGTAAAGCAGTCACCTGGAAAACTGTTCACACGTTTAACAAGCATTATTCTCTGGACATTCAGTCTAGAAGTGATGCTAGGTTTGGCACAGCTGTGCTGCAGAACCTGTTCCCAAAATAGGCTCTGTGACTCCCCCCAAGGGGGTACTGCTTGGTAGTCTGCACTTAGAATACAGCAAGACTTCATGTTGTTTGAAGAATAAATTACTTACCATAGTAATGTTGTTTCTTCTGATGGAGTCTTGCTGTATTATGACCTCCCTCCCTGCCTCCCCTCCTAGAACCCAGTAGTTTGGGGGTGTGGGTGGGCAGGCACAGTGCTGCACCCCAGAGGTGTACTTGGCTTGCCCTGTCTTATGGGTTTTATTTGTTTTATTTCTCTACCTACTTTGGTCTTATATTTAGCTTTGTTTTTGGGGTTCTCGACTTGAGTCTTTTGACCCTAAAAACAACTTTTGCAGCCATTTGGCTTCCAAGAGTTGAAATAATTTCCACCTATTACTTTTATTAGTTAGTGCTCGTAATAATCTTATGGTTACACTTCAGAGTGCTAGAGACAGATGTTTGAAAACCAAGCTCGAGCTGAGCATTCTATGCTTCTGCATAGAGTTAACTCTACTCTCCAGGGCAGTTCAAGTGCTGGGGATAACTGCACTTAGTCAAAATACAGCAAGACTCCATTAGAAGAAACAACATTACTATGGTAAGTATTTTTTTTCATCTGCCCCATTAGGTGGAAGCGGATCCCACTTAAAAAGATGTTGTATTGGCCAGCCCGGTGGTGCTGAGGTGCTGGATGCCACACCGATGACCCAGGTTCGTGGATGAGCCAGGGCCGCTGGGGGTTGGCAGGGGGGAGGGAGGATTGAGTGTCCAGAGAACTGCTCTTCTGTCTTCGGGGAAGGTGACTAGTCGTTCTGTCTGCTGACTGCCCTCTAGCGGTGGCTGGAGGGCAGTATGGGTCAGGAGGCTTGGAAGCCGATGTGGGAGGGGAGGGAGGGAGGAAGGAGAAAACAGAAAATTGCCGGGCTCCACAGATCCATGATGGCCCAACCACTCCAGCAAAGTCTGCCCCATACCAGATTTGATGTACCGGTATCAGGGACCGCTGGCACCCCTGCACTTGGCCCTGACATGGAGGGGGAATCTGCGGGGGAATCTTGGAGGGTGGGGGGGCAGATGAGCTAGGATTGGGCCGGAGGATGTACCTCCTCCGAGGGGCATCATAGTCCCATGGAGCCTGCGGCAAGGAGTAAATAGTAGTAAAAAATAACTAAAAAAAAGATACATTTCAGCTGGACTACCATGGGTTTAATCGTTGATTTCTAGGTTAATAGGTTTCTTTCTTTCTTTCTCTCTCTCTCTCTCTCTCTCCCCCCCTCCCTCCACCTTCCACTCTGTCTCCCTCCCTTCCTCTCCCCCTTCCTGTTTATTTACCCAGGATAACCAGTTAAATGCAGTATCTTATCTCTCTCTTAAGTAGGACTGACTTTTTACTCATTTTAAGAACTGGGTGGACTGAAACACTGAGAAGTTAAGTGACTTGCTCAGTGTTGTACAATATGTGAGTGGCTGTGGTGGGATTTGAACCTGGGCCTCCTGGTTCCAAGCCTGTATTCTAGCCACTAGATGACCCTGCTTCTTGTTCAAAATGAAAGGAAGGTAATTTAGTATTGTAGAATCAGTTGTCCGAAGGATGTCATGAAAAATGTTTTAGCTTCAGTGCATGCTGTGTTAAGTTGCAGTTGTGCCATCATAATTGAACACCAAAGTGCATGGACCTGGAATTTACTTTGAGCTATTTTGCATGTTGAAGGCCTCAGTAAATAGTTGAAATACTGCATTTTTAGTATAATTGTTCAGTATAAAAGTACAAATTCGTGTCTCTGTTATTGTGGCCTGTAAAATAAATAATTGTATCCTGCTGAGAAATATTTGATTTATTTCATGTCATCCTTCAGAAAGATAGATTCATTCTTATTCACTTTGCATATTCTAGCATTAGGTAATACTTTTTTTATAAAGAGAAGCAATTAAGTATCAGTTGGGCCTTGTGGCACTGGGAGTGAGGTGCTACCTTGTTGGGAAGCCCACGTCTTCATTGTGAGTTTGGTCTCCCAGGTGGCAGAGCAGTCTGCTGCCACCACACCAGTTGGATGGTCATGCATTTTTTTATTTGAAGAAGTCACAGCCAATAGTAATATATTAATGCATACTCAGTGGTATCTTTAAAAGTAAGAGGACTACTCAGTTTGTCTTTGTGGACAAGCCAGTGGTAACAGCTGTCTCTTGGTCTTCTCTGGTACTGCAGCAGCAGCAGCAGAGCTTAAAATGATTGGATGTCACCTGTAGAACCATCTTCCATTTAGTACTGGCCACTGAATACTGTACCCACCACTACCAGTTATATGTGGCTTTGGGTTGGCTATCTATCCCCAACCCCAACCCATTTGTGCAGACCTCAGTCCAAAGCTGTTACATAGGTAAACTGCTGAGAAACTTGGATTTTATACCATTACCTAGAATGCTTTTGTCCAAGATAAGCTCAAGGGACCTCAGATCCTCTGACAAAGTACTTCTCCACAAACTCCAGGTTTCTACTGCCATAGCACAAAAGACCTTTTCCTGCTTGTGTCTCCAAGCTGTGCAATAGCCTCCCACCAGCCCCAAGTCTGACTCCTAGTCATGCTCTATTTAAGAAAGATCTTTAAAAAAAGTACCAGTTTGTAAAATAAATATGCAACTTCATATTGGCATCTATTTATTTGTGTATTTATTTATTTAGAGTAGTTAGGTTCGGTGGGCAGACTGGATGGGCTGGGAGACTTATCTACTGTCGGTGTATCTACATTGTTCTCATTGTTCAGTATTTTTGTTTGCTGTGATTTCAGTTCTCTACAT